>CAJQUW010014715.1:0-1257587 GCA_907163375.1 Prostheceraeus crozeri | reverse complement strand
CAGGGTGAGTCATAATGTGCGCAAAACTTTGGTGATGTCCTGTGATTACTGAACGGGGTACTCGACATTAATTTTAATGCCATTTTGTTCGTTAAGACTTGGGGTTTTGTATGATGTCACATCCTACAGACTTCTATGAATTTTAAGTATAAAAATTTGAAAATTGAATCATGTCATATTTTCTCAGTTGGTGAAATCTTACCATAGTTTTGGGCATGATTCTGCATCTGTTTAGGGCATAGAAATTAACAATACCATAGAAAGTCCTAGAATGGAAATTGCATGAAAATTATGGCACACTCCGGGGGAACTAAGTTGGGGCAAAAAGCAAATTTTGCGAAATGGCTTTCTTGTTTTCGGGTTGGTATTTTCAATTATCAATTCAATTTGTGATCTGGATTGTTGCCCTTTGTCCAAAGATCATGTGCACAAAAGCAATAGTGAATTTACAAAATACTGCGGCAACAGGATGATAAAGAAGGAAATCCCTTAAAACGTTCTGTATGTTCATCATTTTGAAATATCGCTTCTATAATCAATCAAGAGTATAATCAGACACATGTGCAACTTGTAATGTCGATTTACAGAGCATGCATTCCTCCAGCTTGAAATCAGAGGCCAAGAAATTTCACAGAATTCATTTTTCTTTAAAGGGCTCCCGTGTTCATTATATATGAGCAATTCTCAAAATCTCTGCATGCATTCGAATATCAGCTGCCAAAATATCATCACACTATATCACATTATATCACATATGTCATTTAGTAATTTATTGAAAAGTTCCACCGACATTTCATTTATCTGATAAATGACTGTAGCTAAAGAAGCTTTCGATGTTATTATTCCAGAAAAGCGCTAGGTTTCTTAAACGCTTGACGCAAAAATTATCCAATAATTAGAAATTTTGTCCGCGAAGTTTTGGGATGTTCTTCCAACCAGCACACCTACTTTCAATTATGACTCTGTGAACCAAATTTTAATTCGTATTCCAGTGTTGAAAAATTGTAATGGCTGTCAATGACTGATACAAATAGACACCGTATATTAATCCATGGAATAGTAGGCTATTTCATATGAAACAATACCACCATCTCACTTAAAATTCTTTTCATGAAAATCCTGTGATTTGCTGTCAACAACTTCCACAACCAACTTGGCTAATAGTTTGATTATGATATGATGTTTTAGATCGAATCTGATCTGCAGACCATAGATTTTTCCATGTGTCATCATTGTACATAGGCAAGATATCAAACTTCCATTCTAGTGTATTATTATCTACTTCTATGGTTTAGTGATTCGCAATGACATCAAAATGATTCCACAATCCATTTTATTTCGTTCAACCAACAATCTGGACACAAACAAGCAATCTATGTTTTTTGAAGATTTTGAATTTGTCCTACAATTAGGAAATGTTTGATTTAACTAAGATATGCGAAATTTCAGCGCCAAAAGCTAAATTGTCTTTTTTTCGTTAACGATGGACTTAGAAACAAGATTGACTCTTGTGAAATTGTTCTATTCCAATAACGAATCTCCAACTGCTACTCTACGTGCATATAAGAGAATGATGTCCTTGCACAATGATCCATTTCCACCTTCAACTATCAGTCGACTGATGCAGAAGTTTGAGGCAACAAAGACTCTCCATGACATCCAGTCTCCTGGTAGACCGTCCATTGTCAATGAACGTTCCTCTGCTATCGAGAAGTCGATCACCAATCTTAAAGCTGCAAATCCACTTGGTCATACTAGCTCTCGACAAGTCGCGCGTGAAACCGCTATCCCTCAACGCAGTGTCGTTCGAGTCCTACATCAAATCGGGATGCATCCATTCCGAATATCCCGAACGCAGGCGATAAGTGAAGAAGACAAGCTGAAGCGTCTTGACTTCGCGAAGTGGATATTGGAGAATGAGGAAATCCTGCCAAACATTCTTTGGTCTGATGAAGCTTACTTTAGTTTAGATGGGCTCGTAAACCGACACAACTGTGTGATATGGGCATACGAAAATCCAAGATGCAATTTGCCGAAGAATCTCCACTCACCAAAGCTTTGCGTTTGGATGGCAATTTCTTCAAACTTCAAATTGCAGCCCCACTTCTTCGAATCGACTGTGGATCAAGAAAACTACACTAGCATGCTCCGTGATCACCTCATACCTGAACTGCAAAAGAGGCGGAAGATGAAGTCTGTCGTATTCCAACATGATGGAGCTCCTCCTCATTTCTCGAAGAAGGCACGAGACTTTCTATCAACGAAATTCCCCGAAAACCGAGTGATTGGTCGTGGTTACGGTCATCCTTGGCCACCGCGGTCTCCCGATTTGTCCCCATTAGACTACTATTTGTGGGGAACTTTGAAGGCTCGCGTGTATCACCAATTTGTTCCGAGAAACATTAATGAGTTAAAGGAGAAAATCTTTGAAGAAGTTCAAAATCTTGAAACAGATGAGCTCCAACGGGCCATTAACCATTTGCTCGTCAGAGCACAATGTGTTGTCGAGGCTGATGGAGGATTGTTTGAACACTTGCTGTAAATTGTCTATCATCAGTAATAAGCTTAATTATAAGAAGTTCTTTGGAAAATTTGTTTTTAATTTGAATTTTGAACGATTTAAATTGTGAAATTTAGGTAAATTCTAGTGAATTCAAAATTAGCTAGAATACTGTCAAATAATTGAAAGAGAAAAATAATATTGCACACAGCAAAACCCCATGACATGCTAAACAATATGGAAGAGAAACTCAAGTCGAATAATTATTTTGGTCAGAGCTACAAGTCCTTGAAGTTTTGCGCACATTATGACTCACCCTGTATTTGGTGTCCTTGTCACTCGATCAGCCATGCGACGAGCATTACTCCATGACCATACTGTATTACTACATTTGCCAAGATATTCGATGTCGTAGAACGAATCATTTTGTTTTCAGGATTTCTTTAAAAAGATTTCTTCATTTCGATTACCACATCAAGAGTTCATCACATTGATGAGTGCAGTCCGGCGAGCACGCTATAATCCACGAACTCGGAGCGTAAAATTCTGCCATAGCGCGCCCACCTCAAATAGGCCTATGGTGTGCCTGCATCTTCATCATTTTGAATAGTTATTTTTGATTTGATTTACAAATAAATTTGAAATGGTGACGCCATTGAGTACAAATACGTACAGTGCTACCTCGCAGTTGCCGTTCGAGGAAGAAGAATATTTCTTCCAATCGAGTCTTTCTCAGTGAGGCTACAGCAGCCATGAATGCAACAGTCGAATCTTCAGAAGCAGATTATTGATAGGAATAACAAAATCTCACGCTCATCGATAGCCAAAAGAAACCTGCAAACTAACTAGACAAAACGCAAATAATGAAATGAATCACTGAAGCGTAGATATGGTCATAAATCCGTTGCTTTAAACAAGCTAGAACTAGGAAGAACACGAAAGTTCTCTTGATGAAATTTCTGATAGCTTTGAATTGAATCGTATGAAAGCCTGTGAATCATCAGATCTGTACAGTCGAATGAATTTGATAATGAAAAGTAAATCCAACTTTTCTTGTCAAACCTGCTGATGAAGTTCCTTTGATTTCTCACCATCAAACAATCATGTTTGTTTGTTGATAAAATATTTCATCGCTGATTAAAGAATATTGATACTGAGGATACTGCATTTGACTCTATTATGATACTGTGGAGACATTTTAATTACTCTATCTCTCTTGCTCTCCCTCACACATTCACTTGCTATGTTGTGATCATATTCATTCAAAATAAGTCATCTGATATCATGGATAATCAAAAGAGCAGGAGTAAAAATGATGCCAACATTTATCAATTATAACGCAACCAATTTTACCATGGCTTTTCATTTATATTGCGAAAGCAAAGTGATGCTGTGTAAGAAAATAAGAATGATTACAGACCACATAACGTAAGGTTTACGGTTCCCGGCAGATGATAAAAAGAAAGAGTTACTACATAGGAATAACACCCATCTGAAGAGGACTTTAATGACGATAATCTGAAGGCACATACCTGCCATACCCCACAATATATCAGATGCATTCATTCATTTGGATGAGTAGAGTAGCTGCTGTGATTTTTCTGGACGATATACAACTAAGATAGCAATAGATTATAGATCCAAGTAATTCGTAATAAATACCACTTTGTATATCATAACATAATATATATGATGCGTATTATTCATAGAAATTCTTGCCTATATTTTCTCAGTTCATGCATAATACATATTCAATCACTTCATTTGACCTGTAATGCAGATAATTGCGCGCGCGGGAGACAGTGTATTTTTTAACATTGTAACTGGGCGACATCCATGAAAATTCTGTCACTGAAAATTCGAAGTACTGGGCGACAGTGCAATTTGACACTTCGTATTACATAGTGAGATATTAATGCATTTGTGTTATGAGGCAGTAGGCCTACTAGCGAAGCGATTTGCTCAGTGCTTATTCTTTTTTGTCAATCAATAGATTCCGAGTCTTCTGATGGAAAGGTGTCAGGGTTTGGCAATGACGTTTGGTATTGGTTATAGTATTCGTGATAACATGACATACGTGTTTGGACTATCAATTAAGATATCGAACAAATCAAATTTATATTTTCCAGTTTTAGTTACCATCCATGTAGGCCTACACCAGACGGGATAACGAATATAGGCTTTCATTCAGGCAGAAAGAGAACAAATCTAGTAGATTCCGTCATGGGGAACCCATTTTGCATTAATGTTGCCCATTGAAATTTCCTTAATAAATAATCTGGCGGCAGAGGTAATCGGCATCAGTTGATTTCACGCGTTCAAGTTATTCGAAGCGTATAATGACTACAATGATGTCTGCATACCTACAAAAAAAGGCATAGCGCAGCCATTGAACTGAATGAATACAAACTAAACTTTGCAATTAAATCACTCACTGTCCGGCACGAAGCCTAAACTAATGGTCCATTCACATCGGACGCGGCGCGGCGCGTCACAATTTTCTTTCAGAACCTGAATAAACCTATGGGACAGTTCACACAGACGCGTGGAACCGAGCCGCGTCCGGTGTGGATGGACCTTATTTAAGTGCTGTCATATTTTTTGCATTCTTGCGCCGATTATACGGCACGATTGCGGAGCCTTTAACTTATCTGCGAGGTCATTCTAGCTATGTGTCAATCGCAAAATCGCAGTTTTGGCTCAACTCAAAAAGTGTTGAATCTTTGCTCATAGGGATTTAACAAATTGATTATGACAAAATTAGCTTTTCGGCAACATCTGTGCTGGGAGCCGGAGAGGGTTCTTAGAGTCCATCTGAATTCGTTGCGTCAGAAGACAATTCTCAGCTGTGAGGAGTTCTGCACCTATATGCACCGGTACTAGATCTTATCAATAAATATTAAATATCTAGTCTTGTGCTGCAATCGCAAGTTCTATTACCGTAATTATTAATTGTATGCAACCAATTTCATTTTCTGAGTAATTGATGCATGTGTGATATTCGAGCGCGCGGTGAGTCGGAAGAACTTTTTTTGTGAAAGAAAATTGTCCAACTCCAAGTCCGCTTGGAAAAGCTATCCAACCGTGCCCATAGTCGATTCCAAGAAAACTAGAAAATATTTTATCGACAACATTTTGATACAACTCAAATTCATTTTTTTTGAATTTTGCATATTTCACCAAGTCTCGAAAGAAAAATTGTCCAGCCTGAATTCGGCCTCGGGAATTTAAAGCAAGTAAATTGAAATCTGTTAAAGTGATTTTGGAAAACATTTCATTGACAGCTTTTTTGAAAGTTTGTATTTTTATTCTTATAAAGTTAATAAACTAATTCTATAATATCGCATCTATGCATTACAGTATTCAAATATTGTGTAGTATTCATGATAATTTTTTTTGTCATAGGAAACATCCATTTATAATTTTTACTTTTTCATGAACCCTACACATAGCTTTTATCAATTAAATAGCAAATTCTGACTACAGTGCCTTTAAAACGATTGAAGAGTTTATTCAATACACAGACCCAGATGCATGATCGCACTGAACTTTTAAATTAATTATAAATGATAGCAGTGCTGAATGAATTTTGCTGTTTCTAATTTTTTAAATAGGAAATACCCATGCCCCACTTACAAGAGAGAATAAGAAGAATCGAGTTCGTAAACTCGATAACTTATGAAAAAAACTGATATACAAATGATGGCCAGTGTTAGCACAAACAGCCCTGAAAATACGATTTCGGTAGTCAGGATGTTCGTATGATTTCACTTTGAAATCAGCCCCAACTTCTGAAAGTTAGAATGAAGGGATTCAACAGCTTGTTGGAGCGTTTAGGTGATATTGCTGTAGATGCTTAGCAAACATGACTGGAAGCTAAAATTTCGATTGACTATAGCTAATTTATACATACATAAGCTCTTACACATTAAAAGAACACTATAAATTGTAATTTAAACAGAAAACTATCGTAGCAAGCAAATATTCATAAACTGTTTTTATCGATTTTAAACGACTTGTTTTACCTGCCCAAATCGAATTGAGATTGGACAAATTATATAGGATACTTCTTAAATATTCTCAAAATTCAAAATACAACTTATATTTGAATTTGAGTTGCATCAAAAAGCTGTTCATGAAAATTCTTCAAATTCGTTTTAATCAACTACAATTAACGTCATTTCACGTCCTAAAGTCGAATTCAGATTGAACAGTTTTTCTTTCGAGACTTGGAGAAATATTCAAATTTCAAAAAAATTGAATTTAGTTGCATCAAAAAGCTGTCGATAAAATATTTTCTAGTTATTTTGGAATTGATTATGAGCACGGTTGGATAGCTTTTCCAAGTGGAATTGGAGTTGGACAATTTTCTTCCACAAAAAAAAGTTGTTCCGACTCATATCGTACTCCCGCTTGCGCTCGTGTAGGCCTACTTGTAATCTCGAATTTGGGAAACTCTAGATCTCGAGATTGAATTCACTGCTTACACCGAGTGATCGACGTGTCTTTAGATCGTGTCAATTTGATTGAAGTGCATCCTTAGACCATAGAATGAAAATCCAAACAGAACTTGCACACGAAGACCAAACATCCGGTGGGTGTCATGCATTTTGCAACATGCTGAACTTTTGAACTTTTGAACATAATGTATATGCCTGGCTCGATTGGTTGAAGATCATTTATCGCAGCCAATGCTCTGTTAATCGATTGATGATATAGAATATCAAATAAGGTCACGCTTAGATATTTGCATATTTCAGCAGGTGAATTACTGTATGCAAAACTAAGACTATGAAATTTTCCACTATCTTTTGACTTTAGCAATTTGTTGAATTGTCGATGACACAAAACTCTAAATGCATAATTGCACTTGCATCAAGTTTTTGTGCGTGTTCAATATTATCTGCATTATTCCCATCGTGAAATCACAATGGTACTCCACTGCTCATCCAAAATCGATTGAAAAACGAATACTAGAAACAATTTTTAAAGGATACAATAAAAACGAAAGAGCGGAAGCCGTTCGCAGTGATGAACCATCGAAGGTGGTGGTAGATTTGAAAGTGACAGACATGACCATCAAGGATAACAATCAATTCACGATTGTAATGTATTTGCGACAACAGTGGATTGATAGACGCCTCGCGTGGGATAAAAACCTCCAATATCATATGGATTATTTTGACATTGATATTCCGTTCATGAACAGTTCTTTGTGGCTGCCTGATTTGTTTTTTCGCAATGGAAAGAAGGGCTATTTCATTTCAATGACCACTCCTAACCATTTTCTCCGAATTAGTCCAACCGGCAGCATTTCGTACAGCCAAAAGATGTCAATGACATTTTCATGCATTTTCAATTTACAAAACTTTCCGATGGACACTCAATCGTGCTTGGTGAATATAGGTAGCTATAAATATCCAGCATCACAGCTCACATTTGTCTGGCGTCAAAATGATCCAGTTGTAATTCAAGAAGGTTTGCAAATCTCTGATTTCATTACACCTGACAAGATTGATGCCACCGATTGCACGAAGCGATACACCACTTCAACAGGTGTATACTCTTGCATTCAGGCAAAATTTACTTTTCAAAGGAAATTATCTCATTATGTGTCACGCTATTATATTCCATCAATTATTTGTGTTACAGTCTCTTGGGTCTCGTTTTGGATAAATGTGGAAGCCGTATTTGCACGGATATCTGTTAGTGTGCTTTCTACGGTTACTATCTTCATTCAAACTGCTATCATGATGAATTCCTTGCCACAATCAGGGTATATTACAGCCTTGGATATTTGGATGATCATTTGCGATCTATTTACATTTGCTGCTTTTTCTGAATTCGTAGTTGTACATAGAAGAAGAATCCAACGGATCAAAGAAAGAAGTCAGAAAAATTTTCTGGGGAGTGATAATCAAGAAAGAGATCGAGTTAAAGGAAAGAAGACTGAAGATATTGAAATGACAGCGTCGAATCAAGCGGGGAGAAGAGAGGAAGATCGGGATGCGAAGAGTGACTTCAGTTGTGATTCTAGAATTGACATATTCTGTCGGTTATTCTTCCCGGTCTGCTTTGGGGTGTTCAGCTGTTTCTATTGGATATATTTTCGTCTAATTATTTGTCGATATGCTTCTTCGTGACCGGTTTGCTACTTCGTCTTCAACATCTTCATGGTAATGCGCGTTGACATAATGAAGTGACCTTTCCGACGGAATTTGAAATCCGAAATAAGTCTGTGACCGATGTGCATAATAAGACCAGCCACAAAATTACCCAAAGTTCCGCTCTGGCTCCTTCACGTGTAACTTTATTATAAATACACGGGACAACATGATTAAACGTAAATTCACTGTGATAATCTATTCTTTGTTGAATGTTATTGTTCCGTTTCAGCAGTTACCATTACCAAGTAGGTGTCGATGCATTTTTTCCTTACTTTTATTTTCATTTTGGGCCAATCTACCAACAAAGCTCCGGCAGCTTCCGATTCGTTCCCCAGACACCTACTATGTTCTACCTGACGACTTGCATTGAATATTTAGACATACATTAGAAGTATACATATACATGCATCTAAACATAAATAGTGCCGTCTCAAAATATCTGCATGTGCACTTGGAGAAGACACACAGAGTTCATCACAATAAACAAAGGCACAAAGCTAAAAATATTACTGAATCATCGAACAAGCGAGTGTGATCGGGAGTTCACAATCATGCTTAAGGAGGAGAATCGCCGACATTCGAATGATAAATCACAAAATGCAACAACAAAATTGAATGAAGTAGATTTCTGCAGAAAATAATACAGAAGAAAAATTTATATTATATTTGATAAATCAATAAGAAAGTCATCATTTAACAATGACATGAAAAGTGAGGCTAAAGATTGAAGCAAAAATAATGCACACAAAAGAATACCATTTGTAAAAGATAATAAAATAATTGATGTCCCAAAGCAGTATGCATATTACGCAAGATGCAGTATTCTTATAACTTAATCCAATCACCTGAGTCATGGTTAGAGTTTCATATTCATATCCCTCCTCAATGAGCAACTAATTCTGACTAATTATTGAATGGCGTCAAAATTTGTGCAGCAAAATCGCAAATTATGTCCCAAAGCGCAGCATCTCATACTAAAACAGCTCTAATTTCTAAAGTATGACAACAAATTCTTTGATATTTGTCTTGGTATCCCATAGCAGTTTAGTCATGATGGTTATACTGACGTACAATAATGACAACCTTCCATTTCAATTTTGGAGACACTGTTGCACATGTCCCAGGAATTTTGCGTAATTCGTTCGATGCACGAATTCTGACTCTTATCAGCATTTTTATATGTAAAGATCATTGTTGCATGAAATCAATTGTACATCATCAGTTACCTTTGGCAATGTGATCACTCAAAGACAGGCTCTTATTTCATTTATCTATTTGAACGTAAAGGATAACGGGGAAATAATCAAACCTCGCTTTCAAAGTGACCATAAAAACGTCACTTTATGCAGAAAATAAAATAATGCTCAAGTTACCAAGGTGAAAGAAATTAATGATGTGTTCACTTTGAATACACAAACCTTGACAAAATCTGTAAAATCGCCAGTAGCTCTACTAATTTTCCCGGGTGGATTCTTGGAGAACCTTCCACATCTTGAAGCCTTTTGAAAGTCGAGAATTCTTGCCAATTTCCTGCAAAATCAAGTGATTTATCAATTCAAATTACCACTAAAAACCATTGACAAAGTGACTATGAAGGTGCTATTAAATTGCTTGATCATCCACAAGTGCATCTATCCAATAGTTGCATAAACAATAGCAGTAAATTTCAAACACATGCTCGTAATTGGTTTATATGCCAAACTGTCAGTTTTATGCTACAAACACATGTAAAGGATCCCAAGGCAAAAAAATTGACAGTGCATGCACGACGACAAAGTTAGGGAATGAAGTCTAACAGACAAATACGAGGAGATGTAAAATTCTCATTGATGAATGAATTAGCAGTAAAATTCAAGGTCCCGATCGGCTTCTTCAAGATTCCTGATTAGATCCTTCTAAATTCCAAATGTACGTATCACAGTTGCACAGCTTGCAGGTATAGGCGATTGAAATGGTGTTAAGTTTTTTGAGTGAGATTGACATTGATCATAGAAACTAGGAGATTAAATCTCAAACTGCACGAGCTCGCACTAAGTGCGCACGACCACGTTCGTTCGAGAGGAGAATATTTTGTCTACTCTCCTCATTTATCTATAAAATGACTTTTAATATTGGTTTTTCATTATTACTCTCGCATTGGTTTATCATGCCTGCCTGTGAATAGTCTCCTGTCATCGCTAAAAAACTTTCAAGACTTATTTCAGACCTTATGCGCCCATCGAAGAACTTGCGATGACCACTATCATCTTAACTCCGAACGCTTGTGGCATTATCATCTCAATCAGTTACTGTTGCTGCATTCACTCATTCATCTGTACTTCATCTTTTTTCTTTTATACATATATTTTTTTGCAATGTTTGTACCAAGTTGGTCAATAAACTTTGTGAGTTCTGAGTTGTGAGAGAGAGATACGCTACAGTGCGAAACAGATTACTGAGTCAAAGGACCACATGTCCTTGACACTGTCAGATGTAATGATAAATCGATCTGTCACGTTGAGCTGTCGTTCATTATAATTCATATGACTTCACGACTCTCTCCAAAGATCCAGCTCAAGAAATCAAAATGAAATATTTTTTCTGTCAGATGAAATTCAATAGTCATGAGAATCTTGTTCTATGTTCATTTCACAGCTGTTACTGCCATCGCAGTTTATCTACTAAATTGTTTAATGGATTATAGTCTTCTGATACGTCTGAATTGAGATGTTCATAATTGTAGCAAGAGTATTCATATATTAGCAAAGACATCACAATTGTTTTTTATTGATCACCACCATGTCTGAGGATATTCTGAAAGAGATAGGATCTGTTGGTCGGCATCAATACTTGACTCTAATTCTCTGCAGTCTCTTGAAAGCATTTGTTGGTGTTTTTAGCTTTATTCCCGTGTTGACAAATTTTAAACGGCCTTATGCGTGCATAAAATGGTCAGGAGAACCTCTATCTTCATCTAATACCTGTGACAGCTTCTATAACAACGCTACGTGCAGTGTATGGGAATTTTCAAAAGTTGTCATGCAATCAACCATATACAGTCAATATGATCTGACGTGTAGTAAGGAGTACTTGGTTCAAATTAGTGTTTCAATATTCTTCGGTGGTCTTTTGATTGGCTTTCCCCTCTATGGTCATGCGGCAGATCGATGGGGAAGATATCTGATCTTGATCATAACAGCTACACACATGCTGTTAATGAGTTTACTTGTCCCATTGGCTCCATACTTCTGGATTTATTGTGTATTTCGTTTCAGTGCTGGAATAGGAGCGGGTGGAGTTTTGAATACTCAATATACTATTACCGCTGAAGTTACCGATGATAAGCATCGACTGCTATTCTCTGCGATACAATCCATGGCCTGGTCCTCCGGAATAGTCCTGTTATCAATTTTTGGATATGTCATAAGAAACCATGTAACGTTGCAACTAATTCTTTGCGCACCATTTTTAGTTATCATTATAAACAATGCGATATTCTTGAAAGAGTCGCATCGCTGGCTTTTGGAAACGAGACGGTTTGAAAGATTTCGCACTGTTGTTCGCCTGATCGCTAAGAGAAATAGGCGTCCATTGCCGTCAAATGATGACCTTGTGAAGATGCAATCGGAGGCTTTGAAGTCGGATTTAGACATTCAGCAACCTGAAATCACAGAAAATGTATACATGAGCTTTTCCAATGTGTGTCATTATCGAAATTTACGCATTGTTGTATTGATACATTGGGCTGGGTGGTTCTTCGGGAGTTGCGCATATTACACCTCATCACTAGGCATCGGACTTTTTGGTGGAAATATTTTCCTAACTCTTGGTTTAAATGGTGCATTGGAGATTCCATTTCGTATTCTCTCTTTGTACATAGCAAAGAAAACAGGAAGAGTTATGATAATTGCCGGCGGATTCATTATTGGAGGATTAGTCACTATTGGATCGATTTTTACATTAGAGCATCCAAATCTCAAGTGGGTGTCGATCACTCTTGGATTAACGGGCAAGACTGCTTTTGTTCAAGCATTTGGATTTATATGGTTGTATTCGACTGAGATATATCCGACCCCTTTACGTAGTAGGGGTATTGGATTTGGATCAGCTTGGGCACGCATGGGTGCAATGTCGTCTCCATTGCTTCTGCTACTCCACGGAGTCAGATCATGGGCACCCTTCCTTTTACTAGGAGTTTTCAGCCTTTTGATCGGTTGTCTCAGCTTGCTAACCCCTGAAACGCAGAACCTAAGTTTGCCTTTGTCACTGGAAAGTGCAGATCAGAGGTGTGAAAAGTCGGCGATGCGTTCAGTTATCGAAAGAAGGAAACTCATGAAAAGAAATAGGGATGTTGAAGTAGGAAATGAGGACACTATCTGTTGAATATGTGTTGTCTGTACTTTACATTCTTCTTTATGTCACACTATCAAAGCAGCTGATGCAGTGTCTGCTTCGATCTTAAGCAGATTTCTATTGATGTCGAGGTGGAAGCCAGAAATTTTTATAGGGGGTTCAGCTTCATTACGTTATGCCACTTGAAACACCGTTTTCATTTATATATTGTGAAAACTTCACATATTTTCGGAATATGACAGCTTCATGCACAAAGTACACTCTAAAATCTGAAATTGAGTGGATACAATATAGACAAACTATTGGCAAAAGGATGGCAATTCAGGTATTTCTTGTCAAAGAAGAATCGTATTAATGAAGTCCTCATGGTTAAAAGTAAGTGCTGAACATTTGGGTGACTTCCTATTCAGAAACACTGAAGAAAACATTTCAAATGAATGGCTAGATGTGAGCGGATTGTGTCAGTTCACGTCACTTTACATGCTCAGAAGCAGCTCACGATCATGTAACATCACAAATGGACTCTATTGCAACCAAAGGGGTAATTCTCCTATTATTCGATCTCAAACGCGCCTTCGACACCTTTGTGTAATCGGGCTATTAACAAAACACTAATTGAAGGTCTTCTTGGTGATTTCATGAGATGGACTGTATCTTATCTCTGCGACAGACGCTATCGAGTTAGGCTACAGAACTTGGCTGTAAGCGACTTTTGCCTATTTAAGATAGACCCAAAATAGAACATTTTCTTCACCTATCAAATTTCTTGGCGTGATATTTAGCTCCTCGTCTAATTGGGGCGATGATGTCAATTTTTCATCTAAAAACTCTATTAAAAGAATGTACTTATTTCGTCGTCTAAAATCGAGTGGTGTCTATAGGTGCGATTTGATCACAGTATTTAGTGCTTTCATACGATCCATACTTGGGTACACTTCGCCCCTTTTTATTGGAATTCAAAGAAAAACATTCTTCATTTGTGCAAACTGTTCAGCCTTTCTCATCGCATCAGAGCGTTTCATGACTTGCAACATCCTCAAAGTGTGCTTCATCATCTCTCTCCCACACAGTTGCGGCACGCTGGCCATCTCGAGGTTTTTCTTTCGTGCATGCAGAGCTATATCATTCGCTCATCTCTGCACTGTCATGCATAATTCTTCTCTTTAAAGTGATCCTGCTTATCGCATATTCTCCACAATATCTCATTCTTATTTACTGTTTTGATCGATCTGCTTCATACGTAAATGCTGATATTTATCCTCTGCATGATTTTACTTTGATATTTTCATTTGTTTGACGTGCATCTATTCATAGAACCTATGTCAATACGAAGTTGCAACATTGTTATTTTCATTATTAGAATAAAATGCATTATTATCTAATGGTGTTCGTTGCTGTTCATTTTTTAAAACAAAATATCATGTAAGTTAATGACAACAATACCACCGTAACATGTATTGAATCAATTAGTACCAGTGAGAATCGTGGGGGAGTAGTGCATATCACAAAGTATTACATGCAGGTTGAAATGCGAGTATCTTAATAGCAGATTTCCAACTTAAATTAAATGCAGAATTAAAGAAAAAATGTATTTAAAGTAAAGTAGAAACAGAGAAAAGTATGAAAAGATGCATCCCACTGGAAAACGGCTTGAGAGTAAAGGCCAGTATAGACAATAGTTGTTGGTGATCCTCATAACCTGAAAATGCTTAGAACTTTGCCGAAGAGTGTGTTCCACGGTTTTCCTCAAAAGTGCTTTGTTTACAACCAGTCGTCAGTAAGTCAGTGAGACAAACCTTGGACAATCACACAACCGTCGAGGCGTTCAGTACTCAAAGATATAGTTCTAATACAAGAAAAATAAATATCTGTTAGAAAATCTTTATGATCAATTTGATCGGTTGCCACAAAACGTGATAATGCAGCAGAGACATGATGATTCCAACACCGCCCAGGATCAAAGAAAACACTAAATAACTGTGAAAATTTCACATCCGAAACATCATTCAACAGAGAAGAACTAATGTCAAAATGAACCATGTTGGCATGAAAAAGCTTGATTTTATTTTTCTGAAATTATAATCATGCAGTTTTCCATGCAATCAGATCCATAATCTCACATATTCACAGTGCAGGTTTGCTCACTTAGTCATAAGTCGCTTCTTCAAACGAGACTTAGCAATATTACATGACGTCATCAGCATGCTTAGTTGACAAGGATATTTCTGATGGCAGAGAGCAAGTCACTCACGAACAAACTAAAAATGATAGACCCCAACCATGAACCGTGGTGCACACTCCTATGATAACGGGGGTACTTATGGGTTATCTCCCCACCACGTTTTCAAATTTGTGTAAAAACCATAGAAATAAATCAATCGTTACAAAAATTTAAGTGCACGTGAGTGAGGATATTTTCTACCTACATACGAAAACTTGTCCAAATTAGACAATTACTTTCTGAATTAGGAGCGATAACTTGAAGTGAAGCGTTGCTGCAGCTTGATCTGACTTCTTCTGACCTCATCGTCTGAGCAGAAAGCAGCACTTGAAGTTAACAAAGTCATTTCCCGACAACTCCTGAAGTGATGATGACCAAGCCATATCCCTTACACTAACATTTTCAACTTAATAAGGGTGTGGCAAAGCAGTGGTCGTGGGAAGATTTCAAATAACTGTGAATGAAACGAAGATGGAAAGAGAACAATGTACATACACGAGTAACAATCATACGTCGAACAGACGAAGTCAGATCAATCAGCTGACATGGCTACACTTCACGTTATCGTCTCTAATGCAAAAAGTACATGTTCGATCTGCGTGAAATTTTGCATGTGGGTAGAAAATATGCCTAATTACGTGTATCTGAAGTTTGGTGGAGATTGATACATTTTTGCAGATGCTAGACAAATTTGAAAACCTGGGAGGGTGATAACCCATAAGTACCATAACGGGTACAACTGAATAACAGGTAATATAACAGCTACAATTCCTATCCACTCAAAATCGAATCTAACGTAGATTGCCTGATAGTAATTGTGCGTCTATGTGCTAAGAGTTTCTCCATACTTTGGATGACTGTTATCCAAGTCACTTTGCAGGATGAAGACCTTCAGGTGTCCTCACGTCATTTTCTGAGTCGTCCTCTGCCTTCTCTTCGATGGCATTCTCCTCCTGGAAGTGACTGATAATCAACTCTGTAAGAAGCCACAGTGTCGGAAACACTTGCGAATGTTTTCAGCAGTCACTTTATTGCTGAAACTTCTTTCAACAAGACGATAGCATCGAGTCGAGTAATCTGGAACTCCTTCATATTCTTCCATGACATCAGCTCAGGGCTGAGTTAATCAAGAACTCGTTCAAGCAACAATCCTGACATGCTCACAATTTTGTGATAGAAGCAGCATTTCTGTGCTATTGCATGAAGGGATCGGGATCTAGCTTGTTAAAAGCTGCGGTTGATATGAAATTCTTGCAGTTTTAGTCACAGTTTGCATTGACTTTGAAAGTAATTTTCTCAGATAAGTTGACTTTTTCTTCCATAAGCACGAAATTTCATATATCTGAAATTCCATAGTCGTCCATATCGGGATCGACAATTTAGCTTACACATATATCCAGCCGGAATCCCAGATTTCCGAATTGCATATATTCGGAATCATCTGTGTAATAGCACAATTTTTAGTAGTCAGTGTTCAATTTTTTAATAGTAATATTCAGCATGATGATAAATTGGAGGCCAAGTTGTGCTCAAGACATTATAAGCATGATGATTAGTAAAATGTAAATAAGATACTTATAATATATATACTTATAAGATTCAATAACAGCGTCTAATTGTGCTCATCCTCAATTCGATATTTTTGAGGATTTCCTCTTCGATCAAATATGTTCAACACATGCCTAGCATTTTTGTCCAAACATTCGGATATTTCAGATAGTATACTAAGATATTGATATCAATGTATTCTGACCGCAGCGATATGTCCTGAAAGATGAAACGCAGAGCATGCGGCTGCTCATGAAATAGGCCATGTGTCTAAAATTGTCCACTCTGAGGACTTTCATCTATATTGAGAAATATTTAACAATTTTTGGATACAGACTTTCATTAATACATGTTCTTTACAAAGTTTTTCGCAACGTCACAATTTCTCTGAAGCATGATAAATTATGTATTTACTGAAGGCCAATGTTCCACAGAATTCAAAAACTACGGATTTGAAACGCCAAATGTGTCAGAAATACAGGGTGTTCCAAAATCGTATCGAATTTGCTGAAAGAGCAGTCATGACTCAAACAACTTTTAGTGCAGTTTTGACGTCGAGTCACTATTCACAAGCATACCTGTAAAAGAAGTAATTAATTTAGCCACAGATCTTGTTTACAATGAAAATAACAAAAGTAAGCCCCAATATGATAAAATCATTTTCAAAAAGTTATTAGGTTTTGCGGTCAATGGGTGTCTGTCTTTTAATTGTAATGTACATCGCCAAATCGATGGCGCTGGCATGGGCTCACCATTGGCGTCCTACGTTAGAAAAATTCTTTCTTTCTAACCTTGAGCAAAGTTAAATGAATGAAGCATTTGCCCTTGAGTTTTATAGACGGTATGTCGATGATATAATAGTTGTTTTTGATATTATTGAGAATATAGATAGATTTCATTCTTTTTTTTGAATTCACAACACCCCAATTTAAAGTTTACAGTAGAGAAAAATAAAAATTTCATTGCATCTTTGGATGCTGAAATTGACAAAAGTAATAGCCTATCCACATCGATTTTTTAGGAAAAGTACACATGTCTACTAATTAATTACAATGCTACCTGCCCTATCCAATGGAAACGCACCATTGTGATAGGAATGTTGCATAGAGCGTATAATGTATGCTCAAGCTGGAAACTGTTTGACATAGAGATTAAAAATATTACAAAAATTCTGTTAAGCAACTCATATCCCATTGAATTCATCAACTCTTTAAAAAAGAAGCTCCTGGAAATAAAATATAGTACAGATAAAAAAGCAACGAAGAAAGATGAATGGGAGGATGCCAAGTTTTTCATACTTCCGCTTGTAGGTAAAACATCCATAAAATTCCGACGCAAACTTGCTAAAGTATTTAGGAAATTGGACCATGATGTTAGAATAATATTCAACACTTGTAAAGCAGGACAGCACTTTAGTCTGAAATATAAAACAGATCATGCATTGTGTATAATTTTGAATGTCGGGTTGATCCTGATACCCACCACTAGGGACAAGCGAAACGCAGATTACATCAAAGAATAAAAGAACATATAAGAGGCAACTCAGCCGTAAGTAGCCATCTGACCATATGTCCAAACTGTAGCAATGACATTAATAATTGTTTTTCTGTTAAATACACAGGACGTAATGAATTTGAAACTCGTATAGTAGAAGCGTTGTTAGTAAATGATAAAACTCGTAGATTAAATCAAAGCCCATGTCTTAATGGTAGATCTTTTTTCTTAAGAATATTCGAATAATTGTTTTTGATAATTGTTATTGTTTTCCTTGAATCGTTGTTTGTCATTGTCAGCGTATGAACTTGTTATTACATAAATTTACTCTAGGTTTGCAAATTATTTCTTCTAATTCGTGTAGACTAAACGGAGTGCACTGTATTTAACTTTCAGTCATCACATCATCCCTTCGAAAGAAATATTTCTTTTTCTAAATTCACAGTAATGAGCTGTCCTTCAACTGTTCGAATTATCTCCTACTCTATACGATTTTCATTTCACATTTTCCTTTGATTGGAAACAAATCCGCCAATTCCGTTCAACTTTATCGTCTAACTTTCTCAACCACAATTATTGCATTCAATTCATTTCCAATATATCACTAATTTCTTCTCGATTAGTCAGTCATGATTATAGTATTTGGCAGCTGGAATAGAACAGCAACCTCTGATCTGCATGATTGGGCGAGCTCTGTTGAGAAATTGAAGATTAAGATGGATTTAACTTTCACCGTATAGAATTGCTATGGTTTTGACACTTGAAGTAATTAAAAACAAAGCAGAAATGATATTATTTCCTATAGATGGAAGACATGAGTACAGCGTGACTTGGTATGCAAGTTTTCGGATATAAAGAGAAGTAAATGGTGCATTAGATGGCGAAGATCATTATTCGGAGAAATAATTATTTATCAACAAGCACAGAATACACACAGAGAACACATAAGAAGCAAACATTTAATAGATGCATCGGACGCATCAGTTTAATACCTGCTGAAATCCTGAATCGGCCATGGTGACTCCTGCCTTAAAGAAAGAACTCCTCAGTCGCTAGCGCTCCCATCCGCCAATCACAAATCTTCTTATCCTGTCCTAAGTTTTGGAGTAGGTCTACTGTATTTTCCACTCATCTGAGTGAACATCTGTCTCACTACTCGTATAATATGCTTCTTGTTGCTCAATCTACATGCTAAGATTCCATTGTTCGTAAAATATTCGTACCATTCGTACAAATAAAATTAATTCAAAAATTCAAACATTCGTTACAATATTCGTACAATACCATTGAAGTAAGATATTTGTGCCCATTCATCTGCACTTATCATTTAAGATTTTCCAAGTTTGCCCATCATTATGATAAATATTATTGGGGATATCAATCCTTGCTGATTCGCTACAGTATTTATGTGCATTTCTGCTGTTTCATGTTTGTATACTATATATAGCTGAGCAATTGTAATTTCTTTAATTTCATTCAAATGTTCTATTTTCTTCTCTCTTAATATTGAATCGAAGGCCTTTTGAAAATCTGCCGCTAGCAGAAATAATGTCTTCTTTTCTCTACATGCTCTATTTGTTTATATACTGAGACGACCCAAGTTTTCTAATCTTCGACCTCTCAAGAATTTGCCTGTTCCTCTGATAAAATGCTACTATCATAAATACAACGGTGTAAACTTTGTAAAAGGATTCTGTTGTACATAACAGTAATTGGACGGAAATCTTTATAATACAAGGGTGGACCAAAAAGTAGTGCCTGTTTGTTTGTGAAATCGAAAATATATCTGGGCACATATCTACAGGATCTTTTGAAGAATGGTCCTGGTGTATTCATTGGTTCTGCAAAACCACATAATCGATCGCTGCAACGTAATTTTATGGCACATGACACATTTTAATGAGCAATACCCAAGCGCGTCAGTCATATTATCAATCGCGACGGTGGTGTAACTGCATTCTTCTGACACTCGAAGGCATGGATGAGAAACTAAAGCACAGAGCTATGATTGAATTTTTGACCAGGGAAGGTTGTTCAGCTGTAGAAATCCACACTCGACTGATCAATGTCTATGGAGACACTCTGTCATAGACATCAGCAACGTTCGCCGTTTGGTGAAGAAGTTTCGTGAAGCAGAATCGGAAATTGTGGACAAGTCGAGGAGTGGTCGACCATCAACTGCAATCAACAATGAAAATTGACAACTTGTTGACGACGCCATTCAAGGAAATCGCCGTATTACAATCGGTGAAGTAGAGGATGCTCTCAAAGTGTCATATGGCTCCATCCAGTCAATGATTACTGAACTGGACTACCGCAAGATTTGTGCGAAATGTGTTCCAAGACGGCTGACAACGGATCTGAAGAACAGACGCGTCGATGTTTGCACCGAGCTGTTGGAGGCGTATGAGGCAAATGGAGATGACCTCTTCTCGAATCTGTTCGCAGGAGACGAAACGTGGGCGTACCTCTACGATCCGGAATCCAAAAGACAATCGATGGAATGGCACCATCCCGATTCCCCACGTCCACAAAAATTCAGGACACAGCGATCGTGCCAGAAATTTCTTGCAACCGTTTTCTGAGATAACCAAGGCGTTCTTCTGATTGACTTTCTGGAGCATGGGTGTACCGTTAAATGACCGATACATCGCTACACTGAAGAAACTCAGAGAAGCCATCAGAAGAAGAAGGCCGGAGAACGATCTTCATGACATCAAGTTGCAACATTACAATGCTCGTCCTCACACTTCGCTCGCCACAACTGCGGCTATCTCTCGTATGGGTTGGTCTGTTGTTCCTCATCCACCGTGCAGCCCATTTATTTCCGACCATGAAGGAAAGCATTCGAGGACCTCGATGAAGTCAAGGGGACGATCAAAGCGTGGGTAAGACAATGCCCTCAGGATTTTTTTGAAGACGGATTCCAATCCTGAGTAAAACGATGGCGCA
This sequence comes from Prostheceraeus crozeri, assembly GCA_907163375.1. Lineage (NCBI taxonomy): Eukaryota > Metazoa > Platyhelminthes > Polycladida > Euryleptidae > Prostheceraeus > Prostheceraeus crozeri. The sequence continues at coordinate 1,236,373 of CAJQUW010014715.1, read as the reverse complement.
AATGTGTTGAACTGTGCGGTGATTATGTTGAAAGCTGACGTTTAAACGGATATACACCAAAGATTGTTCAGTATGCTAGTCTTTCTGCTATCAGCTTAAATAAAGAAGTAAATGACAAACAAGCATTACATGGATTCGTCATCTTTGATTAATTGCACATTTCTCTACTATTTGATGCTCCCTTAGCCTCACGATTTTTTGTTGTTCAAATATTGGTCGTTCAACAACTTCACAAGTTATTTGATGATTTTCAGTTGGGGGTTCAATAAAAAGCAATTCTAAAGTCAAGTTTTCAAAAGAGTTAGCCAAGAAACGCGTTTAAAACATGCAACTGAGTCAGATTCTCGAATATCTCTAGGACACAGGTTATGTAGCTCTGGACCACGAACCAAACTGTCATCATCCTTAGTTTTGTCTTTACTTTGGGAATATGTAGCTCGCCATGCGTGACAGACCGATTAACTTTATTCTGTCTCTTTCCAATAAAAAGTTGCTGCAGATACACTGGTGCATGGGAATTGACCGCTTTGTTTATCATTAGCTGTTTAAATTTCAGTCGATCATCGATTGGCATAATTCGTAAGTCCTTGTATAAAGGTCTAGAGCTTTCTCGTCGAGGACGGTCAAGAATAACAGGCAGAGCCAATTTCTGAAGCCCGTGAACGCGCTATAATGCGCAAGAGGAGCCCCAGACGGAAATACAAAAATCACAGCAAAACTGTATGTAAGCCATAAAAAATATTCTTCTTACATGGATTGGAAGAATATTGCTTTATTCTACAGAGTAATGCGATTACTCTGCGTAATAGCCATTCAAACGTCTACACACATGGTCGACATGCTGCCTCCAATTCAAATCAAGGTCAATGATGACCCCAAATCTTTGTGGTTTTTTAACCATCTCCATTCATTCTGATGGGCTATCTGTCGTGCTCTGTCGCTGTCTTTTCTGTCTTGTTGTTATCAACATACTTTTTTGTCTTTTCAGAGTTGGTAACAATGCAACTTTCGCTACAGCAACTTTCTCTCACCATAGCAGCTATGTTATCGTGGACTTGTGAAGTGGATTTTCCGGTTGTTGTTATTGTAGTATCGTTGGCATACATCTGAACATGGTTACTTATAGAAAAATGCAGTGGGAGATCGTTTACAAATGCGATAAAGAGCAAGGGCACAAGCAAAGGCCCTTGAGGCACACCACCACTCAGTTGAAGCTTGATAGAGACTGCATCATGAAATGAGACTGCCTGGCGACGATCACACAAATATGACTTGAACCAGTTCATTGAGTTCGTTGAGATGTTATAGGCCAATAACTTCTTCATTAATAGCTCAAGGTTTACCAACTCGAAAGCTTTTCTAAGGTCCAACATTGTCACTCCATTTAGCTCCCCATTTTCAATATTGCTCGTCCACTGGTTCACCATGTTTATCAACGCAATTCACAGGAATGATTTCTTCTAAATCTGGATTGGGAAGAATATAACATAGGGTGAATTTGTCGATACAGATGATTGTGTACATGTCGTTCGATGATTTTACACGCCACTGGTAGCACCGAAATAGGTCTGTAATTCTTGAGTTCATTAAAGTCTCCTTTTTTGTGGACAGGAGACACGTGCGCTTGCTTCCACATGTTCGGAAAAGTCCCAGATGTGATAGTCATGTTAATGATCTTTGTTGATAATGGGGCAAGTTCTTCCGAGGCTAACTTGAGAAACTTAGATAGGAGATTGTCAAATCCAGTAGCCTTATTGGGAGAAAGATATTTGATAATATTCAACGTTTTCTCGACGGCAATGTTTGGGATATTGAATACCCTAGGACTAAATCCCCAACGTACGAAAAAAGTTTGCGTATGTTGATATTCTGATCTATGTTCGCTTCAGGAATGATTCTTTCTTTGACAGATACAACTAATTTACTTAACTCGCTGACAATTTCACTGGGTCCTCTGAGGCGCTGCCATTTACCATAATAGTAGCTGGAGTAACCTATTTAGTAGATGGGGACAAGCCTTTCAGATGATCCCATAGTTGTTTCGTATTTGTAGCTCTGGCTTCTATCAGTCTGATATAATGATCTCTCTTGGCTTTGCGAATTAGAGTCACACTACGATATAGGCGGTAAAGTTCGTCTTCTTTCTTTGCTTTTCGTTGATAATTTCGCTTTCGAATAGTTTCACTGATTTCTTTGGTAAACCATTCGGGCTGCCAATCTCTCTTGATTCTTTTTGTTCTTATTGTCACATGCTTGTCTATAATTTCAATAAGGTACCAATTCATGCCATGATGCAAGGGCATCAATTGGGTCATCATGTATGTCTATGACAGACCATGGTACAATTTTGAGGTCATTCTTGCAGGAATTGGCATTAAAAGTTTCATATGAGCGATAAATTATACGTGGTGAGATCAAAAATGATTTAGACTCGACAAGAAGGAATAATGCTACGACTTAGATATTTCACACTGGATGACTGATGGGTATATACGTAACAAATATCGTATTCATAACTTTCGTTGATATTTTTTTCTTTAGTATTTATATCGATTTTAAATATTTAGCATTTTTCAGCATTTTAGTTGATTTTTTCCATACATTTCCTTTCTTGAAAGCATTTTGACCGATATATTTACTTCGAACATGACTTGCATAAACTTCAATAGGGTCTGAGTTGTATTCATCAACGTATTCAGTTGTTTTGATTGTTGCAACAATCACGAGCGGTACCGAGTGTGAGTTGTGTTCAAAGGTCAGTCGAATTCCACAGAAAGACAAGATTCGCATTCATTTCAAGACAATGCTTCCAGCGGTTGAGTATCCAAGTGTTATTCGGTTTCTTTTACTCCGTCATTACGATAACCAATCCATAATATCCTAACTTTCTGCTGCCTATGGTGATGAGGCACCATGTAGAGCCACCGTCTATAACTGGATCAAGGAGTTTCAATCTGGAAGGCTGGATGTAACGGATCGCAAGTCCACAGGAGGACCTATTGAGATCGGGGATGACCACCAAGAGAAGTTGAAGAGGATTGTGTATGAAGATCGGCGAATCGCTAAGAAAGAGCTTGCAGAAAAACTGAACGTGTCTTTCGGTAGCGTTGTAAATCTTCTTTCCGAAATGGGCATCAGGAAACTGTGTTCAAGATTTGTTCGCTAACTTCTAACTTCTGAGATGTGCGACCGTCGCCTTCAGTGCTGCAATCAATTGATCGATCTTCATCAGAGTCTGGGTGATGCTTTCCTAAGCAACATCATTACGGAGGACGAGACACCGTTATCACTGTACTTGCCTGAGGATCGACGGTCTTCCAAGGAATTCAAACTTCCTGGTGAGTCAGCAACTCGGAAACTGCGCAGTGGGACCAACCATCGAAGATGCTTGATGCTGACAATCTTCTGGAACAGCTGCGGCATTGTTCATATGGATTTCGCCGACCGACATCAGCGACTGAATGCCGAGTACTACTGTGAGCAACTTCGTAAAGCTCGTCAAAGTGTTCGAAAACCCCGCAACCAGAATCTTTATCTACTATACGACAACGCGCCCATCCGTACTGCAGCGACCACTACAACTGCAATTGAATACTCAGACTTTCATGTGCTTCCTCATCCCCATACAGCCCCGACTTAGCTCCAAGTGACTATTACTTATTCCGCTATCTAAAGCATCATCTCAGGGGAGAGCGTTTTGTTAATAGTGAGGATGTGAAAGATGCAGTGATGGAATTTTTCAATTCCAGAAGTGGAGACTTTTTCCACGAAGCTTTTCGAGAGCTTCCTAAAAGGTAGAGCAAGTGTGTAGTGAATGAGGGGGTTACATTGAGAAGAAATGACTTGTATTTACTTTTGAAATAAACATTTTGTGGATTAGCTGTTGTACTTTTGTGGTATATATTCAGAGGGACGTTAAGAAAATGTACGGAAAAAATCAACTAAAATGCTGAAAAATGCTAGTAATCGATATACACGTCGGAAAATGAAAACTTAGTCCGAATTTTGGCACCTTGACATATCTGCCTAGGAGGAATTGATTTAGATGACATAAGTTTCCACACAGTAAGACACAGAGAAACAGAGACACAGAGCACAAATAGACGAGACTCAGGAGCGAGACTCGGAACACAACCGGCGTGTACGGTGACCACAAGGTAAATGCGTTATTCCTTCTACTTTGATGCTAATGATTCTCTCATCATAATTGCTGAAGTACTTTTCAAAAAAGCTATCATCGCTTCATTTCATTCTTCTTTCTTTGAGGGGATCGCGCTAATTTTATTCAAACACATAAGTTTTCTAATCTCTGCCATCAATTTTTTATTTATTTCCATTTTAAGTAATCTGAATTTTCTCTATTCGCTGGCTAATTCCAATTATTGTTCCTTCACTTTCATCTATTATCAAATTTGCTTCTTCTTGTTTTGTTTCAGACATCGCCATCGTTCTTCTTTGTGTGGATCATTTTCATGCCCGCCCGACTTATACCTTTCAAGACTGAAAAGACATCATTGTTTAGCTCTTTCAGCATTTTTTGTACATAAATGCTCTTGTGCTGATTGCGCATAATATCTTCTATATTTGAATTTGTTTTATTATTAGCATTCTGATAAGTTATAGAATCTATTGCTTTATCAGCAAAAGCATTCAGCTTCCTCATATTTGTTCTTGTCTAATATGTTTGAGGGTCTGCCACTGTTTCGGCTTTCTTTTTACAATACAAAGTTCACTTATGGACCTTTTAAATAAGTCAATTAATTTATGTTTGCCCACTTATAATTTCCTCGTCGTCGATTTTATAATTCCATCTAAATCCATCATAACTTTGTCATTCATAAGAACATAGTCAATTGAGATATGAATATTATTGCTTGATCTTGTGAATTTGCCGGAACATTTGTCAATAAGATTAAACAATATTAATCCCCTATTGTCAATAAAATTAAATAATGTGTCAGCTACAAGTCAGCTGTATTTCAAAACGGATGTAATTTCAGCAAATAACATTTATTATCAAAGATTCAATATTTAGTCAAAATATTCAGCAATTGTTATCGGAATTACACAGCTACCAGGGCATTTCATCTACCATTCTAATGTCATACGGTCAAAACAAGTAGAATTTCTATGTAAGTCACATTTGTCATTTTTACAGAAAGAATACATGCATACAGCTCATCCGCATTATTCTGGCTGAATTCCTTTGATATAATAGCACGACGGAACTGTTGAATGCTTTCAATTCTCATGGTAAATTTCGAAATACGTTGATACCAAGGAAAAATAAGATATCAATTCGAATTTGATATTGATCAAATTTGATATGATCCAATATTGAGTATTTCTTCAGCCTACTGTCACATCCTTAGTGTCACATCCATATAATCTAGCCATTCACGTGTACAAGTCATTGTGCTATATCAAAGAAAGATTGATTTAAAATTGAGACTTATTTCTTAGCAGTTTTCAATTTTAGCAAATGCCTGTGCATGTGGACTGGTTGTCAATTATGTAGTTCCAATCTCTTAAGACATAGGTCGTGGTTAAATTAAGGAATTGTATTTTCTCATTTTTCTTGTCTATCGGTTTCAAATTACGCATATAGTTTCACTATTCGATTCATTGACAAACTGTATTTTATAGCTTCCTCGTTATCCAAATACATCACCATAACTTACAGGATACAGGATATGTGCATGTGATTTCAATCATGATGGTTTCAATTCTATCTATATTTTCTGTCATTTAGAATACCAATTTGTAAAAATCCAGTCAATGAAACTTAGTAATTTCATGTAATTTTCAAAACTTTTCAAAACAAACAAATTTAAAATTTCCGGAATTGCAAAGTAGAGCTATAAATGTGCACAGAAATGACTTATCATGCTCATTGCTTATCATCTTAATAATTTGGAATGAAATTAGTAGTAAAACTATTCCTGTCTCGGAATAATTGGAATATTGTACGCAATATGCATGTGAAAGTATCAGAACTGAGAAATTAATAGAGATGAGAAGATATTTTGGCTTCATCCTTTAAAAGCAATCCATGCTTCGTTCGATCTTGAAAGATATGGTGTAACATGCGATTACGTCTGATATTTTCAGACGTAGTTTTGCAGATGTAGTATATTGCTGTTGCTTATGGAGAAAAGGTGTTTGCTAGAACATAAGAGAGAAGTTCCAGCTTGTTCCAAAATTCATTCCCAAAAAAGTTTCACAATATTTTCGAGCTTGCTTTTGCAAAATCCAAGTTAGATTTAACTTATGCAGACAAAAAACGAGAGGATTGAAGACTAGAGGCTTGGCGGATGGGTTATCAAAGGAAAAGACAAGCATTTGACATCTCTCGGTTGTTTAAGTTTAGTCATAGATCCACGGAGCGTTGAAAACATTTCTACAATGACTTCATAAAAAAAACAACTGCAGGAATGAAGCAAAAAAGAATTGCACCAAGCAAGCGCCTACTGCGATTCAGCTAGAAGAAAAAAGTGTTCTATCGTCAATAAAGGAGCGCGCTACATGCCCAGCTGTATGCTATGCAATATGACATACTTTCATGTTTTATGCAGTCGATATTTCAACTTACATAAGCTGATTCGATTTTATCACTATAGACAAGTTTTCCCTCTTCATGGATTGAAATCAAATTAGATTTCCTTTCTGACTATAATGCTGACCCTACGGAGAGACCTTCATACCTGAATACCGTAATACTTGATGTGTAGCAAATAAAACTGAAGTATAAACTAAAACCGAACTTTAGAGCGGATAAACTGAAAAACCGGGTATTCATATGACTTAAAAGACACTTTTGAGACGCCGAGCAAATGCACCCAAGCTGAGAGACCGTCCGGTCACACTGTCATACTCCCATTGGAATTTGGTTGATATTAAAGTCTCTGAAAGGTATTCCATTTTTTGGAGGAGCGGGAAGCTATCCCACAAAATACTTCTGATGATCGGCAGAGTTATGCGTTGTTAATGTTTGGAATCTGAGATGTTTAAGGTAGAGAATTGCAAATTCCCAAACTAAAAGCACAGTATGTAGAAAGAATGTTGACACAGATTTTTTTATAAAAACTCCCCTTTAAAGTGTTGAATACTAATGACATTTCCACATTATTCTGTGACAAACGTTGACATTTCAAAATAAACAAAAGCATTAATTTAGAATCTTAATTATCTGAAAAGCAGTTGGAAGAAAACTCTAATTGCAGAATTCACAAGAGGAGCTGTCAGCAATGACTAATTAGATTCATTTTGAGAGTGGAAATGGAGTTTAAAAATAGCAAAGCTGCACGAGCTTCTACTTTCTTTTTTATCAGTCATTACGGTGTTTTTATATTTATAAATAAAATATAGACCTCATCTTTTATTTCAGAAATGATTGATTACATCATTGCTGATTCATTGAGTCGGACATCTGACGATTACTACAGTACAAAATCGTGTTTAAGCTACTCCATCATTTAGCAAGCTTTTACCATAGAGTAAGTATATTTAGGTAGAGTGGTAACTCCGCTTTATTAAATCCCCAATGTGTATACACTTTCGATTTTATTAAATGAACTCGACGGGGATGCAGTTGGTATTGTTACCAAATGTGAGATATGCAAATTTATGCAGTTTTGGAGAGATTACAACGGAATTGACTGATCATGATAGCATAAAGCAGACAGAAATGATATTATTTTACAGATCGTCCGTATCATGACAGCCTTGGAGAGGTTATGTTTGTTAAATTGGCAGCTCGATGACCTGTTATTACTTCCATGCTCAACTTCAAGAGAATCTTCTTAAGCGTGATCATTTACAAGCAACCTGCCACTGGCACAGCAAAATAACATAATCAAAGACAATGATTTCAATTAATTTTGAAAGATGTAAATGGGTCCGCATCACTATTCAGATTCAAGAAGTGAAACATGAATTTAGTGAATCATAAATTCATGCCGATGAAAATTGAATTCAAAACTTGAAATTTCACCCAAGAAAGCAGAAAAGGTCTCGTTTTTTTCATGAAGACTTTCCTTATAATACAATTCATGAAATTCCCTTGATAATCAGCTTGATTTCCGCCTAGTTGGGATGCTCATTATCAAATATTCATTCCTTTTGATATCCAACATGTTTCATACTACTTATATAGGAGAGTCATTTCGGTAGTATATAAATTGGGAAATTTTGACTTTTTTCAAAAGTGTTCAAATAATTTTTTGGACCACGGGAACGTGATCTCCGCAAAAAACTGAATTTTTTGATATAAAAACTTTCACTGTATACAGATACTATTTTGAGTCGACACTCTATCTACATTGTATATATCCCTACTCTATGGCAAAAGCCATACCTGAATGAAAATATGTACTAATATCTAATTATGTCAAGAAAGAAATCATGACGATAGCTCAAATTTTCAAGTAGATAACATTTTTCATTTTTTCTTAACTTCACAAAACTGCTATTGTCGAAAAAAATTTCCGATGAAATATTATTTCTGCCTTGTGACAAATTCCCCAGGCTTTTGAAAGTGCGATTGGCCTGGAAGCTTTTCCAGTTTAAAAAAACGATGTCATCACGAAGTTGTATTTACGTTATATTAATGATATTTATTCTGGAACCGCTTTACAGACGCTTTCAAGCTTGCGACAGAGTTTTCCAAGTTTTCAACCCAAATTGAACACGAATATTCCAAGTAAGGTCGAACAAAAGCCTTGTATACTACTAATATTGTCTGCTTATCCAGGGATTTAAAAGTCAATCTAAAATCTTCTTGCACGATTGGCGACACAATGACATTGCTTAGTTAGACTAAGAATATTAAATAGCCTATCACAACACCAAGATCTAGAACCACTTTTAGTGTCAAATCATTAACCTGATACATAGAGCGGGGGCTCTGATGACCAAAATGAATGCAACATCATTTTTCAAACTTCATCTTGATCAGCCATTTGTTCGACCAGTCTTGCAAGTTGCTCAACACAGTCACTATCACTACCAGAGGGCGTATAAGCGGATATCATCGGCAAACATCAAAATTTTGCTCTTTCTGAGCGAACTGTCAGGATCGTCAATGTGTATTAAAAAATATAATTGGCCCCAAAACACTATCCTGAGGTACGCCAGTGACATTCGATAAAGAAGACTTTGCCCTATTAGCATCGACATGCTGGGCACGATTAGACATAAACTAAAAAATCCAATCCAGCAAAGACCCAGAGATACCAAAAGATCGCAGTCTAACAATAGTTCAATGCTGTGGAATAATGGTTTTCGAAATTGGAGATGATTCATGTTCCTAAAATCATTCATTTCTAACAGTTACAGGAAATGACCGCGACATAATAAATCTACCATTTCTATACAGTAACCAACACTATGGGAATAGTCAATTTCATATCTTTTGCTTTGCGTCATGAACTGATTACCTAATTACGATTCATAATTCAAGTAATGAAACCAAGACAAAAGGAAACTGTTGATTTACCGCCGGCGTCAACTATGTTATTGTGCAGTCTTCGATTACATTTTCTGTTTCTCTTTCATCTGCCAAATGTTGTTTTAATTTTAGACCACATTCTCAATTTTGGCAAAACCAATATTTTTATAAACTCCGGAGCTTTAGACGGTTAAAGGAAGGGTGCAATGAAACATTCACGTATCAATAATTAATATTGCCTTATATTTTCAACTTGTGGATGGAAATGGACAGAAGAGGTTGGAGTTCTGTGGGAAATAAATTTGAATAATTCAGCATGCACTAAGTTTCTCATAATTTATCAGCAGAAGAAATGATGCTGTCAATTATTACAGTAGCCAGTGGCGGCTCGTTCGTAAAAGGGCAAGTGGGGCATTGCCCGAACAGGCAGATGTTGAATAATTCTGTAGGATACAAGCTCTATAGAACGAATAAGCTCATTCAGCAATGATTAAGTCAAATAGGAAGCGGCATCTCCAGTTACAGACGTAGCATTGATTAAATTCAATATTTCTCATGTAAAAGCAGTCGAGGGCATTGCTCTTTCATTGACATTAACATTACATTAAAGTCGTCACAAATTACTGAGAACGGTTGTCAAATTGTAGAATTCACCACTGTAGGAATAAGGGTTTGCTTGGTCCTGCGAGCCGGTTGCAATACTCCTCGGAGCTGCGATCAGTTATAGTTTGGGATGTATCGTGCTTCTCATTTGCAGCAGGAATATTTACGCTGTCTCTCGCTTGCGGACTTCGCTTATTTCGAAGATCCCTCGTCACTTGACAATGTGTTTTCTTCGTTTTGCGCCAAATCATCCTGGAGTCTTTCTGCCATTCCATGTGAAAGTGTTACGTTTCTATCAAATATAAGCCACGGATATACCCCTACTCACTCTAAAGACACTTATCAACAAGCGATGGGCTACTTAATAGAGAGGAAAGTGAATAGACTTTCTCTACTACTATAAACAGAAAGTAAGTGAAGAGATAAGAAAGACTGAGGGTAGAAGCAGTAAGCAGTAGGCACTCTCATACTTCATAAGGACTATGCTATGCAATGCAATGTCGCTAAGACAATCAGCGGGTCAGAAACTGGTGATCGATGTGGTCCTCTTTTTGTTGAGAAGTTTGTTATCACTCTCTGCTTTATGACATCACTCAAGAGTTTTGCAAAACTTTAACTTAGATGACGATGCTTTTCCGAATTAATGATGGCAGATGGAATTTCTATATTTCGCCTTTCTCAGTCAATAATCACCAAAGAAGACTGAAAGCAAGAAAATCATGCGGTCCTGACAATTTCCCTTCTTATTTAGTAAATATTGGTACTGATTATATTTCTGTACATTTGTCTCTTATCTTCAATTGTTCAATTTCGACATGGTCCTTCCAAAAAGCCTGAAACATGCCTACGCTTGTCTTATGCCGAAATCATCTGGTCCAAAGATCTCTGATTTTCGTCGAAATAGTCCGAATTTTCGTCTGAAATGGTCCTGGAGAAAATCAGTTTCAATCTCATCGCCTGTTGCAATATCGACTTCTTGGTTGTACAGCCTCAGCAGCTTTAGTTGATATGTGTGTCTCGATAATCGTCATGCATCGTCCGCCAATGTCTTGAACTTGTCAAGAGCCTTCGACAAACTCCAACATTGCCGTCTGATCAATTTCATTGAATGTCTTGGATTGGATGTCTTGGAATGTCTCCTTTCTTTCTGACCGCTACATCAATGTCAAGATCAATGTCACCATTGCAATAATTGTGCATAATAATGTGCATAATAATAATCTGCTGAAGCTGCAGAATTATTGCAATGGTGCAATGAGATACATTCAGACATTTCTTTCACGATGGAGGAACCAATAGAGGGGAAACTACCTTTTCTTGATGTCTGTCTTAAAGTGGAGGATGATAAGTTTAGTCATAGCCTATATACCAAACCTTGCTTCTCAAATTGTGTAATTCCGTGGACCTCACATCAACCTAAATTTATGAAACTAAATATTTTCAAGAATGAAATAAGAAGAGCAACTTGGAACGGATCAGACGAGGCAGGAATAGAGATCGGTGTACAAACTATAACGGAGCGATATAAGGCAAATGGGTATCCAGCACATATTTTGCGGAGTATAATAACAAACCTACGTCGACAACAAGGGACAGGTGATCAATAGGAGAAGAAGGACAAATTGTTTCTGACATTACCGTACTCCAGCGACAATCAAGTGACAGAAGTGAGAAGACAATTACATAAATGCAAACTTAATGATCATATCACAGTGTTATTCAAATCCAGAAACATTTTTTTCTATTCTGAATACAGGCCAGAAAAGTATATGTAAATAGTCCGAGAGCCAGCGTGAAGTTGTGCAGGGAACGAGGTAGTACATAAAACTTTCACATAGCATAGTACACCTCTAACCTACTGCAAAACTTCGCGTCTGCCGGATCAGATCATTTGCTTTTCAGAAATAGAGAGGATAACACAATCCTATGTATTTCCAGTGGTAAAATTGTGACATTTAAGGTGTTGACTCCATTTTTTCGAATTTTTGCTCATAAAAGTTACATAAATTGGTATTTTGTTGAACTGGTTATTATAGAAATCATCTACAGATCATGATCTTTCAAACGAGTGATCATTCAGTGACAGAGGATGAAGTAAAGTGTACACACAGACACGTTTCGTTAAAGTATATCAACAATTTTCCTGAAATTTCTATGTTAAAATTTGCAGTTACACCAACGAAAAGTGTCTGTTTGTACACTTTACTTCATCCTCTATCACTGAATGAGTACTCATTTGAAAGATCCTGATCTGTAGATGATTTCTATAATAACCAGTTCAACAAAATACCAATCTGTGTAACTTTTATGAGCAAAAATTCGAAATAATGGAGTCAACACCTTTAATGTCACAATTTTACCACTGGAAATACATAGGATTGTGTTATCCTCTCTATTTCTGAAAAGCAAATGATCTGATCCGGCAGACGCGAAGTTTTGCAGTAGGTTAGAGGTGTACTATGCTGTGTGAAAGTTTTATGTACTACCTCGTTCCCTGCACAACTTCACGCTGGCTCCCGGACTATAAATGTATTTATTGTGTAAATTGTGAAGGGCCAGGTAGTTGCATGTCCAAAAACGTAGTTTATCGCATTCAATGTAAATCATGCCCTTCATTTTATATAGGGGAAACCACAAGAACAATGAAATCACGTTTAAGAGAACATTGTAAAATTTCATCATCGTTAGTGTATTTGCATCTGTGTCAACATTCCGCGATTCCAGACCCAAACAATATTCAATGGTCTATAGTGCACTTTGGTCTGCGCAATACTGATGTCAGACGTGCGGTAGAATTTAAAGAGATTTGTTCACAACGCCCAGACATAAATATACAAAACTCGAATTTTTAGTCACACAAGTGATCAAGCCAAGGGCGAAACGTTTTGTGATATTTAATTCTTATTTTACAATATAACTCTCGGTTGAAGAATACATCCTTTTTGAATTGATATCTTAGAGATTAAATTGTCCATCCAATGTTGTGTTCCTCAAACTGATGCACGACAGCTGAACTTTCACAGAAAGACTACCTGAGTTCACTCAGAACCTCCGTTTTGTGAAATGAATCTATGTAATTTCAAACTGTGCTAAAATTTTTATTACTTTCTTCAATGGTACATCACACTTACTGAAATCGTTTTGTCATAGTTGATACTTAAATCAAATAGACTTAACCGTAAATCGTGACAACTTGAATTGTTAATAACTTTACACTTCTACTTGGAATACTCAAATGCTTTGCAACGAGGATATTCGAGAAGAATGAATTTGATATTGTGAATCGCGCTACATCGAATACACAGATCTGTTTATAATTAGCAACATGTAAACACATTCAAGTAACGTCGCGCAAGTAATTTACACAAACAATGTATTCGTAGAAAAAACGTCGGCTATTTTTAAATCCATATTGGTCACCGAGTACGTGGAGAGATCGTGCCTCTATACAACATTCAAGTAATTAATGTCATAGAAGAAATTTCACGTTTAATTTAACCCAATTCTTTGACTGATGCGAATTGAATATTTTAAAGTTTGTTGTCTCAATCTCAACACAAAATTTCAAGCAACAAACTTGAGCGTTCAAGCTATCCTTTTCATCGCAAGAAATTCGCTAAAATTTGATTAATTAATTAAGTTCATGTGCGATTTCGCGGTGCATGCAATTTACAATTAATGACACTAATATTGATGATAATTCATTCTAGATGGGAGTATATTTGTGAACATAAATGGATGTGTTCATTTATCATGTTCTCTGTGTAACGGTATGACTAACTTGCTCCGTTAAATCGCAAAGGTTGTTGATATTCGAAGCGGCAGAGTATAAATAATGCTAGCGTGTCCAGTTACAAATGGAACCCTCTGTACATTAAACTATAACCACACTTTCAAAATCCCTAGCTCACACGCAGATAGCCAAACTTAATTTTGCTCTTACAAAATACAGAATTGTTATGATTATCCTTGATCATGTGCAGGTCATTGATCCTCATGTTTGATAATGGCCTTGAGGCAGATAAAATTATTTTTTTCTCCCGTAGTAGTATACGATTTTATACACTGCACTTTGTTTGTGACTTGCTTGAATTGTGCAATGGTGTCTTCGCCTATTCTTTCTGCATCACTTGCATGGTGCGATGAATATTGTAAATAAGCCAAGGTGATTTGAATTTTTCCAACCACTTCATAAGGTAGGAGAGAAAGCCTTTGGTACATCTAAAATGGAGAAGTTATCAATGAAAACAAAGTATATCAGATTCAGAGCAAAGGGTATTCTCTATGTCTCCAGATTTACGCCTCATCGTATAATATATTGTGCATATCACAAGCAGATTTTACTAAACTGGGAAGATATGCATGTATCTACAAAATCGGACTATGCATAGCCATGGAATTGTAAAATAATATAGGTATAATAACCATCCTGAGGAGGGCGTTAATTACGATAATCCGAGAGCACCTTTGTGCATGAGGTTTTCGTAATTAAATCCGGATTCAGATGGTTCTACATTTGTGTGATAAAATCTTTGAAACTCTTTACTCTACTAAAATTAGAAATACTTCTGCGTTCCAGTCATTGAAAAAAATCATTGATTGATAGAGCAGTATGGGTGAAATGTGTTTTAAATGTTGCTGATAAAGATCATACTTTATAAAACGAAGGAAAAATTATAGCGAATGAAGTTCTGTTGATTCTGGAAATTCGTTAAGATGGTTAGTGGCTATACCCATGTACCCGTACTGGGAAACAACGCACGATATCACTTCAATATATGATGATCTGTAAGCTAAATAGGTAAATGGATTTTACCTATTGATTGAGTTCTCCAACTCACAGAACATTTCACATCTTTCATTTAATAGTAGAGGAATATTTCTAAAATCATAGTTTGACTGAGTAAAAATATGAATATGGCGAGTTTTTTTCATTGTCTGTCTGAGAGACCTTTCAGTTTCATTATGGTAACGTACAATGGCGGGGAGATCATCAGGATACCATAAAGACAATTTCATTGTTAATGATAGACGAAGCACCAGCCATGATAAGGAAAGCACTTTCAGTAAGTTGAGCAAATTCTGATTCAATTTGAATTCTAGAAGTGTTTTAGCTGAAATACATTAGAGACTGATTTAATAGCTCATATTCATGAGAAATTGATAATGCAATGTTCGATCATTTCTCTTTGTTGGTGCCCATTTGTAAATTATACGTAGTAATCAAAACAACAGAGATTGCTCGGCGCTTCGTCCGTTCTTAATTGGAGCGCACACATAGAAATAAACTTTATCTGAAGTTGACTAGAATGGAAATTGACTCAAGGTCGCGACACATCCGAGGGAACTAAGTTGGGGCATGAATGACCAATTAAGAGCTTAGATTTACACATGTGACTGATTCTAGCCCAATGATCAAGACGTTGACAGGTGTATCTAAGTGAAAATGCGTGCGATTTATGTGCCACCATTGTGTATTGCATGAAGATTAACTTCCATTCTAGAGGTTTTATTGTTGTCAATTTCTATGAGCGCACACGTACATGAAGGAAATCACAGGGTGAACCATAGAAATCCGATTTATTTCATTTGTTTAAGTAATACTACTAGAATGGACAGCTGGGGTTTGTTGACGGTTAAGAAATGACTCATAAGTGTACCGTTGCTATAGTCACGACTTAACCACGGCGTAGTGTTCTGCGATATTGTTGTGGCCGTTCTAGTCTAACTAACGCGCAATAATATTAATCGGATTTCTATGGGGTGAACAGTTGCAAATACCGGCATGACAAATACTCAGGCTGGCTTGCTGGCATTGCACATAAGATACAGAGGACGATAGTAACGACATCACAATATCACGGATCAAACAGTGAAGTTAAAGTCAAACACAGATACTAACGAAAACAGAAGATACGTAAATCAAGCTGAAAGTAAAGTCAAGTAATTGAATCAGAGTCAACAACATGACAAAAATGATAATAATACTGACAATACAATGCAATAGAGCTACTAACCGATGGAGAATACAAAAATTGAATAAAATGCAATAACTGAACAAGAATATGATGCTGAAATATACAGGATAGGCCTAAATATCATAAAAAATAAAAGAAGAAACTGTAATAAAACGAATCAGTGAATGAAAGAAAACAGAGAGAGAATGGTTTGATGCTACAAACGTCATTCTCAAATTTCAATTCACTCAAATCACGAGAAGCATCACTAACAGTATAGAAAGAGTATATTCAATCTTGCGAATCAGTTCTATCAATTGTGTATGGTTTGACAGTTATATGCAAGTGAATCGCTACATTGATTCTGCTTGATCTATCGACTTGGTGTAATTGACTGGCGACGAATGAGAAGACAACTTCAGGAATAGAAAGTTAATTGAAGTAATATTGAAATTTAGCTATGTATCATTATTATCAAAATCAAATAGGTCTGTACAAGATTAAAAACAGTTAGAAATCAATTCCGGTTCCGCCGACTTTCCTCTTAGCCATGGCATCAATAAAAACTCAAAACAATTTTTCACTCGTTCATATCAGAAAGGTTTTATCACGCTACTAATAATCTTTAAGCGACAATGCGAAAGAGTATGCAAAGATATTGATTTCATGGAAGTAATTGATTTATTAAAATAAATCACCTATATATTGGAAGTTTCCAATATTCTTCTTTGCAAATGATCTAAAATATGATTGTAATCAACATTTATATTCATAGCTCTGTGTGCAGATATACTCCATAATATCAATATCGGTGGAGACGACGTTGAAAAAGTGAAGGATATCAGTGATTACGATTACTGACTTCTTAACTTTCCATGTTCTGTTTTTGTATGTGATGGATTGATGATAATAACAACTTCTTTAGTGTTCATAATTACAACTTGCAATTTGCAGCAATCAAATCCCAATTCTTCCTTCATCTTTCCAAAGCAAGTTGAATAATTGGGGCACAATGGGAATCAGGGAAGGGGGTCCCCTAAAAATACGCAACTTATTTTGGGACACCCTTCGTGTTACTCTAAAATGAAGATTTTCACTCATGTACTAGAATACTAGAGAGGTAGGTACAATTCAATTAATTGGTGATGATGATGATGAAGAGTAGCGAAATAATATATGACTACACGTAACATAAGAGAAGGTCGTGAAAGTTTTTATATAAGAAAAATACGAGTATGTACTCGTATATTCATGATAATGGCTTACTGCATATTGAACTTCTAAGGACTTGTCTTGACATCTTGAAAATGCCTCTTCCATTAAAAAATTTAGTTTCAAGAGTCATCCGAATTCATTACACTCTATCTATTAAATGAACACAAGGTCTCGAAATTAGTTTTAAAATAGCCTACTTGTATAGATGACGGGCTTTATATATCACGTTGTTTAAATACTTAGCTTGTCGTTTAACTTGTACATTTCCAAATGCAATACGGATGTTGCAGTTCAGTCAGAATTGAATCTTTTTACTTCGAAGGAGACGTAATCACTGGTGTCACGCATCTGCAAATGTTATAAACTGGCTTCTATTTTAGATGACTGATTCAAACGACTCCTTCAACGGGATGGTACACCACCGCCCTGGTATGGTGAAGTCCAGTGATTACAAAGAGTGAAAAACTGCCTCAACGATGGAGCGTCCGCAATCGGCCTTCAGATTTGTCATTACGCAAATGGTATTAAACAGCGTGCTTGCTGACATGTGGCATGAGTCCGACTATCGTCTCACCAGAGGAGGTTAAAATTTACACAAATTTCGGCACTGTTGGAAATGCGAAGCATGTCACAGAATGAAGAACCGCAGAGCCATTTACATCGCAATGTATATGACTCGTCATCTCTACAGATATTTTGAATTTTGACATTAATTCAATAGATATAATACAATAAATTGGGATGATTTTTTTTGAAACACTGTATAAGTAGATAGATTTCAGATAAATCGCAGACATTTAATATACATCTAAAATCCATCGTTCAGTCTGAAATTTTCTATTGAAAATAAATCAGTTTCTTTATAATCCGTCATTGAGTGGATCTCTGAATCAGCTTTGTTATTTTAAGAAATGCTGTTTCCTACAAATGGCCTACTACCAGGACAATGTCGCGATAATTTAATGACTTAGATTACACAGCCATTGTCAACATAACTAAGAAATCCAAGCAAAACATTTGGCAACAATAATTTGATCTTCAATCGGTTGAGATAGAAAATGGGAATACGTAAAATCGACTAACAAATCGACATCCCATGAAAGACAAGGAGTCGAAAGTTTCGAGAGGCATGAGAAGCAAGAGGAGGAAGCGAAGCAAGAGTAGGGAGAGGAGGGAGAGGAGGAGAGGGAAGAAAGGTAAATTGGGAAGTAAGCTCTGTCCTAGCTCGCGACGTATAGGATGGCAAGTCTTGCAGGGGTGCGTCTGAAAGGATGAGGTTGGGAGCCTATCGATTCACGGCGAGCGCTACATCACACGTCTACCTCTTATTTAACAGATGGAGTAAGACATAGAGCAGACTGGATCTGTATAAGCGGAATACCATTACTTTTAATCTACTCTATTCAAAGTTTTGAGCTAGCGAAGTGCACCAAACACCATCAATTAGCCATTTGCAAAGATCTACACAATTCAATTCAACTCTGTGTTCTCTATCTCTCGATCTCGCGTTGAGTTGTGCTCACGTGCTAATCTCATTCATTTCATCGTCAAATAGAATCATTGATTAGGGATATTATACATCCCTCTCAACGGCATGCACAATACGGAGTGGCTTTTTATCCTTTTTGTAACTGTTTTTGAATTCCTTCTATTTTTTGGTCCAACGCGTGTCCAATCCACTGCGAACACTAATCGTTCTGACTCCAAAGAAGAACAAATCATATCACAAGTTTTCAAAAACTACAAGAAACATGAACGGCCATCGAGTGACAAAGAGGACAAAAGAGAAGGAGAGGATGATACAACACGAGTAACAGTTTATATGAAAATCTTAGCGCTTACTTCGATAAATGTAATTGAGATGGAGTACACAGTCGATATGTATCTTCGTCAGGAATGGTTTGATAAACGTTTGGCGTGGAACGACCTATCTGAAAAGACCTACAAGGATTATACAAAAGACATCGACATTCCCTCGAAGAAAGAGGCTTTATGGCTGCCTGATCTATTTTTTCGCAACGGAAAGAAAGGTTATGTCCATTCAATGACTACTCCAAACTATCTTCTGCGACTCAGCGCAAATGGTAAGATTCTCTATAGTCAGAAGGTAACAATGCGATTCTCCTGTCAAATGCACCTTCAAAACTTTCCAATGGACACCCAGTCTTGTTTGATGGATATTGGTAGCTACGGTTATCGTGCAAAGCAGCTCAAATTTGTTTGGCGTCCGAATGATCCAGTTGTTCTGCAAACTGACATGCAAATCTCCGAATTTAATACACCAGATAAAGTTGATGTCATAGATTGTACAGAGCAGTATGCGACCTCAACAGGATCTTATTCCTGTCTCCATGCAAAGTTCACTCTACAAAGACAACTGAGTTCTTACATTGCAGGCAACTATATTCCTTCTGTGCTCTGTATCATGGTCTCATGGCTCTCATTCTGGATAAGTGTTGATGCTGTACCTGCTCGAGTCACGCTTGGTCTTCTAACTCTTCTCGGTATTCTCACTCAAGGTGCCAGTTTGATGAGTTCTTTACCGAGAGTAAGTTACATCAAAGCTATTGATATTTGGATGAATACTTGCATCATTTTCGTCATCGGTGCTCTTATGGAGTTTGCAGTTGCCAGCATAGTAGCCCGCCGAAAACGGCAGGAGCAATGGCAACAACAGGTTCGTTCTATTGTACGTCAAGAACTTGTCCGACTTACTGCTCAGATGACAAACCAGGTTGGTGGACATTGCGAGGAGCTGGAAACATTGTTGGCTAGTCAAGTAGATGAGAAGCGGGGTGGTAGTGACGGTAATGCGGGCAGTGTGTTGGCCGCAGACTCAGAAGTCGATGCATACAGTCGATTTCTTTTTCCAGCCTGTTTTGTTCTCTATAACTGTTTCTACTGGCTCTACTACCTTGTGCTAGTTCATCGAATTTGATAGATCACGTGACGGTGTTTACATAGGATATACGGTATTATCGTACAATGGCTCTGCACCAGAGCTATTTAGTATCGTAAATGCTACTCTATTGGGTCAATGACTAATCCACCGATGAAGATCTGACTTAGGTTGGACTGAGTAGCAACCGCATGTTGTTTATGAAAAGAAGAAATATGCGCTAAGGTTCTAACATTAACTATCAAATTTCGCTGCTTCAAAAGGAATGCGCATTTTTCTGAAACACATTCTACCTCCGTGCCAGCAATCGTCGCAAAGGTCCTTACTGCGATCATATTTGTTGAATATGTTTGTCAAAGATTTTCGGTTGAATTTGATCAAGATGCTGTGTTTTATTTGCTGGAAATATCAAAGAATGTCTGCTCCGGATTGCCAAAATAGAAATACAACTCAGCAATAAAAAATCCAACGAAATTGGAATGATGTGTGGAATTTAGCAATTCAAAGCAAAAGGTTGACAAGTTTCGTATTATATACACCAATTCTTACATCCACCTGAAAATAACTTGCAATTATTAATCTGGCGCAGTTTGTGTTTTTGACTGAATTCAGCATTTTCTAGTCAATCATGTTTTGCAAAATTTGTGATCGCATGTGGGCCTATGGAATTGCAGTAACAATCAACTATCTGTTGTGTAGGGAAGTGTTTCGATTGAGAAATCTTTCACTCTTTGATTCGTAGCGAAGATTTGGTACAGAGAAAGTAATCTCTACCCAACAAATGTGTTATGATGTAAATAGATTCTATCGACAATAGAAAGGGAGACTCAGAGACCGCTGTTGTGTATGGGAAATTCCAAAGAGGTGGACGAGACAGTGTAAGTACAGCAAGCTGTGGAGTTGTGAAAACTGATACCTTCTACCTACACTCCTGAAAGAAAACTGGGCTTGCCAGTCGTTTTTGCATAATGTTCTGTCACAACTGTGGTGGATAGTCTCTTAGATAGCTTGCTCATGGTGTTGTTTCTAAAATCAACTGGTTTCACGTTTTGTGCCCCAGGAGAATGTTCCATAATCCATGGCCAGTACATTGTCTTTTATTTACTCGATCAAAAAGGAAATAACATAACAGCGTTTCACTTAAAGTATATTTAGATTGAGCAACAAAATGTTTCAGATAAAACTTTTTGATATTATAATCTCATTTAAATTGATCAGCGAAATCATTAAGTAGTACACTCTCATTATCAATAATTAGGGAATATTCTTAATTGACTAAAACAATTTCATTGTCTTCTAATGAATTGTAAATAAACAACAAAACGGACAAAACTCAAATGTTTCCTTTCATAGTTAAAATCAGTATTCTAGAGCTTATAGAAAAAAAAACTATTTTTTCAGAAGCTTGCACTCAAAAACAGAACAAAACCAAATGGTGAATTTTCTGATTTTCTTTTTTGTAGTAAGTATGTTTAGCAACTAAGCTTTCATTATCAGACAGAGAAGAGAGTAAGACAACTATGTATGATTGTATTCAAACTGTTTCAACTTATGCGGTAGACTGTGAAACGAACTTTTCGACAGACTTATTAAAAGAAAGAAGTTATTAGTGTCAATATTCGACCACCAAACCTGTTGATTAATTATACAAAAAGGTATAGCGGCTTTATGCCGTAAATGCGCAAAATATTGACATTCAATTGAAGCGTTTCAAATGCAACTAATTAAAGTTAAGAATTATTTCTTTCTAAGTAAATCATTTTAGTGATTAACAAATCAGATCTGATGCTCTATTCAAGTAAGTAAATTATGACAGTAAACATGTACTAGCAGGCTTCTCCAGTTCCCACATAAGTGGGTCAACTTTTGGTAATTTTTCGATAGTCAGAAAATGGTCCTAAAACTCTGTTTTGATTAAACTGTCCCAGCCTCGAAGTAGAATAAGAATGACATGAATATCCTTCGCAACATCCAAAACATATGTCCCCTTTAAAATTGTAGTCGGAAAATTATTTCCACTTTCTGCTTGATATTAGGCATATATTGGCTTATTCCAACAAAGTGGAAGAGGGAATTGATTTTGCGACTAAAATTTTGACAAAAACATAAGCTTTATATTTTGAACTTTCCGAACATTCTAATTTTATTTCGAATGTCTCACTGAGACCTCTTGTTAACATACTTGACCAGTCTTCGAGAGATCATTTTGTCATCAAAAGGTAAAAGAGAAAGATTTCCGCAAAATGTTGGTCTAAAGAACATTTAAGTTAAAATGTCTGAATTTACTTTCTTTAACTTAAATGTTTCGACCAAAGCTTTAGGAAGTATAAAAACCCTTTTGTACCTGAACAATTTTGACTTGATACCTTTATCATACTCTGCAAACGATCTGTCGGAAAAATACTGTGAGTTTTTTCAAAAATTCTTTCAATTGCACACTTGAATACCAATATGATCAGCGCTATAACTGCAATAATCAAAATTAAAAAGAAATTATCTTCTATTCAATTTTGCGCATCGCAGGAAACTGCAAGTTTTTTCAGAATTCACACTTAATATTTTGTATAACAAAATGTCGCAGACACATATTCTATGTATAAACTCATAGATTTTTCAATAGTAATCTGTCTACAAATAAATCCATGAAATCTCAACAGAAGCATCCAGTGGATGATCCATTCTAGATTCATTACCAAAATGTGCAGAATGCCCAGCATGTATCACGTGTAGTTTGGAGCAAACACATGTCTAATGTAATAGGCCTACCTAAACATACGCCAAAATGTAGTACCCCTTTGCAGTTTCTGAAAAATGCACCAGTAATAAAGTTGCATTATTGCGTGTATTCACACGAAGTAGGCCCACTTCCTATCTTTTATACTTGGCCTTCCTTTTCCCTAAGAGAGTCCCATCTGATTGCGCGGTTGGCATCCACTGCGAAAGTCACACGACTGATAAGCTCCAACAGGCCGATGTATGCATCTGTTGAGATTTGATAAGTGTTTACAGATGGAAATATTATTTGAAAGTTTGCATAAGACTAACCTAGAGAGTTTGAATTACAGTAATCATAGAAGGCTATAATTACCAAAGGGATATCAAATTACACAGATAATTTTGCTTGTTGATGGAATTTATTTAAATAGATTTGAGATTCCATTTTGAAAAGGGTCTTATTCATAGACTAAAATTGATGCCACCACTTTCATCTAGACAGCTGCAGTTTTTAGGCAAACCACTGCAGACTATATTGCCGAGATACTGAAAAGATTAGATTTTCTTAAACCAATCGAACTTTGAATCTTACGTGTCCTATAGCATTTGCACTGACTGATTACTTATCACAGCTGCTCATTTGTCAGTATTAATATTTTAGTAATTTATCAAATAAAGTGATTTCAGATAAAACTTTACATATCATTGATGAGTTAAAATTAGATTTCGTCATCACTTTCCAAATCGATTTATAAGCTGTTTTTCGAGTGCAAGTCAAAACCAATGCTTTTCTGCTTATTATCACAATATCTAAAGGTAGCGAAAGACATATTATCAGCCAATATGGCATGTCAACTCCTGTAAATGTTTTAATGATACGACATGCAAAGGTTATTGATAAATAAATCACTTACAATTTAGATAGTTATGATTATTTTGCAATTTTAATTCACGATCATCAATTCAGCTATCTCTTCATATATACATCATGTATGCTTAGCACAAAGCAGGAATTAGGAAGTATAGGTCTATTTCATAGTTTAACTTTTTATGACGATCGAATGTGGGCAACACGTTATTTTCTAAATCCAGTCTTCTTGTGATATGCTTGCCAGAAATAATGCACGTTAATATGTTCATTAGCTTCTTAGCCAGCGCAAGTTACAATTGTTGAATATTTTGTCAATTAAACGAGCGATATTGATTTAGTTGTTAATGTAACTTTTGATGTAAGAATAAAACACATGTAGTCATTGTTTGCTCTGATTTTGTCATGTGTTACAGATAGTGTTTTAGCAGTCATTTGCAGATGTTTAGTGTCTCATTTTAACGCCATGCGTCCATCTGAGTCAAGAGAAACAATGCCATTGTTTCGTCATTTGCATAAATATGTTTTTTCTGTCAAATAACTGATACTTGTTTTTATCAAAGACACACTGTTAGTATACAATTACATTGAATAACATGCATGGCATCATTTTCGAAGACTAGTATGTTTGTTATGATGAAAGGTTTGGACTTGCAGGCAACCAGTGTGAGTATTGCAGATTGATAAGACTTGGAACAAATATAATATTCACGCGGTCAAACAAAAATACTACAAATATGGGGATTGCATGTATATCTTAATACTCATCCTAAATCAAACTAAAACTAAAAGTCTTAACGTCAGTTTTTGCAATGCACCTACTGGATTTTTCCTTTACTGTTCACAAGCTCTGTCATTGCATATTACTCTCTTATGAAATCTGTATTGTGATACAAAATTAGGCTAGTTTGTGCCCCTATTGAATTTATGTACTGGATATCATTCTGCTTCTGACAATGGTAAAAAAATTTGAGCCACACTCGGACTCGGTAGGATTTAGCCACCTAGTTCGAGTTCACAATGATGCTTAGGATTGTTTGTAATGGCCTACAAATCATTCGACCCATAAGTTAATTTGTTAATCTGTTTAGCGTACGTTCATATTGCGCTAATAGTCTCTGAGCACGTGTAAATGTAGATACGCAAAAATTAACGTGTGCTACCGTTGATATTGAGACCGACAAGTAGGCAGTAAGGCAAGCCTCCATCGTGACAATGTGAAAGACGGTCGGCGGATTGTATTCTGCGATCAATTTACGTGTATGTCACGATCGAAGTTGATGCACCTCACCCTGCCTGCAATGGCAGAGCCTGCGAAACCAATAATTATTTTCCTCTTTGTAGGTGGTGCGGTGACCTAAAAGGTACCATAGGTATTTTCATGTCTCCTTGTTCAATCGATTCCATGATCAGTAAAGGGACAACCCAAACATGATGAAATATTTTTGATTAAGTATTATGAAGAAAATAATATTTTCTGTGAAAGAAATTGAGCTATGAAAACTAGGCATGATCTGGATCTAGCCTGTGAATACATGCTTCTTGGGAGTAAACCCTGCATAATTGAAAGTTCTAGTGCATCGCACAAACATCTAAGATTGGTACTAACAGGATTGTAACAATCAAACATAATTTTTTAATAGTGCTGAGATGCAGATAAAACAGATCACTTAAAACACATTTATTTCGCAGTATCAAAATATAGATCAAGATATGTTTAGCTTAGATTGTCAAAATACAGATACAAATCACATACATAACTTTCAGAATGTCAAATACCGAAACATTTCTTCAATATCCTGTCGAGTTCAACCCGCCTGTTTCGAGACAAGATCAAAGAAAAATGTATTCGAATCCAAAGCACAGAAGATTGCAGTTATCAGTAGAAAAAATGAGATTTTCTATATTTTTCTCTGATTTAGTAAAAAATTACTTTGGCATGGAATATTTTCTACTCATGAACTCATGCTTCATATACCTTTGTCTACGAGGCTAAATATACTCAGATTTCGCAAGTATCCTAATATCAGCAGCCAGTGATCTCTTTAAGGATTCATCCACGGTCCGAAATGAGAAGTCTATAGTCCCAGATATAATATGAACTGTTACAAAATGTGCCAAACTTACGCAAGCACTGAATCAATACAATTTTTAATTGAAAACGCAAAAATAATCAAAGACATGAGGTCATTTGCAGCTGCGACACCCCAGACATTTAACAATGAAAAGAAAGTAAATCCGATCCTAATATTGACATTACATTGAGTGTAATAATCTGACTGAAGAATTACTAAAATATGTTTCGTAAACCTTGTGCAGCAGGGGCGAACGGAAGGGGGCAGTTGGGCGGCGACCGCCCCCCTGAAAAGGTTTAAGATAAATTCAAAAACAAGGTAAAATAAGCATTACCGCCTGACTTCAGTATTAAGAGTCATAATCTTACAATTGCAATGGATTCTTGAGGTAATGTATGCTTCAATATCAATGCTTGTTAATTTATCGTCCAACTTTATGTCTATTGGTTATGAATGTTCAATTAGTAAACTAACACAATTTGTATCAATGTGAAAATGTTTTGGTCATAATTCATAATAACACTTTATTAACCAAAAATTAAAGAATTGGTCGAAAGTCACGAATGAGGATCAATTGAGAATTGGACTGCATATGTGTTTCAAGATAAATAATGCATATAAGATATGTAATGATAAATGATATAATAATACAATATGCATGTAAGATAAATAAATGGTCGACACATTCCGTCCCCCACATAATTGAATCCTGTGCATGTCCCTGCTGTGTAGTATTGGCTATTGTTAAACTGTTATTAAGCGATAGAAGGCGCAGTATATCGAAGACCTTGTCATTTTTAACTTAAACTTATTCCAGATGTTTTTTTCTCCCATTGGACAACTTTTAGAAAACATGTCTTCCTTCAATCTATCACATTTCAGTATAGAAAAGCATTGTATAGTTTAGTGTAGTGGCTGCCCTTAAAGTATACAATGTCGACAAACAAAACATTTTGGCATATTTTTAGCCACATTTAACCGCACTCTGTCATACATATCCAATCAGAAGTATGATAATAACACATACACATGATAGGAAATGAATTGAGGAAATTCTATACTAAAAATATGGCTCTAGAGTTTCAAATTTAAAGTACTTCTCACTAAATCAGAGAAATACAGAAAATCTCAATTTTACTGAAAACTTCAACGCATTGTTTCTTCCTATTGGATTATAACATCGCATTGTTCGTCGTGAACACTGAAAACGTATTGATTGACTTCTGATATGTAGTTTAATGCAGAAAGGTCTGATGATGAACATAGCAATGCTACTTGAAATATTGTCGTTAAACAATTCATGTTTCTTATAAAGAGATACCGTCGACAGACTCCTTTTTCTCATTCTCTGATCCTGTCTGACAAGAAAAGGAACCGAGAAAAGAGCAAAACTCGACAGATAACCCGATTTGTTAGACATAAGGGCACTCTGTGAAAGTCTCGTTTGCGGCCCAGTTCACTGTGGCAGAAACTCGCACTGGCTGCTGAAAACTGCAGAATGTCAAATATGGGTAGGGATGCATGAATAGCACATTTCAGATGCCGTGTTAGTTCATACTTCTACAAATCTGCGCATGTATAAACTCATAGATGAGGAATTTTTAATAGAAAGGAATATTGACGAATAAAGTAAGATAGTTCTTTATTTTGCCGTCAAATAGAATTTTCTTTGTCTGATAAAAATATTTTCTTCAAGGGTCTTTCTCAATCACATTAGACAGCTCATACTGGTGACAATCAGGGCATTCAGAATCTTAGGTTCGATGTAAATAAGTTAGAAAATTACGTTTGGCAAAAATATGATTTTCAACGAAATTTAGTCACTAACTTATTCATAGCATAAGCAAGTCGACGATATTTTGTTGTTTGCATTCCTAGCCACCTGCGTGCTATTGATGATGAAAATTGGGCTACATGTTTTTCAAGTTCTTGTGCGTATGCAAATTACTTCTTCGGAATGATGCGAATATCAATTAATACGCCTACTTTCACAAAATAATGTCTTCAGAATGTACAAAAGTCCAAAATACAAATATAAAATACATGTACTTCAAATGCCTGTTTAAATACTCGTGCATTCCAAAAACAAATATGAATGCAAAAGTTCTTGTTCCAAGCCTGATCAATCTGCATTTACATACTAAAGCAGTGGAGTCGTGCATTGAGCTCTCGCGCAGCCCCCAGCCTTAGGGCAGTCGAAAGTTTGGATCTCAATCACAATAGATGTAGATTTTTCTTGGTGATGGCATGAATACTTTACAATATACATATTAGCAAATATCTTAATGGACGCTCTTTTCAAATCGTGACTCAGTTGTGAAAGTTGACAAAATTGGGGCCTTAATTCAGTTCTTCCTCTGTAAATTAGTTTTGAAGTTGGGAAGGCGCCATATAGGCGTACTATAGTTCTACTTTAGTGTTGGATCTTGTGCGGAGATGTCCAGCATTGCCTTAAATCTCTCTGAAATATTGATCCTGATGTGTACAGGGCCCCCATCTACCATAATTCTTGTCTGACGCTTGTTCTAATGTGTAGAGGGGGTCTGCATCTTCTAAAATCCTTCTATACCTCATCTTATTTGATTTTTCTCAATCCTAGGTAGCACTGATAAGAAGAGAGGGAAAATTACTTTGTTTTTATCTACTGTCATTTCTGAAATAGAGACGAGGGCCCAGTCAGCATATAAAAATCATTGAATGAAGGTAATTGCGATTAGGCTCTCTTTGCTCCCTTCATCAACTGATGACAGGTCGCATTGCGTTAATCCCTCTCAAGAAGAGTTTATTACTTCGATGATATGCGGATATGCATGTATGTGTATTATGCATCCTCTTTAGATAATATACAAATTGTTCGAAAGGAAATAATGGAGAAATAGAGATGCATGCATAAATTGCACAAGCATCTGTTAGTTATGTAGTCGAGCACCACCGACATTTTCTAATGATTGTCAAATTATGACTACCAGGTTTGGTTCATTTGTCCATGTTGACATATAGCAAGCATGGAAATTTAAGAAATCGTGCACTCAGCATTGTGGTCGTCCGACGCTCTGCAACAAAGTGATTCGGAAACGTAAGAATGCATAAAAAATGATATAAATAGTAATTAAGTTGGAGTATATGAGATGCATGTGGCACTCATAAATGCAATTACCTTGTCATCATGCTACAAATAAAGATGGAAGAAACCCATTTGAAAGCCCCTACTTCGTACCAATGGATAGTCACAGGTCAGGTAAGTCACAGGGTAGCCAGATAAGTCCTTGGTTAAAGCCACCCTCATCAGAAATGCAACCGGTATGAACATGAGAATCAAATTCGACCGCTATTGACTGTAATAGATAAGAATACAGAAATTTCATGGTAGGGATACTTCTTCTTCATCAGCAGTCTCAAAGTCATGTGTAAGAACATTCGTTTCCCTGGAAATCTATCTTCATTTTCTGCTAGTGTTGCGATCATTGACAACCGTCATTGAATGCATCAGCATGTGAATCTCGTGTCATCATTTCGATTTTTGAGACTGTCAAACAATTAAGCGTGTTGAAATCTGTTTTGCTGTGTAGTGAAAGCACTGTTTGTGTGAAAAGTGCGGTGCTTAGAAGACCGACAAAGAATTGCTTCGGAAAATGATTGATGCAGGACCTGTCGGATGATGTCTGCTAGTGCATTGTAATTAATAACTAAAATAAAGATAAATGCTGAAGTAAAATTTTACATAGATACAACGGTTATATACACGTATTGCACAGGAAAAGCATAACTTTCAGGAAAGAACATTTAATTCCAGGGATAAATATTCCTTATGATAACTTTCTTCATTTTTCCTATAATAGATATTTAATAATGGTAGTAATTATCTTCGTCTTCCTCGTATTAAAATACTTAAAATGATTAAGCTGGAACAAAGAAATATCTTTGGAAGATGCCCTGACTAGTCATTGTAATTTTTGAGTTGGAAAGAGTCAGGTTTTTAGAGATAATATTTATTATTTTTCTTTTCAAAATGTGCAAAATCCATATATCCAGTGATCATCTTCAGAAAAAATTATAATTAATATCTCTTAAAAAACCTGACTTTTTCCAACTCAAAAATTAAAAGAAATGTCTATTTTTCCACTACAATCATAAGGCCTACTACTAACAAGAGCCTATATAACTGTACTTAAGTTTATGCGCACCAAATTTGATTTGACTTATTGCATAGAATACGCATAATCTCATGGGACTAATTTTAATGGGCCAAATTGTACTAACTGTTCGGTGTGCTTCTATCAACAGCTATACTAAATGCTCAACATACAAACTCCAAGCGCTTCCGAAGAAAGAGAAGCATCTGGTAGGCACCATGCAGGTTTGGTAGGCGCTACCAAACAGTAAAAAAACGCTACCAAATGAAAAGCAATGAAGCATCTGGTAGCCAGCTTTTCATCGGTTTGGCAGCGTACGGTTCACAGTGTAGAATTCAGATCTTATCACTTCCTTTTAAACCCAACTCCGCAAATGCTCAACTCCATGTAGTGCAATGACTAACTTCATTTGGATTGAACCATAACTTCACCGCAACCACTTTTATTCATATATCACAAGCATAATTGTTTGTTTGTACTGCCTCATAGCTCTGTATTTTCTAGCTCTCTCTCTCTCTCCCTCTCCTAGAATTTTACATGTATCTCCATCTCTTACATGTATCCATTTTCTTCTTCCTGTTCTACAGTTTCACAGGTGAATCAGAGTAAATTTCAAATTTTGTATGCTTGCATATTCCTCTAACACTTGCGTGAAGATAGATAACTGTTGGTGGAAGTTGAAACACATCGCCACTGACAACTAAATTTGACAAGATCATAAAAAGATTTGGCTGCTTGCAAAATATTTGTATCTTAATGTAAATGATTCGAGGAGGTGGATATCTCTCTAATAACTATGACCCATATTTGACATAAATGAGGGCCATCTCTGCTTCCCTGTGTTTCGCTGTCGACGATGTTAGAAGCACGTGTGTTGTTTGAGGCTATGAATTAGCCACGTGGTTAAGCGTGGTATATTCTCCACATTACTATCATCATCAGCATTACATAATAGTACTCCGCTCGTGAACTTCGGTGCAAATCGAGAACCTGTCTCTTAAATCAGATTTGATAGATGTTACATCACTTTGTTGAAGTCATTCGTTAATTCTTTTTGACAGTGCAATTCTTGGCAGCTAAGCATCTTGATATCGGAAGGTCGACTTCAAGGATTGTAATCCCCAAGTTGTCACCAACTTCTGCAGTATTTTCAAATTTTAATATATTAGGTTTGAAAATGTCAGTGTACTGTAGAATTCACTCGCATATTAGAAACTTTTTAATTATGAAAATCATGATATACTAGCAAAGAACAACTCATCCTCCACTGCACCATGCACTGCACTATACATCTTCCCATTCCTTTTAATTTGTATGCTAGCGCTCCCGCTCCTTGCTGACATTAATTTGGTTTAGATGAGGCTGACCAAGTGCTTCGTCATTTATATCGTTATTACTAAAATGGCTTCAATCGACAGTTGGGCGTTCGGTTTTTCAAACTCTATAACCTGCCTGCGGGAATTGATAATTCATTCATGAAGTCGAAATCAATTGCTCGATTGTGATTATCTATACCGTTGCAAATGGTAATAATTGACAGTAAATTCTGAAGTTTCGATTTGATTTCAACAAAGATTTACCTCTCTATCATGCGGATTATCCCTAAGTTTATTATTTTACTGGTTTTAAGCTCCGATATTGATCTATTATCGGTAATTTAATATGTAGTTGAACATTGTTACTTAAATGTATTATTCAAATAATGTATTTGATATCATTTTGTAGTTGTCTTGTTGAATTCTTATAGCGCTTTAATATATGCGCCAACAATTGAAAAAAATGACTTAAAAAATTAATCGATAACTCAAAAAATCAGTTGAATCATTTTATATGTATTCATTCTACTGTAGATAATTGAAACACATGCATATCTTTTAGTGCCTAATGTTGGCACACATGCACTGTAATTTCAATTGAATTCTAACTTAATAGGATGTGTTTCATGCAACTTAGATTTACAACTTCAGTATCGAACTTTACTGTTTAAGATTACTCGAATTCAAGGAAACATTCTTATAACTGCGGAATCGAACTCGGTCCAACACTGATAAAATTAGTCCGGCAGTCAGAACGAGTTTCTGTAGGGAACGAGGCCGAAAGTGAGACTTTCACAGAATGATGTACACCATACACTGTAAACTGTCACCTCCTAAAATCGAAGAAATCTGCATCCTAAAGCGCCACACACTAGAATTTTAGGAGGTTGCGTGAAATAGAATGCTGACATACTAAAGAGAACAATAACACTAGTGCGCTAGCCTCCTAAAACGCTTTGCTTTAGGATATTTTTATTAGTTACGAATAGTGTCTCGTTTCAGTGTGTGATTTAGGAGGTGCTGGTTTAGAGTGTATGCCTACTACGAATCGGCACGTCTGCCGAGTTCTAGTGACTTCCTCTTCTTCTCAGACAGGATCAAAGAAAAACACATGTAAATCCAATGGGACGCAGATTGCAGTTTTTGGCTAAAATGAAACTTTGTATGCTTTCTCTGATTAAACGAAAAGTACTAACCCCAGAGTCTGCATTTTTATTAATAAAGCATGTCTACAATCACATGAAATCAGAGAGAAAATGAGTTCGACAAAATTCTTCAAATTATTAATTTTCTTCTTTTTCCCGAAATTTATTATTTCTGTTAAACTTTTGGTTTAAACTCTTTTTATTCATTCCTAGAAAGTTGAAAGAAATATAATTTTGTATACGACAATGATGATTTTCCGATAAGCTATCAGATTTCATAATTGCCACCGTAGATTAAACTGGATTAGAAATGGTTCATCGACGCTTCAAATAAACATTTACTCATGCTAGTTTGGATTAGAAATATTAGTGAGTGATCGAATTTCCACAAAACAGCGTTTCGTATCCAAATTTGGTAACTTCAATGCAATGACACAGCTGCTTCGAGGGCTTTCTTCCGTCAAATCTAATTTAAGCTTTTGAATTTATCAAGGATGATAAAGTTTCGATATAATCAAACATAAAATTTAGAGCTAGGGTATTAACTTGATTCTGCTGTAAGTTCAATCAACAAAATTAATTTAATTATGTGGAAGTCAATTATCTTCATGCCGCAAAATGGGTGGTTCTCAATTCTTGCTGTAGCTCTCTTGAAAAACAAATTTGCTCGCCAGTTTTCTGAAATCTCATGCTTTGAAGATTGATAAAGTGCATCTTAGTTTCAACAACTATAGAGACATGAATTATGCCTGTGCCCCACAGTTTTTGAATTAAAAGCAATCCATCGAATGTCTTCTCATCATTATTGGATGAAAAGAAGCAATGCTCGTTGCTAGAAAACAAGATGCATACTAGGTGCAATGTGTTAGAATTTGTTTTTAGAATCCTTTGATAATTTAGATATTAACAACAAGATCAAATTAAATAAACAATGGATCAGATTACCATGCAAACATATGCTTGTGGCATATATAATTCGTGGATCTTTTCATTTATGGATATGAAAGTGTCAAAAGCTATGTCAATACATTCATGCATGCACACAAAAATCTTAATGTCGCACCGCGCTGCACTTACTACTGGGTACTTTACAAAGATACATACATGTGCTACATAAATGCGTGTACATTTGTTACGAAGGGTCCTTTGCCAACACTAGCGGATATTCAATCATTCTGTTTAAAATTACGGTATATCTTCGGTAGACAACATTCCATATTTTAAATTCACCAATTGTGCATCGCTCCATGTAAAATTTTTAATCAAATACTGGAATAGAGAGTTATTTTGGGCAACTGTCAGAGAGCAATTGAGTAAAGTAGCAGTGGGACAAAAGAGGAAAAACATGTGCTTCTGCATTGTGTCTAATTTTAACAATACAACAAAAACCACATGACTTTGCGCATTTTCGAACTTTCCCGTAAAAATCGTTTAATTTGGTCTGTTGGAAGATCATATTCATGCATTTTTTTCGAATTATTTTTTTCGATTGTTTGAATTTTACCGCATTTTTGAAAACATTTTGCTTGATTCATTCCAATAAAACACAAAGAATTTTTATATAAATACATCATTTTGCAAATATGAGTCCATAAATCGTGTCGTGAAAATTTATCTTAGAATACCGGCTTTGTCGAATAGAATGCTGGAAATTCGAATGTTATGTTAATGCTGCTAAATAAAGATTCATGTAATAATATATTTAAGAAGTGTTTTTCGATCTAATCTTAATCATCTAAAATCATTAGGAATCTTCAAGTCGTCCTCTTTCTTCATGATCACATTTGAGGATATACAATAGAATATCATTTCGCAGATATGTTGAAAAGTAAATATGTATCATCTTTTTTGATGCTACATTGTAAATATGAGGTTATGATGGACATTTATCCACAAATGTATCTATGAATTGTTATTCGAATAATGGCAATAACCATTAAACACTACTCAATATGACTTATAAGTAACACTGTCAGTTAATGATACAAAAAGTAGATCTCAAGCACAAAATGTACAGATTATCGTGCATCAATGTTTTTTGATACTTTGATTTTATGTGGACGTACAGATACTGCATTTTTCCGCTCAATTTATTTGTAGTAGGCTATTTATTTCTATTTAGGCTATTTAGTTTTTTTGTAGTAGGCTGTAATTAATTCACATATATTTCCAGAATTCTCTATTTGAGTTGTGCTATGTAGCACGGCTTAGCTATCTCAATGCAATCAAACATACTCCCAGCATTGTCTTTATGCGATTTCATACATGGCAACTGACCTACTATCAATTGGCAACAAATGCTAAAAATCAATTTTTTGGAGAAAAGTAAATTTCAAGTTTTAGACTGCTATTTATAGTTACCAATATTATAGTTTTAAAAGTTGATTCCACCATTAAAATAGCACACGCCAATAGTTTTGGGCAGCAATCATGAGAGGGATAGAATTATAGAAGCGGCAGAGGCCAGTAGGGCTTTCAGAGCTCAAAATAACGCGGTTTAAAAGAGGGTTTTTATTTATATCAATTTAGGTATCGGCTGCGGCCTACCTCTGAACATCGAGAGCGTTCGAATGCAATGTCTGTTTTAACTAACACGATCTTGACGTTTTACACTAGTAACGCCTATGAAGAAGGACCTAATATTTTTGTACTTTTAAACGCTTTCAGAATTTATGAATTAATGGTGATAACTAATTAAATAGTATTTCCATTTATATTAAACCAAGCTATGAATTATGTTGTTTAGACTTTTTCCATGCTAATGATGATTATCTGGACAGCTGGAGAGGCATGATGTCTCTAATAAAACCATGACGAATATGCACTGTATGCTGAATGTCAAATACCATGATAAATGATAAATACAGTAAGTTTCATAAATAGTTAGAAATTAGTTAAAGCAGCAGCCTTTTATAGCAAACAGTAAGTTTTTAACTATAATTGAATGATTTTGTTTGCTATATCATATTAAATATTTTTCTTTGTTATATAGTGTCCCAGTAAGGGCCTATTCCATAAACGGACTGATGGGTAAGTTCCCTAACAGCAAGATTCGTCTCCCCTTGGTTCTGTTACCTTTCGGAAGCGATTAGGCATTCTGCCAATCAAATTTCTGATCACTTGTTGACCAATCTGATTCCATTCCTGCCTAACTAAAGATTCCAACCGATTCAATCGTTGCCAGGACAAATTCGTCGAAGAACTCGTCGTTTCAAGATAAACCAGACATGCTTAATTGGATTAAAGTCAGGAGACCTTGCCGGCCAGTCTAAGGTTCGCATTCCTGCCTGTCTTTTATACAATTGAGTTGCACTGGCACGATGACAAGGACCATTGTCATCCATGAGAATCAAATCAGATGATGGATCAGCTAAACTGAATGCCAAAGTATAGGCATATTTTTCGAGCACTCGAACGTAGCGTTCGGAGTTCATGTTTTCCCTCATAACATGCAGTGAACTGCGACCATCACTCCAAATCGCTCCTCAGATGAGCAATTTCCTGCAATCGTCCTGACTCTTCGATGTACAAAAAGCGTTCAGGAATGTCATGCACAGACGTCATCCAAAGGCGTAGATGTCCATCTTTAGATTTTAATCGGACAGCCGCCTCATCCGACCAAACAAAGCGTGACCACTGATTCCGCCAGTGGCAACTTTTCATGACCACTGTAGTCACAGTTTCTTGTGTCTCTCGGAAAGATTCAGCTTCGATGGTCTCTTACGACTGTAGTAGTTCAATTCCTTAAGTCGTCTCTAAACAGCTGTCCTGGAAAGATTTGAACCTGCTGAAAGCTCAGATAAAGAGGTAGAGGGATCACTGACGATCACACTGGTGATATAGCGATTTGACCTGCGAGGAGTCAGTCTTGGTCGGCCAGAAGACGTCCCATCAGTCTGCTGACAGACTCTTCACAACCAAAAGAAAATAGTACTTTTGGGGACCTTTGATTGTTGCGACACTGTGTCAACTGGCCGGCCACTTCGATTCAAAGCCTCAGCTTGACCCCCTAAGATAGCCTTTCTGGTAAGCTTTCAGTACAGCAGTTCGTATGTTACTGAGAGACACAAAACAATGAAATGAATGAATTCGATGTCTTTCGATTACTCAGCATTGCTCTCGACTACCTATGTTTTGCGCATGCGTGAGAGTGATGAGTCAATCTTCTGGTTAGCGATGAAAATGAGAATTGAAACATTATTTAGTCTACTGAGTGCTATATTTGGAGTACAGTCATCAAATTTTCAAAGGAACAATTTCAGAACATGAGCTTTCTAAACATGTAAAGTTTGATGAATTTGGAAACGACTTTCTATACGCTATTTGCGTTTACCCATTTCAATTCTTTATGAAACAATCTGCACAGCCGTTTGATGTTACAATCAAACAAAGCGGGATTTGAGTTTAATGAGAAATGTTTCACAAGTTTTTCCTTTGTCAAATGAACATTGTTTGGTTCATTTTGGCGTGTTGAATAATTGCTTTAAGTCAATTCAGGAAAACGGATGCCTGTATCTGATCTGGAATGAAATATGCGCCTTCACAGCAGGAAATTTCTCAGTCAATACGGAGATGAACTACCTACATAATTTCAGATGTATTTCGCTCTGTTCTCGTTACAGTTTTCATACAAACCCAATTCAATTAACTCAATATATTCACTAAGTTTATGTTCTCACTTTTACTGACGATCACTGAATGTAAATGAGTTTGTGTCGTGTACAGAGTCTATGCAGGAGTAAAAATAATGTCATGGGTCGATTCTAAGAACGAAAAGTCAATAAAGCAATGATTTCATACTTATCCAATTTCCATACCTTCGTGCGTCACCTCAGAGTCTCCTTCCTCAACTAAACTAAGAAATAACGTCTCGGGGAAATCGAGTGAATGGGGCAAACCGACTGAGTGTGACTTCCTCCCTATGTTGGCATAGGTTTATCCGTCTCTTTCTCAGGACGGTGAAAGTCTTCACTCAATACGGTAATGACGACAAATGTATCATGAATAAATTTTTGACTATTCTAAGTATCATGTGTAATATAAAAACCGTACACAAGGCTAATCCGTATTCATGCCGGGTTATGAAGGGCGTCGATATCCCGGAGGGTAGAGATATTCAGGCGCCTCCTTAACTCCTCGTGCATTTTGAAGCATGATGAAGTCCCAATGATCTTGTGAGGACAAAAATCGTCGAAGTCATTATCTATAAGCCCCGAGCGCTTTCGCGACCTCTTTTCAAGGGGTGTGTGATCGTAATGAACACATGACGATACACAAACAGCAAATAAAGCTTACATAAGAACATGCAATGGCGTGGACAATGAGAATGATGCCATAATGTGATGTACAAAGACCAGGAGGGCATTCCTAGAAGAAAAAGAACGCATGGTCTACACAGAGAACAATAAAGCAAAGAGCTAATCATTGACAAGGAAAAAATAATAGAAAAAAGAGAAAAGTACAAATAAAATCACTAATGAAGTGTCAAGGAATACATTAGTTCTTTCCTACACAGAAAAGGACGAAAATGTGAAATGAACATATAGAGACTTCAAAATCAGAGAATTAGATTGTTTAATCGTATCACTTTGCTAGAAGGGCAAACTGATTCAAACAGATGGCACATGCAGGAACTTAATAAGTGGGCAAAAAGAAATTTTTGTTACTTTGCAGAGATAGGAGAAATAGTCGTCCGTCGCTTGCGGATTGCTCTGAATTCCTTCAAAATGCTCCGATCGCGACGACTCCTTCAGATTCGAAGAATTCAGATCATTGCGCAAAAGTTTTCTCGATTATGTTGGACCCTGCGATTATTATTAAAAAAGTTAGCAGGCGCACGAAAAAACGTTCACAAACGTCTCTGTAGAACTTGACATCGACTGTGTCTCTTTGCTGTGTAATCCTGTTGATAACAGTCACTGAAACTTTGCACAATTTGGCGTGTTTAATGTTGAACTGGCTGCTTATTGTTCGATTGCTATGGTATTTGGTCAGGAGATTGTGCCATTTCAATAACGTTACATGTTCCAATGCTTCCCTTCTAGTCAAAAAATTGACGACCTGTCTAATTCTGTGTTCAAAATAGGTAGAGTGACTGGGGACCTAGGAACACTCAAAATTCTTTTTGTTATTTTTTCCTTGTCAATAATTTGTTCACCGTTTTATTATTTTCTGTGTAGAGCATGCGTTCTATTCCTTCTAAGAATGCCCTTCTGGTCTTTGTACACTGTCTTTGTGCATTATGGCATCATTATCATTGTCCACACCATTGCATGCTCTGATGCGATCTTTGTTTGCTGTCTGTCTATCATCATGTGTTCATTACGGTCGCACAGCCCTTGAAAAGAGGCCGAGAAAGCGCTCGGGGCATATAAAATATATAGTCATAGATAATGACTTCGATGATTCCTATGTATTGCTCCGATTGACTTGAAACGGCGCAAATAATTTAGTGTGTGGACTTTCTAATGGTTCTCATCTTCGCACCACGGATGAATGAATCTTTACTGTCACTACTCCCCATTGGGGGGGGGGGATTGGACGGTGCGAACACAGTCAGACTGCATCTGGAGACTTGTGCCGCTCTTAGTCAGGACGCCCTTCCCGCCGACTTCCAATGACATTTTCGGGGGTCGACCTCTATATCAAAAGATCGCTAGGCGAAGAACCTGACCACTGTGCCACGGAGACCACTCCGTTCTATAAATGGCTGTTAAAAATTCATAAACACCAAATTTGAGGTTGCTAAAAATTCCGACATTTTCTCGTATTAAGGCTACAATTCTCCCTCAAGTTCCATTTCCGATGACAAACTGGCTGATGAATATACTAAGAAGTTCTAAGAGAGATTGATAAGATTGGTTAGAGTGTGGAATACAGTTCAAACATGTGCATGTGAAATGTAGAGGATTTTCCTTCGAAAGTAACTATTCCAATGTCCCTGTGAAATGGAGTTCTGCATTCTGCATATATGCAAAAGTGACTATAAAGAAGAAAGATGACTGGCAGACACCAATAATTGAATCAATTATGAAAAGAGACAAAGATGATTTCTTCACTCTTCCGCTCTTAAATTATTTTCAAAATTAAAGTTTTTTTGATTTTTTTTCAAATGCAATTTTCGGGCGTTCTAGGCATCGTACGGGGCTGGGAAGGATGTTATTAGAATCGCAGAAATCTCCTCCCTACAAAATACTGCAATCATCACTGGATGTCGATGCATCTCACATGCGACACAGGGCGGCCCTACGTGCCGGTTAAGCATGGATCTCTAGAAACACTGCATCGGACTATTCTTCTTCTGCCATCAACGTCAGAGGCGGCCTAAGTATCTCATACAGCACAGATGAAGCTCTGTAGCGGAATGTGCCATCGTGTGTGATATGTAAGAATCAGAAAGCAATGCATCTGTTTTCTCTATGTTGACCGAAGAGTTTAGGTTGTGACACACGTGATGTCTAGACGATGGTGTTCATAAGTGAAAGCAATAGCACGAAATGTTCGTTGTTCAGACTTACTTATTTGTTTCAATTGATTTCAGCCTATAGCGTTAGCAGTCGTGTGCTAGGACTGAACCATCGTCGATGCACGTAGAAGACATGTGTACTCAGACGTGTTAGTGGGCCGGGCAGCCCACGTGCCCAGCCTGGGCTTGGGCCTAATATTTTGCAACTAACACGGGCCCGACCGGGCGTGGAAATTCATCACTTTGATTTAGCCAACTGTAATTATCCATTAAATAATGGTTGCTTTTCTCAATACTGCTGATCGTAGCCAGAACTAGTCCCGAAGGGTCAGAAAAACATTTTTTCATTTAGTGCAAATTCAAGTGTGAATTCTGACGAATCAGGACATTTACAACGCTTCAAACGTGCACGGTTAGTAAAATTGAGATCGTGAAGGTAAATTGATGAGCGAATTGAGAAATCGAAAATTCTTAGAATAAATTGAGTTTGTGAGATCAGTATAAAAAATATTTCGACTTGACGAATGTTTTTGATGCTACGTAATAAAGCAGACAGTTGAATTTATCTAATTCTGTTTGTCTGTTATCTAACTTTGCTTGTGTGCTATCTAATTCTACTTCCTTGACCTAGACCATCCGCGTGAGACGAAGGGAGATGAATATCTCCCTGTCAATCTCCGACTTATCTGAAAATCAGCATGCGAATGAATAATCCAACTCTAAATTACGCATCATTTATGTAAAGCATATGAGTAAAATCTTGTTCAAAGTCCCAAATTTATAGATCCAAAGTCAAATATTCATGACATTAATGATGGTATAACAAATACAGTATTTTAGAGGGCTATGTACTGTATATGACAAAAACATCAATTACGGGCCGAACAGCTCGAAATGAACGGGCGGGGCCGGGACCTGGTCCTGAACATTTCCGATGCAGCGGGCCTAGGCCGGCAGTCTAAGCATTCCCAAGCCGGGCCTAAAAATTCCGACTCATTTACAAGTCTGCATGCACCCACATGGTCACCGAACTGTCAGCGGACTGGATTGCCTACGGATGTGCCTGATGTTGTTGAACAGTAACTGGCAGCGTACGAACTTCAAAATTCATTTTCATTCACAAGCAATGATGTAAAAGCATGATTTGACGATGAAAAATATCTTGATGAAAATCACGTGGTGTGACTTGCTATTGTATTGTAACCGATGTCATCTAGCTCGGAAAACGGAGCTCGGATCTATTCTTCCATGTCTTGCGTAGCATGGGCCTTTCGGAGGCATTCACAATAAGCCATCGTTCCCTGGTCGCGTCTCGATCCTCCATAAGTCATAGTCCATAAGTCATAAGCCACAAGATATACGTGTATTGTCATTTGACAGCATGCTTATTTCTCATGCCAGACAATATAAACAGTTAGTAGAAAAAAATAGATAAAACTTTATAATTTGCAAACAAAAGTTAGACGAACTCAAGTTCGCCTATCAGATTTTAGTTTGCGTAATCTACTTCAGTAAAATACGCAGCAGGATCCAGCCATTTGTCAGCGGGGTCATCGTGATCGCTACAAGAAATGCTTATGAATGACACACATGACCAAATCACGAATTTATGACTTATATGGCTGATGGTTTATGGCTTATCGTGTGCCACCGTAATCAAAGGCGGATTATGGCTTATTCTGTATGCCAGCTTTCATTAAAACTTTAGAGTTGGAATTCTATTTGCGGCTTATGACTTATCGTGTAAGCCTCCGGCCAATCTTTTATATTGTCTTTCTCTTCACCTTCTTTTTCTATTTCGCAGGATCCAATTTGTCAGACGTGTCTCCGCTCATTGTCATCTCTTCTACAGAGCGGATCATCAAAAACTCACCACTCAAAGTCCAAAGTTCAATCGATTTTCATGACTTCCAATCGTCCAATCGCGTCGCACATCAACGAGCCATACATCATTCGAGAGCGACAGACTCAGGTTTTATCCGTTTTTGTGTTTACAGGACTGGTCAATTGATATGATGATCACTCAATTTACGAATCATGATGTTTCAATAAGAAAGGATGTGATTAACAACAATGAGATTAAATACACGATAGATCAGATTGCCACGCAAAAGATGTGCGGCTGGTAGGATTCGAACCTACGACCAAGGTGAACTCGACCTGTGCTCTAACCAACTGAGCTACGAGCCACTTACGCGACTCTGTCAATTGGCAGGATCAAACCCTCACCACCACACATCAGTTGTCAAGGCAATAATAATCAATGAATAAATAACACGTCGCAATTGTGACCGCCGACATTAAGGCAAGTAGCGGGGATCGATTGTCCACCAAAGCATCTTAAGCCATGTCGCAATTAACAACAATGAGATTAAATACACGATAGATCAGATTACCACGCAAAAGATGTGCGGCTGGTAGGATGATTATAATAGTGAATCGGGCACGAGGCGAACGACCAGTTTCTGAGTTTGCTTTGATATATTGCTCATCGAAATCGGTGGACTAAGATAAAAATAATGATATCGTAAGTTTTTCACAAAATCGTAACTACACTGGTTAAAAATATCATGTTCTCACGTCTTCATCAAAAATGTTGGTGTTTGGAATGTTTAGAATCCTTGCAATGTAAGAAGAATGAAAAGGTAAGTTTTATTCAAATTAGTTCTATAATTATTTTCGAACTTCTCTCAACTTTTTTCTCATGGAAGCGAAATTCTATTCAATAAATACACAATTGATGAATAGTGAACATCTGCAGTCAGTGTGGTGAGAGAACAATGCCCATTAATAATACGCTATTGTTCGTGCATCACCATGCAGCGAGAAGATGCTGCAAAGCACTTATACATTTAATCTCTGATGCAATCTCTGAAACACTGGATATCAGTTTTTATGATGAACGACAGTCGATGTTGTCTTAGTTTACAGTCAGTTTCCATCTCCATTTTCTGAACCTTCTGGAACAAAATTTAACTTCAGAACTTAGGCGCTGTCCAGATAATAGAAGTAAACAAGTGCTTCCGTAATTGTCATCAAATGAATGCTCTTTTGAGTGAAAAATGTGATTACGCCAGGGTCTGAAGCATTAACTACATCATTCGGCATTCAAGTTTGACAAAGCGGCAATCAACTTTGACAAACCGGCATTCAACTTTGACAAACCGGCAATCAATTTTGACAAACCGGCAATCAACTTTGACAAACCGGCATTCAACTTTGACAAAATTTT
Source organism: Prostheceraeus crozeri (assembly GCA_907163375.1). Classification (NCBI taxonomy): domain Eukaryota; kingdom Metazoa; phylum Platyhelminthes; order Polycladida; family Euryleptidae; genus Prostheceraeus; species Prostheceraeus crozeri. The sequence goes on along the minus strand of CAJQUW010014715.1, from coordinate 1,193,302 downwards.
TTGGCATGTACACGTATTAATATACTTTTATCAACTTTTTCAAGTAATTACAGTGTATGTTGATTACGCATTTGAAAATTTCAAGTACTCATAAAAATCGCTGTGGAATCCTCCACTGGATTGAACTGAGTGAGCGTGGTGCATTGAAAGAATCTTACATTTCAGAAGTTGCTAACAAACAGTCGTTGATTTATACACCAGACGAACTCAAGGAAGGAGCCGAATTGGTTCCCGAGCAATGACGAGGATTCGTAACTGTCGGGGAAAGAATATCAACATCATTTTAGCCGTTGATGACAGTGGTGCAATCATTCACCACGAGGCCTATGTTGGTGGAGCGGCGGCTCACTTCGCGGAGTTCATGACAGAATTGTCTGCTTAAATTGGAGGTGAGGCTTGTGTCATTTATATGGACAATGCCCCAATACATAGATGTGGTGACAATTCTATTGGAGTCCAGCAGCAGCACGAGATTAGGAGATTCGATGCTCCTTACTCACCCCAGCTCAACCCAGTGGAGGGGTGCCTCAGTGTCCTCAAAGCCTGCATCAAACGTCAGCTGCGAGAATTTCAGCCAGAGTTGGATGCTGAAAATGCACGTGAAGCTGGACAGTCTCTAGCTGCATATAGAGAAGGTCGTCTTTTGCAGTTGGTACCTCAGAGGTAGGGCCGTGTTGCAGCAAAGTGCGTGGCAAGAGAGCCTAGTGACTTCCATAACCGTTTGTTACCCAACGTTGCAGAAGTAAAGTTTTTCAGAGTTGAAAGAATTTCTCCTCTCTTTAGAGTTAGAATACCATTGAAATTGAATTATAGAACCAGTGGGTTTGATGAGATGAAGCTGAAATTATAATTAAGTATTAATTGCATATTTTGTTAATTTAGTGATTGGATATACTTAATTTAGATAGCTAATTTAGTGATTAGATATAATTGATTAATGAAAAATCAATATAGTTACTTCTCAAAGTTGATAAAAGTATAGACCGTGCCAAAAAATTTTGTCAAAGTTGAATGCCGGTTTGTCAAAGTTGATTGCCGGTTTGTCAAACTTGAATGCTGAATAGTGTAGTATCATTTGGTCATTGTGCAGCCTACATTTGAAATGTGCAGATAGTCATCCATGTTATGCCAGCAGTAGCTACAGTGTATATGCGTGAAGATGTGCCGAATTTCAATATCAAACACAGTTGAAATGCAAAAATGAAGTTTAATGACAAGTTCAGGATACTGTCGCTTCCATCTACCGCGGGATCTGGGAGGCTTGAAAGACATCGATAAAGAAGACAAATTATGTCAACGTGCATAAATGCATCGACGATCCACTTCTGTACGGTGGTGAAAATCCGTATAAGCTGAAGCCAGAAGCACTTGATGAAAAGAAGATGACCAAGGATAGACTGACAAGGTGGGACTTTATATTCAGTGCAAACATACAAATGAAATAAATAACATCAACAGCAGCATGCTGCCAATGGCTGGAGAAAGTGGGTATATTGTTGACAACTGATAGCCCAAGATAAGGACCTAAACATCACGGCTCATGCACATACGTTATAACGAAAGCCTCAGCCGATCCGAATTGTCCTCCTCGACAAGAAGAAGAGGGGTTTGATAATATATCGCGATGACAGACGACATTGTCGAAAAGAAAGAGGAAAAATTGTGAAATATCAAGATCTGTGATTAGATGTAAAGAAACTTTGGGACATCTCAGAAAGCATCGAACCAATCGTTGTAGGATCCGTCGGTGCCCACACTACAAAGCTCCGAAGCTGATAAGTCATAAACTGTACTCAAATGGACAGAATCACGAATCTCATTTGCTTAATTAAGGCAGCACTCCTCGGAGGTGGCCACAAGGCAAACGGTTGACTTTCGAGTCCCTCCGAGGTCAATGTGATGTCATACACCGGCTAAAATGCGTATTACAATATCTACACGGTCGCTGACTAAAAATCACTATTGTTAATGTACAAGCAATGTAGGCCTAGGCCTACCAAGCGTTAGGATGCTTGTGTACACTTGGCAACATGCCACGCGTAATTACGAAGCAACCCAAACATCCGTGGTTAAAGACATTCTATTCTTCTACGCGTGTACATACGCGCTGCACTAAGAGTCAGAAATCACTTGATCTGATGTTGTAAAAGCATGGGGAATTTTTATGAATATACGCGCGGTCGAGCGTTAATAGTTTGCGCGTCGTCTACAGTTGTATGCGTTGCGGCTTGAACCAAGCATGTTCTGTATACCCTTGTAGCATGAAATTGAAAGTCCTCACATTTTTTAGGCCTCTGATACATGCAGACACTCTGAAACGCAAAGTCTTTATAAACAAGGGGACTGCCGACAGATGTTACAGCAATGTCACGCATAGCCACACGGATGTTTAGGGTCATATATAATTACGCGTGAATTGCGCGTAATTGAGCTTGGCATGTCACCTAGTGTAGGCCTATAACAGAACATCCTTTTAGTGATTTTAAGATTCCTCCTAATTCGGCTTCTTTGATTTGAACGATTCTAGACGTTATATCGCAACTTCTTTGAGGCATTCAGCTGATCCCTACCAGTTTCAGTAAGCGTAGACTTATTGGCTGAATGAGCTGATGCCTTATAATGTGTCATGTTAACTGCTTTTGACGGGAGGTTATTCATTGTGATTGTAAAGCAAGTTCGTTTGTTCCCTGGACTTTCATTGCAGGATGATAAAATCAAAAGTAACTGATAAAATCCCAAATTGTTTACGGCAAAAGTTATCATGTGCTTACATATTGAATGATCCTGTGGCATCAGTAAAAATATACGTTTTACTTTTTAAAGCACCGTAGAACGGGGTGAATTGGGACAGCGGGGTGAAATGGAACTGATTTGAATTTTGAGACAATTTATCTGTCTATCATTAAAACTAATTTATCAAATTCCATTTAGCTACACTTTTTAGAAACTATCTGAAATTAACTTTATCTTTCGGATTTTTTATAAATCCATTTACTCTTACGTATATATTTGTTTAAGTGGTACTTTAATTCAAATTAATCATATGATTTTAAGTTGCCATCTTAATTCACCTGAACTGGTTAGATAGAAGCAACCACATTCAAAGTGTAAGTATCTACAACGAGGACATATGTCCATACTTATAACGTGTATTGATAAATAAATGTAAGTTGCTGTATTGAGGCGATATACTAAATTAATCATATTTTGCAATTTTTCATTGTCCCAATTCACCCCTCACTTTATATCAACCGTATATTTAGGTTCCCTGTCCGTTGTCAAACGTATTGTTTGGTATAAAAAATCAGCTTTATTTGATAATATAGATACTACACTTCATGAACAAAATAACATATCAAACACAAAATCAATTGTCAACAAAAATATTCATATACGAGTATTCGATTCGTCAAATAAATTAATTACTATCTGAGTTAGTTACTGATTATAAACTGTAAAACTAAAAATGTAGCATACCCGAACTTATCATCACTCTATTTTAGTAAATGCTTCTATCTAATATTTCACCACATAATTGTTGTATACATCGATTTTATTGACTATAATATTTCCTTATATTTCAGGTGTCCCAAGTCACCCCACCAGTTTTGCGAGACGATGCCGCGAAAATATAAGAAGAAAACTGGCACAAGAGGATACAAGGCCCACGATCATGAAGTAATTGAGAATGCCGTGAAAGAAATTAATGATGGTATAAGCATACGGAATGCTGCCCAGAAGTATGGTGTTCCAAAAGTGTCCTGGGGCGCCGGATTAAACATCAACAAACATTGAAACCAGGTGGACAATCAGCTCTTAAAGATGAGTTTGAAAGAGAATTAATCCAGAAAATTCTTATTTGTGCTGATGGGGTTATCCCATGGATTTGTTTGAAGTACGACTGTTTGTAAAGTCCTATCTAGATTCAAAAGATATCCACATCAAGAAATTTCGAAGGAATCTCCCGGGGAAAGATTGGGCCATGAGTTTTTTATCAAGACATAAAGACGTTACGATTCGAATGACTCCTAACATCAAAAGGGCAAGAGCTGAAGTTAGCAGAGGTGTGATAAATGAGTATTTTGATAACTTGAGCAAGACTTTGGAGGGAGTGCCTCCACACAATATACTAAATTACGACGAAACATGCTTTGTGGATAATCCTGGCACGAGGAAATGTCTTGTTCGAAGAGGTTGCAAGCATCCGGAACGTGTAGTCAATAGCACGAAATCTTCTATTTCAGCTATGTTTTGTGCTGCTGGGGATGGAAGTATTCTTCCTGTTTACACTGTCTACAAAGCCACTGGGATGTGGCACACTTGGATGTTGAATGTCCCGTCCAATGCCAGATATAACAGATCAGCCAGTGGATGGTTTGATTCAATTACATTTACTGATTGGTTTTTTAAAGTAGCCTTGCGTTACCTCAGACGATTACCAGGTAGAAAAGTTTTGATAGGTGATAATCTTGCCAGTCATTTAACAAAGGATGTAATTGAAGCGTGTGAAAGAAATAACATTGCCTTTGTATTTCTTCCCAGAAATTCAACACATCTAACACAACCCCTAGATGTTTCATACTTCGGTCCTCTAAAGCGTACATGGAGAAATGTCCTTGACGAATGGAAGCGAGGTCATGGAAAAAATCAGTCTTCTTTGCCTAAGGATCAGTTTCCCGCATTACTAAAGAAAACATTGGAGCAACTTGAGTTTGATGGGAGAGGAAACAAAAACGTAGTAAGCAGGGTTTGAAAAAACTGGTATTGTACCTCTGAATCGAGAGAAAGTGACATGCCAAATTCCCGAATCTACTCATGATGAGAAACAGTGAAGAAAAATAACCTCTCAGATGAAATTCTCTCCGATAGTTTAGTTTCCTTTTTGAGAGAAATGAGATATCGTCCGGATAAACGAATTGTTACTACTCGTCGCAAGGTCAACATCGCAGCTGGAAAAAGTGTATCATTGATGGATATAAGTAATCCCACACAAGATTCGAGTGAGGATACCGATACAGGTTCTGCTACTGATACTGAATCAGAGATGTCTGGCTCAGAGACAATGCATCAGCCGAATGATTTTGACAATGACATCGAAATGTCTGGAGATCGTAACGCATCTTTATCAGACCACGTAGAAAACTCCAGCTTGGTCCCGAAACTAGGATCCATAAGCAAAGGTGCTTGGATCGTCGTCAGCCTTTCAACAACACGGAATGCTCAGAATACTTATATCGGTCAAGTTCAAAAGGTATACGGAAATTATGAATTTGAAGTGAAATTTGTCGTACAGTATCGTAATGAGCCGCAACAGTTTGTTTGGCCTTCTATAGGCGATGTCAGCGATATTGAATTCCCGGAAATAAAACGTGTTTTGAATGAACCTACGCTACTCCGACGAGGTGTGATGCTCTTCACCGAGGTGTGAGTTTAACATACATGTATTTACATGGCACGATTCTATAGATTTTTTAGAAAAACATTTGTGGTAACTGTTTATAGCTAATAGAATAAAGAATTTAGATAAAATTACTTTTGTTTTGGTTTTTGTAATAGAAAAGAACAAAATATGAAAACGATTTGTAATTAAAGAAAAAATTGCTTGGGTTACTTTTACTTATAAGCTTAGTTTTTATGTGGCATGTCCCAATTCACCCTCAAGAGGGGTGAGTCGGGACAATTTTTGATGGTATATTTGAGATAGTTATCATGCATTAATTTATACAAATTGTGCGTCAATCCTTAGATGAAACTCTGAAATACCTATAAGTACTATAGAATGGACGAAATTAAATTGTTTAACATATGAAAAAGTGAAATAATTGAAAAATTCGTCCCAATTCACCCCATTTTACGGCACTGCTGAAAATTGTGCAAACATTTAATCAGACTGATTCGGTTTCGAAGGATTTTAGCATAAGAATCGAATCGCTTGAGTTTGACACTCCAACTTAACAATGATAAGTGTAAATGACAAGTTTCAGCAAATAACGAAGAAAGTTTAATCTATAAAATCGGTATCTAAATATTGCTGAATTGCCCAACTCCATCCAGTTTTTCAGCACTCATTCCGAGCGTTGAATGATGTGAATTACGGATTAGGAACCTATGCGCGTAGGACTTTAGTAAAATAGCAGAAGAATTTTCAATTTGTAGTAGGCCTATTTTGGCATCATTGGTATGCTGTTATGCTCGAATAATTGGCGCAAAGGTATCCACAGAACGAAGGCAGTTGATCAGTTATTGTGTGCATTCCAGTGATTCAACGGTGCTACATAAAGTTTCGATCGATATAATAAATAACCGCGATAAACTCATGAATAGTTGATTAGTTTCACTAAAATTTATAAATTGCCGAAATCTTTTTGTTTAAAAGAGTGCTACGCAGAATTTGAATTTAGACTTTTTGATTCACACATGCGAGTTAGACCCCTAACTAAAACTCGTCATTAATCAGAGTAGATAGAAATTGCGAACTTCAATGTTAAAAGCGAAGTCAGTTTTGAATCATCTCGATTTATTCATCTAGAATGAAAACAATACAAAGATAAAGATCAATACGGAAAATTATGTCAATGATGAGCACCAATCCATGGGGAATTTTCATTCGCATGCAAATCAAGCAGCCGACGCTCCGATCGCGCTTTCACCAAACAATTCCGCAAAATGGCGCACATAAGCTTCACAGTGATCATCTACAATAGAGAATTGAGTGTGATTAGGATGCCAAGATTGAAATCTATTCTCTTCAATATCATGAAAAAATTCACGAAGTGAAAGATTCAAGGGTTCTCTGAATGAATGAAAGTGTCAATAATAAAGCTTCAACCTCATTATCACCATTCCCATCCTGAGGAACTTCATCCACCTTCCTAGATAAAACACTTCAATTTGTGTCTCTCCTCCAAGAAACAAGTAAATTCTAGAGAATTCACTCTCTAAAGCACCATTTTCACATTTATTATGGGATTTCTCACAACTTCTGGGTTTGGGAATAGATAACGATAAAAAATGATGGTTTAACGTCACTACTCCCCCATACTGGCGGCTTGGAGGGTGCTGACATAGTCAGACTTCAATATGGAGCGCTGTGATCTTTTAGTCCGGATGCCCTTCCTGACGACTTGCAATGACACTTTCAGGCTCGACCTCCAGACCAAAAGATCGCTAGGCCAAGCACTTAACCACTGTGCCACGGAAACCACTAATGAATGAACTAATACTCACTCACCAATGCGCATCATGTTAATCTTTAAGTTGGTACTCGCATCTCATTTCGCAAAGTTGTGATACAATTTCAATGCATCATATCATTCTTTCATCCAATGAAAAACAACTTCTGCAGCTTTTTAACTTTTGGATGATCGATTCCTTCCTTTTTAAATCAATATGATTATGATTTGACGAAAACAAGGATAAACCCAGAATATCCAGAATAATACAACAAGTGTGTGAATTTTTGAATGCAGACATGACGAATATACGCACATCTAAAACGACCTACCAACATTCATGGTGTCTAGGCTTGATACAACAGATAGCAATATGCAGCGCCTATGGACCTGCGAAGCTTTGAGAATCGATTCGAAATTGGATTCGAGAAAAAGTACTTCTTGGTCAGCCAAAAGTTACTCCAGTTGTTTTGAATTGTTTTGTTTTAGTCTCTTCTCGTTCGACACGACCACAACGTGTAGTTTTAATTAACTTGTGGTGTTTTCTTCTCGTTGAAAGCGCTTGAATGTCGTCGGTTGCTTCTTATTGTTCAGATAACTTGTGGTTGCATTGCTCGGGTTTGGCTTGTGATGCTTGTGGCAACCCGAGCTTCCATGACTCCCAATATCGAGGCCCGGGCTAGTACAAACTTATACAAGAATTAATCCACATTATAGTGCTCAAAGTGTTCTGTAATCCTTTATACATCTGCAAGTATGACTTTGAGTGACGACTTGGAAGTCGACATATTTTAGCCTACTACACACTGTTGTGCCTCAATAAATCATCAAAGGATAGCAATTCCGGACAGTGACAGCTTTGGAAGTTACAAGCATTACTGGAACGATACTTACGACACGACGCAATATTTCAAGGACTTGCTGAAAAATTCTATTATTGCTTTCTGATCATTAAGATAGAAATTATAGAATCTACTAATTTTTAGCTCATGGAAATAAATTGCTGGTGCTCTCCCGGCCTCAGGATTCAAGTGTAGGAAAGATAGATGGATGTTGCGTTTCCAGATGAGATTTAAAGGACTTCTACAAGCCTGAGGCTACGAGCATAGTTTCCATCATCAAACTACCTTTCTCTCAAAGCAAAACCAATGCAAAGTCGCATGTCAAATCAACATCCACCATCCAAGTCATAATCCAGCGTCAATATGTCATTCGAAAGAGGTCGAGCTGCAACACAGAGATGAAATTTGACTGCTTGTTTCATTGAGAAAAAATCTTTTAAGTTATCCCAAAACGCTTTTGGTATGCCCACAAACTTTCCTATTGACTGAAGGTGTAGCTGGTTGCCTTTTCGCACATATTTCACCGGAACTTGAGGATCATGACATGGGCAGCTTTTCCCATTTATCTCGATATTTTGCTTAGAGAACATTGATGGGTGATAGATTGCACTCTTTTGATATCGTGTTCACAAATGGTAGTTTTTGTCTACTTATGGTTCGTTTGCCGTCCACCATTCTAGTGCAGGCAATAGTTTCGAGAGTGGATTCATCGTGTAGAGACCAAATCCCTTATCAACATATCACAAATCTAGAAAGATCTAGTTAGCGGAACAGCCGGAATTTTCCAGTTGAAGTAATGAGTCTTTTAGAAATATAATTCCCACCATGACCAGCATTGGACCTCACCAAACACGCTTACTCCAATGAAATAGCAGATACAGATATCAGTAGCCAATCAAAAATGATGCGTTGCAACTTTGTCTCACTGCTTTCACCTTCCACAGGGCTCTCACCAATACCAGCAATGTTTTCTGAATTATGTCCTTTCTGAGAGGCTAAATTTTTTAGTCACTAGTTCAAAGACACTCGTAGCTATCTGTACATGTAAACTGACATTGATTTCTACAGATTAAGTCACAAGTCTGCGATTTTCACATCAATAAACGATTAATTTTACCACTCCCGTCTTGTGAGAACGCATGGTTTTTCAAGCTGCTAGATCGAAAGCGCATTTACACATCCTTACCTTGTGGATAACGTTCCTGGGTACGGTGCAAATTAGTAAATTTGTATTATTTTGTATGAGCTAGGACACACATTTACATGTTTTTCATCAATAAGCGAAGCATTATTGCAAGAATTCTCTTGTGACTTTGCACGGAAATTCAATCATCTATGTCAAAAGCACGCTTATGCATGTTTGTCTTCTAATTCACATTCCAAGGAACCTGCTGATGCAGAATTGTATATGGTAAGGGATAGATCTTCGCGTATTTCTATCTCTATAACATCCATTTTACAACTTCTCTCTCATGAAAACGCATAGAATTTCAAGTCTCTAGATAAAAATTAAGATGACACATGTTAAAGACCTGTTTGTCTGCTTCGGCTTACTCTTGCAGAAGCCGTAATAGAAGGCAATCATTCTATGCTGTGTATGGGTTTTCATATTTCAGTAATTATAAAATGGAAGGTAGACCATAGAGATAGAAATGTGCGAAGATTTATCCCTTACCATAGGCAAATCTGCATCAATTTACACCTAAAAGTAACTTGGAATGTGTGTTAGAAGATAAGTATACGTAAACGTGTCTTGATATGAATGGTTGAATTTCTATGCAAATTCACAAGAGAGTACTGTATTTGCGAAAATGCTTCGCTTATTGATGAAAATCATGTGAATTTGTGTCATAACTTATACAAATATTTACTAATTCTCATCCTACGAGTACCCAGGAAAGGTATCCACAAGGCAAGGATGCGTGAACGCGCTTTCGATCTAGCGGCTGAGCACCTGCGTTTCACAAGACGGTAGTTGCAAGAAGTAATCGTCTAAGTACTATTGTTATGACACAAAATGTCCACGACGTAATAGTTTTGAACGTGCATGTCCATTCAAATGTCGACAAAGCGTATTTGTATGAACCTATTTGGACTAATATGTGGACCTATTTGTATGAATCCTACCAACGTCTCGAACGACATAAGTTTCGAATAAAATAGTAATTTGCATGCTGTCATTTGTCATATTTCTTTACTTAAAATTAATTATTGAATGTGGAATTCCTTTCAGTTTCATGATCAATTAAACGCAATGAGGGTCGTGAATCAACCGAGAAATTAAGACAACAGAATGACGAGTTACTACAATTTTACAAATATTAGATATTATTTTATGCACCATTTTTCTCGCCACTGGAAAAAATGGCGAGAAGCCCTCGAAACCCATGGTTTACGACTCAGCAGAACTAAGACCGTGTACCTCAGCACGAAAGAAAGTGAGCGCATCCATCTGCAAGGCACCGAAATCCCGACTGCTGATGCTTTCAAATACCTCAGTACTGTCTTGGATGACAAAGGCACATCAGAGAGGGACATGAAGGCGAAAACACAGGCAGGTTGGCAGAACTGGAGAGCTATGTCTGGTGTCCTGTGTGACAAAAAGATGCCTCTACGACTCAAGGGCAAGGTTTTCCATACAGTGGCCCGACCCGCAATGCTGTACCATGTTGAGCTCTGGGACCCGAAGAAAGCTGACCATACAGGGATGGAGGTATCAGAGATGAGAATGCTGAGGGGGTTAATGGGGAAGACAAAGAAGGATAGAATAAGAAACGATAAGATAGGTTGTATGCTTAAAGTACCCCCAATAAGCAAAGAAATTGAGACTCGCCGATGGAGATGGTTCGGACATCTGCTCAGAATCATAATAATAATAATATCGTTTATTTCAACTACCCCCAGTACTGAGAATCGTGGGGGAAATTACAAATTTCACAAGCATAAAAACAAGGCAGAAAGTAAGTTTCCAAGTTAGTCTTCAGATAGGAAAAAACATGAATATATGATATAAAAATATAAAATATAAGAATATAAAAAACATGAACAGAGGATAACATCTGCAAAACAGCATGGAAACAAGAACCTGTCGACAGAAGAAAGGGAAGACCGAGAACAAGTTGGAGAACTGTGATAAAGAGTGGAATGAAGGTCAGATCGATAAACGAAGACATGGCCTCCGACCGAGCCATGTGGAAGCAACGGACTGAGGGGCCACCCCGTACTGCCATAATACAATATTTTTCAATTTAACCACTAAGTAGAATGATCAACTATTTTTGTTATCCAAGAATCTGTTATTTTATGAAAAACAGATATTTAGATACGGCATGAGAATTCCTACAATTCTGTGGTGAAATAAGTTTATAATATAAGAAAATTACAATGCGACAATTACATGCATCACAACGTTCAAATGATGTCCAAACAAATTCTCGGGGCTCGACCTCATGACTAAGGGATCGAAAGACCAAGCACTTGACCACTGTGCCACAGAGTACATATTCCCGATGATGAAACTCCTGCATCATTAATCGACTGATGAAAAATGATGATCTTGTCCCGCACTGCTTAGGAATCAATGAGCTAATTGTCAACAACAGAAAAAGCAATTCAATTGTGTTTGATCCATTGATGTAAATCAAAGACATTTTTCACGTGCGGCACTATCACACACAAAATATGTTACTTTACTTCGTATTTATTCAGCACTAGAAATCTGTAGAGTCATCTACAATGGAAGTGAAATATTCTTAATCTACTTCAATATGCGCATGTTCCCTAGTAAAAGAACTGATTCAATGTATAGGATGATTTCAATATTCCGGAGACGCGACTGTCATTCCTCTTCATCAGCAGAAGCTGTGGTTAACAACAGACAAGCCGTGAGGAAGGAAAACTCATCCGTCTATTAGTTCTTGAGGGTGCAATGACGGCGCCAAGGAAAACTGCATAGAGTACTATGGCTATCACTGTCATGCAAAGATACTAAGAGAGAAGGCGAGGTGATTACTGCAAAGAAGAGACAATCCTTCACCAAACGTCGGTCCAATATCCCTCGGGATATGCAAATACGAGAATTCGGGTATGACGGAAAATGAAATGAAAGCAATCATACCCCTGCGATAAGCGAGTATTTAAGTTCCTATCGTCTTCAATTTGCAGTATCTCAGAGAATCAAAAGAAGATGAGAATAATCCATTTATAAAATGCAGAGATAAGTAGGGACACATATTAAATAGTATATAATAAAGTCGCATTTCTAGTTCAAAAAATCAGAAAGAAACCAACAAATAAATATTCAGCCACCAGCTGTCAATCAATTACAATTAATGCAATTATTAGAACAAGCATTTACCTTCCATGTAGCAATTGGAAAACAGAATGCACAGGCTTAAAAATGGGCCTGATTATTACGATCCGAAACCGCTTTAAGTGGATTTTTTCTGCCGACGATCGAGCTGGCCCGCTCATTTCGAGGATGTCGGATAAGATACGCCGTAAGTCTTCATGATACATGTTTTCTGTATGGCCTATTGCAATTGGCAAAATTTATGAATTTTTAGAAGTCTATGAAGTTTCTATAAAGTTTGGTCATAGTTAAGAAACGACAGCAGCATGCACGTTTTGGTAATAACTAATCAATGAGCATAACAAACCTCGAAGTAGAATCGGTACGGTCGATCTAAAGTTGTGTGAAAAGTCCTTAACCCATTAATCGATGTCCTAAGATTAGATTATCGGTAATTCCGTGTTCCGTGTTTCATTTTCTGTGCTCCAATGCTTACTCAATATTATCCAAATTTGAAGGAAATTGGGGTGCATGTCACATATTTTCAATTGTTTGCGTCAAAACATCTCTCACATTCGGATCCTGATCTGTTGACTATTTTTTTCAGGATATCGGGAACAAGACAGATCCGTTGGCTAATCGGCTCGCTTACAAGTATGACCATGTATGGAGTTACATATCACATGAGTCAGATAAGAGCGTTTCATTCTGAAAAGTAGATATTTAACACTAGAATGACCGAAGATTATTTTTACCGCAAAGGACCGTAGGGTCAATTGGCCGATTGTATTTTAAAACAACCTGAATCACGACTCACGAGTGAAATCTCTATCTCATTTTGATTAAGATTGCTCTGAATCCACGCTACCTTGATATTTGAAAATTTATCTTTTTAAATATTGTGTAAAAGCCTTTGTAGCATATGATAAAGTAATATCTGAGCAAAATCTTAATGCAAGAAATAGAAACATCAAAAAATTAAAATGCAATTTCCTTATCAAGTACTGATTGATAGCATACAAATCTCTGACCAAGCTTTTACCCTCAAGTTATATAGGAGCACCAGATGATTGCCAGATAATCTTTATTCCGATAGTGAAATACAAGGAAAAGGAGTGAAATACAAGGAGTGTCTGGCGAAGAACATTTGCCAGAGACTCATCGGATCGTCATCGGATGAACCACAGTGTTGTGCTTGAAAACATAATATGGAAATGTGAGAATTTGGTTACTTTTCTGTCCGTATATTTAACGCACCAGTTTTCCGGTGTGGGACATAACATCGCGGCATGATTTTGCATTTTCATCTCTTCTGTCTTTACGAATGAAATAAACTACAAAATGTCCTACAAGTAGTAGAATATAGCAAGAGGCCAGGTTTTTCAAGCGGATTTAGTGGAGTACAATCTCAGCATTTGGTCAGCGGTGTCGATCCATGCACATCGTCATTTTAATTTGTTATGATTTCTGGCTTTTTGAGGGTAATTTCTAATCAAATATTCATGATTCGTGTACAAAGTCATGGCAGTTTTTCTCGGCCATATAATCTACGAGTTTGAAAAATGCAGATATTTGAACATGTTTTTACATCGAAGAAAAAAATTTCAAAATTTCTCTGAGAATTCATTTGGTCGGATTTGGTCAGAAGGGTTGTTCTCATTTGTAAGAGACTTTTGATCAATCAGCGTGAGGTAAAATAGGTATCAGATGTCACAGATAAAATTTAACAATGATGTGCTCATATAGGCTGACAGGTGCTTTTTTCTCCCCAAAATTAATTTACGTAGGGCAGATAGACTAGCAAAATGCGAAATATAGTAACTACTAAGGAAATCTTTGCAATTAGTTAGATTTTTTAACTGATTTTATTTGAATTTCATCGTGAAATGTCTGAAGCATTCATGCTTTTACAGAGAATCTGGTAATCCTGAACCAGCTGATCCGATAACAGGTCATTGTAGACATAAGGTCGCCATTTACGAAATGTGAGCACTTGCTACGCATGATCCTATTAAGTCAACTGGCATTTTGCAACCTTTGTGATCATCATCATCAGCTTATTCAATATTCAGCCGAATTTGTTCATACCATTACCGATGACCAAATTTCCATATACTGATGCTATGAAGCTTTTACGTCACTACTCCCCATGGACGGTGCTGACATAGTCAGACTTATGGAGCGGTGTAGTACTTTTAGTTCGGATGCCCTTCCTGCCGACTTCCAATGACACCTTCGGGGCTCGACCTCTGGACCAAGAGATCGCTAGGCCAAGCACTTAACCACTGTGCCACGGAGACCAATGAGAAATATCTCTATCATTAAGAAATCAGATTATATTCTAGCTGTTGTGAATTTGTTTCGAATTTTGCTGCTGTAATAAGAAACTTAAATGAAGCAACTAGACCTGTAATTTCTAATGAAATTCTAAATTTGATCACAGGGTAAGAAAATAATGAGTTCTCCGATTCGTAGTTCGTTATAAAATTGCTGCATATAAGAGAGCTCACCATCGTATAACCCGCCTATCCCTAGAAGTGAAGGGGAACAAAGTTGACGAAAAAACCTCTCCACCCCATGCGCTCCCGTGCGGCAGAACAAAAACTGCCTTTGCGGCTTTTCCAAAGTTGGCACTTTTCCGCTAACTTCTTCCAAAATGTAGATGCATCGCCACGATCTTGAGAGGATCCTGACATACTGCTTTGATCACTGGATGTTGATTATCAGTGGATAGAGTGTGAATATCAACATCTCTGTAGATGAAAACATACGAAAATGTCAAAATAGCAAAATAAAACCTTCGAAATTTTGAAACTTGATAAATTTTCCGTAATGTCATAATTTTTCTCTTAAAATCGCGTAATACGCGAGGTTTTCGCGCCGCCACGACCACTGTTACTCAGTAACATGGAGAGCATAGTTCAATTGCGGACATATTAGCCGAGGCGCACGCATTGTCCTCTAACTAAGTATATAAGAAGGGGCAGCTGCCATATTTCCGGTTGAAATATTGTTCATCACCCTACAAAAATCCTTCTGCCTCTCTCCAAGAGAAGCAGAAATTTTGAATATTTAGCTATATTGAATGAAATATCACCTCGAAAACAGGCAGAGATAGATTGAAGGAAAATCTTCACTTGTTTCACATCTACAAATCGGACATGTCTCCATCTCTTGTTATTCATTTTAGCTGCGCATTTAAGTGGAGAGAGACAGAATGGGAAGACACAGGCATCGCAGGAATGGGAAGATATGTGGTGAGATTTTGAGGCCGAGCTTGAGCAGATGAGCAGGAAAGGATGATAAACCAACGACAGGTGCATGTGCAGTTATTTTTGTCATAACATAAGCTCGCAACGTTCCCTTCCTTTTTCTTTAGCAAACCAATCCTTCATCGGCCATCATATAGGGAATCAAGCATCGTGCAGCAAAATAAAGAAATGGGAAACCTATTTAGTTAGTAAATACCAAAGAAAATTGGAAATGCACGTTTCCTCAAGGAACTAAGCCAAGCGTAAACAAGAAACATTTGTCGATTTCGAATTGCGAAGGCGGTATCTTCAGAACAGCTGCATCATACCATAGAATGAGAGGGAGAGAGAAGAGTGAGTGAAAAGTGAGTCAGTGAGAGAGTATGTTGAATCTAGAATCCAAGTGGATAGGATCAAAGCTCTAATTATAGAATATCAATCAAAAGATCAAAATCATAAGGCATTAAAGAATTTTCTACTAAATTGAAGTCAATCGAGCTATAAGAAATGTGTTCCACAGGGACTTCCTATCGTCCCCACTAATGCTCATTGTTCTTTGCTAAGGAATTAGGGAAATAGTTTGTCTTTCTGTCATGATTGTTCAAAGCACTACTCAGTAATATATTAAAAATTTCTACATATCTACATTTTCAGGCTTCTTATCCTAAAAATCGCACTATTGAGATTTTCCCATCCATTTTCCTTCGTATACCAAAATAATAAAATATAAATTAGAAAGACATAATCTACAAAGTAGGATTGTATAGATTAGTTATGGTAGATAGGATAATGATTAGTTAAAATATAATTCTAAAATAAAAATTAAACTCTATAAAAAGTATAAAAAGAAAAAGCATTAACATGTGAAGACAAGTAACCTGGCAATTGATAAATTTATCAAATCTCAACAGATGTAACCACAACGAGACATATCTGCTGTTTTCACATGAAGTGTGCTCCTGACAAGGAACCTACTTTTCGTTATTGCCTTAGGAGTTGTGGTAACTAGAGCTTTGTTGCCCTAGTTAGAGATTTGGGAATTAGAAAGATCACGTGGCATTTATGTTCATCAGCAATTTTCGTGCAATTCTGAGCAATAGTTTAGAAATTAATGAGGGGAACGAATCGGGCACCGGAATCTGGAAGCACTTCAAAGTCCGAATACAAAAATGATGTAAAATGAAGCTCAAACATCTCCCACAACGGAGGCTTGGGTGGTGCAGGCCTAATCAGAATTAAGCAGGGACGGTGTGATGCTTATAGTCAGGATGCCCTTCCTGCCAATTTCCTCTGACACTTTCGGGGCTCGATCTCTACACCAGAAGATCGCTAGGCGAAGCACTTAACCACTCTGCCACGGAAACCAATCTGTGGATAGGGCGAAGGGCGGAAAACAAGCATGTTTACTGACAAGATCACAACGTCATGAATCTCCACGTCTAACAGCATTCAGAGAAAATTACAGCACCAGGGTTGTCCTGGCTATTACCTTTCCTTGTGTTCGATGCGGTTTGATATCTATGGCGAATCGCAAGAGAAAGAGCAGACAGGAGAGGAATACTTTAGACGATGAAATCGATTGGCAATTAATTTTTAGTATCGAGGTTCAATTAATAGCCTACCTACTTTTCAGGATTCAGACAAGAGTGATTAATTCAGACACAGACGTCTGGGTATTTGATTGAGATAGTTTTGACTGCAATTATTTTGAGTCATGTTTGTTATTCAAAAGAAAAGCCTGCGCAGTGATTATATGATTTTTTAATTATATTTCCCAAGGACTCACTTCATATTGTTAATTTGCTAGAATTAATTACTATCCGACTTTTTATTTTCGAGGTTTCTTCACAGCGGATGCTGCTACAAAAATATCTGAGATTCCCAGAAATTTCCAACTTTCTTTGCCATGAGGAGCGTAATGTTCTGTAAAGTAGTCATGACTTAGAAAATGCCAACTCAATAATTTATATACCAAGTAATTCACATGATCATTTCAGGATGGTAAAATCCTTTAAATGTATCATTCATAAATTTCCATCATAAATGGGCATATGACAAACATTGAAAAGATCCTTTTGCACTATGATAAAAAACAAGAGCTATTTGACAGAACATTTCAAAAAGGTCTTACTGACGTCATCTGTTTTGTCAATTATTGCTTCGCAGCCTTCAACGAAGATCATAAATGCAATTTCTTCTCCGGATTAAGATTTAAAGTTCTAACGTTCTTATACATTTTTCAGCATGCTTTATAACTTTATTTTGACTAACTTTAACTAATAATTAACTATAAGTAGTTCCCAAAGTTCCTAGGTATAATCGAGTTGCACAATTGTCATTGTTTCATATCAATATCTCTAATAATAAACTTTTGTTAGCGTTTCTACAAACGAAATTTTGCTAAGAATTCTGTTACCGCACACTTCCTTATTTCAGTTTATTCACATCAAAATATGGATCCTAAAATCTTGCCGCAGCAATATTACATAATGTTATTAAACTGCAGTAGTTGCAACACACAGAGAATATTTCGTCAAAAATTCGTAAAAGAATGTTTATGCTGCATCTACTGAAAAATGCAAGTGCCCCTGAGTCCATTCTTTGGATGTTTATTGTGTTAAGTTGCCTCTTATGCCTTCATTGTCTGGTGCAGTATATCTCACGGAAGACTTCAAGAGCTAATAAACTCTGAAAAGCGAATTTGCAGACCTTTTGGATTTGAAGCGGAAATACAGAACTTCTGCGAATCATCTACTAAACGGCTCGCGATGAAAGCACTGGACCGTGACCAGCCTCTATATGCCATTTATGATTTTTAGTCAGTTCGTAACTCAACGCGTTCAGGTTCATCTCATCGAAAGGCTATGGCTCTAAATGAAGTTTCAAACTCTTTTCTTCAATATTGTAATCAATGACATCTTTTCTTTTTTTATTGCTGCTGTCTTTTATGTAAATCATTGATGAAATTGTTTACCACTTCCGAATGCTAATTGCTTGAAGTGCGAAATAAAGCGGTACTTACTTACATACTGCTTTGTGAATACAAGACAATTTTTGACTGGATTTCAGATGCACATGTAACTACATGCCGTTGTGCCATTGCGGTCTCTTATATAAACGATCAGAACTCAAGAGCAAGAGAGTGGTGGTCTCCGTGGCACAGTGGTTAAGTGCTTAGCCTAGCGATCTTTTGGTCCTGAGGTCGAGCCCCGAAGGTGTCATTTGAAGTCGGCAGGAAGGGCATCTGGATTAAAAGTACTACAACGCTCCGTAAGTCTGACTATGTCAGCACCGTCCAAGCCCCAAGTATGGGGAGTAGTGACGTAAAAAAAGAACTGAAGAACAAGTCGCAGATATCGATCTCCTTCATCAGTTAGAGCATCATTACAAGAAAAAGGATCACTTTCTCAACTATTTTCGCTTTCCATTCAAGTCTTAGATTTTCGCTAAGATGAGACATTTTACGGCGCATCTACATCGGAATGGAAGCCAATTGGTGTGGAGTTTCTGTCTCTCTCCCTTCCTTGTATGAGTTAAGGCTGCCTAAATTGGATTGACAAGACAAGTATTGGAAGGCGACCACGGATAAGATGCGTCCTTCGTTTCTCCCTCACAATCTCTTTCCTCGCCACAGTGTTAAATCCATGAGTTCACAAGCTTCTTGTGTCAATTTGCACACAGCCGAGGAATTGAGCAGAGGCTTATGGGAAAAACTAGAGATAGATAGCGGTACCAAGTTCTGACGACCTCCATATTCTGGGTAGACAAACAGAATATTGTCATGCTTAGTACAAACATGGTTTATTTTCGTTCCAAGGCATTGATTCTGGGAGAGCAACTGAAGAAAGAAGTAAGAGAATAAACACGAGGAAAATCGGATCTTAGTTGTCTTTGCATTCTAAGACATACTGCAGACAGCGATAACAGCAGAATAATTCATTAGAAACGGAATAAGTTGTCAAATTTCCATTCAAACATCATTCAGGAACAGGAATATAAACTGTAGATCGTTCAACCGACAAAGTAGGATGATGAAAGATTGAAAGACTGTATTATCTTTGTTACAATGACAAAATCCGACCGTGCGAAACTTTGTAACTGAAATACGAAAACAAATTCATCGTCATAGCAACGACTTTTGCGAATTTGTGGGAACTCAATATCGTTTAAGAATTCGCTAAGGTACTAGAAGTATCATAGGCATCGAGGTTAACATCGTGAACAGTACTTTTTTCAATGATGAAAATTGCATTGAAAGAACAATTTTCGTTGTGATATGAGAATTTGTTGAGATCTCCAATTTGACCATATTCCAGTATGAATAGAAACAATAAGATGCTTCATATGTGCCGTCTATTTCCTTTTCTGGTGTGTGAGAACCCTTTGCCTGATATCTGGGGATCAAAAGAAAGAAGCCAAAGTTTCATAAATCACCAGTGACTCCAAAATATCAAATTCATTCAATGTTCAAATCAGAAAAATTGGAAATTATTATGTAATGTTAACAAAAAACACATGGATTCGATAGAATTTCAAAATTTTGAAACTTTAATCCTAATACTGGACTTTTTATGATCTTTATCGAAACACTTTTGCGCGCAGGAATAGAATTCATCCAGTTATTGACAAAAGAGACATGTAGGTACACGAGCTCGAGTTTCAACAATTCAATCAGAACCACCTGACATTACGTATGCAACGAGCAATTGACAGACCCGTCGACGCCGTGGCATGCTCCAGGTTTCTTCCTTAGTGACCTTCAAGGCTTGCTGCGGAGATTCGAAATCGAAGAATGTATTTCCACATATTTTGTACATGTAGTATGCCTGTGTTATATACTACATTTCGCAAATTGCATAGTTAAAAAACATGGGTATAATTGAACAGCATCTGGCATTAACTCTATCCATACTGGGCTCTGAAATGCATCACCAGGGGGAGGGGGTTCTCTTATTCCTTCCTAGCTTCACAAGTATTGCTTTGGGGAGCATTCACAGTTATGTGTGTAGACCCTCTAATGGTGGTATCAATGGCATAAATAGCAATCTAAAATGACCCATTTTCACATTTTGAATAATTTTGGTTATGGATTATAAAGAATAAAAGAACCATGTTTTTATCCAAATAAAATGGACTGCAATAACAGCAATGTTATCCACATTCTTTTTGCGGAAGCAGAAAAATTGACTATGAATACCTATCGGCTTAATGATTGCTTCTACAATATTGAACTACTTGAATGTACTGAAAAATTACTTGTGAGCACAAAAAGATTGATTTGTTAATGAAATACAGTTCAAACACACACGTACTTGAAATGCGGAAAATATTCATTTAAATCTTAATCACTAAACTAACCACAAAAATTGATAAGTATGCGATGATTTATCCCTAACCTTAGACAAATCTGCATCAATCTGCAATCAATCATATGTTTAGCTGGAAGATACGAGTAAGTCCACGCAAACGTGTTTTTGATATGGATGCTTAAATTTCTATGCATATTCACAAGAGAGTACTTGCAAAAGTGCTTCGCTCATTGATGAACAACATGCAAATTTCTGTGTTAACTGACATAAATACTTATTCATTTACACTTTACAGGTACATAAGAAAGCCATCTATGAAGCAAGGGTGCGAAAACGCGTTTTCTATCTAACGGCTTGAACACCTATGCGTTTCACAAGATGGTAGTTGCAAAGAGTTATCGTTTATTGATGGAAAACCCACAGACTTGTGACTTAACGTACTCCAATCTGTATCAGTTTTGATCTGCAGACAGCCGCAAGTGCTTTGAACTAATGACTAAGAAATCTAGCCGCTTAGGCAGGACACAATTCAGAAGACATAGGTGATATTGGTGAGTGCCATGGGGAATGCAAATGCAGTAATTGAGACAAAGTTGCAACGCATCATTTTGATTGGTGGTTGCGATTTCAATGGCGTAAGCGTGTTTACTGAGGCCCGATGCCGCTCATCATATTTCGAAAAGACTCGTGATTTCAACTGGAAAATTCAGTGTTCCAATTAATTAGATTTTCCTAGATTTTTGATGTGTTGATAAGAGATATTTTTCTATACAAGATGAACCCACTCTTGAAACCAAAGATCGGCATTGATAAAATGATATCATTTTGCTTTTAAAAATGATATCATCAAAACTTTTTGTACCGTTATATTTTCTAATCATAGGTTCTTCGCATTTTGTATTGAAGCAGATTTTGTCTCTATCGTTTGTTCTACCCATGTCCTTCCGCACTGGTTGATTCATGTAGCGAAAAGCAACAGGCTATTTGTTTGTCAGTCTGTCTATCACACAGATTGCCAAACAACTCATTAATAACACTGTCTTGATGTTTTTGAAGTCCTGACTGTAATCTAATGATTTTTATCCTTTTTTCGCACTTTAGATACTGGCGGCCTAACCAACTGCATGTTGTAGGCATGTTTGTAATTCGAGTGTACATGCATAAAGCTTAAATCAAAACTTGCGGTGTTTAATGTATAGGCCAACTTTTGATATACAAGAAACTTTGTCTGACTAAACTGCCTTCTTCGGTCTTCCATTATTTGATGCCCATTATTTCCATCATCGATGCTGTATGCAATCTAATTCTAATTTTAAAAGTAGCATGGTAGCAGTGTAAATCGAAAAATTCGTATGACTAGATCTATTTACGGTATAGGCCTGCGTATATTTCACTAAAAATGGTATATTTTCATTATAAAAAATAAAATCATATCATTTTATGAAATTCGCAAAATGATCTAATTTTATATCATTTTAAAAATAAGATGATATCATTGCCAATCATAGCTTGAAACTATAGCAATTTGTAGCGGATTGTAGCGCGATTCTCTGTAGATTGCCTGGACTAAAGGTATTATTTTATACAATAGCACTAAACAAGTTCGTATAGGCTAGGCCCACGATTTATACAACTCATGAATGTTGCCAAGCATGTCAGGTCCCTATGATATTCTCCGTATTGAAATCATATAAATACATTGATTCCAACACGTATTAATGCCATATTTACATTACATTGAAGAGAGAACGCAAGATTCAAGTATGTGGTGGGGACTAAACTGATCATTCGAAATATGCAAAAACCTCATTTTCGTAAAAGTGTCGCTTACACCATTTCGTCCTTTTAGGGATGAACATAAGGGCACAAATTCCTTGGCAGCATAAGACGATGCTCTTTTATCCCTACAGGGACTCAGAATAGTCCAAGCCAGCTTAAAACATGGAATGACTGTACAAGCTAAAGGACTGCCAGTTCTAGATGATATTTTAGGCTATTTTGGGCCATTCCGAGCTGGCTTTCCCTTGTAGGGCGAAACGCAGCGTCTACGACTGCCTATGAATTTTTGCACTTAAATTATTCCAGGCTGAGCAGATCTCTATTAGATTTGCTGATGTTTTGCAAACGCTAATTGATGCATAATTACGATCATTTCAAGAAAGATGCCACAAACGTCAAATATATACAGGTTCAGATACATATATTCAATAAAATAGGATTGATAAAGAACCAAAGAATCTATCAATACTATATTAACCTATTATACCTACTATATACATTATTATACTATTATAATCTATTATTGTATATATCAATACTAATAGGATAATATACTTTGTAGCACATATACTTGCACTCAAAATTAGACAGGTCGTCTCTTCTTCTGTTTGACTAGAAGGGAAGCATTGGAACATGTAACGTAAATGAAATGACACAATATCCTGACTAAATACCATAGCAATCGAACAATGAGCAGCCAGTTCAACATAAAACACCCCACATTGTGCAAAGTTTCACTGACTGTTATCAACAGGATCACACAGCAAAGAGACACAGACGATGTCAAGTTCTACAGAGACGTTTGTGTTTTTCGTGCGCCTGCTAACTTTTTTAATAATAATCGCAGGGCCCAACATTATCGAGAAAACTTTTGCGCAATGATCTGAATTCTTCGAATCTGAAGGAATCGTGGCGATCGGAGCATTTTGAGGGATTTCAGAGCAATCCGCAAGCGACGCACGACTATTTTTCCTATCTCTGCAAGGTATTAAAAATTTCTTTTTGCCCACTTATTAAGTTCCTGCATGTGCCATCTGTTTGAATCAGTTTGCACTTCTAGCAAAGTGATACGATTAAACAATCTAATTCTGTGCTTGCACTGCTTCTATGATAACAATAGACTAAAAGTGTGTCATACTCTCAATTTTGATGGAAATTATCAAACATGTGATGAAAAATGGTCTAGAAATTAAAAATATTACAAGCTAGAACAACTGTAAACTTCTCGTCACTGAATCTCAAAATATTTAGAATCGCGCCCGCCACTGCTGTAGATTGACGCACGACAAGAACTCACCGGTGAGGACTACATTTTCATGAAGTATATTTTCGTCTCAACAATGTCCTCACTTCAGTTCGTAATGAAACATTTTGTCACAAACAATTTGGATTGGCATTTTTGACTATTTGGTAATAAAGCATTGAGAGGAACATCCAAATGCAGTTCATTTTTCTACTATTGTCATCATTTGATCAGTTACCATCTTTGTAAACACTCTCATTGAAATCATTCCTTTGTGAGTTTGCATTCTGAGTGTGAAATAGTGTTATTCAATCAAATAAGTGATTGTCATTCTTAATCAAAGGATTGAAAGCATTGAACCTTTGAGTATACTTCAGAGAGAGCCATTGTTTTCAAGCCTCATTTGCAAAAATGTCGATAATGCGAATGTGTAATATCTCAGTCAAACTTAGTTTACGCAACAGAATACCCGAAGGATGCCTGGAAGTATTCAAAATCATGGATGTAACGGTACAATGAAATTCTCTAAACCGTTGTTTCTCAGCCTTGTTCATGAAACTCCTTTCCCCTTCGACAGGGCACAACTACAGTATTTCTTCCAATCCTTTTTGATTCTGAATTATTGATTTTAGATTCTCCACTTAGATCTTTCACTTCAAAGCAATGATGTGCACAAAACTATGCAAGTCGCATAATAGCTGATGATTGATTCAATTTGGACAGTAAGCAGACCTATCACATGAAATACACGTGGCATTGTGTTATTATTTGCATATCAAAATTAACTAATTTAATAACAGACTTAAGTTCATGCCACATACCGGTAATTATTGTGATAATCAGTAATTGAAACAAAAGAATCGATCACACGTACATAGATAACAAAACATAAAGTAGATTTTTAAAAGTTATGTACATCATAAAAGTGTTGCATACTGTTAGAGGCATAGTAGAGGTATTAGAGAATCCTGAAAACTATCCTTTTGCGAGCAGGATATCTTCATAGCAATATCTCAAAAGATCATTGATAGTAAAAAACTGCTGCACAGCACAACTAGCGAATGTTCCTTCCAATTATGCTATCCCAAACCTGACCCGAAACTACTATTATCATAAATCCGAGAAAATCAGAATTCGGGGCTCTTCGGGTTAAGGCACACAAATTTTGGAAATGTGTTGGAACTTACAAATAAATGTTTCACTTCTCATAAAAAGTTGGTGCAATTTCATTCTTACAATTTTATAATCTGTAGACTTAATTTGATCAATACTTTCGCTTTTGCGTTGTCCTAATAAAATAATTATAAGAATCATTGTAGTAATCTGCAAACCAATTGTTTACCCTTTTTCTGAGATAAAACTATCCTATATGCCTCTTGAATATTAAAATTGAACATGATATTACTAATCATAATTTCAAAATTAAATTAATATGATGTCTAAATGTTTTGATAAAACAATGAATATATCCTTGCACTTTCTGCACTTAGTTAATAAAACAGAAAATCTAACAACTAATACAATCCTAAATAGAAAGCATGCTTGCTTAGTATTTAAACGAATTTCATAATAATTCAATTGAATTTCTTTTATTTTGCTTACATCTTACGAGTTTTTCAACTTTCTATTATTTGGTTGCTCATTGCTTAACTTTGACTATAACAGATTTGGTACGCAAACTTTATCTAGGCAGTCTTCTAATTCGCATGGCAGTAAGTCGACTATGAAATGTGTTTTTGAATAGAGTGACGCAAAGCATGGGAACAAGCACAGTCGCCGAACACGAAATTCAGGAAATCAAATCCTTCTTTATTTATTCCTACTTCAATCCCTGAAAATCTTTGAAAGTGGTCAACATCGATCCTGCTCAGAAACAGTGCTCTAAATGGCTTGCTTTTGACCACAGCAAAAATCAAGCGCAATTAGCAGAAGGCTATGAAAAACGTCACAATGTCAATTCAGGTATTGTAGTGTAATTACGTGTGAGATCAATTAAAGTTTGTAACTACTACTTCTGTTAGCAGTGACATCCTGAGTCTCAGCTTTCTACACCGAACCCTGCCTCTCGAATAGAGGTTTAATGAGCTTACGTTGCCATAGAGACGGATTAACATCGTGCAACATTTTACATCGTTTACATAGGAATAAAAAGTCGAATTTCCCCACTATCGAAGATGCAGATCGTCTAATTAACGAAGTATTTATTTTCCAGCTATCGAGCATAGATCAGCATTCCTTTGTTAAATGACTTGAATCAACAAACAAATTTCAACTTCTATTCTAATCAAGTGCACAATTTCTCTCATCTTATTATAATTTTTGCTTCATTTGATGACACTTCAATCTAAAACATTTCCATCCTCATATTATCTCTTCATATATTCAATAACATTCTCCGACAAAGGAAAGAAATTCCAACGAGGCACTTGGCAGAAAATGAGAGCCCCAGATCCGCCGCAATCGTTATAATATTCCAAAGTTAATTTCTTCTACATACATTCCAAGGCTAGGATTGACCTAACTAGGGAGAATTACATTCCTTAGAACGAGTGTAACATCAAGAGAAGATGCAGTTGTTTACAACAGATTGAAATTAACGCTAAGTTGGCATTGAATTGATCTTCAATATGAAAAAAGGAAGACAGATTTCAGAGAACGATAGTATTAACACATGCTCCACTGTGGTATTTTTCCGAACGTACCCTAATAGGGGGAGGGGGCGACCCCCGCTGCTATAGTCGAAAGATCTGGTCAAAGTGATCAATAAAATGATGATTATTGACTGTTATGAGATTGCATCATTTATTAGATGAGGTCAAAGGTCAAATAATTCAAACTTATAATTCAGCTCAAACAGCACTAAAATCGCACATTTTGGTATTTAATTTCTGCAGGTGAAGAAACGACCCAATTCGGTGAACTTTTATCGAGACACTGGGGCTAAAAGCAACATGCTTCTGAAAATGTTCAATAATGGCTGATTAGATGCAGATCTAAAAAGTAAAAAGATAATAAAAAATCATATTTGAAATCTGCGTTTCAAATTTCAAATATGCATGCATAATAAACAGATAACTTCAAATTAAAAATTTTTGCATTTGTGCATATCTTTACATTGATAGGAAGAATCCTTTGCGTTATCTCAACTTATGTAATCAACAATTGATGCAGCAATATATTAGAAGTGAATAAACTGAAATCAGCCAAAATATTGGTTTCATAAAAACCATTTGAAACCTTCATCAAAATAAAGGTTTCATTGCACCGATATATTTCGCCGGCTCTCCACGGGATGAACTCCGGAATGACAAGCAAGCAAGGTATGATGTGACCACATGTAGCGGTCAGCAGACAATCATATGACGCAGCATGACATGACTGATGCGTGATGAGACGAGACAATAAAACATGAAAGTCAGGACCAATAATAAAGTTGCCAAGGTAAGGAAAGGGCAAAAACTGTTTACTTCTGGACGTAATGGTCTGGCTTCGATCTACAAATGTGCAGAGCCTCTAATACACCAAGATGAAGTTTACAACTTCCTCTCCTCAGCAAAGAGAATCCTGGCGAGGGAGCACAGCCACATCGAAGAAGATGCTTGGCGATGCTGCTTGATGCCTTCCTGCCATTGGTGTCACCTCTGTTAAGCCATGCTGGGAAGTGCTCTGATAACATATATTATGGTCAGTCGAGATGGGCACGAACACATTTTCTTGACTACATCAAGTTTGACCAGAACTGGTCAACTAGAGCGACAAATTTCCATATATTCATAGCAACACATAAATGACTGTTTGGGAGGTCTCCGTGGCACAGCGGTTAAATGCTTGGCCTAGCGATCCTTTAATCCAGAGGTCGAGGCGCAATTGTCATTAGAAAGGAAGGGCATACGGACGAGAAGCATCACAACGCTCCATCTAAAGTCTGATAATGTCAGCACCGTCTAAGTCCACAGTCAGGGTGAGCAGTGAACAAAATATATGGGCACAGTGTGGGGTGGGTAATGAACGGAATGGGTGTGTAGTGATGTGATAGAGTCAGTGTTGGTAAAAACCCACCCCTATTTAAAAAACCCAAAACATCCATGGGTTTTTAAGTAGGTAGGTTTTTCCCTGGGTTTTTAAATAGGTGGTTTTTGATTGACGTACCAATTGATAGACGCACGATCGAATTTGAGACATATAATAATAGTAGGTTATGTCCGATGTCAAATCGCAAGCTCAACGATGTATTCTAATTTAAGTATCAAACTACTCAGAACATAATATTTCTTCATTATCTGAAATACACGTCTCATTCTTTTTATACCACCGAGACAATTCTTTCGGTATGAGATAAGACATAATTCAGACTACACGTCTACATGGGCTAATACACGGAATTATGTTTCCACATGAAATTGTAAGTAACTATAAAAATTTTACTGCGAATGCTCCGTAGCCGCTCCTTCAGAACTGTAATTAGGCTAGAAGTGTGATTAGAACAATTAGTTAAACGGTCGTTCATGTTGAAGTTCCGATCTGATGATATACAACATGTATTTAAAAATCCTGGCCTTATATAGAAACAACACAATCAACTATTTAAAATAACCCGGCCTCTTGTTTAAAAACCCATCAAAATTACTATTTAAAAAATCCAAAATACCCATGGGTTTTTTATATATGCCAACCCTGGATAGAGTACGAGAACACGAAAGATTAAAAATATTCTTTATGCCTAAAATGTTGTTGCTTTTATGTGGTTTTGGCAAAAAAAGAACACTATAATCAGTGATTACCTCTTTAATCTTCAGTTTTAATATTAGGCTTCATTTTTCGCACAAAGGGTTTTATTTTGACAATAAGCCTCTATTCATTGATCAAATGATTGTAGTCATCAACCACTATTAGATAAATATGATGACTAAAGACATCTCAGTTAAGTCAGTTATCAACAAAAGACACTAGTTATTTTTTGTAGTTTTTCCGTGTATAAAAAAGCAGCTACAATACTGTAAACTAATTTCAGCTACTATTTTTAAAGATTGTTAGACTGTCTGCATTATTCTCTGTACAGTCTATGCTCACATAGTTACAACGTAGATTATATTTAGCTACGAAAACAATGTGACACTTACCGTCGTTAAACTTGGGGTCATTCCGCAGGCGCATGTTTCGAGCTTCGAAAAATTTGAAAACAGTATAAAAGACTTGCGCCTCGTCTTTTTCATCAGTGTTTTTCGCAGCCTCTAAGAATTTCTGAGCAGAAACTTTATCTTCTTGTCCGATACTGCGCACAAACCTGGAAAATGAGACGATATCATGCAGATATATCATCCACAGAAAATGTCAAGGTATTTGAAGTATCAGTGAGATGTTTAATAAACCGAACCAAATGCAAATCATCAAATTTGTGTCAAGATGTTTAAACGTTTAGAAACCGAATGAAACCATTGAAGTAAGAGCGATAATTGGCCAGACGTTGTTAAGGATTCTGCCACTGTTAACACTTCCTTTGCTAATGTTTTTGACCAGAATATATATGACTAGAATAGGAAAGGCATAAAACTTTTGATAAATTGAGTATCACCTGGTGTATACAATCAATCAAAAATCAATTAGAAAAAAGAAATATCAAATTCTTTTATTTGTAACAATTTTCCACTGAAACTTTTAGCAATATTTGTTTCTAATTCAATTCGATAGTTACAAGTATGTCTAAAATCGACCTTAGTTAACCCTCGATGGTCTACGACAGACAGGAGACATTATAAAGAAGCAACGAACGCTTGATCGACGCCGTTCAACATGGAGAATGACAAAAACGTTTTAAGTAAGTAATATGAAAGCAATTATTTATATTTCATCAACAATGCTTCGTTGAATTATCCCATAATCATTAAATCACCATCAATTATAGGCAGCGCAATCTCATTGATTTTCAAAATTGAATGTTCTTTGGCTGTAACACTAAAAGTGCACGTAAAAGCCAATTATGAAACAAGGGTAAATTTAAAACAGCATTGTCGTCTTAAGTACATGTAATTACAGAAATAATGGTAGATGTAAATATTACCCTTGGTCAATGATGTTACTTGACGTGCTGGATCTTCATTCCAAGCCAGAATTATAACTCATCATGTTAATTCACTGAACATCATAATAAATATTGCTCACTCGGTCTTTGAATAGCATTGCGCCTAATTTGCACAAGTTGTATTTTCTAATCAGTGCTTATCAAAGAAAATCGAATATTTTGAGCTTTGATCCGTGTTTGACTTAAATTTTTTGAGGCTGCGGCAACACTGGCACGTTGCTCATTGAAGACTCTGAGTAGTTCAGGGGAGGCAGCAGATGAGGACAAGGATTGGAAGCGTTTAGCTTAAGAGTCCATTGGGACGTGGGTTAAAGAAAATATTGTATGAGCTAATTTGACTTAAACGGTGGTCTAATTACGGCTTTGCAGAATTTCGAGTCGGCATTTATCAATGAAATATATGATACACTAGAGAGCTTGAAGCAAACGATCTAATGAAAATTGAATCGCTTTAAAAATGATAATCGAATGGGATAGTCAGATAATCGCAATTTCAGAAAAAAATTTTCCGCATTCGATCGAACTTCCAGCCGGAGAATCGAACTTTCCCAGAATAGCAACAATCTAGCCCAATCCATCCAGCACCAAAACAACAGCAGCCCTGCAACACCCTTCAAGGCTTTGATATGTTACAAATGATGCAGGCAATACTGGGACACTCCATTAAGCCGACTAGGGACATAGGTGCTCTTTTGGGAAAGTCCCCTTCAAGCTCCTTAACACCGGTTCGTTTTTACCTGTGTCATGCTGACTTCCGACAGAAACAATCCTCCACATCATCAGGGACGTGCTCACCAGCGGTGACTCTGACGTCTCAGGGACACATTGCCAGTTACAGAGGTGTTTCCGTCACTCGTAGGGACCAGGAACCCAACAAGAACTAGCCATGACACCAAATAACCAGACCAAATTATCGCTACCCCTGACACAGTCATCAAGGGACCGCTCTCGGAATTTAATGCTCCAAGAAGGAATCCCGTTGTGCGGTCTTTGCCGGCTGTCAATGAAACTATTCTCCACGATCACCACCTTAAATGGACTTAAATGCTTCAAAATATTTGTCATTGTTCACAAATACTTGAGTTTCTGACCCCAAATCTGATGAAGATATTAGAATGCTCAACATCCATTTCTCTATAACATCCAAATTATTTGAGTGGACTAACACAATGCCACAAGCTTTTCTGATTCCCACGCTTGTCACTAAATGATTATCAAAATATACCATTATTATTAAAACTTTTAAACATTCTATAAATGTTAATATTAGTCAGCGAACACAACATGTACTCCACTGATTTTCTGAATAATTCTCCAAGTCCAAATCTCATTCCTATTTGCTAATGCACTCAAATTGATTGAAATAATATATTGGCATGCATTAAAGCAACTAGAAATATAATGCTACTTTTCACATAGTATTTGCATTCACAAGAGACCTCTGTCTGACTCTGTCACTCAATAAATAACTTTTTATGACGGGAGCAATTTTGAAGCAGCATAAATCACAACATATGGGAAGGAACCACATTTTGGACGATGGACTGAAGCATATTTCTTCCTTTGAATGTAGAAGATTAATCACATGCTCTCGGCTGAGATTATTTACAAATTTATACACTAAAATCAAACCAAGTATAAACCCTATTTTTTTCTTAAGAAAATAAATTTAGGGATGACAGGCGAGATGAATAGTGACTGTAGCGGAAGATAAACAATTTTGGTGGAGAGTCTGAGACCATGCTCAAGTGCAAGATTCTAACATTGGACTAGGGATGTGTAAAAGGCTTTCATTAACACATGCGGATCGTTCATGGTGAAACACTCCAGAAATAATGGTCTTGAAAAAGCTTTAACAGCATTAGCGGCAAAATAAATTGAAGATTTCAAGTTGTCAGAAAGCAAAGTAACTGTCACAAACTGACGTAGATGTATTTACTACATCATCATTCAAAAAATATTGGCACGTATAAAACTTTTTACCAAAGGTTATAGAAGCCATATTAACTTGGAACCTTAACTAAGAGTCATATGCTATAAAAACTGGTGCAGAACGCCTCTTTTCCTCTTCATCTTCCCCCTCTTATTAACTGTACATGTATGCATCTTGTTGGAAACTATTTCTATTTAACCGGCAATGTTTGAGTTCGAGGACATACAAGTCTACCGTCTAGTCACAAGGGTACTTACCCTGAGCAAGCAGGAATTAGTGGCCTGAGTATGTCACTGTTTTATTGCTGTCATTTAGATGGAAATTTCTACCGATATATTTCAATATAATAATGTTCTGACAAGCCAAATTTGTCTGATGGCTAAATAAGTTCAATTGTGACGAATTCGGGGAAAGGCGGATTATTTATGAAATCCTTCATTCAATACAAAACGATGCCGCTTATAAATGTCCAACACATAACTTCTAAGATAAGATGTCGATGTGGCGCTTAACCTCAAATCAGTAATTATTAGTTTTTTTCTTTTCATTCTTCGTTCCTGAATGCAATAATTAACACTTCAAGTACAATAAGGGAGAACTTCAATAATCATATTGTCTCAGCGTGGACCCCTACTAAACAGTAGATACAATCTCAAACTGCTACAGGAAGTACCTTGAGGAAATCAAGGAAGGCCGCTTATTCCGTGACGCCGACTTCTGACCAAATGGTAAAGCGGTTCATCCCTTTGATGCTGAGGTCGGTCTGTTTGAGCATTTGGGATAATCAATTCCTCAATTTAGCTCTTGCATCTGAGATGCATTATATGCCGAGGCTTTCGTTATTGCTAGAGATTCTAAAGTCAGTGATGATAAATTTTCAAAAGAAGAATAACCTCAGCGTCAATATGAGAAGATCGAATTTGCGCCGTTCTTCTCTCATTTGGACTTTTACTGTTTTAAAGAAATAGCATGTTCGTATGATATGTAGTGAGATGGAACCGCATCACACATTAAGCATGTCTAGCAAATACTAGCCGAAGGGTGAATATAATTAACTTTTGATATCAAAGGTGTAAGGATCAAGATCGTGTTAGTCCAAACAAAATCAGCCAAAATTGCTTAAAATTCAATACCTTAGGTTTATAGAAGATTTAATTTCGTTACACTACCGGCATTAGACTTGTGATAAAAATAAGGTGAATAGAGGAAGATCATTCGAAAAACAATAATAATAAATAAATCTTGAACCTAAAATGCGTGATGTAGACAACAATTGACATTTCCGAATAATCTTTATTCTAATTAGTTTGATGATTTTTTTGTTAATTTTTTGAAATGAATGAAAGTGAACCTCTAAGCGTTTAGCTCATCATCTTTTGAGAATCAACAAGTGAGACTCAATGATCTCTTGCAGTGAAAATAAAAACAGGCAGAGAGATCATGACAATAGTTTTGGCTAGACAGAATCTGTCTGCCGGTTTTTGGATGGTCTTTGCATCCATGTATGGAGAATCTTATACAACTTGCTATCATAATGAATGTGAATGACTTCTTGTGCAACAATAATTGGACTCATTCAGTCACATTATGTTATAGAAATGCACTTTAATGGAAATAATTGTTGATAAGATTTCCTTGATGATTATTTTTCGTTGCAATTATTATTGCAATTATTTCGTTGCAACTATTTAAGTCTTTTAGGTTTAAGTTTCCAAAATTGTGAATAGATTTGTTATCTCTAAGTCGTTCTCGTGTCTGTAGCCTTCGCTAACTTAAAAATCTGCGAATGCGGGTTTAATTTTACTTGTCTTTTAGAGTAGGGTAAACCAGGCACTTAATCAAACGTAAATAAGATTCTGAACGTGACATTTTTGGTTTTTGAAACTTTTTCAATTCTCATTTTTTCGGCTTCTACCTGGTCACGGTTAGGTTCAACATTGCATGCAATCTTTGAATTATATGGTACAGTTGAAATCTGTTGGGAAAAATCGGTGCAAGGTTTGTTCCCATTTTACACGATTCCGCTTTCTCCAATAAAGCATATGGACCCTTATCTGTAATTCTGTATTAGCCTAATAAGATAACTGAAATAAGCAAAGTATATTTAGCGTTCTGAGACATTTTTTCTAAAGAATATTGAAACTGATACCATGTGGTACTACAGGAACATGCACGCATTTTGCAATTCACATACATCACGAAAATCAGCTATTCAAGAACAATTAATTGAAAATTTTTACGCCAGGAAACCGTTTCCTGTAGTCCGCGTACGCGTTGGCCAGTCTCTTTTGCCGTGACAACGGGGTATAGATCAACCGACAGGTCGCATTCCTTGATCATCTTAGGCTTTATTTTAAGAATTTTTTTAAGAACAAACAGAATGATGAATTTAAATCGCAAGTAAAATTGAATTGACACTTGAATCCTATATTCAGCAACAGACACTTAACACTATTCATTCCGCTAAACCCCATCCCATTATGTTTAAATAAATTTTTGGACAAGCCCCAAGATTGAACCAAAATTTTTTGAAAGATATGCATGACTTCGTCTGATTCAACCAGGTTCAGAGTGAGATTTAACACTCCTGTTTACTAATATCAAATTACTAAAATTATTATTAATACTACTAATCGGTGACTTATCGGAACAACTTTAAAATGCATACATATCTTGAATTCGGTTATTATTGCCGATGTATTATAATATAAACTGGCATAAGCGAGCATGTTGAAAAATGATACACTTCGTGTTGTCTACGAAATCGTATCATTATGTCTTCCCGTTCTAATCCACCATCAATTCCCTTTTGCAAAAACAAGCTCACTCAAACGTTCGTTGCTGTGTTCAGTGAAACATTAGTGAATATTGAAAGGTAATTAGAACTTTTTCATTGTGCGTCGTTAACTTAGAAATGTTTACACACGGTCTTTTTCTATGTCATTTGCTTTGCTTGCTAAGTTCATTCAAATCGTGGTACGATGCCTGACGACATACGCAGGAATTTAGAAATTTCAATTTTTCAATTATAGAGTGAAAATGAAAAGCAATTAATGCATTTTGAATCTTACGCTAAAACAGTTAACAAAATGTTGGTGAATTCCAAACTCCAATTTCAATCTAGTGAAGTAACTACAGTTCATAATGGAATTAATACACTATTCAGTTTCAGCCAATGACATCAAGTAATGTGTTATTATGATTTATGACATCACTGAGAATTGATCGTCAATGGATGAATTGAAGGCTATGAAGAGAAAATTAGAAATAAGTAAATGAATTGCATTTTTACACCTTCAGTGTGTCAACACAAAAATGCTAGACGCGGTGTGCTGTGGTTCCCCATCATTGGAATTCTGATTCTGATATCATTTCTTGAAAGTTGCTGATTGAATAGTCCAGTTTTACGTTATGAATGGGTGCAGTCTTAGAATGTATAATTCATTACGATATCCTTGCGACCCAGTTCCAACACCCATCATCCCTCAATCGATGCAGATGAAAACAATTACGAGGAATAATCAAGAGCCACAACATCGATTGTCAAGACTTTTGGAGCTTGGACTGAAATTTCAATAATGATCAACACCTGTTGATGCACAGTTGCACACGCCATGGCTGTAATACTGCGACTGTGCCGAAAATAATAAATATCATGAATCATCTTTTTACAGAGACACGTAGTCCTAAAAGGAATTACAAGTATTAGTACTAAAAATGGCTCATCACATTCGATGAACTATGTTTATTGAAAAACAAAGGATAATAAAGGAACATTTGACAAAACGTAGGACAAATTTAGGGAAAAATAGGAAAATATAGGAATATAGGACAGAGTTGACACTCTGCACCTTATAAACAAGAATGCTACAGAAACTCAATACGTTCATTTCGACGTCAATATCGTGACTCTCCAACTGACATCTCATACTCACAATGCCATTTAGTGCAATAAAGTTAATGCAGATAAGTCGCAGCATAGTGTTGCTTTCATAGGACAGACATCTTTCACGTCACTACTCATCACAGAGGGCTTGAAAGGTACTGACTGACAAAGTCAAGTACTTTTCTGGCGCTTTGTGATACTTTAAGTCCAGATGCCTTTCCTGCCGACTTCCAGTGACACTTTCGGAACTGACGCCCAGACCAAGCACTTCGCCACGGGTCCAAGAAGGTATCAGCTCTTAATTTTCTTGAAGATCACCAGCTGAATTGTAGCGTTTAAAGAAATAGGCTCAAAGGACACGCAATAAGTAAGTTGATCATCCATGATATTTGAAAGCGCTCAGTTCACTCAAGTAGGTATGTTTATGCAGAGTTGGATATCTTCTGGCCATCGATAAGATAAGAAACTTAAAATTCTTCAAATTAAACACAGAACAAGTACATGAAAAAAGATAAGAAACAGCGTATGGAAAACACTTGTTTTATGCAACTTCATCCCTGGATTTAGTATGCATAACAGACATCGCATTGAAATGCTTTCTTGCAGAAAATGGTTTCACAAATGCATAACCTATATACCGGCACACCGGAGAACGCCGAAACGAAGGAGAATCTGTAGGAAAATGATATAGAACAATATTGACATTTTTTGCCGAAACTCGTGCAATTCATGTAACAAGGTCAGCAATTTTGTTAAATATTCCTCACTAAATTGTCCTAGAAAATCACCGACTTTCGACGCAGTTGGTTTAAATGCGTTTCGGATGGAAATTTGTGATTTCCTGTTCAATTTTTCTTTTGAGTTTCCTAAAGGATAATTATTGTTACAAATTATCAAAATTGAGCTGGAAATAGCACCCGAACGAAGATTATTGTGGTGACAAATGGGAAAGAAAGAAGGAGATTATTCAGGCAGGAGTCGAGGTCTGATAAACTATAGAGAATATCCAGATAGATGGAGATGAAGAAAAAAATGACCGACAATTAAATGCTGGAAACAACAAAAGATGTTAGTCGTTCATTTTGGAACAGATATCGTTCGATTTTCCCTTAGCTAGCAGAAAGATCGAATGACTGTCTTCTCATTTCAAACAGGGAACAAAATTACCTCAAGAAATTCACACGTCAGCTATCATAGCCCAAGGCTGAGACTGAAGAAAGTAAAAGTTCGTTATTGGACTCTCGACGGAGACATTGTTTCTCATTGAAATGCGAGACACTGCCTGAGGATGCGATAAAGAGACGCTCGGCCTCAGGGACAAGAAAAAGAGACGAGGCTGGTTCACTTCATGTCAACCAATAAAGCACTGAAGTTGGCAAACAACAGAAGTTAACTATGAAGGAAGAATTTTAAGCGTCAGATGGTCTCGTCGATGCATTTGAAGCAGGTGATGATTTGTAAGTAGGTAGTGTCTCCGTGGCACAGTGGTTAAATGCTTGGCCTAGCGATCCTTCGGTCCGGAGGTCGATCCCCGTAAGTGTCACTTGAAGTCGTCAGGAAAGGCATCCTGTCTAAAAGATCACAGCGCTGCAGATTAAAGTCTGATTATGTCAGCATCGTACAAGTCCTAGTATGGGGGAGTAGTGACGTTAAATCATCATTATTTTAGTGATCCCATGGTTCAGTGGTTCATGACATGGACTGCCGATTCGGAGACAAGGCGTTCAAATCCAACCACAACCGAAAATGTCAAAGGGGAGTAAGGAGACCGAGTGCATTCTACTGACACTATCAACGTCCGAAAATACAGATTGAATCAGTCATGTGAAGTGCGATGATATGAGCATTGGATATTTCTGGGATGCCCATGCTAATCAAATAAGGCATCGGTTAGATTAATAGAGGTCTATCACTGAAATTTACTTAAGTCTGAATGAACTTGTTGATCATATAAGTGCGTAATACAGTTTCCTATTATCGAATTGTCTGCGACTGATAGACACACGCATTTAGTGTGAACGATATTAGTGTTTGGCTCAAGATTTTCTAAGCAGGAAGAATCTTGAAATTTCGAATTTTTCACGACATGAATTCGCCTATAATTCAAAAATCGACACATTGTACATGGTATATGAACGCGACATTTCTTAAGACATCTCAAAGGCTTCTTTGCATGTTATGTCAATCGATTAAACCCTCCGCGGTTAAACTGCAAGATTCGAATTTTAAACAATCCACACCAACATTTTTGCTCTATGAGGACTATTATTCGTTTTCTAGCTATTAGGCATGCATCAAGCGAATAAAGCGAATTTACATATGAAGCTTCGTTTTACACGTTAAAGCCGGAAAATCCGGCCAGCAATTCGGAATATCTGGCTACGACCGGATTTATAATCTTCAAATCTGGTACACCCTTTACTAAAAGTCATAACAGTTCATCTTTTTAGCCATGATACTGTTAGAGATACTTTGACATAAACACAGTCCCTGCCTTAGAAGTGTTTAGAAAGATGAAGTAGAGTAGGACAAGACGGAAATAGCAACCTGAGACTATCATTATGCCGAAGTCCATACAAAAATTCAGTTTGAGAAATATCTCATCACTGCAGTATCGTTCTCAAATGCAGATGTTACAGTCACGGAGTACTCAGCGACATCATTATGTAACATGTAAAGGTTGGAGCTGATGTCACTTGTCAAAATTGCAATTCTGCTCTCCGCTTACAAGATTAGGACATCCGCAAGCTTACCTCAGTGCTTGTAAAAGGAGATGCTTTGACAGAAGTACTTCAATGATCTGCTCATCTGCAGTCTTTAGGCGCTGAAAGTAGAAATATGGGAAGTGGTGGATGAAAAGTGCAAACTCTCGAATGAAAATGCGACAAAGAATGTTTGGCACACTGATTGTACATTTCCTCATTTCTCCTTTGCCCTCTAACTAAATATAACGAAATATATGCGTTTTTTACCCC
Organism: Prostheceraeus crozeri; assembly: GCA_907163375.1. Taxonomy (NCBI): domain Eukaryota; kingdom Metazoa; phylum Platyhelminthes; order Polycladida; family Euryleptidae; genus Prostheceraeus; species Prostheceraeus crozeri. Next base: position 1,154,542 of record CAJQUW010014715.1, on the reverse strand, counting down.
TCAATAATCATTTGCCCATTCAGACAATACTTAAGTGTTATCTGAGGTTTCCAAAACTAAGTTTCAACTAAACGTCGTATTTTTTCAAATGACATGCATTTACCATACCATACTTTTTTTTCTTACTTCACGAAAATCAGCTTCTGTACTTTCGATCGAATTTTAGCTTTGCAGTACAAAGTGCCATCCAAAAGTCAAAACGGTCTAATTGAGAGACTTCCTTCTTCTTGAGACTGCAGCATCCATAAATTCTTCTAACATTTTCACAACTGCTTATCAACAAAGGACGCCGGATCACAAATGGCCACCGACTTCGCATGTTCCGTGACCGCATCACTGTCATTCAGGCATCTGGCGATATAGCACTCGAACTAGACGGAAATGGAATATGCTGATTACGTTGTGATGATTTTCTTTAACGGATGGGTCATTTAGTGTCGCAGATTTTTAATTTTCTATTTCCGGTCAGAAAACCAGGTAAAAGGGTTAAAGGAAATCGAAACACCGGCGCCATTACGGAGCCGCTTCAGCTGACAAACGGGAGTACCAGAGTCGGTTCCCCGAAAACTAGTACTGATTGACTTATGCGGAGTAAATCTTCTGAGTCATGTTCAAGACATTAAAACAAATTCCGGTAGATGCTTTCTTGTGTGAGGCTCATTTAGAAGCTGTCAATAGTCCCACAGAACCATCAAACATACTTCAGTCTACAACAGGCTTATAGGCTGCAGTCGCCTGATTGGTAAAAGCAATTATCTAAAGCGAGAATAATGTGAAACTTTTAAACTTCAGTATTTATTCACTCAGGTCTTAGGTTCTTTCTACAAAAATTTGTTACTGAGTAAACCAAGCAGTGTATGTATGTTGAACACGTGATGCGGTATAGCCTCTATTTCGCTAATATATAAACTAAGGACCAAGTGAGCCTAATTAAGCGTCAGGGCAGAGTCTTATCCACTGACGAGTCTGTGTCCATTTAAATTGAATGAAGTAAATAAACTGCAGATAAAATTGCCTTGCAAAAATGCCTGGAGTTGAATGCGCAGCATTGTAAAAATAAAACCAAAAGCAACTTTACATCTCGCATTTGAAGCTGGGACATTCCCATAACGACGTCTAAATGTTTCATAATTTTAATAAACTTATATTTAATAAGACTTAAGGTTTGCCCTTAAGAGGACAGGTGGTGCGTTCCCACCGGCAGACATTAAACGTTCAAGGCGCGTCAAACTTTTGACTATCCTAGTACTACATTTTAGAGCCAAACTTGACGAGATCGGTGTGGAGGACCTTCCCACTAGTCCATTTTTCAATCAGCGCTTCTAAAGCGGGGTTGGACCTTAACCCTAATGGTCCTTTGACTTGTGATCCTCAACAAATGCATGAATGCATGGAGGTCTTTAAGCACAAAGACTTGACGGATCTCATTGCGTGCCGGGCGGACCTTCCCGGGGGTGTAAGAGTGTAAAGGTACAAGACTACAGCTATTAAAACGCATTAAAACATCATGTGATTTTCAAGCAAAATATTAGCGTATCTCAATCATATCTCAGATCACAGCCGCATAATTCAGCATTGAACGAATTATCCAGCGGTGGCGTCGTCTCCGTTTACGTCTAAGACAAGTCCTGGACTAAAAGAATATCAATGCATTCCTTTAACAATGACTTGAGCGCACAATGTACACGCGAGTTCATCGAGCACGACCTCCATGCCACAGTGCTCAAATGCCTGGCATTGCGATCTTTAGGTCGGGTAGTCGAGTCCCTATGGATGGAAGATCAGAATGCCCCGAAGCTAGGTTTGGCGGTCAGTGCCGTCCTAGATCACGTTGAATGGAGAGTTGTGACCTGAAAGCTACACTCATTCAGCGAGCATCAACGGAGACGAGTTGACCGCATCGACTAAATTTCTATTACAGAATTCAGGTGTTTAAATAATACCATCAACCTCAACTATTTCCCACAGTGTTTATAAAACAAGCAGCAGGAAAAGAACAGTTTTGTTCACACCCTGTTGTCGCCTCGATTGCTCACCCTCAATATCTCAATCCGTGATACTGAGCTCCTAAGTTATGTGACTCCAATGCGACATCGCGTGCACAGAAACGACAAATACAAGATCTATTATTCATCGAGTGTTTGTGACAGAGGTGCCGTTGTCGGCGAGTACTCCACACAGCTCACTGGCAGCAGTGAGATGTGATGTGGGCGACAGTCTGGGTCTTAGCGCATCTTTCATCCGACCAATCTTCCGCAAAAATATTGACAAGAAGAAGCCGCCAAAACCGCAGCTTTCTCATAGCAAGTTGATGGGATAATCACACAGAGGAGAACAGGACTTGCGACAAGATGGGAGAATAATGATGATTAGATTACCATTCTGACACCTGAAAAGCAATATTTGCGCTACTTTAATCGTTCCGAAGGAGATAAAGAAACGCTCGCCAAATATTCTGTGGATATTTGTAAAGCAGAAACAAGAGCTTGTAATAAGCTATTGTATCGTATCTACAAACAAGGCTCAAGATATTGGGAATTCGAACTTGATTCGACGTAGGAATCATTATTCCTCAAACTGAGTATAATCAGTACAACACGACCCTGGGATGTGTTAGGATTGGAAATGAAACATCGCACCCACGACAGTTCAATGTGGAAGACAATTTACAATATTTTGTAATACCTTTCAATTGCTTCATTCCATGGAAAATTCAAATTTCTTATGGGCCTTGAATAGACTGCATTTTTGTTAATATCATTTCTATCATTGTACTATTGACTTCATGAATTCATTAATATCTAGAAAAGACAACTCTCCCCCACCCACATGTGAATCCTCCACAAGGTTGTCTTACCTCTGAAGGTTTCTGTCAATTTCATTGCATAAGGTTTTATTTTGCAAGATCAACGAATATAAATTTAGAAGGACTTCTTCAACTGATACAAGCATGCAGACCTATTGCTAAAAACTGTAGACAATATGCAGTTATCTGTCACACAATATTAGCACTTATGCTAAAATTTACAAAATCCGTGGTGTTTGCTACTTCATAAATAAAGTGGGCTCGATAGAACTCAAAGAGGTAATCTACTGCATGATGCATAATATTTCGCTCCATAGAAAAATGTAAATTCTTGCAATAATGGACATAACGGTTTCATGCAAATAACTTCAATTAGATAGGGGATAAGGATTCCGTGGTCTCCGTGGCAGTGTTTAAGTGCTTGGCCTAGAGATCTTTTGGCTCTGAGGTCGAGCCCCGAAGGTGTCATCGGAAGTCGGCAGGAAGGGCATCCGGACTGAAAGTACTACAACGCTCCGTAAGTCTGACTATGTCAGCACCGTCCAAGCCCCAAGTATGGGGAGTAGTGACGTAAAAGCTTCAAAAAGATAGGAATTAAATGAAAAGCGCTATGGTCGCTAGCACCGAAGGTTTCGCGAAGGTATTCAGTCAAGAATATAACAAATCATTTCAACGAGATACACACTTAAGCAAAATTAATGTTATATCAATATTCACTTACTGTATGGGATGCGAGCTACTCGTACTTGCTCGATTATTACAAACATAAAGTTAGTTTTATGAATTAAACAAGACACAATAAATTTTGATCTAAATAACAATAAATGCAAATTGAGGAATAATTCAAACAATAGTTTGCTTTTTATTAAAAGTGGTAGATGGAAAAGATAAATAGCATCAAAACCCTCATTGAGTCAAGTCCTAGTAAGACTCAAACACAGTAAGCAAGGGTGGTAACTAGGGCAATTTTTTTTGACCTAAATTTTTTGAAATATGACTTTAAACATACGGAAATATATTCTTATATGACCTAAAGCACAATCCACAGCAGAACCAAGAATCGACAAAGTGATGTTACACGAAACATCGTGCAATTAAAGAAAAACAATTTATTTTCTCGAAAGAAATTTCACCCTTACTTAAGTTACAAATAAACAACACCAAATTCATCAACGAGCGCTTATGTCCTTTCTATTTCACGTTGAACACGGAGCTGAGTGACAAATATGCAACATGAAGGTGTTAGCACAAAAGATCAATATAATCACCAAGGCAGACGCAAAGTGGACAAGATATCTTTCTGAACACAAAAGTCGGGTGCAAACCGTTTAATATAAAAATGCCTCGTAGATGGAAAATAGCTAGAAATTGCGAGCTGAGAAAACAATCTTAAAGCGATCCAATGCGTTATCAATCATCATCATTACAAGAACATAACTGAAGATGACGAGTGATGGCCCTGGATGTTGGCTGATTAGATCGTGGCTGTGGAGTTTGGTAGGTTGGTAGTTTGTGCTGTGAAGACAAAGAGGAACATGCTCACGAATTATGTTACCAAGTACTAATTGGTAATGTTGCAAAACTAGCAATTCATGTATGAAAATATGGAAATTTAGAAATATGACTAAATATGACGCAACAGACACAATAGAACAAAAATATGACGTCATAAAAAATTGCCCTATTGATGACCCTAATTGAATAAACTTATCTTTAGACTTTGTCAGCGACAGCTGTAATAGAAAAATGAATAAACTAAAACATAAATATGGTCTGCCCATGAGAATTACAGCCAGACCAGGCAAAAGACTACAGAACACAATAACATCTAAAATAGATAATAAAGACTTTTGTCAATGTGACATTTGTAAACAGATCGGTCCTAAATATAACTGTAACGAAAAATGTTTAGTTAACGAATTTTCGTTTAAAATCTGTCAAATCAAGTAAATTGGTCAAAGTAGTCGACCTTTTCGATCACGGTATAATGAACACGAACGTAGTGTCAGAAATAGAGACAAGAAAAGTGCCCTGAGTGATCATCATCTAAAACACCATACCGCTGAAATGATGGACATAATTATTTCAACTGTAGTATTTTGGATAAACAGAAATCGGCGAGATCTACTAAGACGGCTGAATCTCGCTGGATTGCGTCGAGGATACCTAGTTTAATGAATAGACGTCATGAGCTAGTGTGAGGAGAAATCAAATCCAAGACCTGAGTATATAACCCGCATCATGTAGCCCTGTCAGTGTACCCTTGAGAAAGTCTTTCAGACGAAACGCGTCGGGTCATATTATTTTCAATAAAACATCGTGACATAAAAAGGGAGAGATTTGATTTTTGATTCCGATCAAACACTGGTGAATTTAAAGAACCTCCCGTTCAGTTACCTAATGAAGATGACTTAACCATCGACACACTCGCGCATGCACGCACGCGCATGATGTCATATGAATTCAAGCAATGCACAGACTTTTGTGTTGAGACCTCAATAAAAAGTGACGTGATGCGAAAAATGTTTCACGGATTGAGTGTAAAGGAACAGTGGACGAAATGCCAGAGGTCTGCCTCTCAATGGCGGTTTTCAGGGTGAACGGGTTCAGTCACATAAAACAGAAATATCCTCGATAGCCTTAATACTGTGATATTTAGCGCACATTCGAAATCACATTAATTTGTCACTCTGCCAAAATTGTGTATTTCAGTCTAGAGTTCTCAAGAGAAGGAAATTTCGTAGATATATTTGCGTTGAGTTTTGGGAAATTTCTTTTTGCTAAATTTTCTTCTCACCATACATGCAAATACAGATTATTTCGATACTCGAAATCCCTGGAGCGCATGGAATGATGAGAAAGAGATTATATTCATTACTATTCGCTATACAGCCTGAAATTACTGATGAAAATAACATAAGTACCAGGTTCCCAAGCAATTCATGAATCTAAATGAGTTTTATCGATATGGTAATTCAAAACTTGAACGTCAGCTTTCATCCTTGTTCAAGTAAATATAAGTAGCGCAGGTGATTAGAAAACAGTAAACTTCGCAACCATTACCGATTAATAGCACGGATTTTGTAATCGATCAGAGGCAACTGGCAGATGCGACCATCCCCGAAGTCACAGCTCAAACTACATACGGTGTGGAGATTCATAATAAAGCTCTACAGAGTTCTACGAATTTGACGGCTGAAATGGTTGTAAAGCTTATTAGCAAATGTCACCCCCAATATAATTTAGATTCTTAGCATCAGAATAACATAAATGTATTAAGCTGGGATTCATTGATTCATAATTGCTTACTGTTCATGGACTGACTACACGCATTTACCGTCACAGTATTGAGTAAGATATTACAAGCTTGTTGTAATATGTAAAACAGTTTTCTTCATACGGTGCAATTATTGAAGTTCTATTTATTAATTGCAGATTTCCAAAACTCCAGTTTTACGATTATTTTTCTTTAGTTACTTATCATGGGATAAACATAATAAAAAATATGCGATCAAATACGTATCTATACAATAGCATCTGTAAAATAATAAGAGTAGATTATTGAAATTTTTATTTCATTTGTTTCTTTCGACGATTTGGACAGATTCCATTGAGGTTTCATTTTTAGTAGTCATATTCTTAAGTAGTAAAAAAGCAGTCATATTTCTCAGGTGTGAATTATTTGGCACAGTGGTTAAGTGGCTGGTCTAGTGATCTTTTTGTCTCAAGAGGTCGAGCCCAGAAAGTGCAATTAAAAGTTGATGGGACGGGCATCCGGACATCATAGCGCTGCATCTAAAGCTTGATTCTATGGGCACCGTTGACCCCCCCACTGGAGCAGTAGTTACGTTAAAGGTTCATATTTGGTAGACATCACTGCGATGAATTTCACAGTATTTGCTTCTTTCGATTTTAACACATATTTCATGGCTATTTAACACTCATGTGCGTTTCGAAGGATATTCGATTTTGAGTTCAAAGCTTTACAATGTAATTCAATCGCTATATAGGCTTCTTTTGACACTTCACTATTTTGAGCATAGTAAACTATCGGCCATGAGAGTTATCTATTGGGTATTTGTGTAATTTTTGGCACACTGTATAAAGTTCTTATTGCCATTATCGCGCAGTTCCTTCATTATCCTAGTTATTTTTATGATTGGCATTTGTTCATGACTACCATCACGCTAAAGCATGAGCAGCTTTCATTCAAAGATCGAAGTTACGCAGCTTTCGAGATGAGAACATTTCTGAACAAATATTTACATTAAGGACAATGCAGGTCACCGAACAAATTAATTATGCTGCTACAAACCCCATGATTGCGACGGATCCATCATAATATGTTCGCTAATGACGAAGATAGTTTTGTGAAAAGACCTTTGGCATGCACATAATTTAGTTTCAAGCCTTTGTAATTGCACCATATAGTCCGGCAGCCAGTACGAGTTTCGGTTGGGAACGAGGCCGAAAGTGAGACTTTCACAGAATGATGTACACCCTATGCCTACTACGAATCGGCACGTCTGCCGAGTTCTAGTGAGTTCCTCTTCTTGTCAGACAAGATCAAAGAAAAACACATGTAAATCCAATGGGACGCAGATTGCAGTTTGAAGTTTTCATAAAATGAAATTTTCTATATTTTCTCTGATTAAACGAAAAGTACCAAGCCTAAAGTCATAATTTTTGACATGGAGTGCTTTCATGTCATTTCCTTTAATGTTCATGCACCCCTGTCTATAAAGCTAAACACATTTAGGTTTGGCGAACCTCTTTATGTTGGTAAACTGAAACATTTTGAGCAACTTTATCCACATTCTCACATACTTTGCTGATCAGATGCATGAAAATAGCGCATGCAAATCATAGGAAATGACCTGAAGACATTACATGCCAAAAGTTATGACACTAGACTTAATATTTTCCAGTTGATAAGCGAAAGCATAGAAAATTTCATCTTAACCAAAAACTGCAATCTGCGTTCCATTGGATTTACATGTGTTTTTCTTTGATCCTGTCTGACAAGAAGAGGAACTCACTAGAACTCGGCAGATGTGCCGATTCGAAGTAGGCATAGGGTGTACATCATTCTGTGAAAGTCTTACTTGCGACCTTGTTCCCTGCAGAAAGTCGTTCTGGCTAACGGACTAATAGGCAAGGCTTTAAAGCACTTTAAACCAGGGTTTCGGAGTCGGAGTCGGAGTCCCCCGGAGTCCTATTATTTGGCCGGAGTCGGAGTCCTATCAAATGATAGGACTCCGGACTCCGACTTAGTAGTAAAATTGTTGTAGCCTCAATAAAAGATGGCATTTTCAAAAATATATTTTCCATCATTTTATCTTCCGAGTTTCTCTAGCGACATTAATCTACATTCTAGACAAATATCTTTATTATATTTAATCATTTGATCATTTTATACAATTAATATAACTTACTTTATACATAACTTAACAAGTTGATTAGCCTACATCAAGCATTCTAGCTACTACTATACATAATTTGTTATCCTCCAATTGATTTGATATAGACGTATAGCTATCAGAACATTACACATTTATAATCAGACGAATGATCGATTATTGATAATACGTATATGATGTTGCCTACATGTAGGCTTCTTTCTTACAGGATATAATACTTTGTAATTGTATTCTACTTATAAGCTATTGTTTTCTTTCGAGTGATTCATTGAGCAGTCTGTGATGGCTAGCTAAGATAAAATAGTAACGAATTTGATTAATAGCTGTGCTGCGCCCGAGATATGAATCGACCTTCACTCATGATAATCAAATTATTTCATTCTCCCGTGCTATCTTGAACGAACCTATTCGCTGATATGATTTGTCTTTAATTTTATTCTGTGGGAATCCCGCCACTGCCTGCCACTCCTTGAAGATGCATTGACGTCAAAAACATAGCAATCGAACATGATCAAACAGTTTGCCCGATGACTTTGTAAAACCAACGCTAAGTCAACGACTTGAATAAGACACGACTACGAATGCGAGCCGAGGTCACAAAAGAGGTGTGGTCGATCTAACTTATAAAAAATATGAACGGTAAGTTTCTCTGCACATTCAATTCAACTGACATTGTGAGTAGTGACATGGCTCCCCCAAAAAGACCTCTAAGAGGAAAGGTGTACGAATATTTTGAACAGAAGAAAGATGGATTTACCTGCATATGCAGTACCGGTAATTCAAATGGCGATGGTTGTGGCACAATAATAAGCATTAAAGGGGGAGCAGGCTCATATGCCTCTAATTTAAAGAGGCATTTACAACGGCACCATCCAATACAGTTTAAAGAGGTGGAGGCTGAGGCGGCCAATGAGTCCAAAAAGAAAAAAGACAATGTACAGACAGACATAAAAAGGTATGTAGTCTTCATATATTTATATCAAACTACAATTCTTACTATAAGCAACGTCAATTTTGTTTTAGTTTCACATAATTTAAGGACAAAGATATTTAAGTGTATGTGTTTACGATAATTTCCTATCGAATCTTGTGAATATTTTCAATTGACGTAGTAAATGCGTGTATCACAACTTAAGCCTAATATTTTAACACTATATTTTATTATAACTATAAGCCTCGCATTTACGAGTATATGGAATCACGTACAGTTACTGAATATATTTACGGTATACAGTAGATAGTTGAACAGTAACACGAATGATACTAAGAGAATACAACAGAACGTCCTAGAGAACACAGTGAAAACTGTCCAAATTTATATAAAATAATATACCACTCATAAAAATGCAAAAGTTAGCGTGACATTATTACTACATTCCGTTAAGTTATCTTTATTCTCAAGACATATCAATACAATTATCTACGAAGCTTATTGATTGTGAAATATCTATGATATTTTTCAAAATAAAGCGTTTCAGATCAATATGTAGGACCTACCTGTAATAATTTCTTTGATAAGGATGACATGCATAAAACTGCCATCTCAGATACATAAAAAGACCGAATCAGAGAGTGCTGACCAAACTCGATATTGATCTCCGCTTTTATTTTTGTATATTTCGCTAAATGTTTTTGGTATAAATAACACATGCTTTGAGATTTGTCAATAACAATCAATAACTTACAGTATGATATGAAATGGATACTCAAGAATGTTTAATTTATGGGATAACTATGGTTAGCTAGCTTTTGCATTTTTATGAGTGGTATTTTTTTATATAAATTTGGACAGTTTTCACTTTCAGTTAACTTTTCACAGTGTTCTCTAGGGCTTAGTTCTGATCTTATTGCTAACTTTTTCATACTGGGTTAAATCACAGAAGAGAAACTTATCACAGATCAAATCTTAGATGATAAAATCACAGGTGAAATACCGTATTCTCTCTAATAAACGCGGCGTTTATTACATTAGTCAGAAATTGAGGGGCTGTTCTTGATTATCAATTATGCACGGTTTATTCAAAACTCAAATAGCCGACAGACTACAGTATATGTGAACACATACAGCCCATACAATTTCTTAAGGCCACAGTAGGTCTATAATGCGTACAATATAGGAATAGGCTAGATTTTTTGATACACTTTAACTTTCATCTGATAATCTTTATTTTAGTTATTTCAAACCAACGAAACATACTGTCACAATGTCGATGAGTAAAGATGAATTTGAAAGGATCCTAGTTCAATTTGTAGTGAAAGATTTGGTGCCCCTGAATTTTTTCTCAAATTCTGAAGGTAAGCATAAATTACGTTGTCGAGATCAATTTAGGCCTAAGTCTTTTGCCATTTTACATCGTTTGTTCATTTATAATGTGTACATAACTTAAGATTCTTATACCACATGCCTACAAAACCGTTGGGCGTAACCTACATTTCTTATTTGTATGCATTTCTAAAACGTATGTCAATTTTGTTTACGGTTTCATTTCAGCTTTTCAGAAGTTGAATGGCTCCCTCGCGAAGTCTTTGTCTGTATCTCTTGACAAGGACAATATCAGACGACTTGTCATCAATGCCGCAAAAAATTTTCGAGATAAGTTGTCATCTCATCTCCATAACCGAGTATTTTTCATTAAGTTAGATGGTGTCACTCGTCAGCGGTCTTCGTATCTTGGAATAAATGTCCAACTTCCTGATTTCGAAAGTGAGTCGAACAATATAATATTCCGCGCATAGGCCTGTTTCAAAAATTATTGTTTTTGGGCCTTAGTTGGCCTAAATGTATAATATTTTAGCAAATATCATTTATTGAAATTATGGCAAATTATTTCTTGTTATGAATTATGACTGTAATACTAATATTTTACTCTTTGAGCTTACCGATTGCATTCTTTTAAATTATGAGTCCTTCAACTTACCGATATGTTAGGTTTTGTAATGTAATTTACTTTTCTACAATTAATAGAGAAATTACTTTTGGTGGTTCGACAAAATAGAAACTGGAATCACTTGAGAGAGAGACTAGTACTTTCTGGTGATTCTTGATCATAAATCTTTAATTCAATTGTTTTTTAGAGAATACGTCCGTTGTGTACACCCTGGGCGTGGTTGAATATCTAGATCACACAGCGGTTGGTACGGCGGATCTACTGAAGAAAACCCTGACTTCATTTAATCTATCGATTGAGCAAGTGTTAGCAATTGTCGTCGACAATGCCGCAAATATGACACGGATGGTCAACATTTTACAAGAAGAAGTAAGTTTATCGATTAAAATTGCGAAACTGTAACGTAACTTAATTACATGTACTGTACATATACATGTGAAATTTCGCATTAGCACGAATCACTTTACCATTATATTCTTCTCCTTCTAGTGTACATGTAGATCTAATTGTAAGTTACATGTGGATGCATGTGTCGTATATGTGTAGGAATCTAGATAAACTGTACATGTGGTATACGAAAACTATTATAAATTTTTGATAGAATTACAAATCGATTTATTTGTGTAGTCCTTGTAGAATCTTGAATGTGTGCATGCATATGATGAAAAGTTTTGTTGCATAATTCAAGATAAAGCTTTATCTTCTGTCTTATGATGTAATTATGTTATAATTTTATTAGCACCTACATGTACTTCCTTAGTTTTCTTGAGTTCCATCAATAAAATTATATGAGAAAATAAAACTTCGGATTAATGGATCTTAAACATACTTTAAGTTACATTTGGTACTAAGGAAATAATGATAAATACCGGTACTACTTAACATGTACTTGCTTACTGATATCAGTAAATACAAGTAAATAGGCCTAACATCAAACATATCCCATGAAACTTGAAACTTTACTTTGGAGTTCTTAATTAGATATAATTTGGCCACGAACGGTATCCCTGGGGGACTATTATACGTTCGGCTTCGGACAAATATATTTCGTAAGAATAGGTTATGGACCATAGCATATCAGATCATATTTGATGTTCCGTTTATGTATAGACTATATGCATAGGCTACATGTGAACAAGAAAAACTCAGTACCGCTTCAGCTTTAAAGGAATTACGAAGATGCCATAATGAAATTAACAAAGCATATTGGTAGTTTGTTAAGAATGTTGTGAGTTGTGAAATTTGTACTCAAGTATCAATTGATTTCAGATCGAAGACGAACAGGAGGAATCTGATATTGAGGATGTTCTTCCAAATGACATTTTTCAAGGTGCCTCTAATGTATTATATCATATTCGGTGTGGAGCTCATACGTTGCAGCTTGCAGTGAAGGATTCCCTCAAATCTTCTAAGTCCGCTCAACATCTATTGCTCAAAGTTAGAAGTGTTGTCCGAAAGCTTCGCACACCACAATTGAATCAAACTCTTTCCAGCAAAGGCTATCTTTCAGCAATTATTGATGTCGAAACGAGGTGAGATTATTATTAAAATTAAACCAATGAAGTACATTACAGAATCTATTAGATATACTGGTACCTTATGTGTATTTCAGATGGGGCTCAACCTACTCCATGGTAAAGAGATTGTTAGATTTGAAACCTTTTGTACTCGACTATTCAGCGGCCTCATCCGAACTGTACCTGTCGAACCAAGAGTGGAATCAATTGGAGAAAATAAGCGAACTATTGAAAGTTCCATACGATGCAACAATTCGCATACAGGTAAGTTTTATATAGTACACATCAAACATTAATTATCTTTGGTAGGCCTATACACTGAACCGTATAAATTTTACAACACTAAAAAGTACTCCTTTTCGATTGATTTTTTCTAGTCTACATGTTCCACTCTGAATTTGACAACCAGAAATGCAGTTTAGTGGGTCCTAATAATTGAAAAGTACTAGACCTACTATATGTACATGAGAACAAACTCTAGATTATTGTGCCTATGTCTCATGCATAGGCATTTCTACGTACATGTGGCTCTGGCATCTGTCGATGTATGTATACTGGTATACGCTATACGTAAATTATAGTTTCGTATTTAGCTGCACCATTAACTTAGATGTATGTCCCTATGACGTTCAAGGAGAGCAAGACATAAATTTCTATATAATTCAAATATATTCCTCAATTTTTCAGTCAGAACAACTAAGCCCAGGAGAATTTGTGAAAGAATGGATACAGGTGAAAAGACACATGGCAAGGCAAGACGGGAGCATTCCCAAGGAGATGGTGGCTTCGATGATGCGAAGGGAGGAGGTAATTATATACTTTGTTCTTTTAAATTGAATTACACGTAGATAAAAGATAGTGGATTGAATTTTGAAAAGGACTCAACTAATTATACTGAATATATAAATGATACAAACGAAGCTGTTGCATACATATGTATTGTACTCATACACAAACTCGGATTAACATTTACGATCATGCCAGCTCTTTTACCTGTTGTGAACTATTTAAAGATGTAGATGTAAAATAATTGTCTATCATGTTGTTCAAAAAAACATATGCTACACCCAAAGAACACAATGGCATTCTTACGGGCTCCAACGAAGGTATAATAGACTTACTCGGCTACTCAAACTAAATCAATCAAACGATCGAAATATACCAGCCACCAAAAATTCATTGAATAATTTACTTCATTTTCATTCTATTCATTGGGTAGTCGTTTTCAAATTCTTTGGGGAAATTGTGACTGCTAACTTACTTTTCTGCTATCTTGTGACTGCTTGTATATGTATGTTTTCAGATAATAAATTATAGACTATCTTTTATTACTCTGAATATTGAAGTATTTTGAATTTTGCAATATCTGTATATTGTTTTCTTTAAAGGTTCTCCTGAACGATTTGATATGTGCTGCAACATGTTGTGACCCGCGTTATCGTCTGCTATTAACTGCTGCCCAACAAGAGAGAGGTACAAAAGTAGTGGAGAGAGTAGCGCTACATCTCAGAAAACAACAACAAATGAACTCATGTGATTCATCACCAAACAGAAGCACCAAAGAAGAAGTGGGGATTGTCGATGCGGAAGACTTAGAGGATGAGCTAGATTTACTCGCTGCAGCAACTTTTAAAACGAATGGTAAGAAAGCAAAAAGAAATTAGATACGTACATACGTATGTGCGCATTACTGAATTTATACTGTAATTGGTTATATGTCTCTGATGTCCGAAAGATCATTCATATGTAGTTGCATGTACCGGTTACGGCTAGATCATCTTATGATTTTTTTCTATTGTACGTTTTCAGATTTGAAAAAAGAAGACCCAACAACAGAATTTACGAAACTGATGGCAACCATGCTCAGTTCGGAACGGGTTAGAGGCAATGTACCGGTATTTGAAGCAATCAATGAGAAGACTTGTCCACCTGCTCTGATTGACACGAGCAAATTGTTATCTTCATTGCCGACAACACAAGTTTCGGTGGAGAGGCTTTTCTCTAGTGTAAAACTGCTTCTGAGTGACCTTCGATCCAGACTAAGGCCTGATATTGTTGATAGTGTGTTGTTCCTTCGGAGTAACACGCAACATTTTTGATCCTATTTTTTGTGTGTAGCAATTACATGTAGTCATCACTCACCATGAATACTGGTAGATGTTTCCACAGCTACATGTACATTTGAGTTAATTATTGTTTCAATCACCTCCGTTTTTTCCACTCATACTACCTAATATGTATGCAATAGTGGGCTAAGCTACAATGATATGCATGTAGAGTCGTAATGGGAGAAAATGTTAGAAACATGAAAATTAAGTAGACGCACTACCGGTACCGATTTTATGTGAAGATAAGGTAAGATTACGTTTTTTTTGATGAAAATGGCCTTAATAATAAAAATTGTGAGGCCGAAAATTAACATAAATTTGGAAAGTTTAAAAAAGTTGTTAAGTATGAAATATTACAATTAAGAGAAATATATTATTTACTTGATTGATATCATTTAGTAAACAACACATATTGGCATAATTTCTGCTGATGTAATAAAGGGCAAAAACATGTACAGGGTTGTTAATTATTTGTTAGTCTACTCTACATTGACTTAGTTATGTCAAAGACGATCTGTTTTCTACATCATCACTCTACTGAAGCAGAAGTTTGGGTTAAACTTAAAAGCATGTTATGAATTGAAGTGAAAATTTGATGCTCAAAGTTATTTCTTATTAAGCCTATGGCGCACGCGCAGTATTGGTCACTTAATATGAGAATGTCTGTCAATTGTTCATTTTGCATGGTTGGTGGGACTATTCCTCTGGGGCTGATTAAGAGTAGATTACAATGATACTATGGAAGATGTGGAGGCCATTCAAGTGGCTCGTGACGCAGACATGTAAAAATGTCATTTACATAAATGAAGTTTATAGTTGCATAACTTAGAGCCAAAATTGTGAGTTGAGAAGACTAGAGAATCTTCGGTGCCCGGAGTCGGAGTCGGAGTCCTTAAACTTTGAAAACCCGGAGTCGGAGTCGGAGTCCTATCAAAATTTTAGGACTCCGAAACCCTGCTTTAAACAGCATTTGACAAGAACCAATTACAATTTTCTCTACAAATGATTATATAAAAAATGAATTTTAAATATCACAACCTTAATCTAGACATTCTCAACTTCAGAGAAGCGGACTAGATCTACAATTTCTAGCGGCAGATGCTGAGTGTGGAGTTAAATTTCTTCAAGACCTTTGGAGAGTTGCTTAAGACAATCATAGTTTGTTAGCAGGTTTGTTGACATTTCTCCTTTTCTTGCGTTTGATATTCACTCCAATTACACCTCCGTCAGCAGTTCCTCTCCTTATCCAGAGCATGGAGAACTAAACACATAATAACCAACAGTTTTCAATTTACACATCATCTTAATGTCTGATATCGGCGTTTGAAACAAACACTTACTCAATTTCTATAGGCAACAAAATCCCTCTTTGACATGAATGAAGTCACTTTAACATCAGTCGCACAAGAAACTAAATAAAATCGTATCGCAGGATCTTGACTTTATTTACATGAGTGACATTTTGAATTGATGATTTTCCACCTACAGGTATATCCAGTTCATGTTGTAATCGCCATGCACAACCAGAGTGGTGAGTTGTCGAACAACACAATGATTAAATTTGACCAAATGCTGTGTGTTACATGTTGACATATGCAGTCGACTTCTCCGGCAAATCGGCAGTTTGAAAAACATAGAAAAGCTTAAAATGATATCAAAGAATTGTGATAGGCATACAGATGTTAAAGACTTTGTACTTTAATAACAATTATTCTTATTTGAGTGATAATGGAATGTTTTGACTTTAATTTTCTATGATTTCATTGTATTATAAGACAGAAACGAATTCAATTAAGTCTTTCACATTTTAGTCTACAAAATTTACCACAACTTAATTGACTTAATTTCAATGACCTTTTTAGTTTTCAGTCAAGTGACCACTTCACTCGTGGCAATAACCTTAGGCTTTGCATGGAACATTTAAGCTACAGTGTGTACGTCTGACTGAACACTTTTCAGCCATGGAATAGTGAATATACCCGACCTCAATGTCAATCTATGGAACTCTCTACCTGTCTACATTATGTCATTTAATTACCTCAATGGCTAAAGCGTGCACATAATTTTGATTTGTCACCGCATTGTAAAGTGCATTTTTAGCTGTTGAATATCTTAGTTTAGGCAAACCACAAATGTAGCCAACAGACAGCCAATTTTACTTTTTGTAGATATTGCTTGTTTCTAATAATGATTTATTCACTCAATCATTTGATCTTAAAATTCAGGAAGCTTTGATTGCAAAACAAAAAGTGTATTAGGCCCAACTGATATTTGAACGAGGTATATTTTTGAGGTATTTATTTGAACTCTGTAATATTCCAGTAGGTACAAATTTAAATAGTTTAGAAATATGATTATCTCTGACTGCATAGTACGAGTTGTAGACAGCCATGCTACTGTATTCAAACAAAAAATTGTTAACAAACATGATGGAACTTACTATGAAAATGCAAAAAAAACAGAATTCGAAAAGTAAAAAAGAGTGAATAAATAGAAAACATATTATTTTGTGGCTGTCGATATTGATTGAGCTTTTTCTCTCAGATAGCCTCGAGTGATACGTTGAAAAAGCCAATCATACATTCGCAGTTCATCCTAAAGTTAGTAAATCCGACAAACAAACCTGGTTAATCAAACTACGAGTCTTTCGTTAGCAGTCGCAAACAGTACTCGCAGACCAATGCTTTAGAAAACTGCCAAGAAGTGCGTCAGAAATCTGACATCTATTGAGCTGGTGATGGATTAATACACGACTGAAGTGTTTGGAACATCAAAAGATCTGAGGTCGATTGAAAATTAAATCACCAAAAGATTCGAAAAAAGCTTCAGGTGTCGGGGCTTGACGTAACAAGACCTTGTCCATTATTATGCGTATTGATAACCTTCCGGAGCAGAGAGTACAGCATCGTGCAGACAATGAGAAATGATCAATGAGAAAGGAATGTGTTCGAGATGTGAGCCTGGCGGAGACTGTTAAGGATCAGATGGTGTCAGCGGAAGACAAACGAGTGGATGCGAGACAAAGTGAAGGTGCCAGAGAACAATGGACTGCTGGAGACCACCAAGAGGAGGAAATGCGCAAAGTACACGCATTGGAAGAGGAGACCCGACGGTCTGGTGCTGGCGACGATCGTTGGCGAAGAGAGGAAGACGGAGAAAGGCGTGGATTGACGATCTTCGAGGGACGCCCACGGCCCGGTGAACGTGATGAGGCATTGAATCTGAACCTCAACCTGATATCCTTCTATCCGAATGACTTTTCGACTCATACTTGTGAAATCAGACTTGAATCAGATTAATCAGAATTAATACCTTTTTATAATACAACTACGCCAAGCGGATTTTCAAGCTTTATCAGATGCATTAAGATCAGGGTTGGCCGTAAAAACCCCCTGGTGAAAACCGGTAAAAACCACCACATTTTGCCACCATTTTTCGGCTAAAACTGGCAAAAACCATCTTTGCAGCATTACTACTTCAGCTTTTTTTGTAGGACTATCGTCACTCCTATATAGATGAACGTTAGTCATAATAAGTTAATTTTACCTTTTCATCATTCGAAAGACATTTATACCAGCATTTTTACAGTTCGAATTTTATCAATATCATGTTTCAGTCACGAGTGTGCTCCAAGCATAAGTGCAAGAACATAAATTATTATCAAAAATATTGTTATAAAGCTATTGTGCATCCTTTATAGCGTGTTCTTTTTTTGGTTGCTTTTTAAATTTCATTCATTATACGATGCAGCAAACGTCCATGCTAACAGAAAAATCACTTGGCTTTATACATAAAAGACAGCGTTTTTGCCGGAAAACAGGTATTCCATGAAGCTAGAAGGGCAAGAAAATGTAGAAATTCAGCCTCAGGTTTGCCCGCTGGTTTCATAGAATAGCTTGTCTAAAAATCTATGGCAAATGTCCCATACCCATTGTGATTATACGGATATTTCTATGAAATTTATTCTGCACTCTCAGAAGGGCAAGATTAAAAATATTGTCCTGCAACATTTTTTCATGTCATGGCAATTTACCCTCACATATCTAGAAGATAAGGTGATGTTTAATGACTGGCTATAATACCAAAAGTCATGATTTGAGCTCAAAATATGGAAATTTGAAGAATTTCAAACAAATTTGAACATCACAATAAATGCAAATAAATGTCCCAATTGTTTGTCGCTCTCAGATTCTATTGACAACGACTAATTTTGCAGCTGAAGGAAATGTTCTTTTATAGAGATTATAACTGAGGCTATACAGACATACACGTACTTTGCATACCACACTTTAACAAGATTGCTGCTGCGAACTATGTTATTTAATTATTATTTTTATTTGTTCTTCCGCATCATGAGTTTCTACTCCAGTCACAAGCATTAGTATATTTAGTGTATTTCCAGAAAAGCAGAAGTGCATTCTATGTGACTGTTGCACATTGCTTGATTTAGGAGCTGAGATTTTCCGGTGCAGAGGCCTTGTGATACAGTGTTCTCTCCGCGTTCATGAGACCACGGTTCAAATCTAGATCTGATCAAACCTAAGACTTTTAAAATGAACTCTGTAACGGAAGAATGATAGTGAGATTATTGAGGATCGCCCACATGAAGAAAGTGGTTTGCCTAATTTAGCTCCATGTATAAACCAATTCTACGAGTATTCATACATGTATATTTATTTTCATTGTTTTAGACTTAACGAAATCACATTGTCTCACCAAAAAGAGCATTCATCTGATGATAATTTCGGAGGCATCCAGGAGTTTCTAAAACAAAGGCAGCATCGCCTGTCGTTTGTGATAAAAACTGATATCATGTGGTTCTACCAGAGAATGAATGATCTTTGAAACATTCATTATGCTACGTTCAGCAAGATAGGAGTTGCAATCTGCAACCCGCATGCATTGCAATTCTCAAACCCCAAAACTTGTTGGCGATCACTTCGCAAAGAAATAAACTGATTTTTCGGAATTTTAGTTTTAGCCAGTTTTACCACTTAATGGCAAACACCAGTTTTGGCCGGCAAAAAGCCAAGATGGACAGTGTTGTATAATTCCTTGTTTTCTCTCTCTTTGAGAATTATGACTGCAAGTTGTGATTCAAGATTTCATCAATTTTTTGCAACCTAAATACGCGTATTGACAAAGAATACTGACCACGATCATTTAACGAACTAATTATTAACTAACAAAAATATAAAGTCAGTGCAACTGCATCGGATGACGCCACTAGAACTACTTAAACTTGTCTTGTTGAAACGGCAGAAAGCACTGGCACAAGTGTGAATTCATAAAGTGCTTGATGCATAACAGAAATCAGTAATTTTCTTTTCTTCTATTTATGCCTGAAGTAGTTATTGCCTTTGTTTTGCAGGATGAGCAAGCAGAGGTTTGTTACTTCGCTAATGACATGTAATGGGCAAAAGGTACGACTTACTGACTAAAGATAATGACACAGCAACGATTATATCTTCTTGATTATAGCGGAATTCTTTGATCTACGTTTAGTTCATATCATCAATATCTACCTATATGCTTCATTTTGATGATAACAACAAAGTCGGAATATTACATGATGATGTCATCGCTCGCGTGTGATCTTGACGTATTAAAAATATCGTCTGTTAATTGATGTATCTTACTAAGCTTCACATCTCACCCCATTGACTGTTGATTCACTTCCTCTCATGTAATGACTGAATTACTAGTGAGTAGTGACAGAAATCAACTTAGTATGTCAATTGCAAATCTGAAATTTACTTCGGGTATGACTGCATTTTTAAAAAAGAGAGTTGTCCATATTGAGAATTGTGAAATAGGTCTCATGGAGATTCCAATATTTGATGAAATGGAGACTATTCAAGTCTGCTTCCATTTTCCAATGAGAACACAAATCCATGTTTAATGATTCTGCAATTTGCTATGACTATACAGTACATGTTTGTGCTGAAACCTTTTAGGTGTCCCTTGATGGTGTGGGTTGTTGCTGAACAAACTTTCTAAACTCAAATGCTCCTTTTTTTACTCTTAATCAGGTCTGTGATTAGCCTATGAGAAAAATTGAGGATTTTCCTTGAAAAATTTGAGGAATGGAAACGGAGCCTAATATGGTAATTGCAAAAAGGCTCCAAACTTTAGCATGAATTTTGGGCCAAACTTCAAGTCATGAAGGTCGAAGAAGGCAACCCCAGGGTTGACCACACCACACCTTTTGAAGTTGTGCATATTGCAAAGGGATATTGGCCTGGTCATAATCACCCGTGTTGTTACGAATTTAATTTGTTGACCTCACCTACTATCTGCTTAGGATGTGTAATGCATGTCAGATCAAGCTACTGATATCGCTGTGCTTCACGCTATCGTCGCCTATTCAATTATGCTTGTCAGATTTGTATGCTGCATTTTTTTAAATGTAGGAAATATCCTAAATAAAGGCATCTGGGGCTATTGTGACGACTAATTTTCACAAATTTCAGACAAATTTTGGGAGGAGAGTAACCCATAACTATAAAAAGATCAAAATCGTTGACGGAATGCTTGCTTGTGGCTTAAAAAATTCAGTGTTATGAAGGATACGCCACATTACACACTAATATATTAATATTACTTTTTACTGCATAAAAGTTTTGGTGACTGTTGTTTACCTGTCAGCGCTTTGATCATATCGCTCCAATCTACATTCAAATGAACATGAATTCTCTCAGACGACACAAAACAACTGTTAGGAACAGGTTTGCCAGCTAAGTCGCTGGTGTCATCTAGGCAAAGAGTGAAAGATTATCACCTCCATTCGCATGAAGTTCCGCTGAGATATTGACATCCAGTAGACCCAGGTTGAAAATCTACCAACCCAGTAGTATGTGGTTTGAATGTCTTCATTAATCTAAGTTCGCATACAACGATAAACGATCTGTGCATTACTTTCATACCAACCTGTGTTCAGATATCGGTCTGCAAACCCTGGGAAACGTAGCTGCAGACTCATAGGATAGCACAGCCTCATAAGCTTCTAACCCCACACACTAGTGACCAGGAGGCATATAGACACTACATTTAGAGACCATCCGCTTTACCCCATCGGATGTGCTCATATTCAGCGGAAATATAATGGAAGAGAATGAGTAAAGCAAAAGCTTTAGTTGATAAGAGCATTAAAATCCAAGTGGGCTAGGCTACCTATACGTTATCACATAATGGATATAGAAGATCGATATCCTAAAGTTCTTTAAGAAGCACAGGCATGCATTTGGCAACCCTATAGTCGCAGAAACATAATGAAGGCTGTGAAACAGGTCTAGATAATTAATGAAAATAATTGAATAAGCATTTATTGTTGGAATTCTTCGCAACATTATGATGTTGGAAGTAAGAATTGATTGCAGTTTTCAAATATACAATTTCTGTAGGTTGATCGCAGTGCTTCACTCATTAAATACGTGAAAGTGTTGCACTAAGGAGTTCGAAAGACAACAACTTCAGACTTCTCTGCATAGCAAAATAAGTCCGGACGAACCCAAACATCTGCAGCCATGTAGCTTCCAGAAATGAAAACGACGTGAAATAAGAACACGTTATAAATCATAATTGTTCAAGCTCAGCAGTCAGGATTTAGTATACATGTTACAGGATTCTATCTCAGCTTATTGATTAGAAGTTTACACATCATTGCCATTCGCCAAAAAACAATACATTATCCTACATTTACTATGTTTGAGGCATTTTTGAGGATTTGAGGAGTAAAAAAATATTTGAGGAATCTGAGGAATTTGAGGAGAAATCACAGGCCTGCTTAATAGATGGTTGCAATTTGTTGACAAGAATTGTGTAACCAGAAAATATCATCTACCAAATGACGTGCAATACATCGGCAGTACCATCAGCTGCCGTCACCATCGCTACAATGAACATCTAACACCGTCAACATCTTCAGTTTATGAATATATTCAAAACTGTCACATTGACAACTCTGATCATACTTGCTCAATTATTGCCTCTGATAATGACAACACTAATACGCGTTTACGTATATCACTTTTCATCAACAAATTGCAAACATCTATCAACAAGAAAAGAGCTGGACAGCGATCGAAACTTCTTCTTTTAATAGCGCTTAGTAAACAGTTGCTTCATTTTATACTTTTACCTAAATTGCTAGTCAGGTGAAGTTCTACTGCTATTGGTAAATTGTAGCCTAGCACTGCCTGTCAAATATCATTTTCATCATTCATCTTAGCATTTCATTGAGTATTACATCATGATGCCAATCATTTGCTTCCATTCCTACCAGCTCCTACTTGAGTTATGTTAAAACCATGCTTTATGCTAGAATTGCTTGCATAGCACTACTGACCCATTAATGAAATCCCTTTTTATCTGAAGATTATCTATGAATGCCGGCCGAAAAAATGTATCATAAAATCAAAAACATCAAAACACTACTAATTTTTTACAACATAAGTTCATCTAGTACGAATTAGTGTTGAAAAGACCTTGGTTAATCATTTTCATTAAGTTGATGTTGGGAAACCAAGTAGATTAGATGGTAATAATTCTTTTTTTTATTATATGCTTTATTAATTTCGGCCTCCTCTTAGGCCATCATCAGAAGATGATGGCGTAACAGGAGGCCGAAATTAATAAAGCATATAATAAAAAAAAGAATCATTACCATCTAATCTACTTGGTTTCCCAACATCAACTTAGTACGAATTAAATGATTGCCGGCCGAAATTTCACTTGCAGTGCTAATTGCGCATGCTATCACTATGTTCGTATTCAATTTGCCACAACTACGGACGCATTTCAAAATCATCTACAAATATAGGCCTATAGACTATGGTGCAGTCTGAAAATACCGACATGTACTCACTACAACAATCAACAAAAACAAAGCTCAGTCGCATGATGTGTTCATATATAAATGTCTTAATATATATAAATATGTTATTTATGACATGTCTGAAGACAAGAATTTCTTCAAATCCAGTCAGGAACAGGAGGGTATTTATCAAAGACATAATTTTAAAACAACGTACGGTCTCACTCCCCTGTATTTTTTACCAAAAATAAGAATAATTTTAAAATAGAGGCACGTTAATTGGCCTTTGAAGTGTCAGTGGCACGATGCGCCGGCCGTTCTCGAACGTTTTTAAATTATTTTTATTTTTGTCAATAAACACAAAGTAGTGAAACCTAACGTTGTTCTACAATTACGTCTTTGAGAATTTCTTAAAAATTAAGAATTCTGTGTACAAGATCATAAGAAGCCGGTCTAAAATCAAGGCCGGTTGTCCGGTGTTCACCACTGATATCAATCCTTTTGCGGACCAAGAATTTGACTGCGAGATATACCACAGGTTGAAGTTCAAAGGAGCAGCGTTATAATAGGGCCCACTCACAACTCTCATGCACAAGTTCATCATGATTGTAGATTAAAGTTGACGCACCTGCAGTCAGTTCATTACAAAAGTAAATTCATTAATAGTAGTAAGCAAAACTCCACTTCTGGACCGCGCAAGATGGCCGCCATCGCTGACGTCCCCCCCCTCTGGAACGGCAGAGTGTCGTGGTCGGCCGCCGTGGTGCTTCGGGTCTGAGTCCCCCCCCCTCTGGAACGATAGAGTGTCGTGGTGGACTTGGGCGACCGCCAGGATTAGTCTTGAGGCTATAGTGTGTGATGTTTTTGGTGCAATCTGCTGAATGTTGGGTTGTAAAATGGGTTGTTTCGAGTGGAAGGAGTGGTCGGATGAGAAAACGGAGGTCGGATTCGTATTCAGCGTGAAATTCTGCATCGGTAGGGTGAGTTTCAAGGCAATCGGTGAGAAAAAATTTTCAACATTTTTCGAAAAACGACAGAGTTAGAATTTGGGACGTTTTGGTGTGTAGCGTCAAAACGAAGCATCGGATGAGAAAACGGAGGTCAGATTCGGATTCAGCGTGAAATTCTGCATCGGTAGGGTGAGTTTCAAGTCAATCGGAGAGAAAAAATTTTCGGCTGACGTCCCCCCCCCTGGACAGCTTGCTTCGATTTTGGCTTCCAGTGGACGGATTTTGTCGTGCGATAGCTCGTTTGAAAGCTAAGAGTGAGACAAATTCAGTGAAAGAATCGGCTTGCTCCTATCTGTCTTCGTTCAAAAGTTAGAGCGGTTACAAGATTTTAGGTCGGAGCTCGCTTACCTGAAAAAATCCTAAGTGTCAGAGTGACTTTGTATGGGTAAAATTTTGAAAATTTTCCAAAGTGTGGAATTTCGACCTGGGACCGTCACCAAAACATTTTTCATCAAATTTCACTGACCTCCCCCCCCCCCCCCCGACAGCAATCTTCTAACTTTGGTTCTAGTGAACGGATTTTGTTCGTTCGAGTTGCATTGGAAAGAGGATGAAAAACTGCTCGACAACATTTTTTGTTGCGAGTCAATCGGACCAGCCGTTCAAAAGTTAGAGCGGTTACAAGATTTTAGGTCGGAGCTCGCTCACCTGAAAAAATCCTAAGTGTCAGAGTGACTTTGTATGGGTAAAATTTTGAAAATTTTCCAAAGTGTGGAATTTCGACCTGGGACCGTCACCAAAACATTTTTCATCAAATTTCACTGACCTCCCCCCCCCTCTGGACAGCTAGCTTCGATCTTGGCTTCTAGTGGACGGATTTTGTCGTGCGATAGCTCGTTTGAAAGCTAAGAGTGAGACAAATTCAGTGAAAGAATCGGCTTGTTCCTATCTGTCTTCGTTCAAAAGTTAGAGCGGTTACAAAATTTTAGGTCGGAGCTCGCTTACCTGAAAAAATCCTAAGTGTCAGAGTGACTTTGTATGGGTAAAATTTTGAAAATTTTCCAAAGTGTGGAATTTCGACCTGGGACCGTCACCAAAACATTTTTCATCAAATTTCTCTGAACGAGGGGGGGGGGAGTCAGTGAAATTTGATGAAAAATGTTTTGGTAAAGGTCCCAGGTCGAAATTCGGAAGTTTTAAATTTTTCAAAATTTTCACCACACTGGAGCTCTCACACTTAGGAATTTTTTCACTTGTGGCATGTTACATGCACATGTGCTGACGGACCAACTTCCCGTGGTCATATGAGAATGGTTCAGGTGTCATATTGTAAAGAATGATGAGACGAATCGTTTGCAACAAACCGCATGTCGCTACGATGAATACTTTCGGAGATAGAGCCATTTTAAGTTTTCTTCCGAGCATATATAAACCCCCGACAACGTAAGTCTGATCACTTCATCGAAAGACGAGGTAAGCGACGGTCGTCGCTCTGAGCTCCCGATATCGGGTGTTTCAAAGGACTCTATCTTTTGAAGTAGGCAAGCTATCTTCTTACTTCAAAGTTTGTATGATAGAGTTTGATAGTGTCTTTACTACTGATAAAATTTTTTAAAAGTAGTATGAGTAGTAAAATGCGGAATTTTTTAAAAATTCTTAATTTTCAGTTTTTTCAAAGTTTTAACATATAGACTAAGGTTTTCAAGTATCCTGAGTTCAAATCTGCTATCAGATTTGAAATTTAACTAAGTCTAAGGCAGCTTTGAGGGGTTAGATCCCAGCTACTGATCACTACCTTTGACTCGGCGTTCCTGTTACCACTTCGGGGCAGTGACAATGATGTCTTCAGCTGTAAAGAGCGGGTATCGGGGAAGATCTCTCACTTCCCTAGTGATCAGTACAAGGCCTTCGGGCTGTCGACGGGATCGAGTGCCACTCACTACACTCAAATCTATCATTCCTCACTAAGTGTTATGCTTTAGTCTGTATACTACATGATTCCAAACTTATACAATTTTCATTATCTTACAGTTAACGATAAAATCGCAGCCATGGTCAACAATGATAAAAATAAGAAGTTCCACATTAAAATGTGTGTATGCGGCCGAATTAACCGCCGAGACGGTCTCAAGGACCACATCAAGAAGGCAGGGGCCGACCACATGGTTATCCTGAGTAGGGTTGCCTGTGTGAAGTGCAGGGTGCTGTTGGTTGTTGGGCAGGAGGTCGAGTTTTATTTGAGGCATGGTGAGTGCACAGGAGGGTTGGTGACCGATTTGAGATTTGTGGAGTTGATGAATGCTGAGAAGGAGCGAATGTTGGGGAAAGAGGCCAACAATGTTGTTGAGAATGCTAGTGGGAATGTTGTTGAGAATGCTAGTGGGAATGCTGTGGAGAATGAGGTAGAGAATGCTGTGGCCGGGTTTGAAGGCTGACAAGTGGCGGAAGAGAGTGTTTGAGAGTGATGATGAGGATGATGTGGATTTGGATAGGGAGCGAGTGAGGAAGCGTGTGAGGAAGTTGAGCTCTTCATCGTCGGAGGTATCCAATATTGTTATTAGCGACCCCCCGAAGAGCTCATCTTCCCCAATAGTGAAGGGGACGGAAGCAGTCGGCGCGGTGGGATGAGGACATGGAAAAGAAGCATGTGTCGCAGCAAGCGGCACATGCTTTGTTGGTAGATCGCTACGAAAGTTTGAAGAAGGTGAATGAGAGAACGTTGAGTGAGTTGAGTGAGCTGAAAATGAAGGAGGTGAAATGTAAGGAGGTGGCAGATGAGAATATCCGTATGAGGCGTGTTGTGAAAGAGTTGAAGGAGAATGTGCGAGTGTTGGAAGACAAGAATGATGAGTGTGAGAAGAGGGCGAGTGGTGCGGAGAGGAGAATGGGAGAGGCAGAAGCGAAGTTTGAGGAGATGATGAAGGAGATGAGTGTGTTGAGAGCGAGGAATGTTGAGTTGGAGAGGACTGTGGCTCGGCGGGGTGATGAGAGGCAGGCGTATGAGAAGTTGGAGCGCATGAGGGATGAGTGGGAACGTGTGAATGAGGATCGTTTGTTTGAGTTCCACATCCCTATTCGGGATAACCATCTGGCCGGCGAAGTCCTCGTCAACCAAAGTCTGGACGAGAGCATAATCTGTTATAATGGCCATTCGAGTAAGAAATGCCTCCACGCCACTCTATGTATGCGCGGGCATCTCCATAAATTTTCAATCAGGAAGCCCGCGAGACTGCCTAAGGATGACTAACTTGGTAAGTGAAAAGCAAATAAGATAGTATATCCTATTCTAATACATATCATTTTCATTGCAGATCTTTGCCTGCCTTCACCACCCCATCAATTCACTCCCGAGAACGAACCATCGGCTCTCTTAAGGGCCACCTAGGGGCAAGACATGATAGAACCTCCTCGCGGTTTGCCCTGGGCAGTCTTCGGACTGGCGAATACTATCATTAAGTTGAATCTGCTATCAGTCAACTTGAACGTTGCGTCGCGTTAGAGGGGTTATAAACCACTGCCTCTCATTTCATTTCATTTCAATCATGCAGACGCCGAACAGTCAAGTCAGCTCTCCTCGCGGACCGCAGTTAAGGCCGCGAAATTTATTTGAGGAGTTTGTCAGGCTAGAGGAGCAAGACAGAGTTTTTAATAATCTTGCTCGGATTGGCAATCCGATGACAGCAACTGCTGTCAATCCAACGGAATGGCGCTACATTCCACTTTTTAGCCATGTACCAGT
Organism: Prostheceraeus crozeri; assembly: GCA_907163375.1. NCBI lineage: Eukaryota > Metazoa > Platyhelminthes > Polycladida > Euryleptidae > Prostheceraeus > Prostheceraeus crozeri. The sequence continues at coordinate 1,126,299 of CAJQUW010014715.1, read as the reverse complement.
CAGTGTGGAAGTCGACAGTGCTACCAAAGAGAGAGTCAAAGACTCTCTCAGCAGAATTGGTAGGGTGTAAGATGACGTTACTCCCGAGAATGAACCATCGGCTCTATTAAGGGCCACCATGGGGCAAGACATGATAGAACCTCCACGCGGTTTGCCCTGGGCAGTCTTCGGACTGGCGAATACTATCATTAAGTTGAATCTGCTATCAGTCAACTTGAACATTATGCAGTCGATTGCTATCCCTGAAGCATTCTGATTCGCTGTTGAGCAATTCATTGTTGAAAACCCTATATAAACCAGAAGATTGTAGCGCTTCTCATTCAATTTGAAGTCACGATGGAAGCGACATCTACCGACAACATTCCCGTCTTCACCGATGAAGACAACGGCATTCCCGAGTTCGTCATCCTCGACGAGTGGGATGAGGAGGATGAGAAGAAGGGGAAGATCAAGAGGATCGTTTGGACGGATGGGGTGTGGACTCCAAATACCACTCGCATCCGAAAGGTGCCAGATGCACCAGTACGACCTCGGCGGTATAGGGTCTATGACAACCTAACCGTCATACCCATTGACTATTCAAGCCAATAGTCATCTTGTTACTCCCGAGAACGAACCATCGGCTCTCTTAAGGGCCACCATGGGGCAAGACATGATAGAACCTCCTCGCGGTTTGCCCTGGGCAGTCTTCGGACTGGCGAATACTATCATTAAGTTGAATCTGCTATCAGTCAACTTGAACGTTGCAAATGAAGTTCGGTGTAATACTTCCTTTCGACGGGCTTTCCTGTAAAGGGCGGCGGTGAAACCCGTAGCTATGTATACCGCAAGGGACATTCGGCAATGGTCAATCTTGTTAAACCTCTCTGCGTCATGTTTGCAAGTGATTGCCTCTGTCTCAACGTAGTATGCATTCGCGCCAGGGCGACATTTAGCCAACTGTCGAAGGTTGCCTAAAACTTTCCATTGCATACGTTATGAGAACCATGAGTTCTACCTGTCTCTATCAATGAGACGAATTGATGAATGGAATGAAATGGGAGGACACTCACGCGCCACACGCAACATAACACACTTCTCTCTTCCGTAGTCTAACAAGCTCTTTACACATGGATCGCAGTCGATTGCTATCCCTGTATCAGAAGTGTAAGCTATCTTAATTTATTTGACACTATTTCATCTACCATCATCGTCCATATGAAATGTTTTAAGATTTACAAGTTAGACTAAGCGTGCTACTATTTCCAAATGAAAAAGTATACATGGTTAAATTATTCACTAAAGCCCCATTCAAGTAAGTCAGTATGAAAGCAAAGATAATACGAAATAAAAATTTATTATGGCATGTATTTCAAAAGGTCTTCATCGTCAATATCGTCCCAGAGTCTGGCTTCACATAGATCACAAAAACAGTTGAGCTGCTTTAAACGTTCTTCTGCAGCATCCCTCACTTTCTCAATGTACGCCCACTCCGCCACGGTTCGCGGTTGAGAGTTAGGGGTGTACCACTCCCATATTTGATGCAAGTGCGACTTGCTGGTCATCTCCATCACCCCTTCGGCATCATATTGTAAATATTTCCACCGTATGCCTGTTAGGTCGGGCAACTCCTCTTCATCCTCCTCCGATAATGATAACTTTCGTATATTGTCGAGATTGTATGTCTTCTCCACCTTCACCTTTCTTGGTGCATTTGGTGTAACGAGCACCTTTGCTGATGTACATGGAGAGGAGAACTCCAATGCGGTATTTGGTGTTGTTGGAGGACTTGTCATGTTGTCTTTGAAATGCTGACTTTGAATAATGATAACTTTAACATTTTTCTAATTCTTAAGTATACACAAGCAGCCAATCAGAATGAACATCCAATGAATGAAGAGAATGAAAGTATATAAGCAAAGTGACATTCGTGTCATTTCACTCTGTCTTTGAGACGTATAAGTGAAGTGTTCTCTAGCAAATTCTATATTTGAGGCGTACAAGTGAACTGCTCTCTCGTGAATTCCAAATTTGAGACATATTATTTGAGTGAAGTCTCTATCTTGTTGAAGTATCAACCTTAAACTTGATTTCGTTGAAATGGTAAGTTGAAAATTTCTTCACTCATCTCCGTCAAACGTGCGGTTAATAGCATCTTCCTCAATTTCAGCCATCAACTTCATCACCAACACCCTCCCTTCTCGAGGAAAGTTTAGAGTCGTTGAGTCAAGGTAGGTTGTAACAATACACTGAGACTTGAACAGAGATGATAGAATGATTTCTCTTTCAGGTGATGTGAGTTCCAGCTCAGGACTCTCGCGACAAGGCAACGAGTGGGAATGTGCCGACTGCGGACATATGTTTACAAGGAAGCACAGTCTCCTTCGACACATCAAACAGCGTGTGTGTCAACGCAAAGCGGCGTCAATCTCCGGAGGTGAAGTTGATTCTGACGATGACATCTCCTTTCCTTGCGATTTGTGCCCTCTTTCTTTTGATAGTCACTTTCAGCGATCTTCGCACAGACTTCAACACACGCATGCAAATGATCACTACACCAACGGTACCTCTACCATCTCCCTCATTAATGTTTCACATAATAATTTAGTACGCGACTACTGCATGGAGTCCAATACTCAAATAGTAGATTTTCCTGAGTGGCTCCTTCAAAATTCTAACATTATCGAAGCGCTCTTCAACAATTTAGACAATTTTAGAATGAAGGCGCTCATCTACCTTAAACTAAAATATATTAAGATAGATTTTCAAACGGGTCAAGTGACGGAGAGAATACAGTTTCATGTTCCTTCCTCTTCCGCAACCGAAGTTGTAGACTGCGAGTCTTGGCTAAATTTTCACATTCAATGTTTAAAATCAAATGTAGATAAATTCAATCAACGCGACAGCGCTCTCATTTTTGATGGTGTGGACTCAGCCATATTCAAAATTTCACTATTAGAAAGTCATGCAGCTCGAGGCACATTTAAACTACCAAAAACGTTGTATAATAAGAAAGCTGTCATCAATGTCGATTGTAAATCACAGTGTTTCAAATATGCAGTCCTATCCATCCTTCACTATAATGATATCAACGCACATCGAGATCGCACCTATAGCTATAGACAGTGGGAGGATGAACTAGACTTTGAAGGTTGTGATAGTAACAACATGAAAATCAAAGATGTAGAAACGTTCGAAAAACATAATAAGATTAAAATTGTCGTTCACGTGTGGGAGAAGGGGTTGAAGGGTGCTCGCTATAATTCACGTTCAACTTGTTATGAACGTGTAGTCAACCTCTTATTAGTAAAACAAGATGATAGCGAGGAATGGCACTACTGTGGTATTCCCAAAATCTCTCGCTTGTACACTCACTTGGGGCACTCTAAAAGAGGTGAACATTTTGTATGCGACCGCTGCATCCGCTCCTTTTGGAGTAAAGATAAATTTGAAACTCACTATGAATGGTGCAAGCGAGGTAAATTACAAATGGAACGCATGCCCAAAGATAAAATATTTTCACATAGGGATAATGGTGACGAATTAAGTCCCCTGCGTGTCATTTACGCAGACAGAATGCTACATTGATGATATCATCCACAAGCCAGCAGCCATATCCTGCTATGAAGTATGGCATGACCACTTTAGGAATAGACAAAACAAAATGCATACTTGGCAAGGTGAAGATTGCATTTCAAAATTTCTAGAATTTCTCGATAAAGCTGCTAAATTTCAACAATCATATGATTCCCAATTGCAGCGTAAGTCACTACATATGTCAGATGAAGACAAACAAAAATTTGAAAGTTGCACATCCTGTCCTAAATGTCATAAAACGTTTGATGACGATAAAATTAAGAAAGTGCGTGATCATGATCACATCACTGGTAAATTTAGAAACGCACTCTGCTCCAAATGTAACTTTTCACTTAGGTTGAGACGTCGTGTACTACCCGTCATTTTTCATAACTTTAAGGGCTATGACAGTCATATGCTCATAAAAGGAGGGTTGAGCCAGATGAAATCGTGGCAGTTTAATGTAATAGCACAAACGAGAGAAAAATTCATGGCAATGACGGCAAAAGTACCAGTAGATAAAACTAAAGAAAATAAGACAGTCTTCTTCGAAATAAAATTTTTAGATTCATTTCAATTCATGTCAGCGTCACTAGCTTCTCTCGTTCGAAATCTCAAGTTTCTTCCCCATAGTCAAACTTTGAAGAAACACTATCCAAACTTAACGGATGAAATAATCACTCGCAAAGGAGTCTTTCCCTATGCGTATTTTAGCTCAATGTCTAAACTAAATGAAACAACCCTTCCTTCCATTGACAAATTCAAAAACGATTTGACGGGTGAAGATTGTCCAGTAGAGGACTATGAACATGCTCAAGAGGCATGGTTAAAATTTGATTGTAAAACGTTTGGCGATTATATGATCGCTTACTTAGAATTAGATGTCATTTTGCTGGCTGATGTCTTTCAGGAATTTCGACGAGTGGCATTAGAAGAAGACAAATTAGATCCTGTCCACTTTGTCAGTCTACCAGCCATGTCCTTTAAATCAGCCTTTAAAATGACTGGTGAGACCATTCATCTCTTACAAGACCCGGAGATGTATAATATATTTGAGCGCGGAATACGCGGTGGTCTCACATTTGTAAATAAACATCATATAAAATCTGAAACAGTAGGTGATGATCATATCCACCTAAAGTACTATGACCAAAATAATTTATATGGCAGTTCACTGTCTAAACCACTACCTCATTCCGAGTTTAGTTGGTTAAATCAAGATGAGCTTGAGTATTACTCCAACCCTTCAAACATACTGAAGATTCCAGATGAAGGTGATTGGGGATATTATTTTGAAGTGGATTTGATTTATCCAAATAGCATTAAAAATAAAACTGCTGATTTCTCACTCGCACCTGAATCTGGTGAAGTGACTGAAGATATGTTTTCACCATTCATGTCACAATTTCATAATAACTTAACAGAGTGTGGACAGCCAAGGTACAAACCATGCCGCAAACTTTTACTCACCCAATATGATAAGAAAAATTATCTCGTACACTTCTGCATATTAAAATTCTATTTAGAAATGGGCATGCTTCTAAAGTCAGTTCACCGCATTATCAAATTTAGACAGAAAGCCTTCCTCAAACCCTACATAGATAGTAACAGTCAAAAACGTGCACTCGCCCAAAATAATTTTGAAAAGGATTTTTATAAATATAAGAATAACAGTCTATTCGGAAAGACCATGGAGGATGTTAGAAAACGTACGAATTACAAACTAGTCGTTGATGAACAAAAATATCACAAATTGACCTCATCACCTCTTTTCATTGATAGAGACATCATCGATGAGGATCTTGTAGGTGTTAAAATGATTAAATCAGAAGTTGAGTTGTGCAAACCCATCTATATTGGGCAAGCCGTTTTAGATTATTCCAAGCTTGAAATGTATCAACTCTTCTACAAAATATTAAAACCATGCCCTCTCGTAAAAGAGGTTCGCTTGCTGGGTGGTGATACAGATAGTTTCTTTTTAGGAATTACCACTCAAAAAGATTTAAATTTTAATGAAGTAGGCAAGTCATTAGAAAAATATTTCGACACATCTAACTACAATCCCACTCATCCACTCTATTCCATACAGAATAAAGCCAAACTTGGTTGTTTTAAGGATGAAACAGCAGGAAAGGAAATAGATGAAATGATTCTCCTCCGTCCTAAAATGTATTCCATGAAACTAAAAGAATGTGCAGATAGTATTAAGCGTGCTAAAGGTATATCAAAATCCATTGTTCATAAAATGAAACATCGGTCCTATAAGAAGGCCTATAAAAATAAAACTATAACGTTTGTCAATATGACAATCTTAAAATCTCAAGTTCATACTGTGAAAACGTACACGTTCAAGAAACGAGCACTTTCAGCATGGGAGGATAAGAGGTGTTGGATAGGACATAACACATCTCTTCCACATGGACATCCTGACACAAACATACCTCCACCCAAAAGAATAAAACTCACGCTACCACATTCAGGAGATGTATTGACATAATCAACTTTAACTCAGTATTTTGATGTTGCTTTTTGTAGATATACATGGTTGTTTTATGTATCGCATGAGATCGTTTCTTCCTTGTGAATATATGCCTACAGTCAGCCCATTCCCCCTATATCTGTGAAAAGACTTTTTCATATACATATTTTTATTTCAATAAACATATCACAATGACTTCACTTTGTTTTCCGAAACACTAACGTTATGAGGGATTTAGTATCTTTCACATGGATACACTCTTGTAAACCATTGGTAATTTTGATAGCAATAGAGGGTATAGTTTGTTTGACGACGGGATGATAGAAAATAGATTCAAACATCTTCTCGACTATTCCATATGAAGCGTCTTTATCATGAATGAAATCACGTAAAATGTATTCTTTTTTCTCGCCAACAGAAATAGGTAAAATCAAATCACTTTGAATGTAAAGGTGCTGTTCATGTTTATCAAGTGTCATTGGTGTTTCTATACCAATCGTATGCGCAGCAGCAAACACAGTTTGTAGCATTGAAAAGCCAAAGAGTTTTTTCAAATTTTTACTCAATTGACATTGAATGTCATCACCCAGTTTCAGAACAACGCGTTGATTTTCAATTGAAAACGAAATGTGGTGTGTCTTTGCATCATATTTACTTTTCATCACATGCTTCAACTTCTGTTGTATATAAGGATTTACTACATGAATGAAGCTTTCAACTGTATGATATAGACGCGGCATTATATTGATAGCAACTTTAGATTCTTCATAAGACTGGTAAATTTTCTTGATGTGATCGCTATAGATGTCCACCCACCATTCATCATTAACTGAATCAGCTTTAGTGTGATATTCATGAGAAGCATACACCACACCGCTTCCAATAATAGGTGTTGGATGTCTTACAAAATGACGCAAGGTTGGAGAGAAATAAACTGTAAGTTTGTCATTATATTTCTGAATAACCAACTTATTTTTGTCCGCCATAATTTTTTCTCCATACTTCTTACCCACAGTCTCATTCCATCGTTTTACTAACTCAATAAGTGATAAAGGTTGAACACCACGCTTTTTCAAAATGATGCGTTCTTCACATTCTACAACATCTTCATCAAATATTTTAAATCTATAATGAAATTTGTTGATTCGATTTGAATAAACTTTTTTAACATTTGCAGTAGCAATTGACGTTAGATGTAGTCCATGACCAAAACCAAGATGTGGATAGAATTCATTATCCAACCTCAGTGTAAGACCTTTAGTAAAAGAATGAAAGCGGAGGAACTGTCTCCCACTCCAATGATAGATAGTAAACTCATAAGCTTTCTGATTTTTATTCTTCATGATGGAAGTATTACCACTGTTGAATGCCTTAATAATTTTCTCATTCCCAAATGGCTCATAAGAATCTGATTTTATCTGAATCCATTCATAGTTCCACTTTCCATCTGATGTTAAATTGTATGGGAACTGAAATGCATTATTCATCGTTATTCCATCATGGGTGCGAGGAGTCAATATCATTTCTTCCAAATCATTCACATTCTGAATATTGCTATCATAGCAAATACTAGAAACGCCAACCTCCCATTCACCTTCTAAATGCAGTGGCCGATTTAATTCTACTCGATAGTCTGATGGTTTATTTTTGGGAAATTTATTCATAGAAGCATTACTGGGCAAGTAGACTAGAAACGAGTCCTTATTTTCACTTTCCATATTATTCACATTGGAAAAATATATTAGCATACGTTTGCATTAACTCTTCATTCGGAAATGGAGTGTGATACTTGTCACAGCATCTTTATGAAAAGGAATCAACGCGCCAGCATCGTCATAAATGGCAATATCAATTTGTGGGATGTAGTTTGATTTCAGCTTTGTATAATGCACTTTCTTGAAAGTATGCTCAGATAAAATACTGCAGCTTTTTGGCTGGTATGGTATCATTGCTAGCAATGGAGCTTCAACATCTCCCACACGTACATCTTCACCAATATTGGAATATATCTGAAAATAGTTAATACGACGCGATAGCGACATGTCTGCGCTAGCTTTGGTTACAGTACCACTTTTAAAGATATTTTGATCAAAACCCAAAATGTCCATTAGAGTTTTATCCATAATTAGTTCAATACCTTTTCCACTTATAGTGAGAGACAAAGTACCTTCTTTTTCAGAAAATGAAATATGTTGCTCATTAATCACTTCATTTAAATAATCTACAACCAATTTAACCGAAGTAATAATGCGAGGCATCAACACTCTTGTTTCATGTAAGATACCACCTAAAGGCTCTACACACTTTCTGTATAAAGATACGGTCCATTCTGTATCAAATTGATTTGACCTTTCACATGGTAAATGTTGCATATCAGATTTTCCATGAACAGCTGCAGAACGATGTCGTAAGAACTGATGAAAATCTTTTGAACAAACTAATACAAGATCATCATTTAATTTGCTTATTGCAATATGATTAGATGATTTAATATAAGTTAATGTTGCCACTTGCTTGCCATCAACTGGAAGGAGATAATTAAATTTCTTCAATAATGTTTCAGGAGTCATGTTTGTCTTTCTTGGCTTAATCACAATCTTCTTCACCAACGTCTTCTCATTTCTTGGAATAAGATCTACATAATAAGCTTCCTCTCGATATATTAACTGTTTATGACCACTTATGTGGTAATTAACGTTAAAATTATCATAGCTTGTTAAGGCGCTAGCGAGGTAACCTAAATCATTTCTTAAACTTGGACTTAAACCAACAATCCAATCTTTCTCAACTACATGATGTACATAATTATAATCATCATTGTGCGGAGTAAATTGGATAATATGTTTACTCGCTTTATTCAAGAAATCATATATAAACTTTTTACATGATAAGAGATCTTTCTTTGGCCACTGTGGAATGTATACTCGGCACCCCTTTTCACATTGATAAGCAGCTGTACGCCTCATATTAATAGTCATTACCTCATGATCAAAAGTATAGACACAGTTGCTATAAACAAGTTGAGTGACACCCACTTCCCAATTTCCATTTAGCTGTTGTACATGATCAATGGGAGTAGAAAAGAGTGCGGCTCGATTACTAGTAAATCTCTTTGTAGCCGCATTGCTAAGCAAAATATGATAAAACGACATTTTTATATTGCTAATCTGCAACTTTGCATAACATCATGAAGACTTGGATTTTGGACTCTCTACAATATATCAGAGTTGATCGTGATGGAAACGTACATTTCAAAAATTCTCATGGTCATACATCAAGAGGAATTACATTAACATGGCGACAATTTGTCAACCTCAATGATATCATGAGGGATTTGGAATATTTTGAAACATTAAGATTCATCTCCTTGGGTGATCAAGTTTGGCTTCAACGTCGCAACAATGAAATTCAAATCTGCCATTCTCATTCCGCAAACTGTTTCTCATTTCGCAAATACAATTGGGAGAAGTATAGAAGATACATACATCGCTCCATCATGACATTTATTCGTCGTGAGTTCATCGCCCTACTATGCAGATCTTAATCAGACATGACTACCACACATCATGAGTTGGAAATTAGATTCCCTACAACGTATTGAAACGGATCATGATCGAAACGTCTATTTCAAAGATTCAACTGGAAATGTGAGAAGAGAGTTTGCTTTATCTTATCGTCATTTTCAATCTCTACATCATATCATGAAGGACTTGAAATACTTCTATATGAAAAGACATTCACGTATTGGAAATCGCATCTGGCTGCGCGTCAACAATCGGCGAATTCAACTCTATCATTCCCAACTTCATACTAACTTCACATTTCATCAAGGTAGTTGGGAAAAGTATAAAAGGAAGGTACATCGCTCAATTTACTCATTCTTTCATCATGAAGCGCCATCGCTACACCATCGTCAACATTCTCCGTCGCTTCAGACTCTACACCAAAATCGATCTCACAACATTACACCAACAGCTTCCAAACAGCAAGTATTACCCGGGCCGACCTCAAATGTTAGTGGTGAAGATGAACAATTCACGGAATCTTCAACTCTTCCCAAATGGGACTGTACAGATTCTCGGCGCCCTTTCTCATTCATCGGCGCAGTCAATGCGCTTAGAGCTACAAAGACTACTACGTCGGTTATGGAAGAGGGAGAGGTGTGTGATGTCGAATCTGACTGTGGACAATATGGTGATCTCTACTCAATTGAGTGACAGTCTATCATTTTTGAAGATTCGTACCAGCAGTTACAGTTTGTGTTATGAACCCGAACTTTTTCCTGCAGCTCTCATTAGTTGTTGGTTACCTGTGCATGTGGCAATCTTTCATAATAGTAAAGTGATCATTACTGGACTAAAATCTCATGTACAAGCAAATGTGATCCTAGACTATCTCATTGAGTATGTACGTACCCAGCGGATTGTAAAATAAAAAACAATTTTTCCAACATGATGTTTTTATTTCAAATCATGATAGAACTTACAAATCATTTTTTCATTAGAGGATGGATTACATGAAAAGTTTTGAATAACAGATGCAAATCGAGATACATGTAAACGTTTTAAGATGAAGTACAGTACAAAAGCACCACACGTTGATGAAAGTGGATGTTGTAGTATGCGTTCATTTCGCTGATATTGACGCGTATGTTTTCTCAACCACTGCTGTGTTGGTATATTTGGAGGTTGAGCAAGAGAGTCAAATAGTTCACCACGTCGGTCTTCTCCAATAAAGATCGCTTTCCAATGCTCACCGCCTAAATTCTGTGAATGAGTGTTTAGCACAATAAAGATGGGATAGTGATTTACTGCAGGTGGTAAGGTATCGAGTGAATAGACATTATCGAAAGCTTTCAACGTCGCTTCGTCTGCATTACGCTGCACTTTAGTCTTAATATCGTCAGCAGTCAACCAACTCATTAACGATTATACTGAAGAATCACGTCACGATACTTTGTAATTTCAATATTTGAATCGAAGACTGCATAAATTAATACATTGATCGTCTCAGGTAGTGTTCTTTTGAACGTCAAATCCAAACGAATATTATGAGGCACGTTCGCTTGACGATAGGGTGCACTAATATCGCTGTCAGCAGTCAAATCAAATGCATAAATAGTATATCCACTCTTAAACTCTTTCATAGTCAGTCCGTTGGTGTCATCCGTATTGTAAAAGCCAAAGACATCCATAAAATCAACATAACTGCGCATAAATTGATCCGAAGCAAAATCTGGTTTGTAGGGTGGACCAGGATGACTGACACCATTTACACGTAAAGCAATTTCACTTAACTGATTGTGTTTAAAATTGAAAGGATTCTTCTTTATATTACCATTAAATGCATCATTTTCAACCATTGCCACCATGAGGAGCTTCGGTGCTTCCGATGGAAAGAGGCCATCTTTCATGAAACTCTTTTGATCTTTCGGAATTGTAAAGGTGAGAAGCTTTGTATGCTGAACGGGGTAAATGGCATTTTGGCGGTTAAGACCTTCAGCATGCCCTCTACTGACACTTGGATTCGGTACTACTCGACGAATGTAAAGTGCAATATCTTCCACATGAATTCTAAAATTGTCAACTTTAGCAAATGCATTCAGCGCAAATTCAGGCTTATTCAATGTCAGCTTGAGTCGCATGCTGGTATTACAAAGTAAAAACTTTGACTGTCTAAAGAAGTCTAAATTCAGCGGACCATATAGCTGACATACTTTACTATCTTTAATCATAGCAGATCGCTTTACAAAGCCACTGTTTGTTTCAACATCAAATTTTCCTGCTTCATCTCTATACCATCACATGGCTTCCATATGACTTTTTTGTGCTGCTGGATGAAACTGTGATACATGATTGAAATATGATTTATAGGGATAATCGCTTTGACCACCTTCCACCTGCTGCTCTCCAATCGTTAGAGAAACATCGCGAAGTAATGTAGTCAATGGTAAATTGTTCAGTCCAACTTTATGTGTATCGTCAATAGCAGTTCCATCTGCTTGCTGAATTCTAAACCTCAAATCAAGCATCGCATAACTCAAATCTATGTAGTCATCACTACCACCAGGAATAACAAATTCAATGGGGCCAGCATTCTCAGCTGTTCGAGGATGATAATCTACAATACTTGAACTAAGAATATCTGTCTGTATGGCTTGTTGATCAAACAAACAAAAACCGGAAGTTTTACACTCCATGATTAGAAGTTATAGCAGCGTCGTCGTTTAGCGCCTGATGAATGATTAGAGCCTCTGCGACGTTTGCGTGAATGCCTTTTGACTGAAGATCGCACCTTACCAGCTCCGCGATGTTTCCTCCTTCCTTTTTTCATTCGTTTAGGTGATTTCTTTCCTTGAGTAACACCAGCAATGGTCTGCTTCAATGTTTTTAAACCGCGTTCCTTCCCACGATTCAACAAACTGCTCTTAAAACTTCTACCTCTGGAAAGATCACTAGCAACATCACCAGCAAAGCCAACGGCATTACTTAAAACATTTCGTTTTAAAGATCTACCGACATTGGATATGAGAGGTGCTACAACAGATTTCAGTGCACCAAGTATGCTACCTCCACGTTGGCGGCGAGCACCGATGTAAATTTGTCCTCCGCCACTTACATAGGAGGGTCGTGAATAAAATGAGGCAGTTGGATTCATAGCTCAAACCCTAAACATTGTTAGTTACAACTTTGCATGAATCACTGTCGATCACTTAGATGAAAGATGTCGGCACGACGCATCCAAGAGTTCATACTTGAAGGATAACCAGTCCATTTAACAAGACACCATTCTTCACCTTGCCGTTTTTTACATCGAATGATTTTCTCTACCAAATATGTTTCACTTTCAGTGACTACCTCAATCTCATCGCGGTAAAAGCTACCCTCAATTTCTTCATTATCGTAATCTTTCAACTTGTAGGTGGTCGGAGAGTCTTTTTGATTAATCCTTGATACTGTAAATACCTCCTCTGTCCAATTCGGGAGGTACCCTTTAGCAAAAACACTTTTCACTTTTGAGATACGAACTTTATCGCCAATTTTCACATCACTTTTCACATGAGTGCGTTTACGTTGGAATGATTCGCGCACTTTATCTACATTGTCAGCATTTACATCTACTGGTCTGAGTCCAATAGAACGATGGATAGAGTGATTGTAGGCATGGAGTGTATCTTGTAGAACCTTTGTCCAATTTTGTGTCAAGTTGGCAGTAAAATGTCGCCACAAGCGATTTTTTAATGTGCGATTAAAACGTTCAACGAGTGCAGCTTTATAAGCGCTCTTTACACTAAACAACTCAATGTCATGCCTCTCAAATAATCTTGTCACATGCTGATTTTCAAACTCTTTTCCTTGATCACTCTGAATTCTTTTTGGAATGCGACCTTCTCGAAAAATTGTTTGGAATGCTTTTGCTACTCCTTTCCCTTCTTTAGTTTTTAAAGGTTGAGCCCACGCATAACGCGAGAAAATATCAATGACGGTTAAAATAAAATTATTGCCCGAGTTATGTTTTGAAATGGAGGCAACATCACACAAATCTGCTTGCCACTGTTCATCGATGTCATGAACAATATAATGGCGGGTGCGGTACTTCTTTTTCGCTTGTTTGTGGAGTGTATAGGTAGCCTGACCCTTTAACCATCGTTTCACTTGTGATTGTGGAAGACCACTCGCTTTTGATAATTTCTTGATAGATGCAAATCCTGCCGGATGTTTTACATCATAATAGATTGACTTCAAACGTTCAGTCGATGACAGCTGACTCTTTTTCCTCCTTCTCATCTTTTTGTTTTCTTGCCTTTCTACATTTACAACAACTGCAGCATTTAGCTTTAGCGGTTTTGCGATCGTGTTCACATTGCTTAGGGGTTTCATTATGAGAGCTGGCGCAGCAAGTGCAAGTGACAACGACATTCACCTCTGGCGGCTCATTACATGGCAAGCAACACATCTGCTTCATATTAATAGTCTGAGAACATGTATTTCCTAGGAGGAGCTGTTTTACGTTTTCCTTTTACCAGTTTTAGTGGCGATGTAGATCTACGTCGAGTTCTTCCTCTTGTTTGCTTAGTGAGTGTGGGAGGGGATGTAGCAGGTGACGTCTTAAACCAATTTGTTGGCATTTTCATCGCCTGAGGCATTGGAGTAGTAGCCACTGTTGAATCAAGTTCTTTCAATGTCTCATTATTTAAAGCAAATTTTGGCACATTATGCTTTTTCAATAGTTTAAGAAAGTATGACCAACCAGGTGGAACATAGCCCTGACGGCGCTTTCTACGTGTCGCATACTGAATCAAGTCTTCATAACGTGAAGCATCAATCACTTTATTTTCATCTGTAATGATTTCTCCTCTATCATTTACATTGAGATGGGGCTCAATACTGTTGAAAAGAGATATGGCATGTGCGCGAGATGCTAAAGGTGTAGCAGTCGATACAGAGTCACGCATCTTATTCTTCAAGTTTTTCAATTGCTCAACAGTTTCCGATTGTAATAATACAGCACGATGTGGATCTTTGATGTGAACATTTTGCTGATAATCTATTTCTTTCCTATACATTTGATTTGCAAGAGGTTGCTTTACTTGCTGCATGGCAGTCAATTGTACATATTCATCCTGAGGAATAACAATCATGCGAGAATAAGAACTCATAGTTTGTAGATAATCATGGGAGTTTTCAAAATATCACTTCGAAATCTAAATTCTTCCGGACACTCTTGCGTAAAGTCAATGAATAAGTAACCGTATGGTTTTTCAGTAGCTGCTTGAAAAATTTCAATTAAGGCTTTTGATCCTCTGGGTGCAACTTGTCGCGCTAAAATTTCAAATTGACTTTTATCTCGCGGATTCTTGAAAATAGCATAATAGTGTGTATTCAGATTTCGTGTACGAGCTTCTTTTCCATCAGGAAACAAATTTTGTGTGATATAGATGATAAAGCACCTTTTATGGTGTGCTGCGCGAGTGAAAATATCTGTAACATCTTTTGAATTCTTACTTTCTTTTAATAAATCATCCAATACAACAACATCATTAGACTGAAGTTTATCCACTGGAATAATTCCTTCATGTCGAATAAAGTTGCGACTTTGCAATTCCTGAAACAGCGACGGTTGATAAATACCATAACACCAAATCACTCGATTGATAGGTTCCTTAAACAACTCCCTTCTTTTATCCAATAAATTCAGCGTGAAAACAGTTTTACCTGCATGAGATGGACCTGATACAGTCAGAACTTTATCACATAGAAGTCTGAAATCCATTTTATTACTTTGAGATTCAACATTTGCATAATTAACGCTTAGAGCCAAAGATATTACCCAATAGGTTGCCCACGGCAGGAGCTATCATTGGAAGTATTGCTGAAAGGAAACCGCCCTTTTGTGTTAGAGTTTTCCTCTTTCTTTGAAGGGTGACTTTAGGATTGGAGATGAAACGCAATTTCGTAGCATATCGCTTAAGTAACTTTCGTTGTTTTGGCGCTAATTTCTTCGTCCTCAACTTCCTCACATGAGAAATAATTTCACAAATGAATTTATCGTTAGCATGTCGTATAGCATTGTATCGCTGATTTGCTTTCATTCGTCGGAGAGCTTGAATGGCTGAAGAAAACTTTTGACTTTTACGTTTCGTCATTTTACGTTTCGCCATTTTCCGTATTAGTCTTTGCTAAAACCTATCTTTACCACATTTGCATAGGTACTAACTATTGCGACATAAGTGACACTCGAAATGAGCAATATCACAGTGGTTACATTGGCAAAGTTGAATGCAATTACGTATTAAACAGCGTTGACAAAAAGCATGCTTACATCTCTTGAAGATGCGCTTTTCATTTCCATCCTTTCGCTTACATACATCGCAACACATAGTTTCACCGTTACTGATGTCTATAGCAAGTCTTTTTGAAGATATGAATTTGCTAGCCTTTTCTAAATAATAGACGCATGTACAGAAGGAATATACTTCGAGAGTGAGCAGACATAGCTCGAAAACACGTTGTGCCACAATCAAGTACCACTGCATTTTCAATTTTTCTTTATGGAAAGTTGAATGTGAATATCTGAAATCGCTTCAATCACTAGACTGCTACCATGATGGTTAAATGCGTTAAGACGTTCAGCAATTTTTATCATATGCCTTTTAAAAAATTCTTGGGGGTGATCTACCACTTCCATTGAGTAAGAAGCAAAATGGAAAGAGCGACTTTCCACCTCTTGCTTTCCAAAATGACTAAACTTAATTTTCGCAACTAATCGCGCCATGATAATGCTATCAGAGAATGTATTCATTAATTCTAGAAAAAGAGTGCTAGCATCATCGACCACTGCTTCGATGTCGGTCTCATCTTTATGAAAGTTTATCACATAATCTTGAACAGCTCCTTTTAAACTTTGCCTATGAAAACGTAATGTTCCGCAGTCGTTTGAGAAAGACATGATCGCCCTTTATCTAACCCATCCATTGCATGAAAACAACAACTCTTCTCATAGTAACATTTATTGAATAACGGTAACAAGCATGCATTATAAATCAATGGTTTGAAAGAGATAAAATAGATACAGCTGATAACTATCATACAGCGAGCAATGATAACCATACAGGACTTTGGCAGTGTTGAGGTAAGGAGGAAAGAAGCATTGGTTATGAACGTAGCTACTACAACTAACAGACAAAATAGGAACACACAAATCCTTAAAACGTTTCGTGACTTCATGATAATGTTGATTCACTCTACTATCCCAAGGCGGGAGCAAAATATCATCAATGATTAGATTGGGAAATACTTTCCTCTCCTTACCAGGATTATTACAAAAGATGCGTATAACATTGAAAGCAGCTAACCATCGTTTAAAGTCAATAAGAAGAGCACTCTCACAAGAAAAGCCATAGTCTTGCAAATATTTCAGATTAAGTCCATGAATGTGTTTTCTCGCCCATTGATCAACATTGGGATCGCAGTTGGCATGTTGATGATAGACACTAACAATCTGATATGTCCAATTGTTCATAGCAATAGCACTGAGCTCCTGTACAGGTTCACCCTCACAATCCATAAAAATGATGATAGAAGCCTAAAACGGAAATTTACACATCTAAGGAAACGTTCTATAACATATTACAAAATGAAGAATTACATCGATGCTTTTCACGACAAAATACACAAATGATATGATGGCAACGAAGAAGTAAAATGTATCTAATAAGACCACGTCTACGACACTCAAAGCACATAAGCGAATTATCATAGGGTAGAGTTAGGAAAGGACTAGCAATTCTCCTTCTTTGATTTGCGTTTTGATGTAGCATTCTTCTCCGACTTGCGCTTCGTACCACTGCTGTTAAGGATTTGATCAATTATGTCGTCCACGTTGGGTGGTTTCGGAATATATAGGATGGATTCCATATGCATGGAGAGAGAGGCTATTTTATTATCCTTGTGTCGACCATAATATAGCCCATTCACTTTGAAAAGGATATCCCAAGTACCTTCTCCGAGCTCATCACATCTGATGGGTATTGAATGATCTCCATCCTTCTTATAGTAAGTACACCAATGTGATACCGGTAGGCAAATGTGATTACCATCCCAAATCTTTCTATAGGGAGTATCCTTGTCATCTCTCGCCTTCCACTCTTGAGCAAGAGGAGTAGGAATGTCCATATTTAATGTCACGTACTCCTCAATAATATCAAGTTGGTGGCGAATGTACGGACTCACGGGGATCAGTATGTAGTCCCCATACTGATTGTGCATTATCTTGACATCCGTGGAAGGGAGCATTCCCGTTTGGAGTACTACGCTATGATCGTCATAACGCAAGGCTTGTTTAAATTTACGCTGTAGCGGTGTAGGATTATGTACCTTGGTTGTTTCTTCCACTGGCCTCAGTTGTAGATGATCTGACCGTAGCGAACCTTGTAACGTTTGACCGCCATTTTGTCCTACTAGTGCAGCAGATGGAGTAGATGCCTGAAAATGAAAAAAGATTGTATTAAGTTTACGTTCAAGGGAGGAGAGGGAGGGAAGTAGCGACTTACCATTTTAGTTGGATAATAGAACAGGGAACTAGGGAGAGAGAGAAAATGTGCGTCCGTCACTCAAGTGATTCAACGATGGAATGATTCTCACTGTGGAAGGCTCGCTATTTATAAAGAAATGCTTGATTCTCATTGGATGATGATCCTCATTGGACAATAACATCAAGCTGATTCCAAATCTGGCCTCCGTTTTCCAATCCGATGCTTCGTTTTGAAGCTACAGCCCAAAACGTCCCAAATTCTAACTCTGTCGTTTTTCGCCAATGTCCCAAAATCTTAAATGGCGTCTCACATCTAAACGAAGACAGATAGGAACAAGCCGATTCTTTCACTGAATTTGTCTCACTCTTAGCTTTCAAACGAGCTATCGCACGACAAAATCCGTCCACTGGAACCAAAGTTAGAAGATTGCTGTCGGGGGGGGGGGGGGAGGTCAGTGAAATTTGATGAAAAATGTTTTGGTGACGGTCCCAGGTCGAAATTCCACACTTTGGAAAATTTTCAAAATTTTACCCATACAAAGTCATTCTGACACTTAGGATTTTTTCAGGTAAGCGAGCTCCGACCTAAAATCTTGTAACCGCTCTAACTTTTGAACGAAGACAGATAGGAACAAGCCGATTCTTTCACTGAATTTGTCTCACTCTTAGCTTTCAAACGAGCTATCGCACGACAAAATCCGTCCACTGGAAGCCAAAATCGAAGCAAGCTGTCCAGGGGGGGGACGTCAGCCGAAAATTTTTTCTCTCCGATTGACTTGAAACTCACCCTACCGATGCAGAATTTCACGCTGAATCCGAATCTGACCTCCGTTTTCTCATCCGATGCTTCGTTTTGACGCTACACACCAAAACGTCCCAAATTCTAACTCTGTCGTTTTTCGAAAAATGTTGAAAATTTTTTCTCACCGATTGCCTTGAAACTCACCCTACCGATGCAGAATTTCACGCTGAATACGAATCCGACCTCCGTTTTCTCATCCGACCACTCCTTCCACTCGAAACAACCCATTTTACAACCCAACATTCAGCAGATTGCACCAAAAACATCACACACTATAGCCTCAAGACTAATCCTGGCGGTCGCCCAAGTCCACCACGACACTCTATCGTTCCAGAGGGGGGGGGGACTCAGACCCGAAGCACCACGGCGGCCGACCACGACACTCTGCCGTTCCAGAGGGGGGGGACGTCAGCGATGGCGGCCATCTTGCGCGGTCCAGAAGTGGAGTTTTGCTTACTACTATTAATATATGAAACTTCCCTTCATAAACTAACTGATAAGGAAGCAAACTTTACATTACCATTGCACAGTTGAGATTCAATGGAAGCAAGCTCAATCTTGATGAGGCTTCACTGCGTGCACGGAAATACGAAATCCTTTGGGAGTGAGCACAGATTTCGAGTGAATATTTATGAAATTCAGCTCAAAAATGTTGTCGAAAATAAATCATCCTATGCACTGGCGTAGGTTTGACAACACGTAGATATCATCGTCGCAGTAATAATCGAATCGAACTAAAACTTTCATCATTTGAAGGTATACCGCAAATAGAAATTTCAACAACAGCTGATGAATAATGTCTGCAAGTTAGAGCAATGAATCTGAAGCGATGTTATAAACTTATTAATTTTCAACGTTGACTTTGAATATTCCGTTGTTCATAAATATGTGTTCATTTGCGTATGCCTATATATAGTAGTTCATCTTTGCAGAGTCAACAGGGATGTACATTCATGGGATTGCACACCATAATTACTGAATTTAGGGGATGAAATTGCATGCAGTCTGTGACGGTCCAATGCGGAAGTTGACGAAAACTCAATCTACAGGCGTATATCTTCACTGTAACTTTTCTAGGTGGAGCATGCATGCAAGCATCATATCCTTGCTCATTTTCAATCAATGAACACTTGGCATAGTTTCTATGTTGTTATTTCGAAAAATGTGGTCTCCTAAGAGGAATTGCGATTGCAATTCGAGGAAAGGTGGGATTATAAAAGTTAAGATGGATTCTTGATCAGACATGGTTTTTCAAACGAAAAGATTCTCTAAATTCAGAAATGCGTTATTGAAATTTTCAAAGTGAATTGAATTTATATGCATATTCACAAAAGAGTATTTGCAAAAATGCTTCGCTTATTGATGGAAAAATGAAAATTTGTGTCCAATCCTGAACAAATCTTTTCAATTTGCACGCTACAGGAACCTAGGAAAGCTATCTACAAGACAAGGGTGTGTAAACGCGTTTTCGACCTAGCGGCTTGAACAGCTATGCGTTTTCACAAGACGGTAGTTGCAAAAAGTAACTGTGTATTGATGGTAGAACTCGCAGATTTGTGGCTTAACTTGTACAAATCTGCATCAGTTTGGATCTGCAGATAACTACGAGGATTGTTGAACTAGTGGCTGAGAAATCTAACCGTTTGGAAAGGAAATAATTCAGAACACATAGCTGGTATTGGTGAGAGCTATGTGGACGGCAAATGCAGTAAGTGAGACCAAGTTGCAGCGCCTCATTTTCATTTGCTGTTGCAATCTGACTCAGAGATTTCATTGGAGTAAGAGTGTTTGAGAAAAGACTCGTGACTTCAAGTGTAAAAAGTTTCCTAGATTTTTGATATGTTGATAAGGTATTTTTTCTCTACAAGATGAACCCAGGTTTAAATCTATTGCAGTTTGTGGCGGGTTAAAATATATATTGCCTGGACCATCTGTCATGAGTATCATAGCATGCACGGCTATAGAAATTGATAACGATAAAACCTCTAGAATGGAAGTAAAGCTTCATGCAATACATAATAGTGGTAAAAAACTAGCACGCATTTTCACTCAGATGCGCTTGTTAACGACTGAATCATTGGGTTAGAATCAATCACATACGTGCTTCTAAGCTCTTCATTGGTGGTTCATACCCCAATTTAGTTCCCCGAATATGCCGCGACTTTGAGTCAATTTCCATTCTAGTCAACTTCACATAAACAATCTATTTCTATGTGCACGGCTACTTCCACACACTTGCACACTCATGGTTAGCTTTGAACCCATAACCTCTGATTCCTTGGTTCATGCCATTATCCATTCAGCAATGACGCATAAGAAATATTTATCGCAGTTTTTACTACTTATCATCGTTCACGACTACCTGCGAATCTCACACGCTGATGATCGCTTAACTAACTAATCGGCAATTCAGTAGCAGAAATTCCCATTCATCTTTGGTCAATACTTGTATATTTCAACAATTTTCTTGCAATCACAGCTGCTTCCAGTTACACTGTATTTTCCCTTTTCATATGAATTCTACCTTTGTTTTAATTGACAAAGGGGAAAACAGTTAAATAGTCTTCAAAAGGTGTAAGCATTTTGACCTTGACAAGCTTTTGTCTCAGTAATGGATATCTCGCTAGCTTCTCTTGTTGACCTAAGTTGAATAAACAAAACGCCCTCGAGGCTTGCGTTTGGGCTCATGCATAAATTGTATTGTTGTCACAGTGTGGGAAAGAGAAAATTGGCAGAGGGAAACTGATGTCAAGACGTTTACAAATGAAAACTAGGATAACCATATGAGAAAATCACATTGATGGCCATGCCATTTATAACGATTACAATGAGAATGTGTTCAAGACTGAGACCAGAATTTGAATGCAAACTCTACCTGAATGCTGATGTTGATCAAGTGATTGTGACCCCTCCAATAATTGTTGAAATTCGGCAACTTGGTCTTGGTTCCTCAGGCTAATTCTTCGCATATAGCACTTGGATAGGGTCACCAGCAGCGACGTCTTAAGAAGAACTGGAGTAGAAAGGGAGCTGATGGAGGTCATTACAAGACAACTCAGTTTCCTCGGATACGTCATCAGAAAAGAAGGTCGGTCGAGGGAGGACGAGTGAGGCAGACAACGTGCTACATATCTCGACCGGATCAAGAAAACAACAGAGATGGAATCTACCGCTGCCATCTTCAGCTGTGCTCGCGACCTTCTTCGTTGGAGAATCATGACCGCCCAAGCGCGCATCACGCATGGCACCTAGGCAAGGCAAGATCTTAACGCAGACATCTCCTTACCGCATGTAATACTACAAATTAGCGCGTTAGTTTTTTTCTTAAATCTAAACGGAAGTACGCAAAAGCAAACTCAATATCCAATTATTCTATTTGCATCACGTATGCCTAGATACATCGTATTGCTCCACTGTAGTCTTAGTCCTGTGTAAATACACTGTCAATTCAATGTAAAGAACTAAAATTTTCCTCATTTTCATTAGCTTGTCCATCGATACTCAAAGGAATTTCCATGTTCTTTGGAACAAATATCGTAGTCGTCACTTTCCCAAAATATATTTCTAGAATAGGTTTCAAAAGATGATTTTGTTGGTATTTTGTTATTTAAATTTTTCCAAACAATGACATGTAATATATGATGCACATACGCATCCTAACAATGGCTTTGATGACATACCTTCCTAAGTCTTTCTCTAGTGATTAGATAAATTTATTTATCACGAATTAATCATTCATGTGATGATGCCAAAAAACTGCAGCATAGTTGATATTGCATAAATGCCACATTTTTTAGAAATAAGTCAGTATTCTTAATATGAATTCAGTAGATACATTGTCAAAAGGGCAAATTGAAAAGCATGTTCCATAATTACTTTTAACTCCATAGTTGATATTGCATAATTGCCACATTTTTTAGAAATAAGTCAGTATTCTTAATATAAATTCAGTAGATACATTGTCAAAAGGGCAAATTGAAAAACATGTTTCATAATTGCTTTTAAATCCTGATTTTTAGACATAGTTTCACGGCCGGCTTTTGAAAACCGATCTATTTAACGTAATTATATTCAACAGTAAGCTGCGTTGCAGACATGGCTGTATGACCTTGTTTGAAATAGAATGTCAGCGGTTTCAAGTCATATTTTGAAGACCTTAATTGACATCCCAGCAATTGATGAATTCTCAGAGAGAGTAAGATCAAATCAAGCAAGCAAGTAATCCTCATGTCTAGCTATGGCTTGCTAGAGAAGCAAAATGTAAAGGCTTAGAATACTTCTAAGACATGAAGTCGCATGAACAAAAGAAATATGACTTGTGAATAACATGTTATTGATATTACAGGTGTTCTTCTTCATACATCAAAGAGCTTCTGCGCATGTCTATTCATCTAAAACATTGTTCAATTGAAGAAAAGCGATGTGAAAAGCTGGAATAAAGAAATTAATCAATAAAGATAAAAAAAGATATCTTTTAAACGTTTTGAAAATCCCCTAGATCATCTTAGCTGTGCTCAATCACGCTGCCAAGCAACACAAGCTTCACTCAAGGTATCAATGTCGTCAACACATTTCCAGCTGCGAAGTTTATATTCATAAATTGACGGCGATATCAGTTCTCCTTTGATTTTTGTCCAAGCAACGCTCAAAGACTGCAGAATTAGAATGTTACGGCAACCCTGTTGTGTTTTAAAATTGCTTGTGTCCAACTTCGAATATTATCATCGCAAAACAATTGTGAGAATCGATAAAACAGAACTTCCTCAGCAATCGGCATCGATATTTTCAAAATTTCTGCACCTGATGTGATCACATTCACAAGATCATCATATGAGCTAAAACTTGGATAATTTCAGTATCTTTTGGCCAAACCTTTTTGAAACACTAGCGTGTGTTCTCAAAATAAGATGAATTTATCTGTTTGATGAAGTAGTAGCTAGGACGCGTACCTGAGCTGTAACGATAATACTGAGCGGCAACTTTGAACTCAAAAGTTTGAAACCAAATTTTGCATAGTTAATGAAGCCGTGCTGACAATCGGAACTGTATTGCTGCGCTGGAGATGTCGTGATCGTTATAATCAGAATAGAATGTGGATTTATGATTATTCAACACAATTCACATTATTTGCTTCATTTTATCTGAGCTTTCAATTTCATGATTTCCAAACATAATTTATCGGAATATGTGCTACATAATAGATGCGGTAGATATAAGGCCATCGATAAGCACCACTACGGTATCAAGTAGATCAGATACGGAAATAATAGGAAAATATGAAATCTAAATGAAGAAACGTAGAAATTAAAATCAGTGAGGCCAAGTCATTCAAACGTGAGCAGAGATGGGCCGCCGATTTTCAAAATATTTTCTTGATCTTCTCTGAAACTTTCACATTTCTTGATTGTGCAGATGAACAAATGAGATTAATTATAATTGGCTGAGTTTGCAGTAATGCACAAATAAATCAATCTCTGCTATTGATTCCGAAATAACACATTCCAAACAGTTGAAATTCATTTTCCAACTTCTATCAATTTGATATCATTAATATGACTGTATTTATGCCCTGTGGGAGAGAGTCTTAAACTTCTCACTCTCTATTGTGCAAATTTCTAATTATAATTCTACTTTAATCTGTTGTAAACAAAACACTCTAGAAAATTCGTACTGTATTGATGACGTATTTCAAGGAATTGTCCATTCGTCAGCCAAATGACAAGCTTTTCTATGAAATACTGCGAGTGCATTTGCTTGATGGTCTCGTAAGCAATCAATTCCATACAGATATGCATCATCAGAAGGCAGGGCCGTCGAATGCCGTGTAGTTTGAGAAATTGGAGGGGAACCCAAAAACAATCTCCTCAACCTGAAGTCAAAACTATCTCAGAGGATGAACTCTTTGTGAAGTCCCAATAGAAAAATATTCTATTGCCACGGAATTCGAAGATTCGAGCTCGTCTTCGACCTGGCTTCCAGATATGAATAGTCATCAGATCATGCTTTTGGTTATGGCATTTATTGGCTCATTAATGATCGAACTTCCCTTCACTGTTCTCTTTTGGACTTCCCCATTTGTTTCAGTTTGAGGTGTGAAAGATCCAACGTATTCACGGCATGTGGGCGTCAGATAGTTCCACTACTAACCCACTTTGCTTTGGGAGGCAGGCCCGGTCATTGGGCCAGGGGAGGCGTCCCGAACCCCCCTTGGAGGATTGGAGGATGCTGAAATGGAATTGACACGATGCCGACATGCAGACAAAGACGATGCTTTAGATGGAGCGCTGTAACACATTTAGCCTGAATGCCCATCCTGTCGACTTCCAATGACACCTACGGGGTTCGACCTCTAGACCAAAAGTTCACTAGACCAAGCACTTGACCTCTGTGCCACTTGACCACCATGACATTATTCGAAAATAGTACCACTTATTGCAACGAATACTGAATTGGGCTGCAACGAGACCACATTTACAAAGCTAGTCATCGATTTTCAACACAATCCCATCGACCAGCCCTACGATTGAGACATGTCTGGTTCAGAATTCTCCGATTCCTTGACAAAACAACGGATAATAATCACATTCATAGCGGCGTTGATGCATTAGCTTGGGAGTTGATCATACAGACGCATACAAGTTGATAAATGATTGTTTATCTGCAGTAATTATCCCCATCAGAAAATGCCGGATGCCAAATGTGGCAAACAATGAAATAAATGAGCTGTTAAACAGTCAGATGTATAGTCAATTAATTTCAGACAGTTCTAACAAAGCTATTTTGAGCTATAATTCTATTCATCAATCACATAGAGACTGTCCTTCTCGCAACATCCTCTCAATCAAGTGCGACGCAGGAAGTAAAAAAGAGAGAGGAATAGCGTCAATAATTCCCGACCACAAAACGGTCACGGCGCGAGAGAAAAGCAGCAATGAGGCTCAAACTAACGCCACCTACTGCTAACGAACTCATCAACTTTTACTGTAACAAATCTCGCGCGGACTGAGCTGAGAAAGAAAGGGATGAGAGGCGCTGATCATCAGCCAGTGATGTACTGCACCAAAGCAGAAAAGAATCAAAGAATTTGATAGAAACGAAGGAAATTCCAGTCTATGCGATTGAGAGAATCATATAAACATCAAAAAGAGCGCCAGTTTGCCGACATTGCTGCTCAAAAGACGACGTCGGAATTGAATGTATCTGGTGGATTATTTCCAGGTGACTTCGATTGCGTCATAGATGACAGAAATTGAGATAGAACTCGATAATTCCTTTTAAACACATTAATTATTGTTAAATATCAAAGAAATGTTGACAAGAGAACAATCTGATGGAACATGAAATGTAGTAACATTATCGCACGACTTCAAATAGAGAGCATATAATACATAGGAGGATGGAAAAGCTAGCAAGGATGATTGATAGTGTTCTAAAGAACTGTTTTCTGTATAGTGATGTAAGGGTAGTATTATGACATTCCAATTAAAATCATCAATTTCCATTCTTATTTCCGTTCAATTTCCAAGAGATTTTATATTTTACGTGTTTTGAAGCCGATGTTCACTGAAGACCAGCTAATTCTTGTTTTCCACAGTATTATTCGTCCTCTGATGGACTATGCATTTCCAGTGTTCCTTAACCCAGGCAGTGTTCTGAACTATAAACTCGAAAACCTATGTAAGACAGCTTAACGTTTATCTATGGTTTTAAGATCAGATCTTGTGATCAGTGCTCTATGTTTAACGTTAATGAACACAGAAATACACTCGCTCTTAGTCTCTTCTGTCAAGCTTTCAACGACCCGAGCCACATTTCATTCCTCCTCAATCTCAACGAAGTAGAAGAGTGATTCTGCCTCACGTGAAGACGGTGCGAAGACGAGACGCATTTGTGTCATCATGCTCGATTATGTTTAACAAATCAACTTGACTTTCAATTTTACCATTCATCAACTTATAGTATGCCGTCACGACCTTTGTAATTCTTATAAATCTCCCCGATTCTCTTTGGAGATTTTTGTATATTGAGTTGTTTTTGAAATATACGTTTATTATTATTATTATTAACTACATGTAGTACATCGGAAATGCCTAACATGTTTGCAGGGTGTTCAGCAAGCTCACCTCGAGGATAAAGATAAGGTTTTGAACCAAAAATTTACCGCTATTGGACATCTCGTCATATGGCTACTAGAGAAGGTTATGTTCATAAAGGTCTAAGAATTTTTTAGCGGTACCTGAGGAGGAACCCTTTCTTAATAAGAAAAACAGTGAGGTAGAAAATTAGTGAATCAGAATCAAGCCAGATTTCAAGAGAACATTTATTGAACCTTTTCATAGCGCTCAATTTCATGAAGACAATCGTTCGAAATCACCAAAATTCAAATTCTCGATGTGGAGAACCTTTACCAGACCATTTCTTAAAGCCAAATATTTCATTGGGATTTTACTTGTAGCTAAACAGCTCTATGGAGACTAGTGACAGGTGAATTTATATTAATTGACTATTAAAGATTATGCATGGAGATTGACTAGACAAAAGGCAGTGAATGCAGCCACATGAAATTGTTAGCACAAAGACATTTTTGCCCCCATAGCTGCGACTAAAACTTAAATCAGCTTAAAACAAAAGCATGACTAGATGTACATGTAGATCTAAGCAACTGTTATTCTTCTACTTATACTAAATGGAAGAACTATGTAGATTTTCTATTTTTCTTTGTTTGTGGTCAGTAAGCAACTGAAACACGTGTAATTATGACAGCTGAAAAAATATGATGTGCGATTTATTTGTTATTCAAATACGTAAGTGACATGTATGTGTTGATCTGTAACCGACACCTGTATGTAAATCACTCTGCTTGGATTGCACAGTAAATACAGTGCTGTCTTGGTTTCAGGTGTTCTTGTACAGTGATCATCCCTCATTTGCGCAACAACTAAAGGTCGTTGGATAAGTTGAAATGAAGGTATTGAAGTTGTTTATCGCAGTTGTTTTCATTTTATCCTGCAAGTACATTACGTCACACAATCTGATTCCTAATCAAGATGGGAAATTTAATATCACTTAACAAGCATGATAATTATATTATGAGTAGTTACTCAATTTACTTTAAAACTTCAAAGCCTCTCTGCGGCAATTATTTTCGATAATGAAAATATAGGTTTTTCTTTCTCTCTAGTTTAATGCCAACAAATCAGAAAACTCCCTTTTTTATATTAGCGGACCTTTTTTCAACGCAATGCCTCTGTTGCAGTCACAGAAATCAGACAGCTTGTCTCTTCTACTGTTTGACTAGAAGGGAAGCATTGGAACATGTAACGTAAATGAAATGGCACAATCTCCCGACTAAATACCATAGCAATCGAACAATGAGCAGCCACTTCAACATTAAACACGCCAAATTGTGCAAAGTTTCAGTGACTGTTATCAACCGGATTACACAGCAAAGAGACACAGACGATGTCAAGTTCTACAGAGAAGTTTGTGAGCGTTTTTTCATGCGCCTGCTAACTTTTTTAAAAATGATCGGAGGGCCCAACATTATCGAGAAAACTTTTGCGCAATTATCTGAATTCTTCGAATCTGAAGGAATCATGGCGATCGGAGTATTTTGAAGGAATTCGTAGCAATCCACAAACGATGAACGACTATTTTTCCTATCTCAGTGAGGCATTAAGAATTTCTTTTTGCCCACTCAGTAAGTTCCTCCATGTGCCTCGTTTTGAATCAGTTTGTACTTCTAGCAAAGTGACACGCTTAAACAATCTAATTCTGTGAGTCGAAGGCATTCTCACAATCTTTCAGGACTAGTACCACCATTTTGTCTTGATCGCTGCGTTTCACCATTAGCTAGTTGATATAATGAATCGTCTATTCTTGATGAATTCAATCTCTATCATTGAAATCTTCTTTGTAAGAAACCTTTCGGATTTTTTCAATCTTGCCAAGTACTAAAACTTGGTTTGTCATTTAGTTTACTTAATTTTATATCACAGTTTTTCAATTTATTAATCCTTACGACGAAAACAAAAATAATGACAATTACGTAACATATACCCACCAAGTACAGTAAATGTAAGGTTGAAAAATCTACTCTACAGTGTGATGGTTGGTGAAAAAGTCGTGATGCAAAAATTCCAAATAAACAAGGCCCCGTAAAGCGATTTATTCCTTAATCAAACGATTAACTGGTAAAGAACATCAACTAAAAATGACATGAAATGTACTTTTCCTTGGTAATTCCAACAACAGTAGCACTAGTATTGACTTTCTATAATATGTTGCGGAAGATTGTCAACGGCTTGTAAACACGTTAGCAGCTTATTCAACCAAACTGATACTTCCTTTCTATCGTAATTTTGGTTGCTCAACGAATTTGGTCAACAACTGGCTGCGACTCCCTCCATTCCATCATCTACTGCATGGGAGTGGGAAGCAAGAGATTGAGAATGAAGGAAGCATTGCATTAAATTAATTCTGATCGCCTCCTCTGCCTTCAGGTTACGCCATCTTATGTGCTAAATTATTTCCTCGTCGCCTTCCGTAGATATTACAAAACAGTTCGGTATTGATATACATGTACACTGTCCCGTCCTCTTCACTTGATGCAATTTCGAATGCAACTAACAATCTATTCGTATTATTAATGGATTATTCGTCATTTTCGGCATCTTAGCCTTTAAAATAGGGAATACACAAATGATTGACCATCAGAAGTCAGTGCCACAGTTGGAAACGAGCAAATTGCTTTTGGTAAGTGTTGTTAACTTGCACATATTCGATTGTGTCAGGCGTTAATCAAGGTACAGTTTTGGCTCCATTTCTTTTTTCATTGTTTGTAAGTGATCTTTAGTGCCGCTATAACGACAGCTTTGAAGCTTTTACGTCACTACTCCTCTGGACCTCTGGACCAAAAGATCGCTAGGCCAAACACTTAACCACTGTGCCACGGAGACCACAATAACGACAGCATTGCTACAAAATATGCAGATGATCTTACGATTGTAATGCCTGTAAAGTCAGAAGATGAGTCATTGCTATCTGATATTGTAAACGATGAAATTGGAAATGTACTGTCTTGGTGTCGAGAAAATGAACAATTGTTAAATTTAGACAAATCTAAAGTGACATTTTTCCACAAGAAAGAGCTATTTATGAATTTATCATTACCTTTTGAGATTGTTAAGGAGTTAAAAATTCTCGGTTTAATTATCAGTGAAGATCTGAAGTTTGAAAAACATGAAGAAAAGTTAGTAAAAAAGACCAGCAGTCGATTGTATGCACTCCGGAAGTTGAAAAGATACCTTTCGGATCATGAATTGCATCAGCTGTATACAATCTATGTCAGAAGTGTTATAGAATATGCATGTCCGTGCTTCGTTGGTCTCAATGTAAAACTTTCTGGACTGCTTGAAAAAGTTGACCGAAGAGCACACCATTTTTCTGATAATTCATGAAATTATAAATGTTTCGCAAATGTCATTACTGAGAGAAGATATGAAATTAGTCGACGTCTTTTTAGAACAATTGCATTAGATCCCACTCATTCGTTGAATTATCTGATTCCACGAAAACTTTGCTACTCCGGAAAATTTTGTGTGCCTTTGTGTAGAACTCAGAAATGTAAGCAATCATTTATTCAATTCGCAACTTCGTTGATAAATGAATTTTGACTTTATGACTTGTAATTGACTTTATGTATCTCTGTATGAATTTGTATGTCAATAATAATTTTCAGTTTTTGAAATATAAACATACTACTACTACGTCAAATTTCATTTTTTGAGCAACTTTTGGTCGTTTCGAGTGAGCGTCAAAACTAAACAGAGCAGGGTGTTGTATAATCTTTTGAAGCTGCTTGTGAGAGGGACCAGGTTTGAGCCACTTACCTCTTAATCGCTAGTTCACACCATCAACCACTAAGCCATGTTATCGGGAACGCTTTTGCAGATAATAATTAGGTGCATTATTTACCACAGAGTGACGTCTAAATATGATGACAGAAACTCGCATGGTTGAATATACACGGATTGCTATGAAATGATTGATAAATTCGACAATTCAAAATTCAATTGTTGGACCTGTAATTGAGTCTTAGAATGTAATACAAAAATGGAGCCAATTATAAATACAGCATCTATCTGAAAAGTGAAATACAGGACTCATTTTAAATCGACAAATGATTCCCAGATAGGCATCATTTGTTCTTAGATCCTCATTTTTAAAACAAGAACAACACCTGATTTTCATTTAAGCCTCATTTCTGGGTCACACTGCATAGTAGTGGAATCGTACTGTTCAATGGTGTATTCAGAATGCTTCACGTGCTGCATACGTCGAACACACTAAAACTGACTGCTCCACTTTTCTTTTCAACATTTTATTTATGGCACCATGTTATTCGAATTCTCGCTCTTGTCAATTGAAAAGTTAAGTAGGAAAAACCAACTACTAAGCATCATATTCAGAAATTCTCGTTTTTGAAGAAAACGGCCAGGTGCTTATATTGTGTATGCCATTAACAATTAACAGCATAATAGGCCTATCTGTTTACATACATCTGTTTAATATCTCATCTATTTACATACTCGCATTAAAGATAAGCTGATTCTTTCGAATGCATTTTAAAAAAAGTGGCTTTTGACACACTCCCCCTCTTTTAAAATGTCCGTGCACGCCAACGTAGTCCCATGATTGCTAAATACTGGCTTGGAACACTGATTAGGCAATTAACAGTCTTAAATCAAATAGTTACTTCAGCACTTGAAAATATACCTAAAATATGGTGCCATTAATGTTTGTAAATGCTTGTATTGTCGACTTTGTAATTCGACATTCATTGTATCATGATTATCAAAATACTTGTAGGTTTAGTTGTCCACGTAAGACACTTGACACTCACTAATTGTCCACGACACTTCGCAAACATACTTTCTACAGTGGGTCATTCATCAGATCTTCATCCGAAAAGGGATTTTTCTTCTGTAGAATTCTCACCAAACACTGTTCTTTTGTATTCTAATTTATCAATGCAGCATCATTATTGCTATCACCTCAAGCGTGCAATATGATCGGGTTCGCACACTTGTACTGAAAACGTATAGCTGTGTTGACAAAACTGAGTAAATAAATCTTGAAACAGGTCATTGTGCTTCCTGCAAGTATCTGACATTCAGGATATCTGACAAAGCTTGGAAAAAGAATAACAATTTTTCAGCAAATTTTTGTCATTATCGAAATGAATGATGAGACTCATGACATCAATGAAATTTGAGAAACTGCAGTTTTTCCATCGCTTTGTTTTCCTTTACTATTGAAAACTGATCTTCCTTGCATTGAGCAATAGCGCAGAAACGGTAGAAAATCGACAGACAAACAACAGGTAGATATTCTAAATCATCAACCAACCGCCACTCATCCCTATCAATGTCAGCTTATAGTGTAGAGCTTGTCACTCAAAATTTTGATTACTGAAATAAAAAGAGATCCACTTGGGAATGAGAGTTTAGAAACTGATCCCACGATTCCATCTAGTGCATTGCATTCTATAAAGTGAGCTCTATTTAGAGGAAATCACGTGATAGGCTGGCTGGCCACAACAACGCGTAGTAAATGAAAAAAGCCATCATCATCAATTTTGATAATTAAGTTCTGAATTCATATTGGATTGCAGCAGAGGAAAAAATAACAAAAATACAAAATACTACGAACGGAACAGCAGTTATCAAAAATAGGATCAATTTGTTAAATTACCTTGCAGCAAATTTAACAGGACAACAATCAATGAATTGCAGATGTTATTTGTGGGCAATGTGACTTGCAAATGTCGAACTATGGTTTTTTAAAATTTCAATTCAGACTTGAAAGTGTTACTGACAACAGTGGATACACATGGAGTACATCTATTGAAATAATGAAATGTGACATAGACCTGTAAATGGGCCTGGAATTTTCGTGTAAACGTCACATCAGCACAATCATCATGAGATTAACATCAAGATAATTCCCCGTAGGCAAGCTAGTATTATGTGTTGACTTGACCACTGAAGAAAGATAGAAGAAGTAGAAGAAACATCGTGCTAACAAGAATATTGAGGTCGGTAAATTAGAAATTGTCCAACATGTTCACGAAAAATATCACAAAAAATATCCGAGCCAAATGAAGACTATTGACAAGGAAAGAATTTGAAAGAAACGTCTCTTTTACGCATAGAACATCTTTTAGTCCGGATGTCCGTCCTGCTGACTTCCAATGACAATTTCGGGGCTCGACCATTAAACTGAAAGATCGCTATGCCAAGCACTTGAGCACTATGCCACGGAGAACACAGCTGCGCAATACAAGACACTATATGTAATTTCTTGTATCTTACATACATGCTACATAGTTTTATATAATTTCTATTAACTTGACAAGTCAAATTACTGACATGGGCCTGCAAGACTGCGAAATAGCAATAAGACTAGTAGTTCTACAACGGTTTCCTTTCGTGCAGTTAGGCTATGTACAAGTATATTTTCACAGCATGATAGCATAAAGGGAATCATTAGCAAGATATTATCTTATTCATGCTGCTATTCATCAGTCAGACTTGTTCTGAGTAGACTCAACTCACAGATTAATCAAATAATGCCATAAAGTACATTTTATCTCTATAAAAATGCAGATGTCCTCCTTTTACGCTGAACTTTACAATGAACTTGAGTGTGCGGCTAAAGAACATCAGCATGACAGGCGACAGCCACGAAGAATGAAAAATGATTGCAGATAGTGATATAAGTCTATCCAAAGGGCATTACTAAGAGTCAAGTAGAGTTCGTTCTACTGTCGTGGCGAAGAGAAGAGAAAGGACAAAAGGACAAGAAGATAGGAAGTGGAGCGAATGAAAAATATAAATTATCTGACAAGGCTTAAATCAAAACAATCTCCTCAGACAACAAATCAAAAACGATTTCTGCATCTAGATATCAATATCAAGTCGAGGTGAAAATTCACATCAAGGAGTATTTACGCAATTGTTTGTTCATCGTCATGATCGAGGCAAGCCTCTTGAAGAGCAGTTGGATAAAAAGATAACGGTTGAACAACCAATGACGGTTTGGTTCCAAAACAGAATAAATTAAGTGACTCTAATTTGAGTCAAGGTTCCTATGTACATGTAGATTAAGGTATTTAGAGATGCTGCAACATTGATCGTAATTTCTCACAATCTGAAATAAAATGATGAAATTCCAATTCTAATCAATTTTAAATGTACGTAAATTAATCCCATGAAATAATTTTCTGAAAATAGAATATTCTTTAAGCATAGAAAGGTTGCTCGTGTTATTGATTGGTGGTCCATAGATTACTGAATATTGCAATATCACGATAATCAAAGTAAGTATGGTGATTAAAATCAAAGAAATTCTGTTCCAAACTTCGTCAACCTTTGTTATGTGAAGTCACTTTTGTACGTTCTGTTCCATTTTCAGTTTGCTGTCACGTCTGTTTTTCAATGAAAATAATCGTATATTGTTTATCTTGCAGATAAGTTCTACAATGAAGATTTTTAAGCCTCAATTTTATCGTCATTAAAACGTGTGCTTTATCTTTCACAAAACAGGCAAAGACATGTCATAACAAGTTAGGCATCATAGCGAGTATGCGAAAACATCATCTCATTCTAGGAAGCTCTCTTTGACAATTCCTAATCAAAGCCTCTCCTTCACAATGTGCATCATCAGAGACAGACAAATGATGAAAGGAGCAACTTGGAGGTAGATGGATTGCACTTAACTGAGTGAATACAGTGGCGTCTTCAATTGAAAAGAACATAATTATCTTTGACAAGGCATAGTTTATAAACGGATTTATAAAAAACCCGCACAATTATTTCACTTCAAAAGTCCATTATGAGCCAGGATTCAACAATCACATTATGAGCCAGGCTTCATCGATGTGTAAGTCTACTTTCTGGTGTGCGCACAGAATTAGATAGGACGTCTCTTCTTCCATTTGACTAGAAGGGAAACATTGGAACATGTAGCGTAAATGAAATGGTACCATCTCCTGACTAAATACCATAGCAATCGAACAATGAGCAACCAGTTCAACATTAAACACGCCAAATTGTGCAAAGTTTCAGTGCCTGTTATCAACCGGATCACACAGCTAAGAGACACAGACGATGTCAAGTTCTACAGAGAAGTTTGTGAACGTTTTTTCATGCGCCTGCTAACTTTTTTTAAAATGATTGGAGGGCCCAACATTATCCAGAGAACTTTTGCGCAATTATCTGAATTCTTCGAATCTGAAGGAGTCGTTGCGATCGGAGCATTTTGAAGGAATTCAGAGCAATCCGCAAGCGACTCACAACTATTTTTCCTATCTCTGTAAGGTATTAAAAATTTCTTTTTTGCCCACTTATTAAGTTCCTTCATGTGCCATCTGTTTGAATCAGTTTGCACTTCTAGCAAAGTGATACGATTAAACAATCTAATTCTGTGGTTGTGCGCATTCATATCAAACTCTTGATTAAGCAACTACATCTACTCAAGGAAATCTCCCTTTTGGTGGGATTCTATTGTCGTCCAGAAGACTCACTGGCATGGGGGTCAAATTAATGACCCAGACTGACAGTGCAAGTTATTATGTTTCAAACTTTACCACCGAAGACAATTGACACACGCAGCCCACTTGGCATGGACTTGTATCGGGAGTACAAGAAGTGATAGGAACTGGTGATATATCAGATGCACTGAAATACTCGTGACGTAGGTTGCAGCATTTTTAGAAGCGTGCGAATATTCCAACGACTGGTGTGCAACGAAACATCTATCCCTGATTAGTGCAATGAAGCTCATTGCTGCGAAGTGCCCTTGCTATGTAAAAATGGGTATCAATTCTATGCAGATTTTTGATAAATCGAATTGGTATTGCATATTACTATGTGACTACCTAGAGTTGGACATAAAAACAAATCAAAGCTACTTTCAATATCATGTTAGGCACATATGAAATACAAAAACATAGCTGAGATCAATGTGACCCCAGTAACACAGGAATTGGTAGGAAAAATATCATACATCCACTGATTAGTAAATGATATGTACATGTATAGTATAGCATATGGCAAATGGAATGATGCGGTTCAAAGTTTTTGAAATCATTGTGGAATAAGAAAAATAAAGACTGCTACTATGGGAAAAGTCTTTTTCCATTGATCAACCCGCAAATCGTTGCTTGTCCTCACTTGATATGATTCAAACATACATGACCCGAACATCCATAAAATTACCCATTGGATTATATTTGAGCCAAACTGAAATCAATGCTCTCCAAAATCCTTAAAGTTAAATGAAAGGTATATTCTTTCTGTATAGCACTTGCAATCATTGATAAGACCATAAAATTATTCGTAAATGCCATTCTAGTATTCTTGGGCCAATTAAGGCTAAAGCCCTTCGGATAAGCTTGCTTGCTTTCACTTGAGAACCGGCACAGAGATATTATTGTTGCACTGTGATGTATTATTGTATGCATCATATACAGCACTGTACATACATTTTGGTTTGGGCATTCTACACTTTGATTTCATGTATTACACACTTGTACATGTATACTTTACAGCAGATTTAATTCAATTTCACATTATTGCAACAATTACTTGTGCATTGATATAAAGCACGCGCAAATGTAACATTTATACATGCATGCACAAATTAACCTGCATGTGACGCACATGTCTACCACCGGCGCTGTGGTCTTGTGGTAGAGTGTTCGCTCTGCGTCCGGGAGACCATGGTTCAAACCTTGGTCGGGTCAAACCTAAGACTTTTAAAGTAGGTACACTCTGCATTCTTGCTAAGCACTCAGCACAAAAAGAATGAGAGTGGGATTAATGGAACTCGGCCACATAGAAGAAAGGCTCTGTGCCTAATGTTCTTCCAAGTATAAACAAGGTTCATTTATTTTTATTTATCTTAGGTCTTTCGGTATGTTCAATCTTTCATGATGCGGAATCCCTATTCTTCAAAGGGTGCACAAATTAAAAATGATCGGGCTCATATGCAGTAAAGTAGCACTTTGTTCAAAAGAGTCTGTTATTTTATTTTGAACCCGATGACTGCGAGTGATCAAGGAGGAAAGGCAACCAATACTACAAATGACATCGTCACTCTTAGGTAGTCTCTCAAAATGGTTTCCGGTAAGATTAAGCGCTCAATAGTTGGAGATAGATATAGAGAGAATGACCTGAGCGCTGCGCAGCAGCAACATGAGACAACCATTTGTGCTAATAAAGAACGTCATAATTTCATAAATGGCTCTGCGGGCAGAACAGTTGGTCTTTATATCCTGGAGGCACGTTATGAGCGAGGCACTATATGCTATACAGAAGAGATAGGAAATTTTGTCGATACCTTGAGGACAGGTACGTTGCAAGGGAGTCAGTTATAGGTTGGATTTGCAGTATATAGAATGCGTCACATGTTTTGATGTCAATGAAGAGCTGCACATTTACCCTCAGCAAATACTGCAAATTTGGAATATACTGTACTTAATCATCAGTAGCACTGTTTTCCTAAGGGTGTGGGCGGTGCACCGGCCCTTCTTCTCGAACCGGTTCTCGATGCAGTGTGTGAATTTCGATCAAATTGATGTCTTACTGTATAGTTTCAATTTTAATTCTGCTACCTTTGTCGAAGCAAATTAGGACAAAAATATTTAAAACATGCAATATAGTAAATACAACTGTGAGAATATTATTCAAATCTATTTATCAATTCAATTCAAATTCATAATTTCTACATCGTGAAAATAAAGCTTTTTGAAAATCGCGGCTACATCACATAATAGTCGATGCATTTTCTGATGTTGAGAAAAAATGTGAAAAAAGTGACGAAAGTTGGATAATTCAAGCTCATGACAAATCATTTTATGCCACCGAATTTCGAAACCTAACGAATCCTGCGTACCTCGCTGCTGCCCCTCTTGCTAGGATAATTCCTAGCATTCCAGTGGCCAGTGTTCCGTTCGAAAGATCTCTCCTGTATCTGGTATCAGGTAGCATAAAAGACGGATTACTTGAAGACGAGTGATGTCGAGATTTTGACTTCATTTTGACGAGATTCGATTGCACAGTAATTTGCAGATATTCTGATGTTTTAAAGTACATGATATCGAGAAGATAATACACGATAAGTACATGAATCGAGAAGATAAAAAACAAGCTGTCTTTGCTATACATGGAGGAATACATTAAAGGAACCAAAACTCAAACCAATTTTCCGCCACTGACTGAGGAGCTTAGTCGCCAATTTTTTTGCCATTTTCAATAATTCATAATTTCTGATTTTATCAAGCATAATTCCACTAGAAACATCATAGATACACGGGCTGAGTATGATGAGCGTCACATCAGAAATGTAATTAAAAGAAGAATATGTAAGTCTGTCTCAAGTTCTTTAGTGTTTTTAGAGCTTTCCTGGTACTTAACTTAAAATTGCATTGAATTCTGGAAAATATGAATATCTATTATATAAGATAGACCCAACCATCAAGATTCTGAAGTCTTCCATTAGCCATCACAGGATAATCTACGACGCGAAACAAATTATCTCTCGACTATACTTAGGTAAGAGCTTTCTAATTTTTTTCGGTCCACCTTTCGGAAAATTATGACATATAGCCAAAGAATCAAGAAGTCGAATGTAAACCAAAGAAATCCTTTTATCCTCTAGAATGAATATCTTTATAAGAATAAATAGACCTGATTTCATATATCTGCTGTTTCATTCGAAGACTTATTCCTATCGACACATTGACAAACATTATAACCGACTGATTATGAAATCCATTAAGACATAGTGTGTGTGTGTGTGTGTGTGTGTGTGTGTGAGAGAGAGAGAGAGAGAGAGAGAGAAAGGGAGGGGACAGAGATACATAGAAATGTGGACAGATTTCTAAGGAAATTCAAACAATCTTAACAGGCGTGAAAGAATGACAGTGAGGCAAGATTGAAATGCGTTTCTCATGGCAACTGTGAAGAGTGCAGGAGTTGATGAGTGACGAAGGAGAGCACAAATCTCAAGTGAAACAAAAAGCCAGTCAGATAGAATACAGTTATATTGAAGACAGGTGAGCAGGCGAATTTCAACATACTGTTTCATGCCACTGGTTATTTCCTTCTCCGATGGAAAATGTGAAACATCAAGTAGATCGACGAGTAAGATACGAGTTCCTATACAGGGTCATCATATTCTTCACATCTAGATATATGTATTTGAAATAATGATTTTGTAAACTTGAAGTGATTTACAATTTAGCAGGAATATTTCGTTTGCAATGTATCAATGGAAATACACGTAGAAGTCAATCCGTCAATAAGTTGACATCAGGTCGATAGTACATGTATTGAACTGGAGTGTGACTATATAGCAGTACAATGGATATCTATGATAATGATAACTGAAGAGTAAGATAGTCTTCACCGACGACAGTTCGTCATAAAGTCGAGGAACAGATTAGTGATGCAGACAAAGAGAGTGCAGGCGATTTAGTTCATCGATATGATGTCATTGTACTGATGGTGTGAAGATTATTATCATAACTGTAATGAAATGCAGCAGTTTATCACATCAATTTGAGCAAGCAAAATCCCGACATTGGCAATCCCAAGATTGCGTCATGCAAACTTCGGAGTGAAACGTGTGCAGTCACTTGATCCGGCATTTTGGGATTGACCGAACATACAAGTAGACCTACACTGTATATCAATCACTCACAGCTTCGGGAGAAAATGTACTGTATGCACACAGCCAAATTTGATGGGTGTACCCGGTTATATTTTACTTCTTATGGGAGTTTTTACTTTTTTACTTATCCTTCTTTCCTTCCTGATGGTCCAACTATTGGAATAGATTTTATTGTTTCAGTGTCACCATAAGCAAAACGCCTCTAGATCATCCAATTCTCTTAAAAGATGCCAAGAATTGCAGATTTGGGATGCTATTTATTTCGATAGCTCAGAATACGGGTATTTCGTGATATTGCATTTCGTATCTATTCAATGGTTTGTGCAGCAGATAAGTCAATATTGTGATAAATGTGGTCAAAATCGATGAGCTAATTACATTCGCATCTGCATCAGTGGAATTACATGTTCTCGAAAACCACATTCGTCATGCAATTCAACAATACACTGCATCGATATATACGGTGCTGACCATTCCCAACATCCCCATTCAAACACTCCCACACAATCCACAACATCCCCATTCAAACACTCTCACACAATCCACAACATCCCCATTCAAACACTCCCACACAATCCACAACATCCCCATTCAAACACTCCCACACAATCCACAACATCCCCATTCAAACACTCCCACACAACCCACAACATCCCCATTCAAACACTCCCACACAATCCACAACATCCCCATTCAAACACTACCACACAATCCACAACATCCCCATTCAAACACTCCCACACAATCCACAACATCCCCATTCAAACACTCACACAATCCACAACATCCCCATTCAAACACTACCACACAATCCACAACATCCCCATTCAAACACTCCCACACAATCCACAACATCCCCATTCAAACACTCCCACACAATCCACAACATCCCCATTCAAACACTACCACACAATCCACAACATCCCCATTCAAACACTCACACAATCCACAACATCCCCATTCAAACACTCCCACACAATCCACAACATCCCCATTCAAACACTCCCACACAATCCACAACATCCCCATTCAAACACTCCCACACAATCCACAACATCCCCATTCAAACACTCCCACACAATCCACAACATCCCCATTCAAACACTCACACAATCCACAACATCCCCATTCAAACACTCCCACACAATCCACAACATCCCCATTCAAACACTCCCACACAATCCACAACATCCCCATTCAAACACTCCCACACAATCCACAACATCCCCATTCAAACACTCCCACACAATCCACAACATCCCCATTCAAACACTCTCACACAATCCACAACATCCCCATTCAAACACTCCCACACAATCCACAACATCCCCATTCAAACACTCCCACACAATCCACAACATCCCCATTCAAACACAATCCACAACATCCCCATTCAAACACTCTCACACAATCCACAACATCCCCATTCAAACACTCCCACACAATCCACAACATCCCCATTCAAACACTCCCACACAATCCACAACATCCCCATTCAAACACTCCCACACAATCCACAACATCCCCATTCAAACACTCACACAATCCACAACATCCCCATTCAAACACTCCCACACAATCCACAACATCCCCATTCAAACACTCCCACACAATCCACAACATCCCCATTCAAACACTCCCACACAATCCACAACATCCCCATTCAAACACTCCCACACAATCCACAACATCCCCATTCAAACACTCCCACACAATCCACAACATCCCCATTCAAACACTCCCACACAATCCACAACATCCCCATTCAAACACTCCCACACAATCCACAACATCCCCATTCAAACACTACCACACAATCCACAACATCCCCATTCAAACACTACCACACAATCCACAACATCCCCATTCAAACACTCCCACACAATCCACAACATCCCCATTCAAACACTCCCACACAATCCACAACATCCCCATTCAAACACTCCCACACAATCCACAACATCCCCATTCAAACACTCCCACACAATCCACAACATCCCCATTCAAACACTACCACACAATCCACAACATCCCCATTCAAACACTCCCACACAATCCACAACATCCCCATTCAAACACTCTCACACAATCCACAACATCCCCATTCAAACACTCCCACACAATCCACAACATCCCCATTCAAACACTCCCACACAATCCACAACATCCCCATTCAAACACTCCCACACAATCCACAACATCCCCATTCAAACACTCCCACACAATCCACAACATCCCCATTCAAACACTCCCACACAATCCACAACATCCCCATTCAAACACTCTCACACAATCCACAACATCCCCATTCAAACACTCCCACACAATCCACAACATCCCCATTCAAACACTCCCACACAATCCACAACATCCCCATTCAAACACTCTCACACAATCCACAACATCCCCATTCAAACACTCCCACACAATCCACAACATCCCCATTCAAACACTACCACACAATCCACAACATCCCCATTCAAACACTCCCACACAATCCACAACATCCCCATTCAAACACTCCCACACAATCCACAACATCCCCATTCAAACACTCCCACACAATCCACAACATCCCCATTCAGACACAGCTTCAGACTCACCGTTTTGGGCGTGCGGATATTCCCACAGAATTCATCATATCCATTACTGCCCTGCATACATATCCACATATGCTAAGTCATGATATTCTCGATTTGAATTTTTGACGAAGGCGGGATAGTCTTGGACTAGCTCCCTTATGCATTTTTCTTCCTAATTTCCTTCCTGATCATTCTTGTGACAGCAATGGTATTATCAGACATTCTTTTCGCTTTCGCTTTCGTTTTACAACCTAACTTTCCCGATCCACCACTTCTTCTCTAAAGTCTTACAAATAATTGCCATATCTCGTCATTTTCTATCCCAAGTTTGACCCCGCTATCGGAGATGCATAATTTCAGCGACGTTGTGTCAGTTTTCAATAGAGGGGCTCAGACGGAAGATCAAGGCGCAGTAGTAGAGACGAGAGTGCGAAGGGATCAAATTTTTATTCATTTATTCATTTCTGTCGACAGAGCCTCGTTTCTCCGTCTCATTTACTCCATCTTCCATCAATAGAACCGACAGGAAGGAAAACCGCTTCGCATCCAACAATACTTCTAACGGCAGTCAGAATCAGTCTAACAGGAAACTGTTCGATTCGTAGAATCGACTGTGGTCATATGGCGGTCATCCTTGCATTCACCTTAGCTATATTTGTTCCTCTTCCTATTCTTCTGTTCTCTCTCTCTCTCACGCACACACACACACACATTGCATTCATCATACACATACAGACACACAGTGCATTCGCATACAGACACACAGCCAGCGCATTCACACACATTCAAAGCAAATAAATTGCAGGTAGGAATAGATATTGATTGATAATATCAAATTGATTAATTTTATTGAGAAAATTATTTTTCCTGTGATTTTTAAAAGATGATATCCTGATGATCGCTGATTCGCAGCTGATTTGCACGTCATTGCAGACTCAATCTTGAGTCTAGAGTATAGATACACTGTTTGGAAAGTGGATCTTAAGTCATGCGAATTCTCACATGAACACTGGAGGTATGCAGCATTTGCATGCTGATAATGCTCAAACTCAGCACTTGTGATTAATGAAAATTTGATTACAACTATAACTCCTGCAGCCGCAATCTACATTCATCTACCTGCTTCGGAAAGGGGAATTCCAAATCATTGCAGTCGTGACGCGTCCATATATATTTTTAAATAGCCGTGATATGTAGGAGTCCGTGACTACAGGAAAACATTCAACTCTTAGCTCCGCACAGCTGCATACGCCATCTGATAGATTCTGCCACATTGGGAAGAAAATGCCATAAAATCAGATTACTTCTGCATTCGGGCTCTGTATGGTATTGGAAAGAACTTTAGAGTGAAATTGATGGCACACAGTGGTCAAATGTTCTACACCCCGAAGAAAATGCAATTGATTTCCACTAGCACCATCTTGCAAAGCAGGTCATGAGCACTGGAAAAATATAACATGCCAAATAATCCAACGAGCTAATAATAAGGCATTGAAACTTATTGATTTTTCAAATTTTTACGAAATAAAACTGACTTTTGCTTTGCTAAAAAATGCAATCCACTTTTGTTCATACAAGCTGGCTAATCGATGTTTTCCATGGAAAATCAATTTTCTAGAAACGAGTGTGAAGAAGTGAGTAAGTGAGTGGGTAGAGGGATTTACTTCAAAACCTATTTATGGGTCTTGAAGCTGCTACTCATCACTTTCAGATTTGAAATTACAGCGCCAGATACATTTCATACTTCCTTCAGACATAAACAAAGCAAAGTCCATGAAATGATTTACTTCAAGAATCCGCAGTCATTTTCTACGGTGAGAAGGAGAATTCATTTTCTTGGCAGTTGAGATGATTGGTTCAATAATCATCGTGTCATGCTTCGAAGGCAACCGACATTCGGACTCCAGGTAGCTGAGTTTTGGTTCATGGAATGTTAGTTTATTACTTGTGACACGTAATTTACGGCAATAGGCACTTCTTCATGTATGTCAAATAGTTCTTTAAAAGATCAAAGATATTGGTTGAAAAAAACATACAAATTCCTTTCCTTACATATCCTTCTCCCTCTATTCCTTACATACTTCCCTATAGCAAAGATTCCAATGTGGAATTTTCAAATCTTGTAATCAATCCATGCAAGTCGTTGAGCAAAGTCGCTAATTTTTATTTGTACCCTTAAAAAAAGGCTCAAGAATTTTTTTGTTTTTCCTAAATTCATCCATTGATAAATTGATTATTAGTTACTCAAAAATCAGCTTTGAACAGCTACAATCATAAAATCTATTATACTAGTGATAACGCATTATTCAAAATCAACATCACCGACCTTCAAGCGGTCAAAAATACAACCGCAGTGAATTAACTGTCTTCCACATCGTTATCACATCAACTCGATATCTACGATATCGTCAAATTGTGCGCATAGCGTGCACCAAAGCGGTCGCTG
Organism: Prostheceraeus crozeri; assembly: GCA_907163375.1. NCBI lineage: Eukaryota > Metazoa > Platyhelminthes > Polycladida > Euryleptidae > Prostheceraeus > Prostheceraeus crozeri. The sequence continues at coordinate 1,081,663 of CAJQUW010014715.1, read as the reverse complement.
ATAGGCTTATATTCTGTGTTATTGTCACAAGCTCAAATCAAAGTCACTGACTGATACTACGAAGTACTTGCTGTTATGAGTGATCGCCATATTACTGCTTGCTAATTCATTTTTATTAATCAAGACCTTGAAGTTTTCTAAACATCGAATGTCTTTTTACAAAATTCCTCACTCACTCCACGGTTTCGCGTCCATTCCCTCCCGTGTTTCGAGTGTTGGGCGTAATCCTCAATCAGTTTAATTTACAATTATCGCAAAACATGCAGCCTGTATCGGATTTTTTCACTCTAAATATTTCGTTCGTCTGCATCGGTTCGATTAATGAAATTCTTGTCAAGAAGGTAATGATAATGATCATTTAATTACACAATAATGAAATTCACTTTGACTAAAACATAAAATTACCCAAAGCTAATGCAAAACTACTTCCAACTATTGAACAAAACCATTGTGCTCCAAACCATGTGAATACAATTCGTACACTGATATCAAGAGACACCAATTCGATGGAAGGCATCGATAGAGTTGATTTTTTAGTAGACTATCACATTAAAAGTTTCATTTTTGCGGCGAATAAGTTCAGCAATAACTCACTTTAAACATGTCCAACGCCAATTGATATGCTGGGGCGTAGATAGGTTCCATAGATAAAAGCAAACAAGCCTGAAATCAACAACAGAGAGATGAAATGGCGAAGATGGAATGAACTCGTTGAACTCGTGGTCTATCTTGTTCAACTTTCACGAGTATTTCCAAGCAGGAGAAATTACTTGCAAATTTAGCAAGACTCTTAAATATTTGGGGAGCATTTCTAGATATTGTCGCTGTCTAATATATCTTTTACTATACCCTGATGAAAAGATAAAACAAAATGTGCATGAATTATACTTGATAGCTCTATACGCATATGCATTATATCGAATCTACTACACAATTCTTTTGTTAGTGGAACAAGAAATTGGATGAAGAGAAAATGACAAACAGTGAAACTTCCATGTGGTATATAGTCGACACCAACATTGCTACATAGATTTTTTGCTGCTAATTCCTTTTATGTCTGAAGATAGCCAAAGAGCATTGGCTGAAATTGATTGCCAAGAAAGAAAATGAAGTACATATCATAATTACATAATCGGTTAGATTTCCAAACTTAACATAGCCATTTCATCATATTTTGACAGGTTTCTTATGAGGAAAATTTGAAATGCATAGAGGATTTGATACTTTCTTTATGTTCATAAAAAGCAATTTAAGGTTCTAATTTTATTCATTGAGAAGCGGATTAGCTTCATTTATGGCTCCTAGATGTCCTAGGGGTACACTTCTGTAAAACATCAAGCAAAGGGTGTAGAAATTGGACTTAATTTCTATGTATATAGAAGCGCCGTTTTGTAGGCGTGATGTCAAGATCACCACAAGATTACTAATCCGTTTCAGCCTCCGTTTTTGTCATATCGCAGTCTGCTAGGGATTAATAATCTTTGAGAACCACTGAAGCATTTTGAATTGCATTGCTGGTTAAAACAAGGAATCATTTCATTTGATGCGCACAGATCTGTCTGAATTAAATAAAAAATAAGCATTGGAAATAGAGATGAAATAAAGATTGCCCACATCTTTTGACCAACACTGCATTTCGCTATTTTGACATTCTCACACAGTGATGCTTCGAGTAGCATCAATTAAGCACTGACTTATGCCAAACAGTCACAGTGATGAATATTTTGAATCCTCATTTCAAATATTTGCTTTACATGTTGAAACGAAGCGGCTGATTTTACGAAAGTGTCGCAATAATTTGTCTCAACCTTCTTCTTCAACGTGTAAATGTTCATCTCATCATTTTACATGTCTACCAACTAAAGGACATCAAAACTTCACATTCAGATACATAGGAAGATGTCGAACATATGCTTAATTGCACGCTGTTGACAGTTGGGGCCATAAAACTTTCAGACAAATTTCTAAACGAGGCTGCAGTGTAATGGAAACAAATGTTGGCGCAGGAAGTCAACAAGTCTCCGGTCATTAGCAATTCGGCAAAATTATTATTCTCCTGATGTCAAGCGAAAGAGCGTTAATTATTGACATAATCATTATCATTTTTCAACATTGTTATCTGCAGATCCGTTTCAATGAGGCCAACGTTCAGTTCAAATCAAATCGGTTGACATAATATAATTATTGGAAACACAGTTGACATGTACGAGCATGTAGTTGCACTATAAACTAGAAATGTCATTAGCGGAGTTTTATACAATGTCTTGTGTCCTTTTGTCACTGTAACACTTTAGACGCACGCTACACACAGGAATGACGACCAAAAAGCATCAGCTCCGTCCGAGGATTGGTTTATATTTTAAGTCCCTCCTACATCAGTGTATTCATAATATAATTCATAAGTGTATATCTGCATCAAAATGAAAAATCAATGATTTAGTTTCGGTGGGTCATTAACAGGGTTAGTATACAGGTATAGAGGGCAATGAAGTCACATTCTTTACGATTATTTATGCAGGGCTTGGAATTAATGTTTTCTGAATATTTTTTATGCTTTCAAAAATGTCTATCTTGGAGGTACAGAAGGAATACTTTTTCATGAAAGCATTGAAAAACAATATGCGCTGATTGATTTCTGCACAACAAGTTAACAGGAAAACATCAAACTCTTTGTTCTTCTATTTAATAAAACGCTTATTAATGGCACAATAAATGAATACTTTGGAAATACTTATTATGTTCCGATCCGATTAATGACACTATGGCAAAGGCAGAACGAGACTTCAAGTTAGACTTCCGCCTTAACTAGAAAAACTCATGATTAAAATTAACACATGAACGTAAATTAGTCTTTCGATAATATAAATTACGACAATTTTCTTCAGCAATTAAGAAGACTGCATCAACACATTTGAATTTTGAATCAGTACATGTTTAATTAGTGCGAGAGTTCATGCTAGCGAGAAAATGAATAATTTGATGAATTAAGTCAGTATAAGACTTTGACTAAATCACTCACAGAAGTTCCTGAGCATGTGCTTGCACGGAAACTGAGGTTTTACATTACATTTTGTGATTCAATCATTTTTTTAAGTAGACAGTTCTCTCAAATGAAAATGAACTCGATTCACGTGGCATCTTTGTCATTGAGCATGCATTGATAGCACTTCTTCTAAGTAGTGATTAGCAGTTTCTAATCATGCACCCCTTGACATCTACACAGTCAATGAAACTAGCTTACGTTAGGCTTATCAATACTGCTTCGTCTATCTATTGAATAAATGGAATGATTGCACTGAAATTCCTGACTTTATGACAAAATACCTTCTTTTCTGCTTATATTGAAACACGCTTAGTTCCAAAATTTATGAAATATTATGTCAAATATTTTATCCGCAAACATATAAAAATGTCAAGTTTGTTAATGACCAGCGACACCGACTTCCTGCTGCTCGAGATAATGAATTCTGCCTGCTCGAAGCTAAAATTCTGCTTTTTCTTGTAAAAAAGATACCTAAAGTCAGAATCGAATAAATAGAATAAAATCGAATATGTTCGACATGGAAAACCATCGCAGCCCTTGCTTGTGCCATTCGTATATATGGATGCTTTCACTTAGTGGCAATTTTGAGTGATATACTGGTATTTGATTCTTCATATCGATTGCAATGGTAAAGCTGCTGTATTTTGTGAGCGCACCACACTTGCATACACGCTTTTAAAGTCAAATTCCGGAAATAATTCATGACTTGAATGCTTTATGTAATTTATGTAAGCCTGCAAGTGAGATCATGTAGAATAAATAATGAATTAATTTAGGTTTATCTGTTTATTAAAACTTGCTAGCATCAATTCAAATAGCTTGAATTCTCTAGCAATCTCTAAAAGTGCATCCATTCAAGCAAATCGCCTATTATTCAAGTTTATAACTGCGCATGTCGTCATGCATAAGAATGAGGTTGATTGCTGCTTCATTGAAAAAAGCAAACTGTAGATCTATGTATTCACAGTTCACACGTATTCAGAAGTCTCAAGATAACAATATCCATATAGAAGGAATTATGTTCTTGAATGTTGCTGTATACAATACAAGCAAACGTTTTGATTAAGCACTAAAAGATCTTTCAACAGCAACGCTGATAGATTGTCTTTTGTAATGGCTGCTATCGCCGGCATTTTGCCTTCATTAATGAGTAACCACTTTTTCAGCACTTTGTGGATAAGTGCGACTAAGAGCGCAATATTTAATAGCGGTAGATATGTTTTATCGTGACGTGCCTCGAACAAGGATGATTTCCACCTAAGGACATGATACATGTGTTAGAATCGCCAAAGCAAAGGAGTTATATGCCGCTAGTAGTAGCAATTCTGCTTTTTCTGCTCAATCTGTTGATTTCTGCTTTCTTTTTTTCCACGATGTAAGCAAAGATATAGCTCTCCCTCAATTTAGACGATTGAGGGAGAGCTATATCTTTGCTTACATCGTGGAAAATTGAATAATGAACCTCCCGTATAAGACAACAAAAGATCTGCTTTCTTTACTCGAAAAAGCCGATTCTCCTTCTTTCGCTGTCGACAGAAATCCGGTGTACCTAGTTAATGCTTACAATCCTTCGATTTTTCAAGGTGGCAAATTGAAGTAATGCTGCTGTTATATTATAATATACATACATTTCCTTACCACCAATTGCAAAAAACTATTAATTATAAACTATAATTGTTCAGTCAGATCAATGTTTTTTGCAATCGGTGCCATGTAACCCGGTTCTATCTGTTTCATGACCGTGATCGGCGGTAAATCCGATGCTATATCTTTTTATTTTTAGTTTTAGAAACAATTACATGCTATTGCCGTATAATCGCATAGCTATGATTTCCCAAAGACACAGCCCAGTGCTACAAATATGTATTTTTGCATCTTCACCTTTTCAAATTTTGAGCTCATGTTGTTGAATAGTTTTCTTTTTTATAATATATACTCAGTGACAAAAAGAATGAAACAAGTCCTGATATGAATACTTATGACTTAAACTTGGTTGTACTGTACGTTTGTTTGTTGTTTGTAAAAGGAGAACTCGAATGCTTTACTCAAAAACATTTAATTTGATACTCATGATTTTATCAACTTAAGTTAGAAACGGGTGTGACCACCGCGAGCATCCAAACAGGCATCGATGCGTGAGGGCATGGATGAGCACAGTCGCTGGATGAATGCCAGGTCTAAGAGGTTCCACTGCTCGATCAGTCTGTCAGCCAACATCTTCAAAGACACTGGTGGGTGATTGTACCTCTCCCTCACTCTGCGACCAAGTTCATCCCAGCAGTGTTCGATGGGGGAGAGGTCGGGAGAACGTGAGGGCCATTCCAAGGTTGGGATTCCACTGCTTGCTATCCTGTTAGAGACCACTGAAGCGCGATGGGGCCTTGCGTTGTCATCCTGAAAAATCAATTGATTCGATGTCACTGCTGGAACCACGACCGGTGTCACGATCTCGTCGGCATATCGCTGTCCTGTCAATGTTCCTTTCATTACGATTGCTGGTGTTTTTCCATTGTGCCAGATACCGGCCCAAACCATGACACTACCGCCGCCGTACCGGTCGTGTTCTTTAACGCAACATGAAGCAAATCGTTCACTTGGCAAGCGATGAACACGGATACGACCATCGTTGAAATCGAAAGTAAACCTCGATTCATCAGTCCAGAGCACACGTTCCCACTGACTGTCACTCCACGACTGATGACCTTGACACCACGTCACTCGTCTCCTTCGATGTTCCAGGCTCAGCGGAATTCTCACAGCGGGTCGTCGAGACTGTATACCAGCTTCTCGCAATCTTCGATATGCAGTTCGAACGCTACAGGCAACGTTCCCAGCAACCTTCCAGTACACAATTAGCTTCGGGACGGACACAAATCTGTTTCTTTTAGCAGATAAAACTAAGCGTGCATCTGTCCGCTTGGATGATACCCTTGGTCTCCCTGATCCGTTCTTCTTTTCCACATTTCCTTCTGCTTTCCAACGACACCACCACCTCCATACAACGACCTTTGAAATTTTCAATTCTTTCGCAACAGTTGTAGAACTTTGCCCACAACGCATCATCCCAATTGCCATTCCTCTGATAAAGTTATCGTGCACCATTTCATAAGTCAAATCTGGTCAGCAGTAGGTGGTGATTCTGTTCAACTTCTAGCTGTTACTGTGATCAATATGAAATTTTGAAATATGATGGTCCTATATCATTTCCCTTATCATATGGAGTTCAATGGTGATACACAGAAAGCGAGATATCATCTCAAACCATAGAAAAAAATGAAACAAACTTCCATTCAAGTCAATGATAGTTGGTTTCATTATTTATGTCAGTGAGTATATGTACCCTGATGATAACGACGCGTAGTCGTTGAAATATATTGGCGTAAAATGTATGTACATGTATATTATAATATACCGACTGCATTACTTCAATTTCCCACCTTGAAAAATGAATTTTAATGAAGGCCCTTTTGCCAATCATTCGATTGCTTGCATCATACTAATGTAAAGCTTACCCCAGGGATAAGTTGCGCAAAATACCTGCAATACGTTTTCTAACTTCTCCTGCAACGTCGATAGCCATTGATATAAGAAAACGGTAAATATAGCAAATATAAGAGTCTAGAAAAATAGCATTCAAAACCCCCCTAATATAGCACCCCCCCCTAGATAGCACCCCTAATCTTCGATGATTAATACATAACTACCCAAAGTTTCAGGATTCACTCTTACTCAGCTACCTAATTTGAAGGCATAAGTTTGAAGTAGGGATCACAATCCCAGAAATTAGATCTCCCATCCCCTCACAATTCCCTTGAAATCTCGGGTTCACGAAATCTTACAGACATCTAATTTATCATCCAAAATGTTTTAATCATCACAGTTAACAAATTCTCGAAGCAACATTATCAGCAGCCAAGGGAGGCATGTAATGCTCAAATACGATATAGCTCACACAATCAATGAAGACAAATATGGAGGCTGCGGAAGTAGTTAGATATAATGGCCTTCTTTCCCATTAATAATTAATTCAACACTTGGAATATCGCTGCTCAGCGTTGACCTCTGATACTTCCGAAGAACAATTTTACTTTACTTAATCGCGCTACTTACTGAGTTTAAGAAAAACAGCAATTCAAATGAAATATATACCCATTGTAGATACGAACGCTTTGATTTCTTCTATAGTCTAAATCAGCAAAGTAGTATAGTTTATACCGTAGAAATAGATTGTTTATCTGAAGTTGACTAGAATGGCAATTGAAGGTCGCGGCACATCCAGTGGGACTAAGTTGGGCAATGGATCACCAGTGAAAAGCTTAGAAGTGCACATGTGACTGATTCTAACCCAATGATTCATCCATTGACAAATGTATCTAAGTGGAAATGCGTGCGATTTCTTGTGCCACTACTGTCTATTGCATGAAGCTTTTGTTCCATTCTAGAGGTTTCATTGTTATCAATTTCTATGGTTTATACGATATACTGACATTTTCTTGAAAATTTACGATGTTTTCCTTAATCAAATCACATGATATCTAAAGATTTCAATTTTCCGAGAACGAAAGCCAAGAATTATGATCCCTTAGGCTGTAGAAGTCATCATTTGAAGACACATATATAAAATATAGTTATTTTGATTCATGAATTCATTGATAGTATTCCATTAAATTGCTAACCTCTGAAGGCTATCTTGAAAAGAAATAGAAAGTTTAATTCCTGTGATGCGAAACACCGAGATTTACTTGTTCTAAGCCAGCGGAAACGCCAAGCATTATCCCGATACATTCCTGTCATCCTTCGACAAGGCTTGCCGAAAGATTCTATGGTTAAATGCAGCGTAGATTGAAGAGCGCAAATTGAAGTCATTAACTTATCCTGTCATTACACGCAGCCTGCTGGTGGCTGGTTTACGATCCGTCTGGTACCGAAGATTTGATTAACAATCGCAGGCGTGTTTCGTGCCTCAAGGCTTAACTCGATACTGGATATTCTTTCTTTACAACCGATATGACCAAGATTGTTCCCTCGGGAGGTTCGGATAAGTATCCAGTCAGAGGAAGAAGATATTGAATGAGGAAAAAGTCATTGCCTGAGTCGATGGTGCGTGATTGTTAACCGATCTCGCGAGATCCTGCTGATTCTGGACTTGTCGAACATGACACACTTTTGTTAGTCGCTGTAATAACGGCCTCCCGATGGCCGTTATGAGATTTCCCAGAGTGCACGAAAATGTTTACAAAAGATTATATCTGTGTAAACTGATCGGTTAACCAGAAACATCTACAGCGTGATCAGTTCGACCGCGACTGATTAACGGGTTTTAAGTTAATTAAAATTGTCGTGCAAAGAAGCGCAGGGGACATTTGTAACTGTGATGATTTCTATATTCGAAGGAAGAAACAGACGGGAAAAGCAGCGGACAGTATTACTGACACATATTTGATGAATTGTGAATAATGCATTCCCTAGCATCAAGACATGCACAGTGATTCTGCGCTCATAAATTATGCACTGTATATACGAGTGCTGCCGCTCTCGAATGTACATGTAACAAGACAAGTCGTTTAGTTTTTCAGCAAGGAGATTGTCAATAAAATGTTTCCTTGTTACCATTTTCCGGATGTTGGGGTAAACATCTGTGGGGGAAAATATTATTTCTCTATTTGTATCATTCTTATGCCCATAATTCCGCTTCTTTTCTTATTCATGCCGAAACATGATTTATTTTAGTTCTTCCTAAAATTATGCAGACTAAGGGTTTGAGGATTTGTCATTCTTGATTAAAGTTACTCATGTTATGTTCCACAGACATGTCGGTCCTCTTTGATTCTTGATTGAATAAAAACCTCTACAGAAATAAGATCAGCCACCGTGTCAGCATCTTTATAGACATCACGTAGAATTCCTGAAATATCCCGAACAAGACAAGGGCGAAAAAATATATCCTCTTAATTTACAGTTCAAAGAATGGTTGGTATCATTTTTTGTTCAACAAGCGCAGTACGAAGGAGTATTTTTTATTGGTCAATGGCATCCTAAACGTATCGTACTTCTAAATTCATTATCATACAGTTCAGAAAAAAACGAAGGAAAAAAGTTTTCGTAAAAATTACAACAAAACAAAAGGAAAAATGTGTTTGACTTTAAAAACAAGTAATTTTTTCGTCACAAAAAATTTCTTTGATTGAATGACGATGCAAAAAATCATAAAAACAAATCGCATCACATTTATTACTGTAAAAAAGTAAGTTTTATTTCACAAAAACGTCCTCAAAAAAACGCCATACGGCTTGTTCATCAAATCTCCTTTGTATGAGGTTTTCATCCTGTCGATCTCAACGGTTTTTCAACGTCGTGCAGTCGATTACAGCTGTACGTCGTTTTGGCGTTGGCCTCTCTTCTTGGTTCTGTTCCGTGACTGATCAATGTTGCTTTGTCAGGTCATTGTTCGCCCACTGAGCTGCTTTCCGAAAGTTGTTTCGTGTTCCAATGATTTCGTGACTGATTTTTTCTTCACTCAAAGATTCATCATTATCTTATCGCTCCAAGAATGCCAACGTTTCGTTTTCCTCAATCGAAAATTTGTCTGAGACGCGAAGTGATGAAAAGGGATCCTTGCACCTTGTTTCAGCGGTATCAAAAAATTTTTTCGAAATTCCGAAGAACAATCACGGTCGAAAATCAGCGTCGCGGGATCCGTCTACTTGGAAGAAAAATTCAAAGACTGGCGAAAATTCGAAATTCATTTGTGAAGACGTCTGTTAATGGACGAATCGTCTTTAGAGGGAAGAAACGCTGCATCACTCAGAGGTGAATTCTTCGTCTTTGTGAGATGAACTGTTTAGAGGACTATTCAAATCAGACGGGCCTTCAGAACATTCTGAAGCATCAACGAATTGAGTTAGGCAGCAGCATTTGAGAAATCAGATCTCCTACTTCATGACTTCTGGACGAGCTGAGCTACTTCCATCTTGTGTTTTTTATCAGTTCAGATTTTTGCCGGATCTGTCTCACTACCTAAGCCTAGAGAATTTCTAACCAAGCCCCCTTCATTCCGCAAAGTTATGCTGTGGATTGCCGGATCGGATCTGGGAAATTTCAAAACCTTAGAGAATTTCAAAACCAGCCCCTCAGCAAATTATCGTTAAATGTTGCACAATTCATCATTCGTCCCGATTCTTTAAGAAACGGGTTTGACAATCTACAATTTCATCAAAGACCTCCGGCTCATTATGCAACGCAAGTCCGGGTGGGGGGGGGGGTAGAAGCGGGGGGGGGGGGGCAACAAATTTTCATGCAAGGGGGGGGGGGGGGGGTCATTATGGGGGGGGGGGGGGGCGATACTTGGCGGCGACATTTGAGCGACATTGGTGCTGACCACGTGGGTGCAGACACGGCGAACCCAACTGGCCAAACAGACCTACACTCACACCACCAGTGGATACCTTTTGGGAAGACCCTGAAGGCTCAAAAGTCTTTCACTATCAAAATCCGAGAAGGCCTGGAGCATCTGCGACATCGCATCCACGGATGGAAACGATACGTAGAGAATTTGAGAAGCGCCATTTGCTTTCTTTTTTTTGAACACGTGTGTTTGATGCTACAAGCGGGAAGGCATTTTTTGATTTTTTTTTTGTATTTTTAACACCTTATTTTTTTAAAGCAGTCAAAATCAAATGATTTTTTTTGTTGAGTAAATAAATCGCAAATCACAACAAAAATCATTTACTCTAGATTGAAAAACATGTATGTCTCTCGAAATAGCGAAATTTTAAGTGCGTAATTTTTACGAAAAACTTTTTTCCTTCATTTTGAGACAAACTGTACAATGCACTTATTAGGACTTAAAATGGAAAGATGAAAGCCAAAAATTTTAATTATCTTGCTTTAGTAAATAATCATTCTTAAATTACCTCACTTCCTCTAATGAACGACGGCGCCTTCTAATAAGCGCCGCACGCAGGGGAGAGGTCATCGTTTTAATAATTGCCACACCTTTGACAGCAAATGAGAAAATAATGACTTAGTGCAGTATGTTATTGTCCAAGGTGCTAAAAAATGGGATATGCTCCTATATATCAAGCGCAACTGGAATGCTTATTGATACTTCACTGTTAGTGTGGCCAATAAAATCACTTCAGAGAAAGCCAGAAAAATTAAAGTCAAAAGCTCCCTTTTTCAATTTATTGGCCGACATAACAGGGTAAAAAGTTAAGCAAAATTAAAGACAGGCATTCGGCGTCCAGTGCCTTCAACGCCACCCGAACATCGTCCTTGTATTTCCAATTTTCAACAATTTTCAGTCAATTTTAATAATTGGAAGACAAAAGGGGAAGAAATTAATATCTCCTTGTGTTCCAGGCTTCAACGTTGAGTTAACACATTGATCCAAATTTAAACTGCTCGCATCGACCAATATTGAAGTGCACAGTCTGCTTATCGATAAAATATTTCGCTTCCGCAAAGTCATAATCACGAATTTCCTTTTCATTACAATCAACTGTGATTATCAGCATGCGATCAGAAATCGAACAATTGAACGTCGAGTAATTCCACTCTATTCAAGTAGAAATCTTAAGTGGAGGAAATCCTTATAGTGGATCAAGTTAGCTCTTGCTTTCAACTATCAAAATCAAGTCTCTCCATAGATATAAACAAGTGAATTTGCTTCCTATATGAATATTAGGAGACAGCGACCTATTCGCATGAATCCGCATGAAGATGAAAGTTCAGTCAATTCCTTGTCCGAGTACTGTAAGGCACTTTCTCATCACGATTCCATTTTCTTCAAGTGACTTTAGGTGAGCAAATAATTTGAATAACTATTGAACAAAGAAAGCAGTGAAATCAAAGATTATTCAAAGCTTCATTCAAGTCAATTATCACTTTGACTTAAGTTGAGCTAAATTGATCCATTGTACAGTAATTTTTAAATGAAATTTCGCAAAATTGTGCAAAATCAGAATTGTGCTTTATTTATCAGACACAAACTTCACCTGCTTTCACTTTTATTCACATTTGACCTCACAAACGGCTTCAGAAATTACTAAAGTGCTTATCTGAACTGCGTTGACAAGATATTTCGATCGATTTATGCCTCATTCATATCATCACGTAGATGCTTTATCTGTGATCATGAACAGAGAAAATCTAACGGTGAAATACAATATAACGGGTTATCGACCGCTAACCAGAGCTAGACGCCGACGGCCCTGTCCTTTTCAAACTAAAAACCATTGCTTTATGGACCGGCGAAAGCGAGACCCCATCTTTGGTTCTGCTTTTGAACACATTGAAAAATGGCTACGATGGGTGTTTGTTTCGCAAAGATCGAATAAATAAGGTGTAGAGATTGTAGTTGTCCTTAGTTGTGCACGGATTAAAGCCTGGCATGCAGGCGGTAGCTTATCTAAAACCAGTTCTGTTCAGTCTTAGCATCGAACCGCCAATGAACAATTTTTAAATGTTAAAAACAGTTTATGGTTCATATTGCAATATCAACGGTCTTCTAAATTTTTGCATACCGTATATATTCTGCTGGAACGATGGAACATGACACCTGTTGCAGCGTTAGGAACCCGCTTGGACACCGTTGCTTTCCGCATCGGTGTGCTCATCGTATTTGTGGGGTAGTATGAGAGCCTCAATGTTGTCAGTGTGTACAAAATGTCGGTGAGCTGGATTATCATCCTCCGTTCTGTAAATACAGTGCAGGTCGAACATCATGTCATAGGCTACAGCTATCAACGACCTAGTCAGAAGAGCTCTTGCTTCTGATGGAATACCAGTTATGCTAGAACCGTCAGGCCTTGAAAGAGGAAGCGACAAAAGGATATCGCAATTTTTTATTTCAATCAATTAAGCATGATTACATTTATTTGATATAAGTACAAAATTAATCGACAGCCGCATACGCAAGGCAAAGTCTATGTATATCAAGATCGTTCGTGTTAAAATTGACTTTCAGCTTTAATGCCTTATTGTTTTTTGTGCTAAAATCATCTGAATGGGCCTACATTATTCTTAAATAAAATTTTCAGCGAAAGAGTGAAAAGCCCGGAGCCTGGGCCGAACACAATATTCAAGACTTTATATTATTTTCGCAGGTAATGTAAGTACTTTCCTAGAAGGGTGCAAATGCCATTTACGGTATTTCCGTTCGTTCAACCGAAAATTCAATTGTTTCTATCATCGTTCAGGAGTTCTTGGGAATTATTATTTGATAGATCGTTAGAAAATACAAGTAAAAGTACATCGTATAAAAAATGTCCAAAGACAAACAATTAAAATTTCCATACAGTTGAACAATTGGACTAACAGTGAAAAATGTTCACACAAAAATGGCACATTCACTTGTGATTTCATGCACTGGTTGATGCTGTCCGAATCTATCAAGTTATTAAAACCAAGAAGGTTCTTTTCAATATCCTCATACTTACTTTATTTACGTCGACAACTCTTTCTGATTATCAAAGACGTGCGTTGTACAGTAGCACTGCCTCCGCAACGCCGCTTTATCTATCATTTTTTCCCACTCTTCTAGAGCTCTTTCCCATTGAGTGTCTCTTACAGAATTCGAGGAAATCTAAATTTAGTCTCTATGCTCATGGAGTCTTGTATGACGAGAGCTCGGTTGCCATGTGAGGTAGACGGAGCGAGTAGCATACATGTCGTTGCAGCGAGCCGACAAACATGTCTCATCGATTATACATCTGTTAGCTTTTACACACGTTCCGTATGACATTTGGGGAAGGCTTTTCTGCGTCTTTCAGGATATCGGAAAATGAGTTAATTGTTACTCTTATCATGAAAGGTGGACAGCATGAAACTGGAGAACTCTGCAAATCGAAGAACTATGATTGGCAAAAGGGCCTTCATTAAAATTCATTTTTCAAGGTGGGAAATTGAAGTAATGCAGTCGTTATATTATAATATACATGTACATACATTTTACGCCAATATATTTCAACGACTACGCGTCGTTATCATCAGGGTACATATACTCACTGACATAAATAATGAAACCAACTATCATTGACTTGAATGGAAGTTTGTTTCATTTTTTTCTATGGTTTGAGATGATATCTCGCTTTCTGTGTATCACCATTGAACTCCATATGATAAGGGAAATGATATAGGACCATCAAATTTCAAAATTTGATATTGATCACAGTAACAGCTAGAAGTTGAACAGAATCACCACCTACTGCTGAACAGATTTGACTTATGAAATGGTGCACGATAACTTTACCAGAGAAATGGCAATTGGGATGATGCGTTGTGGACAAAGTTCTACAACTGTTGCGAAAGAATTGAAAATTTCAAAGGTCGTTGTATGGAGGTGGTGGTGTCGTTGAAAAGCAGAAGGAAATGTGGAAAAGAAGAACGGATCAGGGAGACCAAGGGTATCATCCAAGCGGACAGATGCACGCTTAGTTTTAGCTGCTAAAAGAAACAGATTTGTGTCCGTCCCGAAGCTAATTGTGTACTGGAAGGTTGCTGGGAACGTTGCCTGTAGCGTTCGAACTGCATATCGAAGATTGCGAGAAGCTGGCATACAGTCTCGACGACCCGCTGTGAGAATTCCGCTGAGCCTGGAACATCGAAGGAGACGAGTGACGTGGTGTCAAGGTCATCAGTCGTGGAGTGACAGTAGGAACGTGTGCTCTGGACTGATGAATCGAGGTTTACTCTCGATTTCAACGATGGTCGGATCCGTGTTCATTGCTTGCCAAGTGAACGATTTGCTCCATGTTGTGTCAAAGAACACGACCGGTACGGCGGCGGTAGTGTCATGGTTTGGGCCGGTATCTGGCACAATGGAAAAACACCAGCAATCGTAATGAAAGGAACATTGACAGGACAGCGATATGCCGACGAGATCGTGACACCGGTCGTGGTTCCAGCAGTGACATCGAATCAATTGATTTTTCAGGATGACAACGCAAGGCCCCATCGCGCTTCAATGGTCTCTAACAGGATAGCAAGCAGTGGAATCCCAACCTTGGAATGGCCCTCACGTTCTCCCGACCTCTCCACCATCGAGCACTGCTGGGATGAACTTGGTCGCAGAGTGAGGGAGAGGTGCAACCACCCACCAGTGTCTTTGAAGATGTTGGCCGACAGACTGATCGAGCAGTGGAACCTCTTAGACCTGGCATTCATCCAGCGACTGTGCTCATCCATGCCCTCACGCATCGATGCCTGTTTGGATGCCCGCGGTGGTCACGCCCGTTTCTAACTTAAGTTGATAAAATCATGAGTATCAAATTAAATGTTTTTGAGTAAAGCAATCGAGTTCTCCTTTTACAAGCAACAAACAAACGTACAGTACAACCAAGTTTAAGTCATAAGTATTCATATCAGGACTTGTTTCATTCTTTTTGTCACTGAGTATATTATGATAACTAGATTTGAGAATACTTGTAGAGACACTTTCAAACTCCATTAAATCGTGTGATTTTGAGCTGATTCTATCAATTCATAGTCAAAAGCAAAATTTGATTTAATCATTAACCGATAGACGTCCTTCGAAGTTAACTTATTATTCATTTTTAGTCGAATGAGATGCTTGTACATCTCTCCATTGAAAGCGCACGATGTACACCTACAAAATGCGTTCTTCTTTGAGTAGTTTTAGACATGAATTTCATCAGCTCGGCCACCAATGTAAGTGCAGAGTTGTGGTAAAAAAATCTGCTTCTGTAGATTGAATAAGAATATTTTTCATCACATGCTACTTTGTGGTAAAACAATCAATCTAGATTATGATTTAACCCTATTCTACCCGGACGATTACGAGCTCTGAAAACCCGGGGTGCGTCTTAGATCGCCTACAGCGGATTTTAATGCTTCTTTCAGAATTTTTTTCCCAAAACTACTATACAAGACAATTGGCATGTGCTCGCTCCAATGGCATCCATATTTAGCAACTCACTCACCGGTTAATAAAAATAGCAATTCAAAATTTAAATCCATCTTCTTTCATAAAATTGATATTTTGAATATCAGTCGGAAATTGATGATAGATGAATTTGACAAACGAACGATACGTTTTCATCAGCTCATCGGGATAAGCGCCGCTGAAAACAACTCATAGAGATTTTTGAAAATACAAGTAAATTATTAATAGTCTGCTACTACATCTTCGTTCATAGGAACTGCCTGAGCATTCAAAATGAATGAATGCACACAACATCTTGTGAGCAATAGCAAACTGGTCATTTTTTTTTACTTTGAATTCACTATTTGCTGCAAAAATGTCAGTATCACTTATAAAACTATTGTGAGTAGTGTTTTAAGGATATTGCTACCATTCATATAATAATTAGCCTACATAGATGCCTTTATGGGTGAATGAGTATGTAAGGGATTTGAATAGATTAAGATGCTGAATTTTGTAAGAAATTAACAAAATATTCAATTTTCAAAAGGTATTTTATATGAAGGTCACATTTTCGAAGTTTCCATGGGCTAAACTTGTCAAAATTTAGACAGGCTTTCAGATAGCTGAATCACAAGAAATTGCAGTTGTAGCTATTGTAATTTGAAACCCCCGGAAGATTAATAATATAATGTGAACGTTTACTCATGACAGAATGATAATCGAACATTCAGGTTGAGAAATTGCCGTTTACAAGAAGAACTAAAGATAGAGCACATATACGAAATGAAAGGATAACCATGTCTCTCTGTTTGTCTTTTCGAAAGTAAAAAAGACCAGAAGACGATAAATCGTGAAACGAGTCATTCAGTATATACTCAGAATTCATAGCATCTCGCAAAAACATGGCAAAAACTTCAGGGACAACATTATGCGACCATCATGAAACACTGGTGAACATTCATCATCACAATCTGAACCACGGAAAATTTAAAGGAAACGTTTTTGAAGGCGATCGAGACAAATGGAATCAGTTGATGACAAGCCAACCAAACCCAGAATTCAAAAGCTAACAAAACCAATACACTAGAATGGAGCCAATGTAACTGAAATAGCAAATAGGCACCATACTTGTACTTATGTATGCGATCGGTACTGCTATACGGAGATGAAGCATGACCGTTGACTCAGCAGCAAAGAAGCCCGCTTGAAGTGTGCGGTCTGAAGATGCTGCGCTGCATGTTGAGGATAAAATGGTGAGACTGGGTCATCAATGAAGAGGCACTGAGAATGTGCGGTCTGACGCACCTGAAGAACCGCATTTGACGGACGAGGACGTATCTTTGAAGGACAGGACATCAAGACCGTTGTAAAAAGGAACCGTCTTAGATGGTTCGAGCATGTTCTCCGGAAGCCAGAGGACAACTATGTCAAGAAGGCGTATAACATAGACCTACCGTGGCCAATGCCGAGAGGTCGCCCTAGGAAGACGTGGCGCGAAACGGTGCTTACTGATTACAAGGAGCTTGGGCTGAAGGAGAGTGATGCTGCCAACCGTGAATTGTGGAGAAAATTCATTGGGAAAAACCGTCCTCCCCTCCGAAGAATGAATAATAGAAGTAAAACGAAAAAGTAAGTAAGGTTTTGATAGTTTGGTCATGTCAGGAGAGCGGAGGAGAAGGTCATCGGGAGAGTACATCCATGAAGGTGGCGGGAAGACGTACAGCTGGCCGAGAGCAGCTGGCGCAGCTGTGTTCAAAAACCTGGATGCCCTTAATATCAGTGAAAATCTTGCTCAAGATCAGGACCAATGGAAACGAGTCATCAAACCTCTGTCCAAACCTCATGCGATGGGACAAGGACGTAAAATGAGAAGTGAAATGAGTGAGTCAAAATAGTGAATAGGATAAAGGTATGATAGAATACATGCAACCCCTGATACAGGGCACTCCAGAAGAGTGAGAAAGTTTGGATGCGGAACTTTTTTCCAGTCTATCCAGAGCTCCCGCTGAATCGAAATTTCGGTCAAATTTTTTCACATTACCAGTATGTAGGTTAAAAACTTTATGTTAAAAAAATTAGAGGCATGCTCCATATAAATGGCCTGGAATCAATCCTACGTCGAAATTTCTTCCGCTGGTTTCGTCACGTGCAACGGATGTCGGATTGAAAGTGGACAAAGAGAGTATTACTTTTGAAAGTGACAGGACCGAACATGAGAGGTGACTAGAGAAAGAGATGATGGCACAACGTCAAGAGAGATCTGGAGTTCCTGCACCTGAGCCCCAATAACCGAAAACCGATCAGAATGGAGAAGGCGTATCCATCCCAACGACAATCGACAGAACCCCAGTGTCCGCCCCTCAAACCTGGGAAAGGAGAGACAATAAGCGAGGAGAAAGAGCAGGGGTACACAAAATTAATGACATATCCATAGATGACAAATGATTTGCATTGATACTGGAACAAATATTCAAAGAAACATTTCGTGGATAGTTCAACTCCTCTCTATGCTAAGATTGCAAGGATAGCTCACAATCCGATCTCTATGGCAGCTACTGAAGTTGATATTGTTTCACACCAATTTTGATGTCACTTTTTCTAGAGAGCATTTTCTGAATGATCTTCAGGACTTCATTAATAGTGCATGATTAACCGTTCGACGATGAAATCACCTGTTTCACGTTTGTTAAATTTCCCTTGTGACGATAACTTTGGCATCTCGTTCATTATTGATGCTATAGAGTACAACATCAGTATAATCTCAGCTAATTCTATCATCTCCTATCGTATTTAATTTTGAGAAAAAGTACTTACAATGTGTTTTGAGTCAGTGAGGACGCGGTATTGAATAAATTGGTGTAGTTGATAGAAACATTTGTTGTGGACCAGTGCGTTGATGATGATACTGTAGATGAAATGCTGCAAAAAATGAGAAAATGATATTTAATTACTCAGGTATCAGAGATTGCTAAAAAGTATTCGCAAGAATGAGTATTATAAACAGCGAAGACATGCACAAATACAGGACTAACAGTCTACTAGAAAAAATTCAATATAAAAAATAAATGAACCTTATTTACACTCGGAAGCACATTAGGCACAGAGCCTGGTACTTCTATTCTTTCCCACCCACAGTTTTCAAGTTTTCCAAAATCATCATGGGGTTTAGAATCGACTTGATCCGTCACTGAGTGACACTACAATACGACTGAGAAGTCTTACTTGAACCCTGGGATGAAGGATTGGCCCTTGGATGGCTGTGATCATGAACTTCGTGTGATTGTTGTCTACAGACAAACGACGAGCAGTTGTCTAATTCTGAGGCTGTAAATGTTCTACAAGTCAGATAAGAGGAGTTTTACACATTCAACGCCATGCGACGTTAGTGAGACTGGCCGTAGGAGCAAGAGAAGATCGTTGACGATGCAACACTTCCGGGTGTCAACAACAGATGTGGGGGGGGGGAGAATAGAAGTATCGGGAGCTTTTCTTCCATATGGTCAAGTTGTTATTTATCCCACTCTCATTCTTTTTGTGCTGAGTGTTTAGAAAGAATACAGAGTGTACCTATCTTAAAAGTCTTAGGTTTGACCCGACCATGAGTTGAGCCAAGGTCTCCCGGATGCAGAGCGAACACTCTACCACAAGGCCACAGCGCCTGTGGTGATTTAATATATTCCGAGTATGACAACCTATTTGTTATTCTAAGTCAAAAAATGCAAGAAAGACACACCATTGTCCTTAAAACTGCAGAATCCGTGAATTGATCAGCCAATGTTTCTTTTTAAATTTTAGTGCATGAAATTCGGTGTACATTACGTGTAGAAGTATATACGAGCAAGTAAATCTTCATATAACTAAAAAAATGATAACTAATAAAACATTGACAGAATATGCTAGCAAAAACTGCATAAATTAAGTAGAAAGTAAATAACTCCGGGTAACGCGAGAGGAAAAGGGCCCTCTCAAACAGCTCAATATACTTAGAGCATACTATCAAATGATTAAAATTCCCCACTTACGATGAATATTTAAACGAAATATCTGGTGAATTTTTCGTCATTTTGCTACTGCACTTTCTTTATGTCGCAGATGAGATTAGTCAAAGCATGTATTAATGGCGGTACCAGTTTCAGACTCGCTTCAACCGAGGAAAGTCTTGCAACAGAAACTTTTATGTGTGCAATAAAATCTGCAATTGTGACTTAAAGTGTTGTATTTAATAACCGTGTTAAGCAAACTGCCTCCAAAAATGTAGGATGATTTTTTAGATCAAAGAGACAAATATTAAAAAATAATTGTCGACACAGTGACGGATACTTGGCTTTGAAATGGACTGATCGCAAAGTGTGCATCACAAGGAGAGTGCCTGTCAACATAAGTAAATCAGTAACGCTTTAAGATAGGTCAAAAATTAGTTCAACTTTGAAAGATTGCAACAACTGTTCAATCATCTCTGCGACTAAGGTACAACACTTAAATAAAAATGTGTTGTCAACATCTCATTTTTATGTATAAACAGCCTAGTGGTAAGACGTAAACTTGACGCTTTAGGTCGATCAAAACGTGACAAGTAGCAGTTTTAAAATGCAAATATGTATCGAACGCAATAGTTCATATGGTAATTTATCTTCCTTTCAGGACGATGTCCAGGACGACATCTAGGCGATGCCTCTCACTTAAGTTAGTCGTAAATTACCTAAATGAACATCTATCCGCTGGAGGAAAACCTAAGGTCAATTCTGATGTCGTATCTGAATAAACGAGACAAAGCAGTCGTTGATTCTACTGAAATGTGCATGTATTGAGTTAGTGACAGGCTTAGAGCTCTACTGCAGACCATTTAATTAAGAACTCCAGGATAATCAGGATTGTGGCTGTGTTATGCGCACGAATGCAGCACATGTACATACATCACCATCAATATCAAAAGCATGTAATATATTATTGTAGCAAATAAAATTTGTGAGTACTTTGTACTTTAAGCCTAAATTTACAAGATATAAACGTTGCACGTGTATTTGTCATAAATACTTAGTCGCAATGGTATGTAGGCATGACAAATTCGTGCATATTACCTTGGTTCATAACGCAAAAAACTGCATCGACAGTATTGCGTCGCATTCAATGTATTTCTAAATAATAATAATAATAATAATAATAATAATAATAATAATATTAATTATAAAAATTATTAAATTATTAAATTATTAAATTAATTTAATATAAATTAATTATAATAATAAAAAAAAATAATAATAATAATAATAAACGTTTATTTCATTCAAAGCCTCAAAAATGATAATAGTGAGGCTATACATCATCATTGATGGTGTATTGATGGTATATTGATGGTACCAAGCGAAAGCATCTCTGAAGTAAATACATTGATGTACGCATGTGCCAAGTTAATTGATGAAACCTGCACATCAAAAGTACATAAAAGTCAAGGAAGTACGCCACCATGGAAACGCAGATTGCAGAATACCATCAAAACACTTAGGGCTGAAGTAAATAGACTAAAGGCTGCAAAGGACAATAACGGAAGAATCCCGGCATATATGGTTCGGAAATACCATATGCAATCAAGATGTATTCAAGAAGTTCTGGAAGACGCTAAACAAAGACTAATAGCTGTCAGTCACCGACTTAAAAGATACGAGGATAGAAATGAACAATATAGAATCAATAAAGCATTCAGAGCAAATCCACGCAAAGTATATAGACAATTCAGTGGCGATCAAATGCCCGAGGAATCTCAAATTGAAGATAAAGAGCAACTTCTGCACTACTGGCGAGGCATTTGGGAAATAGATGCACAACACAATACTGATGCTCAATGGCTACATGAAATTGAGCAAAAATGCCAAACAATAGAAGACCAAAATGATACAGTGATTACGGAGGAAGATATAAAGAACAAGCTTTCTAACATGTCCAATTGGAAAGCACCTGGTCCAGACAATGTGCAGATATTCTGGATCAAGAAATTGACGAAGTTACATCCAAGACTCGTGCGATGCTTCAACCAATTGTTGCGACAGCCCCACACGCTTCCTGAATGGCTAGTCAAAGGTCGCACATTGTTAATTCAAAAAGACAATAACAAGCCATCATCACCAGATAACTTCAGGCCTATTACGTGTCTCCCAACAATGTGGAAACTCCTATCCGGAGTGTTGGCCAACAAGATAAACGGCCACATAACAGCAAATAACATCATGAATCCAGAACAAAAAGGAGCACGTTCAAAATGCAGAGGAACAAAAGACCAGCTCGCCATCGACAGGACAATAACATCTGACAATAAGAAACGTAACACGAACTTGTCAATGGCGTGGATTGACTATCGCAAGGCTTTCGATTCAATACCCCACACATGGATCCTTAAGTGTATGAAGATGTATAAGATTGACGGAGCTATACAAGCGCTAGTAAAGAAATCAATGGGATATTGGCAGACGACATTGACACATATGAAGGACACAATAGGCGATGTGACAGTCAGAAGAGGGATCTTTCAAGGTGATTCGCTCTCCCCATTACTATTCTGTATGGCTATGAATCCTCTGAGTGAGATACTACACAAAACCAAACAGGCATACGTGCTAAAAGGCGGACAAAGAATCAATCACCTGCTATATATGGATGACTTGAAACTCTACGGTAGAACAGAAAGTGATATAAACTGTCTTATAAATACCGTGAATATATTCTCCAACGACATCAAAATGAAATTTGGAGTCGATAAATGTGCCCGCATTGTCATCCACCGGGGAAAAGTAGCTCTCAGCAATGGTGTCGAAATTGACGGAGTATGCATACCAGATGTTAGTAACGAAGGATACAAGTATCTGGGCATACCACAGTATCGGACCAACATGGATGACAAAGCTAAGAAGAAAACTGGTACAGAATACAAAAAGAGACTAAGAAAGATACTAAAGTCAAAGTTGAATGCAATCAATAAGATACAAGCCATTAACATGTACGCAATACCGGTCATCAGCTACACGGGAGGAATAATCAAGTGGACCAAACAAGAACTAGAAGAACTAAATAGAAAAACACGAAAGTTAATGAATATGTACGGTGGCCTCCATCCACGAGCAGACGTCGATCGCCTCTACCTTCCGCGGGCTCGGGGAGGAAGGGGTTTGAAAGATGTCACTGAGGTTATAGAAGGAGAAGACAGAAGCCTTAGAGACTACATTACCCATAGCAACGATCCACTGCTGGCGGTGGTGAAGAGCGGCGGTCTCTATAAGCCGAAGTCGGAAACTACCGCGGATTGGAGGAAGAAGACAAGCGAAGACAGGCTCTTAAGATGGGACAATAAGGCTCTTCATGGACAATACAAAAGACAGATGAAAGAGGTTACAACAACAACGGCATGCTATGAATGGATGAAATCAGTGAAGTTGAAAATCGAAACTGAGGCACTCATAACAGCAGCACAAGACCAAGCCCTCAACACCAAGGCTCATGCAACATACATCATAAAATCATCATCAGACCCTAAGTGCAGAATGTGCAATTCAGCGGATGAAACGGTGACACACATCTTGACTTCGTGTTCGAAATTGGCCGCAACTGAGTATCTAAGACGCCACAACGAAGTTGCAAAATTGATACACAGAAGTATATGCGAACAATACAGCATTCAAGTCAGCAAGCAACCATGGAGGCATGAGCCGAGATCAGTGGAGGACAATGATGTGATAAAAATACTGTGGGACTTTGAGATTCGAACTGATAGACTAATAACAGCAAGAAGACCTGACATACTACTCGTCGACAAGGTCAAGAAAACAGGAATTATAATCGATATAGCAGTGCCAGACGATCGCAATATAAGTAAAAAGGAACGCGAGAAGATTGAAAAATACCAAGAACTAAAGATGGAAATACAGAAATTGTGGAACATTAAAGTAAAGGTCATGCCAATCGTCGTGGGAGCCCTTGGTGCACATACAACACAGCTGCAGGGATATCTCGCACAAATCCCTGGACACCACTATGTACCCGACTTGCTTAAGGCAGCGCTCCTCGGAAGTGCCCACATCCTCAGGCGCATACTTGACCTCCCTGAGTCCTGGTAGGACTCCGAGGCCATAGTAGTATCTTCCCGACCTAATGTTGTGCATGGGTCGTGTACTAAAAAAAAAAAAAAAAAAAAAAAAACGTTTATTTCATTCAAAGCCTCAAAAATGATAATAGTGAGGCTATACATCATCAAAAGTGTGGTGCAAAGTCAAAAAGTTATGGGACAACAAGAAATAAGAAACAAAACAAGAGAATTAGTAACAAAAGATTCTAACACAGAGTTTTCAAGCACGGTGAAATCACACTGAAAAATCATTGTTGAATAACTGCGTCATCAATGGTATGAATGAGTCCGATCTAAGGCGAGTGCTGCAGACAGGCATGAGTAACTTTCGTGAATACTTCAAGGATGGTGGAATAAGTTCATGGAGAGGATGTGTAGAATCTTTCATGATGTTGCAAAAAAGTCTATATGCTATCACTCGCCTTCGATACTCAAGTGGAACAAAGTTGGAGCATTCACACTTGCTACTGGAACCACAAATTATTCGATGACTCCTGTGTTGTAGATTTTCCAAGATGCCACTTTGAGTTGAATTGAGACGAACTAAGAGTGGAGCAGCATACTCAACAATCCCTCTGACATATCCATTGTAAATTGTAATCATATCAGGCTTTGAATAAAATGGCTTTAATTGACGCAAAACATACAATCTACTGGAAATCTTCTTTGATATGACACCGACATGAAAATTCCAAGTATAATGCTCGTCAAAATGAACACCAAGTATCTTCAATGTATTGACAGTGGGTATATCAGGAACTTCGTGTGCTGAAGAAGACTGCCAAGTTGACTTTTGCTGTGAAATAAATAGCTGCTTGCACTTCTGCTTTTGCACAATCATTTTGTTTGCAAGTGTCCACTCAATAATCTTGGAATAGGCTGCGGTTAAAGGACTACTCAAGGACTGCTTTTCGATTTTCGCGAGTAAGATAATGTCATCGGCATATTTTACGGCACAAGCACAACTCCCACTCAGAATCAGATCGGAGACAAAATAGCCAAATATCAATGGCCCAATACTTGAGCCTTGTGGCACACCACTTGCAACTACAGTGTAGTCACTACACGTCCGCTTCCATCGCACTCGCTGATACCGGGAAGTTAAGTAGTTACCTACAAACATTGCTACGAATGGATCGAAGTCGTCAGCTTTCATCTTCTCAAGCAGGAGCCGGTGAGAAACCTTGTCGAAGCCCTTCGCAAGGTCAATAGCGAGAGCATGAATGGCACAAACATTTCTTTCCTGCAGATTGGTTGTAATATAATCATCGATTTTAAGCAAAGCACACGTGGATGAACTTCCCTTTCGATAGCCGAATTGAGTGTTGTCAAACTTTGAGACAAAAGACGGGCCAATATGCTTCAGCAGCTCTTTCTGAAGCATCCTTTCAAGGAGCGGCAACAAGGAAATTGGTCATATGTCGAAGGGATCTGGGGGATTAGATTTGGCTATTGGCAGAATATCGGCATTTTTCCAAGCTTGTGGCAGATTTGCTTCACAAAGACATCTGTTGAAAAGCTCAGTAATAGGATCAGCAAGGAATTCGGCGAATTTTGACCATGCAATTGATGGGATATGATCCGAACCACAGGCAGTTTTCGGATTTGTATTTAGGAGCATATTCAACACTTGAAGTCTAGTAAAATGGAATGGAGAGCGCACAGGAGAGGTAGCATAAGTAGTTGCGCAGGGTGGATCACTAAAGAATGGTTCACTGAGTTTATGATTCATGACATTAAGAATGTCAAGTAATGACTGCTGTGATTGCATTGCACATGCTGATAACCAATCCGTCACCCTCTTGTCTTGGTCACACTTTTGAAGACATCCCATATTGAGCCAGATGACGAAAGCGATTTGCCCCATTGTTGCTTCAAAATGTAGATGGATCGCTTTACTTTCTCCTTGTAATGCTTAAAGAGGCACCAGTTTTTCTGGCGATATGCTTGATAACGTTTGTTAATTAGCACCTTTACCACTCCACTGATCCACGGCTTGTCATTAGTTGATATCTTGATGAAATTTCGAGGCAGCAAATCAATGGCATGGTGTAACTTCTGATAAAAAGCATCGCATGCACCATCCAATGATTCATTTTGAAACAGGGAGAGCCAATCTATATGAGAAAGGTGTTCAATAGACCGCTTCAAATGTGATTCCCTAAAATCGATCACTTCAACCATAAGTGGATGAGTACGGACATTTTTCACTGGCTTCAAAAGAACGCAATTATGATCAGCGTCGCCTAAAGGCGGTAAGATTTCGGCACAACAGTATTTATCCAAGAACTCTTCTGGAATAAAGATGAGATCCAGTCTCGCATCAAAGCGGGTTGGCTCTTCTACCACGTTGCACAAACCAAAAGTGAATTCGAAATGCGAAGTATCGATCAGGTTGAAGTCACCAGCAATGAAAACCAGATAGCCAGAATGTTGAATAAGGAAGTCGTCGATGATTGATGAAGTATAGATACTCAATGAGTCAACTTGGTGTTGGTTCAGAGAGCTACCATGAGGAAAATAGATCGTAATTAACAAGCATTTGAATTGTGCATAAGAAACTCGTAAAACCAGAAATTCAACGTCAGGAAACACAGAAGAATTAAACAAAGTTGCACAAGAAATTGAGGATTTCACCCAACAGCAAACACCTCCACCTTTTTTGCCAGAGTTGCGATCAGCACGAAAAATATTATAGCCGCTGAGGGAAATTGCTTGATCTGAAATCGCATTATTCATCCACGTTTCAGTAACACAAATTATATCAGGTGAGTTAACTGTTGCCATATTATGAATTTCATCCAATTTGTTGAGAACAGATCTAGAATTAAAATAACAGAGAGATGGAACAAAGTCACCATTGAGTCACCAACCGTCACTCCTTCGCTGCACGATTTTTCCTTTCCTAATAACTACATCCTCACCATTTGATCTCCTGCTGTGCAACTCTTCTCGTAATTTCCTTTGTTCGGAAAGCTGAGATCTCGTCAAATCTGGACGCAGGTAAATTTTGCGGAAAGATGTCGACTTTGCCAGGTTCCTCGAGTTCTTCAAAGCATTCAATTTTTCATCAAACGAAGAAAACGTAACACAAACTGGTCGAGACTTGTTGACTGCACGCCTACCGAGTCTTCCAAAATTAAAAACCTTTGATACATCAACATGAACCTCTCTGAGAACATCTTTGGCAACTGCGATGCTTTCATCTGGATCATCTGTCTCATCCAATCCAAAAATCAGAAGGTTATTCTTCTTTTCAAATCTCTGAAAGTACTCTTCGATGGTCGCATTGACATCTTTGTCAGTCTGGAGCGCTTTGCAGGAATTCACTTGATCTTTTAAAGTCACAAGTTCCTTCTCAATAGAAGCAAAACGCTCAAATATGCTGCAAATATCAATCGATTTGCAATTGTTGCAGAAATAAGTCAAATTGTCGCACGATGTTATGCCCTTGCATTGTGTAGTTGTCAGGTTAGAGCATTCTTTCCTGGTGTGGTAAAGCTTCTTGCATAGCTTGCATTGTATGAAATCGCTTTCTATGGTAGAATCACAACAGCCACAAAGCACTGATTGAGAGCCATCCATGACACTTTGCTTTCTGGATCCAACCATTCTATTAGTTTGAACACAATTCAACGGTAAGTCAATGAAGATTTGAAAAAAAGTACAAAAAACCGACGCCAACCACAATACAGCTGAAAATGGATGTGACCAACAGACTGCTCTCGATGAGACGAACAAGATGATGTGAAAATTTGATGTGCAACTTCCAATGCAGTGGCATTCAGAGACGAAAATGTAATTTGCAAGACGAGCACCTGTGACACGACCGCACACTTCGACAGAATTTACGTTGTGTGACATTGGCATTTGGCATACGTTGGCATTTGTGTGACTGTGTTCACTAAGATAGTTTTTTAATTATGAAAATTCATTGCATACTTTTATCTAATAATTGGATAATTGACGTTCATAATACTGCATGCATTGATTTGACACCTAGAAATTGCTTTGCACTTATATATATATTCATGTTAAAACTTTTTTTATGAGTGAATAGGCGCGTGATGAGCATATCTATGTATATTTTTGAGTTTTCATGCTTCATGCCTTTTTTAAATCGCCTTGTGATGAGCACTTATTGCAAAAACTTTATTAGTGAGTTCTGAGAGTTGTTACCGAGTCAGACTTCTAAAAATGACGTTCATTAATAATTCTGACTTTGGTAAGAAGTTCATTTGAATTTTCTTTTTCATTGTTTTAAAGGTCAGTACAACAAACCTTTTGAACCTTTTGCTTTATCGCAGATGTTGAATGTGTGGAATACAAACTCGGTCTAGGGATGGTCTAGAAACTACAAGAAAGTTTTCGGAGGAAGGTCAAGGTGTACATATGACCACCTGGCAGCTACAGGGTGCAGTTATGGGAGTAGAGAGTGGGGAATTAAGTATCAGGAAGGCTACAGCGAAATTTAAAGTGAAAAAGTCAACTCTGAATAAAGTGAATGGGACACACATTCCATGCTTTTGATCTTTTAGCATACGGCTAGCTATAAATTCATAAAAAGACATTTTGTACATACAACTGAATGAAATTGCATATCATTACTTTCTTTGCAAAAGCTTCTGTGCTCTTTTTATGGGCTTATAATACCGTGACAGGCTTCGCTGATGGCGTTGGAAGACTGATTATGACTGGTTCATCCTTCGTATTCAATTTATTGTAGAATATTACGGACTGTGATTGCATTGTTATGCTTTCAAATCAAAATATTCATGATATTCTCACTTAATGCAAAAACGCGGGTGACAGAAAGAGTGTTGGAAAGTGAGTTGTTAGTTACAAGCTAATTTCAATGGGTGAGTGATACTGTTAGAGATTTGTTAGTCCAACAGTGTTTCTGTGCGGTCGTCCCTGCTTGTTACGTTTTGGAAATATCATGATTGATATAGCTACTCAACCTCCTTAGACATCAACTTTGATTTCTTGTAGAAATTTAAGATGAAATAAATGAATAATCGCTCTGTGCTACATTCTGAAACATTTTTCAGCTAAGTTTGATATGATGCAACAAACTGTAGACTATTCGAATTCCATTCAATATGGAGTAAATTCGGAAAATTTTCAAGGATATAGATATACCCTATGTGTCTTTCAAAAGCATTCATATTTATTCAGGTAAGAGGTCTTACCCAATACTTCATGTATCGTATCCATGTTACCAGCATTATATATCTGCAAATACGCAGACGCATTGTCTGATGTCACCCCGTTTTGCGGTTAGTTTCCGAGAGTTATCCAGGGTAATTTTGGTATTTTTGGGTCTGGCTAAGATGTTGGTATCATAAAATTGCATGATTAAAGGATGGAACCAAAATCAGGGAATTTTTTACAGCATCTCTACAGCGTAAACATTCGATTGAGAAGGTTGTCTTTATGAATAAGCTACTAACTCAAGACCACATTTCAGGAGTGCGCTCTTTGAAGAGCACTGTCGCTCAAATTGATGCTCACATAGGATGTCCATGTATTCGGATACATGCACTGACAAAAAGTAGGCATTTGTGTGACTGTGTTCACTAAGATAGTTTTTTAATTATGAAAATTCATTGCATACTTTTATCTAATAATTGGATAATTTGTTTAATAAAAATATTTGACAAAGAACGAGTTCAAATAATTATATTTATGTTTTTGCACCTTCTTTATAATGACATGTCTTTCCTTCTATATCTTCTTGTGCAGTTTATTTTTAAATCAAATTTAACGTGAAAAAGAACAATCTGGCAAATACGTCCAATTTGATATATAATTACTATGCATGTAAGTTACTTTGATGCACGAAAAAATGAATCAAATGCACGTCAGTCAAAAGCTGGAAGTCGTACTGCAACCCCTTTGACACTGATGATGGCTTCTGCTAACGATGTTCTTTCATAGTCATGAAAGTCACCACCATATAGCAGATAATTTTGGCAGAGCAGCATCGTATTGTGTCAATCATGGGGTCAATACATTCGGAATTATGAGACCTGATCTCTTTTGACTTAGCGTTCAATTACAAGTGACGTCATAAATTAGTGCAGGTCTCTTTCTCTTGAAGGGCGCCTAAATTGCTAAATAGCCAACTTTGGTTTGAAAATGTTTAAAACATATCTACGATCATGAATTGGAGATTATTCGCCGAATTATATGCTTTTCTCCCGAAATCGCTAAGTTTGATTAGCTACCGCCCGATTTTGAAACAATTTATTTTTATTAGCAAGGTTATCACCTTGGTTACCTAGGTAGTACATAGAAAAGTACCCTGCATAAAGTTGTCACAATCTCCCTCCTATTAATTAATTCATATGCATATCTATTTGTATTTCAGTCTGAATTTTCAGTTTCGAAAATGAGATGTCAGCAAACGACATTACCCAAGAAACAAGGATATCATGATGAGAAATCTCTATTCACTAATCATCATCAGGGTCTGTCTCTCTCCAAGCAGAGGAACCCTTCTCTGGATCGCTTTCAGTCACTAATATCACTTCTATTCACTAATAGATATGAATAAAAAAAAGGAAAACACCATCCGTACATGAGATTGAGAGTTGTTCCAAAATCAAAGTCTCAGCCATTATCATTCTCCTGAATCGTAGCGGTAGTTCAAAGATGGATATCAGCACAAACTGTCTTCTTAATTATCAATCCCGTAGCCAGACAACTCACGACAAGCGGAAGAACTATTCTACTGACGCCCAATTAAATCTTTCATGTCTTCAGATATAAATGAGATGACTATTCCTGACACTTAAAAGCTGTTGCGAAAAACCACATATAATAGAGAGGAGGTAAGAGACGGACAAAAGTCAAATTTATGGCTGAAGCAGTTTATCCGGTTGTAGACATCCTCTCCTCATACCATCTTCCGTCTCATTCTATGTCGGCGACTTACAGCATGCACTGCGCAATGCCGTCTTTCAGGACGTGATCTAGGTCATTCCTCTTTCAAAATCCATCATTATTGACCCACATTGTTGAGCAGGTGAGATGACCTCAAGACATTTCCACTTCTCAAAACAGAAGACAACCGCTAATCTATACTGGAAATGAATTGACTTACATGTTTGTGCGATTAAATTATCTATCCCTCTGTTCAGTGAAGCGGATGAGAAAGCATCAAATTCAAAATTGAGAAATCGGTGCGAATTGATAAGACAAAAGGATCTACTATAAATGATGAGATGCTAATGGCAATAAATCAACCGAACAACACGGATGTTGATGGGGAAGAGAATGAGAGGTAATAAGGCGAGTGCGAGAGGGTGGACAGGATGAGTAATAATTACAGCCCTAGATTAACCTTAGTCATTAAGGGGGGGGTCGATTCGTCCACTCCATGTTTTTTGCTATGCACCTTGCTAAACTAATCCGGACAACCTACAAATTTGAGACTTTCAGTTTTAGGGTATTTTCAAGCCTCGCTGGATTTGGATTTGGCCAAAATTATTTGGAAATTCAAATTGGAAATTCAGATTGGTAACCTATCTGATAAAGTACTTTTTTGGAGGTGTGAATTGTTGCTTGCATTTTGTGTGTGATGACAACTTTTAACGAAGCGGCTCAATTTTCAATATCAATGCAGCATTATGTAAACATAAATCAAATCAAGGACATCGAATAGAGCATTCGAAATTCAAATATTCTGTAAATACTACTTGCTACGAAGTTAAGCAGTAATGGCAAATGCAGTCAGTTAATTTCGTGCATTTTTCGAATCAATTGAGTTCTTTGGGCATCTGCAAGTCGTCATCCTTCTTTATAATTACATTTGGAGTTGCTTTGAACTGCAGAATACCATTTCACAGTCAATTTTGAATAGTTGCATTCTACAATTCACATT
This sequence comes from Prostheceraeus crozeri, assembly GCA_907163375.1. Taxonomy (NCBI): domain Eukaryota; kingdom Metazoa; phylum Platyhelminthes; order Polycladida; family Euryleptidae; genus Prostheceraeus; species Prostheceraeus crozeri. The sequence continues at coordinate 1,049,736 of CAJQUW010014715.1, read as the reverse complement.
TGAGTTGCATTCAATGTACAAAACAATCCTATCATCCGCTTTCCCGTCAACCCTCGCCCTACTATGGTGTTTTGAGAAACGCGCTCTGCTGGGGGAGGGGGAAGGGGTTGCTGAGCGCCCACTGCTTATCTCCGAAATTAAATGTCTAAATTCAAAACAATAGATCAACATGAATGCTCTCGTCATGTCGAGACAGAAAAGTATCGTTGTTTTGCAATTCGAGGTCGCTGTGGAAGTTAAATTTAAAGTCAAAAGTAAAAATATGAATATTTTTGCTATAAATACCGCTTCTTGCCCGTATTTCAGCAACCTTTCAGGCTAGGGGGGTCGTTAATAAACAACTTCGCAGTACCAGTCTGGCATCGTAAATAGTAATCACAAAGGTGCTTTATAGCCAAAATTCGATGAAATTTCAAAAATCGGAGTAAGTTGGTGATTTTAAACTTTCAATTGCCTTGTACGATCATATTAGAAGCAAGCATAGCAACATAGGCGATATCAGGGATTTTCAGGTCGGTTTCATTGCTAAACTCGACAACACTCGAGACACAACATTTACTGAATCAAGATCAATCACACAGCTTCAGCCCAAAATCAATAGTAAACAAGTTCTACCGCAATACAACTTGTCTTCACATTTCAATCACCTCACATTCGACGCATAACACACTTCTTAATATCACTCACCTCTTTATAAACCTTCACAAAGGCTGCCGTTTAGCACTTAGATCGATCGATAGAGGGCGCTGGACGCCGAAGGCACTGTCTTTCTTTTAATCATAACTTAAAGTGATAGACCAATAAATGTTTTACCGAGAGAGTCCTGATACTTTTGTCCTGTCTTGAACTCTTTGGAAAATGGCTAACCTCTCTCTCGCCGCTTGGTCAACTACGTCTTACAAAGATCGCTTGATAAGACTTTTCTTGTTAAGTCTTCCGGCAAGATCATAGCGTTATCAACTCATTTTCATTTTTAAAATGCTGAATAATGTGACTTAATTGGATCCAACAAATTTTTTGGAATTCTCAATCAATGTCCGTTCCCGACGCTGAGTTTAAAAGATCATTCCACTTCGTTCCGTAACTATCGCCGATCCTTTTTCACGACTGGCACTGACATCATAGAATCAACTCACCGATGCCGAAGTTCATGCTTCCAATGTCCATGTTTTTAAGAAGATGATCAAGCAGCAGTTCGGAAGAAATGACATATGGCAATTAATCTTCAAATTTCAGCTTTCCTTGTGACCTAGGTGACGTTGTTGCCCTCATGGGCTCATTACTTGTCACTGTTAATCGACACTTGTCTTCATTTGAACTTATGTTGCTGACAACTAAAATGTTATTATTATAACGTGAATTTCATGTGATTTGGAGCAAAGATTGTTCAACATTTAACTTTATCAATCCCTATGAGAAGGAAGCATGCCTCCTATCAGCCACAGACTCACAAAACATGAGTAGATGATAACATCAACCACAACATTAACTTACATTTTGCGATCTATCAATCAATCGCTCCTTTTTACAGGCGGAAAATAACTGCGCGTTTTTGCGGATTTGAACCAAAAGCCTCTGATAATCTGAGTAATCTGTTGGCAGCAGATGAGCTAGCAACGCGACAGGAAAGCAAGCACTTTCAGCTGAAGAATTTTTTCACATTGCGGTGACTTTATTCCTCAAGACAATCTAAGTGTCAACCGTCAAATAAAACTTCTAAAATCTGAAGGATGTCAGTAAGCCGAAGACAACATTATCCTATGAAGAGGAAGCTTAGTACAAACAGTCAAACAGAAAAGCTGCAACATAGAAATCTAAGCCAGCCCTCCACCAGCTGAGCTCGAAGAAGACGAAAATGATCGGATATCTAGGTTCTATTTCCAGAGCGAATGCGCGATCGTCAAAGTCTGAGTTTAACCGGCTGCATAAAAGCGTCAAAATCTTATGTTAAGAAAACTAAATGAGATATTAAACGTGCACAGTTGGCTAGGAAAGTGTAAATTCTATACTATATTTTTTCATGAAGATAGCTTCGCAGACTGCACGTCTGCGGTTGCAAATTTTAGAGAAATCAGTTCAAAGATCTTCTTATTTTCTTTACTTCATCTTAGGATTCATTTCTTGCCATCTGACAAGACAATGGAAGAACCAGCAACAAAGAATGATAATTAAGCTTTGTTCAGATTCTGTTCGTTCAATGAAAGCTAATGCTTTGCGTAAGACAAGAATAAGGTCTATTGTTCATGTCAGCAGACCTAGGACAATGTGAACTTTTCTAAAGAACACAAATGAAACTACCATTAATCAGAGTGAAATCTGCAATCGTTGAATGTGACTATGCAGTAGCCGAGGAATCATATTCCGCGTCGCAAGGTTTGGAGTGGTTAGAAACTACAGCTCACCTTTAAGCTTCAATAAAACGCGAATCTTCGTTAGCACCAATTCACTGACTGTGCAATGTATCGTATATATAAAGTTCATTTATTAAATGAGAGCTTTCATTACAACATAAAACTGAGATTCTCTGCCGAAATAACGCCCCCCGGGTGAAGTTCAGGGTTGCCTACGCATTTGAATTTTCCATAGCCTGCTTCTTATTTTGCATCCATCATCAGATTAATGACACAAGTGAATCGATCTAACGATCTGAACCATCAGAATCCCAAAGATGAAGAAGATTGGATGTCTGTTGTTTTCTAAGTGTGCAGTGTTTTTTAGGCCCTGCTTGCACATAGATCTGACGACTTGACTGTGGATATAGGTAGATCATTGAGACACTATCATTCGAAATCAACGTGGGGAATTTCTTTCAAAAACAGGATAAACATGTTGTTGGTCATAGAATGTGTTTTAAGATATCCAGACATAATCTGGTGTAGTGAAACCACAGAATTAGATTCATCTGCGCGCGCTTCGGTTTCCTAGAAAGTAAGAATCATATCCAACCTTAATATCGAAATGGCACATCACAGAATTAGACAACTTGCTCCTTCTCGAATGGATAATTCGTGTATCGCTTACTATTGGAAATGGCAAACAATAAGCTGTCAGCAGAGGACACCGGAGCCAATGAGAGATGCGTGCGTGCTGTGATATCACTTCGCACACACCAAAACACACATCGATGCCTGTCTTCGATTCAGTGTATGCACTAAACAGTGAGAAATGACGCGGAGAAGATGTGAAATCATCAAGTGAACTAATTTTCGTACGCCTACAACTTTCTTAAATAATGATCGGAAGGGTTAATATAATGGAGAAAACTTGTGCGCAATGATCTGAATTCTTCGACTCTGAAGGAATTTTGGCAATCGAAGCACTTTGCTGGAACTCACATTAATCTGCAAGCGACGCATGACTTTTTTCCCTATCTCTGTAAGGTAATAGGAATTGCCCACTTAATAGGTTCCTTGATGTTCCGTCAATTTCGTATTAATCACACTTCTAGCAAACCGAAGCAGATAAACAAAATATTTAATTCTGTGAGTAAAACGGATGAAAAGCAGCACAAACTGACTGACAATTCTTAAATTAAAGTGTCAATGAAAACGCTTGCTTATTAAAATGATTAGCCATCTTAAAAATGAATGGTGATTAAGGATGGCAAAATTGTCCAATATGCTAGGTGTGTCACATCGACTCATAAATGTCAAAATTTAAAGTAAGCGGTGCTTTCTACTCGTAGAAGATCTAGACTGTTTGAAGTAATATCTACTATTGATATTTGATCATGATGATAACTGACGTCAAGTTCATCAATGTTCCCCGTCCCCAGATGCACTCGAAATACTCCATGACATCCGACCGCTGTTTTGTCAGACTTCGGAGTCATCCCGAATGTTCATCAGATTGTATGCATTGAGGTAGGAAAACAATTACCATAACTGTCAAGAAGTGATTATCTTATGTCATTTGTGTTGTATGAATTGTTGAAGGATTTAATGGATGCCATGCCCCTCCTGTCGTCCTCTGATGCCACTCTCGATGTTCGAATGCACGACCGAATGATCACCAGGCCAACAAGCACTACCACTGTGGAGACCACGATAATAGCATGATATCCAGCGAAATATCATTTGTGAAAATGGAAACTGAAGAGTATGTTTTCTACAAGGATAACAAATGTTGCTGCAATTGCATCTGAAATATCTGTACACTAAGATTTAGCTCAATTCCCCTTGAGGCATCCATAAACATTTATTAGGATCCCTTGACACCATCTTCTATAGCTATGATGATCGATTCATTTGTGATATTCGATCACGCGCTTCAGATAGTTTTGAATTGTGGACTGGAGATCTGCGTTTGTGACAAGAACACGGTCGTGTTGAGCCTTGTCATTCGTGCTCGTGTTTAAAAAAAATAGAGTCGTGTTTTATTCTCATGTTCGCAAGGATTTATTGCAAACTTTAAATCGAGATAATTTGATGACTTAACCTGTTTTAGCTAAAACCAAGGCATGCATTTCACGATGGTGAAGGATAACTAACCAGCATTTCTTTAATGTACTTTAACAGCTAGATTGCAAGACCAATTCATGTGAATTCACACATACATGAGCAAACCACCAACATCGGACTCTCAGTCTGCTGATGAGCCAAGCGTGCAACCCACTTCCCGAATTTGAGCAGAGCTGTGCTCGCCTTGTTCACGCCATTTCTGCTGCAAGCGTGGCTTATCATAAACAACAAACGGTGTACTCCGAGTCCATCATAACATCATAAGCGGCTTCTTTTTACTTTTAGATCGGCCGCAGGTCTACAGCCATTCGACAGAAATCATTGAACGTTTAATCTAATTAAAATTACTTTGTTATTGCTTTCAGCTGGTGTAGTCCCCTCCAGTGAATTATTGTTTTGCATTGAAAATATGTTCTAAATTAATTACTTGCAAGATAAATTTCGTGGTATTTTCGTATTAGTCATGGATAGTTGAGATTTCGTGTCCTGTCGTGTTGAAGTAGTGTATTTGTGTCGTGTTCGTGTAAAGGCTGAAAAATTTCGTGCCGTGTTGTGGACTAACTTCCGACTATGGACTATGGACTACATATGAAATGTGCATGTACATGTATAATGCACGAAATAACTAAAATAGTTATAATGATTAAAACTGACATGAATGCTTTGCCATATCAAACTCAAGCAACAAGATTAACATTAAAATATTGCACAAAATTTGACAGATCCATTTTAGCAACATATCAGAATCAAGAAAAGTAAAGAGAAAGCTAACGCCATGCTCCAAAATCCTCATATTATTGAAATCTTTACATTTTTCACTTAAGTATGTACAAGCACGAGACCAGTAGGAGATTTATAAATAGAAAAGCAAGATGCCAGATGTTACATAAATGATTCTTGCTAATGCAATCCTGACGCAGACAAAACGGCCGAATATTTCACTTTGTATTGATAAACATACAACTCCTTACATTGTATACCAGGATGTGAGTTCACCGACACGTGTCAGGTAACGGGCAACCTACAGGTGTGAGACGTGGGCACTGCGTGTTGAGAATGAAAAGCATGTCAGAAGAACAGAGATGAGAATGGTGAGATGGGTGTGTAGAAACTCATTAAGGGACAAAAAGGGTAACTACGGGCTGAGAGAAGCATTGGGCATTGATCACGGACACTAATATTCGCCGTAGCAGGCTGCGTTGGTTTGGACATGTTGTCATAAGACCACGATTGGCTTCGATTAGTCATGAATTCAGAAGCTAAATGCAGAAGGCGCCCTAAGAAGACCTGGAACGAGACAGCAGCGGCAGACATCAGAGCATGGAACCTACAAGCGGAAGATAGGAAAAGTGGAGAGCAACCATCAGCAGACGACCGTCAAACTCAACGACGGTTGCATGAGAAGGAAGTTGAAGATGCTGTAAGAGAATGACAACTATTAAGTCAATACAAGACACCAACACCCTTGATTCCCCGACCGCACACGCCTGACCCAGGAATCGAACAGAAGTCCGTGGTGGAGACGAGCTCGCACCTTCTTCACTAGACCACGCTGACGTTACCGTTAAACCGGCGCAGTGGCCTTGCGGTTGAGTGCTCGCTCGCCATCTGAGATAACTGGGTTCAAGCTCATGTCGGGTCAAAGAAATAATCTAATAATCGCGATAATTGAAGTCGGCCTAACAGCATACCAAGCATCTCATGTCCAACCGGGCCGGCCCATTTCAGCCCAAGCCATTTCCATCTCTGAGCCAATCATAATCTTTTCTCTTAATTACCGTATATACTCGCATATAAGCCGAGTTTAGAAGTATAAAATACAATGCTGAAATCAGGGGGTCGGCTTATATGCGTATAAAACAAAATGAACACAAGGACAGATACTAATGCCAATTTTCCAGCTACACGTTTTCATCGCTATCTGCCTTTTTATTTGGTTGTGTGTCACCAGTGGCGAGCCGTAACCAAGCTAGAGGTAATGATGAAGCCGACGTCATTGGTACACGGTTTGGTTTCTTAGAAATAAAAAAATTTCTTCTATTTCTTTTAGTATGTAACATAAAAGTAAGCATTTATCATCTTTACAGTAACAAATTTCTATGAACCAAAAATATAGTGTAAAATTAGATAAGTTGAGTACCGGCTTATATGCGGGTTTTTGCAAAAACTGGTAATTCTAAAGCAATTTTAGATGGTCGGCTTATATGCGAGATCGGCTTATATGCGAGTATATACGGTACTTAATCCTATCAATGGACATAATTTAATCTAATTCAAACCATTTAAACATCTGAATCATTCTATACAAATAATACCATTCAAATGTTCTCAGACGCTGCTTTAATTTATTGATTTTATCAAGTAATACATTTTCAATGCAGTACAGTATGCGCGCAGGAATGAATGAGGGTTTGACGTCACACCTCCCCCATAGTGGGAACTTGGACGCCGCTGACACAGTCACACTATTATTTGGAGCGCTGTGATCTTCTAGTCCGGATGCCCTTCCTGCCGATTTCAAATGTCACTTTTGGGGCACGACCTCTGGAGCGAAAGATTGCTAGGCCAAGCACTTAAGCAATGTGCCACGGAGACACTTGGCGCAGGGTTGAATTCGAACTATAAATGTGGTTATAATTCAGAATGTTTGACCATAATTAAAGAAAATCGGCATAATTACATTGAAAATGGGATATTCATCATTTCTTTAGATTCCTGTAAATGATCCACGAATCCACGAGAGAATTCGAATCCTCGGATTTTGGATTCACGTTCAGTCCCAGTTAACATTGCTGCAATTTTCTGTTGAGACAAACCATTGAGAAAGTCTACCAAAAAGGGCAGAAGAGAAATGTCTGCTGAAAAAAATCATTACAATTGAAATCCTCTAGTCAAAGCGAAGCTGCAGCAAAGATTCGACTCCTAAAACTGAAGTCGAATTAATTTAATTCACATTTGTTGTCACAACATAATCACTAAGCAACAACATAATCCTCTGCATATCAATTCAATTCCGAAGCATGGAAAGTAAAATTGAACTGGAAAGTAGAGGCTCATAGGAGAATGTTAAGGCAAGATTATCACCTCAAGTCCAAGAGAAAGAAAAGGCGCTAGAGGATTTGAGGTTGCAGAATAAGTGGGAAGGGACACAGGAAATAGAAACGTTGCTGGATAAGGATGGGTAGGAAGAGGGGAAACAGTCCAAAACGTTGACAGCCGGACGCTCAAATCGATAGAGCTTTGGACAGAGTTCAGGTGAGAAAACTTGGAAGAAGCGCTTGGTGTCAAAATTTGACGCTCTTTAAATCCATTTTCATTATATAAAAATTGAACGGCGAAAAGTAATTATCATGTTCATATTACGTGAAGGAAAGAAGCAAAAAGACTGAAATATTGTCACCACAGGTTGAAAAAGGAAATAGAGAAACAACAGGAAGTTTCTACATAGATAGTTTTCATCAGAATAAGATCACAAGGAAATAATCGATACTTCAAATTTTATGCCAAGAAATATATCATGCTCGTACAGCATTTCATTAACTTGGAAATTTTAATACAGAAGTTCTGCTATTTATGTTGAAATGATAACCTAATGACTATAATGGAAATTAAGTCGTTGATCCGCACTTCTGCTGGCTAATAAGAATAATATAATCTTCATAGGATAGTTGTCATTATACCCGAACTTCTTCAATTATAAATTTCAAAATGAAATAAATAATAGCCTACACTAAATTATTTCAAATAAGAAATTTCAAGAATAATAAAAAACAATTTTCTAGGACCGCGTAACTGTATACAGTAGACGCCGCTCATTAAAGACCCGGATAATAAAAACACCCAGTTAATGAAAACCGTCTGGCTTGGTCCGGAATTTTGCTACTAAAACTTCAATGTAAACCTCCGCTTATAAAAAAACAAACCCCGTCTATTAAAAGCAGAATTTCATTCACATTTTTACTTTTTAAGATTAACTACCGGTTTGAATGACAGTACATAAACACGAGTCTTACATAAACTCTTTATTGCACTTTTTCAATCATTATAGGCTAATCCGCACATGCTTTATCTCACTGGTGCACCTATTAGTAACTAGCTCAAACTCCACGTTGCATCTCTCTTCTACAATAGAAGGTGGCGAACCCGATATCAGTAAGTTTGACACCATGGAAAGCGAAATACGTAACTTTATCCGTCAGCAAACTCTAACACAACTTACAATCATACAGTGTTTCAAATAGGACCAGTATGCATTCTCATAATCGAACAGTTTACCGAAATTTCGGTAATGGACATGTAGTATGTACTGTATTGCAATTCTAATGCATGGAAGTGTTTTGCAAAGGATGGTTTTCTAATCGTTAATACACTGCAGGTACGTATGTCTAAAGAGTTTCCTATCGAATATCTAGATAATTCATAAATAAATTTTTACTTTCAATACCTGCAGGCCTCTCCTGTGTCTACCATCATTTACAGATTCAATTTTAAGTCACATTCGTTTTACAAAAACGTCGCTGATTGTCAACAGTAGATAGATTACACTGACAACAGTTGCCACAGACAGCGACGATGTTATAGTTTAAGTAAATAAGTATAAATATTTTTGCTATGTCCAAGTTAGTATGTGTACACTGAGTGAGGGCAATAATCCTTTGTAGCTGAAGATTAGACACGTTCGGTTCCGCCTCGGTTTCACTATTCGATTCCTGTTCCAGTACATGAAGCCAACTAAAAGTTTCCCTTCCTTTCAAAGACTCAAAAATGCTTTTAATGTGCCTCTGCTAAAAGCAAATTCATTTTCTGTGACACAAAAAATGTGAGAGATAATGAAATTCAAAAGAAAGTCCTATTATAGTTTGAAATGCAGCAGTTTATAGAAGGGGTCGTTATGTATTCGAACATATTAAAAAATAATTGTATGCGCATTGAGTAATGAAATCACAAATGAAATCACATGTTAACTGCGAACTTCGCAGGCCAGTTTAAAGCACCAAAAAAATTTCTCAAAATTGTCAATTGCATTATTATTATGTGAACATACTAAAAATTTCTCTAAAGTTTCTATTTTAGTACTGTGTGTTACACAACAAATTTTCCATTCAAGAGACATTTCTCATCCACTTCATGTGAAAGACAAACGCTATTTCATCCTTGCCAAAAATGAAGAACAAATCATACTGCTTGAGATAATGAAAAGCGAGGTTAAGGGGAACTGAGGTTAGGGGGAACTCGGTCATCTACTTGCCTCAATGGAATGTGAGGCATTCACAGTCGTTGAAATATGATATTCTTCATATTAAATTTTCAACTCAATGTTCCATGCAGCTTCGAGCGAACGAGTTTGAGATTCTAAGAAGACATTGGAAAGAAAAGGGGTAAATAGGCAGTGGTATTAATTTTCATTATATTATCTTTTCCTAATTCTAAAATTCTGAGTTTGAAACTGAATAGCAATCTCAATTGCAGAATTACGTGATAGATTTCATAAATATCTTCAATGTATGAATTCAGATTTAACTGCCACTTGCAAGAATGAAGGACTGCTTAACGTAATGCATTCTGCAATTGGAGCTTTGAATTTGGTAAGCATGGCCAAATTCATTCTTGTAACCTAAATATGACACTACCACACGTTTGCACTCGTTCTCACGAGTACGATATGCTATTGCTATGTATAAGCACGGAACTTGCGGTTGTCAACATATTTTTTGTATAAATTGCGATGATGCTGACAGCTTATATTTGTTATTATCATATGAAGCTTTAACGTCACTACTCCCCATGCTGGGGGTTTGGACGGTGCTGACATAGTCAGACTTTTTTGGAGGGCTGTAGTACTTTTAGTTCGGATGCCCTTCCTGCCGACTTCCAATGACACTTTCGGGGCTCGACCACTGGACCGAAAGATCGCTAGGCCAAGCAGTAAACCACTGTGCCACGGAGACCACTATACAGATACATAGTGCAAATATGTAGAAACCTGTAGCGGCCACAGTTAGTCGTCTCCGCTCGATTATTGTGCTAGTCTTTATCACTCTTTCAACGCTCGAGGTAACTGCACTGAATAGAAATTTCTCACCTACGCACCTGAGATGGGTGACGTACCGGAGATCATGTATGGCTGTATGGCCGTGTGACGCGGTTTTACATTTCACACCGCAGTAAATCTATTTGGGAATCCTGGTGGAATTCCCACACATCACAGGAATGCATCAATTGATACATTAAAAATGCCCGAATTGTAAGTCTACACGATTTATGCGAATCATACATGTCAAGTATAGAAGGTCCCTGTGATATCATATTTCCGCATTGAAAGAAAATAATTCATCAATAAAAACATAAGTTGCTGATTTACTTTTAACATGCACTCCATGAACCTACACTGGTGATCATAGACCGCTTTCATAGAGCCTACACCACTATGGTTTGAATGAATGATACATACATGTAACTATGATTATTACCAGATTGATGGAAGAAGCAGCAAATGCCTGCAGCTATGATCGATAACATATATGGTTGATAAAAGCCGATAGAATCAAAATTGGGAATAAAAATATTAGCATGCACTCAGATTTGAGGAAGATTCTTAAAAATGGATTGACATGACTACTCATGTGTTCTGATTTATAATGATATATTCCCAAACATTTACTAGTAAAGCATCGGACTACTTAATAGGGTAGCAATGACGTTGATGTCTAAATAAAGCAAGTGTCTTAAAGTCTCAATTTTAGTAGAAATTATCAACTCTAGAGTGAAAGTGATGGCCTAAAAGTTGAATGCAATGCAAGCTTCGAATCACACAATTTTCAGAATCGCGCGGAAATCGAATCGAGACGACACTGGTAGAAACTCAAAATAAGCAGACAGACAACAAGGTAAAGTATACGGATTTTGAAAACTTCCGGATAATTTTTGTGTCAAAATTAAAGCAAATTGTGTCATAAAGAGAATATATGCACAGCACATGTTGCACACTACATCCCAGAATTCCCTCGAACTCTGTCACCCTGATGATGGCTGGTACACCGGCCGAAAATTCGGTTTTCAAAAGAAGACTACACAGTGTCGTAGTTCACTGTTTTCATTAATTATTATTAGAATGCTTGACAATTTTACAATTTTATATTGCTTGAAATTTGTAACAAATCTCGATCTCTTATTATTTCCAGTGTTCCATTTACACATGATATCTAGCCACATTACATAGCGCGAACAGCTTATAAGCAGATATAGATAGGCTCATTTTTTAGCACACTTGATGTGGCAACCTATCGGTAAGGCTGTACTATTTCAGAAAATGTGTAAATTTCAAGAACTGTCTGAACATCAAATATTGCTCATTTTTACATATTGCAGTCACTTGAATTTTATCGATGGCAGTCTAGTAAAAGGTGGAAAGAAAGTGAAGCATGGTTAAGAGAGAGCGGCTAGAGATAGAATATCGGCTGGGCTAAAAACCTCGGACCCGTTTTTTTGACATCATCTATGAGACAAGTATTTAAAGCATTTTTGGAAAATATTCGCAACATCATACAGCCCATCTTTCATGTGGGTGTTTCACAGTTTCTACTGCACACAAAACGTTTCTTGTCACACGGCTGCAATAATATCAAATAAAACTCAAAATTATGGGTTTTATTGATTTTACATCAGAGTAAATCTGTCAAATGTCTGAGCTCAATTTGTTACTATTTAAACGTACGCATTCGACTCTCGATATAAGCGACAGGGCAGGTTGGTCCCTGCCGAATTGATAGATATGTGTCTAGCTCTCGACATAAGCGATCTCTTGATACACGCGATGACAACAGCCGGTCCCAAAGTGTCGCTTATATCAAGAGTCGACTGGTATCTATATTTAATCTTTCACAAATACTTTTGCTCTAAGTCTACCCACTAACAGTCCTGCAAGGTTATTAGCAACTAATATTGAGATTAAAATGCTCAGCAGACAATGTCCAATTGCATTTTGATGAGTAGAGTTATCTAATCACTACATGAGCTGTCATGACAGACCGAAAAAGCAGGGACATCGAATGAAGTGTCTATCACTGCGATCAACATCAAGAAAATCTTTGTTTAACTAATCTAAACACCGAATCAATCTGAAATTATGCGGACAATAATTGCGCAGATTAAGTTCACCCAATCTTTAGAACATTCCATACATTGGCAATCAACTTGTACTTTCCGATAGACAGAAACACTAGATTACCTTGTGCGAAGGCGTCAATGAAATGTCGAATAAAGCCATGAAGCATTCCTGTAACCGAATCAGTCAACCATGCTCGGTCGCGTCTTTATTCCTATCGTATCCTTCCATGTCAATGCAAACTGTATGCTTGTCAAATCTTCAGTTCAGAACTACACTTGAAGTCGGTATTTCCATAAACCGTCTTTACGAGCGTGACTGAAGCGCATCTCCGACTCAGAAAGTGAATTCAATGACGAAGAAGTTCATTATCGTGAAGCTTTTGAATCAAATGTCGTAAGTCATTCGTTGCCACGGTGTCATCTGTCAACAAAAATGCTCATGTACAAAGCCGAATTCTCTGATTCATGCGCTTCAATCATACTTGCTGCTGCGCCTGCATTTTTCGGCCCTTTGAGAAAAAGGCCGATCCTTGATTAATTAATTACGATATATTGCGATATCAAGTATTTGATAGGAAAGAAAGGGGGCCCCCTCCTCTACATCGTCTGATCACCGATTCTGAAAACACTTCTGCCTTCCAGGGTGGCCTTCCAGGTTAGATTTCAGACTTCAAAGTCCCGGTCGATTTCCGGGCCATGCTAAGGCGATTCCATCAAAACCCAGGCTGATTACATCGACCAGATATATTATTCTAATTATATACCAATGTAGCAGTATGCAATGACATCGCCATTGATTCCAGCATCGTTGATTATCTACATTGTTGCGCAGCTTCTAAATTTCATCGGAAATTGAGAGACTCAGTTGCCACCTGCATAATATGCGATCAGACAGAAAAATCGTAGATGTATCATGTTGAAGTTTTAACGTCAGCACTCCCCCATGCTGGGAGCATGGACGATGCTGACATGGTCAGACTTTGATCTGGAGCGCTGCAATACTTTTAGTCCGAATACCCTTCCTGTCGACTTTCAGTGACACTTTCGGGGCTCGACCTCTCGACCGATAGATCTCTAAGCCAAGCACTTAACCACTGTGCCACGGAGACCACTGTATCAGGCATAAATCAGAAAATATCATCACATCAAATGCCTCCTCTTTAGGAAATTATAACACCATTGCTTTCAAGACAAAATCTTTACATTTTTGGGTAGCATTCGATTGAGTATCTATATTTTTGACATCAAGTTATATACGGTGTTATCATGCCCCTACATCTATCGATTTCCTTTATTCTGTTTTCTTGTTTTCTGTATGGTTTCCTCACCAGTAGCAACATATTCAGTAGCGTTCATTAAGCTTGAATTTGAATAGTCATATATTCATCTTAACATAACTATCTGAGGACAAAAATTTTTCTGTCATCTATTTGTTTTTGAGGTACTTCGATTTTACCCTCTCAAGTTTTTTGCCTTTATTCAAGGCATCGTTCCGAGAGCAAAGGATTACTCAATTTTCTTTACACTGCCTTAGTCCTGTAGTCTACTCACCAGGGTGTCCACCCTATCTGAGAAAAAAAATTCACGTACAATTCACGTACCACTATTTCAGGCCTACTTGCCCGGCAAGCGACAGTTGGTTGAGTCAAAATCATTCAAAAACACTACCCGCAGCAACTGCTCAAAGAAATGCAGTAATGAGATCTTTACAGTAGAGAGATAGTTCTCCAGAACTATCTTGTATACACACTGCACACATAATAATATAAGTGCATTCGATGCTGTTTTGAAGCCATCATTTCACAAATAAATGGTATTTTTGGTCACTCAATAATCTCTAAATACAACATAATTCACGGCTACAAAAATCAAGGGTAATAATAATAGGGTTTGTGTCTTTAGATTTCTAGAAGCAGATTAAAACTAAGAATATTAGTGTGCATATTCAAGGAGATAACTTTTTATTTCTTTTAAAAACATCAGGATAGAAACAATAGACTGAGTCCACCATAGCAAAAAAAAATAATCAATCTAAAAGTCTTCCAATAGTCTTCCAAAAATTTAGCACATGTAACAAGAATCAATGGATATCAAGTAGGAGTAAATAGCAGCAAATACCACTATTTGCGTAACTGAGCTGAAATTCACGTACACCTTCGCCTTTTCCCAAAATTCACGTACAATTCACGTACATACGTGAATTTCACGTACAGTGGACACCCTGACTCACATTTCTAGTTCTTTTATCCTTTACTCACTGTCTCAAAAAAATCACAGTAGTTATTACCAGCTTAAATATCAAATAGACCGTACCTGACTCTTCGGGTACTTTGTAATTTTCTTTTTCTTACAATAAACACTGTTTAGACTGTCTATGTCTATATTCACACCAGCTTGAGGAAATCGAAACACATCCATCTATACATAAACCCCAATTGGCTTGGATGGATTTTTGACATAAGATTTGTAAGATTTTGAACTCACCACTTAGCATATTCACTGACTTTGATTCGAAATATCAACGAAAACTCTGATGCACTTTTCCTTGTTCAGTTGAAGTTTTGTCCTTGTCCGTGTTCGTGGCTCCACAAAATGCAACGGTCCCTACGGCTTTGTGTTGTGTCGGATGCATAGGGTAGCTGCTCGAGTCATGTGACAACAGGCTGTCTGGTCGAAACGTGCTAATCATCATCGCAAGTGGTTATTTAAAGATTCTTACTTATTTCGAATATTTTCAAGACGACGTGATGCCGACAGGAATCTGAGTTTTTCCGATAAACACGATTGCTCGCCTTCAAGAAAGGAGATTACCTTGTGAGAACATTAAAACAACAGGATGCCTCACATCGCTCATTTGGTTCGATCATAACTTGTAGAACTGTGACACCGTATTCAATCAAACAGACAGAACACCCGACACAAAGCCTAAGGGACCGCTGCATCTCCTATAACTGTAAAATGTACCGAAGAGGAGGGAGATTCTGCTCACAAAAAAAGAAGTGCATCAGAGTTTCCATTGCCATCTCGAATCGAAGTCAAAGGCTAACGTAAACGATTAGTTTGACAATTTCACAAATTGTGTCAAGGTCATCTCTAAGCCAATACAGCTGATGTTGTCTGCTTTGTCTCGCTTTCCTGAAGTTGGTGTGGTTACAGACGCAGGTAGGCTGCAGTGCCATGTTTTACAATTCTTGCTCAGATGTGCAGTTTCGTAAGTAAAGCAGTTAACCACTGTGGCACGGAGACCACGATGAAAAGACACATAAAACAGAAAAACAATTTTCCGGCCTTTTTCGTTAATTACAAGTTTAAACTCTTGGAGGATCATAGCCAACACCACTATGTGCATGGGCTTCGATGTGAGCCGAGAGGAATGGCTTTGCTTTCACAACTTTATAATTCATGATTTCATTATAAGCGACGATTTAACGATGGGTTCAATTGCAGTTCAATAAGTACTAGTTGCACTTATTAACTACGAGTAGTAGTGTTAACTAGTAGTAGTGTTAATGCACGATTTAACGATGCAATACCATTTCGCCAAAGATATCATTGACATAGTCATCCGGAAACGGAAAATATTTGTTAAGTAATCAAATAAAGTGTATATATGTCATCTGGATGGTGTACAAGCATTTTTACTAGAGATTAGAAAATAGTAAATACAAACAGTGGGTTCAATTGCAGTTCAATAAGTACTAGTTGAAATCAAGGAACTATATTCATTAAACTTTGCAGTAAAAATCACAAAATGGTCTCCCGCGCCATTTCAGGGTTAATTGCTCATTTTGCTAAAATTAATTTAAGGTCAATTTCAGGAACCCAACATTGCCGGGTTTGGCTCCACACTGTCCTTCAATGATGAGTAGTGCAAGACAATGAATTGACTATTATGTTTTCTTTTCTATCCTTTTAATATAACCTGAATGGCGCTACTTACTACTGACATCTTGGATTCTTCTATTTATGCCAATTGTACTTCATGGTTGTGGGTCAGATAATTGTTGAACGATAACAAGATGTTGTCATGATTGTTCCTCAGTTCATATCTAAGTTGATTTCAAACAATTTTTTAAAATCAAAACTCCCAGAATATACCAGAAAATACGGTGCATATTTTAGGATCGATAACCTGCGATTATGATGTATTATAATCATGCAACAAGTGATCAAATAAGTATTCTGGCACAGTGTTCAAGTGCTTCACTTAGCAATCATTTGGTCTAGAGGTCGAGCCCAGAAAGTGTCGTCGTAAGTCGCCATGAAGGCCATACAGACTAAAAGTATCATCACGAACCAAAAGTCGGACTTTGTCAGTACCGTCCAAGTCCCCAACATGAGACAGCAGTAACGTTAAAGATCCATTTCATTTACTTTACCTAACGTCGATATTCATTTGCATTTGTGCTCTTTTTTTAACATTCCAAAAGGAGTCATTAGATACCGCATTCTTCATCATATGACTCCCTCCTACTGACATTTTCGGTTAAAATTGACTGCTTCCCGATCATAGTGACGCTGTCCTCCGTCATGAATGTTAATGAGCGCAACATAGGAAAGGCTGCTTGTACGCATTGAATAAAAAATGAATTACTATCGCACAATTCGCGAAATTTCACCTTGACCCGAGGATCTTGAGAGTTCTCAGAATGAAGATGATTACCGCAAAAGAAACTCACTTCGACTGTAATTTGAATTTTCATTTTGTCAATTACTCTAGTTCCATAAATGCAAATTAGCTCCATCTGCAACTTATATCAGGTTATTGCTTTAGATATCATTTTAGAAATATCATATTTTAATAATCTCCTGTCTGAAAGAAGTTATTGGAGTATCCCAAGCCCAACCAGTGAAGGTGATATGGTGCATCACTAATCAATTCAACTTACTCAATGCATCGCAGCAAAAATTTGCCTTCATCCTTTTTCAATGTAAAATAATGGAGCATAATGAATGCGAATGATGAAGTGAAATGAAAGCGTTCTTTAATCTAAGATCGCGCTGTTCACAATTACGTCGTTTAAATCCATCCCTAAATGCATCACATCATAGAATTAAACAAGTGTTGCTCATTCTCTCCGTTAACAAGAAGGAATTTCTCAGCAACGGTTTAATTTCAACTTAAATAATCGATATGCAAGAACGCATGCAAAGCCGATAAATAATTCGCCCTACACACCCTTCCTACGATCTTAAAAGCAAGCATTTAATGTTCAATGCACGCACTCTACGAAGAAGTTGCATCGCTCAGAAAATCGTTCAAATGATCGAAGTACACGAAAGATGTCATTTCCTAAATGAGAAAAACGCAGAAATTGCGAAAGATTGTTCGGTACCAATTGAGTAACATAAATTAAGGAGAAAGATGTTGTCCGTCGATTCGCATTTCTACTCCTTGAAGATGAAACTGGGAATACACCACCAACATCAACTCATCCGTATTCAAACACCTGCAAGCGTGTAACATCTCTAGAACAAAAATAACAACAACAATTTTGTCATTTGATAATGATTCCACCAACCTTCGTTTGAGAGAAGCCTAGTACATCAACAAGTTAAAACCAAACATCAATTCAAGACACGAACTTGACAGTTATAGAGATTTCCTCTTTCATTGACTTTGTTATTCCACAGTCAATCAGATTTTTAATTCACATCCTATTTCTCCCCTTTTTTCTTCCTGTCAGGTCATTTACTATAAATACTAATGGTACTATGTAAACCTTTACTACCTGCCGCATAGCTCCTTCTCTTACCACAGTTAGCATATTTTGTACATCTTTTTTATATATCTCTTGATGTGAATTTCAAATTTTATTCTGTAAATCCTTCACTAACTGCCTGATGATGCCTACGGATAGTAGGAGAAATATATTGCAGTAATAAGCAATTTTTGATAGATTCTAACAATCTACCTGGCTCTTTCCAATCTATAAAAATCCTTGAAGATGATATGGACTGCATTTAGTTGCTTTCAGAAATTGGATGACTAGTAAACCGGCGCTGTGGCCTTGTGGTAGAGTGTTCGCTTTGCGTCCGAGAAACCTTGGTTCAAACATTGGTCGGGTTAAACGTAAGACTTTTAAAATAGGTATACTCTGCTTTCTTTCTAAACACTCAGCACAAAGAGAATGAGAGAGCAGCAGATATGAAACATTTAAATATCACTTTGTAGGCAATTTAAAGAAATTTACATTTCAGTTTTGCTAATCAGTTATTGTGACTTTTAGATGTAGTTCTTTTGAAATATCAAGAAGCTTGTCATTTTCGTCTTTGATCTTAACTCTTCAGTAGATAGTATTTCCTACTTCACTCTAATTATAGCAAATGTAAGCATGCATGTAATGGTCAAACTGCATAGTTTCCTTGCATTTGAATTCGCTTTTACATTCATTATTGATATGATATTTTCACAGATTTATATTGGCACGTAATAATCTCATCAGTCAGTAAAGCAAACAAAATTCAGAAATGTTGTCTATCGTGTCCATCTCTTCTTTCTACTCTTATTGCTGGTCTCTAAACTTGAAGTCATAGAACAAAATTGACGACTAGTTCTATTTGATTAGTCTCTCAAAATGACGTGGATATTCCCTACTAAGATCTTCACCTCACGTCCTCCCTGCTTGTATCGGAATACTATAAGACTGACTTCATGCACAAATGTGGGGTTAGAGAGACTATGTGAAAGTACTTAGCACACTTATATAGTGTTTTACTATTTATTGTCAATTTTACTGTTGATTGTCGGTTTAAGCATGTTGGTGTAATGAAATTCTCTAGGACGCAAATTTTATGGATTCCATTTATAGATTTTATAAACTTATAATAAATTTCCATTATTTTATAGATTTTCTATTTCTATTTGGATATAAGTAAGTTCAATTTAGTTTGCAGAAATATCTCTGGTAAGAAAGTAAGTTTGATTTAGTATAAGTAAGATCAATTTAGTTTTTCTTTAGATATCTTTGATTACTATTCCCATTGTGTCAATTGTGAATCGATGACGATTTGAATTTATTAAAATTTTGAATTTCACTGTAATGCTAGAATTGTGTTAGCGTTATTGAAATTCTGATTACCATAGTTTAAATCATCTTCACTCGAACTGTCGTTCAAGAATGTTGAGAGGGAAATATAACACGATAAGCTTTACTGATCGGGAGCGCCTTGTCAATGCATTTAATGACAACAAGGATTGGTTAAATTTAGCCAATTATCTTGGTATAAAGCCTCAATCAGCGAGGAATGTGATTGTGAACTATAAGAAAACTGGTCGGATCGAAGGCAAACAAAAAGGCGGCTCTAGGAATGTCAAAGTTGACGACGAAATGATGGCGGTTGTACAAGAGTTCATTGAACAGAAGACAACAGCAACACTGAATGAAATGATTGCCCTATTGAGACAGCAACTACCTCAAAAGCCAACAATTTCACATCAAACGCTAAGTGCTCGTCTTGATGGTTTATTTTATACACTAAAAGATGTCAGGTATGTTCCTATTCAATGGAATACTCCAGAAGGAAAGGAAGAAAGGCGGGAGTATGCAGAGTGGTGCTTCGGTGACGGACTTTCAGTCAAGAAAATCTACGTTGATGAATTTGGCTTCAACGTATGGACATCAAGAACGAAAGGGAGGTCTCTGTCTGGTGAACGTGCTGTGCGTTTGGTGGAAGGACAAAGAGATCAAAATCTAACTCTTTGTTTAGCTATCAGCCCCGAATTGGGCCTGGTTCACCATCTTCAAACTCGTGGAGGTATGAGAAAAGCACGGTTTGCTGATTTCTTGTCGGAAGTCGCTGAGTTGATTGAAGTCACTGATGAGCATTATGCAATCATTTTCGACAATGCTCAATGCCATGGAGAAGATAATCATTTGGGCGACTCTGCAGTTATTCGAAAGTTGCCAAAGTATGCTCCATTTCTGAACGCTTGTGAAATGGCAGGATCATGCCTTAAAGCAGCAGTGAAAAGACGGGTGCATGTCGGATCCCGTGATTCAACGTGAGGTTCATGACAGATCAACAAATGAAGGACTTCACAATCGTCGGATGAGAATCATTGAGTGTGAAGTTCTTTCTTGCCTCCATGTCATAACAACTTCAAGTGCCAACACTTTCAAACACATAAATTGAAATATCTTCCTAAGTGTCTTCGTGGTGAGAACATTTTTGATTAGTTATTTGACATTACAAATAAAAAAGTTGTTTATGTGATATTTTGATATTTTGCCTTCATGAAACTCTGAGGGAGCACTAGGAATTATTATCAAAGATATCTAAAGAAAAACTAAATTGATCTTACTTATACTAAATCAAACTTATTTTCTTACCAGAGAAATTTCTGCAAACTAAATTGAACTTACTTATATCCAAATAGAAATAGAAAAGGTATAATAGCACATCTGATGCGCATCATTTCCTCGTCTTTCAGTCATTAATATTCTTTTCTTGTGAGTCACTTATCATTTTTTTTAACGTCAAAAACAAATTTTAATTGATTGTCAATTTAGTCTTTGATGAATGGAACAAAAATTATTGAAAGATAGTTGGTCATTTGGCCATGCCTTGCATGATCAAAACTAACAAAAAATGATGGTTTAACGTCACTCCTCCCCCTTATTGGGGCTTGGACGGTGCTGACACTGTCAAACTTTAATGTAACTTTTTAGTCCGGATGCTCTACCTGTCGACTTCCATTGACACTTTCGGGGCTCGACCTCTGGACCGAAGGATCGCTAGGTCAAGCACTTAACCACTGTGCCACGGAGACCACCGAGAAAGTAATACTTAAAGTCATTAAAACATTAAGGTGCGAGTCGCAGCACTTCCCGCGTCAGCTGCGTCATGGTTTGCTGGCTGCTGTCTTGAGCAGCTACCATTAACAGCTGGTTCGAATCCATTGTTTATTTACTTGGTCTTTATATTCAGCTGTGAAAAACCTAATTTTGCGTGTTTTGAGACAGCATGAAATGATAATTCATTTAGGTTTGGCTGTCATGATCAGGGTGACCACGCCAACCCGATCGCCATGTGCAAGAATTTTCTAGGACACATCATATAACCATTTTCTGCTGTCATTTATGTCAACAGTGGCATGCTCAGCCATTCTTCAGCATGTCCATGATCATCAAAGACATTTATCATCACAAATTTAGGTTCACTATTACGTAAGCTAAATCGTGGATGTAATAAGTTTGTAACGTATCCTCTTCGGGAAGGATCATAAGTAGGATCTCGCATTCGCGATTTATTCAACACTGACATGTTTCAATGAAATATTCCCATGTCTTTGCAACAGCAGCTCCAGAGAGCCTGTGCACTGAACAATTCTTAAAGCTGCTACAGCACCCAGTCTTCTACAGGTCTTGTTCTACTACTTGTAGCAGAAGTAGCAGTGTTGTTTATTGATCAATGAAAAGCATGCCATACAAGTTGTTGAATGAATGAATGATGGTCTAACGTCACTTCTACCCCACACTGGGGGCTTGGACGGTGCTGACATGGTCAACTTTTAACTGGAGCACTGTGATCTCTTTGCCCGGATGACCTTCCTGTCAACTTCCATTGACACTTGCGTGGCTCGACCTCTGGATGGAAAGATTGCTTAACCACTGTGCCACGGAGACCTTTTGAATGTGTGAATGGTACAAATACACAAATAACATCGATCGCAAAGGAATTTTACCTAAAATTCATTGTTAAGCAGTTTGTAGAATTTACTGCTTGTGTAGTAAAAGGAAAAAGGAACATGATCCAACGGTTGTGCGTGTGAGAAGATTGGTACTTCTTCGTGCATGGTAATGCGGTCGGCGTCATTGGGAAAAGAACATGTGAAGAATTGCCATAAGCATGTTGAAAAGTTTTTCGATTAGGATAATCTTCTCATCGCTAAAGAGTCTGGGATGCATTGACATCAGCGGTTGGTATCACCGAAATAAATGACTATATGCGTTTTCTGTATTACTAATGCCGAAGTTTTCGTTAGTTTAAAAATCCTCCAGTAATGGAGGTAGGTGGCTGTAAGGTGTTGAAAATGTCACATGTTCAAATCCATTTGAAGATCAGCTTATTTGAAAAAAATGTAGGATCTCCTGATCATTTTGGCAGCAATTTTATTGAAATCCATCCAAATTGAGTAGGTGAGGACGAAAACAGATATACAATCATTCTGCCACAATTTTCGCGATTGGCCACAATCATTGTACGACAGAGTTCGCATCAAGTAATGGCTTCACCAGGAAAGCGCTACAATTTTCACTTGATTGTCGGTGCATATCCCTGGGAATTCCTGACGTATAAATAACCAACATTCTTGTTTTCTTTGAATAATAATATGCATGCTCCCAGAATTCTTAAAATTTCACCCCAAGGGTTTCCCTTTTCATTTTGAGAAAATTGAAACCTTTGATGAACTTACAGTACAGTCAATAACTGTAGATGCACTATTTCATTTCCAACAGTCCCAAGCTTTCAATAACAACTCATGAAATTCAAGGATTTATAATCCTTGCAGTCGCACAGCCCCGTTTTCAAAGACACCTGCACATTTTAAAGAACTTTCCAGGATTTTCAAAGGCGCGTGCACTCTGTATGATGCCCAAATTAAATCTTAAGATCAGTAAAAATCTATACCTGCGAATGTATTCATCACTTCAATCATGTGTTCATCAGACAACCGTCCTATGTTTTGTTAATTCTTAGATTTACTCAAATTTCTTAATTACTCAAGAAGAGGGTTACTTACCAAAATTTGTTTATAATTACCCCTACCTCTTCCATTGGGATGAGGCATAAGAAGTGTTTTGAAGTGGCTTTTGCAGTGAAATGCGTAGGAATGAGCGATAATTTGACCTTCGATATCTTGAATAAGAGAATTGTAATAACACATTTGCGAGAATTTCCTTTTTCATGACAGTTCATGCACTCATTTGCACTTTTTATCTACCTTGGATTTTATGTTTTATGCTTCTTGAGCGTATTTGAGCGGTTTAGTGATTTTCCTCGTAAATTTCCTTTATTTTGCCGTTTTCAATGAATCAGATAATCAGTTGACATGGTACGGTGTCCGCGCAAGTCCGAAAATAAATCCGCTGATGGCAGTGGCGGCTTAGGAGGGCAATTCTCCAGCCCCGGAAATCATTTTTGAACTCTGTCGTCGACTTGAAAATGGCTGAGTGTAAATGATGAGACTTTGTGCAAGACGACGAAGTTATTCATGAAAGATTTCCTCATTAAGAGCCCTATCTATGCAAAACGGCGTTTTAGTCAGGACCTGTGATATCAAAAATAGCCGGCACTACATTCTTATGGACCCCAGTTCTAACGACCGTGCGCGACCATTAATAAGTGCTACCAAGCAAAAAGT
Source organism: Prostheceraeus crozeri (assembly GCA_907163375.1). Lineage (NCBI taxonomy): Eukaryota > Metazoa > Platyhelminthes > Polycladida > Euryleptidae > Prostheceraeus > Prostheceraeus crozeri. Next base: position 1,025,802 of record CAJQUW010014715.1, on the reverse strand, counting down.
CGAATCTCTATGTCTTCTGGAAGCTGTGGACAGTGGTAAAAAAGAAATGGATGACCTGAGATTCTACCACATAAAGCCATCCTTAAATAGAATCCAGTTATAACGATGCAAAAAACGGCTTCTACCAACTGAGCTGCAGTATTTGTACGACCGATGTCACTTAAGTTTTCGTCATCACACTTTGATTTTCATAGTAACTTTAATCAATGAATATATATTTCTTCACAATGTAACTACTGGCATTTAACTCCCAAGTACATGTAGATGCACGCAATGTACATGTACTAGATCAATATATTATCAAAACTGAAATTAAAAAATAAGTTATAGGCTAGGCTCACTCAACTTGAGTAGTAAATCGATTCAATCCATTGATGATTGAAATTATCATATTCGAAGAATTTGCTATTTGATTACAAACAGCGTATTATAGTTCTTCCAATATGTCCTTTCCATGTAACCATTCGTAATTTTATCAATAATAATAGTCATCGAACACTTCAAAAGTGCTCCAAGGGCCTATTTCACCGGACGTGAAGAGTGAAGGTTGATGTTGTTGCACCAGAAGTTGGAAATTGATGGGTAAAGAGTGATGGGCAAGAGTCAAATTTTATATTAATCTTCAAGATAGTGCTGCACCAGATAGACTGAAGATCAGGAATTCCCTTAAGAGCGGTTATGTCTCTATTCAACACAGTGTTAATACATTCGACCAATATCGATGCGGCAGCTTCTACAATGTCATTGGCGACGCACACCGGCCCAATAAATCAACAGTATGTATAAGCATAAAGAAGTGGTTATGGCTATAAATGAGACTCTTTTTGATGACACAATTAGATGGCCTTCTGAATCTTCCCAACTTGCTGTTAATTCAGCAGAAAGCTGCCCAAAAGATTTTCCTGATCTTTCTTCAATCGCTTTAAGCAGCTCTATGTATCTTTTTCTTTCTGACATTATCGGTTTTCTGATTTCAATACAAATGACAGTCAAAGTTAAGACTATTTCATTGGTTACTGACGTCACTTAATCAACTCGAAATAGATTTTATCTCGTCAACTTGAAGAGTCATAGTGGAGTACGAAGAACAGTTGGTGCAGCATTCTCACCCATCACTCATCACTATCAGCAATTTTACTCTTTATTCTTCACTCTTCACATCTGGTGCAATAGGCCCAGTAGTTACTGCGATTTAATGGTCCTTCGGTAATCATTTCATTTATTCTCATGTCATAGACCGCAATCACAAATATTCTCGAGTTCAAACTTTCTTGAAATACGAAATGCAAAATAAGATAAATGAAAAGTCTAATTATTCAACTTTAATTTCAACTGTTCCCATTCAGCGGACAGTGACTAACAGCATTAGTGCCTGCAACTGATAAATGCTGCAAAGGATGCCATTACCAGCAATTCACGCTTTTTACTTATGCACAAAGAAGGTCACGCTCAGTTTAGAGGATAAATTGGTGGCATGACAGAATTCGTCTTCAGATCGAGGGCTCTAAGAATTCAAGCAAATCTCTCACAATGTCCAGACCACCAATCTAATCTGCAACATGCAAGTGTAATGAATGAAGCAAAAAAGTCAAATAGCCGTTTCCTCCACAATATTACGCATTCTATCAATCCATCACGAAAAATATTCCAACTACTACATAAGCGAATGAATAGTAAGAATGTGCGTGTGAGAATTGTTGAGTAATGAAAGCGCGCGATCAAATAATGTCGATGGAAAACATCAATCCAGAGCCCAACCTTCCCAATTTCGACTCTGCTGTCAACAGGATTCCAGCCTAGGAGGAAATATAAGCAGTTCCCCATCTTTCTACCTCCCCGTCTCCCAGTTGCGAGAATCCAAACGCGAGCCGTCCTCTACTTCAGCGAATAACGGTTGCCGTTGGCGCTGTTTAAATCTCGAGTAGAATTGTTTACTCGTCACAGCTTGCTATATTTACATGTACACACTTGGCGGTTGATAGAATCTCGAGTCAAAGTCTTAGACACATCGTCTGATCCACTCATTCACGGCTACTAAGTGCAATTTGAGCGAAGTCAAGCTAACTGTGTCCTTCTTCTTAGTTAGAGTTGTGGTTTCCGGTTAGCAAGCGTCTGTTAGTGTTCTGAGAGTCGCTGATAATATTTTCACGGACAGGATAACAAGCCCTGATTAGAGGGATCCGGTGTCACAGAGGCTGGACTCAACACCCTCAATGTGTTGGCGTTCCTTCAGAGAGGAAATTCGATTTCCGATCAAAGTTTCAGAAGAGCAGAAAAGAGTAGGAGACGAGAAATTTAGGTTTTATCCTTCAACTCTTGCGCTTTGTTATTGATGTATTATTAAGTAGGATGGAGAGTTTATGTTAACAAGCAATTTAGTGCTGCAGTCTTTAATTAGTCGTGAGCAATGACGAGCGCATCACGTAAGCAGTGTCCACTAATTATCAAAATACGTTCATTGAGAACAATATATGAATAAATTAAGCCAAAATAATTAAAAGAAACACTGTTATTTAAGTAGCCAACAGCAACACATGGCAACAGAATCTAAATCGGTTTGTTTTTTTGCTCTAATGTCATGTTTTAGCGCTAATCGTCATAGAAATCTTCCGAAGGACGGAGGTCGAATTTACAACGATTTGGTGATTGAACAACTGGACTTTGAAAGAAAAATATAGATGAGATAAGAGTTTGCGAAAAATTATGAAGAACAACGGGCTTGCAAATGGCTTAAACTGAAAATTCCAAAGGTCTCTCAATATCCTCAATTTTTACTGAAAAAATTGCAAATATGATTCATGGATGCGATGTATGAACAGAAGATATCGCACGCTTCATTCCACTAGGAGATTCCATCAGTAGACGATTGGGCTGTCTTAAATCAACATAGTGGGTAAGTAAGTGGACGGCTGTGTTTTTATGAAAAGATTTGCGTCATGAATCATAGTCAAAAAATTTATCAACGGTGCAAACTTTGATCGAAGCAAAAACGTTTTGATTTGGACAAAATCAACTTCAATAAGCTTTGAGGAAATCAATATAGATTAAGATTCTGATAAAGAAGTAATAAACTTCAAAGGAAATCAATTCATTGAGTAACTCAATTCTTCTCGTGGCTCCTTGTTGTGACAAGGGTGAAAATTGTCAATATACACACAGTTACAATTTCTTCGAATAATAATCGCGGCTATTAGTTGAAGCAATGACTTCAGGTAGAATGACATCTGCATCTGTGAACATTGATGTAGAAACTGTCTACATCAATGTCTGCGAATTATGGTTTAATGTCACTACTCCCCACACCGGGGGCTTCGACGATGCAGACATAATCAGACTTTTATCTGGAGCGTTGCGATCTTTTAGTCTGGATGCCCTTCCTGCCGACTTCCAATGACACTATCGGGGCTCGACCACTGGACCCAAAGATGCCTAAGCCAAGCACTCAGCCATTGTACCACGGAAACTATACAGTAGCGGTAGTGTATGTATGTAGCACTTACTGCTTGAGTTTTACATCGTTAGTGGTAAATGTGAAGCAAGTACCTTCATTATAGACTCCATGTGCGCACCTACAGAGTATGACAAAAAAATACTGAATAAAGTTTCCATTCATCGAAACCTTAAACCAAGCCGCCGTTGTTCTTTTATCTTCAATTTTACCCGGTAACTTGACTTTTCAATGAAAAGGTAAGTGACCAATAAAGTCTAGGAGGTCCAAATTGCAGGGTTGCATAATTAATGCGTCAGAAATATTGCCCATTGTCTGCTATCAGAACTTGCTTTTTAATCCTTCCATGGATATTGTGCCCTATAGAGGATATTTTGACCCAAAGCGGCAAAAAAATTTGTAACCAAGAGAAAGAGGAGATCAATGCGCTTCTAATGGAACATCTCACGACTTGTTCGATCCCTAGAACGCCCGCAAATTGCATTTAAAGAAAATATTTTCAAAAAAAACTTTAATTTTGAAAATAATTCATGCATCAAAGGGTTAAGCACCGCTTTTATGTAAGTTCAACACGATTCGACTACACTATTATAAATTAATCTTTCTATTCGATTTCGTGAAGTTACGTTGAATAACCTAAATGCTACATCGTCAGAAATTATATCGAATCTATGTCGCTATCAATCATCATATCGAAAACACCGTAGCGTGCACAAACATGAAAAATTAATATTTTCATAAAAAATATCATGGATCAGATAACAGCCGCAGCCAAGAGTGACAGTCTATTATTCGAAGAAATAGTAGACTAAGATTATATAGTAATATATTATATACTACGATATAGACAGAGGTTTTGATAATTCCGGTGGAAATGAGAAATTAGCTTCGCGAAATATTAAACATTAAACAATTGCAATTACATATGACTGTCATTGTTATTCTACCAAGCAAAATGCAAATGAGGACCGGTGAAAGCTAAGAGTGATTCCACCTTTTTTTCAATTTAGTAGCCTGTCACAATATATAGTTTCTCTGAAATAACACCGACTGCACTACAACATCAACATATTTTTTGGTGAAATAAGTTGGTTGAAGAAATCATCTTACCTGAACTGGAATTTGATGCTCATTCAGTACCCGAACGTATTCTGTTAATGCCGCAACCACAAATCTATAGGAAACAGTGTCAGGTAAACATGAGAAGACTCCTGTGTACATGTCCGATTGGTCGATAACTGTAGCTTTGTATTCTTCCACTCCAAGATCAGATCCGCTTGGATTAGTAGGCTAAAACAAAATGAAATGTTCATTACTGATTTGATTCTATCAATAAATAAGACAAAGATTATCTCTACAAACTCGTGGATTTTACGAGTAGTTATGATGTAAACATGTTATCAGAATATGTAATATATTTCGCCGTTGTACTGTAATGTAATAATCCTGCAGTGGCGAAGTGGATGTAATATATCATTTATTGCAGATTCAACGAACATACTTTTATATTACAACTACATAAAAACTTGATCTCCGTGGCACGCTGCGTGCTAAAGTGATTGACCTTGCGATCTTTTGGTCGTGTGCTTGGTCGTGTGCGAGTCATGGCCGCTGCTTTCATCCCATGAGAAGATGCTTGAGCGTGTGGAGATGCAAGTGCTAAGGTAGATGTGTGCTGTCAGACTATCGGACAGGAAATCGAATGACAGCATCAGAGAAGCAATGGGTCTTGAGAACATCACAGACATCGTTAGAAGCTAGACTGCATTGATTTAGTCATGTGGTAAGAAGGGAGGAGACAGAGTGGATCAGAAAAGTTATGTGGATGGAAGTAGATGGTAAAAGAAGTGCAGAAAGACAAAAGAGACTTGGAAGCAAGTGGTGAAAGATGACCTCAAACGTATTGGAGCCCAGGAAGCGGACGACCGAGATCGACCGAAGTGAAAGTCCATACTCAAGCAGCAAACGTCTAACCCAACATCTTCTGGAAGCAAGGGACGCAAAAGGCATGAATCAGTGTGATCGAGTCCCGAGCGTGTCATTGGAAGTCAGTAGGAAAGCATCACAACGGTCCATTTAAAGTCTGACCATATCAGCAACGGCCAAGACCACGGAGGGGAGCAGTTGCATTAAAGAGCTACAATGTCAAACATTCTCAAACATAAACTAATTTCAATGACAGGTCATATTTACACAAATTAATACATTTGAGTTTACAACTTTTGAAACCTTCGATTAAATTGTCAAAAAACAAAGAAAATAAATGAAATGTTGTCATTTCTGGTATTTTTAAAGTGCCTTGAGCATTTGAATTTTATCAATCGTTGCTACCTACATGCGAAATGTCTTCAATGCAAGTGAAAGCAGGCGAACTGTAGAGCAACAAAGTATCAATTTGGCATCCTGAATGCCGATCACAAATATCAAATGATACAATTCCTGAGCGTTCAAATCGACCATAACATGTCGGGAAAAATTATCAACTTAATGATGATGAATTTACCGCATTCATTACGTATGGCCTTGCAAGCTATCATCTACGCTTTTAGTCTCATTTGAATGTTTAAACTTTGTTGATTTAAGACGATACATCTAGAACACTACTTTTCAACCTTTTCGTGGGTCATCAGCAATATTTGAAATCACTATAAAATCATCCGCACCAGAGACTCGCATCGGAATAATCGATGAAGAATTGACATTTTCTATTATCGTTGATTTCTAAATTATCATGATTTATTTCTATGGACCGTTGCTGTTTAGGTGCATGCAATTTTTGCTTTTACGTCACTACCCCCGTACTTGGGCTTGGACGGTGCTGACATAGTCAGACTTATGGAGCGTTGTAGTACTTTTAGTCCAGATGCCCTTCCTGCCGACTTCCATTGACACCTTCGGGGATCGACCTCTGGACCAAAAGATCGCTTGGCCAAGCACTTAACCACTGTGCCACGGAGACCACATTGCATTGCATTGCATTATGAAATAAACTTACCATTTGTCTACATAACATGCGATGCTTATATGATGACTACATTGGAATAAGTGCATTTTGTTGCAGCAAATGAAAATGGATAGAAGATATTATAGAGCTGAGATAGCGGTAAAGTTTTGTACTTATCATTTTATTCATTTCACATCGACAATATGATGCAATGATTGAGTACATCTGCATGTGCATGATCGGCGAATCTATATTTGCTTTAGCTCATGCTAATAAGTAAAAAATGCACATATAGTGGATAATACAGTATAATTGGCATGATTCCTTCTAGAAGTAGTAACACGTACTAATACTGTGTTACTACTCGTACTAATAGAATTCCTTTTGATCAAGTAAAATATCTAGGATCATCAACTGAATTATCAATATAGTTAATAATATATATTACAATTATTATTATATATTTTTGGACACGATCTCACACATTCTGATCGGTTAGTGTCTCAAGACCTCGGAGACTTAACAAGCCTCAGGGGGTTCAAGAGAGTTCGACGCAGGATATCGGCACTGCCAAGGAGTGCTGTTTTTGTCAATTCCGGTATGTGGTGTACTCCAGGAATCTTGTTAAGGTATGCCTTCAACCTTGATGTGTAGGCACCCAAGGCGCCGACAACAACCAGGACAACTACATCATTTGTGTTCCACAACTTCTTTATTTCTAAGCGTAGGTCTTGGTACTTTGTGATCTTTCCCCTCTCTTTCTCTTGTATGTTTTTGTCGTTGGGGACTGCTATATCTATTACCGTAGTTTCCCTTTGGATCTTATCCACCACAATGATGTCTGGTCTTCTTGCTTGTATGTAGTGGTCAGTCCGCACTTCAAAGTCCCAAGTTTTTTCATCATTGTCATGTATTCATATATTGATAATAATTATCAAATAAAAGCGCGTTGAATAGTCATATACACGAGTATATAGTAATTCATCATTCCATAAGTCGACTAGTCCATCATTTTTTCCGCGATCAGTCGACTATTGAAAATACCCAAGATGGACAGTCCTAATCATCGTTTATCAGTATATCAAGGGAATCCAAGTATCTGGACTGGGTTTATGCATACATAGCATGAGGATCGATATGAACGAGAGAAAAGTAGGGGGGTGATTTTATCATCCACCCTAATAGAGTATACGGAGGAAAGTTGGTTAAATGATATTTAGGTCTTTCAACTTGCGGAAGAAGAGATATCAGGCCAATAACTTTTCTAAATGTAACTTTCTAATAATAACTTTCTAATAACTTTTCTAATCTCTTCTTCACTTGTTTTCTTTTCAATTCAAAAATTTCTGAATTACTTCCTTCGTATTGAACAACCTACAGACCGTTTCACAAATAATTGCACAACAACCCGTTTTCAAATGTAATTTATTGATTCAATTTTGACAAACGATGTGACACACGAAACCTTATGTTCCATAGATTACTCTAACACAATAATTTACTTTCTCAAGTGGTCAGTTGAGGTCAGCAGGCCCTCCGAAAGAAAATTTCGAGTGCTTTCTTTGATGCAGAATTTTAATATGAAGACAACAGAAAGTTTTGATGAAAGTTGACCGATAGTGTCAGCTATCATTCAGCTTCATCATGATGTAAAGATTTTAGGATTCATTGAATGTACAAAGAGATAGAATGCTTTTACCGAAAAAACAATTTCCGGACAACAATTTATCCAATTTCATTCAATTTATACTTTTACCTAACTTTCGTTACAATGTTTTCACGGTTAACTGCACACAACTGAACGTTTGTTGTATTAACGCTGGAGCTTTCGAGTTTGGGTTTAAAAGAATTTTGGTGTTGTCAGCTCTAAGCATATGTAAGTTTAATCAAGATCGGCCCACCCGTTCACTGGCAAGCTTCAAACTTGTACTACTCCCATACTAAGCCATACTTTTGTCGTGGGTCTGCTTTTTTAATAATGATCGGAGGGTTCAACATTATCGAGAAAACTTTTGCGCATTAATCTGAATTCTTCGAAACTGAAGGAATCGTTGCGATCGTAGCATTTTTAAGGAGTTCACAGCTATCCGCAAGCTATTTTTCGACTATTTTTCCTATCTCTGCAAGGTAATAAAAATTTCCCTTTGCCCACTTAGTAAGTTCATGCATGTGCCATCGTTGTGGATCAGTTTGCACTTCTAGCAAAATAACACGCTTAAACAATCTAATCCTGTGGATTACTGACCATCGAGCTACCACAGATCGCAGATACTTAATCTGATTTCTGATCATCGATTGACCGCAATCTGATTGCCGGCATTGAATCACGCAATTCATCAACAGTGCATTCAATTATTGAAAGAGATAATTACAATTAATGAACTTCTCTGTTAAATTTGATATTATAACAAATTGTTGCCAAACCCTGTACATTACGAACGAATGATTATTATAAATTAATGTTCATTATTCTAGTGCTCATTATTGCAATAGAATTTTTAAGCCGTTAACTTTATGAAATAGATTTGTAACTCAGATCGCATTGAGAACATATTCCAGACTATCTTATCAAATTTACCAGAATGAGATGATTTGCGCCAGTTTCTCACCAAGTCCGGACCTCATTTACCACTTCAACAAGAGAGGAGAGACGATTAATCAATGAAGGGTGGATTTGACGTGAAATCTGACATGGACGCTGCAATACAGTCCTCCTTTCCGCTAAATTTCGCTTTTCATCTAATCTCTTCCTCGTTGGTGCTCAACTCCCGACTACTCATTCTCATGTTTATTCACATCGAAGATACAATTTCTCATCCATCATTGTCACATTGCTCACTAAGGAGGTTGTCCTATCACCCATCTTCTAAATGAAACGCTGCTACGAATGATCGAGTTCATTTTTGACTCAAAAGTGTCTGTATTCTGATAAAAATGTCGAAGTGAAAATGTTATGCAGACGTCATTTCCGAGGTGTAGGTATTGCAAAACTATCCAAAATAGGAGTGATATATCAAATTCTACATCAGGGCCAGAACCAGTAGGTATACGGGGTCTTTATTAACCGGTAGATCGGTGTTTCTCAAGCTTCCGTTAAGTTCATTCAAACTGATTAATTACCGTAAGAAGAGATAACTCCGCCAAGTAGCTTTGGAACATGCTTAGATTATCTTCCATCCTCTCGAATGATTTTTCACACATTAGAACACTCATGTCGTCTATTCAACAAACATACAGTACGCGACAGCAAGTTGGAAACTTAGCATACATCTACGGACACGTATTTTTCCAGCACCTTCTAAATTGTTTACTATTAGGAAATATCGACAAATTTATAATCATCTGAAAGAGAATTTTCGGATCTATCATTTGAATGTTGTTGAATTAATTGTTTTTGAAATTGGTCGTTCCTAGAGGCCCATAAACCCGAAAGCCCCAAATTTTCTTTGACTTGTTTTGACAAACACATAAATCAATTTGAAACATTCTCCTTGTAAAAAAAAGTAGTATAGATAGATAATGTGGCGATTTTTTCATTTTCAAAATATTTCTTCGAAGGGCCTCAAATTTACCCAACAAAAGCAGAAAACACTAGTTTGGAGGTAAATAAATGCCACCAGTTAGTTAACAGCGTTATTTCTGTTATTATCGCAACACATTCTGAAAATGAAAAAATCGCCACATTTTCTATCTATACTACTTTCAAAATATTGCCTACAAACTTCGAGAAAACACTGTCAAACTATGTATTTTCTGAAAGCCAATCTTGTGACGATTTTGAATATCACAAGGAGAATGTTTCAAATTGATTTATGTGTTTGTCAAAACAAGTCAAAGAAAATTTGGGGCTTTCGGGTTTATGGGCCTCTAGGAACGACCAATTTCAAAAACAATTAATTCAACAACATTCAAATGATAGATCCGAAAATTCTCTTTCAGATGATTATAAATTTGTCGATATTTCCTAATAGCAAAACAATTTAGAAGGTGTTGAAAAATGCACGTGTCCGTAGATTTATGCCAAGTTTCCAACTTGCTGTCGCGCACTGTAGCACTGAAGGCTGGTTCGTGATACTTATTCAAATATTGCGTTAATAGGAAAAATCGATTATGGCTTTTTCCGTTTTGGGGCAACTCTGCCACCAAAAGAGAACTCTTAAAATTAATTCATCAATTATTATAATTAACTGATGCAACTGTGAAAGTTTGAATGATGCCTTGATGTATAATTCCTCATGCTTCGTCATAAAATAATCATCTTCCGCTAATTTAGTCACACAACGATGTTTTTCGCAAATGTTCTTTAAGGCATACATCCAAATGGCAATCGAATCGATGTCCGATGAAACGGACGTGTTCAAAAATCAGAAATTACTTGCAGCAACGCTATTTACAGCTTTCGCATGCGAAAAAGATGCGTCCAAAACACCTTCCGCAGAACTATTCAAACATTCGAAACCCAGAACCTAATCCGGTCCTTTGTAGCCCTTCCACAAAATCAAGCAATGAGCACATGATGACTCATCATCATCACCATTATTCATAAGATGACTCATCTTGACTTGAATTTTTATCTCGTCATGCTACCGATGAAATCGCTCCTGCTTCTTCATCTGCTGATAAATCTCTTTCAGGCTTATCAATCGCTCCCCAACTTCGACTTTGTTTCAACAGATCAATCAAGCATTCATTGAGCATTTAAGTCCTCCTGCTCTAAATACGTACTGAAGATTCTCCTGTGCTGTGGTTGTGAACTGAGACCACATCCTAAGAGGAAGCGTGGGGAAATACTAAGTAGAAAATTTTAAAAATCATTAGTTAAGAAAATTAACTATTTTGCTTTTGACCGACTTTTGCTTGATAAGTTCCATCCAACCGGCAGCCCAGTGTTCTTCTCGGGACGTTATTGCCTAGCACAGCCTGCTCTAGGAATTTCAAGACATCTTGAAATTCTTTATTAATAGCTATATTCATTTGTACGTCGCTCCATGATATACAAGACCGACCACCTTCCTTTCTAATGTAATGACACGGCATTATCAATGAAATGACTGCGCACAACTCGGGAATATCGTCAATAACTCGAGAAAGTTCAGAGTAATGTAGCCAATCAGGGATCACTAACAATAGACCAGCTGTGTTGCAGGTGGCAGTGCTGCCCCTCGGTGGCGGAGTTTCGCCATCGCACGGTAGTCAATTATGATTTTCTCTAAGCTGCATGCTAATTATTGGTGTGAAAAAATTGAAGACAAGCTGCTGATAGATACATTTAATGCAATTATTTTTACAGACAAGAGGCATTTACAAAAGGATATCACTTATTGCTAAAATTTGAAACAGAAATTCTCACAAGTATGCAGCAGTTATATAATTCAAAAAATGAAATTGATGGCTTTGACACACTTCCTTGCTAAGTAATTTAAGCGCTAATGATTGGATAAAAGCCCTCTCTAAATCGGAGATTGATACTGTTAGTGTTAAAAGTTGATGCCTAATGGTAAAAATTAGTGCTTACACAGTGCAATAGCAAACAAGACTGTTTGCACTTGAAAAAGCTTGAGTCTTTGTGCGTGCTGTGTTCTTTTGTTCTCGAGTGCAATGCTCGTACGATGGGCCTACTCCCAATAAAAAGTTGTCAGCAGTCAACCAATTTCAGTTCATGAACTATCATGTATTTGAAACAAAGTTTGTCGTCAGATATCACATATTATTTAATGACCGTCTTCAGAGTCCGGATGCGGTCAATGGGTTGGCAATAAATGCGTGATTGTTTCACACAGTTGGTATGTGAGTTCCTTTCAAGAATTAAAACTCCCAGATGATCCCGTAAAATAATCATGTAACACGTGATTGAATCAGTATTCTGGTCCCCATTAAAATTGCTGATGAATAATTTATATCCATAAACTACATAATGCATTCATCAGTATGTAGCGGTGCAGCCTATACAAAATGTAATTTAAAAGCATCACACCGTTCCAGATAAAGTCTGATTATGTTAGTAAAGCGTAGGCCTACAAGTACCTAAACATTGCATTTTACAGTTACCATTGATTCGCAACATGTGTTGTAATTTCTCAATGATCAAAGAAGAAATTATACTTACAATAGGATATTATCAATATTGTTTGGTCATGTTGAATATCTTTTTCATCTGTAGAAATATTCCCAGGTCGGGTCACCTTTTTAACTACTATTTTAAAACACTACTACGGGATCGTGGGACAACTGCAATGGTGCTTATAAAACCAACATGTGTTGAAGCATACATTTTCGATACATCGTGGATTAAATCCATATCAAGTATTCGAATGTTATTTTGCTGTTCGTATGCATGTGATTACAAGAATTTCTATACTAATTGAAGTAAATCAGCTGCTTTCTATTGCACAATTAACTTTCAAAGATTCTCAATAATATAAACTACTTCCTCGGATATCAAAGGCCAACGCATGCCTAAATTATAACCTACATAATTTCATTTTGTCTTTAATTCAATATTTCAAAAATGTTGCTCTTCAAACATTAACGACAAATTAGTTAAATGGAGGGGTACTAAAAACTACACGTCACTACCTGAGGACACTATCATCCGAATAATAAGACAAGAATGTATTGCCGCTTATGAAGCTGCCACTTGTGAATGTATCTTGTATTTTGTATACAAGATATCTTTTATCTTTTTATCTTGTATCTTGTATGCAACAATATCAGGCTGCATTTCATACCCTTCTTTTCACGCATCTCGAAACAAGATTTCTATGCTATGTTACAAACTTTAGAAATGGGAAAAGTCATGCAACTGAGCAAATACATTAAGAACGCGACTAACATCAGAACTGACAGATTGTAGCAATGACCAATGGCATCGTGATCTATGTTCAGACGCATTAAAGATTCATAAAATGCTACATCACATTCACTGCGAATTAGAAACACGAGCAAGAATCGAGAGGTCCGGAACGCATATCAAACTTGTGCATCATTCTCATTAACCGATCCTATTGCAGGTAAGACAATTTGAAGGATCATTTACAGATACGTATTGATAATTATTACGTTTTGCTTTTTCATGTGTTTTTGTTCCGGACCTCTCACATATTAGGACTTACTAATTAGACGAGAAGGGTGTCAAAGATCATTAATAAGTAAACATTTATTAATGCCGCTCATCAACATTGTGCATTTTGTCTTGAATGATTGCAAACCTAGTTATGCATGTCATTCCAATTGATGCAAAAATCGAAAATACCTAGCAACTTATATTCAGTATTAAATGAATTGTCCTCTCCTTCCAGACATAGTTATCTATCATTCTATCATTCTCACTTCAAATCATAATTTGTAAATATCTCACTTCTGATTTCATTGTCATTCTTGCAAATATGTCATTTTATGTACTCTATACTTATCATCGCATAACCTGTCATACTTTTGTTATAACCTGGTCAACGTGTTTTCATGCATTGGAAATATACGATTCTGATATTCTGATATTTTATTGAACAATCGATAGCCGACAAATGTGCTGAAATATTTTCTGCTATGGATCCTTATTATCCTCATATTTGTACATACATGTAATATTTGTGCACAATGCTACAACATTCAAATACGAAATTGTTGTAGATAAGGCTCTGATCCGCGCAAAATGATGTGACTACGGTACTCCGACTCCAAACCCTGAAAGTGATCTCAAATTAACCTCGACGAGGATTTCAGGAATCCTCTTCATCCCTCGATATGCATAAATCCAACAAGTCTCAGACTGAGGTGACCTCCCATGAAACTCGTCATCACAGAGCAGCAGCTATCTCAGTACACGAGCCTCAGCCCGAAGGCTTTTCTCTAACCAACCATTCCGTCTCAACCACTTCAGCATGACATCGGATATCTCATCCGTCAAATTCACCGTCTCAAGGCCGAAAGGAGAGGAAATGCAGGAAAACGGAGAAGTTCGTCAGAGGTGGGGTTGATACAGAAGTAGCAATAAAGTGATAGTTTGGCCGTCCCTACGTCTCCTCGCTGGCAGGCGAAGTGGGAGAGGATCGGACATGGGATTTGAAAAAAAGTTGGGAGGTGGGAAGGCGGTGATAGATGAGAGGGGCAACGCGATCGGACAAAACGAATGTCCTATGAAACGGACGCATCCACAAGGCAATGCTGCGGAAAATTGGAAGGGAGCAAGCAATGTAAGACTTCATTCACTAAGTCTGAGTGTAGCATCCAGAGACGGTGAATTCCACCGCTCTTGTAAGTAAACTTAGCTGCTCCAAAATGCATTTTCCGCATTATTCAGATGCAAAAGGTTTATTATTAACATGAAGATGACATCACGGCGCCCATGAGGTCGACAAGCGCCTTTGAAGATGGAACGGGGCATCTCACAGTGCCTATGAGAAAGCAAGGCCTTTTTGAATATGAGGGCGCTCTTCATGGTAGGGTTCTACAGATTGTTTCATAAAAAATGGATCACCCTGAAACATCGCCTTAACTTCAACTTTGTCTAACTCCGCCAAACTTAAACGAATTTCTCTGAAATTTGGAAGATATGTCAGTTGTGCTTACTAATATCATTGTTGGAAATTTCAAGCATGAATATTGAGTTGTTTTCCTGTTATAGATAAAAAAAGTAGTAGATAATTTGATCTTCATTTAGCAATGTTACACAAAATCATACCTCCCTCTTATAAAATTACATTTCTTTCCTTTGTTATGTAATATGTTGTTCTACAATCCAAAAACTATCATGCAAAACAAGAATAAAGAAAATCGGTCAATCAGAGCCAGTATAGCACCATTATTCATCAACAATAATGTAACTGCTACATGTGATTAACTGGACTTCATGTTCCATAGCTCCCTGACTTCGTTGCGGTGGTGTTGGCAGCACTCCTGATTGCTTTCAGCTAGAAATCTATCTCTTACCGGTTGAAAACAATACAAAGCACAAATGATCTAGGGTTTTCTTTGCGAGTTACAAACAAGCGACTAAATGTTCCTTACACAAATGTGCATCGATGGCATAATGATGATTTTCGACTCTGTCGTAAAGAGGGCTCTGTCCACGCAAAACATCCAAACGTAGAGACCGCCTAATTTTGAGATTTGTTAAAGTTGATCCAAGTCTCTCGTTAACTGAGATGGCTGCACTACTCTCGTCTATTTCTAAGTCCAGTATTCGTAGAAGACTTATTGAGTCGAATTTCAAGAGCTGTAAGAGGCCCTCTCAGATCGAATTATCAGATCAGCATACAAAAAGACGTCTCAGATGGGCAATGAGTCACTGTCACTGGCGAAATCATCTTATGCAAGTCTCAATTAGGGCTTAGGACATTATCTTGGCCAGCTCGTTCTCCTGATCTGAATCCCATAGAAAATGTATGGAGTATTCTAAAACGTGACGTTCGTCGTTCACTGCTACCTACAGATGGCGTATCACAACTTACGTCACTGTTAAAAAGAGAGTGGAGAAAGTTAGATCAGTCAAAAATCAACGATATCATCGAATCAATGCCTAGACGAATTGGTAATGTCATTGACAATAAGGGTAGGGCCACAAAATATTAGCTTCTTAAGAATCGTTACTGTATCATAGCTTATCAGATTATATAAGGACATTTAAATATATTAGGGACATGAAATAACATGAAAAATGATTTCTGTAGCATACGTATGTTTTATTTAGTCAAATTTTAGGATGATCCACTTTTTATGAAACGGGCTGTATCTACTTCACGGCCTATGAGGCAGGCAGGAGTTTATGAACATTATGAGGACGACACTCATATTGCCTATTTGGCAAAAATTTGGGACCAAGCAAAAAGGAAAGAATGAATCTAATATAAGTCATCATATTTCAAATACGAACTCTAATACAGAAAGATGATGCTGTGTAAGCGTGATGAAAATGGACTTAAAATCTCAAGACACATTGATACTCGGTCTTTTGAGATTTGATGCAATTTGTAAAATTCTGTAAAATTTAAATTTTAATGTCACAAGCTGATAAATTTAATTGATGTTTCATGTAAAAATGTTGGCATACATGACTTATTTTAAGATTTAGATATTTTACAACATCTAAATAGAAAAATAAGTCTTGTGTATGACTCATGGCCATTTTAAATGTCTGTCTTCGAGCAGAAAAAAACTCACTATAATCGCTCCTCACGCGTTTTAACTGACATAATTCGGTCCGACTCTTTTTCAATGCAACATTGGATATCCACCACTACACGAAGGCTTTCAGAGAGCAAAAGCGAACTTCAGTTTTTGAATAATATCGAATTGAATTACTCATACTTAAGAATTTTTATGATTTTTGTTGCATCTTCCTTATACTCTGTGCATCAGAATTGTGGATTTCATGGCATTATTTTCAACTGGAGACTGTAGAATTTATTTTTATAATAATAATAATATGTTTATTCAATACTAGAAGAAGAAGCTGATCATTTTACAAAATAGTGAAAAAGAGAAGATATACATGTATACACACTAACAATCAATTACGAGAAGTTCTGTACTGCAGATGGCAAGAAGGAGTTTTTATACCTGTTGGTGTTACAAAAGATGATATTTGTTTTACGTCTCAATATTTCTGTTTTTTGTGGACGATGTGAAATTCTTTCACTCAAAGCTTTTGGCAAATTGTTAAAATAATTCCGACAGATGTTCATACGTCGTGAACTAAGTGTTTCCAGTGAATATTTTTGCAGAAAACGGTCATAATCATAATCATGATAATCATATGGGATGTGTTCCATCATTCTTATCAGTCGTCTTTGAACAGATTCAACAGCAATTGATTGAGCTTTGATGATTCCGAAGTGCAACACTCGAGCACCATATTCGAGGATGCTTCGGACACAAGCACAGAAATACCGTATAATATCCTCATTTTGAAGTCCACATCGCATCATTTCACTGATAAAATGCATTCTTTACCATTTTTTCAATGTGATCAGTCCAGGACAAATTTTGGTCGATTATGAAGCCGGGAATTTTTGCTTTCTGAACAGGAGTAACTATTTCATCATTGATGGTGATTGAATCCCATGATATCTGTTTCTTTTTGAAGCTAACTCTCATTTCATATGTTTTCTTGGAATTTAGTTTCATATTGTTGTTCTTCGTCCATTGCACTATATCATCCATTCGTGATTGTAAAACGGAACATTGAGAATTTTCCAAAGATTCATAAATTGTGCAGTCATCAACGTATTTTACATTTGCAGATAGATCATTGATCATTAAAATGAAAGACACAGGGTTTTTTTAACTTTGCATGTGGTGTAGAGCGTTGTTGGGATCATTTTCTGACCCCTAACTTGCACTTTGTCAATTTTACCTATTGAGTCAACAATAATAAATAACAGTACATTATGACTACATATTAAAAGTAAAAAATGCTGTTATCAAAGCTGTGAAAATCGACGGATTATTTAAAAATCTCCGCAGACTGTAAAAATTGCACATTTTCTGCTAAATTCGCTCGAGTGGCAAAACTGTTGCGGTAGTAGGTTGAGAAATGATATCTGCAATGATTCAGTTGAAGAAGGAATGAGACATACATTTGGATAGGTGATATCAGACCGCAAACTTCGAAAATTTTCAACATATGACAGTTGTTGCTTTCCAACTAAAAGAGGCTTTCGATGGAAAGTTCAAAAATACTGAATATCATCATATTTCTTGCCACTATGCATTTTTCCACTTCTCATCAGATGATTGGCTTCATTATGGCACCTTACGTTCCAGATTAGAATTGCTAGCCCGACATTGCATACATGTACATTACACAGAACAATCTTCCATGGCACAAACTGTTGCTTCAAGTCTCATATTTCACAAATAATTGCGTGAGCAGCAAACTCAAATCTCCACCATTAAGAGAGATTCTTTCCCATCACCGGCAAATATGCCAACAAGGGAAAAGGTCACGCAGCTTTCAACACGATATGTTGCCGTCTGACACGAAAATGGCATCTCAATGTTCTGTTTAGGAATGACATTGAAAAAATGTCATTCACTGCTTTTCCTATGTGCTCTTCCACATCTCAAACTGCTACAAACCATCTTTCTCAGATAGACCTAAAAATACTCTCATGGAAATATGAAATATAAGCTTTTGAATATTAAGAAGCTGTTTTTTTCTGAAGAGTCATGCAGCAACATCTTTGCCTGAATTTAATCACATGGGACATGGTCCTTATTCGTCTCCCCTTTAAGGAGGATTGTGCTATTGATGACTGAGAGATAACTTGTGAATCACCTAATTCATTCGGTATATACACACGGTGCGGTTATGAACTAAATAATGCAGACAAATAGTGCTAATTTTATGACATAAGAATCTGATTATGAAAGCCTGTCCAGAATTCTTAAGTTCATCTTTCTACTGAATCAGGCCATCAGTTGCAAAGACTAAGTTCAGGCGACATTCCATCAACCACGTTACATATTTGCTTACAAGATCAAAGTGCAGGGCTGCCATGGGGATAGGGATTCTCATTACCATGAGGACTGGGTGGATCCCCATGGTGTCCTCAAAGGAACGGGTGGTGTGCGGGAGTCAGACATGGGCCGTCAAAAGTGATCAGATCATGAAGATTGAAAGAGAAGGTTATGGAGAGAAGAATGTGCGGTGTGAGGCTGGCTGATGGACACAGAAGTGAAAACCTAAGAAAGAGCACGAACCTGGAATGCATTTCCGATGTTCTATGAAGAAGAAGACTGCGGTGGTATGGACACATTCTGAGAGGAGATGAGAGTGACTAGACGAAAAGATCTCTATAGTTGGAGGTCGATGGCAGAAGGCACAGAGGAAGACCAAGGAAAACATGGTCGCAAGTTATCTCCGAGGATCTTCACGCTCTGGACCTGAATCGATCAATGGTCTACGATAGACAGGAGTGGAGGCGCGTCATCAGAAAGCAACAACCGTCTGACCCCGCTCAACGTGGACAAGGACGAAATACGGGGAAGTACATGTAAGTAGTAAGTCTTATTACTCCTCAGAATGAATATAAATATGAAAATTATCGAGTGGTCAGTCAAGAAGGGGCGAAGAACCCAAAGCCGCTCCATCAAAAATTGCCTAATCATTAAACGCGATGATTTTACAAATTGTCTCTAAGTGTTAACGTTGGTTTCTAATTTTCATCTTATAAGTAGTGTCATGGCTAGGTTACGGCTTGTTCCAGGATGCACCGGAAGAGCCGTAGGGTGATATCAAAAGCGTGACAGTTCCAACGAGTTGCTAGGTTTACACAAATTATTACACAAAGACGATACAACAATTATTCAAAATAGCTGTTCGTGACTGTTTGCACAAACCCTCTGCATTTCAGCATTGTTGACGCGCTAAAATATTGATTAGTGTGGAAAAACTTAGACTTCAACTTTTGCTATCGTCTCAATCACCAAAATTATTGATTAATGTACCTCTTATCATCCAAGGACGACTGCCACAGCATCTATGATACTACAATAGTTTAAAAATCAAGAACAACTTTTATCTTGGAATTCATTTTTATTTTCAAATTTCAAATATTTCCTGATTGAATTTTGGCACCAAATTGAGGTGCTAGATGACGACTCATGGATATATCCGCTGTATTCAGCCTTCAAAACAAGGAACAAGCAGAGAAGACTCATTAGGAGAATAGAAAAGTGCTAACCTTACTCTACCACCGGCGCTGTGGTCTTGTGGTAGAGTGTTCGCTCTGCGGCCGGGAGAACTTGGTTCAAACATTGGTCGGGTCAAACCTAAGACTTTTAAAATAGATACACTCTGCATTCTTGCTTAACACTCAGCACAAAGAGAATGAGAGTGGAATAAATAACAACTAGGCCACATGGAAGAAAAGCTCCATGCCTAATGTGCTTCCGAGAATAAGCAAGGTTCATTTATATGCTTGGACTGGCTTCGTGAAGAGACATGGCCGCTCGCGGTCATTATTTCGGTTTTCAGTTTGAAACTTTAAGGAGCCCGGGTGTAAAACCACATCTGAACAATATGTCACAAGCACTGCAACTGCTTCAAATACCTCTCCTTCAACAACTGATATCTTCAATCGCAAATTCAACAATACAAGTTCATTACAACGTCATATTCAAGTCGTGTCGAAAGAGAGGCGGCTATAAACCAAAAGAAAACAAATCGTGCAATTTTTAACTTTTGGCCGTGAAGAAGCGAGCCGATTCGGAGCACAAGTTCAAATCGAATCGAATCCAGGTCCCTATTCATAAGACATTTCTTCTGTTCAATGCACTCACTTGTGCCTCACGATTCTTTATTTCTAAACTGACGAATTTTGATCATGCTGCTTTCCTACTCTGCTTTAATTATCCTTCCAGTTGCACCCGAAATAGATTGTATCGACACCGAACGCCACCTCAGTAGTAAAACTCGAAATTTCAGATGCGAATTGGTAACTCCAGTGTCATTGCAAATCAATCAATGCACCAACTACGACCTTGAATGACATTCTTCTGCTTCGATGCCTCTTGGAGCGTAAGTATCACTGCCTGCTCATTTGACTATCCCTACCGGCGACGCAAAACTTGGGAAGAAAGAATTTTGGGAAGAGGAAGACACGAAGAGGCAGAACGTAAAGTTAGGAAAACAATAATAACGATTGTCTATAGCTGATACTGATGTGAGCTGTATTGAATGAAATGATAAATAAAATTTTGATGCTTATGAATGCACGCTCGGCGATTTCTTGGTTTTCGTAAGGGAAATTTTTCCTGTCTTGAAGAACCACTGCAAGGAGGAAGAGATACAATGACTGAGTGAAGATATAAATACTGAAATGCTTCGGAAATACTACCGCTGTTTAACACTCCTTCAGTAACAAACATAGAAAAGGGAGATTCAGTTCACTAAATCGCCACATAGAGATACTCCTACGGATTTGCCATTTTTGAAAAGAATTTGAGGCAGCACTTTACTGGTAGGCCTTTTCATTAGTGCTACGTTGCCTTCTTTCATTAAAGCCGGAAATAATAAAGTAAATAATATATCGAAGTGTCTGTGGACAACCGTCTAATTGTCCAGTTCTAGAACAGCGACATGTGAATGTTGCTGTTAAGGAATTTCAGAAAAATGTTAAGTCCTATATTTTGATCCTGCACCAAATATTTTGCAAAATGGTCAACACTTTGAGGTTCCAATTATAAATTTTAACTCCCGAAGACATTCGTTTGATCCGCTTTGTGTGTTTTTTGTTCATCTAGCCTCAATTAGATGAAATCGCATTTCTGCCAAAAGTCATCAGCATTTATATTTACTACATTTTGTCTTCTTCATCAGTACCGGCACCACTTCCCACTTTCTCAAGTCCCTTTACCTGAAATGTACATTTCGCATGTGACTTTTCTTTGCCACAGTGCAGTCGAGAAATCAAGAGTATTGGTGCCACTGGTGTCTTTTCTTTTATTGATTCAATAATTGCCATTCTCTATAGAAATTCAATACATTATGATAGACATCTGTCCATGTACGCACTGTACTCTTGTGACGTGTTCGGATGACATATTGTTATGCGGTTTCGCTACAGAATGAATCCACCTAACATTCTGTCAATAATAATAGGACAATACGCTGTCGATACACTAAGAAATGACTTCAGCATTCAGTCACTTTCTTTTGCACCACCGGCTTCCCTAGTGAAGAAGGTGCGAGCTCGTCTCCACTACGGACTTCGGTTCGATTCCAGGGTCAGGCAATTACGGTCAGGGAATCAAGGGTGTTGGTGTCGTTTATTAACTTAAAAGTTGACGTTCACTTTCGATATTTAATACATTACGATGGACCATTGTTGCTAAACAAAGCATGTAAATCCTTGACAACATCAAAAATCGAATCGATATCCCTCCCTAAAAATTCAAGTCAACTATTTTCTTAATGAATGCCAATATCTTGCATTTGAGTTAAGACAATCGCAGTTATGAAAATTTCAAAGCAAATAGGTAAACAAAGAATAGAATTAATTTAATTTCATCATTATTATTAATTAATTCGGGCAAAGTAATAAATCCTTTTATTGAAGCAGGAAGCAATAAACAAATAATGTTGTGCTTATCAATTAATGTCAATTATTTATTGTTGTCATTTGATAAGACTGATTCTTGATTTTGAATTTGTGACTTTGACACTCACTTTAGCGAATTAGGCTACACACATGCACACATCTTACAAGTTGCATATTAGCATATTCGGGAGTATATGCCAACTGAAGACCATGACGATACGATGTTCCTACCATCATGACAGGTGAAGGTGTGAGCAAAAAGAAGTCAATAGAAGGATCCACGCGGTTTGGGGAAGCTGGAGAAGATTGACAGGGGTACTGTATGACAAGAAGATGCCGACAAAATTTAAAGCAAAGGTCTACACTACCATGGTGCGACCAGTGATACTGTATGGAAGCGAGTAATGGTCAGTCAACGAAAATAATCGCCAAAATATCGACACAACAGAGATGCGCGCATGTTGCGAAGCATCCTCGGAGTAACAAGAAAAGATAGGATAAGAAATGAAGACATTCGCGGAGCACTCGGGATTCATCCGATCGATGGGATCATGCGGTGGCACAAACTGAGGTGGTACGGGCACGTGGTACGTAGACCTCGCGAACACCAGAACCGGCTAGCGTTGGGAATGCCTGTGCCAGGGCCTCAAAACAGAGGGCGACCAAAGAAGACATGGGAGCGCCAGGTGCTGGAGGACATTAAGATCATTGGAGCCTCAACCGTGGATGCATTGGTCCGCTCGAGATGGAAGAGGAAAATTAGGCCGCCCTTTCACTGGAGCAAGGCATAAAATACATATACATAGCTGCATTCTTAATTGGATGTGAACATTGATACAGTACCTTTAATTGCGAATTAGCGTTCATGCATCATCACTATTGGGACAATCAACCGTTAAGGCTTTGAAAGGGCTATTGTAAAAGTACTGCGCATTGCAAGACTGAGATACTAAATAGATCATGCACCAAATAATGGTGATCTAGAATCCAGGAAATCATCAGTTTATGAATAATTTCTGCTTAGAATTATCTACAAATATCTCTGAAGGGACGATGTTGCTCCTACAATGCTGAGTGGTGCCGGCAATGCCAGTTAGGCATTAAATGAATTACTTCCCATTACAAATCAATCAATTAATTGCAATTACTGACTTACAGTAATCAATTAACTGCATTCATTTAATTAAGGGTTACACCACGAGCGATTACACGAGCGCGCAGCGCAAGACATTACTTCCTCGATGTATGAGCTGTGTGAATCATAGATATCGGTCTATGTGACTAATGATTTATGAAACCGTTTCTAAACTATCGACAGGCCATAGAAATTAACAACAATAAAACCTTTAGAATGGAAGTTAAGCTCCATGCAATACACAATAGGGGCACATAAATCGCACGCATTTTCACTTAGATACACTTGTCAACGACTGTATCATTGGGTTAGAATCAGTTACATGCGTAGATCTAAGCTTTTCATTGGTGGTTCCTGCCCCAACTTAGCTCCCCCGGTTGTGCCGTGACCTTGAGTCAATTTCCATTCTAGTCAACTACAGATAGATAGTTTATTTCTATGCGACAGGCAGAATTTCATTGTCTATTTTGTTTGTCGGCTTGTCATGGACTCATAACGCTCAATTTTTACCTACGATTGCTGCATTTAGCCAGAAATCCATGACTTAGGTAGAAAGCATTCTTTGTCAACTTACCCAAATGTTCATTATTTCTGTTGTGTTTCTATTCTTTTTGTAGCTAACTTCATGATTAACTTTCAGTTGCGGTTGCCATGATGGAAGGAATGGACTTCTATGACATAAAATGATCAACTAGAGCACGCCTTTAAATGTTTTCTCTTTAGAAATCGCAACCCAAGAGCTCTTCTGCTTGGATATCAGCAGTTCAGACTGATCTTCTAATCTTTGAAATGTTCATCTTACCGTTAAGTATCCGGGAAGTAAGTTAAAAGACCTCTATGCTTGAAACGCATTCATTTTTGGATCTTATTGTTGAACTGTTAAGGTAGAGTTTCTGCAAATTACATAGAATTCGGTTCAATGTTTTGCATCACACTTGCAAAGACGTCACACTTGTCATACTTGTCAGTCTCATAAATGTGGGTGCAAGTGAATTAGAACACACTGGGCTGTGACTACCGTTTCTCTGCTACAAGTGGACGCTACTGTGCGACAATGCAATTATTGCTCGACGGACGATAAATGACCCTCATCGTGCAATAACTATTATCGAAAAATTTATCGCTACATGGCTGCTAAAATTTCTTATCGCACTGTGGCTGTATGCAATGCATTCGTTGTATGCAGACGTTTATTTCAGGACATAGAAATAGAACAATTGATATTTACAATGGTTAAGTGTGGAGCTATTCTGAAACACTTGCCAAAAACTTTGATAAACAACGCTATAATAACGCTTAGGTAGCGTTCACTTTGAGCTTTCTATAATGGAACGAACAATGGAGTAAATTTCTATTTTCTTTAAGCCATAGAAATCGAATAGTGATTATTATCAATGGTTTATGATATCAGGACGCTAACTTAGCGTTCCATCAGTAGCTCTGCTTCAGATTGAGTGACAGTGTTGACAAGATGAATAGATTGAACCGTTATATGCACAGAATTAAACAGGTCATCTCTTCTTCCGTTTGACTAGAAGGGAAGCATTGGAACATGTAACGTAAATGAAATGGTACAATATCCTGACTAAATGCCATAGCAATCGAACATTGAGCAGCCAGTTCAACATTAAACACGCCAAATTGTGCAAAGTTTCAGTGACTGTTATCAACCGGATCACACAGCAAAGAGACACAGACGATGTCAAGTTCTACAGAAAAGTTTGTGAACGTTTTTTCATGCGCCTGCTAACTTTTTTTTAAAATGATCGGAGGACCCAACATTATCGAGAAAACTTTTGCGCAATGATCTGAATTCTTCGAATCTGAAGGAGTTGTTGCGATCGGAACATTTTGAAGGAATTCAGAGCAATCCGCAAGCGACGCGCGACTATTTTTCCTATCTCTGTAAGGTATTAAAAACTTCTTTTTGCCCACTTATTAAGTTCCTGCATGTGCCATCGTTTTGAATCAGTTTGCACTTCTAGCAAAGTGATACGATTAAACAATCTAATTCTGTGGTTCTATGTAGTTAGGCCTCAGCCACACTGCGAGCTTTTCCAAGCGTTTCCGAGCAAAGCGTTTTGCAGCAGATATAAAGTCATCATTGCAGCAGTTCTAGACTGCCACACTGCGAGCAAGGCAAACCAGAGCGATTGATAGCTTGCAGAGATACGTTTGCTTTGTTTTCAGTGTGGCTGAGGCCTTAATTTTCTAAATGGTGGATTTTAAGTATCATCAAAGCATGACAGCGTACTGAAACTGTGCAATTCGTCTCCGACGCGCTGTCAAGCAATAAGGTAGTTATCGCACTCTAGTCTTCGTCTCGACCTTCGGTTTCGAGGGATCTTATAGTGCGATAACTATCACTTATTCGATAGCAGCAATCAATTAATTGTGACCAGTTAAATGCAATTAATTTCTGATAACCTCTGTCAATGAGAAAGGCATTGAACTAATCCTATATTAACAGTGGAACATTACTCGGTCAACTTTCCCCGCATCTCATCATCTGTCACAGCTGTTTAATAACCTCATCGCTACCGAGCTAAATTCAGCAATCGTGACCGACAACATTTGTGAATAAACCCGCAACCGTTGCTCTTACCGAGAAGCACTCACAACCCGCGCGTGTCTTTGCTTGCCTTATTTGATCCGTTACACACTCATTTCCCTTCAAAAGACTTTGGAAAGCAAATCACAACATCAACATCGAAACCGATTCCCCGGCTTGCATTCGCATTGACACGTCGCTAGTCAGTCTATCGCCAACTGCTCGCCGATAACCGGAATGGAAGCAAAACGAGCTACCTGAACAATTGAAAATGACGAATCAATGCAACGAGAAATCAGCGGCATTTTGCAGGCGAATGGTTGGTGGAAATCAATGGCAGAGTTTACAAGTATTCAGTGACTTTCTACTCCTCACTCACTAGCCTTTTACAGGCCGTTTTCCCGCAGGAGGCAATCTGTCCTACAAGGATACCGTCTACATTTCCTGCGGGCCTCCCACTCCTCGTCCTTCTCATGGCAATTTGCGACACAGATCTGTAGTTAACGATCTCCAACCATGTCTGCCTAGGTATTCCTCTCTTCCTTTCTCCAAGAATCACGTTGATTAGCACTTACCTCACTAAACCCTCTATTACTTATCAAGACCTTACAAAAACCTTCAATTACTGCAGTGGTGGGCAACGCGTGGCCTGCCGAGACATATTGGGTGGCCCATCACCGCTTCTCATGTCTAAAGTGGCCCGCGGACATTATTTGAATGGATGACGAGAAAAGGACCCACTGCGACTTCGAACTTTGGGAGGTGCGAACGAGGGTGAGGGATCCTCTTTAGAATTTGCAAAACCATTAACAACAGAATGAGCAATATGATGGCACAAAAAACAAAAATTCACATTTTAATTATCCAACCATGCTCCTTTCCCATTGAATATCTTCTCGCATAGGCCAAAATGGTCATCACCGGCGAGAGTTTATGATAAGTCACTTGGCATTAGCACACGGCTACCACTTGTGGAGCCCATGCACGTCTTTTGAAAGCCATACATGTTTGGGTGACATATGTGCACGTATGTACATGTAGCATGATCAATAATTGTAGCAAAATTAATTTTATCTTTCTTGTGTGACTCAGAAAGGCGGATAGTTGCACTGCACTCAGACCGTTGTTTTTCGATTGAATAAAATAATGTCGGCCAAATCACCAAAAAAGTCAAATTACCGTTTAATTCTAATGACACTTTCGGGATTCGATCTCTGCACCAAATAATCGATAGGCCAAGCAAAGAAACACTGTGCCACAGTGACCACACTCTGTACGTTCTTACTGAACAGTCAACACGAAATAATGACGATGAATAAAAAACCACTCACTCACATGGAAAAGACTTTCGCCAAATGTGCTTGCGAGCACGACAAAGTCAAAATATTTCATTTACTTGATTTCACAAATTTTTCATCGAATTTGTTATTAGTTTTCGTGATATACCAGTACAATGAAATCTCTGGACCAGAGTATTATTAGTTAACTTCATAAATAGAATACAAGCTCCGAAGTTCAACAGGAAGGCTGTCAATTCAAGCGCGTTCACCATATGAATTATAAGCCATCAAATGAAGAAGACGAAATAATTCAGATAACTTTGGGAATAATTGCGATATATCAGCAATGCTATGATTATTTTAGGAATGATTCAAATTTTCATAAAATACATTTTGTGAAAAGTACAGCTCTTTTTCGTAATGTTAAAGGAAACGTTACGATGCCATATGCCACAGTATCACGCACTTTAACTTGTCGGGCAGATTTCTATTGTTCATTTCCAGCATCAAGTGAAATATAAAATCAATTTCACTGTTCAATTAAATAAACAACAATTTTTTATTTAACTTCTACGATGTTATGAAATGTAACAATGAAGATAGATTTCCTAAGCAAGCAGCTATTAGTCCAACAGGCAGAGCGAGTTTCTACAGGGAACGAGACCGAAAGTGAGACTTTCACAGAATGATAAACACCCCATGCCTACTACGAATCGGTGCGTCTGTCGAGTTCCAGTGAGTTCCTCTTCTTGTCAGACAGGATCAAAGAAAAACACGAGTTAATCCAATGGATCGCAAATTGCAGTTTTTAACTGAAATGAAATTTTCTATGTTTTCGCTTATCAACTGGAAATTATTAAGTCTAGTGTCATAATTTTTGACATAAAATGTCTTCAGGTCATTTCCTATGATGTACGTGTGCTATTATCATGCTTCTGATCGGCAATTCATGTGATAATGTGGTTGAATGTGGACAAAATTGTTCAAAATGTTTGTGTTTGCCGACATTAAGAGGCTCGCCAAATCTAAATGTGTTTAGCTTTATAGACAGGGGTGCATGAACATGATAGGAAATGACATGAAGACATTCCATGCCAAAAATTAAGACTCTGGGATTAATACTTTTCGTTTCATCAGAGAGAACATAGGAAATTTCATTTTAGCCAAAAACTGCAGTCTGCGTCCCATTGTGTTATTCTTTGATCCTGTCTGACAAGAAGAGGAACTCACTAGAACTCAGCAGACGTGCTGATTCGTAGTAGACAGAAGATGCACATCATTCTGTGAAAGTCTCATTTTCGGCCTCGTTCCCTGCAGAAACTCGTTCTGGCTGCCGGACTATATATTCTATGATGTTTAAAAGAAACATCGAGAGCAATGAAATAGTCATGAACTATGTTATGCTGACGACTCAGAAATCAAGAGAGAGAGAGAGATTTTTTTATTCTCAAATGAATTCAATCATTTGTAGTTACAGACAGTTATGAATGAAATGATGATCATGACATTCATGATGATGACAGTCATGAAAACAATGATAATTGCTGACAGTCTGCATTTACCAATATAAAGACGTCAAACTTATATACAGGCACATTACCATACAGTGGCTCACATCAGTATCACAAGATTTTGTACGATTTGCCTTGATCTGCCATTATCATACCTTATTTTTATCAGTAGTAAAAGTAGTGCAAACAATTATCCTTTCTCAAAGCAATTTCACTATCTTTGCTAAACAGATTTTGCTTGCTTCACTCGTATCATTCCTACTCTTCATGTAATGCTAAAAAACATATTTCTCTTTCTTCAAACGAACCATACTCAACCAGATATCGATACAGTCGAAAGTCTTGCGTTTCCATTAATGACATCAAAACTTACTTTTCGCTTTTTGCTTTCCACACAGATCTTGCACATACGACTGAAGAGCGATGAGAGCTGTTGCAGATGCTCCATATTGCCGGGAGCCATGAGTTTGCGAGACGTGTCGAGTATCATCGCCGTTGTATTCGATCGATTGAGGAGGAAATTGATAAGACGAAACTGAAATGAGACAAAGAGAATAGTTTAGGTCTACCGATTCCGATGCCAAATGTCACCGTTGACGAAATAGCAACGGCAAAAGTGAATACTTTGCACTGAATCAAGGTAGGACTTAATAGATATATTGGGCATGTGCATTGTAGTCTACGGTCGTTGAGACATCAACTGAATACAAAAAACATATGCGACTGTTCTCAGGCTTTTCTATTATACATTTAAAAACAAACAGCGACACAGTGGATCTCAGAATTCGGATATAACGAATTTGGGCTGCACTGAAGGAAAAGGGCCAGTCCCCAGCAGATTCAACGTTAACTATCATCTGATTAGTTAAAGACTGCATAGTGTATACTGCACAACAGTTCGCTCACTATTTGAGTGAATCCGCTATCTCAAGGTTTATCTATCACAGAAGCCGATGACCTTGAGCTCAAAGATGGCTTCATAAAGTGATATGTACCACAGAATTAGACAGGTCGTCTCTTCTTCTGTTTGACTAGAAAGGAAGCATTGGAACACGTAATGGCACAATCTAATGGCATAATACCATAGAAATCGAGCAATAAACAGCCAGTTCAACACTATGCATGCCAAATTGTACAAAATTTCATTGACTGCTGTCAACCGGATCACACAGCGAAGATACACAGTCGATGTCAAGTTCTACAGAGAAGTTCGTAAACATTTTTTCGTGTGACTTTTTTAATAATAATTTGAGGGACCAACATTATCGAGAAAACTTTTGCGCAATGATCTGAATTCTTGAAACTGAAGGAATCGTGGCGATCGGAGCATTTTGAAGGAATTCAGAGCAATCCGCAAGCGACGTACGACTATTTTTCCAATCTCTGTAATGTATTAAAAATTTCTTTTTGCCCACTTAGTAAGCTCCTGCATGTGCTATCGTTTTGAATCAGTTTGCACTTCTAGCAAAGTGATACGCTTAAACAATTTAATTCTGTAGATGTGCACCTATAGTGAATGTCCAGGAAACTGTATGACCTCTCTGAACCAGAGACGAGACTTTTTATCTCAACGATTTCTGAATCAGTCCGATTCATACTTCTAGCTCGGAGAACTTGCGGAAGGTCTTTCATTCTGAAAGCTTGTTGTTATAATCATAAGCATCAGCGCTGTTGAAGTAAATTACTTTTCTACATTTTCATTTTATTGTATTTTTGATCATTTTCCCAGCACTTTTTCGTGTTCAAAAATATCACTTGATTTATTGATTGATTTCTACGTAATTGCCGATTGCCATTCATTGAGAAATAGGAACATTTTATTATTATTAAATACATTAAAATTTCGGCTATAACGAATTTCTGTTTTTCCGTTTTATTTTGATTTTTTTCTAAAATCAGCGATGAACAATTCAATTCAGAAAGTCAGTATTATTTCTTCATGTTATTTCAGTAATGACTAACAAAGAATGTACTGTGGATATTATCAGTGTGCCTTTTGCGCTTGCTTTTCTAGACTGTGTTGTATAAACAGCAGAATTCAAAAGAGTCAAGTCATGTACATCGCACTTGCAAGGCCCCAATGCAAGAAATTTAGGATTGCAGAAACTTTTCTGCTCCATCCTGAACTCCATCTACCATTCGGGAAAGCAAGGATGCCATTCACACTAGGTTTGAAGATGATGACGCCTCTGTATCTGCAAAGCGGTTCCGTGCTGCAACTGCCGATGCAGTTGCATAGTTCATTGGTGGAGAGCAGGGATAGGTATCCCTGGACTCTAGATATCGCTGGTGGAGAGCTTCAATATCTTCTGTGACGGTGTTACTGCTACAAAGAAAACTGAAGACTTCGTCAGGGAGCTTGGTCTTTCACAACGGGGTTGTTTCATGTTCTGGATCAGCTGATGGAAAGCTCACCATGCGAAAGCTTCAGGACAATTTCATGTCTGCATGGCCGCACTGCCGAATTTCCATACCACAGTGCTTTCCAGCCTCCTTGAAGACTGCATTTTGAACTCATGTTTAGTTCGAAGCCGAAGACTTGACTGAGGAGTAGTGATGATATTGAATCTCAGGTAATACTGCCACGATCACGGCACCAGGAGACACGCCACCTGACATCGGAGCATCTAGAACCAGGTTCTATATTAACCACTTGAGCTCATCAACACAAGAGTATACCCTTTCACTCAGACCATTAGCACAGGAAACAGCACATAAGCCATAAATAAAATTGTTGTGACGGCTAGAGAATGTACGCGAAGGCAAAAATTCCGAAAAATTATTGATTTGTCACAAGTACGTATCGAGAATAGCAGCAGAGCAAGCACTGAACCCTGAGGCACGCCATTCAAAGACATGGACCGTATATACTAATTGGCGATTAGTAATTCTACTACGCGAAGGATAATGAGCTTGCAAATAACATGCTATCGTTATCAGCATTATAGGTGCTCCATTTAACATTACAAAACAGCTTTTGAGGTTGAAGAATGTTAGAATAATATATAAAACGTGACATAACGAAAACGTAAAACGTCATGTTTCCTTTGTCAAAACATTGTCATATATATGCTAATCACTTCATATCAAGTAACAATTGCTCACTGAAGCTACTCGTTCGAGTGGTGATTTTCTTTGCCAACAAGCTACGACTACCTGGTGGGTTCTAGAATACTAAGAACTTCACTTCATTTAACTTCACTAAATTTGAAAAGAACTTTTAGCAACTGCGACAGTAAGATAACCGCTGCTCCACCTTCTTTCCCTTTCCCGTCGTTAAAGCTCGATCAGTTCTAGCGTGTCTACGAGTGTCGCATTGAGAATACAAAACGGCAAGAGATGGGGAGTGAAATCTTTCTCTCGGCGCGGTGAAACATAGCGTGAGCCCCGCCGATCTCAATTGCGTCTCAGGACCGTCTGTGGGCGGCTAACGTGGAGAGTGCATTATACGACCTTCAGTCTAGTTCGAATCGTCTCAGACCCAACATGAGCTGAAATTGAGCGCAGTCGTAGTTAGAATCGTTCTGTCTATCTGTACTTGATTATCTTAGAACCTAGATATAGAAAAAACGAATAAAATTGAACAATAAAAGAGGAGTGGTGCATCCTCAGCTGCTTCCTAATGATTGCATCTTTAAGTATCTGTGAACTGCGAGTACGTAATAATTGAAAAATGTTGAGGAAGACCGTTCAAATCACATGAATTCATTATGCATCTTGAATGACTAACATGGGAAATGACTCCAAAATGACCGCTGTGAACCATGGGCTCAGTGGTTGACAACATGGACTTCCGATCATGGAAAAAGGGTATGCGAAATATTAGGCAAATCCATCGATTGATTTCAACCCCTGGCCCACTAAGCTATTGTCCTGTGAACCATGCGACGAGCTCACCTACGAAAATACTTGTCATAGCCGGAAACGTGCTTCAACACTCCAAGGATTTTGCCCCTTCAATGACCTCTTGCAATAGGGAAGTTTTACTCACCGCATTACGGCAGGACTCTGCAACTATTGCATACTTCAGATCTAGCAACACTGATCGGTGCCTAAATGATCGACCATCAACAAACAGTGGGTTTCCGGCGTTGTAGCCTTATGGTAGAGAGTTCGCTCTGCGTCCGGGAGATCTTGGTTCAAACCTTGGTCGGGTCAAACTGGTACATGAGGTACATGAGGTACATCCTGCATTCTTGCCAAACACTCAGCAAGAAAAGAATGATAGTGGATAAATGACAACTCGGTCACACGGAAGAAAGGCGCCGTGCCTGATGTGCTTCCGAATATAAACAACGTTTATTTATTTATTTATTTCCAATATTGTCCTGATAACTAAACCAAAAGTGACGGTCGGGCTTCTATCCGGGTGAGACAATACATGAAAAATATGCAAACGCAGCCGATAGAGACAGAGTTGGGACTTGAAACTTTGGTTTAAAATATGAGCAGGTAGGGCAGTGACTACTGCCTATGAAGACAGCAAGTTCCCAATTTGGTAATCACCATGTTGCTCCATTATTCCCTTTACCTATGGAGGACAGAATTCAAGAACATCGGGTCAAACTCATACGTGTCCTTGGGGTCATCACTTGTGATCATAGATATATGATCAATTCACTTCAGTTGGCATAATTTTGCTGAAGATTTACATCATACCAATCTCACGAATAATCAAAACAAAATCTCACGAAGACAAAGTAAATGTCCATGATGTCTAATAAAAAATAAATAGATGAGAAGCTCACCTTGTCCGGCATCATGTTGCAAAGTGGTTCATTATTCAGATGAATTCTCCACATGCATCCTAATGAAAAAAGGAAGAAATGTTATTATCGAACAATGATTTAATCTAATGCACATATATCCAGCGCTTACCCAGCTTTGTGTCGATAATGATGTTCGGCTGAAAAAGTACCCATTTAGGGTGATCTGTTTTCAATGATCTGTTAAAGAAATAACTTCCATAGTATTCGACAGCGGTGCAAGATAAATGTTAAACCACAAAAAAGCATAAATTAGCGCCCATGAGGCTGGTACATGTCTTATTCATCGAATCATCAAGAATCGCCATTTTGTAAAAAAGCAAAAGCAGGAACGACCCACTGCAAATTTACGCGGATAGGTCGCAGTCAAAGCACGGATCAGAGTTGCATGCGGGCAGTGTGGTGCACGCGGCTCGCGTCCCGTATTCAAATTGAGACCAGTTTTACTCTCGCATCTCTAAACATCACAATATCAATCAAACCACACTTGGCAGGTTTGCATCTGATTACTTCAGGGCTGTTCAAAACATAAAGTCAATCCCACTGAACTTCTTCCGATACCTGTAAGAAGAGTTTAGAAGGCCAGTTGCGAGATATCATGATTGATTGCGAGGGAAACATGGATATCATCATTTTTATCATAGGCTGGTAGCATAATTTCCATCTTCTGTATGTAGGCTATTCGAATTTATTTGCGACGTTTTCAATGTCACAATATTTTCATGTAGGCAAGGTGGTATATGAAAACATCGTAAGTAGAAAAACAGCTAAACAGCATCCAGTAGGCAATTAAAAGAAGCTCAAGGAAAATCACCAACGCAAAAAACGCAGAGAGTGCATCAACAGGCGAGAAAAGACACATAATGACAGATATGTGCAGGTACATCAATATTCTAGAGACATAAATGCAATTCAATGACAATAATTGCCATTCAATGACAATCTGCGCAAAAATTCGCCGTAAGACGTCCTTCCAAAGCGAGATATTACATATCAATTAGAGAATCTATGATTATCCGTCGACAACAGCCTCATATCCGCAACCGCGAGGAGTGTACTTTATCAAACTTTAAACTTGTGATATCTGATGTTTCATGTCATCATTGCCCATGTTTCAAATTTTTCATGTACATCTGCTAAGGATCCTTTTCATGTTTTTGTGCAAATCAAGCAATAAACATCTAAAAGCAGCTTGGCTTATATCACTCAAATTCATCAACAACTGTGCATTGTCAATAGTTCTGTGCCACTCATTCTCATTAGTTTAACCTTTACCATACTGTTCGACACATGCTCTCAACGTTATTCACTACGCTGAAAATAGGGATAACCTTCCCCCAATAGTTCAATTTTTTTGATCAGTGGTCTTCGTGGCACAGTGCTTCGTTCGGTCATGTGATCGAGCCGCGAGAGCGTCAATGTAATTCGGCCCTAAACAAAGGTATCCGGACTAAAAGTATAACAACGTTCTAGCTGAACTGTGACTATGACAGCACTGTCCAAATCCCCGGAGGGTAGTTGCTGTTAAGAAGAAGAATGGAAAAGTAACTAAACACAAATAGATAAATTGATGCATGCTCATAGCTGCTGCACAAAAATTGACAGCAATTTGATGGGGATGTGGAGTGGGAATGCAAAAGACATTACCGCGACACTTGTGATCACCTCTAAACTTGCATTTTCTCAAACAACAACATCCGTTGTCAGAAAGTATAGAACGCAATCACAGAAAGATAAATTTTCAACGTCCTTCATAGATGCTGAGAGCATCTGTCAACAACTCCATTTTACAGACAGTTTAGCATTATCGCATTAATATTATCATCTTTTGAATTGATAAGGATTCGATCTTCCGACCTCTGCATGTATCAATCAACATTACTAAGAATAACTCAACCACGCACAATTCACGCCTTCATAATCTAGAAATTTGAAACTTCCTAATTTTATGCAAAATATCACTATTATCATGAAACCTCATCATGATGACGGTAGGAAAAGGATACACAGAGTGACGTTGATGGTGCTTGAGTCTGAATGTCCCATCGAAGGTAGAACTGGAATAGAACAGAGAAAGCATCAGACAAGCGATACTATCCCGCAAC
This sequence comes from Prostheceraeus crozeri, assembly GCA_907163375.1. NCBI lineage: Eukaryota > Metazoa > Platyhelminthes > Polycladida > Euryleptidae > Prostheceraeus > Prostheceraeus crozeri. The sequence continues at coordinate 990,019 of CAJQUW010014715.1, read as the reverse complement.
GAGGCTATCTCTCCAGCAGGTGTCTGTCAACTCGACTAAGCCTGTCGCTGCTCAATCTTCTCATTCTCGACTCGACAAGTACGGTAAATACTGAGATGTCGAAATCTATTGTGAGATTTCAATTCCAAAGAATTAAATGCATCAAATTGTGACTTGAAATCCTTACTGCAAATATTAACTGAAATCTTCCGGCTCCAATGTCTCTTCCTCTAATGAATGCATGACAGATGAGACCGAAATAGCTCTCGCTGTGGTTACATCTGTAGGAATTTGACCTCTGAAATAGTCCTGAAAAGCAAGTTCATTTATATGGTACTATCTACTAAGAGATGCTTACCGTAGAGGTCCTCAAGACGGTCGAAGTTACATGAGTGCATTCCAATGAGTTAGCGACAATGGCCCAACCAGCTAAAACGTAGAACAGGGTTCCCGCGGCTTTTCGAACAAAAATTCAATGATTTTCAAGGGTCATGTAAATTTGAGATTTCTTATATATAAGTGTTGAATTACATTCCACATGATTAAATAGATTATTTATAAATTTCAAAATGAGTAGAAAATCAATTGAAATATATGCCAAATACTTGAACATTCAGCTAAATATCTATGAGGCAGCCAATAGCCGCTGCGACAGAATATGTGTCATGCTGGCTAGACATCGTCACCGACTTGACGGCAACAGGTAACATACGGGACAATCATAGGTTAATAAAGAAAATGTGTTATCGCGTTAGTTGACAACTTAGAACACAAAATACCTACGGAATTGTATAATATATAGGGGGCATATACATGTTGTATAAAAATATCTCAGTTGCAGCCTTTTAATGAACTCTAAAAATTCTAACATCATAACAATGCAGTTCAGGATTAACAATTTTCATGAACAAAAAAAAAGGATAAAAGAGTTCTGATTAAATTCGTAACAACTTTAATGGATAACGAAATACGGCTCGTAGAATTAAGTGCTTTGTGTTACATGATAAGTAGACCTTTCAATATCTTAACATGTAAAATATTTAAATTGATGACTTCATCAAAATTCAAGGGTATTCAAGGCCTTGAATTTATCTTTTCAAAATTTAAGGGGTTTCAAGTGCCGCGGGAACCCTGGAAGAAGCATGTCTATTCAGGTCACGATATCGTTTATTTACATTATACTGTCATGCAGTCTACTTTGTATTGAACACATGCTTTACAGTTTTGGTCACTTGACTTGAGATCGATAAAACAAGGCATCAGTTTCAATGTGGAAGGAATAGCAGCTCACTAAAATTTGTTGTAATTTGTCGGCACACAACGCACAAATACCACAGGTTCTATTTGGCTACGTTAACATGACATATTTGAAAGCTGTGGTCAATGCTTGACGTAGTCCCGGCATGAGCTTGGCCCTCTCAGATTAACCAACTGCTGAAAGGCCCTGTCCGTTTGCTATACAACTTCCTTTAAAATTCAACAGAAATAAAATTCTCGAGAGAGGTTCTTTCTTCTGTTTGAATATCTCTTAAAATAGATTTGATGCGTAACATTTGAATATTGAAAAAGGGTTGTAAGTCACGATCTGCTCTGATTACACGTTCTGCCACTTGGCATAGTCTATTCAACATTTATCTAATGGAATGTGCAATCTTGTAAAAATCAACAATTATTTGTGATTGAATAATAATCCATAAAACCATCACTTACGATGAGCGTCAATAGAAACTGGCATAATAGGAAGCGGCAAGACGACAGGCTCATGGTATGTGACGAATCCATCTGATTTAGCGCCCATTCGGATGTCGTATAACAAGGAACACTGAAAACACAGCAGTGATAATGAAATATAAAGTGAGGCTGATCATCATGAAGCATTTAAATCCACTGATTAAGATATATCTTTCCCACAGACAAGCCAAGGAAAGTCAAATTTTAGTAAATGTCTGAAGGGCAACTAAATAAGATAAATTAGTGAGCATTGTCGCTCTGCTCGACGAACTTTATTTAACCGCATTTCCTCTAATAAGCGCCGCACTTCTGATATAAGGAAATTAGAAAACAACGGTAGTCCATACTCGTGTATCATCTATTACGCTAAAATAACATATTTTCAATGGTCACTGAGATTGTAATTGGTGAAGAAGCCATTGACTTTTGTTACATGGGCGATAGACAAAGTAATTCCGGAGGTTGTTGTGAGGCTGTAACAGCTCGTGAAAGAAGCGCCTAGTAGAATTTCCACGACCTTTTGTTCTTACCAACAAGAATATCTCGCTAAAAGCGCAGGGGTCAGGTGTACAATGCCCACATCGGGAGTAGATTAAAATTCTGCTTAAACAGCATAGTGATGGATGTGAGAAAAAGTCTTGCTGTTATTATAGATTTTTGTCCCAAATTTTCGCCTACTTAGGCCGCTTCAATCCCCTGAAACGGCCTACCTAAGTAGACGAAAATTTGGGATAAAAATCTATAATAACAGCAAGGCTTTTTCTCACATTCATATCGGGAGTGTCTTGATGAATGCGTCGGAGACTTGGCACACAAAAGTTGAGGACATTACACGCCTGTCAAGAAATGAGAACGCTATGGATGTGTTCCATCAACTTTGTGAACGCCGCTCCATGCGCGAACTGAGAGGCATGCTCCACCTGCATGACCTGTAATCAGTCCTCCGACAAGATCGTTTGAGCTGGTTCTCATTATCTATTTTCTTCATTATCCGTGTAAATGTTCTGTGTGATTTCAACGTAGTGTTAACGATATTTATGTGTTGTCTGCTGCACCAAGTATTATATTGATCATTCTTGCAGTATGTCACATAGAGAGAGAGCAAGCGAGGCCCTGGCAATAAAAATGATAACGACAAAATACTTACTTCTGTCCCTATAATGAATAAATCGGTAATGCAGTAAGAAACATGCTGGTTAAGTTCTCAGGTCATTTTGATAATTTTCCGTAAAGGTCATGTGCCTGTAATTATTGTTGTTATTCAGTTTGGAAAAACAATCATGTGGAAAACCGAACACTTTAAAGAACGTCGCCCTCTAATAAACGCATCGCTTGAAAATAGGCGATTGTTATTGGAGGAAATACGTTATATTGCACTTACAACTCTGCTAAGTTTCAAACTGAAGATAAAATGCTAAGATAACAAGACTTGCAGAGTATGAGAGACTCCATTTAGTTTGCACTTGTCTACTAGGATTCAAACTAAAAATTGAACCAGAATGCCAGATAAACAGGACATTAGAAAGTGTTGTCGAGAAAAGCAAATAGATCCAAATTGATAATTATAAAACAATGGGCGACTGAAAATTACAGATTGACATCTACACATCAGCATGCCAGTATGTCACACTTCAGGGTCATCAGCACAAAAACCAACCAGCTTCGCATTTCAGGTCCTTCAAATTCCCGTATGACAGGTAGAACTGCAGACCCTGTGACACCTAACAAACACAACGATCAAAACTCTTCGAGAAATGCCGAATAGAAGTAAAAAATTCATGTGCTAGCGCAATTCATGCGTGGCATCACGACGTAAATCTCGATCAACAAGAATACCGAGAACATTTTGTGTCCATTCGACAACAAACAGAAAATGTGAGCAAGTGCGAATATAAAGGCTGGCTCGCGAACACCCATCTTTCGGGGAATGAGGATATCGAGAAAGGGATCGAGACTTAATGAAAAGGAAAGCAGCTCATTGGAATATCTTGCAAACGATCCAAGATAATATTAACTTTAACATCTAAATATTCAGTGGTTTCATCATTATCACCACCTTCTTCGATCATAAGTTCACAAGAATATATTTTGGGTTCACTAGGTTATCTCCCCGTACAGCATCACTGGAAATTGCTCTCACCGACATTTCAAACTAATTTATTCTTAGAGATGTAGCAGCATTAAGTTTCCATAATATCTCTTTCGCAATCATTTAATTGCATGGCAGATACGCAGAAGTACATTTCACAAATAATATCATGGTCTTTTTAGTCGTGCACATCGACAATATTGAAGGAAAAACAACTGCTTCCTGATGTCAACTATCAATTTCATCATATAAAAAATGAATTTGTTCAAGTCGAGTGTGACTCCAATATGTTATTATCTTTTCTACTGCAAAATCCATCAATCATGATAGATAGATTGGATAAAATGAAAATTGAATAATTTCATCATTTATCATTTGAAAGTGAGGGTTGTTTGATCGGGAAGGCAAGCTTTTTTCTTACACTCCGTAAACGATAAAATGAAACTAGAATATACGAGTAATTAGAGAGGCGTGGTAGTATTGTGACAGAATGTCAAAAGCGCACACCTGGACAAGCATGAGTGATAGTCAGTAATTTCTATTTCTGAATTCGATATAGAAAGGTAGAAAAGCTCACGAATGAAACAAGAAAGTATGAGGCGATACATTGAGACAGTGTTTTCTAGTGCGCGAAAATATTGCTTCATTGTGATGCATAATCGTAGAGGAACTTACTTAATTTGAAATATATTTACTTCTTAAAAATGTGAAACAAAAATGTAGGCATATCATGCAAATTTTGAATTCCTCATTTTCGTGGAAGAAGTTAAACGGCAATACGGTTCGCATGTAATGAATGTTTATTCACAAAATACACTTTTTGAAACCTCAACAATTATGAGTTGAAAGCGTCAAATTCATCGCTATCTACATCACTTCCAGCATCTCCTATTTGACTCTATATAATAGCCCGGCCAAACACTCACTTTTCGTACGAAGGTAAGATGCAGTCGATTAAGTAAGGTGATACAATTGTTGATAAATGGAGTTTGGCGTTTGATTTGCTTATTCTGAAATATTGTTCAGATTTTCAGAAATACTTGATTGTGAAGTAATCCAGTCGAAAATTATACTTTGAAGTAATCCAGTCGAAAATCATACTTATTTCCATTATTTTTTTTTACTTAAGAAGTACGTTTTTACGTTTAAAAACACATTGGATTGAGATATAGGGATTGCAATTCAAGGTACTTTTCCAAACCCCGGGATTTCGGGATATTGAAACCTGACCAGTCGTGCTACTACATATTGGTTGAAGAGAAAGATTTTTGATTGATGCATCAGAGCCTGCATGACTTACGGAAGTGAGACATGGGCAGACAGGAGGATGATCAGGTGGATGTGTGGAGTATCTCTCGAATATAGAGTGGCCAGCGAAGACCTTCTGGTGCCCTGAACCTACAGTCGATCGATGAGGCCATGCGGGTGTGCAGATTGCGATGGTGCGGCCATGTGGTGAGGAAAGATGACAGCGATTGGATGAAGAAAATTTGGAAAATGAGGATCAGCGCACCAACACCAAGAGGCCGCCCAAAGAAGACCTGGGAAGAAATACTGTTCGCAGACTGTCAGCAAATGGGCCTCAAGGAAACTGACGCTCTCGATCGGAATACCTGGATGCATTCCATGAAGAATCATCGTCAAACCCAACGGAGGTGGAGAAAAAGACGCTAAACGGTGAAGTATAAAGTGAAACAAATCGATTTATGATGTAAAAGAGGAAAAATATATTTCTGATGGCATGCAGAATTGACTACTTCACACAATCTGATGAATTACGTTGGGCAATCTGAGCATTGCAATACTGTGAGAGATTACCTCGAACAGCAGGTCTCCATAATGGACATGACTGAACATCCACAATGCATTTGCGACTCTGGCTTGCATCATTTTCCTTCTATCGAAGAATATTGAACATTGAAACTCTCTCTAGCCCTATGGACCTCCACAGCAAAGCATGATTACTTTAAGGAATTGATATCAATATTCAGGAGTATTTGAAGTATTTTGAAATAAACGTCTATTATTCCTATACATTGAAATAAGGGAGGCCATTCCTGGATGTATTTATAATTAAAATATTGCCACTGGCTTTCTCAGGAATACGTATGTTTATTTCGTCCTTCTTCCACAGGTGACACGGCATTACAAGATGATCGGGTCAGGAAACAAAGGTAAGCAAGTCACCATAGAAAGTAAGTAAGTCACATCTGTACAGTAAGAAGTCACTATCTGCGATACTACTCTCGAATGAACGGTGAGGTGGTACTCACGTTCATTCGAGAGTAGTATCGCAGATAGTGACTTCTTACTGTACAGATGTGACTTACTTACTTTCTATGGTGACTTGCTTACCTTTGCTTCCTTTTGTTATTGATAGTGTTGCATGTCACTAGCTGAAATGTGATCATGACCCGATCATCTTGTAATGCCGTGTCAGTCTAACGTCTGTCCCTGTGGAAGAAGGACGAAATATTGGACGAAATAAACATACGTATTCCTGAGAAAGCCAGTGGCAATATTTTAATTATGTCTATTATTCCAATCTATCTATTGTTATCTGTATGAAATGAAAACCCAAAATAAAGTAAAACTTACAAATTAAAAAGCTATGTTGAAAAGGTAGAGGCATTCATTCCGCTGCGCTACTGCAAGCACTTCTAAAAACTGACCACAACAACTCTTTATAGACATTGAGTAATCAGAACCACCACAGGCTAACACCACACGTATTGCACTACACGGTATGCCAGGAGAGGGGATTTCATTTTGAAAATTTCTGATTATATTTGTCGACGGATTTTGATGTACTTTTGCATGAAAATTTCGAAAATCATGATTTTAAAATCAGATTAGCCCTTTTCGAGAACGCTATTGACGAAATAATTGAGAATTTTTTAATCTAGCCCCAAAATGCAGTTTCGGTTTCATGTCCGTCATTTTCTTGAAAAGGGCTAATCGTATCATTTTCTGGCAATTATATTTGAAAAGAGTGGGAAAAATACATGGGAAATCACGATTTTCGAATTTTTCATACAAAAATACATCAAAAACCGTCGAAAAATAGAATGGGTCGCAGATTCAGTTACACCGTATCACAATTGTCACTCTCAAAGCGCACCGCATATAATGCATGAATATTGTCGATTATCGATGCAGTCAAGAATACGAAATAATTATGGATTAGCTAACGAATAGTGGAAATTTGTGGAGCTTTCGAGTTGTTATATGTCATCATAATTACATTTACTTTGAAGAGCCTGTGTCCGTCATTTGAGTACTGGATAAAGTCACACTTCCAGGCATTTGTTACAGTCCAAACACGCTTAATTGTCTACTCGTAGACTGTAGATTTTAGGTCGTCACGCAGATTTGATTGGCAGCTTTCGATCAACGCTTTCACACATCCTCAGTAGAGATGTTATAGTCACAACGTACTGGGAATGAGTGACAACGATAGCTGGGCGTCCTGAGACGTTCAACATCCTAAATCTACCTCAAATAATAGTGTTCAATGGGCCACGGAAGATAAGAGATGCAAGTCGCAGAGTAGCATGAGATTCGATTCCTCGTGCGTGATGTTATAGAAGAGATAAACAAAAGGTAACTGAAAGAACGTGTTCGCGAAGGCATATAAGGTCTCATCAGGCCATGAATGGAAACAACTGATAGTGCCACAATATCTTGGGAAAAGAGAAATATACAACGGAAAGAAATAGAATAACTACACTGAAATCTGATTCTCTGAAAGTACACCTTGCATTGAATGCTTTACTTTAGCAAATGAATCTAAAAGCTCAATCTGAGACAATAAGAACTTATTGAATGGACTATTCTTTCAACGACGTAGATTGCTTCTTCCATTACAAAAGTCATGACCCTGAGATAATCATACTCGTCAGATTTGCAACAATTATGATTGTTCATTCCGCTAACTGGACAGTTTTGGATATTCGGAGTTTGATAAACAAAACTGCGACATAAAACTGTGATAAACAAATCACTTGAGTTTCGCACATTAAAAAATCCCATCTCCGAAACTATGATGGTCAGACAGCTAGTTCAAAGGTTTATCCAGGTGCCAGTGTTGCTCAGCACATCCATTATGTATCTGCCCAGTCTGTTTGGCGCGGTTGCCGAATGTTTGGTCTTGAAATCTCATGGCCTAGTGTTCGACCTTCGAGTTACAGTCAACTGGAAGTTAACTGGAAGGGCAGCCGGGTTAATAGTTTTTTTTCACTCATCCTTACCCCCACCTGAGGTACAAAGCCATACTAGGAAGCTAGGGGTGGGTAAGCCCCAACAGAATAGCAACTCTCACCACGTTAGGACTACCAAGGTAACCTCACAATGGCGGTCGTGAGGGGGACTGACTCGAACCTTAGACCCTTTGCAATTTCATATCGAAACGTGCATTTCCAACTGAGCTATCCTACATACATACAACACCAGTCTAGACCATGTCAGCATTGTTCGAATGACGGAGCAGCAATAAGCTTCATTTTCTCAAACCAGTATACAGCAATTGTATCACAATATAGCACAAATGAATCCTGATACTGCAAAATTCTGTTACAGCGACGAATTAGATTTTCATCACAACAATGAATTTTAGGAAACGTAACGGCATACAAAATGGGTCATCGGAGACTTTCAAGGTTGTTTGAGGTTGCTATCTACATTCACTTGAGTGCTTCAAGTCAGCAACAGGGGGTCATTAAGCAACAGAAGAACGCCCCACATGGTTCCTCGATGGCAAAATGAGTCCGCTCTTACTAGGATTCTACCTAACCAACACTATGAATGAAGTGGCCAGACAATACTTTGATGCACATGGAAGATCTGCACTTAAATAGGATTTCCAAATATTCTTTCAACTACCGCGAAGTAAATATCGTTATTACTTTCCATCTTCTTTTTTCCGAAACTCCCCATTCATGTTGCATAAGCAAAAAAACATGATCCCTCTCATACATTAGCAACTCTCACCACGTTAGGACAAATAACCTCGTCATAGTGGACATGTTGGACAAGCAAAAAAAATACATGTCACTCTTCCACAAGATTATACAATGTCGGAACACTTTGCTCAATTGTATAGGACATCGAAAGTGGAATAATGCTGCATGGGTGATGAAATGGATGTACATTGACGAATTCGTTACCTTTGATTGAGAGTGATGCACAATTATTGCATTGTCGACAATATTCATTGCTACTTTTCCTCCAGCTTCGACGGTCAACACATGGATCTTCTTCGCCGGGAAGTCTCTAAAAGAACAAAGAACAGAAGAAATGAAAAATACGGGATCAAATTCAGAACATTTCATAGAATGAGCATATTTCCGAAGAAAAATTTGCGAAAGTAACTGTCCAAAATGCGATGAATTATAATCAAAATGGACTGATGATCGTCTTCGGGGAATAAGGGAGGTGTGCAATTGTCTCTTGCAATTTCATTTGAATCTCGAACTAAATGGATCGAGCTGCACACCGAAAACGACCCACAACACAAAAAATAACAGGATTTCAGGGAAAGTCATGAGATGCTGACGGAAGGTAATGATCGTAACAAACTGGGTTAACTATTTGTATATGTTAGAACAGAACACACGAATCAAGAGACAGAATGTATCCTTGTGGAACACAAGCTTTTATAATGAACCGGTCTGGGAGGAAGGCATCTGCATGAATAATCATACGACAATCAGACAAAGCTTCTTCCTACAGATTCCATGATATTTTCTCTTCCAGGCCAGAGAAGAAAGAAGCGACTCCATTATGAGAATTATTACAACGACGCAATTATACAGCTTCTGTGAAATTTGAAGAGTCTGTCACATCAAAGTAGGCGGTAGGTCTACACTCAATTTGCGATGTAATACGCCATTATAACGAATAAAGACAAACAAGGCTTGTTGTAGATAGTGCATTTCAAGCTCTAACTCATCACTAATCGTACTTTCCTTATCACCATCAATCAAGATTTTAAACTCGATACAAATTCAAAATAATCATATAATACAATTCATAATGACTCTCCAATATCATTTATCAAACTAGTTTGCCATTCGTCCCCAGTTTATACGGAATAAATGTCAGTCTTAACGCAAATATTTCCTGCCTTTTTTCATGCATTCCGTCTTAACCATCTGTCCAACTATTTACGTCCCAAAAACGTTAAAAACATCAAATGTCTCTACGCTCTTCATATAAACAAGATTTTCCAAACGCTGTCAGGTCATCAACAAATGGATTTACATTTTTTAAAATTACTTATGGTTAGCATATTCCAAGACTGTTAGAATATGAACGCATGCCATCAGTCTGCGAGGTGAAACAGTAGCTGTATCGTTGATTCAGACAAAAATATCGAAACATAACAAGAAGTTTCGCCACTTAATCGCATCTTCTTTTACTATTATTTCCCTATCATTGCCGTATAGGCCTATTCACTTTTCTAAGTCACGAAAAGGCTAGACAGACAAGACAGATGCCCATTTTCTCGGAACTCTAATCTTCGCGAATTGGGTTCTAAATCCTACCTTCTCAAGGATTTTTACCATAGAGTTAGATTTCAATCTATAATTCCTGATCGCTCATTCACGTCAGAAACCATTAAGTCGTTGGATCAATTTATTGATTCCTTGATTGGCAAAATCCCCTTCCTGCTGGCTTCTAATAACACTCGCGGATCGACCACACAACCAAAAGCTCACATGGCTACGTAACTTAAAATCTGTGCCACGGAAATCACAGATTAATTAATAAGTGTATTTTTAATGCAAATGGTTATCAGAAAAAATCAAAGGAAGTCCTTTTTGCGACGTATTCTTTGCAATTTGTACAACGTCTTTCAGTTGGACAACCATCGTCAGGCAAAACCAAAGAATTAATTACAGAACATTGATTCCTTCTTCTTTGAAAATATTTTACTTCGCGAAATGCAAATCAGCACTACATCACATGAATTTTTGGGCGAAAAATGTGAGTTCAAATTCTGGCAATTCGACACCTGATCTCATGATCACAAGAGAGAAATCATACAAAAAGCAGCTTCCTTGGCAAGTGTAGTAACGAGAATGATGGCATCCTTACTGGAAAAATTCGTCAGAAAGAAGTAGCTGGCCAACAAGTCGATCATTTTCATCACAAGAAAGTCTTTATTTCACATCCTAATTATTGAAATTGATTGTCTTGTAATGATAACCGCATTTTGAGTGATTTTCTTGAATAAAAACAAACAAACGTTGTTTACACTGAGAGTCCCACTCTCATCATTACGAGCGTGCTTCGTGCTGAGTGCTTTGTAAAAATTCATAATGTATATATTTTAAAAGTCTTAGGTTACAGCTTCATTGTCCGGACGAGCCTCCCGGACACAGAGCAAATACAGTCGAACCTCTGTATAGCGAACCTCTACAAAGTGAATCTCTCCTCATAGTAAATCAAATTTTTGATCCCCTCAGAAATGACATACTTCGCGCTTGCTACACATCTCTACATAGTGAACCTCTTCCTAATGAATAATCTCTTCATGGTGAAGATATCATTTGGTCCCTTTTTATTGTCTCAACCTCTACATAATAAATATTTTACAAGAAGGGCCTATATACTGATCTTTAATTATGCATTGTAATTGATGCGCATCCCATGTACGTGTACTACCTTTATTCTGGGCGAGTAGTTCGATGATACTTATTACTCCAAAGTTTCCTAAGTTACTAAAGTCTATGAGACTGCAATCTAAATTAAGATGCAAATCAATAGTTAATGTGGCTAATAGTTTCAAGTTTACGGTCGAGTAGAAAACATGATTGCTTCTGTTGACGACCGACGTACTGTGCAGACTCGTATTGAGAGGCTTTTCACGATTTTCATCATTGAGGTATTCGATTTTATGATTTTATGATTTTATGATTATGATTTTTTTTAAAAATTATTATTATTATTATTATTATATTAGTTTTAATTATTTTGTATAATTGGTTTAACTTTATATGCTTTCTTTAAAAGCAATATTACACTAAATTTTCAGAAAACCTCCTTATAGTGAGTTCTCCTCATAGTGAATTTTTTTATCTGGTCCCTTGAAATTCACTACGTAGAGGTTCGACTGTACTTCACCACAAGGTCAATGCGCCGGTGTAGTTGCACAATTGCAGCTGCTCCCACTCTTCCACACTCGCTCCAACTATTTCTGTACATAGCTTCATATTGTTCGTAATTTAGTATCTCTTATATCCTGGTGTGAAATTTAAATCTCATTCTGTAGTTTTATAAATTCATTACCGAAAGGTAGCTACAATAGCTGAAGTCATCGTCAATAAAAAATAAAGTTCGTTCCATCACTTGAATTTGTCTCTTTCCCAAGAAAACAAAATTATGACTAATAGCCAAGCAATCGTTCCGATTTTTAATATCTTAAAAATTGATTGGTGAGGAACTAAAAGTTAACTAAAGTTACCTATCGAATCGATGGTATAAACCGTCAAAGTTGCCGTATGCTACTGGCAAATTTTGTAAATAGAAATTGCTGAGAAGTCAGTAATCAGTCGCATTAAGAAGTAATTAATTAATCTATCTATTGCTATTATAAAAACAGCAACTTCAATATTGATTAACTGTCCACAATAACACTCAAATTCTTTGTATCATCAACACCTCTAATCAAAGAGCAAGGTCTCTTTATTGCTATCGCGCCGTACCAATCATGATACAAGAAAACCATTGCAGATGCAATATTACATTTGTCACAATATTTTCCAATCAAGGATGTCGACGTAAACTATGGAGTTGTCACGCAGGTTGGATGGATCACATATTACATCATTCCATGCGGTTGCACATGACTTAACCACAGATTCGTCACGACAAAAAATTCCTGATGTCAACAAGTACACTAAACATCAATCAATCTCAGATACGACCTTCAAACAAGGAAATCGGTTGTGGAATTGCAACAAAGGTGACATCAAGAATGCAGAAAAAATAAAATGGCAGCGGTTTCCTCTCTAGAATGAATAAATTACGGTTTCAGGATGGAGAAGAGAGCGCACTGGAATTCAAACTTGACCTTCTAATAACATCGCAATCATTGAATGGCCATGTCATACACGCGATCGTTTTGTGTTGGATGATAGATGGGCAAAAACGTTCACTAACGTGCTCTCAAAGACATTTTCGGTAACGATGGCAACGCATTGCGCATGCTCACATGCTGAAAGTAGTAATGAAACCCTTTGGACAGAAGCAGTAAACCGAAGACGTAATCTGTGATTCTAGCAGTTGTTATCAAACCTCCCGCGTCAGTTAGACAATAGTATTCTTAATGTGAAATTAAGGAGTTTGATGAAAGCGCTCTGTCTGCCAGGTATATTTCATTTCTCTGAACTCATTATGCTTACTTAAAATGACGTTAATACGACCGCAAAATAGAAATGTTGTAGCAGGATTCAATCATCCATTCATCTTAGTGAAGTGAAAAAAGTAGCGAAGATGAAATTGATAAATGAAACGTGCATTTGACAATTTGCCAAAATTTTGTTACCGTTAATATAGTTTTTACCACCCATGTATCCACTTAAGCCAATCAACTATCAAAATAAGGCAGTCGATTGTCCAAATAGTTCACCCATGTATCAGAATAGAGCACCGAAGTGTCATACCACACCACCCAAGTGTAAATAAGTTCAGTCAAGTATCAAATAAATGAAATATATGTTTTTTAGTGTTTATTCCTACTAATATCTATGATCATAGGTTTATGAGGATATTCAAAGCATGTTTAATTAATGAATTACCATGAAAAAGGTGAAATATGATTAGGAGCAGGGGTCATCAAAAATTGATTGCAATTAAATTGCTCAGTCCAATCAATTAATTTTAATTGAAAGTTTGACCAATCAATTAATTGGCATTGAACTCCTGGGCAATCAATTAATTGATATTGAAATGTACCCAATCAATTAGTTGATAATTGAATTTATCAATTAACTGATCGATAATTATTAATTAGTCAATGGAAAAACATGTAGGCCTATATTTTTATCAAATAGAGTTAGCCTAGAATAATTGTATTCATATTGGAACTCGATTCAATCAGTTAAAATGCCGGTATTAATATTGTATGATCATCATGCATCCCCATAGTTTTGATGTTCACTGATTTTACTGATTCAGATTTCAATAATTATCATCGTTTTATGAACTCTCAGCTTTGACCCTCCCCCTATATTATATTATCTAGTTGTCCATGGATGATGATTTTCGAAGCTTGACAATCATGTTGAAGAATATGCAGTAGATCAGAGAGTTGAGAGGTGTCAGATTGAGTCAGCAGAATGAATTTTGTATAGTGGATGCGCAGGAAGAAGCGAAAATCTTAGGTGAATTGTAATGCTATATATTACAATGGAGTGAAACTTGATAAAATAATTGAACCAATTAATTGATTATGAATCAATCAATCAATTGATATTGGGACATACAGCAATCAATTAATTGATATTGAGTTGAATACAATAAATTAATTGATAAATGAAATTCAGCGCAATCAATTAATTGACATCAATTAATTGAGGTTCAATTAATTTTTGATGACCCCTGATTAGGAGAAATTTCTGAATCATTCAGATTTTCAGAGTTATTCGCCGAATATTCATCCATCAAGCTGTGTTATTTAACTCATCAATTAACATCTATAGTAAAATTTGAGGAAAAAACATCATCTCATCCAGATCCGATACATATATTGAAAAATCAGGCCACAAGAAAGCACTGTAGGCCTACTCACATCAAAATGTCAGCTTTTTGAAGACAATCAGGAATATGTCTCTGCGAGTGAGCAAACCTGTGAGCCGCTTTAGATGCAGTTATGACACTAACAGTCTGTTCTGCCAGCTGTGTTAATGTAGGCAGACGCATGTCATGTGTTTCAGTCAGCAAGTCTTGCCGCACTTCCTTGAGGGACCACTTAAATGCACTTATTCCATTCGCATTACAGATTCAAGAATGGGGAATAGGGTGGTAAGTACACACATTGATGTTCTGGTCTCAAGTTAGGTCCACCATCCTCGGGACTTGAGTTTGCACCAGAATGAGATGGAGAATTATCAAAGATGAAAGCCATGGGACCTTCATGATCTCCTGAAATACTTTCCAGAACTGAGTGGAATCGTGCTTTGGTCATACCATCCTCGAAGATCTCATGGAACAGCAATCCACGGGTGTGACCGATGGCAAATATGACGGTGAAGTTCCTCCCACGTCTCCCGGCAACGACTCGTACAGCCCTAGATCCTCTGGGTGCTCTACCTTGAGTTCGTCTACTCCACAAATTGACGCCGCATTCATCCATGAATACGAGCTCATTGTTGACTCCATTCATCATCAACAATCGCGCATATTGTTCACGTCTCTCCTTCACTTGCTCATTGTTTCTCCCGGTTACACTGTCTTCGAATTTCTTCATTACTATTAATCGAGCAGTCAAACAACGGCAAAGAGAAGTGACCGAAAGATGAGGTTTGTTTGGCAGTCGTAGGCGAAGCTCAGCGTTTATTTGGTGCAACGTGTACCCAGGTATCTCCTCCACGATGGACACCAGCATACCTCATGTGGTGAGTATATCCACCCCGAGGAACAACAACCTGTCCGTCGCGTAAGCGAGCTATCCTAATGATTGCATAGGCTGTGTTCGGTTTGATATTTAACTGAGAAGCAAGTTGGAGAAAGTCTTCTTCTCTTTCAGCAGCCTGAAAAAGCCTCTGCTTATCGTCATCTCTTATTCTCTGCCTCATCATCTCGTTCGTCAGCACAGTTAGACTGATAATTTGATACTTGACTGCACATGTTGACTCTTGATTGCTTTATTTTGATACATGACTGCAATTCACAACGATCAGAAATGTCCTTTCTTGCATTTGACAATTGACTGCACTATGTGGATACATGGGGGCATCAGGTGAAATTTAGCAATTAAATATGTGAACAGCGACAAGTAAAAAATTTAACTAAATTCTTGATTGACATTCTTGATCACATGGCGTTTTTATAACACTCAAAACATTGACAGCAAGGGTCTGTCGTAGTCAAAGAAATAATTTTTGAATGAAAACTCTTCATTTTGAGGGTCAAACATGTTTCAAGCAAAATTGCTCATCATCAGTGACAGGAGAAACAGATTTTACAATAAAATGGAGCTTGAAAAATCTGTTTCTCCTGACACTGATGATGAGCAATTTTGCTTGAAACATGTTTGACACTCAAAAATTTCATTCAAAAATAAATCTGGGCAGTCTTGCTTTTATTGCACTTCAAAGAAATATATTTTTCTGAAGTTGACTAGAATGGAAATTGACTCAAGGTTGCGGCAAATCCGGGGAACTAAGTCGGGGTATGAATGACCAAAGAAAGGCTTAGAATTACCGATGTGACCACAGAATTAGACAGGTCGTCTCTTCTTCCATTTGACTAGAAGGGAAGCATTGGAACATGTAACGTAAATGAAATGGCACAATATCCTGACTAAATACCATAGCAATCGAACAATGAGCAGCCAGTTCAACATTAAACACGCCAAATCGTGCAAAGTTTCAGTGACTGTTATCAACCGGATCACACAGCAAAGAGACACAGACGATGTCAAGTTCTACAGAAAAGTTTGTGAACGCTTTTTCATGCACCTGCTAACTTTTTTAAAAATGATAGGAGTACCCAACATTATCGAGAAAACTTTTGCGCAATGATCTGAATTCTTCGAATCTGAAGTAATCGTGGAGATCGTGGTAATCGTGGATTTTGAAGAATTTCAGAGCAATCCGCAAGCGACGCACAACTATTTTTCCTATCTCTGCAAGGTATTAAAAATTACTTTTTGCCCACTTATTAAGTTCCTTCATGTGCCATCTGTTTGAATCAGTTTGCACTTTTAGCAAAGTGATACGATTAAACAATCTAATTCTGTGGATTTACGCACCACTTATTGTGCATTGCATGAAGCCTAACTTCTAATGGAGGCTTTATTGTTGTGAATTTCTATGGTCGTAGTAAAGACAGACCTTTGTTGTCAATCTACAATGTAACTTAGTTGAATGACATGCTGATACTGTCTCGCTACATAAGCAATGATGTTAGCACTCCTCATAGGATGAATGATAGGACAATAGGCTGTCTATTTCACTTGGAGATGACTACTGCCTTCACTCGCATTCCCTTGTTACCATCAGCGTGGCCTAATAAGAAGGTGCGAGCTCGTCTCCACTGCGGACTTCGGTTCGATTCCTGGGTCAGGCGAGTGTGGTCGGGGAATCAAAGATGTTGGTGTCCTTTAGTCACTTAGCAGTTGTCATTCGCTCTAGATATTAACTTTTAAAAGATTCTCTTCATTCAACGAGCATATCTTTTTAGAAATTTACAAATTATGACATCCAGCATAGAATTTATTAAGCAAAAAATTATATCACACCAAAAAAACAGAAAAGTTTTTAAACCCCAATTAGAACTAGCCTGCTTGAACGAGGTTTATGTGAATTTTAGTTTTACCGTTTTAGCACATTGGAAGGTAATTTTTCATGACCTATCTTGAAATTTTTTTTTTTCAAAAATAGGAATTTAGACATTTTTGCAAACATTTTGTATGACTGTCAGTGACATGCCTCGACTTTCAAAAATTTGCACTATCGTAAATCTGAGTCTATGAATCATATCGTGATCATCGCATTATACTGCACACCATATTTCTTTAAGTACGAGTAGTATCTGCTATTCAAAACGGAATCTACATCAACGTTACCATATAGCCATTTACATCAACGTAGGCACTTATTGCTTGAGTTTTGTAATGTCATGGAATATCTGCTTTCTGTTAATGACATCGGTGAGAGTTGTCAGAAGGTGATTTGAACTTTAAATGACGCTCAAGAGCTTTTGTACTTCTGTCATGTGTTCTTTTCTCAATTACAGCATATCTAGTGATATGAACAAATGCAAGAAAGGAAATTAGAAATCTACGTTGGCTTCACAGATATTCTAATTTGGGCTGCGTTATGCATCATGAAATGCTATAATAGAAAGAGGGGTTGTTGACGGGACGACTAGGAGTGATAGTATATAAGAGAGGGCTTGAATTTTGAGGGGTCGAGGGGCGACCTGGTGACAAGACGCTACCAACGAAGTGTCGGTGACGGGCCAGCTAGACCAAAGTGAGCAGTTACTGACAGAAAGTAAGTTTCAGGGACTGTAAGACCTGTGTAAGTTGCTGATCAACTCTTAAGTTTTTGGGGTGCAAAGATGGGAAAGTAAGACAACTCAGACTTGAAGAGTTTTATTAATATCCAAAACTCAGAGAAACACGAGCTAGCAGAGACTGTGCCATCGATCTCGCATTAATACGGTAGGACTCCAAGATTTTGTATAGAATTACTCGGCTCTGAAATGGCCTAATCAGTCTGCATTGTCAACTTCATCATGCCGAAAGTACCGTATGCACGAAAAACAGCAAAAATTACGGTTATCTGAAAATGGTCATGTGTCGGATATGGAGCTCTTCACTAAACTCTAACAGAAGCATAGGTTACAAATGTTGCTGAGAACGCTTCTGTTATTCAAATTTTAGTTTGAGGCTTTCCCTGAGAAAGTTTCATCAAAAGCATTTTGAGACCACCATGTGTGAGGACCATTTTGACTTCATGCCTCCTCAACGCCGAGTTGAAGTTTATACATGATCAAATTTACTTTATCTGCCCATATTGCTATCAATGAAGCGGTTAAGTTAGCTATTATATAGCATAAATATCATATTAGTATAATATTATTATATATTAGTTATTATATAGCTATCATAACATTGTTAGCTGTTGATAAATTGTTATATAATTTATTTGCCACTACAAGCAAATCTGATTGCCTCATTTCAGGAAATTTGCTTGCCAAGATAGGAAAATTAACAACAATGAAATTAGATAAACGATAGATCAAATTGCCATGCAAAAGATGTGCGGCTGGTAGGATTCGAACCTACGACCAAGGTTAACTAGACCTGTGCTCTAACCAACTGAGCTACGAGCCACTTACGCGACTCTGTCAATTGGCAGGATCAAACCCTCACCACTACACATCAGTTGTCAAGGCAATAATAATCAATGAATAAAACACATATAGTAATAAACACGATAAGTACACAGTAAGTACACATAAGTACACAATAAAGTAGTAAATTAGTATAATATTATTACATATTAGCTATTATATAGCTATCATAACATTGTTAACTGTTGATAAATTGTTATATAATTTATTTGCCACTATAAGCAAATCTGATTGCCTCATTTCAGGAAATTTGCTTGCCAAGATAGGAAAAGTAACACATACACTGGGATACAAATGTTTGATAAAACCGAAAAGGACGGACTATGTGCAAAAATGATGAAAATTAGCGAGCCCTGCGTATATGCCACAAGACAAGCTGGCTATCTAATTCTGTGGTACACACACTTCATTATCATATTCATTATCATTCTTGACATATCAGAAAGACGGTCTATGATCGCTTTCTTTGATTTGTTTCAATTAACCACAAAATCAGTCAAATCGCTTGACTTATCGAAACACTCGGATAAGAAATCTTCAACTGATAAAGTACTCATGCATGGCTTCTCATAAATAATGAAACATTTTTTAATCCAACTCAAAATTTCATTGTTGAAAACGATGTCAATGGGCGCAGCGTGAGCACTCCATCACGGATAGCCGCCTACAATAATATATACCCTTTTACAACGTACTACTGAAAAGATAGTAAAAAGCAGTATCTTTTATACAGATAAACATAAGACAGAGTTCCAACAATCGATACCTGCTTGAAACTTAATGCAATAAATAATTGTCATTATATTGATGTAATTTGATGATATAATTTTTGCCCGCCTCATTTATTTCCGAATGAATATTTTATGAGTGCTTGCAAAAGACATGCATAGAAGAGGAAGAAAGCATTTGGCAGCAAGACATGGATACAGGTTTAGACATTTGTGCTTCGAATCTAGGAAATTCAGTCAGTTTGACAATTTGGGAGTCGATTTATCCCACGTAGACCACAACGAGGACTGTCTTTACAAACAAAGTGGAAATGACATTGAAATGAAATTTAGCTTGCAATTAGAATAGGGTCCTTATCTTTATAAACTCACATATATTCTAATTTTGTGTTTATCGGTTGGGTTTGACGGTTTCTCAAAATAGACTTCAGTGCTTGTGGTGATATCTTAATTAATAAGATCGACAGAGGAAGAATCTCTCCCCCTGATATGGATAGGACAGTACACTATCATGGTCCGAAGATGTGTCATCGACTTCACTATTACTTCCTTTCCAGTAACATAGAGAGCCGAAACGCATGAAATCCGTGCTTAAAAAATCATTAAAAGCAACTCACTTAGATACTTTGTAAAGACTTATTTCACTCTTCGTTGTTCCACCATGCTTCACGTTGCACTTCACGACGGAGACATACACTTCACCGTACCTGTAAGCATCAGAAAGCTGAGAATAGTAACAACTAACACAATATCAGAGCAGACGCTCGCGGCCAAACATGAATAGGAAGGCTACCGATTTAAATGCAGGCAGTTGGGTAGAACTCATGTGTTGAACAAGAAACCGAGCACCCGCCAGACTTTTGTAGGTGGGTTGGCCCAAACAGACAACACAGAGGACCCGCTTTCCCATTGGATAGCAATCATTTTCATCAAAGTGCTGTGTCACTTCATTATGAATGCGAGACAATTAAGAAACACGTAGCAGTGGTCACTGCTGACCGAGAACGGGTTTCACCGCATTTACCGGAAGCCCACTCAGCGGAAAGTCTCGTTCAATGTCTATGGTCTATTGATCATGCTAACACAGGCAGATAATGTAACCTACACTGTACAGTTAAGAGCACTGCCGAAGTAAAATGATCAAATATATTCTATAGTGTTTGATAAAGAATGAAAATCATACGCGGAGAGAGTCAATGTCATTTATATTTATTTTTCTGTATTTCCGTCACTCTTGCTTCGACAAATGAAGTCTTTGATGTTCCAGCATTTTGTCGTGATTATGAGAGATCTTGCCAGCTTCAAAATCTACGATGTTGCTTTGTTGTAGCGTTAATTTCATTAACATGTTAAATGAAGTATGAGGTAAGTTGTAAGTCAATAAAATCTACATAATGCATAGAAATAATACGTCAGGTGTAATTTGTCAAGTTTTAGATATTAATATAATCAATCTCAGACGGACGTTTGTGTAAATCCTTAGTCAGCTCATGCATGCTGCTGTGTTATCTAGATGATTTCAGACCTTCATTTGTTAAGACAGATGCTCCATCAGTGATTGAAGTAAATATGCAACAACATTGCCCATCTTGCTAACGCGAGCTCAAGAGGCCACCCACTGCGGACCTTTGGCCAGAGACTCTGTGAATGTATTGCAGCATAGACTTTCAGTAATGCTGTTAGAACGGGTTGAGAGCAGTACGTAACTCAACAAGCCTGAGCACGAAGATGTTGTTATTTACAAAGGAAGGGTCGCTGGCCAAGGGGATACCAAATATTCAATATCACTTTTAACGTTCACTTCCCCGTCTCCTTCTAGATCGAGCTTTCCTTCTTTTATGTTAATAAATTCGCAATCAATTCTACCCAAACGAGTTCAGGATTATCACTGCCATGAAACGTCCGGACATAATCCGCCTTACCGAAACATGGTTACATTGCTCTACTCCAAACAACTACATTGACATTGATCAACATAATATTGTGAGACATGACCGCACTCAAAAGAGGGACGGAGGTGCTTTGATTTACGGTAATTGTAAATTTCATTACAAAAGTCTATCCTTGCCTATTACTCCTCCTTCGTCTATTGAATTTTGTGGTGTATCTCTGCTGGCAAATAATTTGATTCTGATCAACGCTCATGTGCCACCAAATATTGATGCTTCGTCGTTTAATGATATATTATCACTTTTTGTAAACACGGTAGACCATCTGATGCTAAATTATCCAAATTTTCATGTCGCTATCCTTGGTGATTTGAACACATTGGACTCTCAGTTTTTATGCGGAGAACTTAATCTCTTCAATGCTGTGACAAAGCCAACAAGAGGGAATAACATCCTTGATGTAGTCGTGCTATCTGATCTTTCAGCTGAGCATTATGACCCAGATTGGGTTGGTTGTGAACTTCCCCTTGGCAACTCTGATCATAGCATTGTGCCCGTTTCGCCTAAAGTTCTTGCCTCACCTCGGCAGATACCTGCTCACCTTGCTTGCGTCTACCATCTTCGACCTTCGAATATTGAAAAGCTGTGTCATGTCTTCAAAACCTTCTCATCAAAGAGCGATGACAAACTTCTACATGCCACCGACGTCAACATGCAATGCGATTTCTTCATGAGATCCTTGCATGAGCTTGTCGATGAAATAATTCCGAATCAATGTTATCATGACCTGACGAGATCCTAACTGGATGACACCTATAACAAAGCACATCATAAATGAGAAGTGGAAGTCATACCGAAATAAGGATTGGTCGAATTTTGTCAGATTGAAAGAGAAGTCAAAGAAAGAAATTCATTTTGCAAAGCGTACCTGGGCATCTAAGATGAGAACGTCTCATGGTAGCATTTGGAAGATCACTAAAGAGGTAACTAGCACCTGTCTTACGTCCAGAGCGGAAAATCTCCTGAACACCGCATCTCCAGAAGGCGATTGTGAAAACCTTTTGAAACCTCTATGTCAAACATTTAAGTCAAGCACGTCTCATGGGAATTGCTTTAACCTAGTCTCACCGTCTGATCCGACTGCTGATCACTGGAACGTGAATGTGCCTACTGAACTAGTGGAGATCGTTATCAAACGTATAAAGCCAGGAGTCTCTAAATCGCATAATGACGTTCCTAACAGCGTATTTCGTGAGCTGTCTGACCTCTCAATATACAACGCATCTGCAATTCGCAATTCCATCCGCACCCGTCACAGAATTATACCGAAGCGCGCGCAGATGAATCTAATTCTGTGGCACCCGTACTTTCCCGAACATCCTGAAATGCTGCTATTTCCATTCCGAAGATTGCTCCTGCCGACATTAATAACTTGAGGTCTATCGCGGCTTTGCAAAATGTCGGGAAGATTATGGAGCGTTGCATATGTAAATTCATGCGGCCAGAGTTTTCAAACAGCATGGCAATGGTCAACGCGGCTTCCGACAAGGGCACTCAACAGATACCACTGTGGCCGATATACACGAATTTGCGACCGAATTTTACGACGGCGTAGCACTTTCCGGATGTGCCATAACAAGCACAGACTTTCCGAAAGCGTTCGAGTTTGTGTCCCATGCATTGTTATTGCAGAAGCTTCTTGATGACAACTTCTCATCCGGTTTTGTGCTGTGCCTCCGAAGCTATTTTCAAGGGCGCTCAAATGTTCTTCGCAGTGAGAGCATGCCGAGTGATCCATATGCTATCACTTCCGGAGTTATACAATGGTCCGTTATTGGTCCATGCTTATCTAGCGTTTATACAAATGATCTTGAACCTGTGTATCCTACCACTCATACAGTAAAGTATGCTGACGACGTATATCTCATCGCTCTACTTGCAAAGAACATTGATATTCATGACAAGATCCGCTCTGAGTTGATTAATATTGAGAAATGTTGCCACAAGAAAGAGCTCAATTTGAACACCTCAAAGACGAAAATAATGTTTTGTGGACGATTTGATGCATTACCGGTTTTGGGTGACATTCAAGTAGTCAATTGCATGAAGATTCTTGGAGTCACTTTGGACGCAAAATTGGTGCTCTCACGGCATGTTGAATCGCTCAGGTCAAAGTCTGCATGAAGACTTGATGCCCTTCGCTTGATTCGACCTCACATGTCCGTCAACGAACTACATACGATCCATCGTTCATATGTGCGTTCAATGATGGAATACGCTTGTCCTGCATTTTGTAGCATCAACAAGAGACTCGAACAGCTTTTGGAGCGCATTGATAAAAGAGAGCATCGCATCATTTTCTTTGGAGAGACTTGTCATTCCCGTCTTTGCACCCCAATTGCTTATCAGCCAGAAGAATCTCAATAGCAAAGAAACTTTTCACGCAAATCCGCTGTGATCAGCCTCAAATATTGTACCCACTGACTCCTTAGATACCACCTCGCACACAAAAGTACCGATCCTTTTATACACCGACATTAACCAGAGCCGTTCATTCTTCCCACTTTTAATACAAGCAGAAAACGACGTTCCCTTAACTCCTTTTTTGTCTTGTATTCTGAAATTGAATTTTAATGGATATTGTGCATGTATTGAAGCAATATTTGTATTGCATGCTTTTCAATCGATGATTATAGCCACTGCTAATTCGACGTCGATCCCTATGAATTGCTATCGCATCTCGATCAAAGAACACAGATATCGTAGCGATAATTGAGGCTTCAGATCATTCGATCTCATCACATGTTCATCACTATCTTCTGAGACAGGCTCAGCCGACATCGGCTGCAGTTGAGCACACTTTTTTCATTACTTAAAAAGTTCCTGTGTAATGACTGCAATTTCTTACTTGAAGTTTTCGATAAACATTCACTGCCCATGTGCAACCACCGCGATATTTAGAAACATTCTAAGGAATAAGGAATCAGGAAGGAGTCAGGAAGGTTGGTCGCATTTTGATTTTGCTGACTCTATTTGGTTTATAATATTCTGAAATATATATTTATATGATCTAATCCTATTCCGCAAAATTTATATAAAAAATGCTAGTACTCCTAAGCCAATTTTTTGCTTTTATAAAGTCTGGAGGTGCGTGCCAATAGGTCAAGAAAAAAACCGCCCTAATAATTCAGTCAATGACTGTTTGCAGATTTGATCAAAAACGATAGCAATTGATCTGAAAGCACTTTCAAGGGGGGACTGGAACCCTTTATTTACCTATGGCTGCAATTACTGTGAGGTGTTGAGTATAATCTGCTTTATGTGTATGTCCTAACATGATCGACAGACCATAGACGAGACAGTGGATGAGATTCTGTTTTATAAACATCCGCAAATTGTGATTTCCATTAGTTAGGCTGACAACCAGAGAGCTAAAGCATTCAAGAAAGAATGAGCACGGTATATTAGACTTCACCATGTTGTCTTGGGCATTCATAAAAAAGTGAATCCAAGGTTGCCATCCAATGCGAAGGTCCTATACGCTGTCAAGTGCATGCGAAAGTCAAGGTATATGTTCAGAGGTACAGGTGGACCCATGCGAGTTCATAATTGACCGGTATAGAAGAGTATTTTTGTTTGCACGGCACAGATTTGTAGCGAGCTCTCACGAACTTCTCTTCTAACGTGATTAATGGAATCGCTAGCGTCAAGAGGAGCATGAACCTGCCTCTGATACATAGAAATCCAGCTTCCTTGACTTTTCACTTCATTTTATTTACAAGCTAAATATTGCAATTTTTCACAAAGTAGCCCTTAACATTATACATGTTATCGCATTGCTCCCTTGCATCTGCAAGTTCAGTATAGAATTTTCTAGTAATACTCGAAAATCCATATAAATGTGCAAAAGATAGTCTGATATTGCAATGATCACTCTTCAATTTCTGATATCAATCTGATTGACTTTTTAATAACCTAGCTCCTTCTAAAGTTGACCCCAGAGAGGAAAAATTCGTGGGATTTTCATTACCGGTTAGTCGGTTGTGTATCAATAAGTCTTCGATTGTATCAACAGATTTATTGATCACCCAAGTTTCGCGATCAGCTTCAATTGAATGTAACTAAAATCAAACCAGAAAGAGTTCGGAAACGGTGTGTGAAATCAGAGCACGAAAATGTTCTCAACCACAACATGGCGAAGTCTTTAGGGCTCTTTAACAAGGATGATGTCGCAGCGAGCCAGAATATAATTGAACGACACAGATACAAGGACATCTAACACCTTAGAGCTGTGATGTTCGCGAGTTGGCCCCAAGTCCTTCCTTTCTTCCAAATAGCTTCCTAAATTCCTAACATAAATTAGTTTTATAAGTAAGTTCATGAATCACTTACACTGTGACCAATGCACAATCCTTCTCTTCCAAACGCCAAGGGTTCCGTGAAGACCGCGGCGCATGTGCGGGAACATCCACTTCAAACTTGGGAATTTTGAGTATTTGTCCATTCTGTAATGGAATCGGAACTGTAACTGATACTTCTTTCAAGTATATCAGCAGCATAGAAAAACAGGTAATTATGATGTCGGCATATTGGTGTCTGCCGGCTTAGGAGGCTTGCCAAATCTGAATGCGTGTAGCTTTATACATAAATGTTAATGGGCATGATGAGAAATGACCTGAAGACATCTTATGCCGAAAAATATGTCTCTAAACTTAGTACTTTCCAGATGAAAAGAGAAAACATAGAACATTTGCCAAAAACTGCAATGTGAGTCCCATTGAATTAGCATGTGGTTTTCTTTGATCCTATCTGATAAGAAGATGAACTAACTAGAACTTGGCAGGCGCGCAGATTCGTTGTAGGCATAGGGAACACATCATCCTGTGAAAATCTCATTTTCTGTCTCGTTCCCTGCAGAAACTCGTTCTGGCTGCCACTCTTATCAAAAATAAAAACCGGAAAGTCAAATGGGAATGACTCCCCCCTAAATTACGTAGTCGTGGAACCCCTCAAAGTAAGAAACTTACAATCACACAAGCTGGTAAGTTTAGAAAGCGTTCAGGCAGAAGTTGGGTCTGTTCTAATAAACATGCTCCTGAATCCTCACAGTTAGCAAGTAAATGTATAAAATTATTACTGATGCTTATTCAATCATCAGTTTCAAAAAGGTGCATTAGAATACATGACTCGAACAGCTGCTATTTTCAGATCCGTTTTCGAAGGTTAGACAGAGTGTACTACAAAGATCCCTCTACCTGCCCCCACTGCAAAATCAGCATGAAGTTATTGAAAGATTGACGGTTACAGCTCGATATAAAGACTGCATCTTATCGAATAATGTGCATGTAGGCCTATGAATGATTTCACTTAACTGTTTCAAAGACAATTTTCTTCATTTCGTTCAAAAATTTTACATTCAAATTTATAATGCACTATTCTCGTGCAGCTTTGCCATTTTCTATTAATCGTGCCATGACGTCACACAGTGCACGATCCCGTCTTTATTGTGAAGAATTTTCATGAACCACTTGGAAATTGCTGTTCAGCTGTTCGACACTTGGAAGACTGCTTCAGAAGAGCGGTATGATCACAGAACATATCTTCATACAGCGCGGTCTAAATGCTTGGGAAGGTATTTCCATAAGCCATTTTCTTTGGGAGAGCCATTATTCTCTCGAGAAATCGAGAATGTGTGATAAAATCTTTCTTTCTATGCTGTATACACCGAATGTCATAAAGGATAGGAATATCTTCATGCAGGATGGAATGCCAGCGCACTACTTTTTCCTAAATCTTGGATTGACCGTCATTGGAGCCTTTGGAATGGCTTCCGATAGCATCAGATTCACTGAATCTAATAGAGCGAAGCATTCTTTGAGTGCGGCCTGGGATTTTGACTTAATTTGTGCTCCTTTTTTCTGTTTTGTATCTGCACAGCTAGTTGCTTTGATTTTCTTCCGTCCTTTTATTTCGATTTCGCATCATCTTACTGTTTTAATTTTGCCTAAGTAGTCTGGGCTTATCATGTTTTTATAATAGAAATTGACAACAATAAAATCTCTAGAATAGAAATTAAGCTTCATGCAATGCACAATAACGGCACATAAATCGCGCGCATTTTCACTTAGATGCACCTGCCAACGTCTGTATGATTGGGTTAGAATCAGTCACATGTGCAATTCTAAGCTTTTCATTGGTGGTTCATACCCCAACTTAGTTCCCCGGTTGTGCCGCGACCTTGAGTCAATTTCCATTCTAGCCAACTTCAGATAAACAGTTTATTTCTATGGTTTTCATAGCATTCTACTGTGATAAACTTCATCCCTGTGAACTCTTTTCATCTATGTCAAATTTGTCATTTCATTCGCCTGAAGATGGACTCCGGTGGTGTCCGAAAGTACTCGCAATAAACTGCGTATAAAAACATAGATATGTTTTGACGCGACTCCTCTGATAAATAGCAATGGATTCAAACCCGTTATTCGAAACTACAGATTTTAGTGTTCATTGCTATTGGGTATTGCTTTGGATTAATTAATTAGGCGACTATCTTCATTTCCGAATGCATTGGTCATCACAGCTGCTTCAAAAGGCAAAAGATGTTCCTGTAAAAAGTAACCACTCTAATGCATATATGAAATAGCTAGTGTTTCATAGCTTTGAATAATTTCAAATGTGGATTACAAAGAAGAAGGATGACGAAATTCAAAAGTTGACTACATTTTTTTGCCGATAGCAAACATTTTGGTGAGCAGAATTTACGTAATATCTGAATTTCAAACATCCTCTTCAATGTCTATGATTTTACAGATGAACATGATTGATAGACTCTCACTCAAATTGAAATTAATAGAGACACTTCATTGAAAGTAATCACTCAAAATATTAGCAAAAACTGGCAAATTTCAAAACTTCAAAAAAATACTTTTCAAAATGCGTTATGAATTTGACCATATCTGTCGGCCAAATCCAGCTAACTGTGGTGAAAGGTTTGAAAATGCGCTGAAAGTCTCAAAAGTGCAGGTCAAGAGGCTTGGTTTTGTGAGGATCACAACAGAGGTGAGCCAGGGTGAAGCCAAAGATATTCAACAACTAGATGTTGAAAATCCGATTATGCAAAAGATCCGGCAGTATTGAACTTAATCGGTTTTCAACTGTTCGTCTGTATCTACAATTCTACAGACATCTGGTCTCATTCTTGATCTATGCAAATCGGATTTCTATTCAAAAACAGTAAGCTGTCAAAATGATCTGATCTCTTCTATTGTCTCAGCAAAATGTCAGTTACAAGAAAATACTTATTACTGCGTGTAAGTTCTAAGTAAATGTGTGATGCCGAACAATGAAGAGGTGACAGCCGTGTAAAATTTGTGTAGGCAATGATCGCTTGGCGAAATATTCAGCCATATTATGTTTATATCAGGGTATTCATTCAATTTCAATGCATGGTCAAATCATTTCATAATATAAAATATAAAAATATAGATAATATAAAATCCTATCAAAATCCAAGCATAAAAATGCGAAAAAGAAGAATAAGAAAATCAACATCTATCATACACTTTTCTTCCGTTTTCCTTTTATATCTGATAAAATTGACAAAAAATGTATAAAATCTATCTTTAAGAAAAAATGAATGTACTTATAATACGTAAAACTAAAACTCTACACCAACAATCTAAGAAACACTCTAATACTACATTATGTTCCCTCCAAAATTGTCCAATAAATTATGCAAAAATATGTCATAGGAGGAACGTTGTGTATAAACGTTGTGTCTGTACTGCTTGCAATGAAAACTACATTGCTGGTACAATCCGACCCTTGAACATGCGTGTACGATGCAGAGAAGACAACACTAATAAAAATTCTACAATGAATCAACATCTTAAAACATGTAGCAACAACACTTTTGAAACCAGCATATCAAGTGACTGTGACAGCACCAACTTACGCTTCAGAGAAGCCTATTATATTAAAAGCTCAAACCAGAAATGAACAACAGAAGAGAACTTGAACACTTCATTGATTTCCTTTTCATCTAGATTTCTTAATTTTGCTTACTTTCTTGTCAGATTAGAGTTATATTACCGAGCTCTACTACCGATAAATTGTAATCCAGTACAAACTGTTTCAATTGTTATGTTATCTCTGTCTAGCTACGGACTTTGCCACTACTATCAATTCTATGTTACTTCATCTACATGTTTGAATTTCTTGTTTACCTAAGATATGATGCACTTGTCTGATGATGATCTATGAGTATAGATCGAAATATATTACTTAAAGAAAAATAATAATTTTGAACTAAACATCAGCCTACTTGGTTCTTCCCACAACATACTCTGTAATAAGTAGCCTAAGTACATGTGACCTTATAAAGCCTTCCGTTAATTTAACCTACGCTGACATAATGACTTAATTCAATATCTTTGATTTGATTATGGTTGACTTACACATTGATCACAACAGAGTTATTGTCTTCATTTTATCATTCAGAAATATGAAAAGGCTTAATAAATAATATAGCTGTGAAGTGAGTGCACGGCTTAACATATTTAGAAATCGAAATTGGAATGAATTCATTTTTGAATAACTGTTGACTGTCGCAGATAGTTTAGGAGTGCGAAGATACGAAATATATAAAAATTCAATAAGCACAAAAATGCATGTAAGCTAACAGCAATAAGCAATGTTTTAACACCACTTTTCCAATTTTTATCCATCTGTCTCCTGTTGTTTTATAGCATCCATTTTTAATTTCCTTAACCTATGGTGACCATTGTTCTATTGTATTTCCACCACCAGCATCTGTAGTCGGTAAGGTATATTAGACGTGTATGCGGCAGTGTTTGGAATCTATGGTATTAGTACATTAACAGCAAGAATGAGTAGTATTACAAGTCTTAAGATTTCTATTTTTACCAGATATTGGGTCAAAGCTGATCAAGTTTAATTCATTACCACGAGAAGGTTTCATTGAGTTCTTTTAAGAACTGATTAATCCAATGGTTACAGTAGCATAGCATTTGAACACTTGCGGATTGGAGAACGCCATCAGTCCTCATTAGGACTACTTCAATTAATAATTTAAATTAGTAAGCATTATATTCTATTATATCATCGTATGAGATGATACATGATTTTCATCATCGTATGAGAATTAACCTCCATCAATCGTTCCTATACTTAAATCATGGCTGGAAAGCCTAACTTTTCATTGGCTGTAAAGTAGTAGACTCCACTATTTCCATTTAATTTCCAAAGCAATAATAAAATTTTTGCGATAGATGGATTTTATGCCTATAACTTCCCATTAGGACCGCATTCCCGACAGCATGTATATAGAAGACTGAAATACTGTGTTTCACCTAGTAAACACCGTGGCGCTTATTTACAATCGCCTAATTTTAAGTGCGGGGCTTACTAGAGGATTGTGTTTATTAAAATGTACAATTTTCCACATGGGTTTCTCCCGTGTTGAATGATAATAATTTAAACTTCACGGAAGATTATCAATAAATGCTGAAACTCATCTAGCAGGCTTCTTGCTGCATTACCGATTTATTCATTGTCGACAGGGCGTGGTGGTATCACCGCTGTAAGCTCGGGTTTCGGATTCCGGGGTCATGTTGAACATTTTTCTGGAACCCGGGCTTGCCAGCACGCATTCAATGTTGCTCCTGCTACCTAAAATGTATTAACCGACGTCTTCGACCGCTTCAAGTGAGAATCCAACATCACAAGGTTGGTACCATAGAGTAGGGATACATAGGTAGAGTGTCGACTCAAAAAAGGATCTGTATACAGTGAAAATTTTTATATCAAAAGATTCAGTTTTTTGCAGAGATAGCGTTCCCGTGGTCCAAAAAATTATTTGAGCACTTTTGAAGAAAGTCAAAATTTGCCAATTTATATACTACTGAGATGACTCTCCTATATAAGTAGTATGAAACATGTTGGATATCAAAAGGAATGAATATTTGATAATAAGCATCCTAACTAAGCGGAAATCAAGCTGATTATTAAGGGAATTTCATGAATTGTATTATAATGAAAGTCTTCATGAAAAAGTCGCGATTTTATTCGTGCTTTCGTGGATGAAATTTCAAGTTTTTAAATCAATTTTCACCGGCATGATTTTATGATTCACAAATTCATGTTTTATTACTTGAATCTGAATATTGATGTGGACCCATTTACATCTTTCAAAGTTAATTGAAGTCATTGTCTTTGATCATGTGATTTTGCTCTGCAAGTGGCAGGTTGCCTGTGATATGATCACGCTTAAGAAAATACACATAAGGCTGAGCATGAAAGTAATGGTAACCTATCGAATTGTTTATTCAACAAACATTAACTCTCCAAGAGTGTCATGACAAGGCTGCAGAACAGGGGTTATCAAAAATTAATTGCAATTAATTGGGACTGAGCAATCAATTAATTTTAATTGCATCTTGGAGCAATCAGTTAATTGCAATTATCAGGTGTCACCAATCAATTAATTGCAATTATTAGTCGGTACCAATCAATTAATTGCAATTATTTTCATGCCGCAATCAATTAATTGCTACCAATTAATTGCAATTACTACAATTCAGATAATCTCAACTAACCCCTTGACCACCGTGCTGCTGTGAGTTTCTCGTTATAGATTGCGTCGAATACTTCTAAACATTCATGTAGGTCTACATTCATATAGATAATGCCACCACACTCCTATAGAGTACTTTGTTCGAGTGCATCGAAGTTATCCTCCGGCTGACTCACTATGACAACGCGACAACCCCTAACCAGCATCTGTATGTGAATCGCTAAGCGCACGCCAAAATAGCCATCATGAAATGAGGGACTTGTTCATTGAGTGTGACTAGTCTGAGACAGTGCAATACAGAGCAGAAAAACATCCATATCGTCAGTCTGATAACAGTATATCAAAAATCAATTGCAATTAACTGGGACTGAGCAATCAATTAATTTTAATTGCCTCTTGGTGCAATCAATTAATTGCAATTATCTTCCTGCAGCAATCAATTAATTGCTACCAATTAATTGCAATGCAATTAATTTTTGATAAACCCTGCTGCAGAATAATATCATTTCCTTCTGCATTACTATCATGATCAGTCAATTCCGTTGTAATTTCCTCAAAACTGCATAAATGTGTATACATCACAATTGGAAACTATTCCGACTGCATCTCCCTTGAGTTCATTTAATAAAATCGAAAGTGTTTACACATTGGGGATTTAATAAATGCTGAGTTACCACTCTATCTAATATACTTACTCCATGGTTGGTACAATGTCACATTCAAGTCGTTTAGAACAAGAAGAAGCTATAAATCAAAAAATAAAATACAGTAACTGAAAATTTTCAAATCACAATTTCCAATCGAAGCAAGAATCTCGAATCAGCAGCCGAGTTGCGAATCGAATCTAAAGGGTTTGCTGGTCCCAATGTATGATGCATACTACATGATTTATTTTCCATGCTTTGCAAATTGTCTAAAGTTCTTTTAACAGATCATGACAAAGTAATTTCAGCACAACTGTGAAAAAGATCAAAAGTTTTTTGTCGAATGTCAGGTAACTTGTGAATTTGTTGCCCGTCGAAAATTTTGTTCTCTGAAACTTCGTTTTCCTTCTCCCGAGAAACAACTATCTGATCATTAGAAGAAGCGGTGATGAATGTAGCGAAGCGACTGCCGACTGTTGTGAATTATGACAGCCTGCACCAAGTTCGTGTAGAAATCCGGCACACAAATTGCTGAAATTAACCAATTCGTCCACTGATTTATCTGAAGATTGGGACACTTCCTCTGTTGAAAGCCTAGATGCGAACTTGTCTGGTACTGCCGCACTCGGATGTCGAACGACCGCTTTCTACATTGACTGCAAATGTGACAAGTTAGAGGTCCAGCCTGGACCAAGATGACATCAAAGCGCTTACTATCATCAAATATTCATTGAACGCTTCAAATATGAAATGTGACCTGGCTCTCACAAATACTGAATTTTTCGATAAAGTGCAAACCCGAAATCTACCTATCACAACCGATTGAGCATTGAAATCCAGCTTACAGAGAGGACAGAAGCAGGATCAAAGGAGGAATAGTATGATGCAATACTACAAGCCGAAAAAAGACAAAAAAGCATAAAATCCAAGGTCTTCTTAGTGAAGTTGATAAGCAATTGAAGGAGATTGAAAAAAAGATTAATTGAAGCTGATAAAGGAAGCGCAAAAGTGACCAGATTATGTTAATGGTGCAGAAGATCTCAATCCAGAATACATGACAAAATAAATGAAAGCCGAATGTGGATTGCTGAAAAGGCATTGAAAGACTTTTTGGTTTGAAATATCTCGAATGAACTGTGGTTCCCAGAAGATTATAAAAGATAACTTCAGTTAGCTGATCATATTAGTTGGTGCTGAACAGTTACTTCGTTTCGTTTTAACCAAGAGTGACAGACATTTCATTAGAAGATCCATAAATATGTATAATTTTTGATAGACAACAAATCTCCACGAAGCATGTGTGACTATAAACTTGATGCTGTACAATGCTCCCTAAATATGACGAGATATTGATGATTTCTTAAAATACTACTGTCATTAAATTTGCAAGTAATCGCAATTCACCATTCAATTTTTAACTACATTTGAAATTCAAAATAAACTTCTTTCCAGATCTAGTAAGATAGATCTTCCGATGTATGTCAATATCCAGCCATTTAACCCCCAATGGTCCGTTTACTCGCCACGATTGCGAGACATCGCGTAGACAATGACGAAAAGTGTTATTTTTAGAAGGTCACTGTTTTTGAAATTATTCAAAATACCTTATCTACATCGGAAAATTCTTCAAAATATTTTTCAAAGATTCTTCGCATATGCCTCCACAGATCAGAAGTTGCCGCTTAATTGAGTGTCTTTTAGAATTTAAAATAGTCAAACTATCGATATTTTCAAAACTAATTCAATTTTTTCCTGTTTTTGAAAATGCTGAGAATTTTTTCTATATAATAATAGAAAGGCCGCTATACAACACACATCAGAAGTGGCACAATGTCTGAATAATCACCAAAAATTACATTCATATTTACAACGTGACCGGATATATGCGTGGTGAGAGAAGCACTACTTTTCGTAGAAATTTATAAAAATTTCGATTTATTCGTATTTCAAACTTGACAGAGTAGTAGAAGCCATTCGAATTTTTCGGAAATATTTTGGGACCCTCGAAAATATCACGATATACATTAATTTTGAGGAGGTCAGCCACAGGCCATTTGTTGAAATGGCGTGGAATGACCGACCCATAGGTTGATGTCCTACCACGAGTAACTGCATTTTTGACATTAGAGGAAAGAAATCGTTGCGAGGAATTGCCTGAGTTCGATACACTATTTTTGAAATTGTCTGATCATTTTCAAGTATTCGACTTCCTCACAAACCAGCGGATTGTGATGATCTCAAGCGCGGTCGCTTCATGGGTTTAGTTCCCGTTAGCGGACTTCATATCGGTGCTCGTGGCTCAACCGACAGTGGCCGGTCCCATCTTTGCCTATCTTCGACAAAGACGCCAAGGATCATGAAGAAAGTCAGAAGCGAGGGCGGAAGTCCGAGGGGAGTGCCAAATTCAAGTTTCAAGCGCTAAGATGCTAAAGCTGACTTGAAAAGTTATTTTAATTTTAATTTTGATGACGGTATACAAATGCTCTATTTTGTGAAGTACATTGTAAACGTGAAGTGAAATTTCTGAATATAAATTAAGTTGACTTGGAATATATTACTGTTTAATGGTAAGCAAACTAGTGGGTGTTAAATCTAAAATTTATGGGAATTCTAAGATGACAGATTTTCATCTGTTCACTGATCGTACGATGTGTGCGGCCGGACCAAGTCAGTCCGGCAAAATTGCATTGCAACTCAATTACTACAGCAACAAAAACGGAATTTCATGACTGAGGAGGTGCGTTTTCAGCACTGAGGTTTACCCTGATCACTCACCCTGATTTGAAAGAGACTGAGAGAAGTACATTGATCTCCAGAGGCAGTAAGCAGCAAGGAACACTGAGGATTCCAAATAAACCATGTCACATTGAAAGTAACAGATTTCTGCAAACGAACCAGCTTCTTCTCTGGCAATACCTGCAACGAAAATGTCATGTAATAAAGACAAAGCATATGCCATACTATATTCGACTATTCAAACGCGATGAGTTGTAGAATGCTACCATGAATATCATACTTTTGTTCATTTCTATGTTGAAGGCAACTTCATATTAAATTGATCAGTGAGTTGATCATAGTCCATAAACCGTCAATTAATAAATTATAGAATTAGCAAAGAAAATCCTGAAGCATGTGATACTTAACTATGAACTAAGAGGTACCCTCAAAGTACCAATAAATCAGTCTAATCTCAAGGGGTGTAGTTACATGACGTTGAAGATTGTTCCCTCTAGAACCGAATTGAACCATAAGCGCTACTCATCCGATGTGGAAACCAGGCCGGATGATTCCGCCCAGGTACCTCATTATCGATCAAATATCGATGAAGCGATACGAGAGGCCATAGAGATCGGATATCAAAGCTATCTAAGCCTAGAGAGAACATGAGATGACTATAATGGCACCAATCTGGACTCTGACAGCGGGTGAGTTCAGGACCTCTCTGTCTTCATCTTGAGATAACTTCTTATGTGAATGCCTTATAATATACCATAGTGGCCAAAATATTAGCCCACCCTTAGATTTACCTAAAGTATAAAGCGATACGATTAAAGCGTCTTTGTCGTCGTCTCTTTTCATTTGAATACGAAATCTATTTCATTTATAAGTCATTAATAATGAAATCTGTGAGTTTAAATCTCAGTACTGATTGAAGATGATCTACAGCGATTTTTTTTGATCATTTTTTTAATGAAACAGAATTTGAATTTCTTCCCATTTTCTTTTCATTTTCTCTTTTAGTGTTGCACAAGAGATTCGAAAGACTTCACAGAAGAACAATCGCAAGACTATAAGTGAATTGATCTCAGGCATATGCTGACATTGCACAGCAAATGTCGATCGCGAATTTGACATAGAAGATTTCACGAAGAGAATCGGATATCACGGTATATAACCCAAGAGGTACAATCGCTAGGCTTCCGGTACGTAAGTAGGTCCGGATCTTCTCAAGCAGGAAACAATACCAAGACAGACAAAAGAGGTCACAAACTACTCAAGTCCCATGCATCATCGCGCACACTGCATCTAGAATTCTCACTCTCCGTCGCACTATTAACTATCCCATTTCAAGAGTGATCGCACTATACCAATTAGTTAAACAGAGACCTTCAAGAACATTAATTAAGGAAGAACAGAAAACTGCTAATATCAAGATCTGTAATCTTCACACATCATAAAATGCTAAATTTTCACGATAAATGTATGGACTGGTGTATGAGATGAATTTATTACAAGAACGAACGAAGAACAATATCGAAGCTCGAACGACTACGAACGAACGAACCGATCCGAAATTTACGATCAAACGAAAAACGTGAAAACCGTGAAACATCCTCCGTCAATCATGTGTGTTGGCCAAGGGGTGGTATTGGTAGGGGCTGTAAAGCATTCCTCCGACTAAATTCAAGGAAAATTCTCAATTCTCGATGAGAACGACATGAAAAAAAGTGAAAATGCACATGAATATGACTACTTTGCAACAAGACTTCCCAACCCTGCACCGTATCAAAATCAAAAGTGTCGGTGGTTCGGTTCGAATAACTAATCAACTACTGGAAAACTGGCCTCCGAATTCATCGAGAATCCGATCTCAATGTCAAGTCTCTGCTGGTTCAAAAGTCAGTCTCAAAAGTCATCTTCATTGTCTTCTTCGAAAGTGATCTTTCTTCGATTTTGAAATATCTTGGGAAATATCTCCGCTCCGGAATACGCGTCGGCGTAAGGTAAGATCATGCCATCGCGCATCCATGCTTGTTATTGAAAACAGATCTACCAATACCAAATATGATTCTAGGATCTTCTTACATCATGTTCTATGAAATAGATTGTTTTAAAAATCAATGAATGATATATGATTTTTTTTTTTTTTTTTTTCCAAATGAGAGGAAACAAACCAAAAACATGATATTTCAGTGGGTGGGCTAATATTTTGGCCACTATGGTAGTATTATTACGCACACCAAGATTCACGTTAGAATTGTCGCCAGTCTGAATATTAATGAAAATGGACCGTTAACGAAGTCTGTAGACTGCATTAAAAAATTATGAAAGTTTGTCACAACCCATTGAAAAATACTTAGCAGTATGATATTCCAGCAGTTTTGATCAAAATATTACAAGTTTTGCTTTCTCTAGCGGATTTCTCTTCCTCTGACAAGTTTGAAAAAACTTTCAGTGCTAGTATCACATTCACAAGGATGACTATGATTTCAGCTTGCAGCCGCTATGGACTTTCTATGGTATTGTTAATTTCTATGGCTATGGATGCTTGTTGGAGATATCTGATGTTCTCTCTGTGCTAAGATAGCAAAGATAGCTAATGATCCGACCTCTATGCGAGAGGCAATTTGCAACAATATCTGTAAAGAGCTCTCCCAGCAATTTTTCAGAGTCATTTCAATTAAATTTAGGAAAAAACACCATATGCTTGACAAGTCGTCCTGCCAGGACTTTTTCAAGGTCATTGGCAAAATGAACTTTTGTCACGTACTACATCATCATCATCGTTTAGCGTCTTTATTTTACCATTATCTTGGGGGTGGACGTGCGACAATGGCTCTTCTCCAACTGTTTCTGTTTTGAGCTAGCTCTTCCCTGATTTCCAGCTTTGCCACATCTTCCACGCACCTTCTCCACGTCTTCTTCGGTCTTCCTCTCTGTCTCCTTCCATCCACTTCCTTCACAAGGCAACCTTCTTCCATTCTATTTACATGGCCGAACCATCGTAGTCTTCTCTGTCTAATCTTCTCAGCTAGGTCCACTGTACGACACTTCTCTGCTACCTCCGCGCTTGTCTCTCCATCCTGCCATCTCACTCCAGCGATAGCTATCAGCATTCGCTTGTCGCAGCTTCGTAGAATATTCACCATCCTGTCCGTTAGTGGCCACGTCTCCGAACCATGCAACAAAGCCGATCTTACGCACGCCTCATACACTTTCACCATACTGGCTAAATCAATAACAACAAACTGGAGATCTCTCTCCATCTATTCCAAACTGTTGCCACTCTCGCCCTCATCGTCCTTTCCACCCTCGCTTCACAGCCATTTTGTCAGGCACTAGATGCAGCTATTAAAAACTCATACCTCCAGTTTGTGGCTAACAAAATTCATGTGTTCATCGACATGTTTCACAATGGCATTTCCAAATCAAACCACAGCTCAAAGCTCTATATTGCAACCGTGCGCTTTCTGCTGAAGGCGATTCTAGAATTTCCCGCTCCTTTCAGAGCTGGTACAATACATCAGCTGTTCATACTTACTTTCCTGTCAATGTGTATGCTCTAAACAAAACATCTGTTGCGCCTAAATGTTTCTGTTAAGAAATATCTGAACAAAAGTTTCCACCACCCCACTGTAATCTTTCGCATAATGCAGTTAGATATGGAATTGACAGATGTTGAAACGTTCCATCTTGGAATGTTTCAAGAATGTTCAATTTCTAAATGGATTTTTGTCATACTGCTGGATTCCGGTAATACCAAATTAGTGAGGTTTTCTGAATATTGATAACAAACTTCACAATTTCTTCTAAAACCGTTTTTGTCTGAAGATCGGGAATTCATAGGAAAAACGGATTTTGGGGCTCTTAGTTAAGCATTAATGACTGCAATTCACATCTATCTAGGCTTCCTGTCTTTTTCCAATCTGAGATTTCTGGCCTGTATTACAAACTCCTAGATATCATGGCTTCTTTTCGCCGTATATGATAGGCGATCTTGATCATTTTCTGTCTTTTGAAGTGCATGTGTTTACAACTGATCGCATCAAAAGCGAAGGCTTAATAGTTGGTCGGCGGATGATCTGATAAAAATTGATCTAAAGTACATTCAATTCCCTGTGTTTCAAAGTAAAAAGGTTTATAAAACGATTTTCATTTAGATAAAGTTCGCATCAAATATTATTGTAGCAAGAGGTAGGGCTAGAAAACAATTGCGAGTGTATGTGGAAATATTGGAATAATTGATACAGGCAGCGGTATTCATAAATATAATCGATTTTACAACAGGAAAAACTTATATTTATTCTATACTTTTATTAACAGCAGGAAAAAGTGTAATCTAAATTGCAATGAAAATCATTGAATATTACAGTCACGAAAACATTTCGGCCTGAAATGGGTTAGCCTAAGTCCCAGAGATCCGCAACACTGAATTTGTTCAGTATGGCATGCTTCCGATATTATCCTTGCTTTGTCTGCGAAAATGTTAACATCCACTTCAGTTATTAAGTAATAATTAGGTGACGTATGCGAGAATGGGGTTAGAAGTGGCTTAAATTAGCCAAGATGCTGTATCTGCCTACATTTGGAGGCTTCGTAAATCAGAGTGTGTTTAGCTCCATGTACAAAGGTGCATGAACACACAAGGTCATTCCATTCAAAGCTCTCTTCCTTTAATCAGAGTAACATAGAAAATCTCATTCTGTTTATCATATGAAGTACTAGTGTTTTTCCTGGATACTGTCTGACAAGTAGAGGATAGAACTTGGCCGACGCATTTCTGGCCGCGTTCCATGCAGAACGTCGCGCTGGCGGCCGGTCTTCAGGTGCTCGAGGGATTTTATCAATATGATTATTTGTTCGAAAGTCAAAATAAAAGCGCAATCGTGTACTTCTTCGTGTCTTTAGAATCACTCTGTAGAAAGTAGACAGGCTCTCTACTTGTAAGAGACGTGAAGAGGAACCAAATCAGCGCTCACAGAGAAGACCAATCTCTGACAGCTCCAGCGTACAGAGCAAAGTCTAAACGCACATTTAGTGTCAAGGCTGAAGTTGAAGCCAGAATCTGTCAGCTTTTGAAAATTTGTTCAACTGCTGATGCAAGGAGATGATATACAATCAGCTTAATTGTGTCTGACAAACATCTGAATCACCAGTTTCTGAAATTGTACAGCAAGAAAAATGTCCTAAGCTTTGAACGTTAAAAACTGAGCCCTGCGGTAGTGGGTACGGTTTTATGAGCTGTTTGAAATGCATGAGTCTTGCGAAAACTCTCTATATTGACTCATTTTTGTCTCACCTAATGCGTTTACTACACATCTCAGCAAAAGCTTGAACGAATTGCTGAAACCTTACATGCACAAGAAGCTGAATAGAAAATCATTCCTCCATTATTCATTCCAAAAGGACAATTTTTCCCAAATTCAGCATTTTACTAACCGTTCAAGGCCTGCATTGTCGATCTCACATGACTTCATCAGCAGCTCTTCTAATGTACGTATGTACCATTAATCAATAACTTTGAATGTGCTTTCCTGATAAGCACCCTGACAAGCCTTCTACACATGGCTAGAATTATTGTTGACAGTACAATTTCAGCCATGTTTGCCCAATGACAATTTCCAACCGCATTTGAGATTAGAACAATCATCAATAACAGTCCCATTCTGGTTGAGTTTAGCGCAATGGTTCACAGGGACATGGGTTATTCAATAACAACCCTAAATTCCTTTATTGACTGATTTTCTGCATTTTTTATCATTTTAGACTTCATACTTTCAATCTTCATTGCAATTTCTTGTCCTATTACTTCTGAGAGATAAACATGTCAACCTGGATTTGGAAGTCTTTTCATCGTCAAATAGACCCATAGAGATAAATAGTATGATGCATTATTATCATGATTTTCATGGCGAATTTGTGCACTAGGCTTCAATGTCAATGCTCTCCCACTTGGGGCTTGGACGGTGATACAAAGTCAGATCTTTCTGGAGTGTTGTGATGCTTTAATTTCGGATGCCCTTCCGACGACTTCCGATGACACATTCGATGTTCTACCTCTTCATGCAAGTGAATTATTTGCTTGCATAATAGATGGTTGCTCCCTTAGTAGAAAAACAAAATAAGATGCGTCAAAATGTCATTAATTGATTTTCAAATTTAGCTTTGAAGTGATGAATCTAGTATAAAAATGTTTTAGATTTATAAGGTATTAAGGAAAACAAATCTGAGGAGTTTTGAGGCGGCAAAGCCGAATTTAAGGAATTTTAAGGAACGCGGCCTCCCTGTGCATAAGCATCGCCGTGTTCAAAACGATATATGACGCTGTATAATGTTGCTTGTAATCGCTTGGAATGACACAAAACTAGCTTCAATTATCTACAATGAATGAACAAACCATGACTACACAATAGGCTGCTCTGTTTATTTATAGAAGCTTTGCCGTGTGCCTGATGATCAGAAGAATAGCATTGTATATCGCCTGGACAAAGTATGAACAAAAATTCCTCAGCAGCTGTAGACGCTTAGGAGAAAAAAAGGACGTTAAATAAAATACCGGTGCATCTATAAAAGGTATTTCCTAATTTCAAATGCAATTAGAGGCAATATATAATGAGCACATGAAGCTACATAGTCATATGAGGAAGAATCGTTTGTGGCCTTCTCTTTCTTCTCGGGAGTTGACACTTGGTTTAAAATTATTGGATCTACAAAGGTGGTTTTAAAAATTCGAGAGAAGCTATGTAAACAAGGAAGTTGTATATGTTGATCCAAAAATATGAGACAGCTATAAACTCCCGAGAACAAGAAGAATACAAGCAATTCCTCTTCGGTGACTTTGTCACCTTCTTACCTTTAATTGTATTTAAAATAAATTGATAAATTTTCAATACATATTTCTACATCATATATATCTGATATCAATATTTCATATTAGCAAAGAATGTTAAATTAGTCAAGCTATGCAGTGTTAGGGCACTGATGAGGAAGCAG
Organism: Prostheceraeus crozeri; assembly: GCA_907163375.1. Classification (NCBI taxonomy): domain Eukaryota; kingdom Metazoa; phylum Platyhelminthes; order Polycladida; family Euryleptidae; genus Prostheceraeus; species Prostheceraeus crozeri. The sequence continues at coordinate 947,561 of CAJQUW010014715.1, read as the reverse complement.
CATTTAGAGTGAATTATCAAAATATCAATGTCCATTTTCTTCAATTTTGAAATCACTTTTTATATTGTTAGAATCTCCAAACTTTATTGTCGATTTTTTTGGCAATGATCAGTAAATGTTAATTATGCTGACCTGCAATGATGCAAGATAATAAGATCTGACATAGATAACTGTCGAAGCTTAGATCTCAACACTGCTCTATTAAATAGTGGAGGATACTGAACAACACAACTGTTTAAAGACATAAATCATATATTCTTTTGATTACAAAACTGTCAGGAATTGTATACTCAGAATCTTCGAGCATGTATTCTGTGGTGGGTCAAAGGGAGGCCGGCTTTGAAGACGACGGCCCAAACCGGACGTTCGACTTACAATGACACCGTCAACCAGTAATCCGTCTGCTACCAAAGTTGGGATGAGTCTAAACATGGAGAGATGCGATCCCCATGTTTCTTTCTCACATGCTAATTCGTGCATCACAAATGTCATTACGAATTCTGCTTTCAACAATGTCCATAGAAACTACATTCGTTTCAACTCATTGAATCATTTTTCCATTAACGATGGCAATTTTTCGTCAAATAGTCTTTTCTGTATAACTATATACCCACTCTACAATGAACCACTAATGTAATACGATCAATCATTATCCTCAAACGAATACACGCAATAACGCATGCTCAGCAGGGTTGCTTTGGAACACCCAAAAAGCTTCAGCTTCACCATTATTTCTTGACATAGACATATCAACTCCAAAACATTTCGCTATAAGATATGATAGTCGTTGCTTCCTTTTCTTGTCACGAATAATCGGAAGTTAATAAGAAGGAGATAATTTTGCCTCAGCACGAGCATCAGTTTCCAGTGTCACAAAGAATATCACAGACTTGCAGCAAATATTGTTGCTATTGAAATTTCACAGCCAATTAGGGGAAGTTGACATGTCTCTCCTCTCATTTGACAAGATGGGAGATGCACATCATTATTTGACACAGCGGCGGAATTTCGAAAAATTCTGAGATCATTAGACTGGCCATTAAAAACACTCTTGATTCACTCAAAAATATCACATGTAGTCCATTCTATACACACTGGATGACTCCGATAATATTTTCTTTCTCTTTTCTCTCTTTCAATTTCCAAAGTCGCTTTTCTGTGCTCTTAAAGAACCAAATTAGCTCGAGAATGACTATTGTGTTGAGAATCACAATTAGAACACGAAACATGATGATAGCAGGAGTTACGAATGTACTCGACGACGGCATCAAGGAGGCAGTTATACATACTGACATGATGAGATATATGAACGTTACGATTTTAATGATATTTAATTGGTGAACCAAATAAGAAGACAAGTCCATCATCCCCGACGAAACTTCACTCATAGTAATCCCTCACGATATACGAACAGAATTTGAGATCAAGTGCTTGACTGGCACGCAAATATTAAATGAATCAATAGACTGTGTCTGTGTTAGAGTTGATTAGATAAGTGCTGGCTGGTGTAATATTTTAACCATTCACATGCTTTCTTAACATATCAACTGTCACCGCTCATGATTCCACGACCAAAACAATGCAACAACTTTAGAGACGAATATGATTGAGCAGATTTTAACTGTTTAACTGTCTCATTAGTCAATGGACTGTGACTGTGACGCAAGAATTAACGACAATATGCCAACCTAGCGCAGAATTCAACTTGTAAAAGCATTTCTTGTGAAACGCCTGAGATTGTGTCCCTTGGATCGACGCACATGGTGAATTCAAATGCAGCAATGATGTTTCTTGACCCTCACTATGTTGAGATGCTATTCTAAAGCGCCACGTTGGGGGAACTTTTGTCCCTTCAGATCTCGAGGACTAAAACCCAGGGATGCGGAGTCGGAGTCCCGGAGTCCTATCATTTTTGCTGGAGTCGGAGTCCTATCAAATGATAGGACTCCGGCCTATAACTACACCCGAAATATAATACAAACAAATTATTTATTCTCGTCCGTATAGCTGTCACTGTCTTGATGTCAACTTTCTCCATCAAACAAAAGTACAGAGACACTGTTGCATGCAAAGCTTGTAATAGTTGACGGAAAGAACCGTGGTAGCGAAAAAAGGATTGTCTTTTCACTCGGTGATTTAGTAGAGAAGACAAACCTTTCTAACCTCGATCACACCTACGCGCCAAAGGTCACATCAGAGACAAAAATGAAATAGTATACTACTTTATTTGAGAACATTACCTCTTACCCTCACGCTAATCGTGTGTGATGGCTCCTTTAAAGCGCATATTAAAATCGAAAGTGTACTCATATTTTTGGAGAAGGATGGGAGATTTTCCTGCCTGGTAGAGACTGGAGAAAAACCGTGTGAAGCACACATCAACAAGATGGAAGCAGTCGAGTCACATGCATACAACTGAAAGCGACATTTGATGAACTTTCATCGAAAATGATTGACAATTGATACAGCAATGATCACTAAAAATAGGTTCAGGTAAGCTTATAATGATCAATTATAGGTTTTCAAAAAACTAGGCCTTCTATACTTGCCTCCCGGAGTCGGAGTCCTATAAAAATGATAGGACTCCGCATCTCTGCAAAAACCGTGGATTCTATTAATAACATGCCTACAATACATTTCAGGTGAAGCAAAATCTATGATGGCATCCGCTGTAGGGCTCGAAACTGATGAATATTGCAAAGTCTTAAAATTTGATCTATCAGCAAAAGTCTGCAATTCTACCTTCAAAATGTCCTATAAAGTAAACAGAAAGCAGTATGAAGTCAAAATATGCCTACAACACTTGTTTAGACCAAATTTATGTTTTCTAGATATCATCTCCTGCACATAGGCCGAGGACCACACATATACAACTTCAAAAAGATGACATAGACACATTTGGCACTCAATGGGCTGAGCATATAAAGCTACAATTTTCATGTAATTAAAAACTGCTTTTTATATTATTTACCGACGCAACAACCTTAAGTCAGTATATGTATATGTACATGTACATGCATACATGCACAATAAACAAGAGCATGTGCGCGTACAGGCCTATAATGATGTATGATGATATGGACTAGTGTTACAAATGTTTTAAGTTCTCATCGTGTACCCGACAGCATGTACAGTAGACCAATGACTGATAGATCCGCAAACATTTTACGTTCCAGCAGGCCTGCTAGAATACATATCTCTCTTTTTAAATCTCATTTTAAGATATATGTAGTGGACTAGAAAAAACTTAAACTTATTTATTCATGTGTTTAAGACATTTCGGACTATTTTACCACTGCATTTTTCTTTCGATGTAACAGTGCATATTGACTAATGTGGAATGAAAAATGAATAAAAAATGTAGATATAGCCTATAGAATGAAAATATGGCCTTAATACCTGATACATTAGCGATCAAAATTGCAGCAATTCATGAATGAAAAGATGAGAATGAAACAAAACCTAAAAAACAATGCCTGTATGGGGCTCACAGATTATGAATTATCATTCACGCATTTTGCGTCATGTAACAGATCAACTTTAAACTTTTCCGTGAAATAATGACGTCGAACACTTCTAGCACAACATTTTGAAAGCGGAAGTAGAAGTAGAAGTAGCTGTGAAAGATCTTGCTAACGGAAAGGCGGCAGGGTGTGACGGAATACCGGCCGAGCTGCTAAAAGCAGGAGGTAAGGCAATGATTGAAGCACTTACGCATCTCTGCAACATCATTTGGAAGAAAAAGTCATGGCCTAAGGATTGGAAAACGTCAATCTTCATTTCCATACACAAAAAGGGAGACAGGAAGGACTGTGGAAAATACCGGACGATTGATTGCTTTGATTCCTCATACAAGTAAGGTGCTGCTAAAAGTAATACAGAAGCGTCTCGAACCCTTTCTACTCCCCCAGCTGCCGGATGAGCAAGACGGGTTCAAAAGAGGCAGAAACATGGAGGAAACATACGAAATGCAGCAATAAGTGTTTATCCCTTTCGTTGATTACCAGAAAGCTTCTGATTCAGTGGATTATCAGCGACTGTGTTGCACCTTGCGGGATATGGGAGTTCCTGAGCACCTCATCTCTCTTCTGCATGACTTGTACACAGAACAGACTGCAACTGTGAGGACGGAAGCAAGAGAAACAGATGAGTTTTTGGTCAACAAGAGTGTTCGTCAAGGTTGCATCCTGTCCCCTATTTTGTTCAATGCTTATGCTGAAACCATTATACGAGAAGAAAGTCTGTAGAGACAGACGAATCTCCCTTATGACAAAAGTACGATTGGTACGTGCCTTAGTTTTCCCGATCGTCTTGTATGGTGCAGAATCGTGGACGATGTGTAAGGCCGACTGGAGAAGGGTGGATGCATTCGAACTTTGGTGCTGGAGAAGACTACTCCGCATACCCTAAACGGCAAGAAAGACCAACAAGTTGGTGCTACAGCAGGTGAAAACAGAAGAGCCACTACAAGCAGCAGCTATCACCACAGCTCTTCGCTACTTTGGTCACGTGTATTGAAAGAACGGACCACTTGAGAAGGATGTTGTGTTTGGCCGCGCTGAAAAGGAAAGATGGAGAGGCAGGCTGAGGTGTCGATGAATGGGAGGCTTGCGGGTGGCAACCGGGTGGACTGCGAGCCGCATGATTGGTGAATCAAGAGATAGGAGCAGATGGAGGAGGATCCAACGTGACGTCGCCAAGGGTCGTACGCGACTGGATGGCACCAGGTGACCAGGTGAACACATCAACTTGTCAATCATAAATAGGAAGGGGGACTCTATATGCATTCTTCAAAAGTAATCAGATTTGTTCCGTAAACTTGAGTGAATAAGGTAAAAAGTCGATTAATTGGCATTAAAACTGGATAGATAGAAGGCAAGAGTCATTGTCGTCTAATTGCAACAGAGCCTCTCATTTTACCGTCTGAATCAGAATGCTCAAGTAAAATGATTTAAAGGGTTTAAGCCAAATTTCTAAAAAAAGTAGTGGCAAAGTGATCTTATATTGCAAATTTTCACCGTTAAGACGGCCTTATCAAGCAGATACAACGTTAAAAAGGAAGAAATCAAAATTCAAAGATCAATAATTGATATTCTGTGCATTCCTCCCTCTGTTATTTATTATAGGACGTAGTCTTTTGATTAGCACAGATTCTCAAAGGCGTAAGTTGATGCAGGGCAGAAAACATTAGTTATCTAGGTCAAGTGTAGCGCCGATAACTAGGGTTCCTTGATGCATGGACTATTACATATATATATATATATATATATATAAAATTAGGTCAAATGCAAATGCTGTAAATAATACAAAACATAAACCTACGGAGAATCAAAACTCAAAATTAAGTTAAACGCTAATCGATTTCTGACGTCTACGACGGCTTCTCAAGGCAAACTGATGTATTGTAACCAAATACAAAATATTGAAATCAATGATATCAAAGCTAACGAAGACGTACATAGTATATAGTGTGGTAAAAATAAAAAGAATAAATTACATAGAATTCAAAGTAGGACCAAATAAGTTGATGAAATATCTTTCTTTCATCTCTCGATCTATGCGAGTGGATGTTGGCGGCATCTGAAAGAAAGGTGCAGCAGTAAACCTCCCTTCTCCACACGTTGAAATATGATGGCTCACTTTCAACTTAGCATATTGGCGGTTGTTGACGTGCTGTCGGTGGAGGGTTATACGGTTGCGGAAAGAGTTACTCGTTTGGCCTATATAAAATTGATCACATTTCGTGCAGGCTAACTTATAGATCACATTCGAAGATCGGCAGTCCATATTACTTCTTATATTGAAAGATGTCGCATTAAAAGTTATTTGTTTACCCGTAGTCAGTATAGTGCAACACTTGCAGCGGGGTTCTTCGCAACGTCGAATTCCGTAAATTGTTTTTCGATTGTTCTTCGATAGTATTGATAAAAGATTCGCCGGCTGACTATTTACTTTCATTATATTCATATTCGTGAAAGGCTGTAATACATTGATTGCACTCGACACTGGACGTACTATCTTTTAAATATCCGGGGATTGTTAATATTGTGTTCTTGAATAAATGGTATCATTTTCTTATGTTGTTTTGGTTTTACGATGTTGTTTTCCGCTCGTTTAACAGCATCATCAATTAACTGAATTGGATACTTTAATGCGAGTAATCTGGTTTTCAGTTCTTTATAACGAAGCAATCTTTTATTCTTGTTAGAGACAATCATTTTTATTCTACGGACAAGGTTGTAGGGTATATTTTTCAAGGTATGACGTGGATGAGCGGAATCAAACGGCACGTAGCACATTGTATCAGTCTCTTTTCTGAAAATTCACCGTTTCAAGATCTACAAATCCATGCTATTAAGCGATTTGTGCGCGAATTTAGGAAGAAAGTGTCAGTAGCTCCCGGACTAAAAAGAAAAAAATCATGAGATGAGAATGAGATCTGACTTAAATCACTACGGGAACTACAAACGTTTCTGGCTTATTTGCCGTCATCTGTGCAATATGCACTGCTGTAGAGAATCGGTGAATCAGATGCCGACAAATCGTCATCCGACCGCCAGACATCTACAATTAATGAAATAATTAAAATCGCATTCTCAGAGCTCGTGTTATCTTTATTTATTACGTATATTTGCTTTCGTGTTTGCTAGTTCAAATTTTTGAACCCGAGCTCTGAGAATGAGATTTGAATTATTTAGTAGTCCCTGGCTGATGGCATTGATATTTCTGTCAATCACTGTTACATCCATATAGGATTTACACAATTGGAAGTGCTTGTAAACAGAGGGATGATGGTGAGTAAAATGTTCATTGATTCGCGTGCGCAGAAATCTGACGGTGTTTCCTGTATAAAAGTATTTAGTTTTTGCATTCAATTTTACAAATTAATAATTCACTAAAGCGTATGTTCTTATTTGGACTTCTGCAATTGATAGAAGTACATTGTTTCCCTTTTTAGGTTTTTGTAACATCATTTGTAAAGTACTAGATCGATGATTAAAGTCGGACAGGTAATTATAATTTTTGAAAGATTATTTTTATTTTGAGATTAACACTGTCTGAAATATATGGGATATGGAAGCAGAAGAATTCGTTCTCATGTTGTACTTTTTCGCGCATGTGTGGAACTTTAGGCACTTTGCGACTCATAAAATTAGGAGAATAAACATTAAGTTGCAAAATATTTTCAAATTCGCGTTCACATTGTTTCTTTTACTGATTATCCGAGAAACGTTCAAGTCGTCGTTTTCTTTTATATTTCATAATGTTCAGTTTCATTTCTGTCGGTAAAGCTGAAAGATAATCCATAAATAGGGGATTCTTTGCATCCTTCTGACACGAAATATTTGCAACTACTTCGCTGTTAACCCTTGCTGCTTGATAAAGCCGTTTGAACGGTGAAAATGTGCAATATAAGATCAATTTGCCACTATTTCTTTTAGCTGTTTGGCTTAAACCCTTTAAATCAATACTAACAAATGCTGCTTAAAATAAATTGCAGCATCTTTCTAGATATACAGGGTTGTCGTTGGGATGAATTTCCAGCCCAATCCCAAAACAATCCCACTGAGAATTTTCATTGCGATCCCAATCACAATAGAAATCCAAATAGCCTGCTTGAGAGCTAAAAACGCACGCAATTTGACCCCAATCAGCATCGGGGCTTGCCGCTTAGGCCAACCATATGTGATGCTTTTTGAATTGACGAAGTCCACGGACGTAAGCCTAGGACTAGACTGGCCTTCATAGTAATAGGGGCTTTAAGTGATTTTACACAATAATGTAAGCTTATAATAGTCGTACCGTATTGCCAAATTTTGCACCGAGACTGTCTTCATCCAAGGGCTGATAGGGGCCTACATGTATAGCTAACATGCATGTGTGAACTACAAACACACTCGGTATTAATTAAGCCTATATCGGAAAATGCGGTGTTAATAAACAGCTCGCCACACAGGATCACACGTACAGTAGGCAACAGGCAGTAACAGCGGCATATATGGTTAAATAGACTTGAATAGCTTACAATGTATAGCTTAATTACAGAAGCGACGAAGCTTATGACAACGTACAGGCAAATTGCACGTGCCTATAGCCTACATACTATTACATAGCTGCTACCTTTTTTAGTAGCACTATTTTTAGCAACTAGGGAAGTTAAAGCCATAGAGTAGGGTTAGAGCTGACTGTGTCAATTTGTGTGAATCACACTAAGAGCTCTCAATGCGCGAATTCGAGAGAGGCAAGGTCAGACTGGAGACACAGCAAAATGAACTGCTCTGTACAACCCGAAGACATTTGTACCGTATTGACTAATGTCAACGATTACATGTATATTTTGTTGGGGGATGGCTTATTGGGATTTATTGGGACTGGGGTGAATTTTTGGTAGCCCAATCCCAACGGCAAGCCTGTAGATATAGATCAAGTAAAATATTGTGCTTCTTGATTACTGACCGAAAGCGATAGAAAACTGAACTTCATTCATGCTTAGTAACATCTTCGTGGACTCTCTGTATAAAAAACAAAATGAATGCGCTTGAAATAATTTAGGACAGACGTCATCTTCACTTTCATAGGACTCGGTAATTTGAATTCCTGACTTAAACGCTTCAATGCTCTAGTGAGCAGATAAAGTGGAAGATGACAAATTGATAGTAGTTACAATTTGATGAAACGGTAAAACTTACATTCAATAAATAAACAATGAAATACGGATCCGTGTAATCCAATTCATAATAGCTAAAGGTGTGCTGTCTCTTGCCCAATGTGAAAACACAGACCGTGGAGGTAAGGAGCGCCTTACGTCGTCATTCTTAAATTCTTTCTATTCATACCACCAACCAAAAAAATTCACTTAGATTCGTATCATATATCACATCATACCACAGGCAGCATTTCACATGTATTGCAAAGGAAAGATTGAGGGCATTGTTTTTCAATGAAATAAGTAATATTACAGCAAAATCACAAGTTCTGATCTCAAAAAAGTTGTGAACGAGACATACAGTAATGTGAAGAACACGTAAACAATGAGTTAAAAATTCATCTTGAACTACTGATTCAATTTTCAGAAGAGAAAAAGTTTCAATTTATTGCTCCATTATGTCAGATACAGTGCACTTTAAGATTTTACCTAGTGACGATTGACAATGTATGCAATGCCGAACCTCCCGCCCCCAACCTCTATGACTTTATTGCATATTTTTTTCGAATCTTTGGGCGACACATGTGCACGCATGTACATGAAGTATGATCAATAATTGCAACAAAATCAATTTTATCTTGTGCGGCTTTCAGGCGGATGGTTGCACTGCACTTAACGACCGTTGTTTTTCGAAGAAATAAGGTAATGTCGGCCAAATCACCACAAAAGTTAAATTACCGTTGAATCACACAAAAGGAAAGCTTCCATGATTTGTTATAGGTGAGCTCTTCAATACTCACATGAATTGTAGAAAGTAAATTATGATTCCTTAATATAAAAACAAATCAGTTGCGGACAATACTGCTGTATACATTTACATGTAAAATTTTCTTATGTTATGCGACCACTGTATATGCACGCATGGTACAGCAGCCAGTATGTGCAGTTATAAGCAAACGAAATAAGAGAATATTAAGCCTATACTACTGCCTTTTAAAATTGGTGGGCCGCGAAAAGGCTCGCCCACTTGGTTGCCCACCACTGTCCTATAAGTATCCTGTAAGTAAGTAAATTGTGGAGCTACTTTTTGTACAAGCTTGAATTATTTCTTATACATTTATTAGTGTGGATGAGGAATGCACAATTCAGTTACATGATAGCTAGATTTCATTTCAAATCAAAATAAAATAGCCGAAGCCGAATGATACCAAAAATGAACAAACATTCGCAATTTTGCAGATTTACTTTTGACAAAGGTAAATAAATTAGATAAGTTTGCATAATCTCTAAATCTTGCATACCTGATGGGAACTGAACATATTTTTTAATGGTTTTTCGATGTTTCACAGTTTGTAAATTTTATCTTTAGTTCATTTTTTACACGTTTGATTGAAAATTATGTCGCTGTTCAGTTTAATGCATTTATGAAATATTCTTTCTGTTTTTCCACACTGTTGTTTCTCATAACTGTTGTTCAATGATTCTGTTGTTTTTGGAACAACAATGATACTGTTGTTTTTATCACTGTTGTTCAATGATATATATGAATGCAATGATATATAAAAATTGCAAATAAAAAGCTCTACGTTAACTTATAACATGGAATCATGAAATTCTTAAAAGAAAACCAAACACATACCAATTTAGTTGTCAAGAGAACACTTGTAACAGTTCTCAATATATTGGATACAGCCAACCAATTTTCAACCAGGTGTAAACAACATGGAAATAATGGTTTAATTAAACGACGTTTCCTTGAAGCAATCAGTCACAGCCCGAGACAGTTAATCAACAGCACACCACTATTCACGACACACATTCACTACAAACAGCTGAAGCCATTGAGATCAAAGATAAATTCTCCGTCACTTCACCGACACGACAAAGGATTGAACCTGAAAATGGTATATATCTATGCTTGCTTTTCTTTCTGTATCCAATGTATTGAGCACTGTTACAAGTCTTCTCTTGACAACTAAATTGGCATGTGTTTGGTTTTTCTTTTAAGAATTTCATGATTCTATGCTATAAGTTAACGTAGAACTTTTTAGCTGCGGCTGTTATATTCATTCATATCTATCATTGATATCCTTGTTCAACAATTTTGTACTGTGTATTTTGTAGGAATATTTGCATTTTGAATGTAATTCAAATTTTATGTCCTTCAGCATATGTATCACTAATTTTAGCTTGATGATCATAGTTGAGTCCGAAACGTCGCGAAAAGGAATAAACTATTTTACTATCACACGGTATTCATTTACAGTTTTGAAGGTATTATCTAAAAACGAGAAACAACAAGGGATACGGGGATTATATTTCATAAATGCATTAAATTGAACAACTATATACTATTTAATCTAACGTGTAAAGAAAATGAGCTGAAACCAAAATTTACAAACATCAAATTAACAAAAAATACCATAATACCATCAAAAACTATCTGATCAGCTGCAATCAGGATTCTTAGATTTAGAAATTAAGCAAAACAAACAAAAGTATAACAAAAGCATAATGTGAATAAATAAATAATATATAATACTATAAAAAATATAAATATGGTAATTCACATAATATAATAAATAAATGAATATTTGAAATGCAATAAAAGTAAGACAGTTGCAATAATGTGACACCATGATAAAAAGCAAAATATGAACAAACATTCAACATCACAAGATGTTGTTCTATCACGCGAATCTGTGGATGACAGTGAGACGGATGCTCCTGTTTTTTCGACATTTGATCTTCGGAGCTGTCTTGGAGACGGTCACACTCATGTCAAGAAAGGCATTGATATTAGGAGCGCATTCGTCCTGAGACTGGAGACGATATCACAAGCAAAACTCTGAGGGATTGGTAACCGTTGCAAACCGCTAAACCACCAAAACTGCAAAAATAATACTCTTGGAAAAGAACCCCAATTAGCAAAGCAGCAGTTTCATTCAAAAATGTATGGTCGCCTCTGTTATTGCTTCCACGGGTCATCTGGTTGGACCATTGACGCGAACCTCGGGAAATGGGTTTGTCCATGACTTAAGATTAAGAAAACCTAAAGAAATAACCTTCAAAAGCTTGTCATTCCTAAAAATACAGAATAAATATACATGTATAAATTATATAATGTTAATTATATTTACTAATTTCATTATGAAATATAATAATATATTGATATATAAATGTTTGGTCATAGTGCCTAAATTAAGAAGCAACGATTTGTTTTGTTAAAGAAATTTTGAATAGGAAGGTGAGAGATATATCCGACATGGACGCTGCAGCAGATGAATACTGGAACATAACACACATCCGGAAAAGTGGAAAATTCAGTATCGACAATCAGGCCTGCACACTAAGTCCCACAATTTATTGAGAATGACATCTCTAGTGTGGGGAGCGGTGGACTTCTTCTGACAAAAGCAAAATATAAAAGCGTCGATGTTAAATGTAAAAATGTTAAAGATGGAATAGCGGACGGAACTACATTTTGATTTCATGACTTGATACTGATTTTAATACAGATATTGTTCTGATATTTGACGGTAATGTCCATAATGAGGCCGTTGATTTATTCGTTCATGAAATAATGATTGGTACATTATATCAGCATTATTCTGCATGATTACATCTGTCAGATAATCAATTTTTGTGCTGTATAAGAAATGGACTCATTAAATAAACGTCAAAATTGTCGAATTGACATCTGAGTACATGACAAATGAATGAAAGGTAATCTCGTTCTCGTTGTAGTGCAACTACTCCTAGCATGATGCTTGTCAATTTCAGGTCTTAGTGCACAGGTTATCAGCGACTTCCACATCTATGTGTTGTAGAGCAGACGCTTGGCTTGATGGTCAATGCTCTGATTTTATCCTTAGCCGTAGAAAGCTATTCATTGTATCATGCCGATAGACCCGGTGGATTTGGTGGAGGTATTTTGGTATAGGCGAAAGACACGTATAATGCTTTTTTGATCGTGGAGTGACTCAATAGTTGCCTCTCTCATCAATATATTTTCCTTGCGGTGATAATTATACATCATCCGCATTGGAATGATCCTTCAGTGCATGAAGATGCAATTTCAATTACGACTGTCTTAGTGGACTTCATTCGTATCCGACGCGGTCCCCTTGTGTCTCCTCGATGACTTCATTGACCTTCAGTAATGCAAACGTATTTCCATGCTATCAGCAGTCTGATTGGTAACCGTCTGTCCTCCTTTTGTTATTTTAGCAACAATCTCGGTCAGTGTTGTACCAGGTGCCGTTCCTTCTCCGACCATTTGGTACATCGGAGCACTACTTTATGGTTCAGCAGCCCTCAGATAATTCTCCGTCAGTTGTGGTGAGAAAAAGATAATGGAATTCAAGAAGGCTAATCTAGAACGTCTTGCTGATGAGTGCTATTGATTGACTGAACTTAGTCCGTTTTTATGATCAGCTGAATAATACTGTAAATTTGCTTTTGTGCTTCCTTGACACATTATTTGACAGCAAAGTAAAGTTCGGATGAGATCCAGGGATGAACTGCTCCTTGATATTATCAATTGAAGATTGTGATCAAACGCATGCTTCTGAGCGATGAGCAAAATATCATCGTTTAATGAGGCTTGTGATCATCTGAAGCATGTGAAAGGTTGTTTCATACAGGTTCAGAAAGATAGTCAGGTGACGACCCTACAAAAGCCCTCTTGTGCCATAAAAATTCTCTGTGAAGGATTTCAGCTTCTGCTTAAATCTTTGTCGTTCAATCCATTATCAATTGCATTTACGATATGACTTCAGAGGCTGTGGTAGACAATCGATCCCCGCTACTGGTCTTCATATCGGTAGTCACAATAGTGACATATTTAGTCACTGATTACAATTGCTACGACAACTGATGGTGAGGGTTTTATCCTGCCAGTTGACACAGTCGCATGCAACCGGGTCGTGGCTCAGTTGGTTGAGCATAGATCTAGTCAACCTGTGGTCGTAGGCTCGAATCCTAGCAGTCGTACATCCTTTGCGTAACAATTTTATTGTCGTTTATTTCATTTCATTCAATTGTAAATTATCAGAATCTTGAATCTCAACATTGCCGAGATATCCAATGGTGATGCTCCCATTTCGGACACAGATTAGGTAACCACTGCAGCAAAAAGACCATCTAACTCAAGCAGCGGACCTGACAATTAACATTCGTGGATTTTTCGTTGCCATGAATATTTCTCATCTTCCGCAATAACATTATCTTCAACAAAAGTTAACAACTCCGAAAAGTTCCTGTGTATTTAAAAGTGGGAAATATGAGTCAGATCCCTAAATGAGAACGTCCTAAATCACTTACTGATTCCTCCTTGTTGCTAACTATCTCAAAAGTATGCTCAAAAGGTTTGAGTGAATTGTTTCTTGTCGCTCCACATTCTTGTGCACAATAGTTTGTGCTTCTAGCTCAGCATCGCATGCTTCTGATTTTAGACTCTGTGTCTGACGTCGTGAAGATGCTAAAACGCATGCGATGTGTTCTCTAAATGTTAGATTGCTAAGTGTTTAACTTCGTGTTTACCGCATCATAAATGTCCCTATAAGTCGTGGTGAAGATGGTGAGTTTGCTTATCCTTGAGTTGTTTGAATGCCAGAGAATGAAGTGGGTGGACTTGCTTTATTAAGGAGCTCTTCTGCTTCTAATGTGTGGAGGGCAACGGGTAGGACATGAGTTTTACTTATGAAGCTGTTGTGTGCTTGTGTCTCTTGTGCATCCTGTGGCGATCCTGAGCGCCTTGTTTAGTATTGCATTCAGTTCGTTGATGCTTGTGAGTTGATGTGTTTTACTCATCCTGCCCCACTCACGGAGCCATGCTTCTGATCTATGGGTGCCACCTCCCGAGGCGGACAGACTTGAACCTTGGACTTTCTGCACTTCCGTAGCGAGCGTGGCTCTTAACCAACTGAGCTATCCTACCACCGCAATGTGTTGATGACCATACTGTGATGTCTATTCCAAGAGAGGACGTGTGATGTGAGAATTCGTTAAGTGAATCTTAATCATTGCATCAACATCATCACCATCAGAAATCGCGCGAATTAAAGCTTACCTGATATATCTCAATCGTGTGGTTAGTGATGTAGACGATTTCGGTGGGAGAAGTCCAAACAAAGCCGATGACATTCGTGTTCTTATGCTGCAGAGAAAAACATTGCTATTTAATTCACAGAAATTAAAAATTTTGAATAACATAACCCTATCCACAGCAAACTCAGAAGTACATGAAACTCCGATTCGGAGGCGTGCTCAGTTCTTGAAACATGGTAGAAAATTACATGACAATCGCAGTGTATGCGGCTTCTGAACTTTCCAATGATAGTGTTCACTTGCTCTACCCTACTGCTACAGCTATTCAGGCCCAACTATAGCAAGGTTTTAAAATTTTGAAATTATCATTCTTTCTAATAATGATGCTGAACTATAAGAAGTAATAAACAAGAATATATGAGAATTATGTTGATGTTTGATTGAAATTATATTAAACATGATTTAATTATTCAATACAATTTAAGAAGACGTTTGCATTTAATATCAAAGGTGGGCCGCCACATTTGGATCAGTGACATATTTTGTCACATTTTGAAATTCGAGACTTGTCACATTTCGTCACATCTTGATGGAAACAGATGGTCAAATTTTGACCTATGTGCAGAAAATGGATTGTTTCAATTTTGATGTTTAAGGGTTTCAAGCCAAGCTGCTAAAATGAAATGTGACAAAGTGATCTTTTATTACAAATTTTCACCGTTAAGACGGCCATTCCTCCCTTGAATGTTGATGTCTTCCTTCTCAACATTGTATCTGCTTGATAAGGCCGTCTTAACGGTGAAAATTTGTAATAAAAGATCACGTTGTCACATTTGATTTTAGCAGCTTGGCTTAAAACCCTTAAATAAATATAACAAATGCTGCTTAAAATAAATTACAAAATTTGCTGAACTCAATTTTGATGCTTTAATGTTGAGTATTTAAAAAAGTTCAGTATATGACTTAATATTAATAATGCCGTATATATCAAACAGGGTGAAATCAAGAAACTTCTAATTCAGTAATTATACCTAATTTGGATTTTTTGTAGAAACCTCTCGCCACTAAAGTAAACTATTGAGGTTCTTGAAAAACATCCCAGCCACGTTAAAAGTGCTACAGATTGCGATGAAAGTGTGAAGAGCTGATCTGACTTAGATACCTATGCATCGTCTAGAGTCTAGACATCGGAGTCATTTGAAATTCAAATTTGCAAATCAGTGTCGGGGCGTTAGTCATTCATTTTTTTCTCAATTCATTTCAACTTGAACGCAACCTTGACAATGGCGAATGAAATTTCGTAGTCTTGATCTGTTTAATGCAATATTACTAGACATCACTGACTTCCAGCCTCTTGTGAGAAATTCTGAATTCTGAATGGATAAGTGGTCATTTTTCATTTTCAGCAGTGGCAGGATTGTTTTTTTTTGGCGGGGCTTTCTACAAAAGATTCACTAATTTTTGTTGTTTAAACATAACACAAAAGCGTCTTAATAGGAAATTGACATTGAATGTGTGAATGTGTCCAACATTCACCTCGAGATTTGGGGTATTAATGAAACAGACCATGGAAAAAATCGAGGAAAATTCACACGTGTAAGCAAACTTTCGCAGTGACTCTTACGATCTGGGGCCTATTTCAATTTGAGGTACCTAACCTTGCGATTCCTAAAAAATGACTTGAGTGCATTTCAAAGTCAAGACTAGGTTCATTAAGATAACGCTAGGTCCCCTAAAGTATCTGAAGTGGTGACTCAGCATCAAGAGAAACTTATATACGTCATTCGCTTATATTTGTGCTTGTGATATTCGTAGATTTTCGTTTCCGACACTCATTTTGCAGTAAATGAAATCTTCTACAGGGAGGCTATTTCAATGAAAGTTCGCAACCTTGCTACCTAGAGGCTAGGTACCTAACGTCATGGTCCCTTAAGGTGGATAAGCGTATTTCAATCTTAAGGTACCTAGCGAGCTCCCTCAAGATATTTAACCAAATATCAAACAATTCAATTCCTCTGTCTGTCACCAGGTCAGATAGATATTTTACCTAACGTAATGAAATACACTATTAAAAGTAAGCCTAGAATTCATGAATGAATCTGGAGACGAATGACGTTCCATTTACTGCAGGATGTGTATGTAAACAATAAGATTCATGTAAATAAACGAAAACGGATGTTGATCTCAAAATGAGTGATAAAGATCGAAAGATCGTGGTTGGTTCTCAAGATGGGTGGCATTAAGTTCTCGATGACATGCAGTCCATTGGCCACATTTGTAAGAGAGAATAAACTGTAGCTGAAGAAGCGTTTTAAGATAGTAAAATTATCGATGTTTATGAAATCCCACATACAAAAGGCCATGAAACGAGATGTAGGACACTTTCTTTTTACTTCTAGTTAATGTAGTATATGTAAATTGCGTCATACATTGCTTTCATGTGTGGTCTCGACTGACCACAACTAACCACTTGAGAAACTGAAATATTTGCCGAAATTATCTGTGAAACATAAATTTTATATGGTATAAGGTTTATCAAAATTGAACCACAACTTCAACTCGAGAACTTCATTCGAGAATGCATTTTCTTTGTGCATTTATTTTTTGAAACGGTCTGCATATTCTTAATTGCCGCATTGTTTTCCTATGTCACATAGAAACCTACCTTGTACCACATAAAGACCATATAGAGGTTAGGTAGCTGATTAGGTATGTCTAGAGCTACCTTACTCTTTACCTTAAGTTTTGCCGCCTAACAGAAGATTGAAAGAGGCTAAGATGCAAGTACTTTAAGATTTTTCGCTCCTTTCATGATGTGTTAGGTAAGATATCTATTACACGTGACAGTCAGAGACAATGAATTGCTTGTTATTTAAATAGATGCTTCAAAGGTGCTGCTTTGAAGTTGTAATACGCTTATCCATAGAAATCCGACTTTTCGCTTTGTTTACTGACTAGAACAGACAACAGCTGTTTGCTGATGGAAATTTCAGCCGCTCGGCTGGGTGCCAATTTCTAGATCTTTGAAGGAGTCAAATCACTGAAACATGCAACAGTTGTAAATTCCTGCCGCATGGCGATTTATTGTAAGTCATTTTGTCAGAATGCTTTAATATCTAAAGAGAAATGATAATGGTCGTGAATATTTACGAGTTCACAGATAAGCTGCCGATGCCTTCCAATTGACAGCCACTAGAAGCCGCCATCGTGTAGGCACCGTTGTCATGATAGCGCATGTCCGTCCACGACATAGAAATATACTGTTTATCTGAAGTTCGCTAGAATGGAAATTGACTCAAGGTCGCGGCACATCCGAGGGAACTAAGTTGGGGCATGAGCTACCATTGAAAGCTTCAATTTACTCATGTGACTGATTCTAACCCAATGATGCAGACGTTGGCAGGTGCATCTAAGTGAAAATGCGTGCCATTTCTGTGCCACTATTGTGCATTGCATGAAGCTTAATTTCCATTCTAGAGGTTTTATTGTTGTCAATTTCTATGATAAAAACATGATAAGCCCAGACTACTTAGACAAAATTAAAACAGTAAGATGATGCGAAATCGAAATAAAAGGACGGAAGAAAATCAAAGCAACTAGCTGTGAAGATACAAAACAGAAAAAATGTGACTGATTCTAACCCAATGATGCAGACGTTGGCAGGCATAGAAATTGATAACAATAAAACCTCTAGAATGGAAATTAAGCTTCATGCAATACACAATAGTGGCACAGAAATGGCACGCATTTTCACTTAGATGCACCTGCCAACGTCTGCATCATTGGGTTAGAATCAGTCACATGAGTAAATCGAAGCTTTTAATTGGTTCTTCATGCCCCAACTTAGTTCCCTCGGATGTGCCGCGACCTTGAGTCAATTTCCATTCTAGTCAACTTTAGATAAACAATCTATTTCTATGTTGGCAGGTGTATCTAAGTGAAAATGCGTGCGATTTATGTGCCGTTATTGTGCATTGCATGAAGCTAAATTTCCATTCTAGAGGTCTTATTGTTGTCAATTTCTATGGTCCACGACGTTCTATTGTTTTCTTTGTCCATGGCCGTTCTAGTCATTTATTATTACAGAGTATCGGATTTCTATGTGCTTATCCACCTTAAGGGAGCATGGCATTAGGTACCTAACCGCAAGGTAGTAAGGTTTGGGACCTTGAATTGAAATAGGCCCCTGGACATGATATACATTGATGATCTGAACATAGATATCTTGGACAAAAGTGACAATGTCGTTGACTGCAGAGTAAGTGAAGCTCGTCAAATTGACAGATTCAGACCTGCTATGAACCGCGAGTACGAACTACACTACTTCTAACGGTGTTAACACATCTCGGTCTCATTGCTATTTAATGCGTTGTATTGATGACTGCACGATCCCACCATTTGATGAGCTCTGACACGAAGCGCCGTTGTTTTTACCTAACTCAATTTTATATTGTACGTACATAACTTCACAAAGGCAAATGAAAAGGAGTGACCCACTTGTTTTTAACAATGCCAGCAAAACTGGAAATGACAGTCAAAAAGGTTTTGGTTATATGAGAATTTTCACATTTTTTCACACCAACAATGATTTTATCACATTTCATTTTGATATGAAAAATTGTCACATGTTGTAACATCGGCCCACTGCTGTAAAATATAAGAAGTAATATCCTATGCATCTCCAAATGAAGCGAAAAGATAGCTTGAAAACACCGAACATTTCGTCTGATTAGGAAAGTGCAGAAATGCGTTATTGCTACTTATTTCTTTAAATAGTAGTATTCATAATAATATTCAAATTATTGTCATTAAAATTAAAATGGCTAGATTAAAATATAATTTCATGGATGTAAATTCTCATCTGATGGTGGTGCATTGTTCATTAATTCATGACTTCCATGGCTATCCCACTAATTTCTGAATGATTTTATGTCTCAAATTTCATCTGAAAAACAAGTGCTCTACGTCACGAATTTCATGAGAACAAGTATTTCTATATACTTTCACTGATTGTCCTATGGAACTTATGCTATTTCCACTATTCATAGTAGGTAAATAAGCAGCAATCTAATATATGTCAAACTATACACATGCTCGAGACCTATGTCTTCAACTATCTGGGGAACTATCACTATTTGTGATTGCATCTACAGAATGAATAATTTGGTCACTCCATGGCTCATCCCTCCCATCATGGATCATGATGGAAATCCATCCCTCTTTGCCATTGAGGTTTCGCGCTAAAGTCATCAACTTCTATGGAATAGCCGACGGAATCATCTGTCATGATTCACGAACCTACAAAAAACCATGAAACAACATAGACATAAATGTTCTCTTCATTGCAAGCATAGCTTGAAAACGTCCATAAACGTCTATGAAAACATCTTGAAAGGAAGTCTATAATAGTCGTTTTACTTTGCAAATTATTGTAACATGTTGCAGTCGTGAAAAGACTTCCCTTTGAATGGGAGTGGACTGAAGTAGGACTCGCTTGTCCCACTTGTGATTTAATAGACAATGCATTATAACGAAGAAAATAAAGAAACCATTTCAATGAAATGATTTTAATTTGATGAAATGAAGCAACGACGTTATTCTCCAATTTTTAAACAGAAATGCGCCCGCAGTATCCAAGGTTAGATATTATGACACGAGTTATGATGTAAAAATGAAATCGCGATTTCTGCTTCTTTTGATCAATTAATTAGGTTGTTGAGTTTCAGCTATATTCTTGTAATTTCTTGCAGATAAAACTCTACATTCTCATTTCATTCAACCGCGAATTAAACGACCGCTTAAAGGACAATCTCTGGACTCCTGCCTCCTGTACGAGTGACCATAGAAGAGACTTCATCGTCAGAAGGGTTAATGCAGTCTGACATCACAGCTGAAAAGCAATTTTCTCAAGATATGACAATCAAAAACCGTTGCCTTAATTGACTTGATACTTCAAGCGCTATCACTTCAGTTTAGACACCTTGGGTCTCTCTAAAGGCAGAAATTGCAGAAAGTGACGTTACAGTGACGCTCTACTTTCATCACATGGAGGCTACGTACAGATGCAGTGGTAACTACTTCCAACCAGGTCCGACCAGCCTACCTGAGAACCGCGTGACTAAGGACTGGCAGCAAATGATGACCTCTGACCCACAGAAATGTTTCCATCGTTAACGCCAAAAAATATTCTATGTCGAAATGAAGGTCGTGATATAAAGATCTGTTACCATGAATCAAACACGCACCGCGCACCTTAAAATATATCATCTATGATAATTCAATTATCTCACGAAAACTCGTTATTGCCTCCACACCTCCCATCCTCAGATAACAAAAAATGTTTAATATCCATTAACAACAATGAAAATAAATAAACGATAGATCAAATTGCCATGCAAAAGATGTGCGGCTGGTAGGATTCCAACCTGCGACCAACGTTAACTTTACCTGTGCTCTAACCAACTGAGCTACGAGCCACTTACGCGACTGTGTCAATTGGCAGGATCAAACCCTCACCACCACACATCAGTTGTCAAGGCAATAATCATCAATGAATAAATAACTCGTCACAATTGTGACCGCCGACATTAAGGCAAGTAGAGGGGGATCGATTGTCCACCAAAGCAGTCTTAAGCCATGTCGTGAATGCAATTAACAACAATAAAATTAAATAAACGATAGATCAAATTGCCATGCAAAAGGTGTGCGGCTGGTAGGATTATGACAGTCTTATCATCCACACAAAGCCTGCCTTTTGGGGTCGCAAAATATCGGATTTATAACCATATCCCTCGAATTAGCTGGTATACAGTATTACTTCAACCACAGAGCCATAGAAATAGATCATTAATTTCTCATTACGAGACTTCAGCTAGATTTGCTCTTTACTTCTACCGATATGATTCTTAGCTTTTTTGCGAATTCAGTTGAGAAACTTACTCGGACAGCGTTTCACTGATGGTTAAAAACATTTATCTAGTTAAAAAAGTGATTACTGACAAAGATTCGATTGAATATAATTGGTACTGAAAAAATATTTGAGTTTGTGTTGCTAAATGACTCAAAGACACTTCACTTTAACTTAATGAGTCAAAGCTCTGTCACTTTTAAAAGGAAAGTTAAAACTTTCTAAACTTGATTGGATTGCACTTTAATTTCGTTTTCTATCCTTCTTCCATCTTTCTAGCTCTGTATTGTAATAGCAAACACTCAGTTACCGTTAGTGTGATGTGAAGCACCCATAATAATGATAAATATTAGTTTCTTTGAAACACTTCGTAATTTCATGACTGCTCCTTCGGTTGAATGAGAAACTTATCAACAGATTAAAATTTTCGTAGAGCAGAATTGTCGTAGCATGAAATGAAAGACGCTATGAGGTTCGACCAGTACTGTCAACGGCTCGACAGTGAAAAAGATACAAGCCAACAATTTTAACGCAGCTAACTGAACCCTATAAGTCGAATGACTCGAATAATTCACTGCGTAAAGAACTGCATAGGATTCATTAGGAACACCAAAATAGTTTTGTGCTACCCATGTAGATCCCATCGTCCAATGAATAAAGTGAACGAACGTGGTTCATAAAGTGAAACAAAAAATGAAGTGATTCATGAGTGACAGCAGCAATAATGAGCTCAGCTGATGTAATGTAGTCCATTGGCTTGTAACGTAATACTTCGGAATTCAATATGAAAGGGCGTTTTTATCCCGAAGGTAATAAGTTATGTATCGGAGATTAAGTTCCATAAGTCATGTTATATATCAAGCTGCATTGGAGCATGCATGAGCCTAATATTTGATCATTCGTCAACATGCCTAAAACGGACTTCCGGTAAAAACCTTGCAAGTGGCAGCCCAACATGAAATACACATCACTTGACTAATACATTTCAAAATACAGCAATACTCTCTGAAGTTGAAGGATTCGGCTACTCATAAAATCGGTCAACTTGATGCAGATATACAATATTTTTTAAATACTCTCTATTAGTACAATGGGATGAGAAAACGTCTCAGATATGCTAAAACCTCTCTACTTGTTTCAGGTGAACTTGCAGCTGAATTAAGTTTTGAACATCAAAACCTCCTCATTTTTAATAACACTTTAACCTTGGTGAGTAACTCAGCTAGCTACTGATATTCGAATTCGATTCAAATTGTTTACATGCTTTGAAAGTATCCTCTTCTATGCTTGTGGATGTATATTTCGTTATGCCAAACATCAAGTATGGAAGCAGATCCAAATTATCGTATTGCCGTCATCGAAACAAATCTTCAGCACTCAAAAATTCAAAAAAAGTTAATTGATTGGACAAACTCAAGCACACATTTGAGACAGTGAAAGTGAATTTGACGGAGAATTATTATCACAATCGTACCCAAAGAGTTGCCTAACTCTGTAATCAAACGTACACTTTGCGATATAAACTTAGTTTGCTTTCGGGGAAAAATCAGTGGTTTCAACTGGTCTAATCTGTGAACAAGTCAACAGTAGCCAAACATTTCCTCTTGAAATTCTTGAATTCCTGCTGAAAATCTTCCTAAGGGCCCTTGAAACTGTCCTAAGAGACTAAACGGTAACGCTTTTTTTAACAAATAAAGAATCGTCGTGAAAGAGGGAGAGATCGCTTTTCTGCTTTTCGAATTTCCTCTTGCGCTTTTGTTCAACATGGAAGCACGATACATATCAGAAGTGCTTTTAAAAAATCGCTTGAATCTTGAATTTTGTTCTATCACAATCGTCTCTCGCTTGAAACTGTCAATTATGATACATAATAAGCAATGAAATTTTAGAATAATTTGCGTTAAAAGACAGTAAGAAAACCTGTAATCTATCAAATATGGCATTCAGACAGAGGATGATTTTTTGAAGTCATCAAATCATTAATTATGAATTGAAATTCCCAATGCTCCTATCTTTAAATTATCATATTTGCATGTCCATTCGATTTCTCCGACCAATCTTCGAAGCAGCAAGACATTTCAAGCCATCCACGTGATTCCTTAACCTTACAAATCCATCTCATTCTCTTATTTCATCTTTGGAATCCCAGGTTGAATTTCATTTCAGAATGCTTTGCACCTAATACTCCTTTCTCTCTCTCCTTTCCTTCTGAGCAAAATTTGAGGGAAATACGACGGTGACCAACTCAAAATACCACTGCCAACAATTCCTGTCACCTGACAATTTCTCTTTCTAACGCGTGACATTATGAGTTCTTCCAGTTGTGAAAATGACGATTTAGCCGTCAAACATTCTGGCGGTTAGGACACTAGAAAATAAATATTTCATTCCGTATTAGAAAACAAGCGAAAGCAAAGAAGACTCAGGAAATGAGATTTCGATTTTTTTAAATTCCTCTGTAGCGTTTTGATGGAAGAAATTATTTCTATGACATCAGTTTTCAGTCTGAAATCTTCCTTAATAAAGTAACAAAACTGTTAGTTTATTCAGAGGTCCTACCCGTTGGGGAGGGATGCATCTATGCACTTTTTTATATTGCTCAAAGCTATAATAGCTACGACTCTAATTTTCTGTAACTTACGGTTTCTACGTAGTTATGACAACCGATTCATATTTGGTCTATTAGAACATCAAAAACTTGACCTTCATTTCGTAAGTACCTTTTGAAAATCGAGACTTTTTGTTGCAAAATTTATCATCTAGACCAATTCAAATTACTTTCAGACCACTGCCTACGTACAAATGAAATTATAATTAACAAATTCATACACGAATACATCTATGTAATTGTAATATGAAAAATGGCAATATCATATTAACACTACATACAAAAGATGTGTAAGTAATACCATTAAAATGCTATAAATAGCAGATCTCAAGTATGAAATGGACAGATAAAGATGCTTCACAATTCCTTTGCTGCAGTGTCTTATTTTCATATTCAGCTATTCCAATTTTTTTGTAATTGAGATTCTAGCAGATTATTCATAACTAACACATATTTTCAAAAAATTCGAGTTGCATTTAGCACAGCTCAACTATTCCAATCAATGATATTTTGTCGATGCTTAAATGCGCTTGAGTCCGTGCTCTTCACAGAATTGGATTCGTCTGTCACGGTTACTCTAGAGGTGATGCGATCCTATCTCAACCATTGTATGCATTGGTAGAGACATATATGTGGAGAGAATTGTCTCCCTTTGGCTTACGTGATTGGCCAAGCGCGCACTGCGTGAGGATAGTCGCATTAGGGAACACACTTGAACATCTGCCAAGTGAAAACAGAACCTCTCTTTGACTCAATGTTTCGCCGCGATAAATTCATCAGATGGAAATATTATTCATATCGTTCGACTCCTCACGATCTAAATTTACTGCCTGTGTACGTTAAATGTGGTGTGAATGATATAGTTCGTCAGAATTCAGACTTGAATTTGCATTACGTTCAATGGAAAATTGATCTTTTTTGCCTCTGGGGACTAGTTCTAAGCGTGGTTCAGTATTAAAAAATGTCAACGCGAACAAAGCAATGTATCTGTGGTCTTCTTTATGTCTTCTCTGATCATTGTGTGGAAAGAGCGGATTGCACTCTCGATGGAGTTCTTCTGACATGTAGTACATGCGACTTCACACACCACCGTAGATTTAGAACAGATTGTTCATGCATCAATACTAAAACTATTTAGGGGATCAACTTTCCACACATTCATATTACATGTCCACTAACTTTCATGCCTTGCAAGAATTTTCACCGCTGTTCTAATGAAATGAATTCAAATGAAACCATATTCGAATGAAAATCATTGAACTTCGTGTCAATTTTGCATAATTCGTTCATGGAACAGAAATCGGTATCAACCACAATACCCAAGCTAGTAGAGCTGCAGTGAGGCTGCTAGACTGAGAATTCAGCTGGCGTGGAAGAACTTTCGTGAGCTCATTCCCACACTTACGAACAGAGACATCCCCTTCAGCAGCCGAGGTCATGTCTACTCCATGTGTGTGAGAAGTGTTCTGTTGTATGCAACCGAGACATGGCCAATCAACATCGAGGAGCAAAACCGATTGTGCCGTAATGATAACGCAATGGTGCGGTGGATCTGCTCCAAGCGCCTATCTGATCGAGTTCCTATGGATGAGCTAAGGTCTAGGCTTGGTATTCATCGACTTGAAGATAGTGTGCGCTGGAGAAGACTACGTTGGTATGGACATGTACAACGCATGGATGAAGCCGACTGGCCTAAGAAAGTTCAGACCATCGAACTCTCTGGAAAGAATCCACGAGGCCGACCAAAGAAACGTTGGCTTGACAACATCAAAGAAGATCTTCGAAAATGGAATTTATCCTCCGTCGACCCTTCGGATCGGACGGTGTGGAGAAATGCCATCAAGCCAAATCGACATTTGCGGACGTCCAACCCTTGCAACACGAGGAAAAGAAGACGGAAAACCGTGGAGTGAGTGAGTGAGTGAGGGAGTGCCGCCTTCGTGACATAAACTTTACATGAAAGTAGAATCCCCTCGACCTTTCACCCATACTCGATGCACATAATATCCAAAGTTGGACTCAGATCAAACATGACTCAAAAATATCAAGAACCAGCATTCGTATGATGGATTCTATCACAAGCGAAATCCAACTATCACTTTAGATTCATGCAAAACTCAGTCAGAAATGAGCTGGTTGGTGAATGTTTGATCATACTTCGTCAGCTTTGCTATCGTCGTCAAGATTACGTTTCCCATGTGATGTTTTCTTATCAATTTAACTTCCTTATTATTTTTCGAAAGATCGTTGTAGTCTATGGCTAGGCCCTATTATCGCGCATGGGTGTCTCTCTATCCATCACATGACATTTGATGCGGTCATAGTGCCCTCTTTGATGAGTCTTCGCTAGATCATCCTATCGGTTGCAATTCATTCCGATATTCGTCACTGTCCCATTGAATCCTTGGTTCTCCTCGTCTTCGATTTCCTGGCGTTGCTGTTATTGTCCAAAGTACCGCGGCATATATTCAGGCTTGGTGTTGGGCTGGTGGTTCCGCCCAATCCCAATAGGAGTTTCCATTGGGATCCCAACCAACCCAATCCCAACGAGACTCCCAATATCAAAAATGCTATCAATATGCTTTTACGATGATGACTATGTTGGTTGCTTTAAAACATATACATGTACACCCGCGTATGTGTACACAGTTCATACAGGTCGCTCTAGGCCCATGTTTCAGAAAGGGCTGAGATGTGCTTTTTGAATTTCGACACATGATAGAATATATGCATATATTCCTTATTCCATGTAATAGATAGGCTGTGACACATGGCCTTTGATAAGTTTAGAACGACAATTGTTGAAGCACACGAAAATACTTGTGAGTTGTTTATTTACTAATTTGTCCACTATGCCAGTTCATATTTCGTCAATGCAGTGAGAATCTATGAACCCATGAGGAAATGCAATAGTATGTAAAAGTATCTCCCTCGATCAGAACATTCACCCATTTTATATTTGATGAACTATTCCAATTCATGCTATGTTTGAAATATTTTCGCACTAAGTTACTTCTAATTGTGCAAGTGTTAATTCCTTAGTCTTCGAAGACAGCACTAATCCCATAAAAAACAACTAGATTTATCAAAGCAAAATTATTATGCCTCGAAAGTTGTTATAATATCAGAACAAAATTATCTTCCTTTTATGTCTTCTAAAGGTAAATCTACGGTGCAAAAAACCGTGTAACATTGTACACTGTCAATCTTTAAGCAGACCATCAATTACAAAAATCTCTACAATGCTAATTAAAAGCACTTGTGCACATAGAATGCCTGTGCACATGCAAAGTAGGCCTACTCGTCCTCTTCCTAGTCATCATGCAACAGAAGCGGCCGTTGCTATCAGCGCTGAGACGCAGTTTTGCTCTACTCACACATTTAGTAGAACACATTTGTTATTTTTTTATACAATTGTGCGAAGACTGCATAAACACACGACAGGAGAAACCTGAGTGCGATTCATGGGAAAGAAACAAATTTCAATACCATTACAATAACAACTGATACAGGATAAGCACGTTTGGAGATATTCATGTTACCAAATGATTTATTTCTTTGTCAAAAAGGAATTATAAAAGACTAAGCAGCGTAAGTAAAGATGATGGAAAAAACTGGGATTTGGCCTATTTTTTGAGGCCCAATCCCAGTTTGAATCTCAATCACCAACGATTCGCATTAATTAGATGCATACGTGTGCATACACGTAGCAAAGTATCAATATCCATGCAACATTTTATCAGTTCTATCTTGCTATCGTTTTTCAAGAATAACACACCCACACAGTCATCCTCATTGCCTGTGTTGGCCTATACCGTAAAAGAATATGATTAAATATGATTTTTACAATTGGATATATAATATGATATTAAGATCACATCCATGTTTCATGTTTCCACTAAAATATTTCATTTTTCAGTCTACAGTAGTTTTGCCATATCTGTTTACATGTGGAGTTGTGGCAGTTGTGAAATACATTAAATATGCATTGTGGCAATATTGTCGTTGGTAAAGATGCAGAATTGCAACAGAGGTCAAGTTTAGGTTGAACAACAACGGTCTTGACAATGAAGTAATGATTGGTACAGGTCTTCGCAGTGCAGAAAAGATAATTGTAGTAGTAGAGAATTATAATTGCTTTAGGTCATAAGTGCCACTGAATTTCTCATGTCTGCTTTTGAATGTAATAATGCCGTCAGATGGCAATGATTTCAAGATCGATTGATCATTCTTGTAGATAATCAGGTTTCAACAGGCTTGATCAAATAAAGCTAAGTGCTTTTAGGCAGAAAGAAAATGATCCTACACATATCGATCAGTCGGGAGTAAGAAAATCTGATCGCGATAGCTTTTGAATGCAGAAGAATCCGAAATAATCCTTCTAAACTTAGCAACTAACCACTCCAACCCTATGTCTACAGTTTTATTCCATTTTCACATGAATCACAGGAATGGTGAACTTCATAACCAAATTCGTTGAAAGGTTCTGCTCCCTGCAAAATTGCAAATACGAGTTGCAAGGTCAGCATGAGGATATATTGCTTACAGCTTAAATACAACCGACAAAGTTTGATATCTTTATGTCCAGATGCAGATTGAATTCGTCCTACAGTGAAGAATCTGCCAGCGTAATTGTGCTTGTACCTAAACTATCGCGAGCAAAGTCCGCAAATTCGGAGTTCATGTTTTCCGGTGGTTTTGCATGGTGGTCTCCGTGGCACAGTGGTTAAGTACCTGGCCTAGCGATCTTTCGGTCCAGAGGTCGAGGCCCGAAGGTGTCATTGGAAGTCGTCAGGAAGGGTATCCGGACTAAAAGACCACAATGCTCCATATTTAAGTGTGACTATGTGAGCGCCGCCAAGCCCCCAGTAAGGGGGAGCAGTGACGTTACAGCTTCATTCATCCACCGATTTCGATGACTCGTTATGCAATACTGCATGCTCATCGTACCATGACATATATAATGGAAATCGAGCAGACGGTGTTGTCAGTGGGTTGGCAGTGGGTCGGCAGCAGCCTGGCTCAATAACTGATAGAGGTGTAAGAACATGACTGCACTTCAAACTTGAATTACGTGTTTATTATACAAGGATTTTAGGAAAGCGATAAATGATTTACATGCGATCTATTTTGGTTGATAAGTATTGATTCTTAGAAACAGAAAATAAAAAGCAAAGTTAAATGATCAAAAAGTTTAGTTGAAAGAATCCTAAATCGGTGAAGCAGATTGTCAGTTCCTTCAAAGCAGAAAGAAGGCAAATTCAATGTCTCAGGAAAGTTGATGATGTCGAGAGAAAGGGATACATAATAGCTCAACGAAAACAAGAGTTCAATATGTCGGAGCAAACAAAGTAAAACTGAGATTGTAATACAGTAATTATGATCAAAACACGAACTTTTGACCATCGCTGCCAAGTCAATTATCATGAATATTAGAGTAAGTTGAGAAACTGTGCAAACGATGTTATGTAAATGAAATACATGAAATAGAGGTGTAATTAAGTCAGTGAAGCACGGACGATGACATGCATGACCACTATTCTTCTTACTGACTACGGTAGTTCTCATACACGCAGGTCCTATGCTCCCTTCTCTCTCAGACCTCAATGTTTTTAGCATTCCTTCATGCTTGATAACAGGTCCTACCTCTCTCTATGCAACCCAACATATTTTCACCTTTAACTCCTTTTTTCCATGCGGCCTCCACTCACCTACATTAACTTCTTGAAACTGATGCGAAAGATATGTATAAACCATTGACTTCACCTTCTCCGTGAATCGCCAAAAGGATCATGTGATCAATCTTCGCTTGCCCTGGTAATCGTGTGATTGACCAGACCGCGGCAGATCTGCTGACTGATCTGTCATCGGAATTGTAACTGTTTGATTGTAAATTGTCACTTGCTGGGTTACCTTTGACAACACCAGTCGAAACATGTCAGGCTGATTTTATTAGTTTTTTTTATTTTCTTCACTTCATTACATATGACTTCGAAAGCACTCTGTGTGCTTTTCCTCTACAAACTTTCAAGCAGGCATAAATGTTTCAATTAAATAAAAAGATTGAATGATTGATCTTTTTAATGAAAAAATGAAATGATTGAAAAATCTCAGTTGTGCTGTTAATTACTAAACAGACAGCAAAAGAATATGTGAGTAATGTATTGAAAATCAATCATATACCGGTAGCATGGATCAAGGATGGTTACCCTTTACGAAATTATGAGTTTCAATTCGGATGCTCGCACATTCAACTTCTGTGGCACAATGATAAGGAGTTTGGACTTGT
This sequence comes from Prostheceraeus crozeri, assembly GCA_907163375.1. Classification (NCBI taxonomy): domain Eukaryota; kingdom Metazoa; phylum Platyhelminthes; order Polycladida; family Euryleptidae; genus Prostheceraeus; species Prostheceraeus crozeri. The sequence continues at coordinate 917,059 of CAJQUW010014715.1, read as the reverse complement.
GATCTTCAGATCACGTGGTTGAGCCTCCTTGAGAATGAAGACACTTGCAGGGAAAGTATCAAAGCAATGGAATTAGATTCTTCATGAGTGTCAGTTTACTAGAAATGCAAAATGATTCAAAGAAACGATGGCAAATGCAGGAGTATATTAAGCGGGCAAAAAAATTCTTACTGCCTTACTGAGATATGAAAAATAGTCGTTTCATCGCTTGCGGATTGCTGTGAATTCAAAATGTTCAGATCCCCTTGATCCCTTCAGATTCGAAGAATTCACATGATTGTGCACAAGTTTGTCGATGAAGTTAGTTCTTCCGATCATTATTTAAATAGACAGCAAGCTCACGAAAATACGAAAAAGGTCTCCTGATAACATAGAAATTGACAACAATAAAACCTCTAGAATGGAAATTAAGCTTCATGCAATGCACAATAACGGCACATAAATCGCACGCATTTTCACTTAGATGCACCTACCAACGTCTGCATGATTGGATCAGAATCAGTCACATGTGTAAATCGAAGCTTTTAATTGGTGGTTCATGCCCCAACTTAGTTCCCTCGGATGTGCCGCGACCTTGAGTCAGTTTCCATTCTAGCTAACTTCAGATAAAGTTTATTTCTATGCCTGATAAGGTCTATGTCTCTCTGCTGTGTGATCCAACCGTTAACATTCACTTAGACATCACACAATGAGGAGTGCTTAATGTTGAATTGGATGTTCATTGTTAAATAGCTATGATACTGATGTAGAAATAAATTGTTTATCTGAAGTTGACTAGAATAGAAATTGACTCAAGGTCGCGGCACATCCAGGGGAACTAAGTTGCGGTATTAAGAACCAATGAAAAGCGCAGAATTACACGTGTGACTGATTCTAGCCCAATGATGCAGCCGTTAACAATTGTATCAACGCATGTATAAAAGGCATGGCTTTTTCGTGCCACTACTGTGTATTGCATGAAGCTCTGCTTCCATTCTGGAGGTTTTATTGTTATCAATTTCTATGGGTACTTATGTCAGGAGATAGCGTCATTTTTTTGAATTGCATGATACGAAGCTTCCTTCCTAAAGACAAGCAGGAGAATCGACAACCTGTCTAATTATTTTGTCATAGCACTACACCAGCCAAAATACCTGAACAATGTATATTTTTGCAGCAAAGTTCACCCACAAGACTACTTTTAAAAAAATAAACAAAAATCTCATCGAACCCGTAAACTCGTATTTAGTACACATAAAATTTATGAACAGGCGCACAGATGTTCCCTTTAATCCGCTTACGCCGAAATTATTGTCAATTGTCTTCAGTCTGCTAACTCGGCGCCTTATTTTGAACATCTGTCAAGTTCCAGTCTCTTCTTTTTGCCGATCACTGTTCAACTAAATGTCTAGGGAGGAAATGATTCAATGTTCAATGAGAGAAATCATGATTACTTCATTCTTGGAGACCTCCCTGGATCACATTACAATGAGTGACGTTCTTAACACAAAAGTTCCCCATGTTTCAGTAACCAACAATTCATTCTTCTCGACGCCAGATTCAAGATGAAATCGTGTTCTTGTTAGAGTTACAATCTATTCCTCAAAGAAATTGCTCAGGAATTTATTACTTTTTGTAAGTGACGTTATCAATAAATGAATTGTTCCAGCTTACGTCCCGATTTTTACAATCCAAGATGACAGAATAGAGCAAGGCAGCTGATACTGCTTGATTTCGTAATTTAATTTTAGATTGAATACCTGCCCGTTGCGAATGAAATTTCATTAACTAATCTCAATTTAAACGAGCGCAGATTAATGAAACATCAGACTTGCCGAGGAATCAACGGATTCATTGAGCACTTGACTGGCAGACCTACGTATGCCGAAATTATTAAGCATGTTTATAGAAATAGCTCTGAAAATTCCCCAAAAGTCTTCCGCACTAAGCACACGCGCGCTGTCGGAAGTCTTGTAATAAGGCAAACAAATAGCTCAACCCTGATTAACGAAAACGAATCTTCAGTTCCAACTTTATTGTATGTACTAGCTTGTTTCCAATTTCTGTAATTTCAGACGCAATTGTCAATAGTTCTTCTTTTACATTGCAAGTTTTCAATTGATGCATTGTAAGCCTTTCTTCTTGTAATATGTCCTAGTGATCTGTTAACTGCATAACATGGAATCAATCGACCTACACTGTCTTTTATTTTGAAATGATTTCGTTGGTTTCACTATCTCACATTAAATCATCATTTCATACAAAATAAAAGTAACTAAATAAACATCTTTAATATTCAGAAGCCCGCTCGGCGAGATACCTTTCTTCTTCAAAATCGTGTTTTATTAATCAAATTGTCATTACCGTAAGATTGGTAATTACTTTGTAATAAGTGCTCAGCAAGTATGCAGAATGTGCATTATTTAGACCTAGGTTTGACAAGCTTTGGATCTCCTACAGGCAGAGCGAACACTTCCACAATCTGCCACCACCATAAAAGATGCTACAGCGAGCTATAATTGCTCAAAATTAGGCTTTCAACCCACTTTACACCAAATTCATCAAACAACAAACTGGTCGCTTTGATAAGTTTTCTATGAAAGCGAATCTCCTTCTGTTGACCATTTGTAATAGCGTTTGCTATCAACGAATTTATGCACATCAAAAAACAATCATTAAAATGGAATGCAATCATTTCTATTGTCTAAATTCCTTCGTCTCACAACATTCCCAGTGAAGTCAATATTCATAATCAATCAAGAGAAGCTTCTGACTACATATCATTGGCAGTAAATCTTCTATATTAGTCATAAAATTGAATATACAGCTGCACACCCGCATTTTAGTATCAAGAAGATATTTCCTGATGAGGGTGATGGATTCTTTGGTCCGTAATAATTACTCATCGCTACTTTTATGAAATCAGACAGCGATCACGGCCGCATAATTAAATAATACAATGGTCAAGTATATTTAGCAGCTGACAACAATGAATAATACAAGTTTGGTATAAATCTAGGATGAAAAAGACTTACTGGTATCGGTACATTTCTCAGAATATTGTTTTCTCTATTCGCTGTAGTCTCATCAGGGGCGACCACACAGAAACACTGTTAGGCTAACAAATCTCTAACAATTCAATAAATTATTATAACAATTTTAAAAAATTATAACAATTCAATAGTCATTGAAATTTGCTTGACACAAACAACACACTATCTAACGCTGTTTCTGTGCAGTCGCCCTAGGTTGATGTTTCGACAGAAATGCAAATACTGCACCAGTTATTACATCAATATTAATGCATACATCTCAAAGCAATATTTGAGACAAAGCAGACCCAAACAGCATCGCACGATCATGATATTGACAACAAAGGACTTTGACTGAATCTCATTCTTCGTCTCAGCAGCAAATGAAATAGTTTGACAAATCCTCATCGACACAATTAGGTCCATATGCAGCCATCATACTGGGCAGACCTGCACCTGAATGCTTTTCAACTATATAGAGGAAGTGTGCATAACAGAGCTTTATCATTTTTGATCTCCTCTACCTATCGATGTCACTAATAAAGAATAAACTGGATGGGCAAGGGACGAAATTCAGCATTTCAATACATTAATTTTATCTGCCACATCTCGTAGGTTCTTCATGAAACAAGCTGTTGATTACTTCATTATAATTCTATAAACAATCAATAATTGACCATCATGTTGCATGTACGGTTCCTTCTTTCTAATTACATTTAATACTATTCAAATTATCTTTCTATTTTACTGCATATCCGTTGCTAATGAATTGAATTATTAACAACAAAAAAAGAGGGAAATCATAAATATTATCATTTAGTTATGAGTAGTATGTAGCATTAATTTTCTTTAGTAAGTGAGTACGTACATGTTCGTTGAATTTGGCAACAAATTGTTTGACAGGCTGGAATTATTAAATAAAATATCGCAGTCAATATAATCAAGTTCAACATAACATTTTTCTAATTTTCTGTGTTTAATTGTTGGAGAACTTAAATGCAGTTCCTGTAAACCATCTTATTACAGCAAAGCCAGCGCTTCGGATGTCCACAGCATCCATCTTCACGACAAATCATATTAATGATATTATAATAATGATGTTGATATTATATTAATCATATTAATCAAATCATATTACAGGCTAGCTTGATTCTAAATTCCGTTCCTAGTACAAAAATTATACGAAAATCTATGAATGTGCTAGATAGCTAGATACAATATATAAATCAAACTTAAGATACTAAGAGATACTGAATAACAAAAAAAACAAGAAAAGGTCTTTCTACATCACTGCTAGACGCCGTGTAAGTCCTTGGTCTTGCTTATTGAGGACCGGCTCATTCTTCTTTACTAGCATTGTTTCGGCTATCTCCAGATCTTTCTTTCTTTCATATCTTACCAGGAAGATGGTGTTCTCTCTGATGATGTTGCAGTCTTCCACTATTTCATGTTCTTGTTTGAGATGTTCACTGATGGATTCGTTGTTCACATGCTGTTTACATCTATGTGTCCGATCATTGGTTGTATATCCAATGTATTTGACACCACTACAGGTGTCCATTGGGCATGAAAATTGACACCAATATGATGTGGTACATAGATTTGACCAACTTTTGAGGTCTTGAAGGAATTCTTGAGCTTCTTTATTTGGTAAAAACATCGAAAATTAGGAAAATTTTATGTTAAACTTAATTATATTGACTGCGACATTTTATTTAATAATTCCTGCGTATGTGCATGTATGTATAAGTGTACAAAATTACTACGAATGCACGAACATTCATCATCAAACTTATTTTCAATTATTTTCGTGTTTTTTATCATTAGAAAACACTTTCGAAAACACACATGATGTCCTTCTGTCAAAGTTCAAGGAAACTGGCTTCCATAAAGCTCTTAATGCCGCTAAAATGCTGAATGAAATGATTATGAATGAGGGATAGCTTGGGCTGAAGGCATTTAGCAGAACCAGTGAGCAATCACAAAGTTCACTTTCGTCGTTGTTCGTTCTGCATCGTAACGATCTTGCCAAAGATTCTCCGAATCGCAGAATAATGACATCGGAGTCGGTGATGCCTTTTCTTTTGGAATAATTGAATTACATTATCAGTGAATGTATTTGAATGCTGACGACTGCTTCTGCTAACAATTTTTTTATGATATTCTCACGCAAATGAGAATTCATTGAATTAAACATTCATCATCGGCGCATGATTTCATTTGGCATCGTGCTATTATTTCTCCTTTGCTTAAGGCCATTCGCAGTGTACCAGTACAAGACCTGTGTGTCAATGACAAGGAGATCTAGGCCGCTGAAAATCTTTCAAACTCCATTGATAGGATATCCTAAATAACCCGACATGAGGAATCTGATCAATGTCAGTGATTTCATGCTTTTTTATTGCTTGAAAACGCAAATAAGAATTTTCGATAAAATTGAAGTTCTCTATGCACAGAATTAGATTCATCTACGCGCACTTCGGTTTCCTAGAAAGGAAGAATCATATCCAACTTTGATATCGAAATGGCACATCACAGAATTAGACAACTTGCTCCTTCTCGAATGGATAATTCGTGTATCGCTTGCTATTGGAAATGGCAAACAATAAGATGTCAGCAGAGGACACCAGAGCCAGTGAGAGATGTGTGCGTGCTGTGATATCACTTTGCACACAACAAAACACACATCGATGCGTGTCTTCGATTCAGTGTATGCACTAAACAGTGAGAAATGCCGCGGAGAGGATGTGAAATCATTAAGTGAACTAATTTTCGTACGCCTGCTGCTTTCTTTAATAATGATGATCGGAAGGGCCATCATTATGGAGAAAACATGTGGGCAATGATCTGAATTCTTCGAATCTGAAGGAATTTTGTCAATCGACGCACTTTCCTGGAACTCACATTTATCCGCAAGTGACGCACGACTTTTTTTCCTATCTCTGTAAGGTCTTAGGAATTCCTTTTTGCCCACTTAATAGGTTCCTCGATGTGCCGTCGATTTCGAATAAATCACACTGCTAGCAAACCGAAGCAGATAAACAAAATATTTAATTCTGTGCTTCTATGTCATATTGCCAGATTTGTTCTTGCTTCACAACCCAACATCTGATTTCCCATATGGCTCCACAAATTGGATGACATGGCCTGACACAGGGCTTATTCAAGCGATGCTCGCAATTGATTCGATGGGCGCAGGCTTGGTTGAATCTCGTCTCATTGATTTTCATAAACTGTTATTGAACAGACTTCACAAAGTAACTGGAGCTTCTATGATGCATATAATATGAGCGCATTTTATCTATTGTATCATAGAATAAGGGTCAGGACCAGTGACGTCGGTGAAATTTGCTGGCATAAACATTTTCGGGAATGAATTTCTCTTTTGATTCGGGCATACATATTTGCATCTGGATGTCATATTGCAAAATTTATATCTCAGAGTAGTTACTTCAGTTCATGTGTACTTGCAAAGGATTTGGCATCTTTTTGTACTTAGCAATTGATGTGAATACGTCATCGACAATCTTGTATACTCAGAAAGATGGAATGTAGAATGAATTGAGATCCAATGTCTACAAAATGTGTGGCAAGAATACTAGAAATGCTTTAATCTAAAGGAAAACATTGCCTTTACTTGTATTATCATATGTAAAATAGGCGTTCTCTGGAATATTTTTCATCAGATCTTCAATATAGATGGCGTCAATCCACAGTAGGATATTTTCCTACTATAAATTAACGCCGTCTCAGATCTAGTTTTTCATATTAGCAGCTGCTGTATCAATCAATGGTTGCAATAGGAAAACTTCCATTTTATCAAACTGAGACTTCAAATTCATGCTGAGATAAATGTATTTATGATTTCAGCTAATTGCTATCTCTCACACTGTTTGCATTGGAATTAAATGGTCCGTATTATTGTGTTATACTTCCAGCAGGATTGATCTCAAAAATACTCACCCAGGGTTCTTCGGGGTTTTTTTACACGGGTGAGTTTATCAGCTAATATTGGCTCTTTCGTTTTTTAAAAATCATGAATGAGATTAAAAATTAAAATCAAAATGTATCATAGGTTTCAGAAACGTCTGCCAATCTGTGGTACTGAACGCTTACTTGTTTTATCAGAAGTAAAGCTGTTGAGATATCTCTTGCAATCAGCTACCCCCGTAAATGAAAAACAACAAGGAATAACAAGAGCAAATGCTGATTAAAAATTGCCTAATTGATCATGCAATTCCCAATGATCTACATTCTCGTCATAAAAATACTATATTATCTCTACAGCTGATTTCCACGCTGCATGCTTCTGGTGTACCTGATTCCATTGAATTTCTTTTGTCCTTTCCTGATCCTAACTTTGCGCTGATCGATTTACTTTTTCTCATATAAAAAGAAGTTTCTGTCTTTTCTTATAGCATGTCAACGTGTATTCGCTGATTGAAGGCAAACATAACACAACAGCAACTGCTAGCTGAAAAAAACATAAAAGCAAATAGCAGAACGTAAAGTGTGTGAGCGCCAAATCGATAGTCAATGTGACGATAGGATATAATTGCACCATATTGCTAAAAGATAGTTATCAATTAGATGTATCGTTGTGAAATGGCGGCAAGTAGTCCCACGCCTTTTACCAGCATTGATACCAAATCAAACATAAATTATAATTGAAAATAAAATCTATAAATGCATGAAAGAAACCTCTAGAAGCAAAAATATCACGAATTGAAACTCGTAGGTATACAGATCTTCAGATGGTACAGTAATTTCGATTACATGATAAGAATTCTCAATAACTTTATCACTTTCAGTTTCATACAGAACACTTTAAACATTTGAAGTGAAAAGATTAGTTTGTCAAAAGACAAACAAATTAACGATGTTAATGAATGAGCAATTGTCGAAAAAGATAGAAATTACTGAGAAATGTAGGATACAGTGATGCTGAGCTCACCAACAATTAACACTGAAATTGTCTGCTTTCTCTCACTGTCGACTCATTATTTGCCTCATTTACTTAATCTTTGAAGTTTTTGGGATGTAAAATGAAGATTCACATCGCTTTCCATTTTCTTACGTCAGAAACATCAATCTTAATGTCAGCATATTATCCTGCAAGCTCCATCGGTCAGCACAAAATTAGACCGGTTGCAGCTACAGCAAATAATGCAAGTGAATATCAGATATTTTCATACACTCACTTTACACGGTTGACTGTAAGTCCCAATATCCATTCCATCTTGAAAATTCACAAATTCCTGAAACACCGATGGACATTGAAAATACAAAATTTTTCATATCAAATCACATAATGCAATTTTCTTTTACAGGTTCGCATTAAAATTATTCTTGTCTACCGGGTATATACTTGTAGTTGATTATCAAAGTAAATCTTAGTCAAATATTTGTTTGCTGATTACGAAGCACCACTTTCGACATTAGAACGGACGTAAAGATAGATAAAAGTGATAGAGCTGATATTCAACATGTTTTGCGTTACATATAAGCCAAGTGTTGTGAATGAGCTGAATTGAGTTCGAGTTATTTAATATTCCTGACACAAGCCTCAGTTGACATTTTACTACATCTGTTGCAAGTATGCTATAAAATCTTCACAGTTATAGCAGTCCGACATTTTTTAAACAAACGTAAAAAGCACGAAGAAATGAAATAGTTTTGTATAATTGTGAACATAGATTCTTATTTCGAGATGACATATACATGAGGAATTAGGGTATCGGTGGTGAATGTTACGATGAGGAATAGGGTTGGTCTTCTTGAATACAAGCATAGGTTTCATTCCATCAAATAATTTTCAAATAATTTTGTAGACACCGCTCTTCAAAGCCAAACATTTTTCTGCTGATCGATTTTTCACTCAATTTAAAGTAGTTAGAAAAATTGTATGGTTTACAGCTAAATCCTGAATATTTTACAATATTCATCTGCAAAGTAAAGATTACTAATGTAGATGTTGAAGACACAAGTAGCAGGAACGGACTCTTGAGCTATCTAAAATGCAGCAGGGAATGAGAGACAGTTCGCTCAAAAAGGTGACTTAGTTTATCAATAATTAACTTTTCTAAAATATTTTGCAAAAATGGCAAAATTTTGTCTCAAATTGAAAATTCAGTCAAATTTTTCTGTTGAAATAGAGAAGTATCAACAGCAGGTATGGGCATTCATAGTATGGGCAACATACTTAGCTAAAGACGTGCAGACTTGAGTAGGTATTTCAGAAACAGGATCATCGTCAGCAATAAATTACCTTAAAAACCGCTGTTTTTCCTGCAAAAGTCAGAGACACTTTCGTAGAACAATGAACGCTTAGAAATTGAAAACTTCTTAGAGTTGAACACCCACACGAACACCTGAACACAAAATCGAATGATTCCATATTGAATAAAATTCATATCGTCAAAGTCGACCTGAATACCTGAACAGCTACAGTCAGTTAATCTTTCCTGATACAGTGATAGACAAGTAAGAACCATCAGATCGGTGAAAACATGCATCAGACCAAGTATTTAAGATATCAAAAACAAAAACGTCCAAATGCATAATTCTCACTACTATTTCCTTCTTTTAACATCACTGCTCCCTACCTCCGATAACAAGGGTGCTGATCTAGTCGGACTTTTTCTTAACAAAAGCTGCCTGTGCAGTGGCTTTGTGGTAGTATTTGCTCTGTGGACAAGGGTTAAAATCTGGGCACAATCAAACATCAGCTTCTTAAAATCGACATACACTATATTTTCTTGCTTAGCACTCAGCCCGAAAATATTGTCATTGAGATTAAAAAAACACGGTCACATGAAAAACCACTTTCTGAAAATAAATAAGATGTATTTTGAATTTTTCTTTTACTGCAGATGGTCTACGTGAATGCAATGTTCAGAAAAAGCTCTGAACCACAATATCACGCAATACACGGTCGCACAGTCATCTTAACATAACACTACAAATAATGTCAATCTCGACAAATTTAGGAAGATTTCTTTTGTTCAGAAATGTACAAACGGATTAAAATATTGTGACAACACCTAATTATATCCTCAAGCGACCGCCAAAATGCAACAGAAAAACTCGAATCTTATTCCACAAATATTGTACTTCAAATTGACAGACTGTCTTCGGGTGACTAGCGTCTCTTTCAATGTTTGATCATGCACAGCACGAAAACATTGCATATTTACTGCCTTAGAGAGAGTCACTGATAAACAGAGAACAGGAGGACAATCCACATTACTTTACAATCAAATCTGTTCTACTTTTATTTTCTGATAATACAATTAATTGCTGCGACAGAACAGTTCGGCAAGTCACAACATTTGATTCATAAGCGAAGTTCGTTTTATCCGTAATGAGACTTACTTGAAACTAACTACGGGTTGCGAGTAACCTACCGGACTATCAAGTAGAACATTTTGGTTGACAATCCACTCACTATATTGGAAAATGAACCCGAGGAAATGGGCATTTGAAGTACATTAAAAGCCCGTCGTATGAATGCATCATAATGTCATAATGGGCATGTCAAATTGCATCCAGAAGTGGACAATGTTATCGCAAATTTGTCATGCATGAAGTAAGCTGTCAGTTATGTCACGAAGTGCATATTGGCCAAACAGAAAGACCAATAAAGTCGAGAAGTAAAGAACATATCAAATCTCCCTCTTCTGCAGTGTATCAGCATGTGACTGATGAGCATCGGTCTTTCGTGGATGAGAATGTTAGCTGGAGAATCCTGCACACCGAACGCAATCATTCTCTAAGGTTTGCACGGGAATCAATATACATTCAGAGAAATAGTGATTCTTTACTCTACATTTCATTTAGTAGTAGTGTGCGTTTTACGGCGTATTTTAAGCACACACTGAATTCTATGTTTTGAACCGGACTGAACCTTACAACAGCCCGGTGTCCTTCATCTGAGTCTTTTTTAAATACTTCTCATTCATTATTGACTTTAAAGTTCTACCTTGCATGCATCCAGTCTGTAATTGACCATTGAGAAAGAAAGTCGAAATATCGGGTGTTAAGAATTGCAATAAATTTCCTGTGAAGCCAGTGGCAATAACTTCATTTTTCAATGATTAATCCAGGAATGGCCTTAATACATCAGATATGTATCACTATCATAATGTAAATTACTATACATAGTTACGTAATGATCGTAATAATCAGCTAAATAAGATGCATTAAATTCCTTAAATTAAATTTCGATCATTGATAAGCATAAAGATTATCGCATTCACGCGTTTATGTCAATTCTACTATCATATACAATTATATAGTTCTATTGTATAATCCAGTAGCATCTCTCATACAAGAGCAAGTAGCATGCATCTCACATCGTCAGAAAAAGAGAATATGCCCTACCATATTCGCAAGTTTCCTCTAAATTATATACTTGTATGAAAACGAAAGCAAGTGCTTTGGAAATCGTTGACTTTAGTCATTCATTCAACATCTTGTCTTAATTTCAGGTTATGTTTTTCACTCTGTGTGCTGCAATTTTATTTGCATATATTGCAAGAACTTACAAGTCCATTTCTTAAGGCTTGTAATGACGTAGCCGATTTGGTTCTATTCAGACCTCGTTCATGTATGCTCTGACAGTTTCACACATGTACGCGCTCATATTGTGTATAGTGATTACTACACATTATCAATAGTTATACCGATGCATTGATGAAAGAACAACGTCAGCTATCATTGTAATGACAATTTAAATAGCAAATGACAGCAGGTGCCTTTTGAAAAAAACAGTTATCTAATCATTTTCACATATGCATTTGTTTACTGCAGATATGTAAATTACTGATATACACATAAAAGATTAAAACACTTGGAACAATGAGTCAATGATTTACTTAAAAATCTTTTTTCCCAAGCAACTAAAAGCAGACGCCAGCCCCTTTCAACATTATGTACACAGCATTTCTTCTAATACAACCCCCCGGGATCCGTCTCGACCTGGGTTCAATTGGAAGCCTGAGTTGTATTAGAGACTCGGGCTGCACTAAATCATTAGGAAAAGTATCTCCTACGTGTATTTTCATACTTTTAGTCAAAAAATATATAAATTGTGAAACATAATAGCAATAATTTTCTAATTCTCAAGAAGGAATTTAACGTGGATAACTTCCACACTTTTCCCATTCTTGAACATATACTTATTACAAAAGTCAAATATTTTTCTGCTCAATTGGTAAAGAAAGACTTTGAAATTATTATTATGTTCCTCTAATGTGCGTCGAAAGACTGCTTTATATTATCGAATTTGAAAGAAGAACGCCTATAAATACCATGCAGGCATCCGAAGACGGTCTTCTTTCAATTCGATAATGGAACCGGGTACGCCGAGAACTCCGTCTCTGTGCCTTCTCAATACTTTAGATTACTTCATAGCAGCTTACACATGAAGACCGTAATGATTAGAGATGTTGAATAGTTTTCTTTCACTTCAGATGGTTGACAGATCAATTTTGCTCGCCTTTTTACGAAAGCAATCACTCTCCTTTCAACTGATTATTACTTACCGGTACTGACTGGCCGTTAATGAAGTTGTTGATCAGTTAGGTTGAATTCATAATCACTGCATACCGGCACCTGCACAGATGCTCACCTCTCAGCACTCGCTATTCTATCAGTGAGCACTGCCCTCGTGAGGATATAACTCACTAAATATCGGTTAGTTAGACCACGGATTGAGGTCTCCGTGGCACAGTGGTTAAGTGCTTGACCTAGCGATCTTTTGGTCCAGGGGTCGAGCCCCGAAGGTGTCATTGGAAGTCGGCATGAAGGGCATCCGGATAAAAGTACTACAACGCTCCATAAGTCTGACTATGTCAGCACCGTCCAAGCCCCAAGTATGGGGAGTAGTGACGAATTATCCGGAATTCCGAATAAATGCGGAAGATTCTCTTCCCTCTATGAGGCGACATCTTGCGGCATCCCTTAACTCTTCCACGGCGCCCTGACGTGCCGAGACAGCCGAGAATCACCGGATCGCAGTGTATTTATGATTTAACGTCTAGTCTCAGCTACATGTCAATAAAAATCAATGATCAGCAAAGCAAACAAATAGAAGAAAAAATGCATACTACGCAGCTGGTTGTCCGTTGGATCGCAAGGATTTTCTTATCAGTTGAAAATTTGATAGACAAAACTTCTCCATGTTGATTTAAACTGCAAAGAAAGGAAATCCGTAGTTATTAAAATGAAAACACTGTGTAACAGCTGTTACTCTCCACACAAAATTGCTCAGTCACGGCCTGTTGGTGTGCGATATATGCTAAATAGTCAATGAAATGATTTCCAATTAATCTATCATCAAGCACTTACTTCCAGGGATTCAGAAATGACTAAGGGTGAACGAGACTTGATATTTTCATTTTCGAAAAGTCAGCCACTGGACATCATCTCATGACATTGCACTGAGTAGGCCTACCGTAAGTAGGGGAGGCTGGGGCAAATTGAACATGTTTTTGATATTTTGTCAACAGTTTGAAATATTAAATCAAATGAGCCAAAATCAAACTCGGATGAAAAATTGAGGGTATGCTTATTAATCTCTGAGTTGTTGGACGTTTTTGTGACACTTCATCTTCTCACAATTTGAATTTTAAAAATTTCTACTAAAGTGGTTCAATGTTCTGAACCAACCACAAAATTAGATTCATCTGTGCGCTTCGGTTTCCTAGAAAGGAAGAATCATATCCAACTTTGATATCGAAATGGCACATCACAGAATTAGACAACTTGCTCCTTCTCGAATGGATAATTCGTGTATCGCTTGCTATTGGAAATGGCAAACAATAAGCTGTCAGCAGAGGACAGTAGAGCCAATGAGAGATGGGTGCGTGCTGTGATATCACTTCGCACACACCAAAACACACATCGATGTCTTGGTTAACTTTCGATTCAATGTATGCACTATACAGTGAGCAATGCCGAGGAGAGGATGTGAAATCATCAAGTGAACTAATTTTCGTACGCCTGCTACTTTCTTTAATAATGATCGGAAGGGCCAACATTATGGAGAAAACTTGTGCGCAATGATGTGAATTCTTTGAATCTGAAGGAATTTTGGCAATCGAAGCACTTTGCTGGAACTTACATTAATCCGCAAGCGACGCACGACTTTTTTCCTATTTCTGTAAGATATTAGGAATTCCTTTTTGCCCACTTAATAGGTTCCTCGATGTTCCGTCAATTTCGTATTAATCACACTTCTAGCAAACCGAAGCAGATAAACAAATTATTTGATTCTGTGTAACCACCTTTATTTATTACTCTATTATTCAACTTCATTAGACGTTATGCACCAGATCTATAGCTTCAGTTTATGAATTATTAAAATCAAGCAAAAAAATTGTTTGAGATATCTATTGTCAAATATGGTAGTATGTGCTTGATATGAAAAAATACATGCTAATTTCTGAAAGGAAAATGCAGAGTTCTCACATTAATAGCATTATTCATGATAGAAGAGCCTTGATAAGAGCATTAATTCTAAAAGTATTGATACAAAACATCACATTAATCATTGTGATCATCAATGAAAGCATGCCTGTAGGCACTGCACTTTATCTGTAGATATGTAAGACACCAGTAGACCTAAGAGAAAAAGCTGAAAATCACCGAACACTAAAAACAAAAGCATTTACATTTCAATTTGTTTTACCAGCAAGGGAGGTCCCCGTGTATTCAAACTCACATCATTTTGATTGAGATCAGTGATTTATATCAATTAATCAATTAATTTTTTCAATATTTATTCTTCGTCATGCTGCCCTGGTGCTTTGTTTTCGAAAAGATTTGCAACGCACAAAAGCGAATGCTATAACTGCTCAAATATTAGTAAGTAGTCAATTTAGAAGCGTTGCAGACCAATTTGTAGCATAATCACATGTCAAAACCTATAAATCACTTCGTTCACTCAATAAAAGAAAAATTGAGTATCGAAGTGGGGCACTATGAACTATGTTCAAAGTGCCCCATCTTGGGTGGTGCAATCTGCCCCAGATCGTTAACTTTTCAAAAACGGGTTCGTGTGCAAATAAGGCTGCACGCAACGAGTCTTTAAATACTTGATTGATAAAACTGATAAAGAATGCTTGAGTAAAATGAATATATATGAAAAAATATGAAATATTACGCATTATATGATATGAAAATATACCGTACGCGAGTTTTTGGCTACATTAAAACAAAAGTTCTGATTTTCTGAACATGTACTTTTACATTGGAATTTTGGGAAATCCTTTGAAAATTACGATGTAGATCATAAACAATTGAAATTACCAGCGGAATCATGTTTATTTGTTACAATCAACATTGTCTTAAAGCACAAAGTTTCCACTATTTATAGTTTCAGAGAAAAAGGCTGGCGGTTCAATGTGCCCCACCCTCCACTACCGGTTCTCATTGACAAATTCGTTCAAGAAGATAAGAATTACAATCTCAATAAGACTCAAAGAAACGAGATTTATCTCACACAAGAAAACTTCGCAATTTTTAGGTGAAGCACGCAACTTCGCATCATGCTTATCAATGATTGTGCATCATGTCGGTTGTATGCTACGTGTTTTCAGTGATTAAATGAAAGAATGATGATAAGCAAGCGACTTCAAAGTGAGGAATTACTTAATCGCGCATTGATTCTAGTTGCCAATCAATCAGAGGTATTCATGATTCGAGATTGAACAATTATTCATGATTTATAAGACGGGACTATTTTTTTACTGTAGACTGAATTATTAATATATTATTACATCAAATATATAAGATATAATTGCTAATAATATAAAATGTCTAATTATGCAATTGTTAATATACATGTATTTATAATAAAAATATCATTATATTGAACTATAATGATTTTTGATAGATTTTTTTATCACGAGACTGATCACGATTTAACAATTGCATTGAGGCTGTCATCACACTTCATTTTGCATCTCAACAATGTTTGATATTGAAACCAGACACATTTTCATGAGATGAGAAAAATGCCATCCATGGACAGTATGCCAGATCAAGACCTCGAGGTCCAGGGCGGTCATAGGCATGAATAATATGCTATCTTCAATTCATGATTTACGTATTCA
This sequence comes from Prostheceraeus crozeri, assembly GCA_907163375.1. NCBI lineage: Eukaryota > Metazoa > Platyhelminthes > Polycladida > Euryleptidae > Prostheceraeus > Prostheceraeus crozeri. The sequence goes on along the minus strand of CAJQUW010014715.1, from coordinate 900,930 downwards.
TGAAGAAACAATACATGATTACACTATTGTTACTTGTAAATGTTATAACAGTCGGCACTTATCAAAAGAAAATATTTCTCGCTCTGTTTTCAATGACCACGGTATAAAATGCAACCATCACTCCTTTGAGACTCCAGAAGGCGTGACTCGTCGGTTCATTTTATTATATTTAAACATAAATGATTTTAATTGCCGAAAACAAGGAAATGGCGAGATGCCGATCTTTATAAAAATACCTCCCATCCCGACAAGGAATGTTTTTTACAATTATCTTAGATTGACATATATTATCTCTCTCAACTCGACAATAATAATACAATCAGAATTTCGTGCGATATTTTACAGTTCCTTGTTAAATTTTATTTTTAACTGCAAATATGAACATGATCACTTAAATGATACTTGCGCAATTAACCGCCATCGGTAATTGTCAGAAGTCCTAGTTTAACATCACTACTCTCACATAATTAGAGCTTGGACGATGCTGACATAGTCAGACTTTAATCTGGAGTGTTGTGATCTTTTAGTCCGGATGCCCCTCCTGACGACTTCCTATGAAACTTTCGGGGCTCGACCTGTGGACCAAAAGATAGCAAGGTCAAGCACTTAACCACTGTACCAAGGAGACCACAAGGTCCTCCAGGAACAAATCTTCATTCTTGCGCTAATTCCGCATGGACACAGAGTCCGCAGTTCAGCAAATTCGTCTCCATTTAGCGCGGTGGAGGACGTCATCTTCCTTGGCGTTGGCATTTGTCAAGTCCTCCTTCAGTCGATCCAACCATCGTATCCCCGCAGCCGACTGCCCAACGGACTCAACAGCGCTACACTCATGGTTACAGAGTCTTCATGGATTTGAATACCACCTTAGTCGAGTTTCAGACATCTCCTCCGTCGCTAGCGCGACAACCAATTGCCTTCGCACGTCGGTATTACGGACGTGATACCACTTCGTATAACTGAGGCAACATCACAGTATTCGTATTACCATGGCATGGAGCAGTATGCTGGTATGGACCTCCAGCTTCGCTGTGGTCGACCAGCATTCTGTCCGTAGAGTGCACCTGAGCGTAAGACTGACCTGTAAACTTTCGACTTGAAGCCGTTCCGGCATGTGTCGGTCGCAGAGGATTCTCATGGCCTGGTGTCACTTCAAACATGCTGCGCTCACCCTAGCTTTTATCTCGGACTGTTTGCCGCCATCGATACTGATGGTCTAGCCGAGGTTCCTGAAGTCTGGGGATTTTTTCAAATCTTCTTCGTCAATCCTGATGGCACCATCTGAATGAGATCCGCATTTCATGTACTCTGCCTTCTTGATATTGAGTTGTACACCGAATCTGTCCAGGTGGTCTTTCCATCGAGTTCTGGTATCGACTGTATTTATGAGATCTTAGTTTCCAAATGCTCAATCACGTGGTCATCTTTATTTTCAAGTGGTTCTAAATACTATTCCGGAAGGTAATGTGCCACTAAACACTGGCCTGAATATATGCGCTGCCGATCTTATCAAATGTGATACAACTTTCTGTAATGCATCTGCCTTCGTGTCTAGAACTAACGGTATTTTCAATGTCTACATGAAAAAGGATTATGAAGCTAATCTACCTGTGACTTCCTGTATCAAATCCCTCTCAAAAAATAGAACAAGTCTACAAGTTTATTTGCTTTTTACCTCGTCAAAATTCCTTCCGTCAAAAGAATGCACAGAGATAGCCAGCTGTTCTCCTCATGATGTAAAATGTACATATTTAGTTTGCATTCCGTTTGTTAGCTACGCTTCCTCAGGCATGTAGAGACCTTCCTAATCGTTCATTCGATTTGGTCGGTCTGACCCCGTGTGGTAGACTCCCTGATGAGGGACTTAGTACAATTATCTATGTTAGGATTGACCCGGCTTCGGCCCTAAACTTTCTAGATTTGTCGAAGTCGAAGGTATTCGAAGCCTAATCACTCAGAGATAACGTTGGAAAAAGACAGCTGAGTCCCACGGCATGTGAAAGATAATTTCGCTTGAACTACGGAACAACTTATAGAGAATAGGTGTTCCAATCACGAATTTAAAAACAAATCTTTTTAAAAGGTGCAGAATCGACAGAATCGGATTCGATCAACATGATTTTAATAAAAAGAGGATAACTAAGTAACGAACAAAAAGAAAAATGACGAGAGTACAGTAAAAATGACTGTTGATTACATAAGCGATAGCTGTAATACAAAAAACTAATTCCCTTATTAATAAGTATGATTTACCAGTAACACTAACTAGCATTTAGCAAGCCTAAAAAGACCTTGAGCCAATACCTGAATAATAATAGGTCTCGTAATCACAAAAATGTATGCAATAGTTTTTGCTTAATAATAACTATGCGTGTGATTATCGTCACGTAGTGAATCAATTTACTTGTGGGCTCTGCCAACAAACGCAGGTCGGTCAAACTAATTGTCCTTTTCATGCCCGTCTAAAAGAACATACAAGCAGTTTAAAAGCTGGTAATAATAACAGTGTTTTTCCCTACATGCGAAATATTTGCATCGACGAGACATGATACCAAAGATTTCAACTTCGTGATTTTTAGAATGCACAATTCACCCATTGAAAGCCGCATTACATAAGCTAGGTACATAAGTACTAAGAATCCAGGTCTGAACAGGAAGCAAGAGCTGGTTGGTTGACGGATGCCCGCGACTTGGTGATCGAATCGATCAGTATATAAGATCAACTCCACATTTGTACTTCCGTCACTTCTGCTTTTGCCAGCACTGAGGCTGTGACAGAGTCTCGAAACGTCTGCCGGTGTACATAGTTTTACTTTATACTTTTATTTTGTGGTGTCCGTGGCACAGTGGTTGCGTACTTGGACTAGCGATCTCATGGTCCAGAGGTCGAACCCGGAAAGTGTCATTGGAAGTCGGCAGGAAGGCATCCGGACTACAAAGCACCACAACGCTCCAAACAAAGTCTGACTTAAGTCAGCACCGTCCAAGGCCCCAGTAGGGGTAAAAAGTGACGTAAAATCCGTAAAAAAAAGCGGATAAACACAGAGGCAGAGAATTTTCACCATAAACTGCTATAATTATATAGTAATTTTGGTTAGCATTTCGCAGTTGGCTAAAAGTTTGCATTTTCCTCTTTGGATTACAAAAACAAATACAAGTTTCAATCTTCCTTTCTTTTGACATTTTGATTTGGCTACCTTGTCCAAAATATTATGCATCAGGGCATGGATCTCAAAGTTTTAGTATCATTTATATTTTTGCGTTCCGAACTTTAGACTAATTTTTTCTCAGGATCTTCAATTAGGAGATTTGTTTATTTGTAGTCTATTTCTTCCGTTACCGAATTTCAGAAGTCTTTAATTATGTCGTGATTTGAATTACTGTAACTTCAGCAGATGTTGCCCCTAGTTATATGAGAACAGGAGAATATTGAAACCGTGAACAATTTCATTTTTGTGTTTTTGATTGTTTGATTTTTGATCATTCGTGTCGTGTTCGTGCTCAAATCTTTGCAATTAAAGTTGTGTATTATTTTCGAGCTGACAGTGATTCTTTGCATACGCTTAGTTTGAGATAATTTAATAATTTAGCTTGTTCTAACTATCTAACGTTGACCCGGTCCCGTTCATTCTTCCCGCTTTTAACAATAATAGAAAACGACGTTCCCTTAACTTGAAAATTCTCTATTTTGTCTTGCATTTTGAAATCGAATGTTAATGGATGTTGTATATGTATTGTAAACAGATCTGTATTGTACGCTTTTCAATCGATGATAATAAACCACTACTTCTACTATGTAGACTAGCCATCTACAGTCTATTACATTTCACGACGATGAATGATATATTAACAGTATCTTATTATTTATTTTGCAATGATAGATAGTCTATAGACGCAATGCAGTTAGCCAACACAGAGCCGAGTCACGAGCATCTGCAGCCCTGTGCGAACCCTCCGCGGTAGTAGGCATAGCATGCTTTCCAGCACCCGAGTTTCTCACCACCTATAAGGGAAGGCGCATTTTCACGAGACGGTGTTCTTTGAGTCCAGAACACCTTCATAAGCAGCATTTTATAAAGGTGTACCGATGAATGGCTGTATCATTAAGCATATTAAGCAACTATTCAATCTTGTGAGCCTACTGCACTGAACTATTTAAATAATTTAATTAATTTAATTATTCGTTTAAAAAGTAGATTGAATTACATGCTTTAAACGAGTTCTCTCGCAAAATAAATTTCGTGTCATTTTCCTCGTGGGCGGTTTACTTACTGCTCGCGTCATGTCGCGCGTTAAAGGAGTTCAGTCGTGTTCGCATGTCGGCTGAAAAGCTGTGTGTCGTGTATTTCCGACGAGGGCAGACCTCTAAATTTCCTCTACGATAGACTTTTCCTGTGTTTACAATGTTGATCTTGTATTTTCATTACCTACAAAATGGCCGTTTAACCATCTCAGTTGGATAACGAAGCCATGGCCTTACAGACTATTTAACGAATAAATATGATCCTAACGCTTAAATCAAAAACACCTACATATTGAGAGTAAATAAACATATTTTGCAGGTTCATCAAACAATCGTACGTAAGAGCATATGACAAAAAGAGATGATCATTTAGTGCTGCTTTTAATCATAGCAATTCCTCAATGTGGTTAACGACAAATGACAAAAAGTGAAAACTCTCTGATTAAGTCGCAGCAATCAAATTATCACAAATGCAAAGGTGAGTAAGAAGTCAAAAATGCCACATTACATAAGAATGATAGACGAGTTCGGTCAATTTCCCGCATATGAAACAATCAAAGACAGAAAAATAATGGATTGACATCAGAAGCAATCCTTATGTCGTGATATTAACTTGCAGTTGACCATCTAACAGATGCGGTCAAGTATTACCACATGATCGTTGTCTCCCTTGAAGGCAAGGGATCATTTTCCTGCTTCCTTATTCAAATCCAACTTAACACTATGCAAACCGCAGGCCTCACAGGCCAAGAAACAATTTATGTTTTCAGATTTTCTCAAGATAAGATTTACAGTTTTAGGTCTTAAAAATATCTCGAAATCTATACGAGTGATGGCAAAGCAAAATGGCAGGCCCTGATTTCTGCTGAAGCCTCAGTAGCAAAGTTGTGGGGAAAGATGTAAGCCTGATATCATGCATGAAGACTGTAAACAAATGGAATAAGACGAAAGGTAAGCAGTTTACCAACAACGTCATCAGCGATAATGATACAACAATACAGTCCAACATCGAAATTCTTAATTACCATACATGTAGATTTACTTGATACACCACACCATCCCGCCGAAGGATGTGTACACGCATGCTGAGTGCTCTATGGCACTAAAGATATTTCTTAATTTCTGAGAGCGATGGGTTCAATCAGGCTTTCATGGCTTCTTCGCTTACCTTCACCGATGTCTACATACTTGAGCACATTCTAATAATCAGGACTTCCGACTTTGATGCTCAGAAGAACTGACAAGCCAGTCGCTGTAATATCGATCTTAACGCTTTAGAAAAAGTCTTATTAACCCTCTTAAAAACCTTATCTTAACCCACTTTCGACAGTCTTTAGCTCCAGAATGGTAAATAGAGGGCATCTGATAGGTAATTAATTTAAGTAGCTAATATGAACAAAGACTAGTTGCAAAATTATTTGGTTTGGAGCACAGCATCTGGCATAAATTGACTCACTGACATTGGTAGAACACGTTTTAGAATAAGTAGAAATTTAGGCCAACTTTGATAACCTGGATCTCCCAACTGGATCATCGCAGGCTAACGATGCCTGATGCAGACCTATTTTATGTCTTACTCAATCCTGCTAAACCCATGAAAAATCGTAGCCTTGGTTAAGTATCCCTGAGATCTCGGTTCATGAATATACGATGGATTTGATCAAATTAAAAATAATGGGTATATTTTCCAACATGGTAGCCTTCTTCTTCTTTAGGTAAAACTACTGTTCTATTTCTGTCCACTTCATACCCAGAAGAATAAACAGCAGGAACAATTTGAGCGAAATCTGAGCAGGCATACCACGTATTTTTTGGAAATGTCGATTTTCATAGAATGACTTGCAAGTGGTTTTCATCTACATTATTCTTTTTGCGAGAAAGCAAAGCCATCGCAAATTTCTATATACAATCATGCTTAAATAAGTTATGAATGGGGCATTGTTCTAGTGCTATTTATTGTGTTCATTTTCTAACCATACATTCAATATGAGCTCAAATAAATATAGTTACGAACGTGTTAAATATATTTACAGTTTGTACCGCCATTGAGTAACATTTACGTTTTCTTAGGTTTTTGAGACGAAAATTTGAAATATAAATAAAAAAACGAGTACAAATATGCAAAAGTAAATAGCATTTTGTTAAGCGCCGTTGTCATGATCTCAAATTGCAGGAAAAAATTAGCAATAAAGGGCAATAGATTGAATGAATCAATTATTTCAATCTACAAGGATAGTAAGCAGGCAAATTAGTTAAAGAATTGAAATAATTTCAAGAGTCATCCGATACGTCAATCATGACCATTATTTACAAGTAATAAAGATAGTAATCCGATCCCCTTCAAGTGCAAACTACTTAGTAGTCATGCTAAGTAGTGACTGCCTCTCACATTTTAATGCTTCAGAAGTTGTACGTCAAATTTCAGTTTTCTGAGCACTTTCTTCAGAAGCGAGACATATTTCACGTCGATTACAATCATTGTATTCATCATGATGGTCATTGTTGACAAGATATGAACGCTTGATAAATCAGCGGGGAGTAGATTCTCGACATGGAACTGTAAGTTGACGATTCCATGGACAGTTACACATATTTGCTACAGGTTACAAAGAAAGGAAAATAGGAAAGTTTCTGTAGCTTCAATGCGGAAAGCAAGAGATGCGCCTGTAGAATTACATTCATTTTCTATATCTTGCTTTCAACTACATTGCAAGTTGTTTAGCGCACATGCAGATACAGCTAATTTCTGAAGATAGCTACGTTATACATTCTTTTATCAGTCGCCATTTTTCAGATAGACGGTATTCAACTGACGTTGAAGTTAGCAATTCCTGAAGCTGTTGGTACTTATAGATATCTCCATCTGGGTATTCAAATTCTCTCGATGAGCAAAAAATTCTGTCTGAATGGATAAGAAAATGCTTTCGAAAAATTAACCAATGGATTACTTTTAGTGTGAAAAGAAATCATCAATTTTTCTGAGAAGCTGAAATTTATCCACGGGTAGGCTTGCTGAATAAAGGAATTATCTACATAGAATTTAAGAATATTGTTTCAAGTTCATTAAAACTAATTGATTAACTATCGAGAAATAGAGTTACGTATTTTTAAGGACATCGATTTCAGAAAATTCGTTATTAATGTGCTCGCTAGGAAATTTGATTATTCACTTTACCCAGACATTTACCATGAACAAAATACACTCTACATTCGGTGAGAATTGAAACTTATTCAGCTTTCATCTATTTATTTAATACAATCATTCGAACGCGCCCGACTTATCACAAAGTGAAATGACACAAAGACAATCACACCAGCACATTAACAATGCGAGATCATTCGAATCAATAGCATAATAAGAGTGTGTGTGAACACATATGATGAGTTACGTAATGCCTTCGACAAACATCAATAAGTACATGTATATCTCTCTCTACAAAGTATGAAGAAGAGGTTTGAAGACATATCCTTGTCTGGCCGTGGTAACAAGTGAATGAGATTTTATCTACAAGTCTTCCATGCTTCCAAGAATATCAAAAAGAAACCGGCAAAGAACCGGAAATATAGAAGATGATTCCTATATCCTAAGTCCACTCAGTCTGGAAATATTACTAAATACAACTTTTATCAACAAATAGTTGATAACTTTGGATTCAGCTGAATTATTTGATGTCGTTCTAGTTGTCTCATGACAGAAACCTCAGTGAAGTCATACCAATTGCATTTTGATATTGATTTTGACAGTCAAAACGGTCGGTCCCCAGACAAAATGGTCTTGATAAAACTGTCCCGGGGAGAGTGTCGAATTGAAATTCAAATAGCAGGTACGGCATAAGCAACATTCAAAGCACGTTTCCCTCAAAATTTTAGCCGGAAAATCAATAGCCTCTAAGTTTGACGTCAAGCATATTTTGGCTCAACTCCACGAGCTACCAGAGGCTAATGAGTTTCCGAGTGAAATCAAAGAAGAATTATAGGTTTTAGATGTTGCTAAGAACGCTTCATTTATTTAAATTTTACATCGATGATCGAGACTCTCCCTAGCGCAACTATATCAAAGCTCAGTTACAGGACTATTTTGAATTTTCAAAAGCGATCAAATTCAAAAGCATTAATTTGAAATGTTGTTCATTTATATGATGTCAAAACTATTCTATATGACAAACAAGAATACACTCACGCAAACCTCTATATCCGAAACATCAAGTGCATTTCCATTACACTACTGGACTAGATATTTCTTACAAAATTCGAAAGATTTTCTTCCTATGATTTAACAAAGAGAAACGATGGTTAAATGTGCATCAAAATTCGTACAGTGATTTTTCCAAGGGTCATTATACACTGCAATTTCAAGCATCCAAAAAAGACTCTCGATTAGGCCAAATCTAACAATAACGTTATTCAATCCAAAGCAACAATAAAGCTACAGCATAAGGTAACATAAAATTCTCAAATTATAAGCACTCACTTTCCTTGTGTTCTACAACATTGAATGCAATTTCAGATATTAGACAAAACTTTTTACAAAGGTGATCAATTAAAGGATTGTCGAGAGATAATTTGAAGTACTGAAGCCTTAATAGGAAATGTGTGGGGTCAAGCTTGGGCAAGTTAAATCACATGTAAAATTACTTCAAAAATGCAAAGATGCGGGAACATAAGAGACACAAAGTTAAACAAATGCCGTGATGGAAAATCCCAGAAGAAATTGGAGTATTAACCCTTAAGATACAAAGGGGTGATCATTTTGATCACCTTCACTACATATTTTAGATTTTTCTTCGACAAGACGGATCTGTGTCATCATACTTATTGATTTTTCCTTTATCAGTATAAAGAAGAAATTATTGGAAAAATAATTCATAATTTTGCATTTTTTATAGTGATAAAATAGTCATTTCGAATTTAAAAGCATAGAAAAATATGCAACTTCTTCGACTGAAAAAACGGATTTATGAAACATGTTTTGTTTTACATGAAATTCATATAACAAGTCAATTATTGAAATATGTTTTATAACATCATTGCATTATCAATATTTTGTAACGCATTATCAACGTATTACAACTTTGAATCAATCGTATTTTGGTGTCCAATATCTATAGTAAGATTCAACAGTCAATGCACAGAATCTTCTTTATTCCGTGTTTTCCGCAAATTGGCAAGTTACAAGCTGCTATCGCTTTCTCAATGCCAGTGAAACACAGAATGAGTGCAGATATTCACAAGATTGATCAATCTTGAGCATCCTTGCACTGTGCCTGCACTGTGTTTCACTGGCACTGAGAAAGCTGCAATAGCGAAACGTCTGCAACTTTAACAAACTAATTGTATCCGAAAAAGACTATTTTCTTACTTTATTATATAGCTGCCCGGATACGTGGAGACTCTATCTTTACCAAGAAATTAGAGTATTAAAAGTCGGCAGCGCATAAATACAATTAATACTCAAAACTTTGAGATCGATACACGGTGATGGAGCAATTTACTTAATACATTTGTAACCTAGCCAAAAAATAACTTCAGAGGGAAAAATTAAATTATCTAATTTTCATAAATTGAAGACGAAACGCGGCATAAAACTTTGACGAAATGCCAACCAAAACTGCAGTAAGTACTACACACAAAGGTAAATAGACCCAAGCTTTCATTATGTAGGGAGTCATCAGGGAGGAACCATGTGGCTGCATAAGGCAAGGTCTCCGCCCCTTACCACTGACTAGGAGGCCGGTCCCCTAACCTCCAACCTGCACCACATGGCAGAGCTAGGCCGACCAAATCGATTGAATGATTTTTTCGATGCCTTTCCATACCTGAGGACGCATAGCTAAAAAGTAATTTATCTCTGTGACTGAATTATCCTTTGGACAATCAATACTTACGTGTCATCAATACCAATAAATACTGTTTGGAACGCCGACCGCGGCAAGACATTTGGCATAAGGGTGTTCGCTATTCATTAAGTATTTTTGAGTAGCTATATCACGAAATCACCACGCAGCTTTTTGTCATCGCATGCAAGTGACAAGAAAAAGTATATCCGTAAAATTCTTTGTAGATTAAAAACAAAGCTACAAATGACTGCTGGAAAGCTCCAGAAAATGATGAGGGCAACACAAAATGTTGATGATCATTCTTGTTAACTTTGTCGCAGTCAGATAATGCTTTACAAGTACCAGAAATTTGAGTAACATGCATCATCACATACGTGTAGAAACAAATTACATTCTTTCTATGATATAACAATTCCACTTCACATTTTGCTCTGTGCACTGTTTTGTCTATGGGATTGTCAACAAATTGTCTATCGCTCTTATCAATAGGGAAATATAGATGTAGGGTAAGTGAAAAGTACTTCTTTCAACGTAAATAAGAGCTAAACATGCCGCTTTTCACATCTTCGATGTGCTCAACTGCAATCGAAATGAATAAGGAGCAATGTCCAAGTCAAATTGGAAACACATACAACCGCATAGACGAGAATATTCACCTAGCTTCCCAATAGATATGAACAGTGATTTCGTAAAATGCTCTTTCACATGAGGACTGAAAGAGAAAACCTAAATGCATCCATCCATCAATTTAAGTACTTGAATAAGAACCGTCGACTTCAAAAGGATGGGAAACCGCCGATCAATATTTAATAATTCCTTTGAGATTCTGTGTTTGATTTGACCACAATGTCCGTTCATGTAGTTGAGTAGTGGTGTCGCATATAACAGTTGATTAAATCCTCAAAGTTGGCTCGCTCATTCAACCAAGCTTCCACACAAATAACTTACTGCTAGGGTAGCCCAATCGTGTGGCTTACTAATATAGATAGAAATATACTAATAATAAGAGTAATAAAGAAAAATACTATTGTATTATAGAAATATGCAACGTACTAAAGAAGAAAAAATGGTAAATGCCTTGCAGTTAACATACTTCGCAATTCCTAAAACACATTTAAGTAATTTTCCTATGATGCATGAGTGAGAAAACTGGTGAGAAAATGTTATGTATTGAACTACACTTCAACTATGTTATTTAGAAACCAACAAAATTTACTTTTCGATGCTAGCTTCCAACACACTGCGGTGCTGACACAGCCACTTAGGTATTGATGTGAAGCTTCAAAGGTGCATTAGCTGAAGCTCTGTGGTACATGTAGTGCAGATGGCCCTCCTGTTGACATCCGGTGAAACTTTTTCGGGCTGGACCACACTACCCAGAGATCACAAGACCAAGCACTGCGCCACGATGACCACACTAAGAATCTTCTTAATTACTTAGTAGTATTAAGTTTCGAATCAATTTGCAATAACTAGCTATCACAGTTTCATAACAGTCTTGCTACAGTTGATTGTGGCATCACTTCTCAATGAATTGCAAGTCAGAAGCTACTGTTTGTACAAAATCTGAATGACAGGAAACATTGTAACTTCATCAATATCTGAACTGCAGAGATTTCAAAGAAAAATTTGGCCAAGAAGAAGATGCTGTATTTTGCTTTTGTCAACCTTGAAAAGGCGTTCGACCGGGTTAAGGGGCACTCCGAAAATCTGGAGTTGAACAATGGCTTGTTCAGTCAGTAATGAACTTGCATGAAGACGCCGAAACATCCGCACGCTTTGGAGGAGGCAACAGCGAGTTTTTCGAAGTAAAGGTTGGTTTGCACCAAGGCTCTGTTTTAAGCCCATTGCCTTTTCGATCGTCATGAATGCCACCAGTGCGGGTTTTTCAGAAGGACTTCCTCTCGAAGTTATCTATACAGACGATCTCGTTTTGGCTGCAGAAAGTGAAGTAGAACTGCGACAAAAGCTTAAGATGTGGAATGACTAAGATCAAAAGGTTTGAAAGTTAATGTGGCGAAAACAAAAGTGATCAGAACGGCAGTAGGGGAAGGAAAGACTCTTGAAAACCTGCAAATACCCGTGTAGTGTCTATTCGGGTAGTATCGGCTGCAATTCAATACAGTGCACCAGCTGTCGATCATGGACTCACGGACGATGTAGTGGTATAAAAGGCAGTCTGAAAACATCGGCGTCGAACGTCTTGTGTGGGAGATGCTCAGGTGATATGCCCGTTGTGAGAAACAGAGGCCCAATGAAAGAGACTGCGTTGGAAGAGGGAGAGTGCGACACTGTTACCCGTTTCTGCTACTTGGGAGACATGTTGGATTCCGGTGATGGAACGGAAGCGATTTAATTGGGCTGGAAGAAATTCCGACAGCTATCGCCTCTCATGACCAGTCGTAATACTCCATATTGGATGAATGGAAAGATTTTTGAGTCATGCGTGAAAGCCTGCATGACTTACGGAAGTGAGACATAGGCAATGACAGCTGTAGAGAAGAGGAGAATGGAGGCAGCAGACCGGAGGATGATCAGATGGATGTGTGGGGTATCTCTCGAAGATAGAGGTGCCAGCGAAGACCTTCTGGTGCCCTGAACCTGCAGTCGATGGATGAGGCCATGCGGGTGTGCAGATTGCGATGGTGCGGCCATGTGGTGCGAAAGAATAACAACGATTGGATGAAGAAAGTGTGGAAGATGAAGATCAGCGGACCAACACCAGGAGGCCGCCCAAAGAAGACCTGGGAAAAAACAGTGTCCGCAGACTGTCGGCCATTGGGTCTCAAGGAAGCCGACGCCCTCGATCGAAACATCTGGATGCATTCCATGAAGAATCATCGTCCAACCCAACGTAGGTGGAGAAAAAGACGCTAAACGGATAAAAAAGAGATTTCGGAGAACGGGGTCACTTAATGAATATACTATAAAGAATCCTTTATTAAGGTCTTCAAATAGTCCATTAACAGAACAATTTGTGATTCAATGCTCACCGAAAGTTATGAGTTGTGTTCTCTCCAGGACCTTTCACTGTTACTCCGAGAGTTCCGCCTGCTCTCATACAGAACAACTGAAAAGAATGAATCATTCATTGCATTTGTCACGCATCAAATACACATGAAGTACAGGGCTGATCAAACGTCGATTCCTAATGTTATGTCTCTATTATTCCGAAAAATAGTAGACATGAATCGTATTTTTTCATGAAGGATATTTCATGGGAATTTATCAGGCATGAAACGTTTCGCCATTTATTATCATATTTCATAATAATCAAAATCTTTCACTATCATTTCACACAATGAACAATGATTTACTATTAGAACATAGCAATGTAGCAGACATGAAGTGCACAGACATTATTTAATGGGAATTTATCAGACATGAAAAATTTCTTCATTGGCTATATTGAACATATATACAACAGAAACTTTCATAGCTTCTAGATTTTCACATGACCACAGTATTTCAGCACACCGTTTTCTTTCCCGAACCAATCAAAGTCTAGTATTCATATTCTTCACATGTGAATTTCTTACTCAGATTCTCCGATCGCATCAATAGTGTTGGCTATTCTTTGCGTTGACTTTTCAAATGCCCGCATTACACAGTTGTGCGTGATGACTTTGTCGTCCAATGAGAAATAGGCCAAATAAGTCTGCAAAATATTCTAAATAACGTATTGAGGCGCCACACATTCTGAGGATGCCAGTCTGAGTAAAAGTGAGCTTGAAAGTGTGAAGTTCGATGAATGATTCAGCGAACCTTCAATGGCACAACTATTCTATCGATCTGTGAGGATAGGGCAACACCGAGAATAGACTCCCACTACAGCAGCTCACCAGTGTTGCGATTCTTGGCGTCGTGTAAACACGCGCGAATCGCAACACTGCAGCTCACAGTGAATCCAATTTGTGCCCCTGCTTTTCTTTTTCCAACGATGAGCGGCTGCTTCGATGCGTTTATCACAGACGGCATATTTCTCCGAATTTCTCGGATTATTCCCGAAGTTATGGATCTTCCGGTGAAAGGATCATGTCTCAGGCTGCACATAAACTCGAATTGGCGAACAGCCATGTTGACAAAAAGGCTGGACGATTCGAAGCCAAGTCAGAACTAATTTCAAGACAGACCGTCGCTGGATGTAAGTGGGCAACAGACAGAATGTGTCTTCACTCTTCAATTTCTAAGCAATGTTAGTCAATTGTCAAAGCACGTTCACTTTGACTTCGGTGAAAGCACTGAGATAATTGCTCGTACCGCATACATGGTCACTGGGCTAAAAAGAAGCATATGAGTGAACTAGGATGAACTAAAAATCTCTCATGAAGCAGAGCAAAGATGGCAAGTGCAAAATACCAAAGACGTTGAATGTTATTCCAGAAAGTTCCACTCTGTGCACAGTCCTGCATAAAAAAAGAATGTGACAAGATGAGATTGTCTCTAATACCCTGCTTCAAACACCCTCTGCACCAGCATAACGAAAACAATTTACAGTTACATCTTTTGGACAAAAATTCCCATGTCTAATAGATTTCCAATAAAAAAAACGATTATGGCGATATGCACTTCATGTATATTGCTTAATAATGAAATTGTAAATAATTGTTAATTATCTTAAATAGTAATTGAAATTTTCAATACTTTTAACAAAAAAATAATGAATACTCTATTATTCATCAAATAGTATATGATAAAACTTTTCATGTCGAATTATGTCCCATGAAACATCCTTCATGTAAAAATGCTATTCAAGTCGATTATTTTCGTACAGCCGGAATAATAATACAGACGACATCAGGAGGCAATTCTTCGGTATATGATCAGTAACGAATGATCAGTGATTTATGACAAGTGACTATGATTTCAATCCTCCGGTTTGATCAGCAACCACTTGTCAAGTTATGACTAGTTAATCTTTCTATCGGTGGTTAATGCGGGGCTGTGATTGGTTGAAAAATGGTGAATAAAACAGTGAGACAATTTATGGGAAATTTCTACAGGAGAGTCTTCCGTCATAGATTTTCAATTCGATTTTATGCTAATTAGCTAATATAGCATTCATATTTTATGAATTATTCTAATAATCATCATGATGCCAAATGATAAATGTGATATCATGCTTTTTAGTCTGAAACAATGAATTTCGCTGAATTCTCTGTCCTCGATCATAGAAATCTGCGACACGCGGTCTTCATGCGATAGACGTTTTGATTATAAACTATCTTGGACTAGTCTAACTAATTCTAGCAAATAACAACATTGATGAGAGATGGGTCCATGTTCGAAACTTCTGGGAATTGAAAAAATGCAATCCTCTTGTTTAGCAAATTTGACGAACACGAGTTAATGTGTGAAATATCATACATGTTGCATTGTCGGAACTGGACTAGCCACTGGGACACTGGTAAGAACAGGCTCAGGACAAAAATCGCTGGGAATAAGACCGTGCAATCTCGATGGTCAGCCCACCCCATTTAAACAATAATGCCTTTTATCATTTCAAAATGATCGGCCCCATTTACAGGATTATAAGAGAAAACGAGCCTGTAGAAGAGCAAAAATTGAGATTCCACCAAAGAACGTGACAAAGAGGTCATTTAGAAGCTTTTGCCACAGTGAATGGAAATTGTGCATTCTAATAAACGCAGTTATGCTTATCCTAGTTCTTTTCAATAGAAAGTTAACAACGTCTGTCAACATAATGACATCCTGAGAGATTCTGTGTGCATGCTGTTTAAGTTTCTCGAACCATTTTTCGTACTTGTTTAAGTCGCAGTCTTCCTGGCCTACAGCAGTCCAACACTGATTCAGTGTCATGAAATGTCTCAGCTGAAAACATTGTATTAGCAATGAGCTGTCAGGAGCACGGAGAGCATCACACAGTAAGTGACAGCTTTACGAGACACGAGTGATTACCAAGACGTAGATGATATATTTTTTTTCAAAATCGGCAACTGTGTGTAGAAAAAAATGACTCAATCATGCAAAAAGTTCTAAATACATCAGCTTGCAATGTTTTTTAAAAACTGTTCACTTCATCTAAAGAGCATATCTATCGCAGCATCTTTCAATCGAATATATATTTACCTTATATGAAATGCAGAAGATTCGTTCACAATAATTTTTGGTGAGAAGACCTTTGGGTCAATCGGTGCATGTGTTCTGTTGAAATTCATGCATGCGTTCAATTGAAACATACTATTTACATTTCAGAAGATACTGAAGATGTCTGATGGGTCATGCATCATAACAGAAGAAATACAATTTGAATGTGACTATGAATGATGCGTTTAATGCATACTGTCCGCATATCTCAGTGCAAAATTCTCGACCTGCCCAAAATTCTCACATGAAACCAGTCAGTATACTCCGCATTCAACTTTCTCAAAACTATGTAAGTAAGATAGGTTCCTGACTTTGCATTTCATATTACTTTTAACTATTATTTACACTAATGCGTAGAAAAAAATACTAATTGAATAGCTGCATGTAATTATGAGCTACTTTATCATTGATGAAATGACTAATTCATGACAGTCTTGATTATCATTCATTGTCAATTGGAATGATAGCTTGGACGGATTGGAGTTGGAAATTATTAAAAATTGGAAGATTAAATGCGTAAGAAATCCACTATTGATTAATCGATTACTGAAAAATCGCACTCCAACCCAGTGCTGGGCTTTATCAAAACGTGATGCCTCTTTGAAAATTGTAGGCTCCAATCTTTTCGTTCTATACAACAAGACCTTGTGTTCTTCTGACATCTCTTGACAATATGTGACATCCAAACTCAGCTGTATTTCTTATTTTCATGTGTAATGTTCTTAGTTGAACACCCATTTGTGTTTCCACTGAATTGAAATTATTGTCAAAATTTACCTTTCTTCAAATGAAAATTCAATTTTTCTAAGGAAAGAAATTAACAGACTAGCAACAGTAACAACAGAGATTCTTTTACTGCGATAGGAGACTCGATTTGTTCAACATCTTTTTTCTTCCAAATTGAACATCAAAAGATCTGCAGATCCAAGAGAATTTGCTATCTCTCACGAAACAATTAAATCAACCGGCTTCATCGATTGTGTGAGCTGCGATCAGAGTGTGTGTACTTACATAATGACATGTCGAATACAACAGCATGCAATACACGTTAAATTGATAAATAGAGCTCAACATTATCCAAGCTTGATTAGAACAATCTGGTTAGGTAAGACAAGACCACATTCTTGGGCATCATCCTGGGTAAATGCCAAGTTTCTCAGATTAGGTCATTATATTAATGGTTTAAATCAATCGATAAAAGTTTATTTAACTATCCGCTGCAAAAAAGGCAAAACACGCCTGCTATTCATAACATTATTCAAAATATTCACAACATATATACAATATATAAATAACATCGGTGAGGTGTCATCTGATTCGTGAGCACAGGTATCATTCTTCGTTGCATGATGTTTCTCTCCGGCTGCTGCTTAGTGCGCATCGCTGCACATTTTATCTCACATTCATAACAAAGTTATTCTTCGGTGAAGCATTCTGCTTTTCAATGCGACAAGCGGGTTCTTTGCAAGTTTTCTACTTGAGCCAATCCGAATCTCTTGTAGAAGATAGATCTTGGACACTCACCAGAAGATCGATTCTATTCGATTCCGTACCTGCTTAAAATTTACAGTCTTGCTAGCAAAGGGAACCCCACCTAAGTAAATTTCTAAGGTACATGTACCAATGAAGCGAACATGATTTTTCACATATTTTTCATTTTTCTATGCATCTATAAATGCTGCAAAGTTGTCAGAGCTCTACGATAAAATGGAAGCGGACAGGCCTTTTAGTTTGAAGATGCATTTCTATAAGAGAATGCCGCAATATAATCACCTGTTGATTAGCAGCATCGTAGAAGACTTCATTTGCGTCGCTTGATGGTTCAAATATCAATGGCTTCTTCTGCAAATAGCAGTAGTAATTGTTGTGACTCAAACTGGCCTGAAAAAAAATAAAGCATTATCGGAGCTTGAAATCACGGAATTTGTGTTTGCACTTTGCAGTCATGCATCTGTGTTCTGGAAAATCTAATTGCATTATCAGAAAATCTAACTTTTCTAATTACTACATACATGTATAGCTGATTAAATGAAGGAATCACCATGATAATCAGGCCTGTTGACTTCGCTCAAGCAAAAACAGACAGCCTAAAACCCCATTTAGTTTTCAAGTATAAAGGGTCACTTCGATATCTACTGTCAGAGTTTGTTCATTCCGAAACGTACAGAAAACAGTAATAAGAAAAAGACCAAAGGCAATCAAGTGGAATTGAACAAATTTTACTTGCTATTGTCCGCAAAAGAATTGTTGCTATTGAGTTAAATCATTTGTTATTGTTCCGATGGGTGGCGCAGATAAGCTGGATAACCAGTGAAGTTGATGAGTCTATACTGAAATATGCATATATGGTTAAATAATTTTAATCCTGAAATTGTCTACGGTAAGATATTAAAATTATAAAATTAGCTGACGCATTTTTTAATGCTAAAGTTGTTAGCTTGTAGGAACTAGGGGTCGTTATGCCGTTATTACCGCAAGCGGCTTTACGAGTATTTTTCTATTTGTCAGAATTACCGAAAACCGGTTTTGCGATTTCCAGACACCGATTTTTTCCACTGAGTTTCCATTGTGCAGTTTTGCTGAACAAATAATGCTACGGAAATGAAAGCTATCGAACCGAGAATGCTTCAAAATCACTGCACAAATAAATCAGTTATGTGAAAGTATCTTCACGACCGGTAACCATACTACAGGAGAACTGTTGTGAAGACATGCTGTTCCGAATATGGTAGAGAATACATTGTACTAAAGAAGAGGATGTCGACTGTCAATCTTCTGAAGAAGCAGAGGTGAAGATATCATCATAGCGATGAAGACTCTGGATCTGGAAGATGAATAATCTGAAAATAATCAAAAGCAATTCCAGAATCGTTGCACAAAATCGTTGATTTCAGTCCAGTCATATCAAGTGAACATTTCATCAGCAAGACAGAATAGCATATTCGGATTTCATCTTCAACTTATTTACGATTGTCTTCTCAACATTCCATCGACTTCAGTGGAAGCAGAGAGTACTTTCTACGATAAGCTTGTCTTCCCAACCGTTTGCCAGACAAAACACCAGATGTTTTGTGGTTCATTCACTGAAACATTTATCAGAAAGAAATTTTCGTAATTGACAACTGTGACTACTTTTAAGATAACGCACTCATATGTACTTACCACATTCGCTACTACAGATAAGTTTTCGTGTTTTCATTTTTAAACCGGTGATGCCGCTATTACCGGCTTTATCATTGCTAAAAAACCGAAATGCCGGTGCGAAGACCCCTAGCAGGGACGCAAGTAGTCTCAAAACAATAGGAGACTAACAAATATACAATGATTTCGGTATGGATATACGAGCGTATTATCCATGAAAACCTTAATGTTGTCATTTTTCTGATAAATCAACTGTGTTTCAACAAGTGAAAGTGCATTAACAGAAACTAGAAGAGAAATAACTAGCTAAATAACTTGATCAGCGTCACTTGGACTTGATTCAAAGTCTGCGTGCAGCAGCTATATGAATCGATAATAACAAAATTCGAGAAAATGAAGCACCTATATTTCAAATAGTGATGCTACATTCAATAAGTGAATGCTCACTTTGCACACTGCATTGTTCTCCATTTAATTTTAATTAGAATTTAGTCTAAATGCTAGTACTCCATTCAAATTTTGTGCCAAGTCGGCTGCCTTGCTTCATCTGCATGCTAAAGTTATGACGCTAATCTTGGTCGACATGTATAAGCTTCATGAATATTAAACAACACCATTTTCCGACACAACGGACTATCCAAGACTTGCATGCACTTGTCTAATGATCCTAAGCGTACATGAATCAATGTAAAAGTCACAATTCTTCAAAACAGTTTTATTATCAGAAGACATTATAACAAATAAAACATTACAAGTTGATATGCTTTACATTGAGGATCCTTATAAAGACCGTGAAGGACTGAGCGCAAATAAACACATTGTAAGCTACCAAATCAAGTGATCACGTCAAAATTCTCTTGATTCAATTGTCCATTGATGCATGTCTTCTGTGAAACAGCTACTGTTGGACTTTGACACGTTGTGATTACAGCATCGGTAGAGCACACATCACGCTGAGTTTCTCTGACATCTGCTCCGTTCTGAAAAAGGTAGCGAATTCATTAAATCCTAAGGATATAGATGCACAATGTGCATTGCAAATGATAGATTGATGACTTCCATAAAAATTGATTTGATTTGTCCCAAATTTTCCGCATTTCCTAAACTACTGTAGAGCATTTGATGAATAATTCAAGCAAAGCAATAACCTGATTGAACATACTCCCAATCTAAAAATCCATATGGCTTGGGTAGTAACAGATATCAATCATACTCTTCCGAATCAGGTGTCTGTAGAATTTCCATTATTTCTAGAGAGATGAGACGAGCTGAAGATACTGCCTACATGTGTCTGAAATGGTATTCGCATGTTAAATAGGTGTGTGGCAAACGGTGGTCGGTAGCACATGGATCTACATAAAGAAATGGAATTTTGACCATCTGTAACTTGCGAGGCGACTGGAGTTATAGCTTAAGAATTGACGTTTTATTGATGTTGGGTGACCATCTACGAATTAAAAATGATAAGCAGCTCATGCGCGAATTTAAGAAGAAAACGTCAGCAGCTCTCACACTGAAGAGAAAAATAAAATTCATTAAGTTTTATCAAATGCACTTAATGCACTGGTGCCTAACCTTGAGACTTCCACAACGCTGTATTCAAGAACACTGAAAGCCGTCATTCTTGAGATACGCACTATATGGCAACCCGTGACCACTGGAGTTTACGAACTCATATCCTGTTTTTTTATTCCAGTATTTCCCATCGTTGCAATTGACAACTTATTCAATGGGTCGGCAGCCTTAAAAGATGTCTAGATGCGTGAAATAAGGTGCATGTAATGTCAATAACAGCTAGTAACATGCTTATCAAAAAGAGCCGTACTGACGAGCCCATGTGGGGCGAAACGCATCGTCTACAGCTGCCAATGAATTATCGTACTTAGATTGTTCAAGTCAGAGGACATCTTTCTACTCTTTTCTATAACATGGTTATATCATACTACTTCTATTTGCTGACAGTCACTCAATTTCTTGCAATCACATGACGGCAATTTTGCAACGGAGTCACGGGCCGCAGGTTGCCGACCATTGCCTCATATTATAGTAAATTTCAACCTCTGGTGATCGTACAAATATTAGACAGAGAGTATTATGGCATACATCTACAATTACTTGACTTCAAATCCAAGTAAACAAGTACGAAAGCTGGGAATATATTATTAAAACCAACATTTATTATAGTTTGTAGAAGTAAATCCTTTATCAAATGTCACTATTTGGAAATTTCTAAAGGGAAGTAGGAAAACACGTTTTTTTAACCCTGGTGACTAAACATAATAATATTCTAGTCCGTTGTGACTTCACAGCATATTGTCGGCCTTTTATGGTTGTGATCATGTTTTCAGTGAATTGTTACCTCAATGTATTAAGACATAATACAAAGTTCCTATCTTGCCATTTTAAAATAAGCATTGCCGCATTTTAGTAACTTCATGTGTTGAAATGCATCATTTTCATTCACCATTGACATAAAACACAATATCATTAGTCAATTGCTTTCAGCTAACACAATTACTAGCACCTTACGATCCATCCAGTCGGATGCCACTCTGACAAATGAGAAACATGCACGCCGGAATAATTGATAATTATACTGCAAGTTTTAGCTGTCAAAAGTAAAAAGGAACAAGTGAATTGAAAAATATGGAGCTACCTAAGCACGCTTTCTTGCCTTCATTCCTCAATATTTTCAATTTCAATTTTGAATAATGTTTTCATTGTCTCCGCTTGTTTTGACAATCTTTCACCGACATTAGAGTTTTTCTGACTCAGTGCACGTGTTTATAAGTAGAAAGTGTTATCATACGAGTAAGCAAGAACAGCTCCAGTCAATATTTTGAATCAGCTAGGAAGAGATTATATTATTTGTATTGATAGAAATGATTGGCAGATGGAAGATATTTCCAAAGAGAGATTTGTAAAGCTACGACTCAAGACAGCTAAGTACCATCTTGTGTAAACATCGCCTTTGAGTTGAATGGACTTCCACTTTCAAGTGAGGATTTGAAAAATTAGGAGAATTGTCAGAGCCCGCATGGTGGTCTCCGTGTCACAGTGGTTAAGTGCTTGGACTAGCGATCTTTCAGTTCAGAGGTCGAGCCCCGAAAAAGTCATTGGAAGTCGCCAGGAAGGGCATTCGGACTGAAAGACCACAACGCTCCAGATTAAAGTCTGACTTTGTCAGCACCGTCAAAGAAGTTTGTGCTGAAAGGCTTGAAATTGAATGCTGCAAAGACGAAGATCATGGCAAGAGGCTGCAAAGACATGACAGAAAAGAAGTAACAGACAGCAAAATGGGCATGTGCGAAATACTGCAAAAATGTGGGATTTATTTCCATTTAATGCAGCATCTCTAATGGATGGTAGCATGCGCGATGGTCAGAAGTGAAATGGAGACTCCCTGCAGCTATGAGAAGTGCATGTCAGTTCATTGCTCATGCTGGAGTGCTTCTTTGTTCATGCTCGAAGGCGTGATCTTTGTCTTACTGGAGTGCACAATCATACCTTTACTCTTGTAGAGCGCCTCTCTAAATTAACAGCTTGACGGCTAGTTCTTTGTCACTTTTTTGCAATCAGGAGATCATCAGCAAGGCACGCTATGATGTGTGTGTGTGTGTGTTATGATGATGGTTTAATGTCACTACTACCCATACTGGGGACCTCGACGGTGCTGACTTGGTCAGACTTTTAACTGGGGCATTGTGATCTTTTAGCCTGGATGCCCTTCCTGAGGACTTCCAATGACATTCTCGGGGTTCGACCTCTGGACCTAAAGATCGCTGGGCCAAGCACTTAACCACTGTGCCACGGAGACCCCTAACTTGATCATTTATGAATGTGCGCTGCATCGGAGTCTTCAGTGGCCATACCGCACATTTGAGATGTGTAAAACTCCATCCACGTGTGGAAAAGCAGATCAATTTACAGGAATCATAGGAGTGAAAATTTACTATTTACAATACCATCCCGCAGAAATTATTTTGGAAATTCTAGGAAACAATGTCCACACGCCATTTTAAATATAGAACTGACTTTCATGTCAATAGGGAAGTGACGATATGGAACATGTATATGACAATACTTATGGAATCAGAGTGTTTACTCTGAAGCCGGGGAGAGAAAAATTCGGAGCAACAGGTCAAAATGTCAACAACTAAGATGGCACTCCGTCCCAGTAACAGTTTCAACACATAGTGGCAGGGGCTCAATAGCAACCGGTGTGTTTAAGAGAATAGCATCTAGGCTGTCGGTTCTGATGTGTTCTCCTGGAGAAGGAGTGAATAATGGGATCTATGATCGACTTGATCTAATACTCCAGCGTGCCGACGCAAGATCAGTGCTGTTATGGGTGGAGCATCACACGAGTAGCAGAGATGTCTGCAATTCAGACTCTCATTTACGCTTTAGTATTAATAGCTGTGTAAATTTAATGAGGTGAAAAATAAGGCTATTTTGTTAGTATGCTTGATATGTGTCATAATTTTGC
Source organism: Prostheceraeus crozeri (assembly GCA_907163375.1). Lineage (NCBI taxonomy): Eukaryota > Metazoa > Platyhelminthes > Polycladida > Euryleptidae > Prostheceraeus > Prostheceraeus crozeri. Next base: position 877,112 of record CAJQUW010014715.1, on the reverse strand, counting down.
ACATGTATCCCAACTGACCTTCTTGTGCAAAGAATGTAGCATTTAAGCTGTTATGAGCAACGAAGCTCTTTGCTATACGTTGAATTTCAGTAGAAAATGTCTTGAATAAAATACACAAAGGAATCTTATAATCAAATAAGTGAAGTAAAAGTGTATGACTCACCATGGCAAAATGCCTTCCCGCAGCCCGCAAACTTTCTTCGAAAGATAATGAAATTGTAATATTTTCATGTCGAGATGAATTCAGCCCAACAAAAAATTGCTCTGAAATTACAAAGTATTGATTGTAGACAGAAACGACGAATTACTCGCATTATTTTTCACATTCTGATTCTCAGAAGTAAAAACATAACACACATGGATTTTTAACGAGCAACTGAGCGCAATTTGCGCAGTTCTGAAATCAAATGTGCAGTTGCTTTTCTCGATTCGTGCAGTTGCAATTTTTTATTAAAGAACCTGATAACATAAATTCAAGAGCAAAAATGACAACACTCCTTTTTGTCACTTTGGTGAGTTGTCACTGCAAACTGGAGAATCTGATGAAATGTATGCGACCAACTGACTGGAGATCATTTTCGATAACGCCAACATTCAGGCTATATTCACGGCTATTCCACCTGTCACCGACTATTGAAGACATACGACAATATTATGTACAATGCGTTATTAGGTATTATGTTCAACATCGTCATGATCCCTTTTGACTAAATCAACATTCTGAATATGTTGCGATTTCAAGGAAAAATCTTGAACAAATTGACATGCTTCAATGTGCGATCGTAAATCTAGATAGAAACTTCAAAAATGATATTCGTGCACCGAAGCACAGAATGCTCCACATCAACCCCAACGAAGCACAAATCTCGCTCTCCACACCGAATCCTCATGAACACAGCACAAACCTCTCACTCATGATTATCAACAATCAACTTACAACCTTCAACAACACCCGAATCCAGGGCGTTAACCTACACACTTAACACACATTCACAACACACGCAAACAACATCTGCGAAAAGCAAGACACATCCTGAACATCCTTTAATGTCTCACTCCCATTATTAGGGGACAACGGCAAGAGATCATCGTGGCTACCCACAAGGCCATCACACGTCCTGGAATCCAGATCCACCGTGTGAGCACCAATCATCTCACAAACACCAAACAGTACAGAACAAACCTCTCAGAATCGACACAGAATGAACAAACGACACATGCTTTATGAGAAACATGTCCTCTCCTTTGTTGAACACCTTTGATGTCGGACAACACGCAAAGCAGCTTCTAAATATAGCAAAAGGCCAAACGTCATCCACTCTTATCTCCTCACTCAACACCCGTCTACCCACAAACAACAAAAATCCACAATCTTCACCACTAGGAAGAACACCTAATCTCCACTTACACAGCCACCCAATGTGACAACAACAATTCAAACAAACGTACACCCACCACGTCAGCACATGTCTAGCGCACAGACAAAACAAACTCACTAACTCAATCCTCCCGACAGCTCACAAGTCAGAACAGACACTCGGCAGACGCACACGCAGAACACATGCTCAACTCCACACCAACAAATCCCCTGGAAAGAATGAAAAATGAATATCTGTACAAAATAAACCCCTCTGCCAATTCTTCTCCTCCTTGCCCCTCTGTAAATCACAACCACACAATACGAATCCTCTATTCTCTTACACACATGCACAGCCCTCACACCATGGAACCACCTATGGGGACCTCCGTCAGGTGTGGGAGCTCGCCCGCCACTGACAGCGGGCAATTGGCTCGCCCGACAACTGACAACCCAATGGCAGCCAGGGAGTGGGTCGGCACCATCGACGTTTTGCAAAGTGGAAAATGTCCGTCATATCAACTCCATAACGTTGAAAGAAGCCATTCATTGTCTTGAAAAGATGAGACCACTAACCCTATTCAATGATTATCAGAACAGTATTAGAAAGCATTTTTATCATAACAAAATTTTTATGATTTCTTAGTTTGTTGAAAAATGGATTCGTTCGTAATCATGATTAATGACAGCAGCTCCCTATTGACATGAAGTCTAGACTCAAACCACACCATCGACCGGATGAGATGGAAGAACGAAATCAAAATTACGTTGGTTTGATTATCATGCCCGCCAGCTGTTTCCTTCTAACCGGATATTTCAAACCGTTCATCGCATCACGAAAGGACAAGTCTTGAAGAAAGAACATTTCCTCACGCGATCATCTTCCTTTATTATTTTCACTTCCTTCATCAATTTCAGTGCTTTACATGGAATCCAATTCAACGAGTATCAGGAAGATGTTCGCGTGGGGAAGAGTGACGGTTGATAGAAATGTCAGCACGATTTGAAGTATATTCTTCTTTAATTTGAATGAAATTTGGTGAAGTCGATTCAGAACTGCTCCTCCATAAATTGCATGGAATTGTAATGTCATCAGAATAGTACAACGAAGATCGCGAATAATGCTTCACATGAATTTTGCAAGTGAATACGGAGTGTTTAGAAGTTTTGCAGTCCTTCAAGAATGATTTGAAGAAAATAGAGTTTGAAGTCAATCAGAGGAATGAGAAACAAGCTAAGGTAATTGGCAAGCTGACTGGAGATCATTTTAATGAGACAATATGCATTATAATGAGAACTTCTATTGATCACAGCCCGATTTTATGAAAGATACCAGGTATACGAATGAGGGCATGACGGCCACCTAAGGAAGTATCATACAGGTGCGGTAGAGCGGATCACACTGTCGCCAACCCGGACCCCGCATAACTTGCATATATCAGGGATGGTCCGCTCCGATTGCCAATTCCTCATCTGCGAATCATCCCTGATATCAAATGGTGGAGACCAATTTCAAGTATCTGATGACGATGAAATGATGACCATTCATATCATAAAGCAATCCATCTTTCTTATGCACTAGCTACTTATTTCTCATTCACACTATTAAGTAAAACCTGAAAAATGATATAAGAAATAGATCTGAATAATTCAGTTTCTATTCGTCAACTGGTAGTTGTGAGATGCAATTTTTAATAGAAATCATAATGAATATATTTCCAGCGTTTCTTTTACCAGGTTGAGCATTCTCAAAGGTGCGGACAAAAATAACGACTCAAATTAACAGTGCAAAATATAAGTAATTAATTGATTACATGATATGAAAATCTTACATTGCAAACAAGGCTACAGGCACCTGGAAAAGTAATTCTTTTAAATTTGCATGGCTAGCTTACATGTCAACCAAGTGTGCTTGAAGGTGTAGTTCGACCAATTTTACATATCGTGATTATTTGCTCAATCAATGCTGGCCACATCCCTGATCCCTGTCTCCACCTGCTCTCATCTTCATCATCATTAAAGCGCAAGAGCTTTGCAAACTTTCGTGATGACGTCATCTCGGGCAGCTCTCCAGTGAGAGAGAGTGGTTCAACATGCATGCGCTGACACTGTCATCGTTGACAGGGAAGTTACTTGACCTGCCTCGGCCACGCAACGCCGACACATTCTCAACCGCAGCAGAAATGAATGACGGAGGTAAGCTGTATGCATCATTCATCAATTGAAATGTCGAATTATAGAGATGAATCTCATTCAATAAATATGATGATCTGCACTGTATCATGTAAACTATATTGTTCATAAATATACTGTAACTCGAGCGAAGTCGTCTTATTTGATAAATCATTTATATAAGTTTAAAGATGTTAAGATAATTTTCGCTTATTTTTGTCTAGTGAAAATTTGTAGAGGAATTATCAATGTTGTTATCACTCATATTCTTGCAATTAAGAGCGCAACACTTCGCCATGGTGGTAGTCGAAAGTCGATGGACAATCAGTAAGTGACTATTAAGCGCGCAGTTTCAAGGCACTTCCAACGCCTGGCTATAACCTCCTCTGCAGCACCGATTCTATGTTCCTTACGTCTGTCTGTAGTGACGTCATCATCAATTCTGATTTCGACTGCAAAGGACACTACTTGGCATGGCGACAGGTGTCCCGTTTAAATCAGAAGGAGAGAGTTAAGACTGAGACAAAGTTAAAAATTCGACAAAACTATACTTTTAAGTTCTTCTGACCATAGCTTACATTCATCTTGCTTGAAGGTTCATGAGTATCACCCCACAACACATACATTGAGAACAACGCGACCATAGTTTGTGACCGAGCCGTGACCTTAGCGAGGTCCTTTATCAGTCCTTCAATCATTTGATGCAATGATCACGGTTGACCTCTGGGAATGGAAGGGAATTCATTCCCATACGCAAGCAATATCCGATAATGAAATGGCCTGGACGCTGCTGAAATGGTTGGACTTTTCTGGAGTGTTATGGTACTTTTATTTCGGATGCCTTCTTGCCAACTTCCAATGATACCTTCGGGGCTCGACCTCTACACCAAACGATCGCTAGGCCAAGCACTTAACCACTGTGCCACGGACCCACCAGTGAGAGAGACAAAATGTAAATTGCAGTATTATGGATTTTGATCGCCTAAGCAAAATGGACGATGCGTCATTAATTATTTCGGATTCGTCGGGTCGCGCCGAGCACCGTGAAGCGCAATACTATCGCGCTCCAGCTACATCAGATCTGCCGAACATAGAAGGCAACAGGACATGACCGCTCACAAGCATGCGCGCCGACTGGATACAAGATCTGACGCTTCTCATTTGTGTTTTTATTCATTTTATACCAGTAAAACGTCTTTGAATTGAAATTTGAAAACTAAGCTCATAGGTGAAGACAAGACATCATGAATTGAGTTACATGTTAACTAAGAAAAAAGAAAATACAATAAACTATGATAACGTGCAGTAATCTTCAAGCAGCCGTTACTTCTGAATCGCTCTCCCCATTCAGATCATGCAGAAGTTTCTTAAAGAATAACATTTCATAAATTCTTAGATCTTCTTGCTCACAATTCTTTAAGATCTTGAAACTCTCTGTATAAGTGGCTTGGTCGCAGTGGCATTACATGCGATGTTCACCTTTTTCGATGTCGCCGAGATTTCCGATGTTCTTTAACAATGTCGTAACGCACAAGCTCTAATTATATTAACAGATCATAAGGAGAGGCTTCTGTACTGGGTTTGCAGTTTGTTGTAATTGATAACACCTTCTGACTGTGGTGAGCATTGGTTTGATGGGAGGACCAAGTTGCACGTTCATATGGTGTTAAGAGTTTCAAAATCTCGAAGAAATATGAGAAGATCTAAGAACATATGAAATGTTATTCGCTCAGAAACCTCATCAAAACCTGAGTGGATGGAACGATTTTGTGAAACAAAGGTTGCTTGATTATTGCTATTACTTAATTGGGGCACCCGCTTTATTGGGAGGGTTTACTAAAGCATTTGTATCACTTATGCGTACGGTACGATTCTATCGCTTTATAAGGGCACTTGAAAGAACAAGCGCCGCAACTTCATGTCAATACACTGGTGTGTCTGAAAATTAAGCGTCGCAGCTGTCTGAGTGCGAAATAATAGACGCCGTGGGTCTTATTACGGTAAATACGGCGACCACAAACTGCGGTAATATGAATATGCATCATGGTCGCCTCACTCACAAAGTGGTTAGGTGTTTGCCGTTTGGTCTAGCGATCTTTTAGTCGTCAGGTCGAACCCCAAATAACATCTGGAAGATGACGGGAAGGGCATCAGGAATAAAAGCATCACAAGGCTCCATCTGACTTTTTCACCAACGTCCAAGCTCCTAGTGGGAAGTAGTGACGCTAAGACTTCATTTGTTGTCCGACTCTCAAACTAGGTGAATGAGGGACAATAAATGAAGAGAAGAGTAGGATTTCCATTTACTTAAATTTGATTAGTAACACTAGAACACCAGAAGTGTATTTCTTATAATGCAATTTTACATTTAGAATATTTGAAGCTTACCCATTGATTGCTGCATTCAAAAATGAATAAAGACCTTTCGATCACCATCTTTCGAAGGCACATTATTTTGTATTTTTTAACTGTCAAATACTATCAACCAAAACTTTGGGGAGCACCTTGATTTTCCGGTTGGCATGAAAATGATCTCCCGACGGCTGGTCAATTATATGAATAATATGTTTGAAGATTTTCCATGACTATGTTAAGTGCTTTCTTTATCTACGGATCAGCATTAACGGAATAATGTGTGCACTGTTTGCGAGATTGAAGTTACCGATGAGGGGAGTGTAATAACTTATAAGCTTCATAAGTCATTGAAATTCGGCAGAAAGGGCTCCCTGTCTGAAAGCATCACTGCGCTGCAGAAAAAGACTGACTATGTCAACACGGTTCAAACCAGTAGTGAGTTCATCAGTCTGAGTTTCATTTCATTCAGTGACTTCACGGGTGAAGTCGCTTTACATTTTTAGATTCTATTATTCAATTTCCGTTTTTCAAAGATGCTACTCTGTCCTCTGATAGTAGTATCATTGATACATAATATTTTGTTATTAGTTATATTTTTTAATTGTTTACTGGATTGTACTGTGACAAAGCAATTCATCTCTGTGACTGTAATAATTCACCTTGAGTTCAGTGACAATAATACAGCAAATACGGGGGGACTACATAGAAGCCTCGTTAAATACATCATTATGTTTCAAGGTCAATTAAATTTCAAGTTTCTAAGTGACTGAGTGCTGCTCTTTGTTTTCATGTTAAAAAAATCGTACTTATTACTCAATTGCACACAAATTTTCATGTCTTCTTGTCTTCACGTATATGAAAATTCTGCCCGATTCGAGTTTGGCAAAAGCACGACTCGTACGGACTTAGTTTAATCATATGATAATTGATTATATCAAGTGTGCAGGGTGTTAGCGATCTTCCCGCGGACTTTTGAAGTCTTTCATCTAGGTCACAAATATTGTGTTCATCACTCATAATATCATAGATAGCTAGGCTGGCGTTGTTCGCATGGTATATATGTAGATAGATAGCTATGATGAGATAAAATTTAAAAATCATTGATATTTAAAAATCAAACTCTTCCTCCACATAACCTTAATCTCATCACTTTGAGTGCATGTTGACTGTTGAAATGAATTACAAGGACTATATATGAATCATTTTACCCATCAAATCGGCAAATCTAATCTGATTTAATACGTTCAAATCCGGTACACCCTTCATAGCAAAATCAGTGTTATCTTCAGCGAAATGCACGCAGGATAAACTTTTTGATCCTCATTATGGTATGCTAGTCATCTGCATTCTTAGATCTTTCTTACTTTCAGAGTCCACAATTGTCACTTCAATGCCAATTAGATCTAAATCTTGAGCCAATTCCTCGACAATCCTTAGCCCCGTGGAATCAATGAACGTGACGTGACGGCAGTCAAGGATGATGCGTCTTGTCACTTCTGTTTCCTCAGATTGTTCACGGATGCTGAGATCGTTCAACGGAAGGCTCAGCGACCCATTCTGTAAGCCTCCCTTCAAACGTGACATCGACAACGTATACGACCGCAGCTTCTCGGCCGAACCGAAGTAAAGTGGACCATCAAGACGAATGACACGTGTCCCAGGTGAAATTCGAAGCTGCAAACGGGATAAGGAAGATATTCAGACTGAACAATAATACAAACTCGAGCATTTTCTAGATAAAATCGAAAGCAAAAGGATTTTCCACTTCATCATCATTTTTTGGAATTCTCTTTCTATTGGAGACTAAAAGGCAGCCGAGCAGACCAGCTAACGGTTCGGCGCGGCTGTTGATAAAATAATATCGACCTGGCTACAATCTCACAGCATTTTTAGCTGATATGAACTGTCAAACAAATATTTAAAACATTTCTATCGGTATGCGAAAATTCACCCAACTCCACACTACTCACATTTCCACGGACTTGTCTCATAACATCGTCTTGCATGAACACTGCAAGCTGCACAGTGTACACTCACACAAAAGCGAAGTTCAATAAGATTCAAAAAGATGCAACCCATCCAGTGGCTCTGTTTGAGACATGGTCTGCTCATGCGCGTAGCTCATGGGGTATGTGACATTGCGTTAGAGCTACACATGTATATTAAGAAATCCGTCGACACCTTGTATTCGAGTCTCATCAGATGAGGGACCTCGGTTATGGGATAGTATATATTTTTGACTATTATACACACAAGAATTTCTGGATTGAAGAGGCCTGGAACACTGTTTTTTTACATTCCGATTACACTCTCTTGGGGCCCAGCGATCGGTCGAATTCCATTTCTTCTCCATAAGGCGATTAATTTCGCACAACATAAAACTTGTATGACGTCACTCGGAATGTCTCTACGGAAAATCAGATTCAGTGGATCAATTAGAGACTTTAAGAAGACGATTTGTGAACAAATCGTTCCTCAGAAATCAGCAGTAGACGATATGGAGGTACAATAAGCTAGTCCAAAAGAAGATACATGTATGATTCCAAGAAGACACACCAGATGACTAGATGCATGTATCTTTCAAATATCCTCAATACAGCAAGTTCTCATAGAATATATACTAACTAGTACATATCCAAACATAAAATTGCATGAAAAGAAGTTTATGTGCATGATACACATGTAATGCAACATACGTGCAAGCATCTACAAGTTGTCGCAAGCGTATATGTACGTATTAAAGCTCATAATTTTCTGAGTCACATCAGCAAGCTAGATTGGGACAGCCTTCATTTAAAATGTCACCAGGCTAGAGTTAGAAATATTACGTTACAGCGGTTACACCTCCAGAGGTATCAAAACAGTTATTTCCAATAAGACTTACAGGTGAACCTTGTGGTGTTTGGTTTTGTAGCTCCTGTGGAATGTCCGACACAAGCTTCGCTGAGAGTGAGTGAGCGCGCGCCACCACAGTGAGCAAGGAAAAGGCGATGCCTGCGAGCAACCCGATACCGACATCCAGGAGCAAAGTGCACAAAAAGGTGATAAGCCAAATAGCCTGCATAAAAAGAAGAGGGCAATGTACAAAATATATCAATACTGGAATAACAACTATGTTCTTCTAAATGAATATTTCTGCTTTATTAGCTGATCATAGGCAGATTCACAGACTCATTGTTGACTCACAGTTTGTGACATACAATGCAGCTCATTACACTAAAATCCGATGTTTAGGGACTCTATTTCTGGTTGACGATGCACTGCAATAAATATCAAGGCAATGCCTTCTTGTCAGTCAAATTGTTGCTTTCTGTAGTGTCCAGTTTGCATGTTGTTCATTGTCGGTCAAACATGTTGAAAATGTGATGAGAAATTATATTAGATTCCAATTATTCAGTCTGTAGATTCCAACACTTGAAGAAATGTGAGCTCTACCGTCATGACGATGAGACGTTAGTAAACTTAAAGCACATAAACTCATGAGGGGATGTTGGCAAAATCTGTCCAAAAGACCATAAATCAATCGACGAGGAAAAAGGAGTTCAAAATCATGACCAATGACGATTCTTTTTCATTAGTTCATTTAGCGATTAAATTCATAAAGCTTGGTGAGAGGGTTAAACCGCGACCGGTCCGGTTTCTATACTGCGACAGATTTGAAATGAATGAAATAATTTATGGCAAAATTCGCATGCCAGAGTTTATGTGCATTTCTTTATATTGTCGAAATCCGTCTTTCAGTTCGACCGATGCTCAAGACATTTGTTCATGAAAATAGTGGAAAATATACATTACCCACAACTACTTTTAATCTTCTGAAGGTAGTATGGAATTTCAGTATCTTTGCGAAATGAAATTTCTTAAAGGAAAGTAGGCAGTAAATAATCCAGTTTTATTAACCCTAGGAAGACAGAACATTCGACTCTACCAGGCTACTAGAAAGGCTTGGACGAAAAAACGGGCCAATTGATCTATGATCTAATCACTGATTTATTACTGGGAGACACTGTAGATCTTCAATTTCCTTCTGTTGACTATGAAGCCAAAAGAGGATTACTTTGCAATCATCGATGAATAAAGGAAGTTTTTTGCGTGACCACAGACCGCAATGCCAAGCAGCCTGCCAGTGGCTGCGTATCTTCATGGAAAGTGGTTGTTGCCATTGCCGACGCGGATTAACTGCCTGCATCGCCTTTAGTCGTGAGAAATAGCGAAGCAGCTTCATTCTGTACGTTTGCTTCAAAACGCAGAATATCAGAGGAAAGAGCTCTGAAATTTTAATGACATGATACGAACTCCGCGAGACTGCGAATAAATCAACCGGAATTGAAAATGTTGATGACATTAATGGATGCATCTGATGCTGAAGACGATGGTGTGAGGTCAGACGACTATAGCGCTGAAGAAGTCGATAAACAGCCATTATGGAAAAGAGGGAACATTAATTTAATAAGAAATCGAACATAGGCCCATATTCATAGTACATTTCTAACTGGTCGTCCAGCTGTTTCAATTCGGATGTCCATCAAGTCATTGTCTCAAAAGATAATACATCCTCGAGCAAGAACGGAACACAATAGTCAACGTTATCCTCAAAATCTGCGTGCGGAAGATTATCAAATGATCATATTAGGTTGAAGCTGCATACAAAGGACGCTTCTGTTATGTTTTAAGGGCGCAATCGGCCTATTTCGTCATTCTGGAATCAACACGATGGTCTTCTGGTCTTCTCCAAAACAACATCAAGAGAATGACTCAAACTGTTTCTTCGGCATCTGCGCTTTGATGACCATAGTTCAAGACTATGCCGTCGTCAGTGAGATCGTTACGCTCCCGTTAGGAGATCGTTGCGCTCTAGGAAACAATTAGAGAGAATTTCATTTTGAATGTCACGTCAATTTCTTTAGTCTCCCCAAGAATATGTTTGCTGTTAAATTACTCTATTGCTAAAAAGTATTTACACATCCGAGCTTTCGCGACCGGCTCGCATTCTCAGAATCGACAGGAGGACTTTTGATCCCGAAGTTCCGAAGAGAGTTACATGTGAGTTACAGAGTGACAGTTACAACAAGGTTACACGTACATTCTGGAGGAATTTCCTCTGCGGATCATGCTCTAAGATTCTTTGTAGGCACTGTTTTGCATGATTGCCCTTTAGGGATTTTATGAAGTTCAAATTTAAATAATGAGTGCATTTTTCTTTTTAATGGGTCGTTGCGTACATCAGTTCAAGTAGGTAGTCGATGCTGGAAAGTTTAAACCAGTTATTATTCTTTTAAAGCTGTGATTGAATTTAGCAACAATTCAATAAAAAAGGTCACGAGAGGAAATTTTGTAGCATAAATTGAATGGACATGTAATGAAAATGGGTCAACTGATCCGATTCGTCTTAAAGGAGACTTATAATTTGTTTCTATCATAAAACTACCAAAAGTGGATAATTTATCGTTACAAATAGCAATAACTTTACTTACGAAATCATATTTCGACGTCCGCCACAGCCTGGGTAACTCTGAGAATTGTTTGAATAATCCTTTCAATGATATCAAAATGATGCAAGACAGGATACACTGAAAATTCAAATCCAAATACATCAAGCAAAGTGCAAGAAATAATTTCAAAAAATTCTTTAAAGAAATCCCGAAAGTACCAATAAGCTTATTTTCTTCAACAAACTTCGCAGTTGAAGTTCAAAATCGATTTGAATATTTTCAAATAAAAGTTTTAACATTTTTGGGATAAGATTCTAGATCTTACAAAAATTATTTCAATGTAACATATTTTGCTGACTTATAGAAAACTAAATAAAATAATAATTGCATGATCACGTGACGCGCTGGCTGTGAATCGAATGTTTTGAAAAGATTCAGTCTCCGTCATTGTTTTTATCATCGAAGTATTTTCGTCGGTCAGGCCGCTTCAACAAATTAATAATGAAATAAATATTGTAAATTTGTCTACCAACCACTCAGCAGATACATCATCGCAATGATGAATGTTCTCGTCGTAAATCTGTACTTAATAGGAGTACTAAATACATGTATTTTCGAGGCATCACTGTATCTTCTATTTGCAGATTGCCAGTAGTGCGTGGTATTTATTCATTGTTTTACAACTGCAGTACTTCACCTACATTATCTAATCAATGTTGGAAAGAGTTAATAAATGTCTGATATGTGACTTAGTATCATATACACGTATTTGCATATTCGATTTTTATAAAATGCAATTAATTTCGATCAACATCCATTAGATGTCTACAGGTGTAGAAAGAATCAACTACAGTATAAAATTTGAAATTCATGCCATAATTTACGCAGTATAGAAGTCTATGCAGCAAAGTGGGGCTATGCAATATACAGAACTTAAATTTGACTTTAAGTTAGCTGTATCTTAAGGTGTGTAAGTCTTAGACACAAGTGCGCCAATACTTGTTAAATCCATGTACAATTCTGCACCCATTTCCATCTTATACACAGTGAAGTTCAACCCGTATAACGCAGTCGCGCTGCTGTGAAGCAACGGGGAGATCTACCTGGTACGTATGAGATTAGATCATGTCAAGCCTTAACATTTTAAAGACCTTCAAACATGTGAAAAGGATCAAATTTCAAATGGACCACTAGGGGTAAGGTCTAGTCCCAGCCGAGAAGCGCTTACTGAGTCAAAAATGGTCTGCTAGGGAAGGTATTCCTTCAAATGCCGCCAAATTTGGCTTTGAAGTATACCTCAGTGGCCCTTAAGTAGATGGTCAAGCATTTTGACAAGTTGTGACCATGTAATGTCTGCCAGTGGGAACGTACCACTTGAGCTCATGAGGGCAAACCATAGGCTATAATAAATATATGCTTTATCTTCATTATGCTCAAAGATTCGATATGGGAAAATCCCAGCTTCAATTACAAATTATACAAAAAGAAATATCGATTCCCACGTACAACTCACGAAGTCTAAGAAGATCTTATTATCAAATACATGCATAAGGACATTTCTAATCAACTGGGACATCGTCAGAAATCGCTTCTTGCAGCTCACAAAATAAGGTATGAAGGTTTCAATTTCTCACTCTTCAATACCTTAAGTTTCATTTTTGGACATTGATTAAAGTTATAAGAAGAAATGAGACTGCAACTTTAGAACAAGTGAGTCAAATGTGAATTTTGGACAATAGAGAAATTCATAGATGTCAGCGCAAACTACCAGTATCCTCTGTGGTATAAAGTTGAATTATATAATTTTATTGAATCATGTAAACTTGGAATTGTGTTGTGAGCTTTCATCCAAGTCTAGGCGCAAAATAGTGGGTGGGTAAACGCGATAAAAGTTTTACATCCTCGTTAGAAAGACATACATGCTAATCAGAGTAATCAGGCATCATTGATTTTCAGAGCGAAATTTATTCAGCGTAAGTGGCTTTAGATCTCTCATGAAAAGGCGTCTGCGTGGTTAGTCTGAAATCAGTCAGTGCTCGCCTAGACCACTGGTCCAACATCGAATTTTGCAATTTTCCGTATAAGATAGACGCTGGATAATAAGATTGCAGGATTTCCCATCCTGAAGACTTCAATGGACGCACACACTAAATATCAAAAAATTGCAATAGTGAACCGAAATTAGTTTTTATTTGATTTTTCAAGCGTCTTTAGTTTCAGATCTAATTAATACAGAAGTGAAACAGGCATACGGTTTCCACTGAAAATCAGATTGCTTGAGACAATTCCCGACCTCTAAGAGTTTAATATTGATCTGATGGATCGAAAAATGTTGACTAATGTACTGGTAAGAAAAATTTGGAGGTCAGAGATCGAAGTCTCCATTTTTCCGGAAATATTCATTCAAAAAATTACTTCATCGTTTCAATTAATCACCTTTTTCGAAACTTAACATGTAATTCTGTAAATGCATATAATGCAGATCACACTTATGATGAACATCGTATACATTCTTCTTCTCATGTGCCCTTTCCCACTAGGCAGGGTCGGCCGTCCGAATTTCCGCTCTCAAAAAGGTCCGGTTTTCCGCGTCGGTTTCCTTCATCTGCAACGTCCTTCCTGACGTTGTCCCTCCACCTCTTCCTTGGTCTGCCTCTTGGTCTTCTGTCTTCCACCTGGGAGTCCATTACCTTCTTGAACGGGTTGGAGTTCGGTTCACATGACCAAACCAGTGCAATCTTGTCTCACGCACCTTCTCCATGATCCTTGCCACGCCTACCTGGTTTCGAATGTTCTCGCTCCCTAAGCTGTCTCGGAGAGTCACACATCTGATCCTTTGCATTCGGCTCCATACAGTAGCACGGGTCTTATCATCGTCTTGCATATTTTCGTCTGCAACTTTATACTCATTCGTTTATCACACATGATTGGTACCAGCTACCCCTCCCCCCCCCACCGCTTGGCCCATGCTGCAGTGATTCTTGCTTGTACTGCAGTGCTCGCGCCGCCCTTTTGGTGCAAAGTGACTCCTAGATACTTGAACTTTTCCACTTATTGCAATGGCACACCTTCTCGATTTCTTATTCGTGAGGCTAAGCTTCTGATGGCTATTACTTTTTTTGTACTTTAGCCTTGAGTCCTTTCTTCTCCATCTCTTCTTACCAATATAACCATCTTCGTTGTAGTTCCTCTTCCGATTGCACAATCACTATCAGGTCGTCCGTAAACAACAAATCCCATGGCGTCCGCTCTTGCACGTCTCAGCAACAACATCCAGCATAACTATGACCAAGACCGGGCTAAGAGCTGATCCTTGGTGGAGTCCCAGTTTGATGTTAAAGTCCTCCGTTTTGCATAGTCTGTTCTTACAGCCGTTTTTGGTTGTTTGTATGTCATAGCAATGAGCCGCACTAGTGGTTCAGGTACTCCTCTCCGTGCGATTGCATGCCTTCTCTAATTCTACAAAAGTGAAGAACATATCTTCATTTACTTCGAGATGTTTCTCATGTAGCTGTTTGACAATGAACACAGCGTCCATTATCCCTTTTCCTGCACAGGAACCAAACGACATGCTGATAACGGCGATCAACTTACTTCGAGTACCTTCTCGAGCAGTTTCAACGCAATCATATTTTTCGTTTCAACTTATTTAAATTACATTTTTGTGATCGCACCACTCAGTGATGTATTCGGTTTCTGCAACTTACAAATCCGCTGCAATTCATACTCAAATACATCGCTACTTCTTTTCCGAATATCAGTAGCATACCATTCTATCGATTCATGTTAGCGCACGGAGCAGGCATGGAGACTAGAGTTTGTTTTTCTTGAATTATGGATGTTGATAAAGAAGTGTATGTAGAAATCTACAGCGAGCGCATTGCCGTAACTGTAAATTGCGCCCCCACCCCACCCGAAAAGATTATTTAGAAGCGATAGCCCCACGGTTTCAATGACCCTTCAAAGTGAAGAGAATTTACTGAAACATCTAAGGAAATCGCATTAATTAAATAGAAAATATTTCTTCATGAAAACGTTCATTTTTAAAAATTAGGATTATATTCGCACAGCATTAGGGGGTTATGGATCACAGCATTTTTTCAGAGCAAATTGTGGTGCTGAATGGTAATGACTGACAGAATCTCTTCATCCGACGAACATATTCAACTGGCTAAGTTTACTTGTACTTCTAAGGGCGGGCCTAACTACATCGCCTTTTAGCGCGGGCCGCCTCTGATCGTGGGCTGCAGCTACGGCTCTCAGCGGGCCCGTATGGTATGCCGATATACTACAAAGCAGAAATGTCGGCTACTCATTGTCTAACTTACGCGCTTACAATCTTACATAAAACACCAGTCTGAAGTTTTGATGAATATCCAATGATCTAACCACCTGATACTAAACAGGAAGAATTCAATTTCTAATACCTTATAAGGCAAGGAAAACACTCCATGGATTGAACTAGTAAAGAAATAGGTCCTACGAGGAAATTATAATTCGCACTTTACTGTATTTAACAATGGCGTCAATGAACATTTGCAAAATGATGTTCAGCAATGTAATAGTAAAACAAACCAGCTTTTTGATAAAATTGAAATCAAATGAAATTACAGTATTCTGAGCATTAAGCTTTTCCTACTGTAAGAGAAAGTCGAGGACTACATCTGAGATTTTGAATGAAACAACAAGATATAATTTGTTTCAAAATCAAAGTTGGAATATAATCAGAATAAATATTATTCAGAATTCTGCTTTTATAATGTGCAATTGTCTGAATATAAATCTCACAATATTTCTTGAACTTTCGCAACTACAGTTGTTTCCCTAAAAAGCGAATCAGGGCTTTAAAGATTTACAAATGACATAAACACTTAGTTACGTTTTTCAATCATGCGTTAACCGCGCCCCGAAGAGAAATATATTATTCACCTTCCCACTCATAAGACGAATCATTTACACGGAGAGAGAAAACCAACACCAACACAAAAGCGAAGCGAGAAAGTCGCGCTTTTCATACGTCAAACCCACCATTCCTCTGTCTCTGATTTCATTTCGGCTCAATAAGCTACAATTACAACTAGAATTGGTTAATATCAACAATTTAAAATATATGTTTCAAATTCAATTGTCAAAATCTCATTTCTAGTTTCACTTACATTTGGCACGGAGGAAAATAGTGGTCCGATAGCCAGAAGTACCACTAAAATGAGCACGGATGAAATTAAACCAGCCAGCTGAAAGAAATCGTTGAACTTCATTACATAATATTTCCAAGAACTACTTGTATACTTCTGATTACTAACTTTAAAAGTTATCAAATCTCAACAGATGTAACCACCGCGAGACATGTTCCGGCCTGTTGGGCCTCATCAGTCGTGTGTAGGTTTGAACCAGCGACGTTGGAGCTAAAGGACGTGCAAGCATACTCTCTAACCACAAGGCCACCGGACCATCTGTTGAGAGCGAGAATTGGCCAGGAAGGCACTGCTTTAACGGAGGCACGTGGAGGGTTTGCACACAGCATTCTGCAATCACTTAATACCGCATCCGAGATTGAGGAGCTTCACGCAGGCTTAAAGCAGTGCCTTCCTGCCTAATTCACGCTCTCAACAGCTGGCCCGGTGGCCTTGTGGTTAGAGGGCATGCTTGCACGTCCTCTAACTCCAACGTCGCTAGTTCAAACCTACCCACGACTGATGAGACCCAACAGGCCGAAACATGTCTCGTGGTGGCTACATCTGTCGAGATTTGATAAATTTATCAATTGGCAGGTTCTTGTCTTAACTTTAAAAGGTAAGCCTTGCAAATGAACAAAACCACAAAAGGAAGTAAATACCTTACCTGAGATTTTCCACCCATTTCATCTTGAACCATTGAACGTGACAGGGATCCAGCCGCGAGATACGCCCCAAAAAATGGAATGATTGTATTGGTGAGACCCAATGCAAATGCCTCTTGGTTGGCATCTAAACTATATCGGTGTTTTCGAGAAAATATCTTCGCTAAAGAAACCGTGCACGCAAATAGAAAAAAGGCAATCGTTAAAGCATCCAAAACAACTTGAGACATGATATGAAAGCGAGGCAGACGAGGCGTCGGAAATCTGATGAGAGAGAGAGTGGGATAAACATAAATCAAATATTGCTCATAACTTTGTGATCGAAGATTTATCAACGTTTATTACCAAAAACTCGAATAAAGGAAAACCTAACTAGATAAAATTTCTATATTCGGAGAAGAGGAAGCTCATAAAACCTGATTAAGCATAGTAATAAAGTCAAATTCATTAAACCGATTCTGTATCGACTTTATTGTCAAGCATTGGTCAGATGCATGTACAAAAACTTCACCCACTGTAATCGGAGATCATGATTGCTGATCGCTATTGAGGAGGGTATAACCAAACCTTCAGCGATAAATATCAGCACTGGCCCTGTAGCATTTTGTATTTCATTGAATGAATCGAAAGTGTGGTTTTACTTTACACATACATCACAAAATCTAGTTATATACTATAAAATGTAAACAGATGTAGTATAACTTTCTACAGCAAGCTTGAAATTTAAGTAATTGGCATTTCTAAGGAAGATTTATTGTGCATTATCCAAACAGAAATTTGATTTGCACAGTTGTATGAAACAGGAAAATAGGAACACACTGTAGGGCAATTATTAAAAAAATATCCCTCATAGTTAACCTTATTATTCTCCATATTATTTTATATTTTTATTACATAAAACATTTTCAGAAATCGAATGAATCAGAGCGCTATTTCCATGAATCAACATGTTAAATTACATACATGTAGATGCACATGCACAGAGCATGTTGAGTCAAGAGTTAAACATGTAAATGATTTTTCGGAAAAATGACGAGCTGATAGGACGAACTAGCGGGATATAAGAGAAATTCTCAAATTTTCTCTTTTTGCATATTTCATGACAATTTCGAAAACGAGAAAACTTCTTGAGACGGTTTGACAGGATTCTGTCAGGCTGTATTGAACAGCTGCCTATCCTGATTGGCTAATGGTGAACCTGAGAGAGGAGGGAATTATCAAAAATATCAAGGCTTCTCCTTTAGCTGTACTCAAAGTTTGTTTAAATAGGCCCACCTTTTACCACTCTCTGCTTTACTTATTGCAACCTTGACAAAGCCGCAAGGAGATATATTGGTTATCACAATAAATCAATTTAGTATCCGCAGAAGATTATTTTTTCATCACGCTTCCATTCCGGATACGAGGATCACCTGATTTATTTGGAATATCAAAAAGTTAAAATAAATGAATAATAAATGCTCGAAGGCACATTAGGCGCGGATTGTCTCTTTCATGTGGCCGTCGAGTCGTCATTCATCCCATTAGTGCTGAGTGCTTAGCAGGAATGAAGGGTGTGGTTTGACCCGACCAAGTTCTGAATCAAGGTCTATCGGACACAGCGATCACTCAAGGCCATGGCGACTGTTTAGGAATTGAACTTAACTTTAAGAATCGTGTGATCTAGTCATCGATATCGATGTAAAGACGATTGTGTTGCTACCAATCTTCTGTAAAGTCATCAATGGCTAAATTACAGCAAAGTTCCTCCACTAAGTGAATTTTATCTTCCTCAACTCTTTGAGCATACTATTTCAGGATGAAACGAATTTGCACATGACGGTTAATTCTTCAAATCCGGTTCCGGTTGGATTTAAAATTTTCAATTACTCTGCACTATTAGTTGTGGAGCATTATTGCTATCATTGCGTCATAATGAGAGATACTCGTCATCATCAATTTCTCAATTTCTGAAATAATAGCAACACATGCTAGTTAATGTCATTTCCTAACATAAAATAAGAACATTATGGACTCTACGGATTTCTAGTTTTAAATTCTAACTGATCTACATCTGTGGAAAATGTGTGATGACGATTCTACTTATCAAGGATACGAAGCGGATGGAAGCATTGCGAAAATACATGTAAACTTCATACAACTCGCTCATATTCGTGCTATAAACAGACATTCAAAATTTAAAGTAATTAAAACCGATTTTTCTACATTTAACCGAATTTTGGCCACCGATCACCTGAATGATTTTTGTCTACGATGACGAAGAAACTTATGAGTATAAAAAAGAAATTGATAAGATTGATGTGGCAAGCAATGCAACTGAATTAAACGCATATCATGATAGATGATCATGAAATGATTCACTGACTTCTATATATAAAACACTTGAAAAGCGAGGGTTTCGTTTAGTGCTACCAGATACTACACAAAATGTTTACTAAGATACAGCTTTCAGATCTTCGAAAAAAAGTACTTTTCAAAAAAGTCATAAAATTGACCTTCCAAAAAGCCAAACGCAGCGATTTATGGCGAAATGCTTGAAAATATTTAAGAACTAAAAGTCCTAAATGCGCAGGTCGATCGGTTTAGTTTTACAGGGACAACAGAAAAACGCGACAAAGGGGCCAAGTCGCCGCCCTCCAGGTATGAGTACACACCAATGTACAGCTGCTGCTTCTACTGAAATAATATTAAAAAGGACTACGTGAAGCTACATCCCATCTGACTGAGTGCACATGCAGTTCGGTGAGTTCTACTTATAATGCTTTTGACACTTTTTAAACCCGTTTGAGATTTAAACTTTCTTGGGAGTCAACAACCCCACAGATTACAATTGCATTCCATCAATGGACAGAAATTGGACTTGTTGAAATAGCGGACAGTTTGTGGTGGAACATCGCTGCTGATGTGATAGAGGCAGACTTGTGTCAATTACTCATGAAATGCAACTGATTACAATTACAAATTACTCCGTTTTTCTTCAATTACATTTCAATTTCTTCGCAATTACTTTAGATAATTGTCAGCATTAAATACTTAATTTCCCCGTCACCTCTCAAGCGGATTTGCTTAGGTCAGTCACAATTGCTCCCTGGAAAAGCAAACGACGCTTGTATTGCATTGATATTAAATTACCACTTTTTTATTCTCCCCCTAGTGTTTTCGCCTGAAGATGCAGGATTGTGATATCGAGACTTGTGGCTTCTAGGAGACTTTACTATGCTTGCAATTACATATCTGCTAAAATTTAAATTGATTTGAAGATTTCAGCTTTGATTTCTTAAAGAATTCATCTGTTAACTTTCTCCGAGGGGAGCAGTTTTCTGATCTGCATTTTCAGTTCTATAATTAAGATAAGGGAGAAAGAAGATCACAGCACTTGCATTTCGATTTTGGAAATATGTTTTGTCATAAATTTCTTTTGAAAAAGATGCCGGCAGTTGTACACCCGGTATACATCCAAGTATGGCGACGCATTTTTGACGAGGAGTGTCAAGTAATTCAAGCTGAGTGCGGAATGAATATCAAGCTGTGCTGACTGTAAAGTAATTGCAGTTGCTTCCCAATTACATGGCTAAAAATGTAATTGATTACGATTACTAAATACAGTGATTGTAATTGTAACTACGATTACAACACAAGTCTGGATAGAGGTAATTATCATTGATAGCATATTTAAGCCAAAATTATCTATATTATTATCTTATACAGGATCAAGTTCATGTTGTAGAACATCACACATGTACGATTTCTGACTGAAACATTGCAACGTTGAATAATTGTGATTCATCTTGATAGCAAAGTCAGGAAGATCATTCAATATCCTCTTGTCTAAGAGTCATCACACTCACCCGCTGGGAATTTTTCCAATAATTTGGACGGACCAATCGTAGTTCAAACTCAAGGAATATGAAACTACTGTACCAATAACGACCTGAAATCAGGAGAAGGAGATCAGACAATTTCCTCGACAAATCTGTCAAGATGACGAGCATAACTCACTAAAATCAGTTCGATTGGTATAGGGAATTTGATTTTCCGCATCACCATCGGATTTATAAATATCCTCACGAGGATGAGGATAATCATGGACACTACTGACACACAGAGTGTAATTAAGTTGGTATGAGATAATGCCACGATCAAAGCAGCATAAGTCTGTGGAGGAAAGAAAATCATTTGGCTGCTGCGAATAGTTAGCGTATATGCGTAGTGAGGCAGAATCAATTGTCATCAGTTCGGTTTACACAGCTGAATGCATTAAATGATCTCTTCATTACAAGGAAGCATTTCCTTGACGCTTGATGTTAGCACATTGTAAATGCAGATATATACAAGGATTATGAGACAGAAAAAAATAAATTGTTTATTCATCAAACCATACTCTACAAATGTTTATGGTATAACATCGAAAGTGTCTTAAGGTCATTAATTCTCATCATATACAACCATCAAGAGCCATATGAGCCACTTGAGAGCCGTGTGGAGTCACACAGAGCCATATCAAAAACCTAGTGTCAGGCCTCATTAGTCGTGGACAGGTTTGAACCAGTGAAGTTGGAGTTTGAGGACATGCAAGGATGCTCTCTAACCACAAGGCCACCGGACCATCGGTTGAAAGAAGACATTAATTAGTAAGCCAGGCAAAAGGATGGAGAATAACACTGCGATCATTCAATTCTGCATCCGAAGTTGAGTCTATCTCAGGTCGCTTCACGTACAAAGTGTTCTTTACATAATTAGTTTGCTCTCTCGTTTTTGTCATTCCAACCGGGTTGGACGTTGATGCGATGACTCTTCCATTCCCTTCGATCCAGACCAGTGTCTTACTGGCCTTCATATCATCCAGGTCCTCTTCAACAAAGGCATGCCAAGTCATCCAGGTGGACGTGACGGTCGATTGAGAGATGGTAAACCTCACCGATGGTGTTATCAGTTGCTCTCCTTAAGTATCCGAAACAACGGAAGCGACTCTGGCGTAGGCGAACGTGTGGCTTGGGTAGGCCTCGCAGTCTTGCTACACCATCACTTCCCACCTTCTCCTTTAACTCAGTAACTATATCGCTACATTCGTCTTTCAGCGCTATAACTGCTATGTCAATGTCTGAGTGATGGGGGCATGTTTGCGCACCATACATATATATTGCGACCAATCTTACAGAGCTCGTATACGTACATATGTCACTTGGCGAAATGCCTTTGACAACAGGGTGGCTGGCACCCTCCACTTCTTCCACGCGGCCGCAATGCGAGCTTTAAGTGCCCTTTCCGTTCCGGCTTCCGTAACAAGGACATCCCGACGTAACAAAATTATTGGACTTCTTCCACGGCCATACCATTGATTTTCATAACATCCCTTTTATGTATTTTAAGATTTACTTTTGCATGTTTTCACAACACAGGGAAGTTTATCTTCAATTTAATTAACTATCTGTTATTTTGCTTTGCAATCTTTCATAGTAAATCCGTCATGACTATCGTGACATCATAATTGAGGAACATCACAGAAATTTCAACAATGAAATATTTGCAACGTTTCTTAAGTTTAATGCATTAGAAACTCGTCAACGACTTCGTGAGCAAATTAGAATCAATTTCATACATAGATCTTAACTTTCTATCGATTCATCAATGCCACAAATAATTTTCTCTTTTGCAAACGTGACACGCATTCAAGTAGCAACTACGGTAAAATTCTGATTGTAAAATGTCACAATTATGACCAATAATACAGTTCCTTCTTCAAAAATTCAACATTCTCCGGTTATAGAGAAGCCAAAGTTTAAAAAGACAAGCTGGAATTAACAGGCTACGGGGATTCATAAATTGAAAATCAAAGTTACAGAAAAATGCTTTAAAATGTAAAATTTACAGTTCACAGACCGCTCAAAAAGTGGGCTCCTGGTTGTATACGAGTAACATATGTACTGCATCATGCACGATTCGTGCGCTTCAACGTGCACATTAAGCGTCTCAACTTTGGACGTGTTATGTAGTGATTGCAGAATCCTCCCTTCACGCGCTGGCGATTGAGTACTGGTTTACTGGCCAGTTTCATGCCGTCAAGTTCCAATGTTGCTGGTTCAAGCTTGACCATGCCTAATAACATAAGACATCAATAGACTGAAACACATCCTATAGGCTACCATCCATTGAAAAAAATTAGCCAGACTACTTGTGAAAGCTTCAGACACACCCACACAGAGAAGGAAACCAACTGTTGGCCTGCCGAGTTTGATAGGAGCTGAACCGGAGAAAGTTCATGCTGGACACACTTATGCTTCTTTATCATCAGTAATAAACTGATTTAGCGGAGCTGTTAGTAAGCATCATAGTTTTACTGCTTGAGCAAAGTTCAAGAGTTTCAGAGTTAGCAACGCGAAAATTCCTCCGAAATTATTGCATAATATCGAGAGATTATGGAATCACAGCAGTTGGTAAGAAATTCGAAAGTTCAGGCGGTTTGTTTGTGATTCTTCACTTTTATTAACTTTTACTATTCTTTTATCCGACGCTTTCCTTCAAAATGCACTTCCTTGTTTTTGCAACCCTCCCAAAAATGTATTATTCATCTCTTTCATTATTGGTGCGACTATTGATTGTAATATTGGTTATTTTTTCTTATTTCTGCTGAAAAATCATGTATAAAAATTACTTGAATTCATAAAGTGCAATTAAAGACATCCATAAAGATAAATGTTCATCAAACGTCCTCATGGAAAACTGTCCTTACGTTCTTGTTCCTTACTACGACCGTCATTTGCGAGGAGTACGCGCTGTTACAGTAAGTTTATCAAATTCTACAAATAATCATTTTGAAGGTTTTCTTTTTTGATTGACTAACTATCTTATGCATTCCTCCTTTTACTGTCATATATCGTCATCGCAATTTATAATGTACACTGAATGTGTAAAGTGAAACAATAAATTATCTACACCTTCACTTACTTGCTTAAATACGTTGCACGGAGTTAGTAAATTGCACATTTTAACAAAACATTCACTAATATTGCAAATGACCAAGTTGGACGACTATTACTTGATTAGGAAACTGAGAAACTGTGTCAATTAGTAGAATAATCAAACCATTTACGCTCTAAGAAAATTGCAAAGCTAATATTGCAACATACAGGAAAATGTAATAATTTTACTCACTTAAAGAAATTCAAGTGGTAGAACAAGGGAATCCTGAAAATGGTATATGAAGTCAAACATGAATGGTGCATCCACACGCTTCTATGTAGAGTGAAATCTAAATCTGTCTGCAGCACAATGAAGGGTAGAATTTTCATGTTGAATAATGACTATGGATGAAGAAACCGGGAACTATTTTCATCAGAGCAAGATTATTTTATACAATAGGAAGTGCGTTTTTATTGATTGAGTTATATAAACACCGATTCGGTATTTTTCATTTGGTAACATACTTTTTTTTACGGATTTTACGTCACTTTTTACCCCTACTGGAGTCTTGGACGGTGCTGACTTAAGTCAGACTTTGTTTGGAGCGTTGTGGTGCTTTGTAGTCCGGATGCCCTTCCTGCCGACTTCCAATGACACTTCCCGGGTTCGACCTCTGGACCATGAGATCGCTAGCCCAAGTACGCAACCACTGTGCCACGGACACCACACATACCTGCACGAGAATTAACTGAATTAAATCTACGCAAGCAACTTCTCCCTACTGTATCATGCCTTGTAATTTCAATAAAATGTCCTCGTA
Organism: Prostheceraeus crozeri; assembly: GCA_907163375.1. Lineage (NCBI taxonomy): Eukaryota > Metazoa > Platyhelminthes > Polycladida > Euryleptidae > Prostheceraeus > Prostheceraeus crozeri. The sequence goes on along the minus strand of CAJQUW010014715.1, from coordinate 852,237 downwards.
TATTTGCGTCACTTAGCCTGTATGAAAAACAGAAATTTATAAAAGTCTATTTCAAAACTGATAACATGAAGAAAGGCTCTTAAACTGCATTCTGATCATCTACAAAATTATGAGATAGTCGTAAATCGTAAGTCCGCTGTTTAAACTGAAAGCGCGAAATCAAAATGCACCTTTGGTCAATTCAGTGTGTTCGCGCCAGTGAAATTCAAGGTTATCACACCTGAATATATAAATTTCCTGTAAATGTGTTATCATGTTTATAACGAATGGAAAACCAACTTTTAGTTCATTTTCTAAGTTTGATGCTCAAATTCAAGGACTTGAAGGTTTTTATACTCACGGACACCCTGAATATTGATTTTTCATTATGTTGAGTTGGAAAGAACCAAGCTTTGTTTGATATTCAAAATATAAAATGTGAATAAACTTTGAATGATTCACTTGCCTGAAGATGATCATCAGGTGCTGATCGAAATTTATCGCACATTTTAAATTTTGAATATCAAACAAAACTTGGTTCTTCCCAACTCAACATAATCATGTCAAACCAAGGCATTTTCACAACATTGATTTTTCAGTTTCTAGTCAAACATTTTATTCTTTCAGCTGTTAACACAACAATTTGTTCCTTTTCATTCTGTTCACGAAACTACATTTGTGTCTTTTAGGCTAGAAACGCAAAAATGTCGTTTATAAAACTTTCCTTTCATGCACGAATCGTGAAATTGTTTAATCATCGATCATTTCTTGATTAAATTTTCGAAGTTCATTATTCTGCACGCGCAGATACTACATTCACAATGCAATGCATTCCAAGTAATATCGTTCTGCAATGCATTGTTCCAAAAATAAATGAAAAGTAATTTGTCTTCCGATGTTTCCAAATGTACTGAGATATAAATGTTATCTCCATGTTGCTTCAAACTGATAGTCAAAATGGAGACAATAACCGAATAGCAACACTGTCAACTGAAAATAATCTTATATACAATCATTCTCAATATAGACATCCAATATTGCGTTCAACTGACTGTGAGTAGTCCTTCTATCCACGTATTTTCAATCCTCTAGTTGCTGTAGACAATCAATAATCATATCATTATCTGATGATCTATCTATTCCCAACAAGTTCCTCCTGCTGATCATTTCAACGAACATGGATTTGATGGACATGGACTGCATTTAAATGCAATTCATCGATTCAACGAAACAATTAACTGTCAGCTGCTTCCAATTTACTTACAATTATTCATGCCCTAGCGAAGCTGTCTCGGAATTCAACTCCATGAGCTTCCATTTGTACAGTACGAATACATCCCTGACGAGAAATGAGTGTGAAATTCAAAAAAATGATAGTTTGCTTATCAAACAGGAAAGAGAAGGCTGCTTCTGCGTCAATTAAAGTCGGTAAGAGTATGAATAATATGTCAGGTCACAGAATGCATGTTAATGATGAATGTAATAACATTTCTAACTAAGCATAATTTACTTGATTATGAGAAAGGAAACTTCCATTATTTATCAAAAATATATCCTCCCTGTTGAAGAAAATATCGCGAAATTTAGTAGTATAATCAGTAATCCTACAGAAATATTTCTCTTTTTGGACAGAAATATTTCTCTTCAAAGCTGAGCTTCAAATGCTTGATGTAATTGTGTGATTATATTGAATTCATGGTGTGCACAGAATGAGACAGGCAGCTCGTCCTGACCGGTATCAACAATCTAATTCAGAGGTAGCGTGTGCGGAGTACAACCTGTTGAGGAAGGGCGAAGTTATTTTCATTCATCTGCTAAGTGTGTGACATGAAAAACAGCCTCAAGTGCCGAGGAGGAACTGTCCTGTATACAATCAGTGCGCTAGTCAATCATAGGACGTCCTCGCAGCTTGAAACAGTGATCAGAATTGCCAACCCCTCATCAACAGGATGAACAGGCGTGTAGAGAGTGACATTATTGGAAATTTTAAGAAATAGTTTCTTGTCAACTTCAAAAAGAAGGATTTCATTCTGAGGATTAATCTTTCTAGTGGTGAACGAAGTAATTTTGAGTACCTTCCATTAATCGTACTCATCGTACTTCGTATTCGTATCCCGTGGTCCTGGTGAATTTATCTTATCCCGAATGCTGGTATTGAGCACCGGGAAATCCTGAGAAATCCTTATCATTTTTTATGAGACTAGAACTGCGGTTCGCAAGGCATTTCTTCGGAAAAGTCCATCCTCGAATAAACACCGCAGCAAAATATTCTTGGTTCGAGTAGACGACGCACCTAATTTCGTAATCATGCACTATGTTTGATGCATCTGTGTATACATACACAGTGTGCAATGTTTATGCCGTAAGCCTCCGTTGAAATGAGTAATGAAGACAGAGCAGAACACATACTATTCCTGATGATGATCGTGTAAAATGGTCGAGGGTCCTGTCCAGTAAACGAAAAAACAACATGTTTCGGGAATTCACATATGCAAGAGCTGTGCGCTAGCCACACCTGCTCGTACCGGTGCACAGAAATTCTTGAAAGTTTCACGGAAGCACTTATTTAAGTACAGGCGAAACATAATTTGTTTCGCAATCTAGATTGTCGGGTGATAGTCAAATAAAACTTCAAAATCTTGAAGGTAGGTCCCCTATCTTTCATAATAATATTCAAAGCAAATTTTAGAGCGTAACAGGAAAATTTTAACAGAGTCAAAGAATTTGAAATAGACCTATATAGACCGCTTTTAATTTATTTTTGCCAACACTAGCAAGTGAGTTTAACCACGCTTAACCCACATGTCTCTATGATAGTCCAAAAGGAAATTTTTAAAGCTAGAAATTACACAAATACGCAACAAAAAATTGTTATAAGGTTACAATGACTGAATAACTAAGTCAGTGGCGGGCGAAACGTCAAGTTTTTTATTGATTATTTTAAATACATATAGGGTATAAAAAGGATGAGTTTATTTTTGATTAATTTTCCAAATATCAGAATACATTAGGAAATCTAGAAAGATTTGAAGAAATGTCATTGCTATCTACAAATAACTTTGCAAGAGGGTCAATATCTCGACATTCCTCGGCTTCAAGCAGCCTCTTTGTGATGTGATGTTTCCGGATGCCGAATATCTTTCGGACGAATCGTTGGCCGCTGGAATGCTGAGATGGCTTATAGCAAGTTGAGCTAAGGCAGGGTACGCAATGTTCACTATGAAATTCCGAAACTCTGAGGTCGCGGGGATTGAGACTTCGCATTATCTAATTTTCGTCACTTTTTAACACTTCTTCTCAACATCAGGAAATACATACGTAATTTTCTTGTGATATAGCCGTGACTTTCATGAGTCTTCAATTTCATGAAAAAGAAATTTTAAGTCTGAATTGAATTGATAAATGGAATCGCATAATGTTCTCCAGTTGGAATACTTATACTGCATGCCTAAAATATTTTTCTCTCCCTGGTTTGCTGTGACCAAGATAACAGATAAAATGAATTAATTTTGATTGAAGCTACAGCAGAATATCAATTTGATCGCAATTCGCACAATTCGGTGAACCGGCCGGAGAACCGGTGTGCCGCACACGGACCCTTCTGTCCTATTGTGTACCCGTCTATAAAGTGTATTACATAAAATGTCAATTATTAGCTGAATTGAAAATTATGGGAGTTAGTCAAAATAGCTCATCATTTAAAATCAAGATATTATTCAATCAAAAACAAAATTATGTAGCCATTTCTACTAAAAAATATAAAACTGAGGTTAGAGTTGACAAATTCAATACAATGTTTCTAAAGTAAGAACACCAACCGATATTGTGCTATTTCATGCGGATGAGATGAGCGAGTGGCATTGGCATCGGTTTCATCGACTTACATTAGCAACAACTTTAACATGCTAGCAGTTATCGGTACCGCTACTTCTCTCCCACCTCGAATAGACGCGGCGCAAAAGTTTGCTCACTTCAAATAGACGCCACCCTCAACTAGACGCCACACTAATTCTTCTAGTTTCGAATTGACGCCGCAGCGAAGAAACACGGCACCTCATTCCTCACAAGTTTTGACATTCCTTTTTTTGTGTTGAGATTTTCCAGCTTATACAGTGCCAACATTACAGTGGAAGACATTGTAGAAATTGGAAGCTCATTATCCTGCGCTTTAGACGATACTCCATGAGGACAGCTACCAAAAACTTAAATCACTTCAAAGGCTTCAAATCAATTAATCAAAAGTTCACAGTCTACGAAGCAGCGGGTAGTGCTAGGTTGTACGTCCACGAGTCCTTAAAACACAGGTTTTGACCCCGTAGTGAAAGGTCGCACCTCCGCATACTATCACTATGACATCTTGCCGGTAACAATGAAGCAACTCTTACTGAGAAGACCACTAATTATAATGGGGATTGACAGGGTCCGTGAAGTCTCATCATGCAGACCTGTCTGCGAGAAGATTACCCAACAGAAATCCTGTACTGTCTTGGTAGGCTGATCTAGCAAGGCTCTGGTTCCACCCGACATAAGTGGTTGACGGAAGGAACAGCATCCGGTTGCAAAATCCCGATGCAATTCCACACATGGAATGTCGATTTAATGGTCAAGATCAAAGAGAGCTACCTCCAGACCTCCGTCATGCTAACAGGAAGACGGATCGGAAGCCCAGGACTGATGCGAGAGGTGTTCATCTCGAGCAGGAGTTCATCTCGGAGTCTTCAGACCGCGGTATGACGCGCGAGTGGAGCCAAACAATAACACCAATGAACAAAGGTGAAAATGTGCTCATTGAACGTCGGTTCGATGCATAAGTGGTAAAGCAAAGCCGTTGAAATAATGGAAAGAAAACGTGATGATATATATTTTCATTGCAAGAATAGGAAGGAGAGGCGGTTCGGCTAGCATGTTCATCGGAAGGAGAAGTCGGGACAAGTTTTACTGGAGCGACAGTAACGATGGGAATCGCAACCTTGGCCTTCCTGTCCACGAGAAGTATTCAGAACAAGTACGAGTATAATCTGTTGATCGAATGGTCAATCGCAAGATGAAGTTACACATCCTCATTGGAATTAAATATTCTATCTGTGTGCGCCTCTGGCAGACAGCCAGAAGAAAAAGAGGAATTCTGTACAAGGCTATTAATTGAAGTGTCAATCGTCCTTGATGATGAAATCCAAATAATATCAGGCGATTTCAATGGTCACATTGGTCAATCTCAGGATGTTTTTGAGAATAATCACGGTGGGAGAGGATATGGTAGACGCAATCAAGGAGTCAGATAGCTGGAAATGTGCATTACACGGTGAATCTTGCCAAGCTAATTGCTTATATTAGACTGAACCTGAGGGGAATCGATGAAGACCGTGAGAACTTGAAGGGCGCCCTTCTTAGCGCTCGTGGTTGGGCAAGAGGTGGTGTGTGAGGTGACATTATGGTAGTTTCATGATTCAGAGCTTCCGATCACCAATATATCAATCATGCTTAGATTTTGAAAGCATCAATGAGTCGTACAGCCAAGGCCGCATGGCGGCCGAGACTGTAAGGATCATTGATACTTGAAAAAGCTGGGCATGATTACTATTGTAGTGAATGCGTGCTATGATTCATGCACATGTATGAAAACATAGAAGTCTGATGAGAATCTGTATGAGAATAGAAGTCTGAAGGTTTCTGGTTACATACATAGATAGTGGCTTTTGTTTCATAAACCGGCAACGACGACGATTGTTGTCGGCTCTGGGCAGGGGGCAGGCATCAATGAAATAATGCCGCATAGCATTCACTACAATGTAGCATTATATCATGGATTTTTAGAGCAGTAATATCAGACATAGGCGAGGCTGCGTTAGCAGCCGAGACTGTCTTATATTTCTGCCGCAAAATCCATGATATGATGCTATTGTATGTGACTCTTGAGAAGTCTATGAATATTACAATTCTTGATCACTGTTAGTAACAGATAATGGAGAGATGAAGAAATCTTTGATTGACTTTTATTGAAGTCTACGGAAGTTTGCTCTCTCAATAGATGATAATTCATGGAAAGTTTGAAAGTCTATGAATGTTTGCAGATGTGTATAAATTTGAAATTCAGATTTCTATCTAAAAATGATTTGAAATATCACTTCACCAATATCACTTCACTCAAACTGGAGTGACGGACAACGGTTCATGGCTATCTGGTACGGTGCGAATTCTATGTGAAATTGGCGGGCATATAATGGTGCATTATATACCCTCCAATGCCGGGCAATAATGTGTTTCAAACTCATTTCAATCATTTCTATGACCTCCAAAGCCATCGAGAGTGAAATACAATATATATTCGGAGGAGGAAGAATATCATCACACCGGTACTTAGGTAATTTTGAACTTGACAATGCGCTTCATCGCGGTTTTCTATAAAAATTGCAGGCAGTTATACATCGGGTACATGTATAGTATGGTAGCGCGTTATCGACGAGGTAATCTGAACTGCGTGCTATGTGAACATTCAACACTACAGCAATGTCAATACGATGTCTATACGACATTGAAATGTAGAACGAGCGAAGCGAGTAACCCCGATTAACCATAAAAATTACATTCAAAACAGATCATATCAATGAATCATGTCATAGATTTACGGAGATAAGGAATGAAGATATCCATGAAATGAACATCTTAGGCATAGAAGTATTACTTATCAGCGACATTTAGTTGAAGGTAAAGTTAAATAGATGATGTTAAATATCTAATGTTAAACGGTTTCAATTGAGTTTATGCTTAAATCTATGGCAGTAAATTAACATAGAAAATGTTAAATTTTTTATTACATTAGCTCATAGAAGTAGATAACAATACACAAGAATGGACTTTCTATGGCATTGTTAATTTCTATGCATTAGCTAGATAGAGACATATTCAACAATACTGAATGTGACGTGATTGCAATTACTTCTCAATTACAGGGCTTAAAATGTCATTAATTATAATTTCTAATTACAGTAATTGTAATTGCAATTGCGTAACTGTTTTGCAATTAAAATTACAGCAGAAATTTATAGAATGAACATCTAGAAAAAGTTTGCTTGAAGGTCTTCAAATGAGGAGTCAAAGAATTAAGACTTCTTAATTTTACAACTAGCAGTTGTTGATTAATTCAAATAAAGTATAGAAGTCATGAAAATTATTCCGTAAAATTATACTTTCATCAAGTTAAGAAAAATTTAGTGTACATCTTATTTCTCATTGCATGAAAAGTTATTGGCAAAGTTCGCTAGCAAAACTACAATGCGATAATTCCCTGCTGTGTATGTTGATCACGAATGGTTCACTAGAAGGATTTGTACTAACCTTGATGAGCCTGTAAGCGCCAGTATGTCGAGGAATTTTGACACCAAACACTGCAGGTAATTGACTTGTAAACACATGAAAAGCTGCGCCGGTCGTGAAGCCGGAAACAAGAGCATCTGACAGGAACACTGCGAGAAATCCAAGATGGAGAATTCCCATCCCGATCTGAAAATGAAGGTAATTTTGTACTTTCATTATTTAATTGTATTTTTGCGATCAGGACTTCGGCACTCAGATACTGCGATCCTTCGATGTTTCCAATGCAAACATCACATCTCATAGAAGATGCAGCTTTGACCTCTCTGACCAATTAATAGCATCGAAATGGGTGAGTTGGTGTATCCATTTCTTAAAAAATAAGAAATTAAAGAAATAAATGAACCTTGTTTATACTCGGAAGCACATTACGCACGGAGCCTTTCTTCCATGTGGTCGTGCTGTTATTTATCACTCTGAGTGTTTAGCAAGAATGCAGAGTGCACCTATTTTAATGAAAGTCTTAGGTTTGACACAACCAAGGTTTAAACCAAGGTCTCCCAGACGAAGAGTGATCACACTACCACAAGGCCATAGCGCGGGTAAACAAGAGCTTTTGGAATAAGCAGTAAAAATGAAGGTGTCGAATTCGAAGCAGATTCTATCAATATGACAGCACAATCTATTACCTGTCTTAGGCTATGCTGTCATAGGCTCACTTGTAGATAAAGACAACATAAGACGCAACAAATCGACTCCGTTATGAAGAATTCTTACTTAGTACCAGATGTCTCCTTTGACATGATTTATAAGGCCTGAAAGTGGTAGGAACTCTGTTCAAAATTGCAAGATTGCTTTCGATTGCAAATCTTTTTCCTAGAAATGGTCGAAAGACCAAGGAAGTAAACGACGTTAAAAAAGTATCTTGTAAAAGTTCAGTATAATTGATTAACATCGTACTTCGATCTTCCTAATTTACAATTGATTCTAAGCTGATTCCTCCTATTTATTAGAAAAATGTTCACATACTTGAACAGCTTACCCTCGCCCAAATGAGCTGTTTATGATTGAACACGGTGCTATTATGGACTGTGGATGTTGGAGGAGGCGATCTATTCCACTGCCTCATCTCCAGAACAAAGAGACCAATTTCAAAAAATGACACATCAAACTTACCGTCTTATCACGGCAGATCAGCAAAGTTTATTGGTTTTGAAATTAAGGTCATAGTAGTAGACAAAGATATGGCCAAAGACAAAAACGTTCTACTTATTGCAAAAATTTCTCATTTTCGAGGAGAAATTCATTTCAAATACTAACACTTATAAATGTCAATTGATTGATTTCGATGATGAAGCTAAAATATTGACTTAATTGATGAATCTAGAGTCATCATCATCCGTTGGGGTATTCCCCCGCCCTGTTTATGTAGACCGTACTACGTAGACGGTTGAATCATCTCAAGGAATTCACAACAGGCTGCTCCAGCTCGGAACTAATGAATGTCAAAAAAGTAGAAAGGTTTCTAACGCCTTGCACCGTCCTTCATGAATTCTTCTTGCTCATGTCACAAACCAAAACATTATTCAGATTCGATGCATCACATCATGCAACATGGAATGCAAAGGAAGGATTGTGAGTGTATTTAAACACGTATAACAACCAATGCCTCAAAGTATTACAGCAAAATCACAAGTTCTGATTTTGAAACTTTGTTATCGAGACGTAAACATAGCCTATGTCAACGATGAGTAGAAAATTCATTATTAGAGTGAGTTGATTGAGATGAAATAAAAGTTTTCTGTCTGTTGCTCAAAAATGCCAGATAAAGGGGTGTGGAAGCGAAAGCGATCGTTTTCATTGAAAGCAGATGCCCGACGATCGCTTCTGCTTCCAAAATTATTATGATAAAATGACTGACGCAATTCGCGTGTCTGGGCGAGGCGAGGTACTTCTGACTTTAGACCTTAAGTCTTGATATGAGTCAAGTTATAGTTGTCATATTTAGTGCTTACCCTATCACACCTAATTACAAATTAGCACCTGTATTACTAAATGTAGTTACTTCTAATTTTCACATTATGATGAAAACGAAGGTGCATTATCTCAGAATACTGGCATTCGAAATCAGAAAACCTCAGTATCATCTTATCCATGACAACTTTACACAATGCGGATTGGTGTGTCTTGAGGCAATTTCATTGTAGCATTCTCAAACACTCTCTTGGTCGTTTAATATTTTTACAACGTTTTTATTACAGAATTTCCCAAAGGTCAAAATTATCAGTAAATTTGAAAAATATTTGATTTTTGACAAGTCAAAAACGCATTTAAGTCAGCTAGGGTTTACGAGAGAAAGTTCGTGGAGACTGCGAAGTGTTAACGTCAGAATCTGTAACTCGTAAAAAAGTGGAAAATGAAGAGGGGCTCGAAATAGGGAGATGTGTACCCCATGTCCGGTCTCCAATAATTGGAAGCGGAAGCGGAAGCAAATAAAGATCAGTCGCTTCCGCAGCCCTGGGCCGTAAGATTTTCTCAAGTGACGTTTGACAACACATATACCCTACCCCCCTTAAACATACAGCTATCTACCGATTTGTATGAGTGCATGTAGAAAGAGTCGGCAAATTTCGAGGCCTTGCATTTACATCATGGCTATACTGTGCGCCTAATAACCATAAAAGAAAGCAAATTGCCAGTCCGCCTGGGTATCAAACAGAAAGATGTCTACAGATTTGAACGGCTTCAGCACAAACTTCTTAAGCAGCCGCAGACGCTTCGTTTCGTCTTACAACAACTCATCAGGACAGCTCGGAAGCGCCCAAAGTAGGTCATCAGACATAGAAACCTGAACAAACTGAAGAACTGCAAAACAGGCTGTTCTGAGTTTATGAATCTTAGGACATATTTCGAATGATATCTTATCCGCGTATGCAGGTGTTATGTACACTTGAACATCCTGTCAGCGTGCTGATAAAGTACACCATTTGATATGAGACATGTGTATGATATATCATCTTCTGAAATGCCTTAAGAAGATCTATTGTCATGTGAGAGAACTCTATCAAAGCATGTCGTTTTTCATGACATTTGCCTTTCATACTGAAAGAATGTTTTTGCGTTTGTCAGGAAAACAAAACGGATAATTATTTCTATCTCTCTAACTACCAAACGAAACATTTCCCTTCGTTTCATTTTCCTCATACTTCTCAAACAAATTCTCCCAGTTTCCTAAATCACACACACGCTTGTCAGATGAAATAGCAGAAGCATCAGAAGATATAAAACAGGGAATCAATCACTGTTACAATTCATCATACAAATCGCATCGGTGACATTGTAGGTTAGCGATTGAATAATGAAAAGACCATAATTTCATTTTAAAAAATGGCAACTTCTCTGCTTGACCATGCGCTCCCAGTCTCGTGAGAGCATCGTGAGAGATGTCAAAGGAATTCCTTGCAGTGAAGAAAATATCACATCCCCGAGACTCTTTTTAAGGTGCAACGATGCAAAAATAGCACGTTGATATAATGAATCTTAGCAATACAAAAACTGAATTTTAAACTGCATTAACATGGCGAGTGCCATGTTCAATATTGATCTGTCCCTGAATCAATATTACTTTGCGATTTCACTCATGTTTTACATCTACAAACTCAATTACGAATTTTAACATCTTTTCGATGATTTGCTGTGTTTTGCTTCGTTATGATACTGCACAGTAATTAATTGCAAAGAGTAGAGTATTAACCTCTCATTCATTAACTTCTCAGCACATAAATCTAAAATTCTGTTCACAGATTTCCAAGCATTCTTCTCTCCCAGAGATCTGTTACTTCTGTACAAAGCTCAGGTCAGACCTCTAATGGAGCATCGCTCTCATGTCTAGGGTGGTGCCCCTACTACTACCAAGCTCCAAACCTGCTACTGACCTGCTACTGTCAAGCTCCAACCATTGTCTCATCGTCGAGCAGTCGCCCGCTTCAGTCCTTACCGCTACTTTTTTTGGAGCTTGTTCCTCAGAACTTTCGGGTTGTGTTCCTCCTCTACTCACGTTAACTGCTAACAGAGTCTCCAGACAGATTACATCAGCGCATCCCTACTCTGTTGTTATGCCTACTTGTAGAACTACCATAGGCAAACAGTCTTTCTTCATGCGCACTGCTCGACTTTGGAATGCACTTCCGGCAACTTGCTTTCCAGCATTGTATGACTTGCGAAAGTTCAAACAGGCGATTATCAAGCAGTCACTTGCTAACATTTGAGGTTTTACTATGTATACTTCAAATCTTACTTGTTATCATAACTTCCTCTTGTTAGCAGTTACATCTGGTCTTTATCCTTTTGCATTTTACTTTGTTTGCTGTCGATCTTTGTAGTTGATTTAGTTAATCCTTTTATATAATTGAGAGATATTGCTGATTATAGTTATATGAGTGTGTTCACTTTGTTATTTTTATTTTTAAGAAGCTGTCTGTAGTTAAGTTTCCCAAAGTTCCTCAGAGCTAGGCCCTTCGGGGTATAGGCTCCGGTATTTCTTAGTCTGTTTCCTAAAAAAGATTAATACATGAATTTCTACTTTTTGGCCTCTGATTGGTTGTCAGTGATAACAACTGATTCCGTTTAATATTTACATATAGAATCTTATCTTAACGCTAAACATTTGCCATTTATACCACTATAATAAATCTATTCGAAATGTTCTCATATCAATCAAAAATTTAATTTATTTCTTGATAATACATATTCTTGGCACAATATCTGATGATGCAACTGAAAAAGAAAAAACTTGGCAAAATGTATGCTTAGAAACATAATGAACTGTGTTAGGGTGTCTGAACTTCGATGGCTCATTAATTAAGCATCGATTGCTTTTTTTTAATGACAACTAATATACAGAATTTCATGAGCAAATTGTCCAGTCGTTCAGTCGATAATAACGTTCGTCGACGGTGTATCAAAGTTTCGTAATTTCTGCATGTATAGTTTGAATGGCGCAGTTTCAGTGAAATATTCACTTGGTGTGGAGTTTCAGCGTCACTTCGAGAAGCTGACATATGACACATATAATCCATGCAACAGCAATGAGATTGTTTGTTGATTGCAAATAAACCAAATTGAAGCTTGTGGTTTAGTTGGTTAGAAAAATAAATTATTTGGTAAATATTTTAAAAATATAACTTAAAGAAGTTGAAAGAAGACATAAAAGTCGCTTTGAATTGAACTGTGGTAGAATTGAACTACATCAGTGGTTAATTTCAGCTTTTTCTATATGCATCAACGAACAATTCGCATGTAAATCCGATCATCATCAGTCGGCAAAGATAGGCTGTTGCTCAAGAAATGGACAGTGGAGTGGAGGTTTGTGCACAAGGGTTTGTTGAAGGCGGCAACCGAAGCTGAATTATAGACATTACATGAAAATGTCTAAGAAGTCTAAATCGTTACTGCATTTACTGCATGGAATTGAAGTTAAAGGATTTATTTTGCAATCGAAGAATTAGAATAAGATTTCCCTGAAACATGTTTCTTAGATTTTCCTTGTCAGTTTGCTTGAATGAGTTTGTTTTGTATCTGACCGTCTGACTGCAGTACTGGATTGATTAGGAACAATACAGTTTTTGCACATAACGTTCAATTATAGTCCTTCAATGAAATGTAACTTTATTAGATGCATTGATTGTAAAAGTATGATTTTTAGGAAATGTGAATATTTTGACATGCAGGGGTATTAACTTGGAAAAAATGCAAGATCTCTTCTAGAAGTAGTACTATAAAAATCGTTTTCTGTGTCACCTCGTCGTCCTCGTTTAGATGCCCAAAGTGTATCCGAGGACACGAAGACAACGAAGATGATGACGACACGCTTCAATTGGATGAGTGCATTGTGCAAGTTCAGCATTTCTGCTATCTTGGGGACATGCTTGATAGGGATGCAGGCGTTGAGAGAGCGGTGAGGACTCGCATTGCGGCGACATGGTCAAAATGGAGGGAATTCGCCAGCCTCCTAACGAACAAGGGAATACCGTTACACTGCAGAGGGCAGATTTATCAATCTTGCTTGAGATCTGTCCTGATGTACGGTTCGGAGACATGGCCTCTCACAAGCAAATTGATGCATGCCATGACAACGTGTGACTTGACGATGCTTCGCTTTATGGCTGGTGTAAGATGGAGAGACAGGATCCCAAATGAAGAAGTAGTGAAAAGGTGTGGTCTGAAGGACTTGGAAGTGCTCATCCGGAGAAGCAGACTTCGCTGGTTTGGGCATGTGAAGAGGTCGGAGGACATTGTGAGAGAGGTTGAAGAAATGGAAGTGAGCGGTCGCCGAACAGTAGGAAGACCGAAAAAGTCGTGGAGGAGCTGCATCTCGGAAGATCTGAAGAAGCTCCAAATAGAAGATCTTGCAGCAGACCGAAGCAAGTGGAGACGAGCCATCAACCGTCCAACTTCGTCACGAAATTCAGGGACGTTAAACGAGGAGTAAGTGAGAGTGAGTATGCATCATGAACACCAAAAACCGGTGGTAAATGAACATGAGAGGTGTGAAACATCATCATGAGAAATAATCTCAGAGAAGAGCGAAAGACGCAACATTTACGCCAAATCAATGAAAATATCGTCATACCTGTCAGAAGATTTGATAATCATGTACACTGAAAGCAGAAAGCCTCCTTTGACTTTCATGAGAGTTATCATACTTTCACATCTAAATCATTAACGATTCAAATTACTCTGTCCTATCTGCCTTATACCGTTTGATTTCATATTCTGATTGTCCCATGTAACTTCATCCTCATTACATGATTCTGATTGCATTCATCAAACTATCCACGTTGAAAGCAGAAACATGGGGAAAGTGCTGATTTGATTATGAGCCTTATCTTTGAAAATTTCATATTATCATTCCATCAACACAAGGATGCAGAGAATACTCAATCCCAAAATGATTATATCAACATTTTTAATTTCCTACTTTAAGGTCACGCGGAAGATCACATCACTATCATTCCCGTTTGATGAGATGCACCAGCATCAAGTCTTTGAGTAGAAAAAACGCAAAATGAATGGCTTTGATATAACATTGATCAACCTTTGGTCGGTAGAAAGCGAATTCGTCCCGATGAATTCAACCTCATGCCTCTTCTCTTTCACTCCTGTAGATAGCCTGACCCCGGATGTCTCTGCAGAAATTCATCTACATAAATTGTCATGATGACGTAGAGAGAATGCGAAAAATCGACAACAAAGTTGAGACGAAAAACATTATTTTCTTGAAAAGATGTGGACAGCAACAGATTGCCAACGGCGGATTTCTTCGGAAGTGAATCGAACAACTTCGCAGCGTTTAATAGCCTTGATAGTGTTGTTATTTGATATTGTTGTCGGATTGTTCACAACAACACAAAAAACAGACTCAAAACTTAGATGAGCTCAAGTGAACGTAGAACAGTTGATACTAAGTATCAGCAATGACTATATCAAAATTATTGCTCCCTAATGTGAAGTAGTAAAGTGATACATATTTTGGGAGGAAAATGACCGACGACTTTCCATGATGCTGCAGTAGCTGAGCCGGGTAGTCTGGCGAAATCTATTTAGATACTGTTACTTCTTGAAAAGCTACTCGTATAAAGCTATAATCGTTATTTTGATCTCAAATACATGTTTCACTTACTATGATGTCAAAATCTTCATCCAAAATCAACAACATGGAAAATGTGATCACGCTTGTACTGTATAATTACATTTCAGTTGGGAATAAATGCATAGAAGATAATTGCAGACTTTGCCTTCTGATGCCTTTCCAGAAATCAATAGTTAAATTAATAGCTACGATGACCTTTGAATTGGTCTGTTAGGTAAGCGAATTCTTCGAATGAAGACAGTAACAATTGTGCACACAGAATTAGATTGCTTCGTTACAATAAGTAGGTTGTGAAAGCTATATTTAAGTAATTGAGAAGTCATTATTTCGGATTTCTCCATCTGTTTAATTCCACACTCGACAGTAAAATACAAGAGTTTTCGATGGCTCTCGGTACACCTTAATCATGTGATGAAAATGATTATATATTTTTTATATATATGTATACTATATTTTAGTAAGTCAGGGGACACTTTTCGAGACCGTGGTGAGAATGGGTAACTTCGCTATCCGCCTGTCAGTCAAGTGCAAAAAATGATCTACGCATTAAATTCATCATACACAAATACTGTGATCTATGTTCTTATGGTTGACTCAGTCTCAAATCCAAAAACCGCCAATTTTACATCTTTGTTTACTACACCAGATGACATTTCTCAGTGAGCTGAATGTGATACATTTTTAAATGATAAACAATGATTGAAGTGTACCCTGTACAGCGTAAATTAGCGAGGGATCAATTTGAAACACAACCACCACAATTTGATATTGGTAGGCGTGAACTCAATCAGAAAACAAAACTATTCAGTGAATATGATGAAATTTTCCACATTCAAGAGAAAACCAGCATGATGGAAAAATGCCCAACAAATCCAAAATATTATGTAATTCATCATGAAACCCAACAGAAGCGTCGTAATGTACATTTATTTATATTTTCCTTTCTAGTATATTCTATTGTTTTCGTCTTTCTCATGCATCTGAAAATCCAACTGACCGAAATTGATGAGGTGTTCTTCCTGTAATACTTTTGTCAACCTGTGTCAATTTTGGCTATCTGCTTCTCCTTCTTCCTCGCCAGAGGACATTACAAACTTTCAGAGAAGATGATTCTGTTGCTTGTTCGTCGGTATCACTGTCAGCAAATTGTGAATGCACGCAAGCGGCAGTTAAGTGCTTTTTCAATTGTCGCCTTAGATTGTTTTGGTCACCGCCTACCAGTTCCAGCCGCTCGTTTCGCCCCTCAGGGCGGTGAAAGTGGTCATTCGATGAACATCCCCTTAGTGGATTTTGACCTACCCTCCATGATAATCAGTACCTCACATGGCTGTCTGCAAAGAATAATTAATAAAAATCTATCGCCTAATCTTTCAATATATTATTGTTTCACCATGGCTACAACGCATCGAAAAATCAATTTTCTTAAATAAAAATAGGCTTCTAACAGTCTGGTCAAAAAATTAGAGGCGTGACTTATACCCAAGTCAGACCGAAGTCCACCTCTGATGAGTTCAAATATGCCCAAAATAGCGAAGGTCACGCATTCGCACATTCATTATTACGCTGCTTCTACGCCAAAAAAGAGGCTTCTGACAAATTGCTCTCGTGTCTGGCAAGCTCATAAGTCGCATCGCATTGAATCTCTATAAAACATTGCTTTGCAAGAATGTCATCTCCACTCTACTGTGGAAACTTGCCGAATGTTGATAGACGTGAGGTATGTGAGATTATTAGAGATTGATGATTTTCGTTTGAATAGATTCATGTGGACTGCAGTTAGGCAGAATTTGAGACTCGCCATCAATCTTTAAAACAAAGAGAATCTAATAAGGGATACACGTATAAAAATGCAATGAGAAACAAATTTTATCAAAAATATGAACTTACATGTTCCAAAAATAATCCTCTTCCATGCGAACTTATGGAAAAGTCAACACCACACTATTAATATTCGCCTTACTCAAGGAAGTTGGTGCTGTTGTTTATCAGTCAAACAGCACCACTTGTCTTCTGTTACTCCCACATTTTCTTGACGGCCTTTTATTTGATATAGAGATCAAATTAACAAGAATCGTTCGCACTGCCTCATTTTTTCAACCTCCTACGCAATCACAAACACAATTAGATCCTCTCGAAAATTCATTTCAAATATAGCCATGTTATCGCGTCCCCGCCTCCTTCAGTCCTCCAAAGGATAGTTTCGCTCTATCTTAGGCTGTCCCAATTGCCAGTCGTTTCATTTCTCATTTCCTTCCTTCAAATTTTCATTATTTCCAAAGAATACATCGAGAATTTTAAAAAATGTCAACTTCAGACTACATGACTGGAAGCTGATATTACTCATGAGCTTCGAATGAATTTCTCTTCCGAATAAGAGCGCCACGATTGTCAATTTACATAATTTTTACTTTTCTTCTAGTCAGTATATCTTCAGTCGAAGGTCTTCAGAACGGAATCCTCAAAACATCTATACCTATACATAAATTTACATCTAACATATGTTACAGATTCCAAATGTTTGCGAATTTTCTTTAATACCCCTGAACCGGCCTGCATAGATAAGAGTTTGGGCACTACACGCCATAATTAGAACAACAGCAAGGCCTTCTTAGTAATCATATAACAACATGCAGTTCCGGCGGAACTACAAAAATTTATACTTGTAAGTTAATACTCGCATATCCTTCACTAATAATACACAATAAATGAATGATCAAACGCTTTTAAGCTTTCAGAGATCAAAATGGTTCATGTAAGAGCACCGCATGCGATGAAATACTCACTTGCATAAGGCCGACTAACAAAGAGACGGAAAGAGCCACTTCCCATCTTAAGTTAGCCATTATTTCATGGTAACTCGCATTCAGATTACTCGTTTCTAACGTCATGTTCATTCCCTGGAGAAGATCAGCATCCGCTTTGTCGCCCGCCAATCGACTCACAGGATCCGCAAGCATCAAACTAGCCAGAGCAAACGTTCCTGAAAGAGTGAGAACTGTTTTGGTTCCAATAACTTACGTAATTGTTTGGGAAAGTCTAATTATCATTTACAACTTCTCAATCCTCAACGTAATCCCTTGCCTTAGTAAGAATTAACTACGTCTTTGTCAATCAAGTGTTCATGCAATAGAGACTAAATGACTAATTTTCCGATCAAATCATCTTCGTCTTCGAAAGATCGCAGGTGGCACAGCTCTTTTCATTCATGAGAGACATGTAAGACAATAACAGACATTGCATCACCAATTCATACAAAGCAATTGACATCAGGTATTATGAGACCATTTCAACGCAAAATATGTTTCATGTATCTGGCTGACGCCATTTGACAAAGACGGTGAAGAATTCCGTCTACCGCAATATCGATTTCAAGTCATATTGAAGCGAGAATGTCAATCGAGAAGGCACTAACGAATCTTTGCCTATGACTCTCGGATTCCTCACACTTATGAAGATTTATTAATTACATTATCTTTAAGTATGCCAGCCGTTGACGCAAGTCTAATGCAGTAATTAGCTGGAGAAGCTGACAATAACAACTTTCATCTCAACTTCGCCATAATGATGCATCAAACAATCATATGGTTAGAAACTAGCTTGAATACTGGAACGTGGCGTGTGCTCAGCAGATGCATGAGTGAGTGCTGAAGATCATTTTAAACATTTCTACAGATTTCGAAATCTGTCATCATTAAAAATTGGAAAGTTGACATGATACGATGGTTTTCGCCTAACATTTTGAAAGTTATGCACCCCGTCTGTGGCGAATAAGACATATTATCTCGTATTACATATAATTATCGAGTTACAACCTAGAATAGAGCTAATGCCACTGATATACGAGGGGTGATTGATAAGTTCGCGGCCTGACATAGAAAGCTTAAAGTCAGGCCATTATGCACATGTGGATTGATACAATGGAATGTGCTGACGGCGCATGACGAGTGATCAGTCGATCCGGTGAGTCCGACCAGTCTCTAGGAAGTCCAACAACAAAACTCCCTTGCAATCCCAAAAAATGGAGGCCATGACCTTTCCCGCGGACCTGGCGACCTTGGGTTTCCACGGAGTTGGTGATCCTGGGTGCTTCTCCATTGTTTCGATTGTTCTTTCGACTCTGGCTGATAGTGGCGAACCCAAGTCTCATTCATCGTAATGAACTGGTCCATGAAATTTTCAGGATCTCTTACGAACAGCGCCAGGTTGTCCCTTGAGATGAGAAAACGGGCTCGTTTGTTCTCTGGTGTGAGCAGTCGTGGCACCCATCGAGCGGAAACTTTGTTCATGCCAAGTTCATGATGGATGATGTTATGGACACGCTCTTGTGAAATCTTCAGTTCGAAGGCAATCTTTCGCTCGGTTGTACGGCGATCATCAAGAATAATCTTTTGAACACGATCGATCACATCTTCTGTGCTCACTGTCACTGGTCTTACACAACGGGGATCATCTTCCAAGCTCTCTCTTCCTTGCTTGAATTCTGAAGCCCACTTCTTGACTGTGGTGTAGGACGGAGCTTTCTCACCAAGTGTTCCAACCATATCATCATGAATCTCCTTTCGTGTGAGTCCTTTCAAGCCGAGATAACGAATGACAGCTCGATTTGAAACGTGATCCATCTTACGCAACACTTATCTGACTAACTGACTGATAAGTTAGTAACTGAAGTTACGTAGCTGTGGTTTACCAACAGTTCACCGGATCGACTGATCACTCGTCATGCGCCGTCAGCACATTCCATTGTATCAATCCACATGTGCATAATGGCCTGGCTTTAAGCTTTCTATGTCAGGCCGCGAACTTATCAATCACCCCTCGTAGACTAAAACTGAAATAATGCATCCATTACCATGCTTTGAAAGTTTTATGTGATCACTCTTCATCCTTTTTTGTCTCATGCAGCAGAACCCAATGAAGAATGGACTGCGCAGCAACGAATGACTGAAGCAAGGCGTTGCTTCTGGTTTCACAAGCATTCCAATGTCTGAATGACTGACAATGTGATTCATAATGCGAGGCGGCAACCATCTGTAATGTCATCCAAAAAAAGCAAGACGATGCTTGGTCGAACTTGAGTATGCAGCTGAAACCAAACTAGATAAGAATAGTCGGTTGTAGTGCAAAATGAATCAATCCTTCATTCTATTTTTTACAACACGATTCAGTCTATCGCCTATCATAGGAATTTTCGGAAAAGGTATGTTGACATTATATATTTTGTAGCTCGACAAAAGTTAGCATTTTGACTTGTTTGTTTAACGAGCATTTCACCTGATAAAAATTATTGACTGAGATTAAATTTGTTTTCAAAAGTTCATTTACTATGGGAAATCAATAGGGATAACAGAGAAATTTCCGTCTTAATCGGCTGGCCTCGTGATAGTTTCACCAGTAAAATGTTTTCGAAATTCCATCAGAAAAATCGTCATGAACAGAAACTGACATCAGCAAATCACAATTAACTTCATAATGTGATAATTTGGCACTGCATGTGGCCCCAAAATAGAAATCACTCTCCACTTTCAGCGATTTTCAAGCAGCTAAAAAATAATATTGCCAGAAGAAACAGAACAAAATCGTTCCTTACGACTTTATCTCACAATCGGTTTTTAGCATCTCTTTGAGCAATTGCTGTCTCATAACATCGCATTTCAAATTATCTGTCTGACAGAAATGAGGAAAGTCTAGGATTTCTACGCGTTTGTATTTTCTATTTTTGTTGGCTTAACTTTCGTTAATTCAATTTCTCTCATTCAAGAATGTTGGTGTGAAATGGCGCCGTTCTCGCCATTTACATCGCTGAGCAGTCAATTTGCATTCGCCACTTCCATTATTTATATCCACTGACCGAACTCATGAGAAGACAATCTGCGCCATGTCAAATGAGATTCCTACTTTTCTTAAGTGACGCAAAAAAGTTAACCAGAAATTGGATAAGTGTATTCATTGACCATTTATGAAAAATTAATTCCTATTACCTGAGAGCTGGTCTATATTCTCAGCCTCCCTTTCTTTTTGCAATATTCCCGCTTGGCATTCCTTTAGTGTCTCTCTTTCTTCAACACACACCCAAAGTTCGTCTGATAGCGTTGTCTGAGTGACATGTAAGCTGAACTCAGACTACGAAACTTTTAGCGTGTAATGAAAAGGGAAATTGCTTCGGATGCATGATGCGATTGCAAGGCACACGTCTGTACTCCTCTTACGTATTTCAAGATGCAGTTCATCTATTTGTAGTTCTAAACTTGCATATTCCGCACTCCCATCAATTGAACTCATTTTCGTTATTATTCTGACAAAGGTCTGCAGTTGTATGAGACAATTATTCAATCAGCAAATAAGACACACCAAAATCCTTACCTCTCTGACTGCACTCGCCTGACCCAGGAATCGAACGCATTATTTATGTAAAAACGAATTTACTGTAAATTAAAGCGACTAACAAGGCAGCACGATCTCCCCATTAAGCTAATTAGCAAACCTAGTCCTACCCTAAAACCCGTTCTAAATGCACGGAACTAGGCATTCTTCTTCACGCCAGTTTTGCTCGCCTTAATCACCTAAAATAGCGTACTCTGGCCATTTTGTAGCTTAGAAGCTCACCTGTAATTCATATAAAGAATTTTATATTGGTCAGACCAATCGCCCTTTCTTCAATAAGTACAGATTGTTTCATAAAAAATGGATCACCCTTAAACATTGCCTTAACTTCAACTTTGTCTAACTCCGCCAAACTTGAACGAATTTCTCTGAAATTTGGAAGATATGTCAGTTGTGCTTACTAATATCATTGTTGGAAATTTCAAGCATGACTATTGAGTTGTTTTCCTGTTATAGATAAAAAAGTAGTAGATAATTTGATCTTCATTTAGCAATGTTACACAAAATCATACCTCACTCTTATAAAATTACATTTGTTTCCTTTGTTATGTAATATGTTGTTCTACAAGCCAAAAGCTATCAAGCAAAACAAAAATAAAGAAAATCGGTCAATCAGAGCCAGTATAGCACCATTATTCATCAACAATAATGTAACTGCTACATGTGATTAACTGGACTTCATGTTCCATAGCTTCCTGACTTCGTTGCGGTGGTGTTGGCAGCACTCCTGATTGCTTTCAGCTAGAAATCTATCTCTTACCGGTTGAAAACAATACAAAGCACAAATGAACAATAACGAGATCGCTTTCACAAAAGGCAAAGTGTCAGCCTTGCTAGAACTACTTCACATACAGCAAGGAACCATGAATTCTGAACGCTATGTGAATGTTTTACGAATGATTGGCCAAATGACAGATCAACTTGGTGATCCATCGACTTGGTTATTTATGGATGATAATGCTACGTGTCACAGGAGTAGTAGAGTCAACTTATGCAAGTCTCAATTAGGGCTTAGGACATTATCTTGGCCAGCTCGTTCTCCTGATCTGAATCCCATAGAAAATGTATGGAGTATTCTAAAACGTAACGTTCGTCGTTCACTACTACCTACAGATGGCGTATCACAACTTACGTCACTGTTAAAAAGAGAGTGGAGAAAGTTAGATCAGTCAAAAATCAACGATATCATCGAATCAATGCCTAGACGAATTGGTAATGTCATTGACAATAAGGGTAGGTCCACAAAATATTAGCTTCTTAAGAACCGTTACTGCATCATAGCTTATCAGATTATATAAGGACATTTAAATATATTAGGGACATGAAATAACATGAAAAATGCTTTCTGTATCATACTTATGTTTTATTTAGTCAAATTTTAGGATGATACACTTTTTATGAAACGGACTGTACAATGAACACAAAAGAGACTTGTGATAAGAACAATAGCAATGCCCTCTGTGAACACGCCACTATACTTGCAAATAATTCAATTTTAATTGGCCAAATATACTCAACAAGGAGCGACACTGACTTTTTCACTGAATATGGCAACTTCAGACATCTTTGGTTACGCGGCTTGATACTTACTATTCATACATCTAGGAAATTGTCAGCTTGTTATAATGTTGTGACGACAATTATTTAAAAAAATTATTGCATTAATTGATTTGAAAGCACAGAATTAGATTGTTTAATCGCATCACTTTGCTAAAAGTGCAAACTGATTCAAACAGATGGCACATGCAGGAAGTTAATAAGTGGGCAAAAAGAAGTTTTTAATACCTTACAGAGATAAGAAAAATAGTCGTGCGTCGCTTGCGGATTGCTCTGAATTCCTTCAAAATGCTCCGATCGCGACGACTCCTTCAGATTCGAAGAATTCAGATCATTGCGCAAAAGTTTTCCGATTATGCTGGGCCCTCCGATTATTTTTAAAAAAGTTATCAGGTGCATGAAAAAGCGTTCACTAACTTCTCTGTAGAACTTGACATCGCCTGTGTCTCTTTGCTGTGTGATCCGGTTGATAACAGTCACTGAAACTTCACACAATTTGGCGTGTTTAATGTTGAACTGGCTGCTCATTGTTCGATTGCTATGGTATTTAGTCAGCAGATTGTGCCATTTCATTTACGTTACATGTTCCAATGTTTCCCTTCTAGTCAAACAGAAGAAGAGACGACCTGTCTAATTCTGTGTTTGAAAGTTACATTCCATTAAGTATTTAAAAGTCTAATTATTTCGTGTAAGACAAAACTATCAAAATCTTGTATGAGTGTTGATGCACACTTCGCCATGCAGCACCAAACACAAGCTGCCTAGAACTTCTAAATTATATCCTGACTTTTCCCGTATTTTAATTCGCAACAACTCGTCTTTCCCTTTTCTGATGCGTTATGTGAACCAATCAAACATTTTCTGCAACGACTGATTTTCATTCAATTTCAGTAAAACGCTACTACTGCTACTACTTACACCAGTGAAAGTAGCCTGAACGGCACAATAAATCTGCTGCCTTCAATCCGCCTTCTGTATGCTTGAGCTTGTGGTCATTAATACGGGGGCAGAGTGCGCGACATGCGTCGACCTACGTTTGGTCGACGCTTTTTGCTACCTGCCAGATAATCCATAATTTTGACTTAGTTCACCGTTTAAACAACTTTTTCTAACTAAAGCTTTCAATTAAATGTTTTTCGAACTTTTGCTTGCATGTTCGAGGGCAAAGTCATTGAACGTGATGGGTATTAAAACCGATTACAAAAGCTTCTATGCTTTCAAATCCGGCTTTGCTTTAGTACTCAAGCCCATGCACATCGCAAGTTAGAAATAAAAACCCATTTGGAGTGGCAATTCATATCTAGAAAGATATTAGATTAGATGTACGTACAGAAAATTATATAATTCACATTTTGTTCTATTAAATTCTTTTGTAGTTGCAATTTTTGACAATGTGGAGCACCATACTATATTTCCCTTTTGTGGTTGTTGATGGTTTACGTCACTACTCTACCATACTGGGGCTTGGACGGTGCTGACACAGTCAGACTTTAATCTGGAGCTTGTGATCCTTTAGTCCGGATGCCCTTCCTGACGACTTCCAATGACACTTTCGGGGCTCGACCTCTGGACCGAAAGATCGCTAGGCCAAGAACTTAACCACTGTGCCACGGAGACCAACCCTTTCTATGAGTGAGCGTAATTTCCCTTTTGTGACTGAAAGTAATTTCTTGCCTCATTTGTGTTCAACACAAATGATGTACAACTCGAAGATGCACGTTGTTTGCTTTTTAGATATATTTCCTATAAGCATCGATCTCGTTCATCTTTATGATATTTGGGAATATGCATCACACGAGGACGTGCAATACTGTTTAACATAAGCTTTATCCGACATCACTGGAATGGACGATGTATTCCAATTTTGTGAATCGCAAAGCGCTTCTTACTCTTACTCCTCGCTTGCTACTTCCTCTTCCCCAAGTATTTTAGGTCGGCTCTGTCGATTGTCATTGGAATGGATGAATCCTTTCTAGTATAGTAATGCGGTATTTGAATGTCTTGAAGAAGGAGTTCAAGGTCTTCTCTCACACTGCACAACAATTATTCCTCTGACCATCTTTGTGTTTAGGGCCCGGTAATTCAATATTCAAGAGTTTCCTTGGCCGGTATATATTGTAAGTTATCGAACCACTGCAAGCGATTTTGACATAGTAATGAATCCAAGTCATACAGGTATGGTCAAGCCTGTTTTTCAGTTAAGTCTCAGAGAGGCGTCAAAATAACTAATGAACACATCCATCAAATTCATCAAATTCTCATTCATCTTTGGACAAGCAAAGCCCTCAGCTGGTAGGCGAAGTATCTAACTATGTATCGCTTATTTTGGGAAAATCTACAATTCTAAGCTTGTAATTCTTGTAAAGAGAAATCACGCATCCTCAAAGGGCAATGTTTTCTTCGGGTCTTTTAGGGTGTGATATCTTCCATTGTTAGCCATCACCACTCCTCTGGATAACGCCTGCAATTGGGAGCTTTCTATGACTGGCAAAGCTGATGAGACCTTATCTCATTTAATTAGGACATTGTTTGAATGACTCCAAGAGAAAGAACTCGTTTCTAAAAGCAACCTGAATGTATTTCTATGAATCATTACCGTGCTATGAAGCAAGCTTCATTGATCTGTGGACAATTAAAGACAGACTACGTTGAAGAAAGGAGTTGGAAAATAGGGAAAGTATTTTAGACATCGACATAAGAATGTCTGCTGCCTGTACGTGCTTTGCGATATTTCAAACTTGCTAGTGCAATCATGAAGTCGAACAAAAGAAACTAGAACTTTGGTTTTATCAGAATATTTTGAATGAAATAAAACCATTGCTCATTTATTTCAAACTTAGAATTACAGATAATCTCAATGCAATCGAGCTCTGACCGACTGAAAAATCGAGGAGACTTCGAGCAGAAACTCATGTCAACTCGAAAAGGGTCTTAGAGAACAGGATCGCTGCATTACAAGAAACGCTGGTTAACAACAAATAGCAATTATCATCTAATGATGAGATGACACCTACACACTGGCAGTTCGTGCGAATATACAAATCTATCATGAAATCAATAGAAGTGTGCGAAAGTGGACAAACGTAAAGTGGACGACTACATATAGAAATAAACCTTATTTATGTTTAGAAGCACACTAAGTGAACGCCAATCTTCCATGTGGCCTAGTTTTTATGCATCCCACTCTCATTCCTTTTTTGCTGATTGTTAAACAAGAATGCAGAGTGTGCGTATTTTTAAGTTTTCAGTTTGACTCGACCGAGACTTGAACCAAGGTCTTCCGGACGCAAAGCGAGCACTGTACCACAAGGCCACAGCGCGGTTAACGATTGTTCATCTCTAAATTCCAGATGCAAATGGTCTGCAGTCTTCTATCCATATTGCCGGAGTAAATCGATGAAAATATAACGCATTAAATACACAAGATTCGAATTCATGCGTCTATGATCATTATTTCCTATCACACATGAAGAATCAACGAAAAGTCTCAAGAGACCTAACTCAGATTTCGATGACTTCAACTGCACACTTGAGGTATACAGTCAAAACCCTTCACATATTATAGCATGAAATGTCATTATCTTCGAATTGTCGACAAATCACTTTTATCATTTTCATTGCGGCCATTGAAGGTATTCTCGATGAATCACGGAAGCGTCCGTTCAAGAATATTTCGTAGAAAATCGATTTGAAAGTATGCCAGAATCAAATTATAGTCAATTCTTTTAGTTATCAAATAAGCAGAGTCAAAAAGATCAAAAAACAGATTATTCACGTCAAGTCAAATTTTCAAATGAGTCAAAAAAAGCATATTTGAGTTGTTTTGATTTCGCCGCTTCTGTTCGCCTATTGATCATTCCCTTTCCATTGACAGCTCATTTAACTGAATTTCTTTCCATCCCTTGTGACTTACAGTCACTTCAGTACGCTTCATGAGATGGAGATGATTATAATCAGCAACTTCATGAAATGTATTATTGAAAATGACACATTGAAGATGCAGTTTTAATGAAGGATAAGAAATCGTAAATGGTAAGCACTTGTCTTGCTGAAATCTGCGATCGCTGAAAGTTGAAGAAATTTATAGAGGAAAACCGTCATCAAATCGAGTGCAGCCTTGGAGCAAGTACAATCGTATTTAGATATGAAATTTATTTCTTTTTCTATATGCACTTCTTCACATCCCTATGAAAATCAGGCAGGCTGCCAAACAGTATTGTGACCACAGAATTAGATATTTGTGAATACTTTAGATATACCTGAATAGTTTGTTGTCTATGACTGCGGTAAAAATATTTGCATTTCACCATTTTTCTGATGACTATTGATATTATATCCTTGATCCATTGTACAATCAATTGTCAAATAATTTACAGCAATTACAAACAATTTGCGGTTTTTGCTTAAATTATGGCTAACATTTTGAAGACCGGGCGGCCGATTATTCTAATTAGATATATGTCGACGATTGACGACGTTCATTCAAGAATTAATTGTCTAGTCAGGTAGAATAGTATTGTGACATTGTAGGAGTATGATTACACATTTTTCATGACTAAAACATTGCGAACAGTCTCTTGAAAATTATTCTTCAAATCAAAGCGGCTTACAGACCGTACACTATTACTGAAAGTTGTCGTTGATAAAGAAATTTAGATACTTAAAACAACCATTACAACGCATGAGGAAATTTTATTACTTTCGTTGTCTTTCCGAATTGCCTGCAAAATGTTGAAAGACACAAATTTTTGGTAGTACATTAATAAGTCTAGATAATAAGCACTATCATTGCTGAATTCACGGCTGCTTTAGCTCGAGCATTCTGACTGTAGCTTAATTTTGGTTCTTCGTATCGAATTCTACGAAGTTTTCATAGTTACCTTGACGGCAATGAGGGCACGTAGATGCTGATGAAGTACTAAGCCATGGACATTATTTATTTATACTTCTAAGTACATCTAGCTTCAAGCCGTACTCTATCTCAAAGAGCTTGTTGAATCGCATACTCTAGGAAGTTTAAATGAAATTTGTATGAATCATGTGTTCGCTAGCCTATCTATCATAAATTTTTCCATGTCTCGAATAAGTAATTACGCGCATCGCTGTTCAATCCTATTCATGCGTGTACAAAATGTATCATACGAAATTGTTTTAAACAAACTATGAATATTTGTTGAATTACCTGATGGAGGATCAATTTGGATAGAATTTGATGAAAATCAGCATCGCTGCGCTTCATCGGGAACTCTTGTTTATCCAGAGCACCTACCACATTAGGCCTCAGCCACAATGCGAGCTTTTTCAAGCGTTTCCGAGCAAATATAAAGTCATCATTACGGCAGTTGTAGACTGCCACTCTCCGAGCATAGCAAATCAGAGCGATTGATAGCTTGCGGACATGCGCTTGCTCGCGTTTGCTCGGAACGCGCTTGTTTGCTTTGCTTTCATTGTGGCTGTGGCCCTAGATTCCTACCATACTATAGATTCTGAAGCTTACCGCATGCCACACAGAAATCGAGAAATAGAATTATGTCTAACGGTCAATATGAGCAGCTGTCAGCATTAATTAGCATGTTAAAGAGACGCCGGCTTTGACTACAGCGGCCGCCAAAAACCCGACCGGTTCCATCTCTAGTGGAGGCCCTTCGTAAGCCGAACATTACGGTATTTTCTAACCTTTGCTTTGGAAAGGGATGTGACTGTCGAAATGCAAGTGCAAGTTTCAAAGTTTAACTCTCAACAGCGCACTATGAGCCTAACTTTCTGCAAACACTGATCATTGTACCGATTCACTCGATGAACAAAACAACTTACCGACTGACATTTGAAGCGACGTTCCGAAAATGAAGTACAACAACGGTGCAAAGAAAGACACGTACAGTCCTACCACTGGATCGAGTTCTGCTAAGATTGCGTATGCCATTCCTGTAAAAAATTATTCAATGACATCACATTTGCAAATTCATGTTGCATGCATATACTGTCAAATGGAAACTTCTGAGTTGTATCTTAATTTCTTGATAGCGGAATACGCAAAGAAGTTATTTGTTTGTTTATTTCAGAAAGATACGATACCAACACTAAGAGAGAATAATATAGCTACTTGAGAATCAGAGTGTGCTTCAATCACATCTGCTTAAGTATCCAATTGAAATCAGATAATTAGCTGTTCATGTTGATTCATGCAACGTGATCAACTTAAGCCAAAATGTGAACCCTATAGCTTCATTAACTCGACATGAATATCTCACCAACTCAACTACGCAATTTAATGCAGTCAACAAGGGAGATGTAGAATGAGATGTTATCGATTAAACTCAAACTTTGATAATTTCAAAATTCATCAAACTTTTTTAGTTTGAAGATATTATTTTGTTAAATCTTTATTTTTCTGATTATTCCCATCTAATTGACTGTAAATAATCAGGGTTCACTTAGTACAGTCACTTAAAGTGCAGAATAAAATATTTATTATTCAAGCTTCAAAAATTAACTTTGTGACAATCTTTTACTTAAACTTTTTCATTACTTGAACAATACTGGAATCTTGAACAAGATCAAATCTTACTCTCATCACTCATTGTTTTTCATTTCAGGGTCTCAGTTAGCATATGCACGTGACACCTTTTCATGTACGCATTGATTTTTGCCAGTTGATAAGTGATTCATCTGTGGTTTATTCAAATACTCACTCCATCCTATATCATACATCTACATATTCTAGTTCAGGGCTCGAAGTTGAGCGAAAGGAAATGACCGGAAAATTAGTTTGTAAGAAAATTGAAGCCTTGAATGTGAAAGATCTTCAAAATTTAGCTGTTCAATAGGTACAAGTTGCATGTCGATTTCAACTACGTGCATATCTCTCAATGGCATCAACCAAGGAACTCTAGATAGTAGACTGTCTAGAATTCCTTGCATTTACGATATTATCTATGTCATTTATCAGTTAGTAAGCAAGCTGTCTGCATCTGCAAAAAGCCTTTCTCGTGCTTGCATATCTTAACATTATATCACAAAATTACAGTCATTGAATGAAATGTATTTTATGAAACATGAAACATGTCTTTTATGAAATTTGATCGTGTACAAATATCCACATAACAGTGCAATTCGCCAACAAGAGCACATATTTTTCCTCAGAAATCAAAAAGTAGATCAAATCGTGTTTCATATGATTCTACGAAGTTAAAGAATTCACGTAAATGATCGTCTGCAGCATACATAAGCTTTAACTAGTTTTGAAATCCAAGATTTATTTGGGACCGATTGTCCTTCTGCTACCTGATATACTTATGACCGCACTAGTATACAAAAAGGTGGAAAAATTTCTGAAAACAAGATATGAGCAACACTGGACTTGCCATAAAAAACTGTGACATGTACAGACAGAAAGATAACGAAATTATCATGTTTTACGCTCTCAGTAAATATTTGCATCAACATAATTCATTTATTTCCAAGAATATTGTAGCATTCAGTGCAAGCTCAGTAGCATGCAGTAGCAAACTCATAGTGCACACATATAAAAAAAGAACAGCCCATATAGTTCGAGAAAGGAAATGATCACTTATCTATCTGTCCATTTAAGCCCGTGTGAACTCCCGTCCTAAATGAGTTCATTAACTGGCAAGTGCTGCATCCGATTGATTCTCTCTGTAGTTGGGTAAATATGCATCTAATTTCGAGCCATTACATTCGTCAATTCCATTCGTCCAATTGAACATTGAAATGCCTGTTATATCTTGCTTCCTTGACATCAATCATTGAGACATAATTATGTGAAATGATGGCGATGATAAAAAAATTCAGCTAGTTTTATAACCTCATGAATAAATTCGTTGTTATTAATTTGACGCTAAGTAAGCATTGTTAAGACATTTTTCATTAAATAGTCACAACCTCAGATGACTCGAATATACATTTGCTGTTGACAGCACATTCCATAGGCATTGATTAGCTACATGGCTTGCTTGTCACATGATTTTAATGCACGAACATCAAAATACAAAAACTTGTTTATGTATTTCTGTCAAAAAATCATGCAACTATCATTAAAATAAAATGTCAAGCTCTCCTTCCGTCAAATTCTGAGATTTGTGTGCGTACGAGTTGTAAAATTTATCTGATATCACATGATATCACAAAACTTCTGATACTATTGGATGAATGCATATTTTATCCTTATGTTGTAGTTTTAAGCGCAAAAACTGCTCAGTTGCCAAAAACTGTCAAGAGACCACTAATTCTAGAATTATTAAGTTTAATTCGCAAAATAACCGGCCGAGGCTGCAAAGTCTAGAATTAACCCGCTTCGTATGGAGCTTTACTAATAAAACGGTGATAGCGGGAAATAGCTACATAGTTGATTGCATAATTAACGGGCATCTTTATTTACAAATTTTAGAAACTAACAGACATATATATGTATATGTATATATTTATATTTATGTATGGAGTTCTATCGATCCTGCTGTGGTAGCCACCACTGTCAGTTATCTCGCGAAATGTATTTATCAATATTAGCGAGCGTGCCAGCCCATTTGGCCTTCGTCGATTTGGAGCATAAAAATTTAATCAACCTAGACTGTCATGATTAATTATTCTAATAGTGCGAAATACTGGTTAAATGCGTCATAAAAGAAGAGCATATCACTATTGTTATGAGATCAGCATTATTTTCATTCTTTCATTCCATCCATTGTCCAGTATTCATGAATAGCTGTCTTCTACGTTGTGATAGTGTGTGCATATCGCGACTTTATTGATTTCTGTTTCTCCGCTTCTGACTAACTTTGATGTGTAAATTAACTGTAATCATTTTGTGTACGCACGTTTCAGATCATTCTGCTGTAACACCTGACTGAGAGCAGACAAAACGCGTCGTGAATATAAAACAAGAATTGATCATGAAACATCTTGCGCTTCTATTTCTATACAAATGTTTGCCGGGGGCAAAACTGTTTCAAGTATTGTCATGATAGGCAATTCATAGACATTGACCCTATCCAAACCGCTGTCCCCTTTTGTGGCATTTTTGAGGTGGACTTCGACTTTAAGAGGTTCAACAATATTTCGGCATGAGCCTTAATCATGAGCTAGAAAGGAAAGATGATGAAGTAATTTACTGCTTAATATCTTGTTGTTGGACAAAATGTTTTTTATTATCCAAGTAGGCGCCGAATCAAACTAGAAGCGATCACCTACGATATTGAAGTGTATTTCAGCATGTCATATGCAGTTAACAGAAAATACCATGAATAAATTCTTTTTAATTTTGCATGTCAAAATTGAAAATACAAATATTGCGGAGACAAAAATGTGACAGAATGAATATCTAGTGACGATACCAGGACAGTCCACGACCGCGGGGAACATGCGCGCAAACCTGGACCGATCGACCCGAGTCTTTGTGATTTTAAGCGTTCTTAAACTTCTCACCAAGAGATCGTTGGATTTAACCTACTCGGTGGTCAATTTTATCACTTATTTTGAAAAGCACATCTTGAAGGTCTGATTTTTGTCAATTTTTGCAAACATTTTGCAGGATACTTCTTAAAGAATCTCCTAATGAGCAGTGTTCTATAAATATAACGAATCACAATATCATCATATTGTACCATAAATATTGAATAGAGAGTACTTGATCAAATGTTATGTAAATACTACTTACTATAAGTTTAATAATGACAAATGCAAGTATTCAATTTTGTGAATTTTCCTAATCACTTGAATTCTTTGAGTATCTGCAAGTCGTACTTCCTCTCGATAATCACATTTGAAACTATTTAGGAATATTTTTGAAAATCTTCCACATTTCATATGCGTGGATTTTAGTTGTATAACTTGCATAAATATTATATCCACATAGTTTTGGTGCACTAATATAAGTAATATGTGAGAAATTGTAAATTTACTTACATAGGAAATTGAAACTTGAAGGGTACCTAAACTGAATATAATCTGCCGATCGATTTCACGAGTTGTCTCGCTTATCAAGGCACTATGCAGAATGAATATGAAGTAAGCCTTATCCACAGAAGCATTAACAAATTAAAGTTGTAGATGTGTTGAATATTTTATATGAAAGTACTGGTACTCAATAATTACAATTCAAAGAAGGCCGAAATAAACTGATAAGCATAGTTTCTTTATGTTCTCGCTCTAGCATTGTCGCTATAGATAGTAGTTCATAAAAGGGAGCCGACCTGAATGTTCCGCTACAATTATTGAAATGTATGCTGACATTCAATACGGCATAATGTTTGTTGCAGTGTCATTCTGTGGTTAAGAATATCGCCCGCTTGTCCGATGTAATATTGTCCACATGAGCACTCTAATTTGTAGATGACATTTTGATAATTTAAAGTCTAAGTTGTTTCATACTTCAAGCTTTTCCAGCATTTGCAGAATGAATGTGTTTTCCTGTTATCATGATTTTGCATGATTTACACAATTTGTTCCCATGAGTAGTAATTCCATTGATGGCTTTCCGATTGTCGTTTTAAAGGTGTAGTTTGGTAAAATTTTCAAGCTTGTCTCAATGACTTCTTCTAGCATAGTAGTCAATCTAGCTAGCTTTGACGCACTTCTGATTCCTCAGGTAGCCGCCATTATCAACTTTAGGAGACGTGATGACGTCACACGTCACAGTGATCTGATACGCCACTGTTAGCATGCTAGGTGACGAATCAGCTGTGCGCATGAGGATCAACGCACACGGAGAAAATGAACGGTGGGAAATGCGAGATCTAAAGTCATTGACAGGAAGTCAGTTGTTTCTGTTCCTGAACACATACAAAATGTCTAAAATGGCACAATACTGCCCATACATGTGCACAAACAAGACAGACGATCCTAAGAAGCTTGCCATCTACAACATTCCGAAAGACAAAAAAAAAGATGTGTAGTAGCATTGCACGAGCTCATATTAAACCGACGTGACACAGTGTTGTGTATTCTGAACGCTGCAAATATAATGATGAAAAAAGAGATCTACGATATACAAAGTGTGTTGTTGAAGGAATATTGCAAAATCAGACAGCCTTTACTCCTCTTGAGTAAGGAGGCTGTACCATGCTTGAAAATGGGACGCAAATTAGTTAAAATTTCCTCTAGCTAAAAGAGGTACATGTTCTACAAAAACTGAATGAAAGTCGGGCCAAATTTGGCTAATTTGCAAAATATGCTATCTACAAATTCTCGAGACGAACTTCAGATTTCTTCGGATGAAATGGATATGGATTTCGATAGTTGCCATGTGATGCATGACTCTTCAGAAAGTGAAGAGAGCCAAGCTGCGCCAGTTCGTCTAACGCTTCATGTTCCAGATAATTACTTTTTGTGTTGATTTGCAGTGCCGGCATATTTCTTGTAGTAATCTCACATTTCTGATACAGCAAATGTACATTTTTGAATCTGACAGCAGATATACGGCGAACAATTATTTGTCGCATTTTGCCTCGTAGACGTGAGTGTGTTGAATCGTGATCAGCCACATGTGCCTCATTTTGTTATCATCGGATTTCCGTCTCATTCAAGAATAACCTAGTTACCTAAGGTCCTTTCAGAGATTTACTTGCTTGCATACTACAGGGTTCCTCTATCAGCCAATCACAGCGAACTTCCTGTCTAGTGCACGGCGAACTGCTTCTCAGTAAGTAGGAATGAGGCTTTTAGTTTACAATTTTTAGACGAGTATTTCAATTTTGAATAATTGGATATTGGCTGTACGGACTCCCAAAGTTGCACAAGTACGCAAAGGATTTTTTAAATATTGAATGTGACAATTATCCGACGAATATGTCACGTGTACTCCGAATCAAAAGGTATATACGTTAATGTATCTGTTGGTTTTCTGTATATATCAGTGCTTCAAATTATCAGAGCATTTATACCATATACATTTATATCCTTATGTTGCAGTTTTAAGTGCGAAAAGTGCTAAATTGCCAAAAACTGTCATTTTCAAAAACAATTCATTTTCATTATACGAGCATGCTTGATAAACTTTCCTTACCTTGTGGAATGTTCATGATACCAACAGTAAGACCCGCAACTACATCCGACAATATGTTCTTCCTCCACTTGTAATTTATCATCATCCTCACTGATGGAAAACATTTGGATGCTGATTTTGCACAGGATTGTTTTGTAAAGAATGAACGAACTTTATAAGGCAATGCAATTCCCGAGCTTTCATTCACATCGCAGGAGCAAAAACACAGATTCTTTCGGTCCTTATTGTTACTGTTTTGAATCTGTCTTGGTATTCGCCCGTTGCCATCTGATATCAATGGCTCCTTATCATCAAGCAGCGGACCGTCATCAAGATCAATAACTTCTAGATCGAAGTTCTCCGCAGCCATCCTGCAACTGACCATGGTGAAACAGTCAAAGAAATGATTGGGGCTGGGTGTGGATCACATTGATTGCATATTGGTTCATGATAAATGATACGAGAAGTGATCACCACATAACCTCATATATCTCAAACGATAATCACACTAGAGTGAAAACACTACAGTCGGTTTGTCCTTGAACTTTTACTGAATCAGAGTTACCATCCTCTCAGTGTACCCTTCTACTTGAGCATCATCTCTCCTCTCTTCTTTAAGTATAACCAAATAGCGCAATTAACGAATATTCTCTAGTATTTACCAAATAATATCCTCCACACACTACTGACACTCCGGGTAAGTGCACCAGTAATTGTTACTAAAAGCTATTTTAAAAACAGAAATATATATTTTTTCAGCATTAGCATTTTTTAGCATTCAAAATAATTAGCATTTGCATAACATCAGAGTACATCATAAATAATAAAGAGAATTAACATTGATATCGGAGTTGCACTATAATTTGAAAAAGGAAACAGACTTGAATAGCCGATTTTTCATCCAATATAAGGAATGATTAGTTAGTAGGTCTAGCTTGCATCTCTCAACGTAAACAAAAAAATAACCGATAAAATTCTCATCATATTCTAATTGTGCATCACATATTTAATCAGGGAATGGCTGCATACTACATATACATAGGGAGTCATGTTGATGAGGAGGAATTTTCAGGCTTGCTCGCATTTTCAGTTCAGG
Source organism: Prostheceraeus crozeri (assembly GCA_907163375.1). Lineage (NCBI taxonomy): Eukaryota > Metazoa > Platyhelminthes > Polycladida > Euryleptidae > Prostheceraeus > Prostheceraeus crozeri. Next base: position 816,264 of record CAJQUW010014715.1, on the reverse strand, counting down.
ATACGACTCAATATTTGAATGTTCTATTTATAGCTGTACTTTCCTTGATCAGTTGTGGTGATGAAGTCAGTGGCAGGCGCGATTCCTTTCGTGTTTGCAAGTTCAAATTTTGAACCCAAATATATATACATATTTAAGAAGAAAAATAGACTTTTTCAGAAAAATCCAGCAACCTCACACCGACCAAGTGATCCAAACTAATCAAGATAAGACCAATGAAAACTTCAGTAGTAGTACTGGAAGACCGGTTTCGCTTTATGAAATAAGCTTTCTCAATTCCACGTTACAGTATGACAGAAATGGACTGAATGTGCCGATTGACAATGCTTTCACGTTCTTCGATTAGCATTCATGACTCATCTCTCCCGTGTTGATGCAGATTTTCTCGCTCCTCGGCTCGCTATTTGACCATCATCGACATTATGCATGTGTACGTGTTCCCAGCTACACGATCCGTGCTTGTGACCGCCAGGTGAACTCCAAGGGATTCTCCATCGCTATTTCCCTTATCCACGCCTGATGTCGTCATCAAGAGCGACCTACACACGTGAGGATTTTCTTCGCTTGCGGAAACATTATCCGATCAAGAGAGAGACAAAACGTAAATTGTGGTATTTCGGACTTTTAACAACTGAGCAAAGCAGGCGAAATGCAGATATCCCTTCCAACAACCAGGACCTGTGGCTTGCCAGCCCAAGGCCTAGAGCACCCAGCGTGCCCCGCAATAAAGGATACAAGAACTCAATTCAGACGACACTCAAAATCGCTACGTTTAATGCAAGAACTCTGTTAGCCTCTTGGAGTTTACACGAACTGATCGAACTACGAACTATCGGCTGAACAGTCTGTGTCAGTGGTTGCTGTTCAAGAGCACAGACGAACAACTGCGGCTGATATTAACATTGTTAGTGACCGTAGATGGATGTTTAAAGGCGCTCCGGCAGATCATGGTGTCGGAGGAATCGGTTTTCTCCTGTCCCCAGCTGCCGCGGACGCCTTGTTGGACGTCCGTTTCATCACGAACAACATCGGATTGCTCTCCATTGCTTTATCGCAACAGAAACGTAGACTCCATATATTTTCTGTGCATGCCCCTACCGCTCCTAACACATTCATTAATCCTCAAGAGACCGAAGACTTCTATGACTGTCTTAACACCGATATCTTAAATCTTCCTCGCCGAGATCATCTCCTTCTTTGTGGTGATTTCAATGCTCCGCTCTCAGTGGACCACATACGCGTCAAAAACAACTGCGGCGTCGAGAATGCTAATTCACAATACCATTCGTCTCTTGTTGCATCTAATGACCTTATTCCTGTAAACGCCTTCCTGCGGCAAAAGGCCAACAAACTTGTCACATTCAGAGGTCCAAATAAACGGAAAACCCGTCTAGACTGGATTTTTACTCCCAACCGCTACAAAAATTCTGTTTTGAAGATGAATAATATTCAACCATCTGTGATAAACTCCGATCATACCTTCCTAATTGCGGAAATGAACTTGCGATGGACTCGTACCATGAAGAAACTACCTGCTTTTCCTCTCTGGTCTGCCCTGGAGGAAAATGAACGCCGGCAAAACTTCGTTTGCAAATATCTCGAGACAAGACGAGTATCTAACACTGATCTAAATTTGACTGAATCTGTGAACATCGCTGCGAACCATGCCCTGCCAATCCAACGTCCTAACAAACCATCATCTCTTTTGACTGATGACTGTGAAATCTCCAAATCTCGTTCTTTGGTGCAAAGCGCCTGTGATCGTTGCGGATTTGAGAGCCTGGAGGCGCGTGCAGCACGGGAACACCTTGAGTATGTGATGAAATCAAAAATGGAATTATATGCTGAACACTGTATAAAAGAAATACAGCAGCATACTGTTAACTGTCGCCACAGCGCCGCATGGAGAGTTATCAATCGTCTCACCGGAAGGAAAATGAGAGTAAATTCAATCATCTCCGCAGCTTCTATTGAAGAACGGAAACTCTCTATTCGAAACCATTATCAGTCTATCCTGAACGTCGACTCATCGACTAATGCTGAGCTTATTCCTCTTGAACAAGAGCTCGTAATTTGAAGTGATGAATTCAATCTTATTCCCATCTCTGTGTCAGAATTTAAAGCTGCCACTAGAACAATGCGAGCAGATGCGACTCCCGGACCTGATGGCATTCCTAATCGAGTGTTACAGCTAGATGAGCTACACGAGGACTTGACTAGCATTCTCAACGGATCTAGTGTTCTTGGCGGCGCGGAAAACGAGTTCCTTCACACAGAATGGCGTCACTCAAGTATTATCTCCATTCCTAAGAAAGGATCTTCATCGTCCTTAGACAATCAAAGAGGGATCGCAATAATGTGTACCATGGCGAAAACTCTTAATAAGATCATTTTGAACCGCATCCTTCCCATCGTAAATCCACATCTACTGCATGTTCAGAGCGGATTTCGTCCTGGGCGCTCTACGACTGAGCAAATTGTGTCTCTCAGAAGTATTGTTGACACCTGCAAGACTCATAAGTCTTCTGTGTCAATCATATACGTCGACTTTAAAAAGGCTTTTGACTCCATTTGTCGTCATCAAATGTTCGCCATCTTGAAAATGTACAACGTGCCAGATATTCTGTGTAATGCTATTAAGCAATTATACACCAACACCACCGCTACCGTCATCACCAGCCACGGGCCAACAATGACTTTCAAAACAACATCAGGAGTCCTACAGGGTGACACATTATCTCCCTTCCTTTTTGTCGTCGTCATGGACTACATACTCCGTAACTCTCTGTCGGATGAGGACGGATACGAATTATCTCGGAGACAGGGATCTAGACAACCGCGCGTACAGCTCTCAGCCTTGGCATATGCAGACGACGTTGCACTTCTGTGTAACTCGCCGGAGACTGCTCAACGTGTATTGAACCGCATGAAGTTGCGAATCCGCTTGGCATGCACATCAACGCCAGCAAGACGAAAGCGATGTATATCGGGACTGAACAGACACCAGTTCTCCATCTACCGACTGGTGAACGAGTTGAAGTAGTGAATGACTTTAAATACTTAGGCGTGAAGGTTTTAAATCCCAAGCATCTCGTAAAAGAAAGAGTCGACTTAGCTTGGACGGCAGCAAACCAATTACGAACGATTTTCGACTCTAATATTCCCGACAACACGAAAATAAAGCTTTTTCGATCAGTGGTTGAGTCTGTGCTCATGTATGGGCTAGAGACTATACCACTCACAAAGACTTTGCAGAATCGTTTAGATGCAAGCCATCGTCAACTACAACGTTTTGCCTTAGGGATTCATTACCCCACAAGAATATCAAACATCAATCTTTGTGAACGAACACTCTTGCCGCCTCTGAATAGAACTATACGAAAACAACGTCTACGCCTGATCGGTCATGCCATGAGAAACAATTGTTTGACTCCTCTGAAAGCAGTGTTAGTGCATCGAACTTCCGAACACCTTCGACATGGGCACGGAAGAACGATGACTCTGCTGAAAGACATCGATGATGATATCAGTGAGCTTGGCTTGAGAATTGCTGATATCTCTTCCATTCCTACACGTGACTTTAACGAATTACTGAAAACATTCTGATCTGCATCCTCACATTTTATGCTGATAGAATGTTACAATATATATATATATATATTCATGATACTTCGCAAGCTACAATGCGCTTCATACGCAGCGCTGATTCTGACGTCAGAAAATTGATTTTGACAAAGGTGTAGTACACGTGTGCTGCATGAACCAACAGGCAACTTAATAAACATCTTGCTAAAAATATTGTACTGTACATTTAAGACATCAGGTTTCAAGGTAAGTAATCATTTCATCCACATATTTTCTTTCATAAGTCTTTTTTCACTACTTGGACAGTGTTCAAGCACAGTGAAGGAAAAATCTGATATGCTGCATACACCGCTAAAATGATCAGATACACTTTAAGGATGCATAGAAATTATGTTATTTACATGTTCAGACATACGTTTACTTTAACTACGTGATGTCTGGCCGACATGACTTTTTACAATTTTTACATAAGATCAAATAAAAAATGCTACAATCTATGTTACAATCTATACATTTCAAATTATGTACAATTGGAAAAGATACATTATTGCTATTTACAGCTGAGTCACAATGAAAACCGTATGCACATATATTACAAGAGCATAGATGAAAACCCTTACTCCAATCTAAGGGAGATAGCTTGGAAAGTTGTAATACGCGACGAATACTTCTACGGATTTGAGTCCTGATATAGCCCTGCTCTCGCCAAACTTTTTGAACACAATGTTTGGTAGCTTTAAAATCAGAGTACGTAGCACTATGTAAAACATAGCGATACAACTGACCGAACAGGATATTTTTGAAACATGGTTAGGGTGAAAATAATCATGAGTAAGAATACGATAATTGTCAATGGGCTTAAATTAAATACGATAACAAATACGATTGCAGCATTTGTAAAGACACAAATCTAAAAAGTTCACTTAGGCACAGTCAAAGGCAATAGTAGCTTTAATGGAGGGATAAATAGAATTAACAAAAGTCAGGAGGTCTGTAAGCTCAGTTTCTGAGTAAGTCCAGATACCAAAGATGTCGTCAATATAACGGTGCCAGATATATGGTGCTTTCGGCAATGAGTAGACATTCTCTTCCCATTCCATCAAATAAATGTTCGCGTAAGATGACCCAAATGCGCAACCCATAGCTGTACCATTAGTTTGCAAGAAAAAGTCACCATTGAATTTGAAATTATTGTTCGTAAGTATTATGCGGAGGATGGTAAGCAGACTTAAGGTCAGGTCCTTTGTGGTCAGGAAAAGTAAAAATGCACGTGCAACAGCAATGATTCCCTCCTCAGTGGGTATATTGATGAAAAACGAAGTAATGTCCATAGTGAATACAATGGAGGCATCAGAAACATTCACATTTTATATTAAGGAAATAACGTGAAGTGAGTCACGAATAAAACTTCTAGCTGACTTGGGAATTGGTGCCAAAAATATTCGACAAAGGTTGCACAACATCGGGTGATACTGCCACAGTTAGCAACGATGGTACGACCAACAGGCATAGTAGGAAGGTTCCAGACATCTTTATGTGCCTTTGATGACAGATGAAAATACCTATCACGTGGTTGACTGGGAGGTAAGCGAAAAGATAATTCACGTGAATAAATTATGTATATATATATATTCATTTACAAAAGAAAAATAAGACTAGGCCAATTAATAAAATTTTTATTAGACGATATTTCGTGTGGCACTTGATCACGTCTAAAATTCGTCTGAACAAGTTTTTAGAATTTTAGATCACGAATTTTAGACGTGATCAAGTGCCACACGAAATATCGTCTAATAAAAATTTTATTAATTGGTCTGTCTTATTTTTCTTTTGTAAATTTAGCTGACCAATGGCGATCAAAAGAATATATATATATATATATATATATTAACAGTAATTTTCGCCATTGACCAAATGATGTTTTAAAAAAGAATGACACGGTCAATATAAATATATTCGACTGTCTCCTTTATGAATAATTAATTATATATATTGAATTTTCATCAATTAAAGATGAATAGAGTCTGATTACTTTCAGATTTTCACAAACTCAGTGACTGCAAGTTTACAGATAGTCTATCTTACATTAGTTATGCAGTCGAACCTCTGTATAGTGAACTTCTACAAAGTGAATCTCTCCTCATAGTGAATTGAATTTTTGACCCCATCAAAAATGGTGTACTTCACGCTTGTTACAAATCTCTACATAATGAATATCTTACATCAAGTATGTATTGATCTTTAATTATACTTTGTAATTAATACGCATCCGATGTACGTGTACTACCTTTATTGAAGCGAGTACCTCGATGATGCTCATTACTCCAAAGCTTCTAAAATTATTAAAGTCTTTGAGTCCATAATTTAAATTTACAAGTAGATACAATAATAGTTATGTAGCTAATACTTTCACGTCTACGTGCGCTTTTTTGCGTTTTCAAGCGTACTGACTGTTGATTCAGATCAAGGAATTACTTGAAAGGAAAAACGACTTTGCAGCTTGATCAACAAGCTTTTGATCGAGTAGAAAACATGATTACTTCTGCTGACAAGCGACGTACTGTACAAACTCGTATTGACAGCTATTTCCATCGCTCATAATTAGTGATGTATGTAGCTTATACTGTATACAGTACTGGTTTTTGGTAGTTGCATTATCATTTAATATGACATTGTGATGCAATGCAATGTTACTGGTAATTACATCCTATAATAGTTGTGTTCTAAATACATGAATTAGTTTTAATTATTTTGTAAGATTGTTTTGACTTTATATGCTTACTTTAAAACCAATATTACGTTCAAACTATAGAGAACCTCCTCATAGTGAACTCTCCTCATAATTAATGTTTTTATTGGGTCCCTTGAAATTCACTGTGTAGAGGTTCGACAGCAATCTCTAGATTAGCTTCATTATGAATTTGATGATTTCTATGAGGCACCAAGCCGATTGAAGTATATATATATATATATATATATATATATAATTGCTGCCCTATTAATTAATACAATGTTCTATTTGTAATGTTTGTGAAAACATCATTACACATAAGAACACATAAAAGTTATGAACAAGGTATAGAAATAGGGAGAATCTGTCGCGAACTTTCATGTATTGTTTGATATTTCAACAACGCGTTGTATTTGAAGGATAGAAAAGCAGTGCTTTCCATAGATTTCTGAATGTCAAACTTATCACGCATGAAAACCTGAGTAACAGGATAGTGTTCTTAGCTAATAAAGACGATCTTTTTTTTAGAGTAAACGTTCCCGGCTGTGCTCTGATGACTCGTTCGATTGTGCTATTCGATTGGAGTACCGGGCCTGAGTCAAAGGTAAAATCGATAAATTCAATCATCGGTAGTCGATGATGCGGTGTGTCAAGCGCACCCGCACGCATGCGTGTCATCTATTGTCAAGGAATGGTTGATCGAAAAGGTAATGTGATACGTGTCACGGTCATGCACAGCAGAGGAGCAGACGATGGGCAAACACACTCGATTCAACGAAAGGATCTCATCCTAGTCATCCATGATGTCAGATACGTGCATAGCGGCAAAGCTTCCTCACAAGATATCCCACCTAGATAATCTGCTTCATGACATTGTACCGAAAACATTTCCAGGCTCATGTCAATGCGAAGTAGGCCTATCCTATATTCGCAATTTCACAGCTAACAACTTGTTTCAGTATTTTTAACAAAAAGCAATTTCATCCACTTTCCTCTTTTACTCTCATTCAAATTTCAGTGCTATATATTTTGTAATAATGATTTCTCCTTGAAGAAAACATACTTTTACTAATCCATGCATGGTGCTGATACCAAACGAGCTCTTGTTTTCCTGAGTGTCTCGCTCCAATTTCCTTCGGTTCTTGCAATGTCTGCCCTGATTCTTGGTCACATTCCAGACTTTTCTCCGGTGCCTGCTACTTCTCCCAATCAGTTATATGTTCCATCACACTCGAATTACAGATCATGCATGTAGCACGCTCCATTTTTAATTAATGCATCCACACATCCCTCCACATTTCTTCGACATGACTGAAGCGCATTTCAGGATCTTGAAATCCTTTCACCACATTAAAAATCTGAATTCCTGTGCACTTGTTGCGTTGATGGGGATTCGTCTGATTATTTCTGATAACGTCCTCCGTCTGATTATTTCACAGACAACTCCCATCGCCTGGCTGACCAATGGACCGTAAATTCGCTCGAGCAGCTGAAACCTCACTTAGGTTCGGTTTTTCGGTCTGTCTTGGGCGAGATTTCTCCCTTCTTCCAATGTCGGTATAATTGCCACATCGACTGCCATTTAGCACGTACACAACTTGGAAGGAATTTTTCAGATACTGCGCTGGATCGCTTACATTCAACTATACCTAATAATGAAATCATGAATGATCAACCACCTCCATCGTCGATAGAGCTGCCCGGTTTTGAGGATGACCTACATCAGACTAAATCTCTCAGTGACCGTGCTTTTAATCGAATCCATACCAGTATTAATGGAATCTGGTTATTAAATTTGGAGATGTTAATGCTTCGTCCTTTCAATGTCGTGGCTGCCGCATACTTCCTATTGATAGTGGTAGGATACTCTCAGATTTACGCAGATTCTTAGATCGAGGACTTGTGTCTGGTAGAGCTTTGGACTAAAATGGCAGAGATCGGTCGTTCGAATTCAACAAGACGCGCGTGGCTATTTTGTCTGCAAAAAATGCACTCATATCATCCATCTACGGATAAATCAAAAATCTAACAAGCACAAGTCGATGAATTGAGCAAGCTTCTGGAAATCTGTTTCACATTTAAAATTCAAGAAGTGGTTCTGCTCAAAATGATCAGTTTAGCAAAAAACATCACTGTCAAATTGGAAATAATCACTTGCTGTTGGAAATGAATAGCACGAACATACTGAATTTCATTGGACTGAAACTTCAAGTGTCTAAAACAATAAGTGAGAGTATTCTATTATACCGGATTAACACTTATCTTGTCAGTACTTACTGGTCTTGCCTGCAATTGCAGTGTATTTGAACTAATCTATGCCAAAAAATCACTGAGATAATGCAACTAAATAAAAGTATGTCGGAAAGATGATTGCAGGACACAATAATAATAAGTATTCGTGACAATTCAATGGACAATCATGGTTTCTTTTTTGTGAACTAAATTACGATGAGATATTATTTACAAATGCATGTACATTCAACAACTACAGTATTGCTACTAGCCAATTGTCTTCAAATAATCACATTAGATATTGAAAAATCTTAAAATGGAACCTGATGAAGACAATTTTGTTAATAACCCGTCGAGACGAGTAGCAATGATCAGCTGCTGTGTCTTCATTTTCAAAATCTTAAAAGTTGTGCTAAGTATTAATTGACGCATTATAACTATGAATTATGTAAGATTCATTTCAATGGTAATATTCATAGGGTAACATTGACCATTAAGTACATAAGTTGGTGTATAAAATATCCATGAGACAAGCAGAAATCTGATATTTCAATTTTTCAGCAATTTTGTTTGATCCATTAATCTAGCGACATATTTAAGAACTAATCTGCACACATGCTAGTGCAAAATGCGCATCTGGATATTTGTCAAATCAGTCGAAAATAGTGTTTGATGCAAATTCTTCTCATGCATTGATGATCGATGTTCACAGACATCGCAACCCACACTAGCAGTATCAAATGATGACTCACACGATGATGTGTCGATGGTTGCAATCTGTGGTGGCATTTGCTTCGTGTGTCTTAATGAGTGAACCTAAGGAAGTGTGAATAATCGCAAGGAGTCACACAATATGACTGACAAGGCATCGGCACCATCATAGACATCGGATATCACTGCAAAGTTGCAGACCGGTCCTCTGGTCATGGTCAATGCAATCAATTGCCTTACATTTTGTTTTACTAACTAAAATGATTTGAGATTTCCATATGTTTCCATAAAACCACGTGGTTTTGTCTTGGGTGCCTATTAGAGAAATATTAAAGAAACTAAGTATATGAAGTGTATTCATTATCATTTACGCCACCTTAAATTTTATCTCAATCAGGATTGAATGATTCATGACGTTTGATAAGGCAATGACTATTTCATTGGATGAGAATGTACATTATACTTCCATGTTTCGTCCACGCTCTATATTTCGTGGCTTTAGAAGACTCCAAATATCTCAAATGTAGCAAGAAATATATCAGAATGTGTCTTCATGGGCTACTTTGTTTTGCTTCGTCTTCTAAGTAGCTTTGAAAAATTCATTGGTATATTTAGCGAGGTAAACATTTCCTATCTTTAAGCAATATTTTGTATGTGATTTGTGTTTTCGATCGATGCCACCGGTTCAGCCGATATGTCGGTGCAATTGCTCTATTTACATTCTGCCAAAATTCGATTTCGCCAGACGCATGATCTCTTACTAGGATTCCTGAAAAATTGCGTCGAATTCACAGCCAGGCTCGACGAAGACAGGGCCAAGCGCATCACATACGACGTTGACGCGCCAGACGCATGATCTATTTCAAATATTTCTGAAATCAAGCGAGCGCCAGGTCGCCGAAGCCGGCCATCTGACGCGCGCCGCCTTGTCCAAAGGAAGTCCGATGCACCCCTGTACAAATTACAGTTCGGTGGCAACTGCCATTTAAAAATCTCGAATAGGTGCATGTTCACCCATATATAGTATAAGCGCGGTAAGATACATTGCGATAACTTTTTCGCATCTTTATTCGTTGGAAAATTTATGCCAAATTTTTCTCGGTGGAAAATAACTATTTCCTCGACTTAGAGCGTTAGAACATTGAGAATGCGAAAGTTATTTATGTAGTAGACCGACAATTTTAGTGCTATATCTATGCGATTAAATCACCACTCAAAAAGCAAATCACTACCAGCTGCTGAAGTAGTGTGACGTCATTGCCACTAAACTCTTTTGACACAGATATCAACCATTGTGGAAAGATACTACGAGTACATGAATAACGAAGACGTAGAACAATAAAATTACAGCCAATGTAGCCTATGTACTAAAGGAAATAATACTGCAAGTAAAACACCAATTGGGCTACACCTCAAACTAACTGGCAATCCAAAAAAGTACTCTTTGTGAATACATAATACTAGAGAGGTAAGTCGAATCTGTGCGGCCTCTGCTATGCGGATTTCAAAAGAGGAGCAACAAGACCTGACAATGCTGAAGAATCCTTGTCCTGTAAGTGAATTGTCAATCTCTGCCTACCAGCTTGTAAAGGCAAAGAGAGCATAAGCTGATCAACACACGTATTATATGAGTAACTTCAACATTCTCAATGTCCCATACAAATTCTATCACACAAAACAAGTACTTGAGAGCTAGCCATGTCAACAACTCTTTTCCACCTATTCACAAGTCCGTCTTGTCCTCATGTTTGTCAATGAAATGTAACTTTCAGAATGCATTCTGTGTCAATTCACATTTTCAGTCAGAAATGAGGCACAAATTCCAAGAATGTATTACACTTACATTTTATCTTCTTGATTATCTTACTTTGATTACTTTATTGTCTTCAATTGTTTGGATTATTTGTCTCACACTATTTTTGACTCGCTGTACCTCACTTTACTTGGATGATTTCCGTTGTTTCAGGGTATTTGCAAATATATATATATATATATATAAGCGTAAGACATACGATAATCTCCGCCGTGAAAAAAGCCTCGAGTCCTATGAGTCTGGGGACAATTCTACGTTTTGCTGATCAGATATTAACAAGAGTAGAAAGTTAGGAAATAGCTGCAATTGCCTCAAAACGACGCTGAGGAACTCGATGTATTTTTAAAAAATGTTTACGCGATGTTATTTGATCGAAAATATCTAATTCAGACCTAAATTCTCTTTAGAAAACATAAAATCCTTCAAAATCTTACTTAGCACTCCTCGGCGTCTCAGTGTTACAGAGATTTTGGAAGATGCAAAATAGCTTAATGAAATAGTGAAATGAAGTATACGCCAAAAAAGTCATCCAATCTTAATGAAATGCAGAAGCTCACCAAGTGGAATAATGTCTCAATTATTACTGAAGTTTAAGCACGCTGCGTTGAAAATATTGTTTATAGCCGCCTGCTGCAGGCCTCATGGGTACCATAGACAGCGTTTCCAAGAGTGAGTGCGCAGCTGCGCGGTTTTGCCGATTTCTGCCCGGAAGCGCGGAAAATTGAGAAGCTGCGCGGAATTTTGATGTCACAATCTTTTTTCAGTTTTAAGTATGTTTTGAATCTTAGTGTGGTATTTTTCACAGAAATCATTTCAAATTAGACATTGTTCACCTAATGTACAGTTTCTGTAGTACATTTGATAGAGCACATTTTTTGTTAGATAAAATAAAAGAAATGTACAAATTTTCGTGGACTTATCAGGTCCGCTTCATCAGGTTGCAGTGGTAAAACTGAAGTCAAACCAAAAGAGAGAACGATATACGTGCGTATATCAGGTAAATACATTTCCCATCGGTTCATCGCACTTTGTGATTGCTGTGTATGGAAGGTCTCAGCGAATAATCGCGGGCGCCACTTTGTCTGCCTTGTGATGACGTGCGCCCTCGACTAATCAACAGCGTCATTCCTCTCGATCGAATGCTCTGCAAGGGCTAATTTCTGCAGTTGAAAAAGAAAAAAGCTTCTGCAGCATTATTTCAATAATAGATGCGAACCAAATTAGGATAATTTAGCTTTTCTACTCATAAGATTGTAAAATGACTGCGAATTAAGATACATTTGCCCTGCTGCTTGAAAACTTAGTTATGCTTAAAACTTACTTCAAATCACGCTTTGTTTGACTCTGCATCATATTAGGCCCACCTAGTGCTGGGGAGAATAAGTAAGCCACTCAAGTACCATAAGTATCACTTTTGGCCCTTCAGATGGTCCATTTTTTCTACACCGAACTGTAAATGGATTCTATTTTTTCTTCGTTTTGAATGTGAGCTGTCGCGTGAAAATCATTATTTTACAGGTTTTTGAGAAACTTTACAGTGGAATCATTTCATCACCTCATCATATCCGTATATCAGATTAATCGACAGCGGCAGGAATTCCTGTAGCCCTTGGACACTCGGCACCCAGGAGCTTCTATGCAAAGGATGTTCTGTTGTGTAATGTTGTACTCTGTTTCTCTGATGAAGTTGATGAAATGCAAAAGAGAAGGCCAATCTCAGATGACCGCAGATGGATCTACACAAGTCAAAACAGTGCATAAATCTGGAAACAAGTCCTCTGTGAGAGATTTCGTTAGTGATCAGCGAGATTCATTTTCTAAGTTTTCTTTATTTTTCAAAAGTAGGCCTATAACGTTATGAGGCATCGAATTCCTACATGCAGTATCTGAAGCAAAAGGAAAAGGAGCGCATTGAAGCAGAAGAAAAGAAAGAGGAAGATCTGAAAGCCAGAGAGAAAGAGTCAGGCAAGAAAAGGAATCTGCAGAGAAACTCGCCGAGAGTAAGCGGAAAAATGCTAGAAGCACAGTCGATAACAGATGCAGCTCCCGTGTCATCGAAAAAAGATGAGTCCAAAAGAAATTTGAAGAGAACTTTGCCTTCGACCGAACCACTGATGGATACGAGGAGTCATAGACAATGATAAGACACTTGGTGCTGACTATTTTCTCGTCATCCTCAATTCAAGTTGTTACAAATTCAATAGATGAATACAATTTTTCTTAAAAAAGATTTATTTTTCTGTCAATATGTACATCTACATTCAAATAAGCTATATGTCCTTCACACTCAGTTACCGTGAAATGTAGTAAAACGTGGACCATGAGGCCACTTTTGAATTTTTTTGCAATAATTATCATGAAGACCTTTTGTTGTAGTCACATTCCCATACCACTTGACTCGAGAGATATTGGTACCGGAATAGTTTCTTGTTCATTTTGTTTTGTGAAGTGATTATTACTGAAAATACATCACCTACTACACTACGCTTTGTTTATAGTTACCTACTAGTACTACTAGTTACAATATGTTGACCCTATTGATAGAAACAGTTATAGTGACCCAATCAGGTTCCATCGAAAGTCTACTTAAGATTGAAAGTAAAAGTTCCGATGATAGCAATAGAAAAAACCTCTCCCGAGTGTTCCTAATTAATTCCTAATTAAGGAACAGCAATCTTCTACCGAATGAGTACCAGTGCAATTCAATAAGTAAGTGCGAAGATAATTTATTGCGTAACGGTTACTCTCAACAAGACATAAAAATGGCTCAGAAAAATCAAATAAAAAAGAAATACAAAAAAGACGGAAAATCCAATAAGTGTACTCCAAAACTTCCTTTTGTTAGTGATAGTCTTATAAGAAAAATAAACCACAGCATTCGCAAGTACAAATTAGATATCAATTTTGTTAGTACCGGTAATAAAAAGCTCCGTAATGTGTTCAGTCATAGACCGAGCTATAAGCACAATAATTGTGACCTATGTGACGAATTGCCTTCTTATTATGTCTGTAATGTGACTTGTGTAATTTATCAATTCACTTGCAAATTTTGTAATGGCCAATATATCGGAAAAACTGCTCGTCCATTTCATTTAAGATATAACGAACACAAAAACAGTATTAAGTATAAAAACAATTCAAGCGCTTTAAGCGATCATAGAAATATTTGTAGCAATGTCAATAGCATTGACGATTTTAATGTAGAAATTTTAAATCGTGTGCGTGATTCGGTTGAGTCAAGTTTGGTGGAAACTCGTTTAATTAATTACCATCAACCTTTGATGAACAGGCGTCATGAGACTGTTGCAACGAGAATTAGAGTTTTGTAAATCACTCTTTCATTATCTGTGCTAGTTCTGCCACGACTAAGCGTCTGGACGCGAAACTTCGGCACAATTATATTTTATTGAATTTTATACAGTCATACATCGGCAGTAATTTTCACTCGGGAGAGGTTGTTTCTATTGCTATCATCGGAATCATGGTCCTCCCGCCTTCTGCTATTGCATACATAAAGTAAAAGTTCCATATCACTATGTAGGATTCATTTTTGAATATGCAAGAAAGTGAAATCCAGAAAATCACAAATATGGTCTTAAAACTGCAATGTAAGGGGGTTAGGGTCCATCTGCGCGGATTTACTTGGCCTGCGCGGATTCTCAGAGATTTTACTTTGGAAACGCTGCATAGAGTATGTGTGAGTGTCGACTCAAAGAAATGTCAGCATGCGATGAAAAATTGTTGCATCAAAATATTCAGTTTTTTAGTAGGTTGTATTCCTGTGGTCCAAGAAATATTTGATCAATTTTTAAGAAGCTAAATTTTTGCAAACTATTCCTATGTTTATATACTAGCGATTTGGTACCTCTGTATAAGTAGTATGAGACTCATTGGATATCAAAATGAATGAAAGTTTACTGTCTTAATTCTACGCAAATTAAGCTGATTAATAAGGAAATTCCATGAACGTTATTATAATGCTTCATGAAAACCTCGTGGAAAAAAATGAGATCTTATTGTGCTACTAGGCTGAAATTTCAAGTTTTTAATTAAGTTTTCATCGGCATGATTTTCTGATTCACTTCATTCACTTTTCATTTCTTGAATCTGAATAATACTGCGAACCGATTTACATATTTTAATGTTAATCAAATTATTATCTTTCATTGTGATATTTTGTTCTTTCAGTCTTTCAGTGGCAGGTAGGCACATTAGTTTGCGATGTGAACACGCTCAAGAAAATACTCTTATTTCTAAGACTAAGACTGAACATGTTATAAGTCAAAGTCGCTGGATCTTAAGAAGAATCAGATATATACAACACTACTTAAAGTGCCTTTGCAAATTGCTGAAAAATGCAAGTTGTGCGGATTTATGACGTAAGGCGACTTACTGTAGATTATTTTATCAAAATGATTTTACTTAAACAGGGACTATCACAATCGTGAATATTTTATTACAAAGTACACTGATAATCTGCCGGCATTAACGATACTCAGTCATTGCGGAAGCCGCCAACGTGTGGGCACTGTTATCACGACAGTGCATGACCACCGCACCATTGTTTTCAATGTCCATGACGGCATTTCTTTTGTTATCATTGAGTGTTGGATGTCTATGATCGCAAACATATAGGGATTGTCCCCATATAGATCCAATTTGTAGAGATCAATACTGTTTTGATAAGGTTTTTATCAAAATTCCAGTGAAGCCCCTTTGATGCGTGAATTATTTTCAAAATTATTTTTTTCGAAAAATGTATTTTTCAGAATGCAATTTTTGGACGGTTTCGGCATCGCATGAGGTTGGGAGGAGTGCCATTAGAATCGCATTGATCTTCTCTCTTATGTTGGCTGCAAATTTTTGCCCTTATGGGACCGATTTTGCTGCCATAACAAGGTGAAAAATAATTATCGGGCCGTCAGTGTAATTCCGATATCGGCACCGACTCGGGGAGCAACCAATTCCCCGCCCCTAGGCCGACATCGTGAAATCACTCATTAGCCAACCTTCTCTCGACTAACATCGCAAAATGCCAACATCTTCTACCTACTACCCGAAAAAAATGCCGACATTATTTATCTTCACCCGACACAACACCGACAATGTCAACCCCCAGTGGATACAACATAATCCGGTTAATTGCACTCCTCCCCTCTCCGCCTCAGACAAATCAGTGAAAGAATCAGGAGAACGAAACTGTAGTAAAATTATATTATTGCTCACAGCTGCTCAATAGGGACAATATCATTCTTAAATGTCGTTGAGAGGGCTCACCATGACGGTCACCGTCATCCTTTTATGTCCAACGAATTGTCTTCTATCATTATCTCGGTTAACGGAGGATTCTTCATCCTTTTAGGCAACTGAAAAGTAATAGGCCAAACTTGAACATGCAATTCCCATTTTAATTAAAGAACTTTCAAATTTCAGAATTTTACAAAATTTCATTTTGTTTTCAGAACCCTGAGCTGACACAGAGAATACATATAAAAGTAAATTATTCTTAGCTTTACTTTTAAGAGCATCCATCACACGCGTCGCGTGCGCACATGCACGTTGCTTCAATTACTTACCAATATGCCTGTCCCACAGATTGTGATTATCTTCAATTTCCTTTCTAAGTAAAGGGCTTAATTTGCTCAATACTCCCGCTGTTGCGCATGCAGACCTAAGCTTACATAAGTGAGATATAGCACATTAAACAATCATACCCCAGCGACACCGCTTCCTTCAGAAGGGCCTTGATGGTCTGAGGAAAAATGAAGTATTTTGTCTCTACTACCACTTAATTAATGAGAATTCTAAATCTACTCCTGAGATGTGCTTAATCGCTTCACTACAAATGTGCACTATGATTTAAGGAGAAGTGATTTCGACGTTAACAAATATTTTATTGTTGGTAAAGCAATCCAATATTTCGTGACAGATCGCATAGTCAGGACAGACTGAAATCGAAAGCGTCAAGCAAACTCAGCATCAACTCTGCAAACCAGTCGGATATGTAGAAAATTACGGCATATGAATTTCATAATTGACACAAGGAGTCACTGCACGGACGTGATAGCCCTTTAAAGTTTTGCACGACTTTTGGAACCCCCAGTATGTTGCGAATGTAGCCTATTTCGATCAAGTGAATTATCAAAATCAAGAATTAGTGTAATTGATTGAATAATCAATTAATTAATTGAATTAAGAATTGCAATTAATTGATTGCTTCCTACTACAATGTATAGATTGTACACAATAGATTTCTCATCCCAAATTAATTGCAATTAATTGTAAAAAAATGAATTGACACGTTTACATAATTGAATATTTATAACAATTGAAAATAATTGATGAATTTTGAGTATAATGTCCGCTTTGCCCCGAGTACTATCATGAATATTTTACGGAGCAATTCTAATATATGAGCTTTTTAAACGCATCGAATTTGTTGAATTTGGAAATAATATTCTGCGTTTTTGTTTGCCATTTTTTACGTTGAGCTTACTAATTGAGATATATTTACCATTCAATTCCCTATGAAGCGATCTGCACATGTCAATATCCATAATAGACTGCGAGTGATGTAGACACAAATCAATACAGGATTGGATATGTAAAATAGATCTTGACGTCAGGTGACGGATATAAAAACGACGGTAAAAGGATGCGAAAGTGCCAATATTCGCGAAATAAATGTTCACGCGTTCCTCTTAATAAAGAAGAAATTAAAAAACTAAATATGAAAGAATTTGGTTCCCTAAAGCGAAATTGCTCGCTCAGTGCGCTATTGTGGTCCCCATAGGTTTTTAGGGTACCGTGTGCTAAAATAAGTCTGCATGCTGTGCAGACCATGCTGCACCATGCTGTGCAAAGGGAAGAAGTTGGATGGAAGTGTTAGGCAAGATGATTCGAATTCATCGCACAGCAGGTCGCCAACTATCAAAAGTCAGAGTAAGTATATATAACATACCGCATTTAAACACTTTGGGAATCAGGTCATCAATCCAACACCTGATCTAGATAAGTATCCCGATTAGCGTCATAAATTTGAGAAGTCGTACACTAACAGTTCAGAATTTTTGTGCAGTCGACTCAAACGTTCCATTGGTGGAACATCGTTGTGTAGGTAAATAGTCGGTAGGGTGCTAACTCAAAAAATGTCAGCATACAGTGAATCTTTTATATCTAAAGATTATTTTTTATGGAGATTATGTTCCTGAGGTAAAAAATATTAAATAAATTTTCAAAAAGAAAATTTCTTGCAAATTATTCTTATGCTTACGTTACAGCGATTCGGTGCTTGAGACTTTAATATTTGCGTAGCATGAAATTGTTAGATATCAAAAAGAATGAAATTTTCATAAAAAGAAACTTAAGTAAAAAGAAATGTAGTTGATTATCAAGGAAATTTCATGAACTGCATTCTAATGTAAATCCTTGTGCAAAAAATTATTCTGCTTCTTGGCTCAGCTTCCGAGTTTGATAACTTAGACAATTTACGTGATAGCTTTTATGAAACAGTCCAAATGGATCTGTTGAGTTCTGACACTTTTTCATTTATTAAGTAACAAATTGCATTCCAAGTTCAATAAAAATATCGTGTAGAATTGAGATACAAAGTGTCAGAATCACAATGCTTTATGCGGTTAGAATTCAATCATATTTATGGAATCTCATTTTTTCTCGAACAACGAATAGAGTTTCCTTTTTCCAGAACAAAAGAAATATGGCATCTTTTCAGATGAAACTCTGCAGATAAAAATTCCCAAACTAACAATACCAAAAATGTAGACATTTTCTATTAAGCACTTACTTTCTGCCCACACCGTATTAAGGTTAGACCTTGGGTCTTGGATCGACCTTGGTTAAGCGATGCATAAATTGGGTTTTCTATACAAAACTTGGGTCTTCTTTCAGTGCTGCATATATGCAAATGAAGTTATTAAAAATTACTATTTTGATTTGAATTTTCGGAGACTTACATGGTAAGAGCAGGAAGGTCTTATTTTTTTATCAAAATTCCACTCGATTCAGAGTATTTCAAATAAGAAATACTTGTGGTCATTTGCTATTTCATTTTAGGCTTGACAACACTGCGCATTGAAACTTACCTTCTTACAGTACTTTTTCGCTTTTCATCGCTTCTTCCCGATTCCACCAGGGTTGGACGTTGCTCCGATGACCTTCTTCCATGCATTTCGATCCAGAGCAGTGTTCCCCTTGACCTTCAGATATTCTAGATCTTCTTTGACACAGGCATACCGCGTTTTCTTTTATATTCCTGTTGGATAGCGACCGTCAACCGATTGATTATATGCCTCACCGATAATGTTGTCGGTTGTTCTCTTTACATGTCCGAACCACCGCAAGTGTTTCTGGCTTAGGCGAATAGGTAGTTCGGGTAGGCCACATAGTCTTGCCACTTCTTCACTTGGTACTTTACCCTTCAGCTTTACATGTGATATATATCGCAGCATCCGCCTGTCAACGCCTCTTAGCTGCTCCGTCGATTTTTGATTGAGGGGCCATGTTTCCGAATTGTAAATTAGGACCGATCATATACACAGCTCGTATACGTGTATCCTGTACCTCAGCAGAATGCCTCTGTTTGTCAACAGACTGGTATCCTCCACTTCTTCCACGCGGCTGCAATGCGAGCTCGGACTGCCCTTTCTGTTCCGGCTTCCCTGTCAATGACATTCCCAAGGTAACAAAACTCTTGGACTTCTTGCACTGCCATACCGTTGATTTCCAGAGAGTCGTCGTCGTCTGGAGAGTTGCCATTTACACACTTTCAACAACGGAAACTTTGAACATTGAAAGTTCGCACATGTTGTATTTGCTGCAAGCTTGCATGTATAATGTTGGAATTGTGCGCATTGAATCTTTATATATTTCATATATGTATTATATATCTTCGCAATCTTCGAACCCCTTAAATGCCTGTGACAGCCGACATTTATCTGAAGATGAATTCATTCCAATTTCGAGTTCTAAATATGTTGTTAACCATGCAGTCACTATGCAACTTTTCTATTTATTATGTCTGTTATATTTCTGAATGATAGGATGAAAACAAACTTTGTTATGAGCAATGTGTAATTCAATCCCCATTAAATCAAAAATCTTCAGTTAGTATATCAGTATCGTCTAAATTAGAGGAAAATTAACTAAAACGCATTAGCTAAATTAGGCTTTTTGTAACATAATCCATGTACATAGGCTACTAATTACAGCCATTGCAATACAAAATCGTTTCCCACTAATGCTGCACCTCTCATAGGCCCACAAATTACAAGAACAGCAATTCAATGATGTGCAGCAAGATTACGGCCGTTACATTAACTACGAAGTCGTTTGTCGAATATAAATGGATGCCCAATGCGTGTTCGCAGAGGATCGTGTCAGTGGACAACTTTCAGATCCTAACACTTACCGCGTTCACGTTCTCATCTAAAACATGGGGTAGAATGGACTATTGGCATAGACTAGCTAGACACTAATGATCACTAGGCGCCTATTTTTGTGAATTGTTGTCGATGTTGCAGAATTTCTTGTTTTCAGTTGCAAGCTATCGCTCAAGCAATCGAACTGAAACTTCGATAGTAGAAATAAAATTACAAAATTAAATTAAATATATATATTAAATATACAGCAATACTATGTGATGAAGTCATCGTAAAGCAAGAACTTTCGCTTAAGAATCTTTATATTAGCACAGAATACAAAGAAAGAACTTCGTTTCCTTAATTCTACTAATTTATTGAAACTTGGGCCGGGGTTTTGGGTTTTGACCCAAGTTTTGGCTCAAAACATGCATTGGATATACCCAATACAAGTTTTTGTCCAACCTTGTATATGGTTTTTTTCCTATTTTCCTAGCCATGGTTTTATGATTCACTAAAATAAGTTTAATTATTTAATATTTAATATATCTTTAATATTTTTTATATATATTTAATATTTAATAATATTTAATTATTCAAACTCGGGTATGGCCAACGTATTTAGAAATTTAATGTTTTTTAGCTCAATAATGGACCCATTTTACGAGTATATCCTTAATAGTCAATTATGATCATTGTCTTTTATTATGATGTTTTTCTCTGTGAAAATCAGGTTATTTACTTTGTAACATGATAAAGCGCAAGAAAAAGTACTTTTATTAACAAGGTTGGGTCACTTCCATTGAAGCTAGATTGATTCAATTCATTAGTACTCCTTCAATGCAATTTCAGTGTCTCAAAGGATAAGTAAAATACTCTTCTTTCATCTGTATTGCATTCATCTGATCAATGAACTCCGCGTTAATTTAGCCAAGAAAAATAAAAAAATTGCGCATCCCACATATGACAGCACGCAACAACAGGAGTTCATTCAATAGAATTGAAATTGTCATCACTGTCAGGTCTTGCTAGAGCTGCGAGTTAGAGAGAGATTTAATATGGGTATTAACGAAATAACTTCCTTGTAGAAATGCGCAAATTTATTACAGAAAACGCTAAAAGTACAGTTGACCAGTCTGTAAGATTGGGTGTATTGAAATGCTACACAGAACATATTTCTTAGGAATTTTTTGGGCTCATAAAATTTCATTCGTCATAAAGAAATTAATACTGATTTGAAAGCATGTTTCAAAGAATACAAGTGTATGAACGTTAATAAGCGGACTCCATAAAGTGGATTATACGCTTAGTATATTCGGCTGTAAGATCGTAAGAGACACCAAATCAATTGAAGCACTTGGATTTTCAATACCTTTTCATCCTCAATTAGGTCGGAGAATATTTAACGTGAGTGTATTATTTGATTAAAACGAAAACTATCAAGATGATTTATTTGAACCTAATTTGTCTGCGCTAACTCATGATCACGGATAATCTTTCATGCAGTTTTGAATCGAGTGCTTACCCACCGTGATGCACACTCATTTTCGTTCTTCCCAGTGCATCCTGTCGTCCTTTTCCCTCCCATATCTTCCCCTCGACTCTCAATTTAGCTTGCTCATCCATTCTAGGAAAGTTCATGAACGCTTTTTTTGTGGCGAAGATCCCACGAGTAGACAAAAGATCGGTTGCCCTTGACAGTTAAACTACAAAGTCACGCGCGGATTGAATATTTCTGACACTACTATATTTCGCTTGACCCTCACTGATCATACTGCGGTTGCATTTTGCATTGTAATTACTGAGACTTGGCCCTGCAATCTTCACAATTAGAGGTATTTCGCGTTATCCTGCTGTTACCAACAACAGTCCGCAATTGTGCAATTGTGGTATGCGCTAACTGACTTTATTGTTAATCTCAACGCGCTGTCCTCTATTATCAGGCGACCACGCTGCAGTTAGCGGACACTCTGTCTCAGAGGCAGTGTTTCATCATTTGCAACTTTCATTCAAGCTCAGAGAGAAAGTGGCAAACAATAACAACGAGACATTGTGTTTAACAAAATTTCTAATTGAAAGCATCAACTTGTGTTCGCGTGTGTTGTATTTAGGAAAGAGATCTACAAATTGATTTTCTGACAAGCACTTAGCTCAAGGATTGCTGCATATCCATTCATATCCAGTGATCGTGTAATGATCGTGTACTTGAGATTATATGGAAACATTCGCAGTTTTGCCGTTTCAATATGAACAACGAAGTTTCTTTATCTTCACGAGATTGTCAATCCTCGCGTCTTTTGAAGACATATAAAAAGTAAGTTTCTACATATTGCATTTCAGGTAGTCAGAGAGATCATTTTAAAACAAAACCGACAAGTGTTGGTCGATCGATTTCATGTCACTATTGGATATATCATCAGGACAAAGTTACAATGAAGATAAAGCCATTAAATACCGGTACATCAATTGAGAACTTGTCAAAGCTAAAAGAACTATTGGCAATTGCGTCTAAAACCAGAAATTGTATTAATATCAGAAATTGTATAAATGCATCCTGAAAACAATCCAATAGGAACTGATTTGCATTTACAAGTACGTCCAAAACTTCGGAATTCAATGTCAAATGCTAAAACAAGAAAATTGGAACTGAAGACTCGTGTTCGTTCATCAAGGTTGAACTATTGATTTGCTTCAAGGCCAGACTTTCAGCAGTGCGCGTGTACTTAGGGCGAAAAACTTACTGGAAATTGTCACACGTATTTCTACAAACGTGTTTGGTAATCTCCGTATCTTTAAGTCTACCTTCCAGTGTTCACGAATTCTGGTGATAAAGTGTTAACTAGTCTCGCCAATTTAGCAATTGTCATATTGTCAACATTTGAATTTGTGTACAAGATTAGAGGCGAGACTCATGGGCACTTTATCTTAGTTCGGAAACTATTTGCTCGTTTTGAAAGTATCGAAAACGACATATAATTTACAAGTGTCAGTTAAAATGCGATTGATCGAGTGAACAGTTTTCAAAGTTTGCTTTTCTTTAATCTTGATATGCAGTAATAGCCAATAAATGCGATCACGATCCAAATCATTATCATTTTGACCACAACTAGGTCCGGAATTCAAAATTTTGTCTCTAATTTTCTCGATGACTTTAGCATGAAAACCATTGTTAATAAACATAGATGCGATTTTTTATTATAGACGCAGTTTTAGCACGTTTTAGACGTAATTGTAAATGCAAATCAGTTCCTATTGGATTGTTTTTGGCATGTATTCAATTTCTGTGGTTTTAGGCGCAATTGCCAATAGTTCTTTTAGCTTTGACAAGTTCTCAATTGATGTACCGGTATTTAATGGCTTTATCTTCATTGTAACTTTGTCTTGATGATATATCCAATAATGACATGAAATACATCAACCAATGCTTGTCGCTTTTGTTTTAAAATGATCTCACTGGGCTCGCAATCACACATAGTCAGAGAAATGCAGGCTGTCTAGTGCGTCATTTTTTTCATTTTTTCTTCGAAATCATGCATTCTCAAATAGATTTTCGTAAATTGCCGACTACTAGCCTAGTTCAAAATTTATCCTTAGAGATATTAGCTCTCCACTTTTTGGATTTTATGATTTTGTTGACTAATGTACTGAACTCCAGATGTCGTATAACTTGATGGAGAATCATTAAACTTCCGTAACACTCTGTTTTTGGGCTATTCATTATCTTATGGGTGATTTTAATAAATCAACGAACCACAGGAAACATCCTGTAACAATTAACAAGAAATGTAGAGTGTAGACATATTTCATTGTATTTCCCTTCGATGATTTTCCTTCTTGTCATTTCAGTCAGTTAAAAAATACCTGAGGTCAGTATTTTGTTTTTTGTTATAAATGCTGCTCGGATGATTCCACTTGAATTAGCCAAACATTAACTTCGGACCTATGTTCTATGCAACCAAGTCCGTGTATGCAACACATAAAACAAGAAATGAGAGGACAATTTTGCTTTATTCGTGGTACTTTGTTATCATCGTTCAACAATTGTGACTTTGTTTGTTATCGTCGTTAAAGTAGTGTGACTTTAAATACAAAATAGTGTTTGAATTAAATACAAAACAATCCATAAAAAAGAGCAGAGATTGGATCGAAGCGAAAGTGTGCATTCGAGAAACTTATGAACAATGTTAAAAATCGTAAGATGTGAAGCCATGAACTATATTTGCAATTGTTCATGAATTGATTGGTTTTGTTATTCTATCACCAATGTTTTTATTTTGACTGGATGTTGAGCATGTACAACTTACGTAGGTAATGTTAAGTGAGACATCGATATCTAAAGGCGGTGTACAGTGATGGATAATTAATGATGCATTCATTGTATTTGTTAAATCTTAACATACGGGTACACGATTGATGTCAATCAAGGAGTCAATTAAAAATTTAATTATACTATTGCAATGATGAAAGTGATACGCTATATTGTTCGATTCTTAGTGGATACTTTATAATTTCTTTCATTTTTCCGCCCCCAAAATTCATTTTTTTCTTGAAAAATTCTACATTTTTTTCTCATTTTTTGACTTTCTATTCGGTAGACAGCCTGGAAATGTTAAAATTACCAGACTTTAAGTGGACCCTAATCCTCATCGAGCCAATTTGTGATCTCGCTGCTCTTTATGATTTAAATAAGCTAAGACAGGAGATTCTGACTCATGAACAGGCCGAAGACGTGGTTGACCAGGGAACGCGGCCAAAAATGAGACTTCCGTAGAAAGATACACAGTTGTAAATACACTAGGCCTACGTGTACAGTGCATTCTGCATCTACTGCGAGTCGATGCATTTGCTGAGTTCTATGCGGTTCTTCTTTTGTCAGACAGTCTCAAAGAAAACACATGTACATATTATATCAAATGGGAGGCAGACTGTGGTTTTCGATAAAATGACATTTGCCTACGTGTTTTCTCCGATTAGACCTATGTGAGAGGCACATGTCATATTTAGAGCCGTAATATTGATGTGGAAATTCTTCTGATATCTTCTTTTATTTGTATCACTATGTGCTATGATCATTCTTCGAATCCCTGATGAAGATAGGCTATGCAATAATGTGAATATGAGCATTGAGTTCAACCATGATTTAATCAAAATGTTGTACCTGCCGATTTTAGCATGTTTGCTAAATTTTATTGTGTTTAGATTCATAAACAAATGCATAACCTGAAAAATGCCAAAATTGTGACTCACTTAATCAGGGAAAGCAGAGACAAATGTCATTTTGAGGAAACCTCAGTCTGCCTCCAATTGGATTCACAAGTGTTTTCTTTTATCTTGATTAGAGGAGACAGGTAGACCCGCAGTTTCGCAGTAGCCAGGACGTACATTCTGCGAAAGTCTCATTTTCGGTCTTGCTCCATGCAGAAGCTTGGCTGGTAGTTATTAGCGATCGATAACGGTGTCTGACTCTTGATCCTTCATATTGCTGGAGCGAATTCTTAACTAAAAAATTACATTGTTATACAATAATATCATGATATCTTTTGCTCTTGTAATACAGACAATAGATTGCTAGCCTATGATAAATGTAGAAGGCAATATGCACGGTAGGAGCCTAATCGCACATATAAAAGAATATAATTCCATCATCATAGCAAAATTGTTGCAATAGCAGCGAGGGCTATGTCTTCAATGGGCATTAGATAGATAGAAATAAAGCACCATACAACAGGGGTCAGATTATGTAAAGACATTCAGTCGATGAAAAATCGGTATAGTATGAAAATAGAGATTTTAAAGTTAAGACAAAGAGAACATGAACAAGAATTACCGAGCCGCTGTTCATCAAATTATTCATCCAACAGTGCTAAGCGATCATACCAAATCAGAGACATACCCAGTAATGTTTATTTTGGTGATTTTTAGTTAATTGTTGATTTTTTTGACAATCGGACATTGTGCTTTAGTTCTAGAGATTGAGCACAATAATGTCAAATTTATTACTTTTTCTTCACACTAAACATGTTTCCGTAGCGTCAAGGCCTATCATCTTGAATAAATATATACCGTAAACCTCTAATGGCGTCTACTTTTCACTTTTTGCTGAGGTAGCATTCACTAGAGTGTGATGGTCTGTTTCTTGACCATCTCTTTGTCAAAAAGATGCCGCAATACCAAAACGAATATTTCATTAATATCGGCATTTAACAATTACGATTTATCGTTTTGAGCTGATATTTACTCATCTTTACCTGAATATAAATCAAAGCACCGAACGTCACAAGGTAGCAGATCTAAGCATTATAGGTCTCAAAAGTAAGCGATCGTGATATTGTTTCTGTCAGTGCATGGACAGCTAGAAGAATACCATCATCTAGATTTCTAGCTGTCAATGGTCAGCGTCAAGTCAAAATATTACATACATTTCAAAAGGGAGAATGCTGATGTAACACAAAGCAGAAGCCATTCAATCCACTATTTGGCACCTCACTTTTCATAATGGATGAATCATGAAGGTATTCGTGGGAACACAGGGTAAACTGGGGTGAGTTCGACATGGGTCAACTTCGATATGGGCTATTTTTTCTTTTGTTTGACAAACGCTCCAATCACGATAGGCTAGCTTATAATTGTATCTTTGTATAGAATACGATACTGCATGGGACGGCCTATACACCATAGAGGCCCACATGTGAATATAATAAAAGATATGTGATTAAAAGATTTGTGAATAACTTTCATATATTTTAGACACCTTTTTATGGCAAATGCAATTCGATGTTCACTCCCCCTAGGAAAAAGGTGCTCTACCCAACAACTTTGGACTAGTCTAAAGTTACTCCCAAACTCATGCAAGGCAGAGCCTCTCAGAGACTTACTGTGTAGATGAAACTACATTGATTAATATTGCGAACGAAAAGTTTTCATTGTATGTTTAATAAAGTTTATCTTCGGATGCTCAGGCTTGATCCCGCTAACTGCGCAATTCAACCTTTTTTATTTGCATTCCAATGCAACGACTACATATTTCTGGAATTTTATTGCCAATTTGTACTCAGCAAGCTTGGATCAGCAACGTAGCACTGCTTTAGATTGGAAGTACCCTGAAGCAAGCATGAGAAAAGCATAACAAAAGGGCAGTAACTTTGGACTGGTGGGAATGACTTTAGACTAGTCCAAAGTTACTATGGGGGAGTAACTTTACACCAGGCCAAAGCTAGTGGATAGTAACTTTCGAGAGCAACTGTGGAATGTTGCACCGGCCATAGTTCAAAATGTACTAGATGAAGGATTCTCCTTCCATCTCTGGATGTGGATAGAATCAAGATTTCAATATCCGGCTCCGGATGGATTCAAAATCCCGAGCCGATTCACTACAAATGAAAATTTAAAAGATTCAACTCTGGACCATAGAAAGTAAACATTTGAGTTCCGATTACTGGCGTAATAATTACATACCGTGTGTCCCATAATTCACGCAAATTCTAAATTGGCTCCAATTTCCTGAATTTATATAGTAGAGACTCGCGGTTTTTTGTAAACTGAAGCCGAAACTGGGGGGTTTTGTATGGTATACTGCTTTATTATGCTGGGGTCTTCCTCCGATTATTATGCATAGTATTATATAAGCTTCAATTATCGTCACATATTGCTTGAAGTGCACTATTTCTTGCGTTCTTAAGACATCAAAACATCTATTGATTAGTATTGCAAACACAATCGCAGTTCAATGATCAAGTATCATGCTATTGTTGTGTTCAGCATCTCATAATGACGCACGTGTGGTGGTGAATTGTATTCACTTTGATTCGTACTGTGCTAACTTAATGCCTTCGATCAGACATAACTTACCGGTAGACTTCGACACGCATGGATCTCGAAACACGAATTGAACTTGTTGAACTCTTTTTTTCTAATGGCAAATCTGCTTCAGAAGCTCTACGACTTCATAAGTCTACTCATGGCTGTCGTCGTGATCCTTCTAGTGTGTCTACCATCACACGTCCCATTCAGCGATTCAAGGAGACCGGGTCTGTGCCAGACAAGTCACGTTCGGGTCGACCAAGCTGTGAGGATAATAAAGTGTCAGCAGTCGAAGAGGTGTTGGAAACGCAACAAGCAAACCCAGAACGAGGATCCGCCAGTTGTAGATCGATCTCTCATCGAACTGGAGTTCCTAAGACTAGTGTTCAGCGGATCTTACGGAACAGATTGAACCTCTATCCATATCGCATTCAGACCAACCAGATGCTCTCCGACTATGACAAAGAAAGGCGGGTTATCTTCGCAAGATTCCTGCTCTCCGGTGCTGTAGATCTTGAGTCGATCCTATGGACTGATGAGTCCTACTTCTTCATCGCCGGCCACGTCAATCATCATAACTGCATCATTAGGGGCTCGGAGAAACCGCGAGAGGTCATGGATACCGATATTCATGCTCCGAAAGTGTGCGTATGGTTCGGCTATACACCTCAGTTTCGATTGACTCCTTTCTTTTTTCCGGGAACCGTTACAGGCGAGAACTACACCAATATGCTTCGCGACCATGTGATCCCCCAAATCAGAAGGAGACGCCGCATTAATTCTACAGTTCTCCAACAAGATGGAGCTCCACCCCATTTCTCTGTGATTGCTAGATCGTATCTTTCTAGCGTATTTCCTGATGATCGGATCATTGCCAGAGGATATCCTAATCGTTGGTCGGCCCATTCCCCAGATCTAACACCGTTAGACTATTACTTCTGGAGCGTTGTAAAGGACCGTGTGTATCTTTACCCCAACAAGTCTCGACGAATTGCAAGACCGAATCACTATGGTGATTGAAGCAATTGATCCCGATGAGCTAAGAAGATCTGTTCTCCATCTGCCTTCGAGATTACAGAAAGTGATTGAGTGTGAAGGAGGACCTATTGAACACTGCCTCTAATCGAACATTGCCTTTCTTTTTGTAGATATTGGATCTTGTTGCATTTGTTATATAGTATCTTGTTGTTATATTCTTATCATTCTTGTTATCAACAAAATATAATTGCATACTGCATTTCTTTGTTAGTTTTTGTTTCAGAAATGGGAAATATTGTTTAGAGGTATTATACATAAAGCAGTATACCATATAAAACCCCCCTGTTTCGGTTTCAGTTTACAAAAAACCGCGAGTCTCTACTATATAAATTCAGGAAATGGGAGCCAATTTAGAATTTGCGTGAATTATGGGACACACGGTATCATTTAATTCAAATCACGTCCCACAAAAACTCTGTTGAATTATCAAAGAAAATGGCAATGCTGGGTGAACAATGAACACTGGAATAAATATGCATAAATGAACGGTCTAGCTCGTGTATATACCAAGCAAATGAAACCCTCTAAAATTTCACTATTCACAACCCTCAGCGAATTTTCAACTTGCGTGTAAGCGTCATTTGATAATCCGCATTGAACTATGACATTCATTTCTACTCCTGACAATTCATAATTGATTAATTTACTAGCCCGATAATATCTTAAATCTTACATCACTGATTTCCATGCTGATGGATGACAAACTTTAGCTGCTGAATGACAGTCATGGTCAATGATTATACAAATTGATTCGCTCACAAAGCCTAAATCATGATATCGTTAGCACCTAAAAAGCAGATCAGATAAAAAAACCAATCAGATTAATTGTAAGAATGATTTTTGATGGTATCAGTCAGTGAAGCACGTGCTGTCAGCAGTCATAAATGGCTCACGAAATAAGATATTATTATACACAGGAATAATTTGATGTGCTTGTGTTAGACAATGCGTTTGTTGATTGCTCTTAATTCTTTTACTTATCAATATACACTATCCTGTTTGACCACCAGTTTTATGTTCAAACAGATGGAGTTGCCATGGGCAGCAGTATTGGATGAGCTATGGCTATCATCTACATAAATTTTTACGAAGAGCTGACTCTTAGAGAAGGCTCTCATTATTGGGTTGCACGTTCCAGTGATGTGGATAAGATACGTAGATGATGTTCTGATTATATTCAAACATGATTACGATGATCTTGATGCCTTTCTCACTTTTTTAAATGGGTTACGTGACTCTATTCAATTCACTTTGGAAATTGAGAGGGATGGCGTCTTACCGTATTAGAATCTCATCATTCAGAAGCAGCAAGATACTCTCATGTTTTTTGTTTACAGAAAACCTACTCACAATGGTAGGTACCTTCACAAAACGTCTTGTCATCCTCGTCATGTGTTCATAGGTATTGTCAATTGTTTGAGGACGAGAGCGGAAAATTTGTTTTCAAATTCAGAATTGAAAGCCGAAAAGCAACATCTTAAGAAGGTCCTGAAATCTAGCGGCTGTACTGATAAAGACTTACGATAACTTGACATGTCACGGCAGAGGAATAGAGAAAGAAGACAACCGATCACGAACAACTACCGTGCATTCCGTATTAACCTGCGGTCTCTCAGAAAAAGTAAAACGTTTTTTCACACGGGCTGGTTCGGACTTGCATTTTAAAGCTCCTCCCAATTTGAGAGATAGACTAACTCGAAAGAAGCCCCAAGAAATTGATGCACATGGTCTTGTTTATAGGATCCAATGCAATGACTGCACTCTCACTGACAAAATTGAGGAGCACAAAAGAGCAGTTAGAATTGTCACATGATGAATTAGGAGACTGCGAATTTTCTTTGTCGAGAAGGAAATTGCCAACGTCGGATTTTCAAGGAATCCTGGTTCACTCGTGTTCATAGTAGTGGTAGCCGTGTATTTCATAATTTGGACGACGGGTCTCTCTCTTGGAGGTTCATGCGTCTATGTTTAGTCTCGGTTTTTTCTGCCTTCTTCATTTTAATCATTTTTTCTTCCTTTTTTCCACTTTTTTATTGTCAATGATTATTCTATTTTATTGTACATTTGCATTCCTTTATCAAGTACTCTTCTTAGTTCTGACGTACGTGGTGCTCCCAAAAAGTTTCCGGCCTTAGCATTTTATAAAGCGAAAAGATATAATCCAATGACGTTTTTATTTAGTACGTTATAGCTATTTCTCAAACCAATTGCCGTTCGCGGCCAAACTTTTCCCAGCGAACTGGGAGTGCCTTGAAAGCATCAAGGAAAAAAGCGGGAGGTAATAGGCCAAAACAGTTTCTTATAGTCTCTTCCAAAGCTGCGGCACTTTCAAAATGAGTCCCGCGGAGATGGCGTTTCAACTCGTTGAAAAGGCAATAGTCTGATGGAGCCAAATCCGGGCTATAAGGTGGATGCTTCACAAGTTCGAAGCCCGCGCTGCCGATCTTCTCCAAGGCAGCTCGACAAGTGTGCACTGGAGCGTTGTCCTGAAGGAACCAATGAGGCAGACCTCTTGGCTTGCGAACCTTGCTGCGGACCTGCTGAATCAGCTCGCCGTAATATTCACCGGTCACTGTCTCCTGTCTTTGTAGGAAATCCAGGAAGATGATTCCTCCTGCATTCCAGAAGGCAGTCAGCATCATTTCTCTTCGGATCGCTCCAGATCGTTGCTTCCAGACTTTGCCTTCATCAGGCCTGCGCCATTCCAGAGATTCTCGCCTGGATTCAGGTGCGTACAGGCTCAGTGGCGCTTCATCAACAGTGATGATGTTCCTCAAGAAATTATCGCCATGGCGGCGATAAATTTCAAGATTCACTAGGCAGGCGTCGGGTGCACATCTCGGTGGTCAAGAAGCGCGGAACAAAGCGAGACGAAACCTTGTTGAAGCGCATTTCGTGCAGCATCTCGCCAACAGATCCTTTCGACAGTTTCAGAGACTCAGCAAGCTGTCTTGTCACCTTCCTGTCTTCAAGGACCATTCTCTCCAATTTGGCGCGGTTTTCTTCGTTGTCAGAAGTCTTTGGGCGGCCTTCTCTTTTCTTCGTCAGCCACAAGTTGACGTCCTCTCTTGAACTCGGCAATCCAAAACTTGATCGTCGATTCTGACGGACACTTGTCTGCGTAAGCAAGAAGCAAGTTCGCTTTAATGTCTGCACTTGACTGACCAAGCAGAAGACAAAAACGAATCGAGCTTCGATACTCCACTTTATCCAAGTGATCAAGTCGCAATGAAGTCAGCCTTTCAGTGCGCTTTCACGAGTGAAAATGATTTTTGACTAAGTGCGTTCGCTGATTGAAATCAGATGTCTATGAACAGATGTCAGATCAGATATCTATGATCCTGACCGTTTCTAGCTCTCAAAGAACCAATGTATTGATTTCAAATGTTTACTTTAGAAATTGAAAGGAATTTCTGTCATTGGCCGGAAACTTTTTGGGCGCACCACGTATATGCCTGTCGATTGACTATTGTGGCTGCCTGTATCGTTGTTTGCTACCTTTTGTCGCATTTCTATGGCATCGTGCATTTGTGATGTGAGTTAGGGTGAATAACTACAACAGCAGTCTGGTCTCGTAAATTGCTTCAATTGTGATCATGACCTGCACCTGCAGGGAGGAAAGGTCTTCAATATAATAGCTATCAAGAAACACATCGTTTTACTTGGGTTTCCATCACACAAAAAATCATTCAATTCTTCAATTGAGGCACTGTCTTCTGTCTTGTATGTCTCTATCATACTATGTATATATGATATTATTTAATATTCATTATAAATATACAGCATATATCTATTACATAATGTTGGCACCTAAAATGCAAAAGTGCCAATCTGATATACATCCAGACAGAATAGATAACGATAAAATCTCTAAAAACGGATTTAATTTCGTTCATTACACGATAGCGGCACAAAAATCGCACTCATGCTTAACACAATATACATAGAAAAAGTGAATACAGATGGATTCAATTTTTTAGATCATTTGAGTTGCCGGTTTTATTTTCTTTTCATTTGACACCAGACACATCAAAAGCGAATTATGATCTAACAAATCGATTGCGAGGATGAGTAGGCTACTATCAATCAGTGGAGTATTATGGCAAAACCAGAATACGATTGAACTTTGGAAAACGCTACAATATGAAGAATAAATTTAATTTTATGAAATATTCTGCATAAATGAAAGTTAACTATTCACAATTTGGATCTATTCAACGAATACACTCCAGTATCGTCTCTTAAGGTCCATTCACATCGAACGCGGCGCGACGCTACAGTCCTTCCATCGCATCTTTGGGCGCCCGCGTTGTCTTCTGCTTTCCACTTGCATTTCCTCTGCCTTCCTCGGCAGTCTCTTGTCCTCCGATCTCTGCACATTAACTGACCATCGAGTGTCTTTGATTTTCGTTGTTATCGTCTTCTGCAGTCCCACTTCTTGCCTCAAATCATTCATCCTTCTCCTTTCGATCTTCCGAACTGCGTCTATTCTCCTTATCCAACTGTTTACGGCCGTTTGAAATTTCGCCTTCTACTTCTTCGTTAATGTCAGTGTTTCCAATCCGTAAGTGCATGCTGTGGGAAAGCAGATGACTCCAGTACTTTTCGACTACTCCTGCTACTTTCTCATAAGCTCCCATACCCGCTCTGATTCTCCTATCCTACTTACTATGGACCTTGCCATCTTTCTCAATCAGTCCACTCAGATAGATAAATCCCATATTCTTTCGGATAATCATCACCTCAGTTTTTTTCTCTATTCATCTTTAAACCATGGTCTTCAAGCGTCACGTTCCAGTCATTGACCTTCAAACTTTTCAAAACGACCGCAAGTGGTTGCGGTCTCACTTAGAGATGACTTCTGCCTTCACTCGCATTCCTTTTGAACCGTCAGCGTGGCCTAGTGAAGAAGGTGCGAGCTCGTCTCCACCGCGGACTTCGGTTCGATTCCTAGGTCAGGCGAGTGCGGTCGGGGAATCAAGGGTGTTAGTGTCTTGTATTGACTTAATAGCTGTCATTCTCTTTCGATATTCAAGTGGTTGCTAGATGTCTCGATACAATTTTTGTCAAGAGCATGGAAGCAGGGCATGACATGATGGATCTTTTCTATGATTTATTTCAAAGTAAGTTAATTATAACGTTGTAGACAAATGACGTTTGAAATTTTATTGATAGGAATCATTGACGATTCCTGATGTAGGATGATATGGTGGTTATTCATCAATTTTTCAACAGATGATGCAACTCAATATTAGATGCGGTAAATTATTATGTTTGCATTGTATTTCCAAAAAGCGGCATTCATTCATTATATATGGTACAATAACTTAAGCGAAATTCAGTAGTGTGTTAGAAGTAGTATTGAATTAATGCACACAGAAATCAACTTGATAGCCGATTTGCGCATCTCAAATGTACTCCTGGTATGGCTGTATGCTTAAGGGAGTTGCATCGACGTTGAGGGAAGTGAACTGTGCTTGCAGCTGATTTTTGATATTGAAAGAAATAATCGTTGTTCAGATGTCATCTCTGTTAAATGTGTTATTCAAAGGATGCGATTTAATATTCAATTGTTTTCAATGAACATTCTCTTTAATGTACACAGTTGCATTTCACCGTTAGAAAATTAGAATCTATATATAGGCATCATATATATATATATATATATATATATATATATATATATATATATATAATGAAAACAATGCAAAAAAACCAATATGCCAATAAATAAGTAATAAATCAGATATAAACTCAAGGAAAAGTCAAATGATATTCCAACCGGTTTCACTCCCTTCTATGGGAGCTACTCATGGTATGAAGATATATTATACAAAATAATACAAAAACCATATTAGTGAATAGAAATAAAAAACAAATCAGACAGAATTCAAACTAGGCTTAAGCATAGCAATAAAGATTTGCTCCTGTCTCTCTCGGTCCATTTTAGTAGCATTTGGACTTAGCTGGTAAATTGGAGCTGCTTCGAATTTCGGTGTTATTGATCTTGCACAAGAAGCTATGTGCTTGCTCACATTCAGTATGGCATAGTTAGAGTGCGCTATTTGTTGTCTATGCACAGTTAGCCTATTACGAAAGTAGTCGCCACTTTGTCCAACATATAGTTCGTTACAGCCTTTGCATCTTAAAATATATATGATGTTTTTAGATAAGCAATTCATGCTTCTTCTTATCTAAAATGTTATTGTTTCACTAACTATTGTTCACGAATTGTTAATTCGAATGTTAATACACTTGCCTGTAATAATAACTGTCCAGTTATACTGATTTATTACTTGCATTGTTCATTCAAACATTCATTGTTCTTATTTTCAGGCACTTGCCAAATCCAATGCATTCGAGAACCATTCAACCTAATGAATGGCCAAGCAGTTTGCGGAATATCATCAGTTTCGGTCGAAATCGCTTTTCTTTGCACTGTCGTCACTGCGAATGCGAAATTGTCAAACCCTTGACCGCGCGCATTTCAAGAGAAAATGTGAGATTCATTTATTGACATGACATACGGAATATTCAAGCCTATGTATTTATTTAATTCTTTCAATGAAGTCATTTTTCAATAAGAATTGAGCACTCCTTTTTAAAGCCGAAAATCCAAATATATTGAAAGTTAAATGAAAAGATGCAAACAGACCCACCGTTTCGGTCGTCTTGACCTTTGTCAAGGGCTACACCATCTCAGAAAGGACACTACACTAGGTGACATGCCACGCGTGATTCACGCGTAATTACGGAACACCCCAAACATCCGTGGTTAAGGACATTCAATTCTTCTACCCGCGTACATGCGCACTGCACTAAGAGTCAGAAATCAGTTGATCTGATGCTGTTAAAACATGGGAAATGTTTATGAATACGCGAGGGCGAGCGTTTATAGTTTGCGCGTCGTCCACGGTTGTCTGCGCTGCCGCTTGAACCACTAAGATGAACCGCTAAGCATGTTCTGTCTTCCCTGAGCATGAAATTGAGGTCCTATCACATTGTTTAGCCTCTGATACATGCAGACACATGAGACGCAAAGTCTATATAACAGGACTGCCAACTATACTAATTTATATAACTTATATTGCAGCAATATCCCGCATAGCCACGGATGTTTGAGGTCATGTGTAATTACGCGTGATTGAGCGTGGCATGTCACCTAGTGTAATGCCTGACAGGTTTTTTTACATCGAATGGAATCTTAAGTTGAATACTGTCTGAAGTAGAATTTCTGAATCTAATTTCATTGATTTACAGAAACCAGCTTTGAACAGAAGACACGAACAAAAGTGAGCCAGTGAGCGGTCATTCAACTTAATATTCCATTTGATATTTAATCTATTTATAATTGCATTGCAAAATATTGTCCTTAAATAGGAACAGAACCTGCAGCATGCATCTTGTAGACACCTCTCGATCTACTTATTCGTGATCGCGCTTGGATTTCACAAAGCATGAACAAGACAATGGGAATCTAGAATACAGCTTGACATTTGAAGAAGAGAGCTAGAAATTATGCACATGCACACACAAACGGCATATCGGTAGTTAAACTCAGAATCAAAGATTGACGATCTAAAGATAAGAAAGATACACAAGAAATCAGATAATAATCAAGTTTAAGGCAAATTAGGATAATACTGTATAAAATCCCTCTGTACACACAAGTTAGATGAAAGACAATTATTATTGATAGTATGAGAAATAGGAATCACATATTTACATACAGAGAATGGAACTTTAAAAATAGACGTTGCCATGGGCGTTTCAACAGATGTACAGTAAATGATACGTGTGTGTCTGGTTAATGGTGCATATGTATCAAGCTATGCTAAAAACACATCTGAATGTATTGAAAACAAACATATATCACTCCATATCCCACATCTCCGATTGTTGTACTTTTACCTACACTGTATTTTGTAATTTTTGATATGTGACTTGTTTTGTACCATTTTATGCGATTGTTCGCCAACGGTTCCACCAAAGACAGTGGAAGAAGTTAAAGACTAAACTCGAATGAAATTTGGAAACTAAAGATATCAATGATGAGTAAAAAATCCATTGCAGCTCCTATCTTCTAAAGTGCAGAAATTGTCCGATATCCTCTTTGATGACAAATTACATGTAGTCATTTCCAAAAATTAGCATTCGGAGGTATGGAAGTTATCAGTCTTTGAATAACACATGCATGTAGTATTATGCTTTTGTCACCAAGGAGAAGATGCCAATGTGATTTGGTAGTGATTCAGTGTTTACTTTTCATTTTTATTCAATTTTCGTATCGAAGTCCCAACGGTATAAGGGGACAAACTTGTAGTTTCCATACAATCTGATCAGTCTTCAAAAGACCATCAGAGGTAATTTCTGTACGTTAACAGTACCAATCAGCAAACAGTTAAGTGACAGATAGGAAACACTGGACCCTATCAGCTGACCTCGTTAAGAGCATTCTACAGTAGCATTAACATTGCAGACAGTGAAACACATCATACCGTTTAAAAATAAATGCACAAAATGTCGATCCATTTTCAAACGTAATGTTTGTATTGGAGCTCCCAAATATTTCATTAACGAGATACACATGGTTCCAATAAAGCAATTTTTGACAGGATATTAATTATCTGTACATCAATTTGTGCTTCGAACTACTAATAAATTATTATTCGCTAAACAAATAAAGCATTGAAGTGCTAACCATAATACGTCAATGCATGAGTATCAGTGCTCGTGATAATATATTGACGTCATTTGCGATTTGCTCTTTAGTCTCCATCCCGATGCGTTTGAACGTTCGCATAAATTAGCGCTTATATGAAGTATAAAAACCTAAAAGTGCATGCCATGGTTCTCGTGGCAGTCTGATGAACAACGAACGAGTGCCTAATAGTGATTTACGACCACAATTAGTGAGCCTATAGTAATGTAGGACTGAAGGCTAGCTGGGTCAGGTGGTTGCGAAGCAGTTGTATGGCAAGTACATATGTCAGTCACATGATCCAGAAATGGAATCCATTGCAGTTATTACGTGAACTGCGATATTGTTGGAACTTCCACATTCTAGCAATATTATAAACTAAATATGCCTTTAAATCTGGTCTGAAATTGAACCTATAAAAATATAAACTTGATTCGATTTCAAATGTGTAATATTAATTCATCGCATAGAATTTGGTCATTCGTCACAAATAGTAAACAGGTTGGTTGATAATGCCATCTCACCTTCGGCTCTGACGTATGTATTTAGTCTACGTGCACAAATTAATAAGCCTTCAGAGGTCTATAAACCGAACACAATATCAGGGAAACCATCTATAACGGTTTTATAGACCTATCAACCAACATGTTTGCTGCAGAATTATCAGCATAAAATTGAAAGAAATTTAGATTTATTAATATTACCTGGTTCTTAGATCATATGGACAGCATATTAACATACGCGATTATGGCATTGATATATTGTGAAATTACCATTTCATGTCGACAGTTACAGGATCAGTTATAGGATCCTAGGATAGGACCGTTTGCATTGCTGGTTGCATTGAAAGTACTCGCAAGCGAAAGAGTCTTTACACATTTGGAAATCTTTGCTCCGGCTTTATTAGCCAAGTAGGCTGCACCTCGGATTTTCAAGCATGATAACTTCTATCTTTTTTGATATCTTTATAATATGACTGCTTTGCTATCTTTGTGCAGAAAGCATCTCATAGTATTGATCTGCAATAGATTCTTGAAAATGAATTATCGGGACATTTTTTTGTCCGGTTTGAGACTTTTTATATGTTCTCATGTATTTCCAAAACATTTAGAGCATCGTATAGATTGATAGGGTAGTAGATTTATATCTCAATAAGCTCATTTTCTCAAAGCCTCAATTTTGATGGAAATTATCAAATTTATAATGAAACTCGTCTAGAAATTACAAATAATGGAAGCTAGGCTAAGTTCAAACTTCTAATCACTGAATTTGAGAAACTCTCAACACATTCAGAAGCGCGCGATGCGGAACTTGAATTAATGAAAGCTGATTGCTATGATATATGATAGATTATGAAAGTTGTAAGTTAATTTTGAAATATGACCATTAATTTCTTTGAAATTGTTTTCCGCCGGAAATCTTGTCTGTGTGAACTTTTGAGAATACGTGTGTACAGCCCAGTGAACGCTTAATGAGTCTTTTTCAGCACTATCTTGCATTTTCACATACAAATAATTTTTATATTTTATTATATGTGTTGTCCGCACGTCAGCGGACTTCAGTTACAATGTAGTATTATCATAACTTTGAATTTTGTTAATGATGCAGATGAAGTGGCCAGACGGGTGAAACAATTATTCTGCTTAAATAACTATTGATTATTTTTCCTATTCTGTCGCAATCGTGTGTTCAATTGCATTTCATAATTTGTGCGCATATAACATTTTTGATTTAATAATATAATATTGAAATGTCTGAAATGTTGAAATATAAGCTTCTTCACTCATAATGCAAAAATGTCGAACAAAAGTCATCAAAATATAAATGAATTGAATAGTGAAAACTAGCATCAAAATTTAGTAATAGTTAAATAAAAGAGAGAGACAGAGCAAATCTGAGAAATTTGTGTAATTGTGCAATTGTGATCATATTACAAATGCACAACACTGAACTAACTAGACATGCAGAGATAGAAATAATACGATAGCAAGTCTTATGAAACGAATGTAAATGAAAGATAGAGCTATTATTCTTTAAGCTTTTTTAATTTGCAAAGACGTTAACTTGATTCAATCAAATAAGTATAGTACGTAGCACAGTAGGGTTTGCATTTTAGTTAATTATCGATCATCTTCTCTGTGAATGTGTTCTATTCCAGGTTCCGAACATGCGCTCAAATTCAAGCTCATCCATTTCTTCATATCCCCTTGAAAGTAAATCAACTCACCATGCTGCTAGTGATTCAGAATATCAGAATGGCAATCACCCCGATGATCGATATGAGAATAATTCTCTGCAGCTTGTAAATTTTACATGGACAGTCGAGAGTGTATTTGATTTTTGCAATATTGGATTTCAAACCATTCCAGCTTCAACTGATCTTCTATATCAGGGACTACTGTGTATAAAGTGTGAAGATCAATTGTTGGGATATCGAGAACTGTCAGATGTTGGTCGATGTCACATTCTCACGGATGCTGTGGGTTCTAAATCAGATGAATATATTGACAAAGTTTCGTAAAATCTGCGGTTTTGCTTTATTGTCTATTATTTTATTCGAGTTGCCTTAATTTCTACAACTACGATTAAAATTTGTGATCCCCGGATCAACGTCCGTCAGCACCGAAATGGAGATTTAACTGAATTAGCAGCAAATTTTCGATCATCACGATCAAATATACATGTGTTTCTGCTGCCTAAATATAGGAACCTGTATAAATTATCGTGCCAAAGCAGGAAGACGGCCCCAGCCTCAGACTGACCCTACCGAGATGAGATTTTTTTGTTTACTTCAACAATTTCATTCAGTCTGTTTTTTGACTGTTGAAGATGTAAGGGAGACATTATAACCAGAGTTGGAAAAGTCGGAATTGGAATTGACGATATTCAAATCTACTGGAATTGGAATTGACCTTGATAAGCCTCAATTCCACTTTTTCGATAGACCTGTGATAAATCTATTTGTACAAAAGTTGAAATCACAGTGCTTAGCCGTTGTGTTAACTGAACGCAGAGATGAGAGAGATAGATCGACATAGATTAATTTTGACTTCGATGGGCCTACAGCCCCGGATAATGTTAATTCAGCGACTAAACAAACAATGAAAAGACAATCAACATTGTTCAATCTGGTATTTAGATATTCGTCAACTAAGATAATAATTAATCAAAATAAAACAATCGTTGAATTTAGTTGTTGATAGGATAAGCACAAAGTTGATAGGATGTACACACGAAAAACAATTGGATTGGAAAGAGGAAAATTAGCGCTGCAATAAAAGGTCAGCAACCCTGTCAGTTCAAATCACAATATAGACAGTGTCAACAAATTATTCTAATAATTAATGATTCAATTAAAATGGCAACTAGGCCTACATGAAATATTATTCAACTTCCAATCACAATAATTGACAATATTAATTTCTACGACAATAATTATATAGATACGATACTCAACGATCAAAGAAAAACTTTAAACTTACACTTTTACTTTTTACTTACTTTTAACACTTCTTAATGTTGAATTCACTTCAATTCGATCGGACTCACATTCCAATATAATTTCTTAAATATCTGTGTCTTCAATCGCGCACGTTGATGTGTTGCCGTATACGCTGCTGTGTTGTTGTTTGCTGGCGGGCAGTTGCTGCTGTTACTTCTGTAGTTAAGTTACACCGCGAGATCCCGGAGTTCTTCTAACAGCTACTGAAGATGTTGCATGTGTTGTTGTTGTGTCAACTTCTCATCGTTCCTAATTTATACCAATTACCAATTTTTGAGACTTGACGATGAATCCACTTTCTTTTGAAAATTGAAAGAGTTTCCTTTAATCTCTGGTCGTTGACTTTCGACCCGACCACATTTCGTCATTTCGTTCTTATCACGGAATCTTTAATCTCCTTTTTTAACTTGGACCATTGATCAGTTTTCATTATATCATTTTTATCAATCACGTTATTCGCACATTGAATTTCCTTCTTCTGTCAGTTTATTAATAGATTTATTCGCATCACAGTTCTTTCTCTCAGCGTTTGATTCTTTGCTGACCGTTAATTTTCTTTTCCTTCTTTTTTCATGAGAGATTGAATATCTCGTTTACCAAACGAAAATGGTGTGGGCTGAGCGGTTACATATATACATGTACACAAGAAATATGGACTGTGACACAGGAACGTATGTAGGCCTATATAGGAACGACGCAGGGAACGGCACACAGGAAAAACGAGAATAGGATAATGGCACATGGGTTAGATTGAAACGAACAAACGTTAGATACATTAACATAATACACTACACGCGACATGCAATTATTGGAATTGAATCTTATTATGGAATTGGAAATGAATTGAACTGTTTCGACTTGAATTGGAATTGAAATTTCTGGTCTATTTCATGTTTTAGATGCGCTAGGTTGCATATATGCCATACCCAAAAGCCATGTTCACTTAATTAAATTGATGACTTTTCCATGTTCATCGGACAACGGCTATTTCTATGGTATATACCCAAATCGAATTAGTAAAAATCACTTGCTGTCAATTTCAGTCTGTTGTCATATTTCGTTCTGTAAGCTTCGTCTCTATTATGTAAATTTACTGCACGATATGTTAATGTAGTAGCAAGACCCTCACTGCAAGAAAAATACTACAAATAAAATAATGCTATTCAAATTGATCTTTCATCAAGCAACACGTTATCTTTCTCCTTTGAAATGTTGAAATTCTCCAGTTGATAATACAAAAATGAGAACTTTTATTGTTATTGCTTTTCCTGTATAGGGTGAATGTCAAGCGTCGATTTACAATTTCAGCTATAAAACTTGATCTAAAACAACTGGAACTGAGCATGATAGCCGCATACAGAAGACTTTTCATTTCGCAGGTGATTCAAAAGAACGGGGGTGTCTTCTAAGGTTTATTGGCTAAAAGAATTACTAAAAACAATATGTACAGGCCCATTGTTTCGCGTGTTCACGCTTCCTCAGGGGCAAAACAGATAAGATTTAAGGCTAAAAACGTCAGTACAGCACAGGAGACCGCTCTATCTTGGAGCGTTGTCCTTTTATACGTTCTGGTGCGGGGTGTGAGAATCAGACATCAGAAATCGATCAATTAGTGTTTACGGTTTATCGTAGGCTTCAGGCATTTAATAAAACGAGCTTCACTCAACCGAGTGTCC
Source organism: Prostheceraeus crozeri (assembly GCA_907163375.1). Lineage (NCBI taxonomy): Eukaryota > Metazoa > Platyhelminthes > Polycladida > Euryleptidae > Prostheceraeus > Prostheceraeus crozeri. The sequence goes on along the minus strand of CAJQUW010014715.1, from coordinate 773,098 downwards.
ACCGGACTCTTGCATTTTTCCAAGATATCTAATGTGAAGTCGTCAATAGAGGAAACCTGATAACAATTAATTCTGTGGTCAGCCAAAGCACTGCTGATATTACTATTGAAAGACCGACTGTGTTCATTGAAGCGGAATTTAAAAGGGCGACTTGTCTGCCCGACGTACGTATTGTGGCAAAAATTGCAAGTAAACTTGTAAACTAAAAATTTGCTCGAACAAATGTAATTGCTGGGTAGGCGATTACAGGCAATACAATTTTCGTGCTTTTCAATTCTAGGTTTGCATTGAAGATTATTATAGAGTGGGGTGTTAGTTAGAGTTAGGGACATCAACCAATGATACAGGTAAGTCATAATTTCTGATGAGGGTACGAATTTGACGGCTGGTGCTTTCATTCACGTATTTAATTTTTAGGATATTGGTTTTGTTTTTTGACTTGGATTTTTGCTTGTGCTTTTTATTTTTAAATATGCTGTTGGCATAGAAACCGTTGTGTTGGAATTTTTTCTTTAACTTGGTCTTAGCACTGTCAAAAGAAGCTTGCGAGCTGCATCTTTTTTGAACATATTCTACTGTATTCTTTAGGTAGTTATTTTTAACGTGACTAGGAACGTAACTATCTATACGCAAACTGGAACTGTTACGCAATTACAACTCTCATTTGGTGCAAACAACGTAATGCAGTACTATCTTTATGAGTAACTCTTAATGAATCAGGGATAGCAATATTAAGTTAGATATATAGGTACTTAACGTGTATGCATAGAAAAAATCTCTAAAGCAATTATTGAATCATTAACTTGATGATTAATTTCAGCACATCATTATGTGAGACGGCTCCCATAGAACACATAAAGAAGGACCTTTTTTGAAAATTGAGATTTTTCGTAAAACCAAACCGCATGTCAATTGCTAACCTACAAAATTGAGTACCTTCAAAACATTTAAAACTAGAAGTTGTTAGAGCCGCTTGAAGTTTACATAACAAATCAATTATATGATTAGGTTGAATCGAGATATCAGATTATATGCGGCATTTCCAATCATCAGTGCACATGATGTTTTTCTGGAAGAAGATCAACACAGCAGATTACTTTTCACCAGCAAATTTTGACAATAATTTCATTTAAAATCACTCTAGCTCAGAATAAGAAAGCCGTGTCAACTCTTCAAAGACAGCATAAAGACTGTAAGCTGTTGTGAAATTTGGAAAAAAGATGTCTATGAGCAGTACAAAAATATCTATGGTAGCTCCAATCTTCTTCTTCTTCCTCTGGCTTTTATCCCCCTCATGTGGGTTCGCTGGTGCGGATTCAACTCGTTTCGATCCTGGGCGTCCTGCTTTCAGGCCCTCCTATACGCAGTCGCGTCAAATTCTCCTTGGCCTTCCTCTCTTCCTCTTCCCGACCTTCATATCCATCACTCTTCCCTATAGGGAACACATAACTCATATATAACTCTCTGTATACATAACTCTCATTCCATCTCTGTGTGTGACCAAACCCTCGCAGTCTTCCTTCCTTCATCTTCGCGCCCAGCTCAGCAACCTTCATCTTCTTCCTTATAACTTCGTTTCTAACCTTATCCAGCAAAGTCAAACCGCCCGAAAACCTCAACATCTTCATGCCACCTAGCTTAATTTCATGTCCTTTCGTGATCGCTACCGCCTCCGTGACGCATAGCATCGCCGGTCTTACAATTACAATTATTTTATGGCTCCAATCTTCTTATGTATCTAGAAACTGGCGGATATCTTCATAGATGACAAATTAATTGCTTCTAAAAGTTAAACATCGGGAAGTTTTCAGTCCTTGAATATCACATACTCTTTGATACTCCGTGCTTGAAAAGAATCACGGAACTTCTAAAAAAAGTTCCACACGAAAGCAAGCTACTAAACTCCGTAATCACACTATGAATCTTGGAATATGGCTAAATATGAAATAATTGAAAAATACTAATTTATTTTCAAAAATATGCGCACAAGGTTACATATGCAAAATCATGTCGAATTTGTAATTAATTAGTTAAATAACAAAGTCCTGCAATATTTTATCTTGTCACGCATTACGAAAAATACCAGTAAGTATTAATTTACAACATAGGATGTTGCTAGCATATCACTAGCATGTTGCATCAATGCGCTTTATTTGTTGATGATTTTGTTATCATTTCACACTTAAAGTCTCAGCTATTAACATGCTATACGTAAAAGCAAATTTGTGTACAATATAAGCTCATGACTAGCTTCAGGACGGCAAACTGTGACAACACGCTTCACGCTCTACAATTCATCGCACAAGCGCTATCACAATCGATTTTCACACACAAACTTAATTGGTCACACATATACTAATAAGAACTAGCCTCGAGTTAGCGTATATGGAGCCGATTTATAAGCTGCAGTTTTACTTAAGAACAATTCCGTAGTTAATCAAGGGGGTACACATGCAACGGCTTTAGGGCACGTCCTCGCTGATTAGATTCTCATAAGCTTTGAGCGATCGAATGCGCGACTCATTTCGAACGACAAGCAATAACTCCATTATGACATCTATACAGTCAAGGGAAGACCGCTTGTATCAGAGTTCTCATATAAGAGCATAGGCCTACATAATTGTCAATTTCTTTTTTTAGTTGGAAGGTATTGCAGTCTTGTGAACATCGAAGTTGACCTTTACAGGACTGCAATAATTCGTTGAAAATTATGGAAACAGTTAATCAAACGCAGCAAATTTTTGATGAATTTCAGCATCTGAGTAATATCTAATTTCAAAGTCATTAAAATCTAAGTGTAGCAATCGCAGATCAATCCAGAAAACTGAGCTTGCAAAATGGGTGCCCGCGCATTTTTGGAGGAAAATTTCCACACTCATTGACAATCCCAATGCACCCAAACATTTTGTTTGATTAACCTAAGTGAAGAAAAAACAGCTGGGCTGTATTAGGCAATCAGAAAGGCAATGACAGAGAGTCTGTCGACAGAAGGGAATCACTCAGAGGAAACTCCTATTTACGGATGAAAAGAAAAGTCGAAGCATAGCAGATTAGGCCTACATTCTGAAGAGAACATGAAAATATACAGGGGGAGCGAGTGCAATTAAGTTCGAAAGGCGGTATGAGTCGATGTGAAAATATGGCTGCAGGAGAAATACCGACTGATTGAGCAGAGTGTGCAGAAGCGATATACGTCAAGCATGGCTGCTGATAGATATCAATGCAAAATGGGAACCGAAACAACGATTTGCTAAAGATCGCGATGGACACATGTTACAGACATCCGAGGAGACCAAGGAGAGATGGACTGACTGCCGAGACCTGCATGCGTAGACGTATGATTATGACACCACAGTAGTGACGGATGTGTCCTCGGGTGTTAGGTCGAATCAGCGACCAAGAAGCTAAAATCACACAAGGCTCCCGGTACGTATGACATCAAAGGAAAGATGCTATGGAGTAAAATAATTGGCAGAAGAGCTACTCATTAAATAGAGTCAAGCATAGTCTGAAGAGAAAGTTCCTGATGAATGGAACAAGTTGGTTATAGTGACGCTGCCAAAGGAGACCAAGGAGTAGCCCGAAGGAGTAGTTAAGCATCTTCAACAACTACCGCACCTTATATATGATAAAACAAGCGTGCAAAGTGTTCTTGCTGGTAGAATAATAAACAGGCTTCCGTAGAGACAGAAGTACTGTGCAACAAATCCTTCTTGATGGTCTGCTTCCTATGGGTGGGAATTCCAGCTCACTCTTGGCTGACCTGTTCTTACCATACAAGGAATTTAAGTTTGTGAAAGGCTCCTAGCGAGTAAGAGATTTGGCTTAGCCAAACTTCTCTCTCGTACCACAATTGGTATGTCGACGACATTTGTGTGTTTAATTACAAACATTTTGATAAGATCCTTCCTGAATTCTACCTGATAGATCTCTTAGCTAGCAGAAGCGGTGATAACAACAAATGCGTTAATTATTTGGATGCTAAAATCAGGATCGAAGATGGTGGCCAATACACCACAGAGGTTTACCATGAGGTTGATGAGTTCAGCTTCCCAGTGGTGCTGTATACTTTCCCCGAGAATGCCTTTGAACACTAGCTTAAACATCTTTGCTGCCCAACTCATCAGGTTCGCCAGGATTTCATCTGATGCTTCCGCCTTCACATCAAGAGCTAAGGGCATTTTCGATATCTTCAAAGAAAGGGGTTATAAGGTTAATCTCCTAGCTAATTCTTGCATAAAGTCCTTCTCAAAGAATAGGTTCCTCGTTTTTAAGTTTGGTTGTTTTTCGCCCCGCCAGATACCCTCCAAAACCTCTTTCAGATTCATTTGCTTCCTTTTGTCCTCAAAATTTTATTGTCGGTTAGGTTCTGCTACATTTCCTCAGGCTTGGAGAGACCTTCCATGTCGTGCATTCTATATGGTTGGCCTGGCCCCGCCATTTGGTAGGCCTATAGGTTGGAGGTTAGGGGCCGAAACCTTGCTTCATGCAGCCACATGGTTCCTCCCTGATGACTCCATAGCAAACTTAATTTTGGTTTCTTATTTTCACCATTTGTTATTTTTAAGTTAGCTTTTCGTCAAGTCCATGACGAACTCTCATTTTAGTTCTTAGATTGTAAAAATGAAATCGATTATAAGCTTTAATTTACTTCCCTTCCCGTCGTAAGTTGAGTCGGCTAGCCTTTATTCGCATTTCAATCCCTACTCTGTACTAGAGTAGGTTGCTCTATGTAGTTAGTATTAATTTGTATTCATTCGTTCATGACTTTTAATGACCTAATTATTTACAGGATTCTCCACTAGGGTATTTGTTTAACTTTGTATCTTCCGTATCCTGGATCCTTCGAAATATTTTGACCGTGTCGTGTCTTAATTCGATCATGAATTCCTCTAAGGTTTTTGGCAAGGTTCGGCAGGACGTCATGTGGGCAGCACTGAAATCATACGGAGCAGATGCTGAGAGATTATCCACATTTTGAAGAGCATGTACTATGACTGGCTACGAAACGGATTCCAGACAGGGCGATCCCCTGTGAACTGTTATTTTGCTTTGTATACCTGGAACGTGTTGTAACAATGCGGCAGGGTATCAATTCAGGTACGGCCTATCAACAACACAAGCCTTGCCGATGATATTACACTTCCGGATGAAATTGGGATGACTTGAAGAATGGCCTAAACGTTTCCTCAGAAGCAGGAAGATGTAGCCGTAAGATCAACAATGATAAAACGAAGGGTTTAGTGATACTGGAGACAAGTCAAAAACAGAGCTTTCGAACAACAACAGAATAAGAATTATTTTAATGCTGACTTATCAAAGACAACGATTTAACGACGGCCTTGCTAAGTCATGTCTATGAATACGAAATTCCTGCATTTGACTAAGCTGGGACGATTTAAGACACGACTATGAATACCAGCCCTGAAGTTCACTTATCTTGGAATCACGTACGGTAAATGGCGAGGGATGTGCACTGAAATTCGTCAGCTCATTGACATGGCATTCAGGACGTTAGCAGGTTTTGACAAACTATGGAGGAGTCTTCTTGGCACAAAAACTATAAGGCACGGTGTTGCAATCGAGTATTAGTAGTAAGTAAAACTCCACTTCTGGATAGCGCAAGATGGCCGCCATCGCTGACGTCCCCCCCCTCTGGAACGGCAGAGTGTCGTGGTCGGCCGCCGTGGTGCTTCGGGTCTGAGTCCCCCCCCCTCTGGAACGGCAGAGTGTCGTGGTGGACTTGGGCGACCGCCAGGATTAGTCTTGAGGCTATAGTGTGTGATGTTTTTCGTGCAATCTGCTGAATGTTGGGTTGTAAAATGGGTTGTTTCGAGTGGAAGGAGTGGTCGGATGAGAAAACGGAGGTCGGATTCGTATTCAGCGTGAAATTCTGCATCGGCAGGGTGAGTTTCAAGGCAATCGGAGAGAAAAAATTTTCGGCTGACGTCCCCCCCCCTCTGGACAGCTTGCTTCGATTTTGGCTTCCAGTGGACGGATTTTGTCGTGCGATAGCTCGTTTGAAAGCTAAGAGTGAGACAAATTCAGTGAAAGAATCGGCTTGTTCCTATCTGTCTTCGTTCAAAAGTTAGAGCGGTTACAAGATTTTAGGTCGGAGCTCGCTCACCTGAAAAAATCCTAAGTGTCAGAGTGGCTTTGTATGGGTAAAATTGTGAAAATTTTCCAAAGTGTGGAATTTCGACCTGGGACCGTCACCAAAACATTTTTCATCAAATTTCACTGACCACCCCCCCCCTCTGGACAGCTAGCTTCGATCTTGGCTTCTAGTGGACGGATTTTGTCGTGCGATAGCTCGTTTGAAAGCTAAGAGTGAGACAAATTCAGTGAAAGAATCGGCTTGTTCCTATCTGTCTTCGTTCAAAAGTTAGATCGGTTACAAGATTTTGGGACATTGGCGAAAAACGTCAGAGTTAGAATTTGGGACGTTTTGGGCTGTAGCGCCAAAACGAAGGCTCGGATGGGTAAACGGAGGCCAGATTTGGAATCAGCTTGATGTTATTGTCCAATGAGGATCATCATCCAATGAGAATCAAGCATTTCTTTATAAATAGCGAGCCTTCCACAGTGAGAATCATTCCATCGTTGAATCACACGAGTGACGGACGCACATTTTCTCTCTCTCTCTCTAGTTCCCTGTTCTATTATCCAACTAAAATGGTAAGTCGCTACTTCCCTCCCTCTCCTCCCTTGAACGTAAACTTAATACAATCTTTTTTCATTTTCAGGCATCTACTCCATCTGCTGCACTAGTAGGACAAAATGGTGGTCAAACGTTACAAGGTTCGCTACGGTCAGATCATCTACAACTGAGGCCAGTGGAAGAAACAACCAAGGTACATAATCCTACACCGCTACAGCGTAAATTTAAACAAGTCTTGCGTTATGGCGATCATAGCGTAGTACTCCAAACGGGAATGCTCCCTTCCACGGATGTCAAGATAATGCGCAATCAGTATGGGGACTACATACTGATCCCCGTGAGTCCGTACATTCGCCACCAACTTGATATTATTGAGGAGTATGTGACATTAAATATGGACATTCCTACTCCTCTTGCTCAAGAGTGGAAGGCGAGAGATGACAAGGATACTCCCTATAGAAAGATTTGGGATGGTAATCACATTTGCCTACCGGTATCACATTGGTGTACTTACTATAAGAAGGAGGGAGATCAATCAATAGCCATCAGATGTGATGAGCTCGGAGAAGGTACTTGGGATATCCTTTTCAAAGTGAATGGGCTATATTATGGTCGACACAAGGATAATAAAATAGCCTCTCTCTCCATGCATATGGAATCCATCCTATATATTCCGAAACCACCCAACGTGGACGACATAATTGATCAAATCCTTAACAGCAGTGGTACGAAGCGCAAGTCGGAGAAGAATGCTACATCAAAACGCAAATCAAAGAAGGAGAATTGCTAGTCCTTTCCTAACTCTACCCTATGACAATTCGCTTATGTGCTTTGAGTGTCGTAGACGTGGTCTTATTAGATACATTTTACTTCTTCGTTGCCATCATATCATTTGTGTATTTTGTCGTGAAAAGCATCGATGTAATTCTTCATTTTGTAATATGTTATAGAACGTTTCCTTAGATGTGTAAATTTCCGTTTTAGGCTTCTATCATCATTTTTATGGATTGTGAGGGTGAACCTGTACAGGAGCTCAGTGCTATTGCTATGAACAATTGGACATATCAGATTGTCAGTGTCTATCATCAACATGCCAACTGCAATCCCAATGTTGATCAATGGGCGAGAAAACACATTCATGGACTTAATCTGAAATATTTGCAAGACTATGGCTTTTCTTGTGAGAGTGCTCTTCTTATTGACTTTAAGCGATGGTTAGCTGCTTTCAATGTTATACGCATCTTTTGTAATAATCCTGGTAAGGAGAGGAAAGTATTTCCCAATCTAATCATTGATGATATTTTGCTCCCACCTTGGGATAGTAGAGTGAATCAACATTATCATGAAGTCACGAAACGTTTTAAGGATTTGTGTGTTCCTATTTTGTCTGTTCGTTGTAGTAGCTACGTTCATAACCAATGCTTCTTTCCTCCTTACCTCAACACTGCCAAAGTCCTGTATGGTTATCATTGCTCGCTGTATGATAGTTATCAGCTGTATCTATTTTATCTCTTTCAAACCATTGATTTATAATACATGCTTGTTACCGTTATTCAATATATGTTACTATGAGAAGAGTTGTTGTTTTCATGCAATGGATGGGTTAGATAAAGGGCGATCATGTCTTTCTCAAACGACTGCGGAACATTACGTTTTCATAGGCAAAGTTTAAAAGGAGCTGTTCAAGATTATGTGATAAATTTTCATAAAGATGAGACCGACATCGAAGCAGTGGTCGATGATGCTAGCACTCTATTTCCAGAGTTAATGAATACATTCTCTGATAGCATTGTCATGGCGCGATTAGTTGCGAAAATTAAGTTTAGTCATTTTGGAAAGGAAGAGGTGGAAAGTCGCTCTTTCCATTTTGCTTCTTATTCAATGGAAGTGGTAGATCACCCCGAAGAATTTTTTAAAAGACATATGATAAAAATTGCTGAACGTCTTAACGCATTTAACCATCATGGTAGCAGTCTAGTGATTGAAGCGATTTCAGATATTCACATTCAACTTTCCATAAAGAAAAATTGAAAATGCAGTGGTACTTGATTGTAGCACAACTGGTTTTCGAGCTATGTCTGCTCACTCTCGAAGTATATTCCTTCTGTACATGCGTCTATTATTTAGAAAAGGCTAGCAAATTCATATCTTCAAAAAGACTTGCTATAGACATCAGTAACGGTGAAACTATGTGTTGCGATGTATGTAAGCGAAAGGATGGAAATGAAAAGCGCATCTTCAAGAGATGTAAGCATGCTTTTTGTCAACGCTGTTTCATACGTAATTGCATTCAACTTTGCCAATGTAACCACTGTGATATTGCTCATTTCGAGTGTCACTTATGTCGCAATAGTTAGTACCTATGCAAATGTGGTAAAGATAGGTTTTAGCAAAGACTAATACGGAAAATGGCGAAACGTAAAATGACGAAACGTAAAAGTCAAAAGTTTTCTTCAGCCATTCAAGCTCTCCGACGAATGAAAGCAAATCAGCGATACAATGCTATACGACATGCTAACGATAAATTCATTTGTGAAATTATTTCTCATGTGAGGAAGTTGAGGACGAAGAAATTAGCGCCAAAACAACGAAAGTTACTTAAGCGATATGCTACGAAATTGCGTTTCATCTCCAATCCTAAAGTCACCCTTCAAAGAAAGAGGAAAACTCTAACACAAAAGGGCGGTTTCCTTTCAGAAATACTTCCAATGATAGCTCCCGCCGTGGGCAACCTATTGGGTAATATCTTTGGCTCTAAGCGTTAATTATGCAAATGTTGAATCTCAAAGTAATAAAATGGATTTCAGACTTCAATGTGATAAAGTTCTGACTGTATCAGATACATCTCATGCAGGTAAAACTGTTTTCACGCTGAATTTATTGGATAAAAGAAGGGAGTTGTTTAAGGAACCTATCAATCGAGTGATTTGGTGTTATGGTATTTATCAACCGTCGCTGTTTCAGGAATTGCAAAGTCGCAACTTTATTCGACATGAAGGAATTATTCCAGTGGATAAACTTCAGTCTAATGATGTTGTTGTATTGGATGATTTATTAAAAGAAAGTAAGAATTCAAAAGATGTTACAGATATGTTCACTCGCGCAGCACACTATGAAAGGTGCTTTATCATCTATATCACACAAAATTTGTTTCCTGATGGAAAAGAAGCTCGTACACGAAACCTGAATACACACTATTATGCTATTTTCAAGAATCCGCGAGATAAAAGTCAATTTGAAATTTTAGCGCGACAAGTTGCACCCAGAGGATCAAAAGCCTTAATTGAAATTTTTCAAGCAGCTACTGAAAAACCATACGGTTACTTATTCATTGACTTTACGCAAGAGTGTCCGGAAGAATTTAGATTTCGAAGTGATATTTTGAAAACTCCCATGATTATCTACAAACTATGAGTTATTATTCTCGCATGATTGTTATTCCTCAGGATGAATATGTACAATTGACTGCCATGCAGCAAGTAAAGCAACCTCTTGCAAATCAAATGTATAGGAAAGAAATAGATTATCAGCAAAATGTTCACATCAAAGATCCACATCGTGCTGTATTATTACAATCGGAAACTGTTGAGCAATTGAAAAACTTGAAGAATAAGATGCGTGACTCTGTATCGACTGCTACACCTTTAGCATCTCGCGCACATGCCATATCTCTTTTCAACAGTATTGAACCCCATCTCAATGTAAATGATAGAGGAGAAATCATTACAGATGAAAATAAAGTGATTGATGCTTCACGTTATGAAGACTTGATTCAGTATGCGACACGTAGAAAGCGCCGTCAGGGCTATGTTCCACCTGGTTGGTCATACTTTTTTAAACTATTGAAAAAGCATAATGTACCAAAATTTGCTTTAAATAATGAGACATTGAAAGAACTTGATTCAACAGTGGCTACTACTCCAATGCCTCAGGCGATGAAAATGCCAACAAATTGGTTTAAGACGTCACCTGCTACATCCCCTCCCACACTCACTAAGCAAACAAGAGGAAGAACTCGACGTAGATCTACATCGCCACTAAAACTAGTAAAAGGAAAACGTAAAACAGCTCCTCCTAGGAAATACATGTTCTCAGACTATTAATATGAAGCAGATGTGTTGCTTGCCATGTAATGAGCCGCCAGAGGTGAATGTCGTTGTCACTTGCACTTGCTGCGCCAGCTCTCATAATGAAACCCCTAAGCAATGTGAACACGATCGCAAAACCGCTAAAGCTAAATGCTGCAGTTGTTGTAAATGTAGAAAGGTAAGAAAACAAAAAGATGAGAAGGAGGAAAAAGAGTCAGCCGTCATCGACTGAACGTTTGAAGTCAATCTATTATGATGTAAAACATCCGGCAGGATTTGCATCTATCAAGAAATTATCAAAAGCGAGTGGTCTTCCACAATCACAAGTGAAACGATGGTTAAAGGGTCAGGCTACCTATACACTCCACAAACAAGCGAAAAAGAAGTACCGCACCCGCCATTATATTGTTCATGACATCGATGAACAGTGGCAAGCAGATTTGTGTGATGTTGCCTCCATTTCAAAACATAACTCGGGCAATAATTTTATTTTAACCGTCATTGATATTTTCTCGCGTTATGCGTGGGCTCAACCTTTAAAAACTAAAGAAGGGAAAGGAGTAGCAAAAGCATTCCAAACAATTTTTCGAGAAGGTCGCATTCCAAAAAGAATTCAGAGTGATCAAGGAAAAGAGTTTGAAAATCAGCATGTGACAAGATTATTTGAGAGGCATGACATTGAGTTGTTTAGTGTAAAGAGCGCTTATAAAGCTGCACTCGTTGAACGTTTTAATCGCACATTAAAAAATCGCTTGTGGCGACATTTTACTGCCAACTTGACACAAAATTGGACAAAGGTTCTACAAGATACACTCCATGCCTACAATCACTCTATCCATCGTTCTATTGGACTCAGACCAGTAGATGTAAATGCTGACAATGTAGATAAAGTGCGCGAATCATTCCAACGTAAACGCACTCATGTGAAAAGTGATGTGAAAATTGGAGATAAAGTTCGTATCTCAAAAGTGAAAAGTGTTTTTGCTAAAGGGTACCTCCCGAATTGGACAGAGGAGGTATTTACAGTATCAAGGATTAATCAAAAAGACTCTCCGACCACCTAAAAGTTGAAAGATTACGATAATGAAGAAATTGAGGGTAGCTTTTACCGCGATGAGATTGAGGTAGTCACTGAAAGTGAAACATACTTGGTAGAGAAAATCATTCGATGTAAAAAACGGCAAGTTGAAGAATGGTGTCTTGTTAAATGGACTGGTTATCCTTCAAGTATGAACTCTTGGATGCGTCGTGCCGACATCTTTCATCTAAGTGATCGACAGTGATTCATGCAAAGTTGTAACTAACAATGTTTAGGGTTTGAGCTATGAATCCAACTGCCTCATTTTATTCACGACCCTCCTATGTAAGTGGCGGAGGACAAATTTACATCGGTGCTCGCCGCCAACGTGGAGGTAGCATACTTGGTGCACTGAAATCTGTTGTAGCACCTCTCATATCCAATGTCGGTAGATCTTTAAAACGAAATGTTTTAAGTAATGCCGTTGGCTTTGCTGGTGATGTTGCTAGTGATCTTTCCAGAGGTATAAGTTTTAAGAGCAGTTTGTTGAAACGTGGGAAGGAACGCGGTTTAAAAACATTGAAGCAGACCATTGCTGGTGTTACTCAAGGAAAGAAATCACCTAAACGAATGAAAAAAGGAAGGAGGAAACATCGCGGAGCTGGTAAGGTGCGATCTTCAGTCAAAAGGCATTCACGCAAACGTCGCAGAGGCTCTAATCATTCATCAGGCGCTAAACGACGACGCTGCTATAACTTCTAATCATGGAGTGTAAAACTTCCGGTTTTTGTTTGTTCGATCAACAAGCCATACAGACAGATATTCTTAGTTCAAGTATTGTAGGTTATCATCCTCGAACAGCTGAGAATGCTGGCCCCATTGAATTTGTTATTCCTGGTAGTAGTGATGACTACATAGATTTGAGTTATGCGATGCTTGATTTGAGGTTTAGAATTCAGCAAGCAGATGGAACTGCTATTGACGATGCACATAAAGTTGGACTGAACAATTTACCATTGACTACATTACTTCGTGATGTTTCTCTAACGATTGGAGAGCAGCAGGTGGAAGGTGGTCAAAGCGATTATCCCTATAAATCATATTTCAATCATGTATCACAGTTTCATCCAGCAGCACAAAAAAGTCATATGGAAGCCATGGGATGGTACAGAGATGAAGCAGGAAAATTTGATGTTGAAACAAACAGTGGCTTTGTAAAGCGATCTGCTATGATTAAAGATAGTAGAGTATGTGAGCTATATGGTCCGCTGAATTTAGACTTCTTTAGACAGTCAAAGTTTTTACTGTGTAATACCAGCATGCGACTCAAGCTGACATTGAATAAGCCTGAATTTGCGCTGAATGCATTTGCTAAAGTTGACAATTTTAGAATTCATGTGGAAGATATTGCACTTTACATTCGTCGAGTAGTACCGAATCCAAGTGTCATTAGAGGGCATGCTGAAGGCCTTAACCGCCAAAATGCCATTTACCCCGTTCAGCATACAAAGCTTCTCACCTTTACAATTCCGAAAGATCAAAAGAGTTTCATGAAAGATGGCCTCTTTCCATCGGAAGCACCGAAGCTCCTCATGGTGGCAATGGTTGAAAATGATGCACTTAATGGTAATATAAAGAAGAATCCTTTCAATTTTAAACACAATCAGTTAAGTGAAATTGCTTTACGTGTAAATGGTGTGAGTCATCCTGGTCCACCCTACAAACCAGATTTTGCTTCGGATCAATTTATGCGCAGTTATGTTGATTTTATGGATGTCTTTGGCTTTTACAATACGGATGACACCAACGGACTGACTATGAAAGAGTTTAAGAGTGGATACACTATTTATGCATTTGATTTGACTGCTGACAGCGATATTAGTGCACCCTATCGTCAAGCGAACGTGCCTCATAATATTCGTTTGGATTTGACGTTCAAAAGAACACTACCTGAGACGATCAATGTATTAATTTATGCAGTCTTCGATTCAAATATTGAAATTACAAAGTATCGTGACGTGATTCTTCAGTATAATCGTTAATGAGTTGGTTGACTGCTGACGATATTAAGACTAAAGTGCAGCGTAATGTAGACGAAGCGACGTTGAAAGCTTTCGATAATGTCTATTCACTCGATACCTTACCACCTGCAGTAAATCACTATCCCATCTTTATTGTGCTAAACACTCATTCACAGAATTTAGGCGGTGAGCATTGGAAAGCGATCTTTATTGGAGAAGACCGACGTGGTGAACTATTTGACTCTCTTGCTCAACCTACAAATATACCAACACAGCAGTGGTTGAGAAAACATACGCGTCAATATCAGCGAAATGAACGCATACTACAACATCCACTTTCATCAACGTGTGGTGCTTTTGTACTGTACTTCATCTTAAGACGTTTACATGTATCTCGATTTGCATCTGTTATTCAAAACTTTTCATGTAATCCATCCTCTAATGAAAAAATGATTTGTAAGTTCTATCATGATTTGAAATAAAAACATCATGTTGGAAAAATTGTTTTTTATTTTACAATCCGCTGGGTACGTACATATTCAATGAGATAGTCTAGGATCATATTTGCTTGTACATGAGATTTTAGTCCAGTAATGATCACTTTACTATTATGAAAGATTGCCACATGCACAGGTAACCAACAACTAATGAGAGCTGCAGGAAAAAGTTCGGGTTCATAACACAAACTGTAACTGCTGGTACGAATCTTCAAAAATGATAGACTGTCACTCAATTGAGTAGAGATCACCATATTGTCCACAGTCAGATTCGACATCACACACCTCTCCCTCTTCCATATCCGACGTAGTAGTCTTTTGTAGCTCTAAGCGCATTGACTGTGCCGATGAATGAGAAAGGGCGCCGAGAATCTGTACAGTCCCATTTGGGAAGAGTTGAAGATTCCGTGAATTGTTCATCTTCACCACTAACATTTGAGGACGGCCCGGGTAATACTTGCTGTTTGGAAGCTGTTGGTGTAATGTTGTGAGATCGATTTTGGTGTAGAGTCTGAAGCGACGGAGAATGTTGACGATGGTGTAGCGATGGCGCTTCATGATGAAAGAATGAGTAAATTGAGCGATGTACCTTCCTTTTATACTTTTCCCAACTACCTTGATGAAATGTGAGGTTAGTATGAAGTTGGGAATGATAGAGTTGAATTCGCCGATTGTTGACGCGCAGCCAGATGCGATTTCCAATACGTGAATGTCTTTTCATATAGAAGTATTTCAAGTCCTTCATGATATGATGTAGAGATTGAAAATGACGATAAGATAAAGCAAACTCTCTTCTCACATTTCCAGTTGAATCTTTGAAATAGACGTTTCGATCATGATCCGTTTCAATACGTTGTAGGGAATCTAATTTCCAACTCATGATGTGTGGTAGTCATGTCTGATTAAGATTTCCATAGTAGGGCGATGAACTCACGACGAATAAATGTCATGATGGAGCGATGTATGTATCTTCTATACTTCTCCCAATTGTATTTACGAAATGAGAAACAGTTTGCGGAATGAGAATGGTAGATTTGAATTTCATTTCTGTAATGTTGAAGCCAAACTTGATCACCCAAGGAGATGAATCTTAATGTTTCAAAATATTCCAAATCCCTCATGATATCATTGAGGTTGACAAATTGTCGCCATGTTAATGTAATTCCTCTTGATGTATGACCATGAGAATTTTTGAAATGTACGTTTCCATCACGATCAACTCTGATATATTGTAGAGAGTCCAAAATCCAAGTCTTCATGATGTTATGCAAAGTTGCAGATTAGCAATATAAAAATGTCGTTTTATCATATTTTGCTTAGCAATGCGGCTACAAAGAGATTTACTAGTAATCGAGCTGCACTCTTTTCTACTCCCATTGATCATGCACAACAGCTAAATGGAAATTGGGAAGTGGGTGTCACTCAACTTGTTTATAGCAACTGTGTCTATACTTTTGATCATGAGGTGATGACTATTAATATGAGGCGTACAGCTGCTTATCAATGTGAAAAGGGGTGTCGAGTATACATTCCACAGTGGCCAAAAAAAGATCTCTTATCATGTAAAAAGTTTATATATGATTTCTTGAATAAAGCGTGTAAACATATTGTCCAATTTACTCCACACAATGATGATTATACTTATGTACATCATGTAGTTGAGAAAGATTGGATTGTTGGTTTAAGTCCAAGTTTAAGAAATGATTTAGGCTACCTCGCTAGCGCCTTAACAAGCTATGATAATTTTAACGTTAATTACCACATAAGTGGTCATAAACAGTTAATATATCGAGAGGAAGCTTATTATGTAGATCTTATTCCAAAAAATGAGAAGACGTTGGTGAAGAAGATTGTGATTAAGCCAAGAAAGACAAACATGACTCCTGAAACATTATTGAAGAAATTTAATTATCTCCTTCGAGTTGATGGCAAACAAGTGGCAACATTGACTTATATCAAATCATCTAATCATATTGCAATAAGTAAATTAAATGATGATGATCTAGTATTAGTAATCTAGTAAAGATTTTCATCAGTTCTTACGACATCGTTCTGCAGCTGTTCATGGAAAATCTGATATGCAACATTTACCATGTGAAAGGCCAAATCAATTTGATACAGAATGGGCCGTATCTTTATACAGAAAGTCTGTAGAGCCTTTAGGTGGTATCTTACATGAAACAAGAGTGTTGATGCCTCGCATCATTACTTCGGTTAAATTGGTTGTAGATTATTTAAATGAAGTGATTAATGACCAACATATTTCATTTTCTGAAAAAGAAGGTACTTTGTCTCTCACTATAAGTGGAAAAGGTATTGAACTAATTATGGATAAAACTCTAATGGACATTTTGGGTTTTGATCAAAATATCTTTAAAAGTGGTACTGTAACCAAAGCTAGCGCAGACATGTCGCTATCGCGTCGTATTAACTATTTTCAGATATATTCCAATATTGGTGAAGATGTACGTGTGGGAGATGTTGAAGCTCCATTGCTAGCAATGATACCATACCAGCCAAAAAGCTGCAGTATTTTATCTGAGCATACTTTCAAGAAAGTGCATTATACAAAGCTGAAATCAAACTACATCCCACAAATTGATATTGCAATTTATGATGATGCTGGTGCGTTGATTCCTTTTCATAAAGATGCTGTGACAAGTATTACACTCCATTTCCGAATGAAGAGTTAATGCAAAAGTATGCTATTATATTTTTTCAATGTGAATAATATGGAAAGTGAAAATAAGGACTCGTTTCTAATCTACTTACCCAGTAATGCTTCTATGAATAAATTTCCCAAAAATAAACCATCAGACTATCGAGTAGAATTAAATCGGCCACTACATTTAGAAGGTGAATGGGAGGTTGGCGTTTCTAGTATTTGCCATGATAGCAATATTCAGAATGTGAATGATTTGGAAGAAATGATATTGACTCCTCGCACCCATGATGGAATAACGATGAATAATGCATTCCAGTTCCCATACAATTTAGCATCAGATGGAAAGTGGAACTATGAATGGATTCAGATAAAATCAGATTCTTATGAACCATTTGGGAATGAGAAAATTATTAAGGCATTCAACAGTGGTAATACTTCCATCATGAAGAATAAAAATCAGAAAGCTTATGAGTTTACTATCTATCATTGGAGTGGGAGACAGTTCCTCCGCTTTCATTCTTTTACTAAAGGTCTTACGCTGAGGTTGGATAGTGAATTCTATCCACATCTTGGTTTTGGTCATGGACTACATCTAACATCAATTGCTACTGCAAATGTTAAAAAAGTTTATTCAAATCGAATCAACAAATTTCATTATAGATTTAAAATATTTGATGAAGATGTTGTAGAATGCGAAGAACGCATCATTTTGAAAAAGCGTGGTGTTCAACCTTTATCACTTATTGAGTTAGTAAAACGATGGAATGAGACTGTGGGTAAGAAGTATGGAGAAAAAATTATGGCGGACAAAAATAAGTTGGTTATTCAGAAATATAATGACAAACTTACAGTTTATTTCTCTCCAACCTTGCGTCATTTTGTAAGACATTATACACCTATTATTGGAAGCGGTGTGGTGTATGCTTCTCATGAATATCACACTAAAGCTGATTCAGTTAATGATGAATGGTGGGTGGACATCTATGGCGATCGCATCAAGAAAATTTACCAGTCTTATGAAGAATCTAAAGTTGCTATCAATATAATGCCGCGTCTATATCATACAGTTGAAAGCTTCATTCATGTAGTAAATCCTTATATACAACAGAAGTTGAAGCATGTGATGAAAAGTAAATATGATGTAAAGACACACCACATTTCGTTTTCAATTGAAAATCAACGCGTTGTTCTGAGACTGGGTGATGACATTCAATGTCAATTGAGTAAAAATTTGAAAAAACTCTTTGGTTTTTCAATGCTACAAACAGTGTTTGCTGCTGCGCATACGATTGGTATAGAAACACCAATGACACTTGATAAACATGAACAGCACCTTTACATTCAAAGTGATTTGATTCTACCTATTTCTGTTGGTGAGAAAAAAGAATACATTTTACGCGATTTCATTCATGATAAAGACGCTTCATATGGAATAGTCGAGAAGATGTTTGAATCTATTTTCTATCATCCCGTCGTCAAACAAACTATACCCTCTATTGCTATCAAAATTACCAATGGTTTACAAGAGTGCATCCACGTGAAAGATACTAAATCCCTCATAACGTTAGTGTTTCGGAAAACAAAGTGAAGTCATTGTGATATGTTTATTGAAATAAAAATATGTATATGAAAAAGTCTTTTCACAGATATAGGGGGAATGGGCTGACTGTAGGCATATATTCACAAGGAAGAAACGATCGCATGCGATACATAAAACAACCATGTATATCTACAAAAAGCAACATCAAAATACTGAGTTAAAGTTGATTATGTCAATACATCTCCTGAATGTGGTAGCGTGAGTTTTATTCTTTTGGGTGGAGGTATGTTTGTGTCAGGATGTCCATGTGGAAGAGATGTGTTATGTCCTATCCAACACCTCTTATCCTCCCATGCTCAAAGTGCTCGTTTCTTAAATGTGTACGTTTTCACAGTATGAACTTGAGATTTTAAGATTGTCATATTGACAAACGTTATAGTTTTATTTTTATAGGCCTTCTTATAGGATCGATGTTTCATTTTATGAACAATGGATTTTGATATACCTTTAGCACGCTTAATACTATCTGCACATTCTTTTAGTTTCATGGAATACATTTTAGGACGGAGGAGAATCATTTCATCTATTTCCTTTCCTGCTGTTTCATCCTTAAAACAACCAAGTTTGGCTTTATTCTGTATGGAATAGAGTGGATGAGTGGGATTGTAGTTAGATGTGTCGAAATATTTTTCTAATGACTTGCCTACTTCATTAAAATTTAAATCTTTTTGAGTGGTAATTCCTAAAAAGAAACTATCTGTATCACCACCCAGCAAGCGAACCTCTTTTACGAGAGGGCATGGTTTTAATATTTTGTAGAAGAGTTGATACATTTCAAGCTTGGAATAATCTAAAACGGCTTGCCCAATATAGATGGGTTTGCACAACTCAACTTCTGATTTAATCATTTTAACACCTACAAGATCCTCATCGATGATGTCTCTATCAATGAAAAGAGGTGATGAGGTCAATTTGTGATATTTTTGTTCATCAGTGACTAGTTTGTAGTTTATGCATTTTCTAACATCCTCCATGGTCTTTCCGAATAGACTGTTATTCTTATATTTATAAAAATCCTTTTCAAAATTATTTTGGGCTAGTGCACGTTTTTGACTGTTACTATCTATGTAGGGTTTGAGGAAGGCTTTCTGTCTAAATTTGATAATGCGGTGAACTGACTTTAGAAGCATGCCCATTTCTAAATAGAATTTCAATATGCAGAAGTGTACGAGATAATTTTTCTTATCATATTGGGTGAGTAAAAGTTTGCGGCATGGTTTGTACCTTGGCTGTCCACACTCTGTTAAGTTATTATGAAATTGTGACATGAATGGTGAAAACATATCTTCAGTCACTTCGCCAGATTCAGGTGCGAGTGGGAAATCAGCAGTTTTATTTTTAATGCTATTTGGATAAATCAAATCCACTTCAAAATAATATCCCCAATCACCTTCATCTGGAATCTTCAGTATGTTTGAAGGGTTGGAGTAATACTCAAGCTCATCTTGATTTAACCAACTAAACTCGGAATGAGGTAGTGGTTTAGACAGTGAACTGCCATATAAATTATTTTGGTCATAGTACTTTAGGTGGATATGATCATCACCTACTGTTTCAGATTTTATATGATGTTTATTTACAAATGTGAGACCACCGCGTATTCCGCGCTCAAATATATTATACATCTCCGGGTCTTGTAAGAGATGAATGGTCTCACCAGTCATTTTAAAGGCTGATTTAAAGGACATGGCTGGTAGACTGACAAAGTGGACAGGATCTAATTTGTCTTCTTCTAATGCCACTCGTCGAAATTCCTGAAAGACATCAGCCAGCAAAATGACATCTAATTCTAAGTAAGCGATCATATAATCGCCAAACGTTTTACAATCAAATTTTAACCATGCCTCTTGAGCATGTTCATAGTCCTCTACTGGACAATCTTCACCCGTCAAATCGTTTTTTAATTTGTCAATGGAAGGAAGGGTTGTTTCATTTAGTTTAGACATTGAGCTAAAATACGCATAAGGAAAGACTCCTTTGCGAGTGATTATTTCATCCGTTAAGTTTGGATAGTGTTTCTTCAAAGTTTGACTATGGGGAAGAAACTTGAGATTACGAACTAGAGAAGCTAGTGACGCTGACATGAATTGAAATGAATCTAAAAATTTTATTTCGAAGAAGACTGTCTTATTTTCTTTAGTTTTATCTACTGGTACTTTTGCTGTCATTGCCATGAATTTTTCTCTCGTTTGTGCTATTACATTAAACTGCCACGATTTCATCTGGCTCAACCCTCCTTTTATGAGCATATGACTGTCATAGCCCTTAAAGTTATGAAAAATGACGGGTAGTACACGACGTCTCAACCTAAGTGAAAAGTTACATTTGGAGCAGAGTGCGTTTCTAAATTTACCAGTGATGTGATCATGATCACGCACTTTCTTAATTTTATCGTCATCAAACGTTTTATGACATTTAGGACAGGATGTGCAACTTTCAAATTTTTGTTTGTCTTCATCTGACATATGTAGTGACTTACGCTGCAATTGGGAATCATATGATTGTTGAAATTTAGCAGCTTTATCGAGAAATTCTAGAAATTTTGAAATGCAATCTTCACCTTGCCAAGTATGCATTTTGTTTTGTCTATTCCTAAAGTGGTCATGCCATACTTCATAGCAGGATATGGCTGCTGGCTTGTGGATGATATCATCAATGTAGCATTCTATGTCTGCGTAAATGACACGCAGGGGACTTAATTCGTCACCATTATCCCTATGTGAAAATATTTTATCTTTGGGCATGCGTTCCATTTGTAATTTACCTCGCTTGCACCATTCATAGTGAGTTTCAAATTTATCTTTACTCCAAAAGGAGCGGATGCAGCGGTCGCATACAAAATGTTCACCTCTTTTAGAGTGCCCCAAGTGAGTGTACAAGCGAGAGATTTTTGGGAATACCACAGTAGTGCAATTCCTCGCTATCATCTTGTTTTACTAATAAGAGGTTGACTACACGTTCATAACAAGTTGAACGTGAATTATAGCGGGTACCCTTCAACCCCTTCTCCCACACGTGAACGACAATTTTAATCTTATTATGTTTTTCGAACGTTTCTACATCTTTGATTTTCATGTTGTTACTATCACAACCTTCAAAGTCTAGTTCATCCTCCCACTGTCTATAGCTATAGGTATGATTTCGATTCGCGTTGATATCATTATAGTGAAGGATGGATAGGACTGCATATTTGAAACACTGTGATTTACAATCGACATTGATGACAGCTTTCTTATTATACAACGTTTTTGGTAGTTTAAATGTGCCTCGAGCTGCATGACTTTCTAATAGGGAAATTTTGAATATGGCTGAGTCCACACCATCAAAAATGAGAGCGCTGTCGCGTTGATTGAATTTATCTACATTTGATTTTAAACATTGAATGTGAAAATTTAGCCAAGACTCGCAGTCTACAACTTCGGTTGCGGAAGAGGAAGGAACATGAAACTGTATTCTCTCCGTCACTTGACCCGTTTGAAAATCTATCTTAATATATTTTAGTTTAAGGTAGATGAGCGCCTTCATTCTAAAATTGTCTAAATTGTTGAAGAGCGCTTCGATAATGTTTGAATTTTGAAGGAGCCACTCAGGAAAATCTACTATTTGAGTATTGGGCTCCATGCAGTAGTCGCGTACTAAATTATTATGTGAAACATTAATGAGGGAGATGGTAGAGGTACCGTTGGTGTAGTGATCATTTGCATGCGTGTGTTGAAGTCTGTGCGAAGATCGCTGAAAGTGACTATCAAAAGAAAGAGGGCACAAATCGCAAGGAAAGGAGATGTCATCGTCAGAATCAACTTCACCTCCGGAGATTGACGCCGCTTTGCGTTGACACACACGTTGTCTGATGTGTCGAAGGAGACTGTGCTTCCTTGTAAACATATGTCCGCAGTCGGCACATTCCCACTCGTTGCCTTGTCGCGAGAGTCCTGAGCTGGAACTCACATCACCTGAAAGAGAAATCATTCTATCATCTCTGTTCAAGTCTCAGTGTATTGTTACAACCTACTTTGACTCAACAACTCTAAACTTTCCTCGAGAAGGGAGGGTGTTGGTGATGAAGTTGATGCCTGAAATTGAGGAAGATGCTATTAGCCACACGTTTGAGGGAGATGAGTGAAGAAATTTTCAACTTACCATTTCAACGAAATTATGTTTAAGCTTGATACTTCAACAAGATAGAGACTTCACTCAAATAATACGTCTCAAATTTGGAATTCACTTGTACGCCTCAAATAATAACAGAATTCGCTAGACAACAGTTCACTTATGCGTCTCAAAGACAGAGTGAAATGACACGAATGTCACTTTGCTTATATACTTTCATTCTCTTCATTCATTGGCTGTTCATTCTGATTGGCTGCTTGTGTATACTTAAGAATTAGAAAAATGTTAAAGTTATCATTATTCAAAGTCAGCATTTCAAAGACAACATGACAAGTCCTCCAACAACACCAAATACCGCATTGGAGTTCTCCTCTCCATGTACATCAGCAAAGGTGCTCGTTACACCAAATGCACCAAGAAAGGCGAAGGTGGAGAAGACATACAATCTCGACAATATACGAAAGTTATCATTATCGGAGGAGGATGAAGAGGAGTTGCCCGACCTAACAGGCATACGGTGGAAATATTTACAATATGATGCCGAAGGGGTGATGGAGATGACCAGCAAGTCGCACTTGCATCAAATATGGGAGTGGTACACCCCTAACTCCCAACCGCGAACCGTGGCGGAGTGGGCGTACATTGACAAAGTGAGGGACGCTGCAGAAGAACGTTTAAAGCAGCTCAACTGTTTTTGTGATCTATGTGAAGCCAGACTCTGGGACGATATTGACGATGAAGACCTTTTGAAATACATGCCATAATAAATTTTTATTTCGTATTATCTTTGCTTTCATACTGACTTACTTGAATGGGGCTTTAGTGAATAATTTAACCATGTATACTTTTTCATTTGGAAATAGTAGCACGCTTAGTTTAACTTGCAAATCTTATAACATTTCATATGGGTGATAATGGTAGATGAAATAGTGTCAAATAAATTAAGATAGCTTACACTTCTGATACAGGGATAGCAATCGACTGCGATCCATGTGTAAAGAGCTTGTTAGACTACGGATGGGCTTAAGTGGATGATTTAACCATGTATACTTTTTCATTTGGAAATAGTAGCACGCTTAGTCTAACTTGTAAATCTTAAAACATTTCATATGGACGATGATGATGATAATAGATGAAATAGTGTCAAATAAAATTAAGATAGCTTACACTTCTGATACAGGGATAGCAATCGACTGCGATCCATGTGTAAAGAGCTTGTTAGACTACGGAAGAGAGAAGTGTGTTATGTTGCGTGTGGCGCGTGAGTGTCCTTCCATTTCATTCCATTCATCAATTCGTCTCATTGATAGAGACAGGTAGAACTCATGGTTCTCATAACGTATGCAATGGAAAGTTTTAGGCAACCTTCGACAGTTGGCTAAATGTCGCCCTGGCGCGAATGCATACTACGTTGAGACAGAGGCAATCACTTGCAAACATGACGCAGAGAGGTTTAACAAGATTGACCATTGCCGAATGTCCCTTGCGGTATACATAGCTACGGGTTTCACCGCCGCCCTTTACAGGAACGCCCGTCGAAAGGAAGTATTACACCGAACTTCATTTGCAACGTTCAAGTTGACTGATAGCAGATTCAACTTAATGATAGTATTCGCCAGTCCGAAGACTGCCCAGGGCAAACCGCGAGGAGGTTCTATCATGTCTTGCCCCATGGTGGCCCTTAAGAGAGCCGATGGTTCGTTCTCGGGAGTAACAAGATGACTATTGGCTTGAATAGTCAATAGGTATGACGGTTAGGTTCTCGTATACCCTATACCGCCTAAGCCGTGCTGGTGCATCTGGCACCTTTCGGATGCGAGTGGTATTTGGAGTCCACACCCCATCCGTCCAAACGATCCTCTTGATCTTCCCCTTCTTCTCATCCTCCTCATCCCACTCGTCGAGGATGACGAACTCGGGAATGCCGTTGTCTTCATCGGTGAAGACGGGAATGTTGTCGGTGGATGTCGCTTCCATCGTGACTTCAAATTGAATGAGAAGCGCTACAATCTTCTGGTTTATATAGGGTTTTCAACAATGAATTGCTCAACAGCGAATCAGAATGCTTCAGGGATAGCAATCGACTGCATAATGTTCAAGTTGACTGATAGCAGATTCAACTTAATGATAGTATTCGCCAGTCCGAAGACTGCCCAGGGCAAACCGCGAGGAGGCTCTATCATGTCTTGCCCCATGGTGGCCCTTAAGAGAGCCGATGGTTCATTCTCGGGAGTAACGTCATCTTACACCCTACCAATTCTGCTGAGAGAGTCTTTGACTCTCTCTTTGGTAGCACTGTCGACTTCCACACTAACTGGTACATGGCTAAAAAGTGGAATGTAGCGCCATTCCGTTGGATTGACAGCAGTTGCTGTCATCTGATTGCCAATCCGAGCAAGATTATTAAAAACTCTGTCTTGCTCCTCTAGCCTGGCAAACTCCTCAAATAAATTTCGCGGCCTTAACTGCGGTCCGCGAGGAGAGTTGACTGCAGCGTTTGGCGTCTGCATGATTGAAATGAAATGAAATGAGAGGCAGTGGTTTATATACCCCTCTAACACGACGCAACGTTCAAGTTGACTGATAGCAGATTCAACTTAATGATAGTATTCGCCAGTCCGAAGACTGCCCAGGGCAAACCGCGAGGAGGTTCTATCATGTCTTGCCCCTAGGTGGCCCTTAAGAGAGCCGATGGTTCGTTCTCGGGAGTGTCGTGATGGGGTGGTGAAGGCAGGCAAAGATCTGCAATGAAAATGATATGTATTAGAATAGGATATACTATCTTATTTGCTTTTCACTTACCAAGTTAGTCATCCTTAGGCAGTCTCGCGGGCTTCCTGATTGAAAATTTGTGCAGATGGCCGCGCATTCTTAGTGTGGCATGTAAACACTTCTTACTCGGATGACCGTTGTAACAAATTATTGATTCGTCTAGGCTTTGGTTGACGAGGACTTCGCCGGCCAAATGATTATCCCGAATAGGGATGTGAAACTCAAACAAACGATCCTCATTCACACGTTCCCACTCATCCCTCATGCGCTCCAACTTCTCATACGCCTGCCTCTCATCACCCCGCCGAGCCACAGTCCTCTCCAACTCAACATTCCTCGCTCTCAACACACTCATCTCCTTCATCATCTCCTCAAACTTCGCTTCTGCCTCTCCCATTCTCCTCTCCGCAGCACTCGCCCTCTTCTCACACTCATCATTCTTGTCTTCCAACACTCGCACATTCTCCTTCAACTCTTTCACAACACGCCTCATACGGATATTCTCATCTGCCACCTCCTTACATTTCACCTCCTTCATTTTCAGCTCACTCAACTCACTCAACGTTCTCTCATTCACCTTCTTCAAACTTTCGTACCGATCAACCAACAAAGCATGTGCCGCTTGCTGCGACACATGCTTCTTTTCCATGTCCTCATCCCACCGCGCCGACTGCTTCCGTACCCCACCACCCTTCACTATTGGGGAAGATGAACTCTTCGGGGGGTCGCTAATAACAATATTGGATACCTCCGACGATGAAGAGCTCAACTTCCTCACACGCTTCCTCACTCGCTCCCTATCCAAATCCACATCATCCTCATCATCACTCTCAAACACTCTCTTCCGCCACTTGTCAGCCTTCAAACCGGCCACAGCATTCTCTACCTCATTCTCCACAGCATTCCCACTAGCATTCTCAACAACATTCCCACTAGCATTCTCAACAACATTCCCACTAGCATTCTCAACAACATTCTTGGCCTCTTTCCCCAACATTCGCTCCTTCTCAGCATTCATCAACTCCACAAATCTCAAATCGGTCACCAACCCTCCTGTGCACTCACCATGCCTCAAATAAAACTCGGCCTCCTGCCCAACAACCAACAGCACCCTGCACTTCACACAGGCAACCCTACTCAGGATAACCATGTGGTCGGCCCCTGCCTTCTTGATGTGGTCCTTGAGACCGTCTCGGCGGTTAATTCGGCCGCATACACACATTTTAATGTGGAACTTTTTATTTTTGTCATTGTTGACCATGGCTGCGATTTTATCGTTAACTGTAAGATAATGAAATTTGTATAAGTTTGGAATCATGTAGTATACAGACTAAAGCATAACACTTAGTGAGGAATGATAGATTTGAGTGTAGTGAGTGGCACTCGATCCCGTCGACAGCCCGAAGGCCTTGTACTGATCACTAGGGAAGTGAGAGATCTTCCCCGATACCCGCTCTTTACAGCTGAAGACATCATTGTCACTGCCCCAAAGTGGTAACAGGAACGCCGAGTCAAAGGTAGTGATCAGTAGCTGGGATCTAACCCCTCAAAGCTGCCTTAGACTGAGTTAAATTTCAAATCTGATCGCAGATTTGAATGTAGCATACGGCCTAAAACATAATGTTATCATTCAACACTTATTCAACATTCAACATTCAACTTAGTCAACATTCAACATAATATCAACACTTAGTGAGTAATTATAGATTTGAGTGTAGTGAGTGGCACTCGATCCCGTCGACAGCCCGAAGGCCTTGTACTGATCACTAGGGAAGTGAGAGATCTTCCCCGATACCCGCTCTTTACAGCTGAAGACATCATTGTCACTGCCCCGAAGTGGTAACAGGAACGCCGAGTCAAAGGTAGTGATCAGTAGCTGGGATCTAACCCCTCAAAGCTGCCTTAGACTTAGTTAAATTTCAACTCTGATAGCAGATTTGAACTCAGCATACTTGAAAACCTTAGTCTATATGTTAAAACTTTGAAAAAACTGAAAATTAAGAATTTTTTAAAAATTCCGCATTTTTACTACTCATACTACTTTTAAAAATTTTTATCAGTAGTAAAGACACTATCAAACTCTATCATACAAACTTTGAAGTGAGAAGATAGCTTGCCTACTTCAAAAGATAGAGTCCTTTGAAACACCCGATATCGGGAGCTCAGAGCGACGACCGTCGCTTACCTCGTCTTTCGATGAAGTGATCAGACTTACGTTGTCGGGGGTTTATATATACTCGGAAGAAAACTTAAAATGGCTCTATCTCCGAAAGTATTCATCGTAGCGACATGCGGTTTGTTGCAAACGATTCGTCTCATCATTCTTTACAATATGACACCTGAACCATTCTCATATGACCACGGGAAGTTGGTCCGTCAGCACATGTGCATGTAACATGCCACAAGTGAAAAAATTCCTAAGTGTGAGAGCTCCAGTGTGGTGAAAATTTTGAAAAATTTAAAACTTCCGAATTTCGACCTGGAACCTTTACCAAAACATTTTTCATCAAATTTCACTGACTCCCCCCCCTCCCCCCCCTCGTTCAGAGAAATTTGATGAAAAATGTTTTGGTGACGGTCCCAGGTCGAAATTCCACACTTTGGAAAATTTTCAAAATTTTACCCATACAAAGTCACTCTGACACTTAGGATTTTTTCAGGTGAGCGAGCTCCGACCTAAAATCTTGTAACCGCTCTAACTTTTGAACGAAGACAGATAGGAACAAGCCGTTTCTTTCACTGAATTTGTCTCACTCTTAGCTTTCAAACGAGCTATCGCACGACAAAATCCGTCCACTAGAAGCCAAGATCGAAGCAAGCTGTCCAGAGGGGGGGGAGGTCAGTGAAATTTGATGAAAAATGTTTTGGTGACGGTCCCAGGTCGAAATTCCACACTTTGGAAAATTTTCAAAATTTTACCCATACAAAGTCACTCTGACACTTAGGATTTTTTCAGGTGAGCGAGCTCCGACCTAAAATCTTGTAACCGCTCTAACTTTTGAACGAAGACAGATAGGAACAAGCCGATTCTTTCACTGAATTTGTCTCACTCTTAGCTTTCAAACGAGCTATTGCACGACAAAATCCGTCCACTAGAAGCCAAGATCGAAGCTAGCTGTCCAGAGGGGGGGAGGTCAGTGAAATTTGATGAAAAATGTTTTGGTGACGGTCCCAGGTCGAAATTCCACACTTTGGAAAATTTTCAAAATTTTACCCATACAAAGTCACTCTGACACTTAGGATTTTTTCAGGTGAGCGAGCTCCGACCTAAAATCTTGTAACCGCTCTAACTTTTGAACGAAGACAGATAGGAACAAGCCGTTTCTTTCACTGAATTTGTCTCACTCTTAGCTTTCAAACGAGCTATCGCACGACAAAATCCGTCCACTAGAAGCCAAGATCGAAGCTAGCTGTCCAGAGGGGGGGGAGGTCAGTGAAATTTGATGAAAAATGTTTTGGTGACGGTCCCAGGTCGAAATTCCACACTTTGGAAAATTTTCAAAATTTTACCCATACAAAGTCACTCTGACACTTAGGATTTTTTCAGGTGAGCGAGCTCCGACCTAAAATCTTGTAACCGCTCTAACTTTTGAACGAAGACAGATAGGAACAAGCCGTTTCTTTCACTGAATTTGTCTCACTCTTAGCTTTCAAACGAGCTATCGCACGACAAAATCCGTCCACTAGAAGCCAAGATCGAAGCTAGCTGTCCAGAGGGGGGAGGTCAGTGAAATTTGATGAAAAATGTTTTGGTGACGGTCCCAGGTCGAAATTCCACACTTTGGAAAATTTTCAAAATTTTACCCATACAAAGTCACTCTGACACTTAGGATTTTTTCAGGTGAGCGAGCTCCGACCTAAAATCTTGTAACCGCTCTAACTTTTGAACGAAGACAGATAGGAACAAGCCGATTCTTTCACTGAATTTGTCTCACTCTTAGCTTTCAAACGAGCTATCGCACGACAAAATCCGTCCACTGGAAGCCAAAATCGAAGCAAGCTGTCCAGGGGGGGGGACGTCAGCCAAAAATTTTTTCTCTCCGATTGACTTGAAACTCACCATACCGATGCAGAATTTGACGCTGAATCCGAATCTGACCTCCGTTTTCTCATCCGATGCTTCGTTTTGACGCTACACACCAAAACGTCCCAAATTCTAACTCTGTCGTTTTTCGAAAAATGTTGAAAATTTTTTCTCACCGATTGCCTTGAAACTCACCCTACCGATGCAGAATTTCACGCTGAATACGAATCCGACCTCCGTTTTCTCATCCGACCACTCCTTCCACTCGAAACAACCCATTTTACAACCCAACATTCAGCAGATTGCACGAAAAACATCACACACTATAGCCTCAAGACTAATCCTGGCGGTCGCCCAAGTCCACCACGACACTCTGCCGTTCCAGAGGGGGGGACTCAGACCCGAAGCACCACGGCGGCCGACCACGACACTCTGCCGTTCCAGAGGGGGGGGGACGTCAGCGATGGCGGCCATCTTGCGCTATCCAGAAGTGGAGTTTTACTTACTACTAGTATTTCTAGCGAGCTGATGCTTACTTCGGAAACGTGAACGCTGAGAAAGACGGATAAGCGGCGTCTCGATGCCTTAAATTTGCGATGCTTCCGAAGGATTTTAGGTGTTAGATGGTTTCACTGCACCACCAATTGTGAAGTCCTGAGAAGAGTAGAATCAAAGTTACGGCTTGTGTAGATGATTAATAAGCGCAAAAATGAGTCTGTTCGACCACATCTGCCGCACGAAAGATCATTGCCTAGTGAAGACCGTGCTGTAGCTGTTTGATGTGATGGACAGCTAGGATGACAAAAGAGACTATCGGAATATAACCGAACGCGTAATTGAAGACACCACGAATGATTCGAATGACCAACGAAGATTCTTGATTCACTTTTACATCAAAGTAAAGTGAGCAAAATGATTCAAGGGACCAACAGTCTGTTTAGTAAGTAGTTCTAACCAGTGGATTAAAACTTTTTGGTGTAAATGAACGAGGTTCTTAGTCGCTCACTATAAGCAAAGGTGCTTAGCAAACGGGATTTCCTGGCAATTGCAACTGCAACTGAACTAATATTTTTCAGTTCATGAAACTGATATTACTTATCAGTTATCAATTACAGTCCGTTTCATAAAAAGTGGATCATCCTAAAATTTGACCAAATAAAACATAAGTATGATACAGAAAGCATTTTTCATGTTATTTCATGTCCCTAATATATTTAAATGTCCTTATATAATCTGATAAGCTATGATACAGTAACGGTTCTTAAGAAGCTAATATTTTCTGGCCCTACCCTTATTGTCAATGACATTACCAATTCGTCTAGGCATTGATTCGATGATATCGTTGATTTTTGACTGATCTAACTTTCTCCACTCTCTTTTTAACAGTGACGTAAGTTGTGATACGCCATCTGTAGGTAGCAGTGAACGACGAACGTTACGTTTTAGAATACTCCATACATTTTCTATGGGATTCAGATCAGGAGAACGAGCTGGCCAAGATAATGTCCTAAGCCCTAATTGAGACTTGTATAAGTTGACTCTACTACTCCTGTGACACGTAGCATTATCATCCATAAATAACCAAGTCGATGGATCACCAAGTTGATCCGTCATTTGGCCAATGTTCATTCGTAAAACATTCACATAGCGTTCAGAATTCATGGTTCCTTGCTGTATGTGAAGTTCAGAGCGGCCATTGGTCCAAATGCCAGCCCAAATCAGTAGAGTCGCACCACCTTGTACCCGGGGACGATGTAAATGTCTCGGAATTTCCTGATCAGATTTTATCCATAATCTCAATCGACCATCACTATCCTTCAGACGGACTGATGCCTCATCAGACCAGACAACCCGATCCCATTGATTTCGCCAGTGACAATGACTCATTGCCCATCTGAGACGTCTTTTCGTATGCTGATCTGATAATTCGATCTGAGAGGGCCTCTTACAGCCCTTGAAATTCGACTCAATAAGTCTTCTACGAATAGTGGACTTAGAAATAGACGAGTCTAGTGCAGCCATCTCAGTTAACGAGAGACTTGGATCAACTTTAACAAATCTCAAAATTAGGCGGTCTCTACGTTTGGATGTTTTGCGTGGACGGCCAGAGCCCTCTTTACGACAGAGTCGAAAATCATCATTATGCCATCGATGCACATTTGTGTAAGGGACATTTAGTCGCTTGCTTGTAGCTCGCAAAGAAAACCCTTGTTCTAGCAAGGCTGACACTTTGCCTTTTGTGAATGCGATCTCGTTATTGTTCATTTGTGCTTTGTATTGTTTTTAACCGGTAAGAGATAGATTTCTAGCTGAAAGCAATCAGGAGTGCTGCCAACACCACCGCAACGAAGTCAGGAAGCTATGGAACATGAAGTCCAGTTAATCACATGTAGCAGTTACATTATTGTTGATGAATAATTGTGCTATACTGGCTCTGATTGACCGATTTTCTATATTTTTGTTTTGCTTGATAGCTTTTGGCTTGTAGAACAACATATTAGATAACAAAGGAAACAAATGTAATTTTATAAGAGTGAGATATGATTTTGTGTAACATTGCTTAATGAAAATCAAATTATCTACTACTTTTTTTATCTATAACAGGAAAACAACTCAATATTCATGCTTGAAATTTCCAGCAATGATATTAGTAAGCACAACTGACATATCTTCCAAATTTCAGAGAAATTCGTTCAAGTTTGGCGGAGTTAGACAAAGTTGAAGTTAAGGCGATGTTTAAGGGTGATCCATTTTTTATGAAACAATCTGTATATTGAAACTTATATTTAGCATGCGAGAAATTAATTCTCACAGCGCTCTTCGATGTTCAGTCAGACATAGCCGTTTGGAGCAACTTTCGCCTAGGCAAATCTGCACTGTTTCTGTTCCTGAACATACCGTAATACAATGTCGATGGATGAATAGATTTAAAGATCAGAACATACAGGGATTTTTAAGGACATTTTAGCCGGCGCAGCGCCGCATTTTTGTGCGTCTTATGAAATATTTCATGAAATTTCTCTCGATTTCTGCAGGGTAACAAATTAAAGGCTGTGGTAAAATTCCAAGTAATTATGGCTTCAAATATTTACGAGCTATATAGGCCTACTTCTGAGATAATGACCAATCAACTAGGCTACTCGATGAATTCAATAGCATAGGGTTGCTATCTTCTCAGGAATCCGGCAAAAAATATCCGGGATTTGGAATTGGATGGCTTCCCCGTAGTGGAAGTTTTATGAATGTCAAAGTCGATTTGTGAGACAAAGGCAAACGAGGTGCAGTTGTTTTCAAAATTGACAGAATGACGAAGTAGGCTTATAAGAAAGAATAATGGACACTGAGAAGAATGCAGCTTCTTTGATTCTCAGTGTGGTCAACGAGCTCCATGTCCCACAACGTTGGTGCTTTTCAAAGTGAACATAAGGAAGTGAGTGACTTGAGTGTTTCAGCTGAACTGAACAGCATAGCATAAAATTAAAATGAGCAGACGAAATGAATGAACGAACAAAATAGTTGAATGAGCAAAGAACTGAGTGAGCTGAATGATTGGCCTTATTCGAATCCACTGATATCCCTGATCTGATAGCTCGGCCAACTTAACCAGTGCGCCATGGAGATTTTGCAACTACAGTACTACACAAACGGTACGTCTACACGAGCATTTTTAAACACTTTTTAAAAAATGCATTTATTCTGCTACTTGCAGCTGATCGATTATTCTTGCTGAACTGTGATTTTTATATCATAAAACTACGAAAATTGTGTTAGAATATCGCAATTTTTAGCGCATACGAAAGGGACCAAGTTGGTAAGTCAATTTCACAACTACCTAAAGCCTAGATAAACAGATAGAACAACTGAGAAAATATTTTGTAATTGACACTTCTTAAAACTATCTAAAATCAAAACTAAGGTACAATCAAGGCCGTCTTGGTAATATGAAAAGTAAACATGAACATTCCAGCTTGAAATTATACAATTTAAAATCATAACTAGCAGTTCACACATGCCTTTTTCATGCTGTTAGGGAAAATAAGATGTAGAAAATAATGAAAAGGAATAGACGTTACATTCCCTCATCTAACTTCTCTTTATCACCAATATTTATGACACTTCTAAGCGTCCTAAGTCATTGACCACTCTGGCTTCTTGGCCGATTTCAGCTGAGTGCCCAGTTTTTCCACAGTACACTTCTAAATTTGAGCAGTAGCTTGTCTCAACGTCACACATGAGCCAAAGCTTGATTCCATATTTCCCCGGTTTGCTGGGTATATACATCTTGAAACCACGCCGTCCCCGACACCAGCTGCTCGTCCACTGTAACATTCGTTTAAAATTTGATCGACACTTGGCAGCAAATTGATCATGAAAATCTCTAATTGGAGCTAGCTTGTCTCTAGAACGTCGGTCAGTTCTCGTGTTTTTATCATCGAATCTCAGACATCTTGTGAGTTCACTGAATCGATTCCTCGACATTGCTTTAGCGAAAACAGGGCGTCCATGATCTCGGTTCCACAGATGTTCAATAGGTTCCAATCTTGCACGATACACACCAGCCAGTATAAGAAGTCCAATATAAGTTTGCAGCTCTTTTTCGTCAGCGTTTTTCCATCTATCTCCAAGAATTCGATGACCTTCTTCATTAGTATGTGTAATTATCATTCTTATCATACTTGGTGTTATGAAGCAATAAAAAGCTCCCAATGGGTCACCCGATCGTTCTGTGGTTGATTTTGTGGGACCTGCCATGGTTGCTCACGCACAATGTTATGTTGCCTTCGACGACCCTGTGACGATGGATGAGGATTCCAGATACTTCCATCTCGTGCATGATAAGACTCAGGTGTTGTTTGAGTTTCTTGGTCTTCACTACTTTCCGAACTTTCATCCTCCAAGACGTCATCATCGTCGCTCACTTCAGATAATTGATAAGCTGGTTCACTGAAGTTTTCTACTTCTGAGACATCATCATCAGTGGACTCTTCTTCTATATTAGTTCCAAACAACTTATTAGTCGCCAGAAGAGCAGCAGCTCGCTGTGTCCTTCGAGACGAAAAGCCTTCGGCCATAAACACTTCAAATGTAATGTCACTGTTCACAAGCGTCTGCCAGCCACAGAATAATTAATGAATGTCACTGATACCGCGTCTTTCCACTAGTCGTGAGTCATTCGATCGAAGTTCGGATGATTTCAGTGCACGTGCAATTCATAAAAACAGATCATAGAAATTGACAACAATAAAACCTCTAGAATGGAAATTAAGCTTCATGCAATGCACAATAACGGCACATAAATCGCACGCATTTTCACTTAGATGCTCCTGCCAACGTCTGTATCATTGGGTTAGAATCAGTCACATGAGTAAATCGAAGCTCTTAATTGGTTCTTCATGCCCCAACTTAGTTCCCCCGGATGTGCCGCGACCTTGAGTCAATCTCCATTCTAGCCAACTTCAGATAAACAGTTTATTTCTATGAAACAGATAGATCTTGGTATGAAGCGTGCGCTCTCCGCTTTGTGTGTATGGCGTTAGAAGTCGCTCAGACCGCACGCTTGCCAGGAACACACGTGTGACGAAAGCTCATCGTCAATATACTTAATATTGATCATGCGATATTCAAAGGCATATTCTGTTTGTGAATGGATATCATCAAGGCTATATAGGCCTACACAAGATGGATCGAATAATGGAGTAATTCGATCTACTACAGCAACCTATTATTTCAGACAAAAAGATAAATCAATTAAGTTGGAATCTGACAGCATTGCAAAATTGGCACCAGTAAACAAGATAAATTTGTTAACGCATCATAACATTTTTCTGGTGCATTGAAACTTGGGGTCAAAACATGACCCCTATGGTAATTAGTGATGGAATTTTGATTTTCCAGTGATGCGCCTTTATAAATAACATTATTACATATCCAAATACATAAATATAAGCGCAATATTCATGCAGACAAAGTCACAGAACCATTACATGTTGGAGAGCTTGTGAGAAATTTGCTATGAAAAATATCATCAGTGGGGTCAAAAATTGACCCCATGGTAGTTAGAGGGTTAATCAAAGTTGCTTTTATTTTCTCCCTCATCGCGTGTCGTCTTCAATGAAAGTATATAGGACGCTATAATATTGCTTTAATTCCTATTGCTCGTCTTATTCTCAAATGGTCACTCATTTATCTTTCAGTAATAGCGACTATGACAATTTAATTTCAAATTAATGCGCTAGGAAAGCAATATAGATCTGCGTAGTGTGCAGTGGAGCTTACAGAATGCGATTGGAATTATTTGAGTAAATTGCTGAAATACTTCCAGATTTATTTTTCCAATGATGTTGCCGACATTCCCAGACTTTTCCCCGGCCCCCTATTTTCCTGACATTTTCTCAAAAATAATACTTTTCCAGACCCGCGGGCATCGATCGCACCCTGCAAAATTTGCGGAAGAGCTATCGATTGCCCCATGTCTCCACTCATGCCGTTAATATAACATGGCATACGGCAGATGTTGAGTGCTGTTAGTACGGATCATTGTGATCGGCCATGCGTATTATAGGCTCCTGTAAAATAGCAGGCTGTTTCATTTGTAATTTTGGTCTTACCAAAACCATGAAAATCATTGAATATCAAAAATGACCGATTAGGCTATTTGAAAATGGGAATTAAAAAAATCAAAAATTTAGGACTTATATCTGTCAAGTTTGCACCACTAATTTGGGCCAGTAATATGCCTACCGGTACTGTTCAAGTAATAATTCATACAATGCATGACAGTGTACAGTAGCAGAACTCAGATTTACATGCATCCTTCCTAGCTAAAGGTCAAAAGATGGATGTACATCAGCCTTCATGATGATTTTGATACCACTGCAATCAAGATCACAAATGATAGTCATCGCTCGTGAAGGATAAAACGGAGGAATCTGCATTGTCTGAATTGACTCATACCGGTGCAATTTATCACTTTTACAGCATAATTGCTAAGATATGAACTTTTATCTTCTTATAGAAGTATTTGTTAAGTATATAGGCTACAATTTGGTAGCATATCTAGTAATATTTAGGCCTATATGTAAAAATTTAATCAAGATATAAATTACGTAAGTAGGCCCTACAGCTTGGCAAAGTGATGTGGCAGCGGGGCCTTCGTTGAAAAAATGTACACACCATGATCCGTGTTTATGTATGTAGAAGTCTAGACATCGATAAAGGCCTATCTTTTAATAGATTTTCAAATCCGATGGAGACAAGCTGCATTTTCATCCATTACTATATGAATGCTCAAACGCTTTTCCATAAATTGACTTCAGTATGATACTACTGAAATACATACAACTATCACCCATATGCCTGTGTGAAACGTACTGAAAACTTGCATGTCGTCTAAAATTCAAACATATATATTCAATCCATCTGTTAAGTCCATGATTAATTAAAATTCAAGACAAACTATACAAAGTTCCCAAAAGCCAAGTGGAAAAATAAATGCATCCAAATCAACGAAACACAATTACATCACTTGAAACTCACAAGATATAATGTGCAACCGCTTTCTACCGCAGTTTCATATGTACATTTATATCTATAAAATTTGATATTCACAATTACAAGAACAACACACAACTCTGAAGTTCAGGTTCGTAAATAATAAAAAAAATCGAATGCAAAAGCCAGAAGAAACAGAAGGCATTCGACTTATTTCTGATCATGGCTTGTGTATATTTGAACCACATTACAAGGTGAACCAGAGTTGTGTGCAGAAAAGGTAAAAATGAAGCAAATTTAAACTGTAAGTTAGACTACTAGACTACTAAAATCCATGCAATAAATCAATGATGATAAAATGGTATTAACAAGATGCTGCTGCTTATGTAGAGCTATGATTGTTGGTTCACATCTACAACATGCAAAATTCACATACACACATAAAAATGGTTTAGAAAAAAAGAGAATACTAAGATACCATACGTAAACAGCAGCCACACTTCCTTCAAGAAACTATCTTTGTTCACAGATCAAGAAATTTTAAAAAGCAATCTACAAGGCAAAAGTGGCATTTCTCACACGTATGCCACATAATCTAAAAAACGGTAGCAAGTAATGACTGGTAACAGCTTCCTTGTTTTATTGATATATCTTCATAAGGGCCATTCTGAACTAAGTCGACAGCCTTTTGCTTCCGAAGGACCAGCAATGTATAAAATTTGGAAGCAGCCTGCAAAGAAGAAAAACATTCTTAATAAACAAAAACATTTACATGACGAATCTTGTGTCGATCAGATTATTTTTTATCTAAATGCGAATATTTGCCATGTATAAAGAATAAACAATCAATTTTCCTTGATTCATTACCATAAGAAGTCAGATCGATGTCGTCAACAGGCTTCCTCCTCTCACTTTCACGGATTCATCTCACACAGTATCTACATGACAACGCAAATAATTGAGGTCATCTGTGTTGCTTCTTGATAAACTAAGGGAACAGTCGTCAAAACAGTCAAGAAATATCACGATGTTCGCAATTCTAAGCAAATAAGTAGTGAAAACGCCAAGGTTCCTTTGTGATCGAAAAACGATGGTTCTGCTCATCAGTTAAAATTCAGTCGGCAGAAAATTAAGAGATTCAGTCGAGCTTTTGAACGACGTTGCAGCACTAAAACCAACAGAACATTCAATCGGTTTTGGTTAGACTTATTAACTTATGACTTAAAACATCTACTAATGATCAAAATCTGAATTTTCAGATTTCATGCCCTGCTCATTGTTTAACAATTTTTAAGAGCACATAATTTTCGACTATCTCTCGTCTACATTTCGATCAGGATTTCTCAAAAATTCTTTATGATGTGTCCTGAATAATATCTAAGTCAAACAGACTTTTCCGAAAATTATTCAATCACAATCTTTGAATTCTCTGAAAATTATCTATCCCATGAAATGTAATCTCTCTGTGGATGCGTCCTAATTGGTTTCCCATTTCTCACGTTACATCAGCGGAGTTCATATTCAACTGCTGTTTGCTTAGTCTGAATATGTGACTAACGATAAGTAATACAGGCAGCCTCGCAGTGGCAATCAAAAGGTGTAACCATGGCGAGGAAAAAGTCTATAAGAAATATGTTCATAAAAAAGTATGATTTCAAAAAAATGCACCAGAACTATTATTCTTAAGGTTTGAGCCAGCTCTTCTATAATCAACCTATATTTCGATCAGAACCTTGTTTCCATGCTGCTGTCAAGGTCAAAAACTTAAGCAGATAGTTGAGCAAATTGAACTCTACAGTAAACCATCCAGCCGCACATTAGTAAAATCTGTAAAATCTCGACAGATCATAAAAAGGGATTACAGGAAATTCTGAAGAAATGAGGTATCGTAACTAATGTTTTTCACGGGAATTCATTATTCAAGCTTCCCAGTCTTCAATGTCGGGATTCGGAATATTAGCCGGATCCCGAAATACAAACACTGCGAGCAAGGTCATATACTTATATGGGATTTACAACACTTAGTATTTTCATTTTAGGGAAGTATCAATGAACTTCTGGTCTACCAACTTACTTGCTTGCGATTGTTCCTCAAGACCATATTATCAAAAGAGACTTCTGATTCTGGATTTACCAACTTAGCATGAAGCATTTTAAGCATGACTTTACTTCTTCGTTCAAGACGGCGTTCTTCGAACATCTCTTGGTTCTAAAATAAAGAAGTCCAGATAATGCAAGTAGAAAAATTAATTTCTGCACATTTTAACGAATAAAGTTGATAGATATTTGTAAAAGTTAGTCATGTACGAGTGTCATCATCTTCACATCCAACATTTCGTAAAACGCTAAAAAAACTCACGGTGTTGTCATCCAACTCCTTATCCATGATTTCAGCCATTTCCTCCTCAGCTTCCTCATATTCTCTTTCGAGCTGTCGAGCCACAGCTCCAGTTCCCAATAGGCCCTCTTCCTCGGTAGCGTCGGCAGGAAGAACACTAGGGGGACCCATCGACATAATGGATGGGGGATTCAGGTAAGGTGCAGGTGTGTCTGGGGCGAAATAATCGGTAGGATGTGGGGTGTCCTGAAAAGAATTAAGAATATTGCTTCATATCTAGAAATTTGTAATTCAATTACCAGTTACTTCAACCAATGCTCATAGCGACATCAGCATCATATTTCTCGGATGCTTTAACTGTTTATTTTATTTGTTTTAACTATTATGCGAACAACATCAATTCTAAGTCACAGTTGAAAAAAAGTAGTTCATTTCTTCTTTCTCACCTCATGCGTTTTGACCTGACTTGTGATTATGACATTAAGTATGATGAAGTTAAGTATGACATTATTATGACATTATGACCTTACGCAACAACCCGTTTTGTTGCAACATCCCACAAAACAAAATATCTGAAATAATATTTCTCATAAGGAACAGTTGTGCGTGAGATCTTAAGGATCCTTGCTCGAGTAGGAGTAGGCCGACATACATGAATGTTGAAGGTTGACTGACATATTGAAACAATATTTAAGTCACTACTGTGAAACTTTTCATTGCTATGATATCAGTTCTGTGTTTTGTATTCAGGTATTTGAAGTGTGCAGTGCATGTCAAATCTTTAGCCGACGCAGTTTCAACTCGATTAATCCACAAATTTGCAGCTCTAGTGACAAACAAAGCTTCCACCCAGGAAAGAAAGGCCAGACGTATTCTGTTTGTGTCCGTAGCGCGGTGAAGTGCGGGAGTGAGTGGTCTCATCCCCGGGTCAAAAAGGTCTGATCATGAAAAGAGTAGAAAAGGCAGTGGTCTGTGGCGTGACTGATGGATACAGGAGAGCAGACATAAGAAAACGAACCTGAAATAAACTTTCGATATTCTGCGAAGAATAAGGCTGTGATGGCATGGCTACATTCTGAGAAGAGAAGCGGAAGACTGGACGAAATGATCTTCCCAGCTGGAGGTCGAAGGCAGATGGCCAATTCAGGAAGACCAAGGAAAGGATGGTCGCAAGTCGTCTCCAATGATCTTCATGCTCTAGACCTGAATCCAGCAATGGTGCACAGTAGAGGTGCGTCATCAGAAAGCAACAACCGCCTGACCACATTCAACGTGGGATAGGACGAAAAACGGGAAAGTAAGTGAGCAAGTAGTGATATTCCTAGACGGCTTCTTCGGTTGTTACTTACAACAATCCTTCTCTTCATGTATCGGCTGCTGTATTTTTCTTTCTGTGTCGCCTTGTCTCGACAGATTATTACATTCCTGCTAGCTCTCGAGAACGAATGATTCTTCGCATTCATTGGCTGTTCCTTTTAACTTGACCATTATCATCAAATGGCGCGGTCATGTGTATACCCATAGATATTAGGCCGAGCAAAATTACCTTTTCTATTTTCATGATAATCCATTATCTTTCACTTTTCATTCTTCCAGGTAGCTCCATCTTCAAAATTACCAATAAAAAGCATTATTCTGCGAGCGGTTCTGCTAACAATATCTTTCAGAAAAATTGTAAGTCCTAAGAACCCTTCACATTCCTGCTAACTCGTGTATCCCTGTAAAAGTCGCTGTGATGATTTGATCTCTTTACAAGACCACTAAAGAAGCGATTCTGGGCCGACATAGCAGTCTGGGATTGCCATACACATTCGACTTATGCACGTCATCTTGTCAATTGATGATCATCTGTAAATGTGAACTTCTTTTGGCAGCTCCAGTGCTCGCCTGGAAACGAGTAAGTCGCACTTAATAAATCAATGACTAAGATCATGGAAGATCCATCCTAACTTTTGACTTTTAGACGTTTTAAAAAATGAATATACAATGATTACTATCATTTCCACTATCGAAGAAGACCCATTAAAGCTGGTAATATGTAATCAAAGTGCTAAGTGTACTAAGAAGAGGCCTATATCTCATGTCATTGCACTGAAAAATCTAAAAAACGAAGAACCCCTGCCTTGTTCTTTTTGACTCTTGTAACAATTCCAGAACGAAACAAAATACGGGTAGTCGATTTTTAGGAACTACGACAAAGGTCGTACCACTTTTTCTACACACAAAGTATCAAGCGGCACATTGAGATAATTAACACTGACGTTATGGAAACACACAATGTATTGAAAAAACCAACTTGAAATTGAAATATTCGAAGCATTTCAGCCCTTACCTGAGGTCGTGAAACAACTGGCATCATTGGATCTTCTTTCGGTGGCTCCGGTGGTTCCTCTTGGTGGGTAACCTGTTCGACTGTACTTTCCTGTGTTACATGGTTTGTTGTGATTGTCGGTGACGGCGGCTGGTTATCCTTGCTCGATATTTCATGAGCCATGGTATGCTGTTGCTGTTGTTGTTCAGCAGCCATTTCTTGTTCTAGGGACATTGTATGAGGAGGTTCAACCATGGTGGACTGCTGAAGAATTGACGCCGCCTCAGCATGAAGGACTGAAGTGGTAAGTCCAACGTTACTACTTTCTTCAATGATTGTCGTCATCTCAGCTGGAGCAACCGACACGGGAACTCCAGAGATGTCAGCAACACCTCGTAACGCTTCGATTGGTTCTTCAACAGTTACAGGACCGGAGATGGAAGCTTCTGAGACGGGTGGCAGGCGCGATTCATTTCCTGTAAGAGATTCCAATATTTTCAAAGTTCATACCAAAAATGTATTGCTAAAAATCAGTAAGTGTAAATGAGTTTTAAATTATTGACCGAACCAGAGATGATAGCTGGCCGCAATTTAAGGCTGCTTCGTTTGATACTGTGTATTTATATTAACAAATTTTTATCATCGCACATATAAATGAATATAACAAGCGGTTGAGTATATATATATATATAGGTCTATATACACATACTCGCACATATGTTTTTCAGAGTAACCGATAAGCTATATTGTAGATGATTCAGAAGAAATAGTGCTGGCCTGCTAGTCACAGTTTTGTTAATCAATCATTGATCCTCTACAATCGATGTGGCTCCTCTCTCAATAATGTTGACCTT
Organism: Prostheceraeus crozeri; assembly: GCA_907163375.1. NCBI lineage: Eukaryota > Metazoa > Platyhelminthes > Polycladida > Euryleptidae > Prostheceraeus > Prostheceraeus crozeri. The sequence continues at coordinate 730,648 of CAJQUW010014715.1, read as the reverse complement.
TTCACAATCTACAGTATTTCGTCATCGATTCTGTGCAAAAAGATTTTAATTTCATAGGTGAGAATTCTATTTCGAAGTTTTACTTTTGGGTCATTCCACATCAAAATGTGTAATGTCCTGTGGCGAAGGTTCTCAGATTTTCTTGAACTTCACATATTTTCTTCATTTGGGCCTATGTAGATGAAATCCAAAATTTTTCGGAAAAATTCCATCGTGAAGGTAACTTGCGTGGCCTTGATTTATTCGAATTTTTCTATTTTTAGAGAATTTATGAAAAATTATGGACATCTTTGAAGGCCTACATGCATCATCGATCTCGCAGCGAAGTTGAGGAAGATTCTTCTTGGACTGCTTAATTGATAACTAACCACAGATGTTCCAAGCGGAATTCATAACTTTCTCGCTGCGAGAAAATTTCTGTCGGCCCTCAAAAAAAGTTAAAATTTCAAAAAATGTTTGAAAAAATCCAATTTTAAAACATTTCGTAAAAAAGGCAAAAGTAATTCTGCGGTCAATTCTTCCGCAGGCGACTACAAATACATCCTAATGATTGTAAAAAAATATTTAGAAAATCACCAAGGATCGGGAAAGTGGTCTTTGAATCTCAAATTATATGAACATTATTCAATTTTCGACATCTTTGACTCAGTCCTGACGATTTCTCACAGCAGCTACGTCGATTCTGATAGGTCGAGTGTTTTACGCTTCATATCATCTATCTGCAACTGACTGTAATCAGAAGCAACTTTTCCACCCAGAAGTATGATTTTTTTGAATTTGAAGTAGCATGTGCCTTGACTTTTTGTTTTTCACTTTTATGTAATGTTGGATTTCATTTTCTTCAAACAAATATTGCTTCCTTCTTCATCTTCAACACATTTCAAAGCTGATGACGATGTCAACACTTCACCAGTTTTGTTAAGCGCGTAATTTCTGATGTTCCAAGAGGAAGACACGGTTTGGCTTCCTGGAAACTAGTAGGCCTACTGATAAGAACTGATACCAAAGCCTTCGGGATATTGACAGGTCCTTTGTCTGTAACTTTTCAGTCGAAGGCTTACACATTTTACCACAGATGTTCGAGAAACTGGATGTAGCACAGTACCTCCACGGAATCTACTGATTGCCAACTCTGGTTTCAATTGCTCAAAGACAGTCTACATGTATAAAGATGTGTCGGAAAACCAGGCTTCGTCACCGAATCCGTTCGAGTTTATCGGTACCATCACTTGTATGCTTCCTTACATGCATGCTTCAGAGCTAAAAAATCCTAAGGCTGAAGAGTATGTGAAGTGTCAGACGGCAGACTTCAATGTTAGTCTACAAAAAGCAGTGCTGACTCCTTGTACTCGAACAAATTTTCAAATTCAATTTATCGCACATGCACATATCAAAACTGAAATGCACCTTTATTTAAAAGAATAGCATATATCTCACGTGGACTTCAGGCTTGAGTGAAAACATATGTAACATATGTACACCCGTTTAACCACACACTTTTTCAGTAGTATCCCCATTTCACCCTATTTTCAAAATTATCAGATAATAATGACGACTATAGATTAGTTTATTATCACATCATAATTAGGTATATTTTAGCTCTTACAGGGATGCTTAAGTTAAGTCATGGTGCTCCTTCCCTTGCTGCAATACAAAAGTTCGTGTTCGTTCATTTTTTCAGTAACAAAAAAGGAAATCGAAAGTTGGTTTCCATGGAAAGAATGAAAATTGTACATGGAACCAATTCTATCGGAACTTCATGCTATTATCACGCTATCATCATCATCCAAGCGATATACAGAAATATCCGCTTGGTTTCCGGATAACTTTAGGTGACTTATACCCATTCCACCCCACCCAACCCTACTCAATCTATGAAGGAATTAAGGAAAAGCAATTCATGTTATTTGACAAATAGTGGCAGCCTTACTTCATTTCAGTAATAGGTCATGTATGACACACATAGGGCATTTTTAAGTTTTAATATTTGATAGGAATAATATTCGATGAGAAATCTTTAAAAATGTTTGAGCTTTTTGGGAGATATGTAAATGTCAACAACGGAATTGCTCTACTAGTTACTCACCAAGAAGCATAGCCGCTGTCGCTTCTTCATCTGTTACCGAGGGTTCAATGGGCCCAGGTCCACTGGGAGCACTGACAGGCACTCGATGTGTGGACGGGGTTGCTCCACCACCACCAGTATTCATCATTTCTTCTTCCAAATCTGCGAGAGGAGTGGTTATCAGATTTCGTGTAAAAAGTCGCAACAAAGAACGAGAAACGATTGCTCTTCCGGGCATAGCAAACAGTTTTTCGACAGAACCAGTTTCCTTCCAAAACATCAGTTTCTTAGTGGGAGGAGCAAGATCCAAAGAACAAATTATATCGGTAGTATCAGACATCTGCAATTTCATCACTTCGCTTGGAATGGATTTCTGTTCATCGATTATCAGCTTTCGCTTCCGCTTGGCGGTGTGTCGAGTTCTAGGTGGAGCTGAAGGGGTGGTCGTGAGTTGAGTGTTCTGCGAAGTTACACCCAAACTGCCAGCACCAGTAGCTGAAACACCAGCTTGACTGATACTTACAGCTGTTGCATCAACTGGAGGCAATGTGAAAGCTTCGCTATCATTAGCCATCAGCGTGGATGACTGACCAACTCCGACACCACCGACCACTGAATCCGTTAAAGTGCCTAAAATGCAAGAAATGCAGCATGATAACTAAGATTTGTTATAAAAATACTCATCTTGCACAAATTGAGATACAGGTGGGGAACCATTACTGCTTTTTTGTATGCAAACATTTCCTAATTTGGGAGGCATTTTGAAGATAATGTTCAATTTACGAGTTGTCGCTTTTATCACTTGTTGGGCCCAGTTTATTTTCCTTAGAAATGTATCAATTAAATTGTAGTATGAATAGAATTAGATATTGATTTGCATCCTCAGTTAAAAAATGGGCTCATACCCTAAAAGCTGCCATTTCCTCTAATATCAGGAATCATCCCCAGACCTAGTTCCCTTCTCTCAACATTGACATAACTCCCTATCTAAAGTTGCAGTCAACAATTTCTAATAATCAATTCTTTTTCATTCTAGCAGTTCTGATAAGCTAACACGTAGTTCATTTGCACGAAAACTGAAAACTTCTGATAAAAATGAACATTTGAAATGAATTGCACATAGGTAACCGAATTACACGTAGATTTAACGCGAATCAATAAATGAATACTACAGGCAGTCCCAATATTACAGGCTTGATTTATTGTTGAGGAACAACCACTGTACTGGTAAGTGTAATTATAGGCATCAGGATCTTCAAATGTACCTGAAGGAGGTGGCATCAGTTCTCCATCAGAAACAGGAGCCACTGGATGGGTCGACTCGGATTGACCGCTTTGACCAGCTACTACCTGTTGTCCCAGATCACCGACGTCAGGAGCTCCATCGTGTAAACCTGGACGAGGCGTTGCTGGAGTACGAGCAGGTGTCGCTCCTCCACCAACATCGAGATTGAAGCCATGTGGATCAAGATGCGATTCGAATTCCGAGGTGATATGCTCCAACTGCTTTTGAGCCGATGGATCATCGAAAATTCCGGCTCCGAATAAGTCATGATCCATTTCACCGCCAAAATCATCATCATTATCATCGTCATCATCGGGAGCTGGAAAACAAAGAAAAAATATGACATCAGGATATTTTACGGAATTCATAGGTAATCATAGCATAAATCACCGATAATTGACTGCTTAATATCTTACCCAGAAAGCCAGTTCCCATCTCATCACCGAAATCGTCGTCATCATCAACGGCAGCGGCTACTGTATCTTGTCGACCTTCAACCGCAGCATCTCGCGGTGTATTTGAACCACTACCGGCTCCTCTATCTTGTTCAGTTCTTCGACGCTTGGCACCAGGAGAATCAACTCCTTCATCCAATAAGTCGTCAACACCTGAAGCAGCATCACCACTCCGTTTTGAACTGTTTACTGTTTTCTCGGTGGCATCCAGAATAGATGTAACATCTGGTGCCAATACTTCTGCTCCCATTCCAGATTCTCCGCCTTCACGTAACTGCTCAGTGTTTGGAACCTATTGAAGAAAGCAACTGATTTTACAAGTAATAAAACATTATCTCTTATCTTTATAAATTCATCGATGTCTCGCAATCTCACAGAAATGCTCCAAAGTTGATCAGAAAATATAATTCATCCACCATTAAGTATTGAAGAGGCCTTGGTTATTCATTTTTCTCATAAGTTTTATTTGGGAAACGAAGTGCAGAAGATAGTAATTATTTTATTTGCTTTATTAATTTCGACCTCCTCTTAGACATCAGAAGCAGAGAATCTATACATTTATGTTGGAATTATTCAAAACTTGCTACATTATTACTGATTCCTGAACAGACTAATATATATTAGGCCTACATGCATAGATTCTCTGCCTCTGATGATGGCCTAAGAGGAGGCCGAAATTAATAAAGCAAATAAAATAATTAACATCTTCTGTACTCGGTTTCTCAATTAAAACTTACTGCATCCAATATGAAAGAAATTGTTGGTACTTGGACGGTACAGAGAGATAGAAACCAGTCAGATAATATTATGACATGAACTGTATGTACAAAAATAGAACTATGTGCACATTCTCACGCAAGAGCTTTTTGTGAAAGATTTTTTGCTTACGTAAGATTTTTGTAATAAGAGAGGAGATTCCTTATTTTTGAGCAAGTCGAAAGATAGAGGAAAAAATGCTCTACGTACATCTTGCGTTGTTTTCATTGATTATCTCTACATTTACACATAAGACAATGAAAGAAGTGAAGAGCCGTGATTTCTGATGGATGAAGCATGATCGATTTCCTTTTTAGCTGAGGCTGACGAAAGTTCACGCAAACGTCTCTGTCACTGATCAGAAATACATGCGCTCAGATAGCGCGGTGGTCTTCGCATTTTACATATTTTTGAGTGGCTGCAGGAATCTAATGAAGATGATGCCGACAGACTCAATTTTGCCAATGGGTTTTACATCACCTGTAAGACGTAATCCTACATCATGACTTGGCTAACTAGAAAAATGTTTTCGCGCATGTAGTTGACACATGCAATCGGGGATCTTTGGAAGTCTATCATAGCCGGCGGAGAGCCTCATGCGAATTTTAGTTCGCTTTATGACATATTTCGGAAAATATCTCTTGATTTAGGGTGTCAAGCTCAGGGATGTGTTAAAATTCCCAAATATTTTCCCTAGGGATGTACCGACAAGTAATTTTGATAATCGGCCGATTACCGACTAATCGGTGGAAGGTAGCCGATTAATTTTAGATTCATCTGAAATCGACGTTTTCCTTTGCTAAAAGTACCCATTTAGTTACAGAAAACTTAGTATTAGTAAAGTACACCAAATAATAAGTAAAACAGGTCCTGAGCGCTGTGATGCTAGTCTAGTCCTACGTTGAGTTGAATAATTTTGAATTTTTATCAATTGCTTTTGATTAGATTCTAGAAGGTTAATTATAGCATTACTCGTAGAAGAATACTGGTGAGAGCAGCATACAGCAAGAAGTATATTTCATGTGACAACATAAGCATTAAATTCCAGCCAAAATCACATCGATAATCAGCATCATCAAAATAATAAAGACGCCGAAGAACCTATCCATTTTCTGACATATGATGGCATGAAAGGACAGATCCCATCCCTATCATTATATCGAAAGGGTCTGAAGTGATTGGTGATTACTTCCTATAGGAATCCACTTTGGTAAATGATAATTTCATGCGTTATTTACGAAAATTGATGTATAGGCCGATATTCCGCGCTGGGATTCGAACCTAGGTGCAGAAGGATTCGAACCTTGTAGTAGTGAGAACTCCGTCACAAGCAGGCTACAATAACAGCAGGCAAATGGTTTGCATGTCTCAGCCAACCAGAGACAAGATCGTGACATGGCCAAGGAATATAACCAAGAATTTGAAAAGCATGAAAACATCAGTGCTTCAAACAGAGTGGAAACCAAGCCCTGGTCCGGATTTTTGGTCGCTTGTTCTTAAGATTATTTTCACTGCTATCCTCTAGAACTCAATATGTTTTTTCAAACTCCACAGTTTTCTTGAAAATGGCTATGGCACTTGAATACCCGAAACATATCGATTAAATAAATCAAAAAAAGTTGACAACATCTATTTGGCTTTTCCAAATCTTTTAAACATGACAATTGGCCAAGGCATTTTCTCTCAATATGTCTATACAAAAGTACAATACATGTCTAGCGCAGGTGCGCCATCGAGTATAATTTGCACGCTTCACAATCATATAAATCATGGCGAACGCTGAAATCATTAGACATTGATGGCTAGGCTATTAGCTTCCATGACCCACACAAAATCTTCTCGATTAAAATTCTATTTATGGATTTAAAGACCAGTGAGTTCTGTGAAGAACGACTAAGGCCTCAGCCAAAGCAAACACGAGCGTCCCAAGCAAATGCATGTCTGTAAGCCATCAATTGCTCTGCTTTGCCTTGCTCGCACTGTGGCAGTCTACAACTGCTGCAAAACGGTTTGCTCGCAGTATGGCTGAGGACTACTGAAAAGTTATTAAAAGGACTACTATGAAAATCTTATCTAATGTAAAAACTCAATTGCTCTTAATCATCAGAATGATGAAAATAGTTGTATGAATTTAGATTTATAGTTTAATGTACAATGTGCATTGTGCATGCAGAGTTAAGTCCATCTAAAACTTTGAAATCTTGTCTTTCGATCGGTCACTATATTTTGAATGAAAATTTACAATATTATTTAAAATTTACAAGGTCTGCTAATTGGAAAATAATTGGCCGATGACCGACTGCCGTGCCAATAATCGGCCGATTAATCGGTACATCCCTAATTTTCCCTGACTTCAAATGCGGGCCTCAAAAAGCCGATCTGATGCATTCTATAACATTATCTATTTCGGACCCTTTCAGATCTGAGACTCCGCGTGGGGCCCTGCCACCCCGCTCTCATTTCTGTGTACTTCTTAAAATAGTCATAATGAAAAAATTTACTCTAAAAATGTTAGCATGGTCTTTTATATCATGCAAAGCGACGCAATTTACTAGGTCCTTATGTTTTCAGTGGCAAATGGTTCACAATTTTTGAAGCTCTTCAAGAGCATATTTCATGCACAGGCCATTTACGATCCGCTTCAACATCTCCGATTCATTTAAGTTTCATGAGATGTTATAATTAGTTACTTCTTAGGTTGTTTCAAGACCACAATTTCATGATCCATTTTATCAAAATCACTTCCATGACGTTTACAATGTCGACATTTTCTTGTAAGGTTTCTGTCACATCAGTTGCTGTGAGATGCCCTCGAACTCCTGCCACCAAGCATACGTTACTCGAGTTCTAGTAAATCAATTAATGTATACTGGATTTAGTGATAGTGTTATTAATTTTTACGGAATTATCTTTATTTACACGTTTACACATGTTGCTGCATCAAAAATATATTTCAATAGCCTAGGCATAACTAATAGCAATTTGTCAAGATGGGAGGTGATAGGTAATTGCTTACATGTGAATTAAAATCATGTACTCCACATGCCACCCAAGAATCGATGCTTTTGAGTCACACTTTTAGTTTTTACGCATAATATGTTTTCCTTCCTGTGAACACCAGCAATTTATTTCTGTCAAGATATGTCACAATGCATTCTTTGATGTATTGAATAGGCATTGGTTATTCATTTTTCATGAGCTTTCGTTTGGAAACCAAGTATAAAAGAGGGTAATAATGGTGTATAACGGTAGCCTCTTAGGCCATCATCAGAAGCAGAGGATGATAGTCTAAGAGGCCGAAATTAATAAAGCAAAAACAAATAATCACTATCTTTCAAACTAAAGCTTGTGCGTTCTTTGATTTTGCTTGGTCGCTTTTCAACACTCATTTCAAACTCATTTTTCAAAAGCCTGAACTTTCAAAAATTCTACTATATATATTTCCAAGCAGTATGAGCATATATTATGCACAAATTTCACTGCTTCACATACAAAGAGTACATGAACTAAGTCATGCAACTCCTCTATCTATTGTGACATGGAAGAACCTAGAAGTCACAAATGCTCAAAGAGAAAGTGGGAATCAAATTTTCCAGAGCCTACTGCAGTTGCTACATTGAAGCCAATTATACCACTCAGAATAGGCTGAACGATGCTAGGATAAGTAACTGAAGGAAACATTGTAAAGATAGGTCGATTAAGAAATAAAAGTATACCGAGGGACCGAAAAGTATCTTCCATGAGGCAAATAGAGTCAAGTTATTGACAAAATAATCAACATACTGTACTCGTAACATCGTTTGAATAACGTACCTGTTCATCGAAAGCGGAGTCACCGAAATCGTCATCTGGTCGGCCAAGATTGATCTCGGCAAAATCTTCGCGCATGGTAATATCTTCAGGGCGAGACTGGTTAACATTTATGGCATTTTTATCAAGCTCAGCAAGATCTGACATTGTTGCTTCGAAATCGTGGAAGTTCTCTGGCAGCGTGATGGCAGCAATCGCAGCCTCTCTATTCATATCTTCGGGCAAGTCGACAACACCAGGACGAAATGCCATCTTGATTTTCACAAAGGCTTCATTGCAATCCGCCAGGAGATACTTAGCCTTACGTGAGTATATCCTAACTACACCCAGAAGCAAATGTCCGGAAGTTCTCAACGCCATTTTGACCTTCGGCTCCAAGATAGCCTCCACGCTGGAACTGATATTTGTTTCGAATACATGTGCTTTTGTCAGTTTCTTATCCCAATGAGCCGCCAACCAGATACGAGCCAACGGCCCTTTTTTGCTCAATACAAAATGAGCATAAAACATTTTTTAGACCAGACCTGCAATTGAAGAACCAAAATTATGCATCTGTCAGCCATGTTGATGTAAATAATAGACGTGATTACGTGTTTGGTATTATGCACAACAATAGAAGAATTATCGGCTGAAAAGGGTCGTTGAAATACAGGGGTCATCAAAAATTGATTGCTGACTAAAAGTCAGATATTTTTGCTTCAATCAAAGATATGCAATATGTTAGTTATAATAGAGCTAAGGCTTCGAAAAACCCCCAGGGACAACGAGCAATTCACATAAACTTATAAGTTTTGGAATTATCATTTGGGAATAATTATTTTGGATTCCTTAAAGGTAGGCTATATGAACTATGATAGGAGGTTCGAGTAAAATAAGGACTTTCATGCTTATACAGTCCGTTTTCTGAATCGTTGCACCACGCGAAATGTTCTATTATCCCTAACTTATTCTCATAGAATTTAATCGTAAAATCATAATTATTTGATTCCGTAGCTTCACTCGGTCAGCCGGGATACCTGATTTCTGAGAAAACAGTGTAGTTTGCCCAATTAAAGGAAATAATTAGTGAATGCTGATTGCAAGTTTGTTGCTTTGTATGATCGTATCATAGCTGGTCATTTCATGTCGGTTCTGGCCTGTCGCGTCGGCCGTCATCTCTTGTCCAGGACGCAAGCGTCAGCTACTACGGTGTAAAGAAAATGCAATTGCCTTTAACGGGTGGAGGGAGACAAACCTTCGTGTGCAGATCAAGGGATTCGAAACCTTCTGACCTCAACCGAGGGAAATGATGACACACCAAATGCCTGTTTGTAAAAACCGAAAAAATTACATCATCTGAAAGCACAGCACGAGTTTGATTCAGTACTGTCAACCCTAATTTTCTGTACTGCGCAGCTTCGTCTGTTGGCATTGGCAACGTTGCCGGGCCTCGAGATTAGATTAGGGGTGCACCGGATTTGACATTTTTTCCAAATCCGGATTTTTTTCCAAAACCGGCCGGATTTTCAGAAATATTGGTATTTAACCCGCTGCATGCCGTTATTTATCGTATATTTTTCATTTACTTATTTGATATATTTCCAGTTCGTGGCATAAAATACTTCATGCATTGTTACATCAATTCATACCGTGCTATCGACATATACATGCAGTCTTTATAGATTGGATATGTTATTGTTGTACATAGACTACATATAATATCATTCATCTGATGACCACAGTTGGCTTTTTTTATCGAATGGCAGTTTAGGAAGGTCACTTGTACAAGGAAATGAGTGAAGCGCATGTTGCGCCACGTTGTGAAATGAATGTGAATAGACTGTCGCTTCAGGAAAATTAATTGAATGAATTTTTGTTACATCTAGTATACTCCCTTCGAATTTCTTTATTATCGACTGGCCTACGTCAAATGACGTGACAGCAAGGTAGTATGTTCTTACCGAGAAATTTAGTGATAAACTATAAATCAAATATGTTCTGATATTAACCCCATCCATTCGTGGGAGGGGGTTGACCCTGTTTCGCACTTTCGATGTGGATTTCTTATTAAAATCAAACCGCCCAACCTACTGAGCCGGATTACGTCAACAGTATTAGAAAGCAGGCTGTTCAAAGGATGGTTGAAGATCTTGATCATTCTGAATTGATGCATCTAAAAGACAGTCGATGTTGAATTGCAATGGTTTCCTGGCTTGCCCCATAGACTATCGAGAACAATTAAAATAGCCATAACTTCATTTTATCAGTAATAACAAAATAGGCAAATCAAAATATGAGAGATAAAAAACGATGGTCTTTTGCAATTGTAACAAACTAGCACAATAAATTAGATAATACCTATTCAAATGGCAAGAAAAGAGCGATAGTATAATCAGTCGATATTTACTACAAACCAGCAATTCTGTTGCTACCAAACCTGAGTAAATCAGTCTCCGGTTAGTTATAACTGAAATTAAGGACAAATTACAGGTAAGACAACATATCTTTCAAATGTGGCCTTTAAACGTCCAATGCAATACTATAGATTTGATTTACAGCCATACACGGGAGGTTATTCCTAGATAGCAAAAAACAGATTTGATGCACTCCCTAATTTATCGGCAAGTTTAAGTAAAAGGTTAAAAAGAAATTTACACACCCGACGTTTCGTATCACAGATACATAATCATGGGTGATTACCCATGATCATGGGGGTAAGAAACAAGGCTACTTGAAAATATCAGGTCGATTTTCGGTTGAGCAATTTAGTGCAGCTCGCACTTAAAAAAATATTGGTTGTGTTACGATGATTAAATGTTGTTGAAGTAACATAACTACATTTCTACTGTGGTCACTTCATAAGAAAATCGACTTCTCTTCAAAAGGGCGTCGTCCCTGAAGCGAAATTGGCTAGTACCATGACTTCCGCGCACGTGAGCCAATTTAGAAATACATTGACCTATTTGTTTCTTTTAAGTTCATTGATACGAATAACCATTTTAGCTCAAACACACCGATAACAGGCTCGGCGCTGATGTGTTTTGAGTTTAAAAGTAAGTTGCTATTATTAAAATCGTAAGTACGAGTAAATGAAACCCCGTTATTTCAAACTTAACAAACCATCCCAATCGATATCAAATCGAAGTCACTTTCTTACCTACATATTTATCGATAGCCTGGGCTTTGGAGTTGAATTGGAAAAAGCCAATATTGAAAGATCTTGAATTTATTTTTATTATCTATTACAATTAATTTCTGTTTATATCCGTTAACTATCTTCAGGTATAAAAGGAAGGAAATTAGCAGGTTCAATATGAAATTCAAAATTCACACCGACGTCTATGTACAAAAGCCTATGTCATAATGTCATACAGAAAGAGTATAAAAGAATGAATATAAAAGTAGGGATGGGCTATGAAACAGGTAGTATTGGGTTACATAGTACCAATAGCATCTTAATGATGATGATGATAGCCTTTTACTTGAATCCAGGGTGACCACTTCAGGAGGACCGAAAATTGGACCGTAAGTCTGTCCCACAATGACGTCACATAAATTTTAAATTTTGATGATTTGACTGTAGTAGTACTTATCCAAATGAAATGTATACAAAGAAAAACATGGAATATCATGAAAATTCCATCATTTCATATAAAACAAATAAATGTAGGCAGTAATTCAGTTAAATGCTGCAAAACAAAATGAAAATACGACTCCCAGTCATGTCGAGAAAGTTTTAACAATAAGCTGAATGAATCGGCAGATATCAAAGTACAGAATTAACTACATGTAGCACATTTTCAAAATAATTTAAAGAGACCATTGAATTTGAAATACTAAAACAGTAATGAATACTAGAACAGTTACTACATATACGTCTGCTTCTTTATGGAAAGCGGAAAAATATGAAAAACAGATTGCATGGTTGATTGACTTATACAAAACAATTATAATATCAAAATAAATGGGTAATTTCAACATTGACTCTCTATTTTTTCTGATCAAATACTCAATTCTAAAATGAATGGTCTCTGTCCCTTATTTCGCAAATTAACTACGATTGTTGAGAAGTCTATATCATTTACTTTGTAAATCAAAGTTATTATATAAGCTATTACAACACGTCATGCTAATAGACTCAAAAACTGCTCAAAAATATTGGTCGCTAATAAACACACGAAAAAACAAGTAAAATGTTGAACTTTTAACAAAAAAGACCACGTAGTCGTATGAAGTAACCAAGAAAGTATTGTAGGATCTGTGGCAGATCGATATTATTCTAGATTAAATTGAGCCTCTACGAACAATTGAATGAAAATTTTCATTGTTGCATTGCCCGATTTCACATGTAAATTATAAGGCATGAGAACATTTACAATTCTTCTGTTGTATTACAAATCACGGATACTCACAAAATAATTTATTCTTCATTATTTCATACGACTTTTCTTCACTTACAATACAATTTCCAAACATGTTAGAAATAAAAGCATCCGAAATTCAGTCTTGGCGCTCTAAGTCACTGTTTCTCTGTTTCTCAAGTTCGATTTTGCGGCGATTTGCTGCTAGAAGAGCAGATTCAGCGTCACGAATATCTTGATCCGCTGCCACCATTTCTGATTGAAGCTCTTTGTTGGTCTTTCTTTTAAAAACCCCAATCTCTCTCCAGAGGGATTCAGCGATCGCAATTCGATTCCCGTTCGCTGTTTTGTTTTCCTAACAAAATAATTTTTATTCCTTACTAGTTAAACTTATGCTGTTCAATAAAGAGGCTGTTGGTTCGAAGTCTTCGTAAGAGTCACGATGAAAATGGTCTCCCACAGAGCGAAATGCGTTGTACATTTCCAGACTTAAGTTTGACTGATACTCGTCTTCAAAAAACTTCATTTTGTGGAAACCGGCTTCTACATGTACCAACATGTTGTGCGGACAAATCACCATCAAAGTAGTAGCCATTTTTGTCAGAGGAGGATATTTGGAAAGATTGCCTTTTCCATGAAGATCGATTAGGGATTCATCGTCTTTCCCGTATACAACGGTCAACCGGGCATATTCATTTCCTACATCAACTGGAGATAGCTTTATCTCGTCAGCGAGAATTTTCAACTTCTTGACTGTAGTGTCACTGAAGCTTTTGATGTTCTTGAATAGAACATAACACTTTCTGGAAATCATGGAGCTGAGAAATAGCATGAAACGGTACAAAATGCTGCGAAAAATAGCTTCATTCAACAGTTTCCACTCCTTTTCGATACGTTCCAGATTCGCATTGTCTGATTTGCACAAATGTGAATACACAGCTGGTATGTCCATTGAATATTTGAAGTCATCTGATTTGCTAGTGAATTGCAGAGGCGTTTTGTCATCTTTGAAAACCTTTTTGAAATAGTTATCCATTGACAAGGTGACGTTGTGTCCCTGTCGAATCAGCAGCTTGGAGAGCAACTCTAACAGCATCAGCAACAACTGTTGAATATTTCCATTCAAAGATTGCATTTTCTTTGTGAATTCATAAACGGGCTTCATATGAATAAAGAACTGATCCAAATTTATCAGAAGATCATTATCTGCCAAACATTCTTTCAATTTGCAATTTTCACTCTCCAAAGCACAGAGCTTTTCCAAAACCGGAAACTGTTGAGCGGCAGATTCAATAACTAGGTATAAATTGATATAAATAATAATCAATAATTGATATCGCAATTTACCGATATGCAGGGATTACGACAAACGAAGTTTTCATATCAATAAAAGAAAAAATGGCACTATAGAGCATTGCGCAATCTGTGAAGAAACGATCATACGAAGAGATCATTGGCGTCATCTGAAAGGAGTAACTTTCTGTTTTAGCGCATATTTTATGCAATATCTACTTTCCGCTCAGTTGATGAGCACACTGAATTTTTGTCTAAGTCAGAAATTGTTGGATAAAAACGAAAACTGAAATGAATTTATAAAATGGTATATTCATTATACACATTCAACATCAGATTAAAATATTTCTGTTAATTACAGAATAAATTAATTCAATAAGCTGCTCAATTTTTATTTTTGGGTAAGTAGTAAGAAAAACCCCATCAATTACATAATTAGCAATTTCTGACCATTTCGGACCTTCCGCCGAAATTCTGACTAAATCGGACCAATTCGGACTGGTCCGAAAATTCGGACCAAGTAGTCACCTTGCTTGAATCATTTTAAATAAAGTCAAAGTAGTAGTTCCAATAGAAAAAATTGTTGAACTTTATATTTACAAGAAATAAACTACCGGTTTTTCAAAAACATATCTCTCAGACCTGCCAACATTCACATTTGCAAAATCGGGACATGGTCACTATCATCAGGTATACACACTAACCCATATACAGGGTGGGCCGTAAGTCGCGCACCAAAACATTTACGTCAATTTTGATTATATAAACGCTTTTTATTTAAACAGGCTTATCTAAGGAACTGATGACACGTTATACACGTTCATACAATCACAAATGCTCAAAATGATCGTCACTTGCGTTGATGCACAACTCCAGTCGATGTTCAAAATTTCCATAAACTTTATCAAGTAAGTTGCTGTTTCTACCCACGAAGCTATGTGATTCCACCCACGAATTATCTCACGAAGATGGTCGGCATCTGAAATTCTTGTAGAGTAAACTATTTGCTTGAGGTGACCCCAAAAATAAAAATCCATAGGAGTTAAGTCAAGGGACCTTGGTGCCCATTCTATGGTGCCTCTTCGCCCAATCCAATTTTCATAATTTCCATTTAGCAAATTTCGCACAATTGTCGCATAATGAGGCGGGGCTCCATCGTGCAAAAAATAAAGTAGTTTTCCTTCCCCGATGCGTTCCAGCTGTGGCATGAGATCATTTTATAGCATTTTCAAATACACCTCGCCGGTTACCGTCTCGTTGAAAAAAATGGACCTAAAACATGACTTCTCCAAAGTCCGTACCACACTACCACTTTTGGACATGAGTGCTCTTTAGTAGCACTCATCCAATACGGGTTGTCGCGCGAATAATAGCGAGTTTTGTTTATTAACTTCACCGCAAACAAAAAAGTTAGCTTCGTCGCTAAACAAAACATCATGGTCAACAAAATTTGGATTCTGAATCAGCTGATCTTTGAACCGATTAGCCGTCTGAAGTCGTCGGTCCGAGTTATCTTCGTATAGCTACTTCAACAATTGCAGTTTATAAGGATGAAAACTTTCGGCTTTGATGGTGGTTCTTGGGACACCAAGCTCAATTGAAGATCGTCTCAATGATTTCTTTGGACTGTTTTCAACCTTATCGATGACGCGTTATCTGATTTCATCAGACACTCTTGGGAGACCACTTCGTGGGTTGTCTAGGACACTACCAGTTTGACAAAATTTCAATATCAACTGGTCTACTGTTGTATGAGAGATGGGCTCACGATCAGGATAAATTCGATTGAATTTCTCAGCAACAGATCGATTAGTAGCGCCATCAGCACCAGACATTAACACTAACTCAACTCGGTCGTTTACTGTTTAAGGCATACATGAAAATTAAAGGAAAAAAAATTTAAATGCAAATCATAATTAAAAAAACTTTGATTATAATTGAATTTGACAGATACAATGACTGATGCATTCAAACAATGATGAATTACTCTATGAAAGAACATTTATAATAGGGGAAGCTGGGGTGACTTGGCAGTTGGGGTGACATGGCAGTGGGGTCTTGCAGTTAATAGGCTTCACAAATCAAAAATCCGAAATATACATTTCGAAGTAGCTCTAGAACAAAGATGCTGGAGCAAGATACCTGCGGATTATTTGCACTTGTACTTTTTTTAGGAGCAAAAAACTTTTACCTGCAAAAATCGCAACTTTTGGAAATGCTCAACTTTTGGGACATTCTCGTCTTGTGATCGATTTGACATAAACCATTATTAAAGATATTTTACTTAGGTCATGGTGCATGGACACCTACAGTGTAAAAACATTCAGTTCATATTAACATTGTGTTTGAGCTCATTTTCTTACCTTACTGGGGTTGGGGTGACTTGGCAGTATCATGTTGGGGTGACATGGCAATATGGATATTGCAAATAATATGCTTCACAAATCGAAAACCCTATTACTTTCTAAAGTAGCTCTGAAATGAAAATACTGTAGAGAAAGATTGCTTCGGACTTTTACTTTTTCAGAGCAAAAAATCAGGCCTATTGGCCTACTTAAAATGTAAAAATGGAACTTTTGAAAATACGTAATTCATTGAGCCACCGCGCCTTGTGATAGATTTCAGATAAATCTATGTTGAAGACATTATAATTAGGTCAGAATACATGAACCCTGATAGTGTAAAACATTCTAGCCGGAGCTGAGGATTTAACCGTAGGCCTACTTAGGTTGGGGTGACATGGTAGCATCATTTTTGTGTCCTTAATAGTAACTGTTAACTTAATGTTAACTGATGGTAGTGATGTGTTAGTGACTCACACCTTTTAATACAAGTTCACAACTAAACACCTAGCTTATCCATTGGAAAATGACTCAGAAACATCTACGTCAAACAAATTCTTATTTGTTGATTCGTCGTGTCTTCTGATTAGTTCATTTCAAGTTACAACATGCAGTGACAACACTTTCCCTAATTCATTTTCAACTTCGCAGTACACTGCCAAGGACGCACGTACAACGAGTGACGCGCTCTAACTACTCTCGTGATGACGTGCAAAATGCTCTTAACAAGATAGCATAATTGAAGATGCAGTTGCGAAAGTTTCATTTTGTTACGTCAATATCCTCAATATTCTTTATTTTTTCAAGAATATATTTGACGACATTGCCTATGATACATGTAACTACGTTTTCTATTCAGATAGTGACTCGGGAAAAGCATACCGGTAGCAAAAGTCACGGGATAAAGACGGAACCATTTTGCCATCAACGGATTTTAGGATGGATCAATAGGCCTATTCACTATAATGCTAAAATTTATATGAGCTGCCGATATTGTGTTTTGCAACTAATTTGGAGATGTTTGTAGTAGCAATGATAATGCAAGCTTAGATCAGTATAATATGAAAAGTTTGTTGATGTTTTATGATACTGCCAAGTCACCCCAATAGTGGGGTGACTTGCCAGTTTTAGAACTTTTCTGTAATTGAATTTTTCGAGGTCAAGACAATAATTTGTGGCAAAACTGTCTGAAGCAAAAATGTTCCTAATACTCCTCTCCGTCAACCCGCACTAAAGGAATTCTGTAATATTTAGTCGTTTGGCCGGGATGGGCATTTGAAAAAAACACTGCTAAGTCACCCTACATCAAAAGAAAGGAAAAGATATTCTACAGCATTAATTTTACATTGTTTCACATCATACTCCAAGCAATTTCTTGTTGCGCGACTTACGGCCCACCCTGTATATTCAAAAAATCTACATTCTTTTGTATATGTTATTGAACACAAATACATTAAAATGCGACGTACTATTTGAGACAATGGAATCATAAAATATATGTGACATAATATATGACTGTGAAAAGCGAGTGGCATCTTATGAGCACGACAACACACATACATCATAGCACACGTTAATATGGAGTGCCCACAACGCGAATTTTTTGAATTATTTTGCTAGACTTGTTTAAAAACTGACTAGTAAAAATCTTACACCATAAAAAATTAAATATCGGGACATTTGTCAGAAAATCGGGACTGTTGAAAATGGCAATAAAATCGGGACAGTTGGCAGGCCTGATCTCTTTTAAATTTATAACCAAATAAAAGAATATTTTCTGAGACCTTGATCCTCGCACCGGTGGCAACGCTGCATTGGTAAATGAATTGACCAAAAATTCAGGTTTTTAAGTCTACTGACCATAACAGACCAAACACAACCTAATCGTTTAGACAATGTAAAGTACTTAAGACATCCTTTTATATGGTATAAAGTCGACCATCTTCATCAATGAAAATGTTTAAACCTTATATCAAAGAAAACGCTCGCTCAGTTTTCTTTCGCAGGTCCTGATGACCACAAAGTGACATCTGAATTAAAATATATTCCGAAGTTATGGAACACAAGGTTTCATATGGCATATCATATGTTAAAAGGGAGCTAGGACTTCAAAACGAAAATTGTATTTGAAAATGGGTTAACTTTTTGTTCAATTATTTTTGAAAGTCTGCATGCGTTCATGCTTAAGTTTGAATAGTCTAGAATTACTCAAGAACTACATTTCATTACTATCTCATCTCATGAGCGAACGTAGTTTTTTTTGCCTGTCTAGCTGAAAACATATCTCCCCTACTAGTTAACACTGCTAATAGAATCGAATAAAAGCATGAAATCATTGATGAGATCTATAAGATGGATACTTCATCCCGCAACTTAAAATTCCTGCTTATTAAGCTAGTGATTGTCAGATGTTGATCAGTTGTTGATCAGTCACATGTGCATCGCTTTGTTTCTGCACGGAAGAATAAACAACGAATATTCGCTGATTACCATTAATTGCAATAATTGTGAGGTTGACTGACTGTCATTTAGTTGGGATTGCGAATAGCTACAATCATTTAATTGCAATTAAAAATTCTCCAATGAAGATTTGTCAACCTGCTTGCACTCATTCGATGCTTCACTGACGGACATCGAGAACAACTGATCAAACCAATCTTCATGATTGCAACTTGCGTTAATAAAGTGCTTTACAGCACTTTGCTTTATAGCATATTGATGCGGAAGAGCAAGACTGTGCAGCTCATGATATTCTCCATGCAGTTCGCAGCAAGGATTTCCTATTTGGCATACATGTCCTCACCCCAGCAATGGAACGCTTGGCATCCCTCGGCCGAATTCTTCAGAGGGGCAACTTGAACTTCGCTGCCGTACAAAAAGCGATCGCGCACACAAGCGTCATTAACTTTTCCTTTCGACTTGCGAGAAGGGACTCGAGAGGTTAGGAAAGGCATCAGCTCTCTGAATACCCCACGCCCATTTCACTCTTGCATCCACCGCTGCCTCAGTGGCTCCAGCGCCACTGATGACATCGCCCAGGTGGCAAAACTGTTCTCAATCAACACATCCAATGGGAAAGCCTCATCATATGAGAAGATGCGATCTGATAAAATCTTGATTTAGAATCGCATCCATGTCCAAAAATAGTAATGTGCTTATCTAGGCAGCACTGTCATGCAACAACCCTTCGAAACATCGATGGTACCCAATGCTAACACGATGAACAGTCATGAAAACTTCCAGTTGAGTGAGTTACGTTGCCTAGTACGGCTACATATGCATTGCCCCACTTAGTGCGCTAAGCCGATGTGTTTTTGTAAGACAGAATTTTCGTGATGAGATTTTGTGACAAAATCTTTAGGCGGCACAACTAAAATCTTAGGCGGCGCTCTCGGATTAAAAAACTGAGCTGGCTACACTAGTTACAACTGCGTCGCAATTTCTACTCTTGGCATTGGTGAGCGTACTATGACGTAAATATGTACAAATAGTGACAGTAAGGACAGTGCATTGCAGCCATGAACAGAAGTGAACCACCGTGACTGATCATGATACACCGCACGACATGAAATAATATACAAAGATACCACAAGACGTTACGAAAGTGTTGATACGCAACATGGAATGAAGCACTTAACAGCTGTCGCTTGTATAATTGTCACAGTTTTCTAATGTCTATGTTTCATTTAAATGTCTATGTTTTCAATAATGTTTCTATGATAGAATTATTAATTGATGAACTCTTAGTTCAAGGTCGGCATCAGCCAATCACTCGACTCAGAATGACGTTTTGTGCGCCAACTTCGAATCACTCAAATCATCGATTCGTCTAGTGCGCTTGTGACTAACTTACTTACTTCCTTTGTTATGTAACATTTCGGTAAGTTATTGAAAACAATTATAAAACTTGAGAACTTGCCTGAGCTTTTAATTACTTGCGGGACTAAATTCTACTACAATTCTACTACTACTACTTAACAGCTGTCGCTTGTATAATATATTGATTGGAAGTTCATTTTGATTATTTGCAGAAACCGTGGAGGCGCAGCTGCGACAGATTTTTACAAAGTAGCGTGACAACAATACCGATGTCTTTTTTAAAAGACACTTTCAAATCCACCTCTACTTACAGATAAAAGTTAAAGGAAATCTAACCTGACAGCGGTTTTATATCATCCAGCTGCCAAATGCTTGTAGAAATTCTAGAAAGCGTAGCGAGAACCCTACACATCATGCGATGCAGACAAAATTTGAGGCATGCTACAATAAGAAATGTCCACCATGGGGAAAAGGTCGAGACAGTCGAGTGAGAACCACATGGAGCAAAAAATGCTTAAAGATCCTTACTTAAACGTAGACTCAGATGAAGACATTTACTTCATCCAAAAATTTATAGATGTACATAAAAGTATACTGATTGCAAAACGGTTTCATAGGACTTAAATTGAGTATCGGTATTTCACAGAAATTCACTATTTGCAAAATTTTATTTTGCCCAATTAGCCCACCACACTGATCTGATTTCCAATGAAGCAATGCACTTGGGAGTCCTGGTGAATATTCTGGTGTTCAATTCGGAATCAGAATTACGGATCAATTTGAGGATCGTATACTTCAAAAATTCAATGAAAAAACGAAATACTTGCAGGTATTTGCACTTATTGTACAGGCGTGTTATCTCGACATTATTAAACCCTGAAGAATTAGAACAAGTTGCGTTGTCAATCTTCCATGACTCTTGAGTGCTCCATCATAAAAAATCTCAGCAACAGATAAGCAAATTAGCCAAAAAAACCCTCCTAATAGTTCACCGAGACTAGATTGGTTTACATTCAGAATGCTGTATGCTGTAGAGTCAACACTTGACAACGGTAGAATTTGAATTGTGGCCAAATTCCTCACAAACTATTGATGACAATGAAAGAATCTCATCTTCACAGAAAGGGTTACAGATAATTATCAATAGGCGAGAAATAGCAGCATTCATTATATGTGCACCCCTATAAGAATGGGCACAATATTTTCAATCAGCAGCCTGGCTTAAGTTCATCACTACCAGGATAGCCGCGCCGGAATGACATGATTGGACAACAATAAAATGAGAAAATATATTCAAAAAACCCATTGACGAACCCAAAAATTTTTCAGTTTCTGGTCGATTTCCCTTAATATAAGGCTATCGTTATGTATACTAAAAACATCTGACTGCAAAACTAATTAATCGATGAACTCCTTCAGATAGCGTAACAGATTTTAAAAAACTCAGCATAATAAACACAAATATTTATACAACTATGTTTATAAATTTCATTTCATAAATTGTGAAAAAATATCCATATTGCTTGGCTTTTTTATCATGAAATTCTATAAGCAATTTTTAAAATATGTAAAATTATTTCTGCGCGCATTCAAATTTACGCAACTGATTTTTTCATTCTCCTCTAGGAAGTTAGTAACTGTCTCTTGACAGTGACATATTCTTGTGAAGTGACGCTCCCTTCGCAGTTTTTCAACTATTTTTAAACTGTTGATTGTCCAGCAGTCACCTTTCTATTTTGATATTGACATTTTTTAAAATGCAGAACTCGTAGAACGCATTTAGTGAATTCATCACGTTTGGTTGTGCCGTTTTTGATAGCAATAACAAATCATTCGGAAATGCAGACAGACGACAGTGCACTAGGCAGTGATGATTCGAGATTTCATCAAGGATTCAGCTTGCTTTTTGTGTCAACTTAAATTACAGGGTTGTTCCGCATGTGAGAAAGCGTAGATTTTATGCTCATTATCAGACGCAGTGATGTGTGAGAAAATCTGAGGAATGTATCTAGTCGAGAAGCGTTGCTGCAGTTCCATCCTATCGCACGCCATGCGGATGTATTAAAGTTGTTCTGGATATAGGTGTTATATCTAAATTCACAATGCCTCGCATGCAAAATTTGGAACAGGTCTGATGGAGCATTGATTCACATCGATGTATGTCTGCAATCAATGTGAATTGCTTGGTTGAAGGGATTGATCAGCAGGATTGACGGATTACATTGCTTTCATTTGATCATCATTAGGTAAATAATCAGCTTTCCTTAGAGAAAAAGGATATCATTGAAATTATTTTGAGACATGATATGTCGTTAGATCTCAAACAAAATAGAGGCTAGTTAATCGAGATTGGTCAGACAACACAGCATGCCGCAGGTTCCTTGTCTTGTCGACTTCGGCGAAGTGGTCAGATACACACGCCTAAGTTAATAAGGAGTAAAGTTTTTCCGTCCAATGCTTCGACACCATTTAATGAACAAGGAGGTTTTTGTTGAGAATCTGTATGGAAGCTAACATTTTTGCGGTCAGCATTGGTATTGTTCAGTCCACCAAGGACACACCAACCACACACCAAGGTTGGTGAGTCAACACCAGGTGTGTCATTCTGACTGGTGTCTGCTGAATGCTGCTATTTCCAAATTACGCGGTTGCATTTTGATGCCTGTTCGTCACTGCAAGTGATAAAGATGCAATTCATTCATCGGTGTCTTTAAAATCTGACGCTTGCGTGCATGCTTCCATCCTTCTCCCATCTCCAACGACTTCACGAAGCAACTGTCACCGCGTCTGGTCATATGACTTCTCTTCCAACGGACAATCGTTTGAGGTCATGTTAAAAAAATCATCCTGAGTACAGCTTTCACATGAACCGATTATGCTCAAATTTTGCAGGATACATTTTTTAGAAAAGGAAACAAAGCAATCCCATGCTGATGGAATGTCGATATCTTTAATCAGCAGCAATATAGAATTTAATATCAATTCAGCAAATGATTCTGATATCAAAGCAGAACATCGTTCGTGTTCAGTGATGAGAATCTAGGATGATCCTTAGCCCTAGAAATTCCACTGCATGCATGTGTTGTATTAACAAGCGTCAGAGAGCTGCAGGCGACAATCTTTAATTTTGCTCCATTGTGGAATTTAAAAACTAGAACACAAAATTATCGCTGATGCCATCGGTTGGGATATGAAAGAAAACATCTATTTTCTTCCGAATTTTTTATTGAAAATAAAGATAAAAAGAAAATTAAATATAAGAATCCGAATTAGAGGGCGCAGCTAACTGTCTTTCAACACACAGATTGAGCACTTATTTGTGAAGCTTGAATAGAAATCTCAGCAGCTTTCCCTTTCCGACGTTCACCGGTAACGTTAAGATTTCTATAAATAAAACATTTCATGATTGCAGCATTGACCGAACCTTGGCCTTTTCAAGTAGTGAAATAAAACAAACGAACAATTTATGACGGGTGTACCGATCAGTGATTTTGATAATCGGCTGATAACCGATTGATTGTTGGAAGGTACCTGATGAATCGGCCGATTATTTCTTTTAAATTCCTCAGAAATCGACATTTTTGTTAACTTAAGGCACCCATTTAGTTAAAGGAAACTTAATTATAGTAAAGTACACCAAATAATATGTTAATCAGTTCCTGAACGTGCCACGCAGCATGCGTTGTGATGCTAGTCCTACGTTGGGAATTTTGAATTTTCGCCACTTGTTTTTGATTAACTGGTCGCTTGCTCTTCGAGATTATGTCCATTGTCATTCTAGAACTTGATGTCTATATACAGTACATGCATTGTATTGATGCGCAATCGAGTATAATTTGTACGGTTTTCAGTCATGTCTATAAAAGCGAACGGTAAAATCATAATAAATATCTAAAAAAATGTAATAATGTAACAATGTAAAAAATGTAGTAAAATGTATAAAAATATGTAATAAAAATCTAAATATTCTATTAATGGATTTAAAGACTAGTGAGTTCTGTGCAAAACGTTCAAGTCATGACAAAATGTTTCTTCGAGTTATGACGGAATTTTCAAAGTATTTTATGGCGTTGTAAGTGTTTGATATCATGGACATTTCCCCTGCGGGCGTGAGTTACTCGGTTGTAGAAGCATATGCGCGTTTGAATTTTGCGATTTATGAATTGATTGCATCTACGAATATGAAAACATGCATATACGTGTATACTTTGCTATATGCTATATAGTATATGCAGCTAAAATTGCATTTAATTGGTGGCTAGCTTGTGAGTACTCATACGGCTTTATTCTGAACAAGACATTTTGGGTGAATCTTGATAATGCAGAATGTGATAATTGATTGCTCAATCATAATTTACGAATACATTCAAATGGCTACTAATTTGAAAGAAGACTGGTCTGGGCCGAAAAGTCAAATCTGCAAATGGACCAAAAAATTCGGGCCTTGGCTAACGGACACAGACCGAAAACTCTGGGCCGGTTCCGATTCTGGGCTCTTCTACTCAGCCTCGGTAAAAAAATGCGAAGGATTTTTATACATGATAACATGCGAAAATAACTTTTTTACCAGCATTTATGTTCATTGTGAAAATCTAATCTATGTAAATTCAGTTGTTTTCAATCATCGGAATGATAGAAAGAAATTGCTCTCCTTTAGATTAGTAGTTTCATGCACATTGTGCATGTAGAATTAAGTCTATCTAAAATTTTGAAATCTTGGCTTTCTATCAGTCACCAAATTTGAATGAAAATTTACCGAAATCTAAAAAGTCCACTAATCGGTAAAAACTAATCGGCCGATTACCCATTATCGCTCTGCCGTGTCAATAATCGGCCGATTAATCGGTACATCCCCTATGTCTGACTGTGATATATGTTTGCATACTACAACAATTATGTTTTGACTATGAAGTCAGAAAATGAATGCATTGATTCACATAAAATCGATGGCATCTGAAGGTATGTACATTCGTAGCAGACATAAAATTTAGTATGAAATGTTGCTTATTTTCATTTTTTTAACTGTTACACCAAGCCATGTAATTTCAGAACAGTATTCGCAATGAAAATCTTGACATTTATGTTAACAGGATAACAGTTTAACTTAGAATAACAATTAATCACAAAAGTGTACGTCGTCACCAGGAGAATTCACTATATCGCCGAACCATGTATATTTGCGTATCACTTCGTATGAATTTGCATCACACAAGTGGGATGTAAAGGCTCTGCACACTTGCAACATTGAATTTCATATCGGCCTCCTTCCGTCGAAACTTAAAAGTTCATTTGCGTTGCCGGTAAGCGTTGTCAGTGATAATAGAGATCTTCCTCCATTGCTTTTCATACCACACTTTTAAGTAAGATATGATGCGATGTTTCGGGTGTAACTCGGGAAGTCTCCTTCATAGCCAGACTGAGACAGCTTGCTCGCATAAAATCCATTAAGGACCACTTAATTATCCAATGAAAGTGTGGCCACCACCAGTCCACCACTTTTTCGAACGAATCGAGCACACATGCAATTGAATTTCGCGTTCACTAAATCATCTACATCCATGCAAGCACTAGTGCAGGGGTGCGCAACCTTCTACATTTTTCGGCCGCCATTTCGAAGGTCGAAAGCATCACGGCCGCACTCAATATGTGTGCATTCAACTAGTTCAATAGCCAATCCTTTTTATATTCCACCACTCAGATTAGCTTTCCCTGATGAATGACCCAGTGAAAATCGCACAAAGGCCTGCTTCGTAAAGAATGAGTTAGCAAGCTAACCCATATACGACCGGCGGTCATTTTTGACCCGAAAAGATTTTAAGCTTAAGGTGTTATCAGCACTTGAAAAGTTGAAAGCATGTTTTTGTAAGGGCAACCGAAGGAGAAAACACTTTGCTAAGCTATTGTAATAATTCATAAAGGAATCACTAGCCAGACAAAATTCATTCATTCATCACAGGGACGGTGATCTAGCAGGCATTCCTATTCAGACCATGGACTTGAAGCTTACGTGCGCGAACAATTCGAGTAGACTACAATTGTCCCTTTTGTATCTTTTAGCTGATGTATGTACATGAATGTAACTTTCCTAAAATATTCTATTCATGAGTTATCGAACTGCTTGAACGCCTTCATCGCGTCTGCGGGCGCGCATTTTTCCAAGCAGCATGGGCGTAAGGGTGTTCCACAGTTACAAGGTGACTAGCATGCTACTGTCAATCTACTACTTCTCAACCGCCTTGTCATCAGTCATCTCATTCATTCTCTTTTGTATACATGTACGTGTTAAAAATAAACGCTCTGATATTCTGATACTGTAGTTCCGATTGTTTTTCGATTGCATTGAACTCCGGAAACATTTGCAATATACGTGTACAACATTCTTTTTCATTTACTTCTCATTGTCACGGCCGCACTTTGCCATTGCTACGGCCGCATGCCGCCGTACGGCCACAGGTTGCGCACCCCTGCACTAGTGTCTTACTATGGTAATATGTTAACGGTAGCATATTTCTTTTCATGCCTTGAATATCTCTTCACAGAAGAGGTAAGCTCAACAGAACGTACATAAAAAATCAAAGAAACAATTTTGTGATCAAGCCATTGTACTATTTCAAGGTCAGCATACCTCATTTGTTCCGTAATTTACGCAAGACTGTGTTTAACTACGGTAAGTCATGCATGCGTGCGAAATAGCTTTTCTTGATAATGAAGAGCAAGAAATGTCATCTATGCATTTGATTCGACACATAGCATCTGTCAGTCTAACCTCAGTTACACGACTTCAATCAGATGAAGGTTTCTGTAGCAATTACATGTATGTCTGAATTACATTCTATTTGTTATGTCTGAATAAATGATACAGGCTTATCTTGCGTGTTTTACGTCATAATTTTTCAATGACTGTTCGATTATATCGGAAAATTAGAAAATTTGAATACTTCATTAGTTTGCTTATAAACTCCAAAACGATTACCTGTGTGCTGAATGGTACCGTTTGGTACAGATTATGCAAAACTGATTATTCAGCGGGTCAAGCTGGTTTTTAAACCATTGACAAATCGAATCATTTCGTGTAGTGTCGCTGACTTATCAATTAATCAGAAACATGTCTGAAATATGATTCATATAGGTTCCAGCTCTAAGGCTGTAAACAACCAAACATAAACCTTATTTTTTTTTCTTGAAGCATAATCTCTAATTAAGCGCCGCTAATGACTGAATTTATGAATTTAGTCAAGTCTCAGTTGCCTGTGTCCAAGCTGCACCTACGCTACGTCTACGACTGTCAGACGATTTTTAAAAACAAAGATGAAGTCAATGCTTTCCTCAGCTTGGTGAATACAACAGACTATGCATGCAATTCGCCGTTGAGCACTCGATCAATGTCTCACAATTTTTTAGACATGATCAGCACTTAAAGAAACAACAGTCTTAGTTGCAGCATAGTCGGACTTTAGTGATAGGAAATCCCTTAATTTTTAAGACTTCAACTAAATTTATAGGACTCTAAAAAAGTGATCGATATTCATGATGAAACATCCAATTATTTGGTTGCCAAACTTACAAATTACAAAAGGTAATCAGATGGACTTCCTGAATATCCCACAAGCTATCAAAACTTTATATATGGCATCATTGAATTACCGAGCAGAATCATCGAATCCATGCTACGTCTGATTATGCAGATGTTTCGTATCTGCTACCGCTTGTTTAACTCACGCATCGTATTATGTCCTTGTAGATGTCCAACTATTCAACCTACCATTTTAATAGAAAAGCAGTGAGCAGCATCCGTAGGGAACTCCGTTCTCTTCTTTAGGGTGTCTGTGGGTATGGAAAATGGTGTGGTCTGGAAAAAGTCAGTAATATCATAATTTGAAGAAACTGTTTGGGAAGTCCGGAAAATATTCAAATAGGTTTACATGTTATTTTGGGAATGTTCATTTTAATATTTTGATGTTTAATTGACCCTATGATATAGTCAGGAAAGTAGATACTGAAAACTGTGAAGCCATAAGATTATAATTTGTTCTCATATATTTTTGTTCTCTCAATATATTTTCATATTTATTCCGGCAACCTATGCAGAGGACGCTTGTTGACGTCAGGTTTTTTCATCCTCACGCCGCCTCGTATTCTGGCAGGTCCATTCACTCACTTTATCGTGTTCATGAAAATCAGAAGAAAAACGAATATGATCGAAGAGTGATTGAAGTGGAAAATTGCACATTTGCGCCATTAGTCTTTCTACCGCAGGTGGCATGGATCCAGGCTAAGAAATGTTACAAACAGTTCACCCAACTCATCTCTAAAAAGGACACGTGAATATTATTCAAGCGTTATGACATATGTTAGATGACGCATAAGCTTTTCTCTATTGCGAACATCGCTGATTTCATTACTCGGGGAGAGGGTATCTCCGGCGTCTTGCAGTCATGTTGATTTCCGAATAATTGAATTGCATAATTATTGTTCAATTCATTAAGTGTCTTTTTTTAATGAAAAAATGTTTAACTTTTCTGAGCTTGTACACTTGCATTTATGCAATATAATATATGTCGTTTTAATATTCAACTTTGATTCGATTCAGCCTAAAAACTAAACTGAATGTCTCATCTGACAACAGAATGTATTTACAGCGTCAGTCTGTCATGCTTTCCAATTACCCCTCCACCGTATTTTGTATCAAACGCTATGAGTCATTGAATAAAATGCGTCATTTGAGAAGTTTATTTCAAGTCAATTTACAAATTGTCACCTCATTTGAGATTTGTTTTTCACAAGTCATTGCTGAATATGAGCTTTGGGCTTGATGATTTGAGAGTAAAGCCTTAAGAGAAAATCTTGCAATTTCAGCTTCAAGCGCAAGTCCCCTCAGTCGCATCAAATTTTTGCACTTTTTTGAGGAAGAACTTCTTTCTACCATTCGATTAAATACGATGTCGGGACAGGGAAGAAGAGCATCCTTGTTTTTGTAGTTAGGCTTGGATGCTGCTCCGGACGCCATTTGTTAGTTAGATCATATAGTTGTCCTGCTGATCTTTATAATATTGCTGACTCTGCTAGAGAGAGCCAGATCTGCTTGTCGGGTCATGACAAAGCTGCCTGAGATTTCTCATCTCATGATCCCTGAGATCTCTAATTTCTCAGGGGCCCCGTGCCAGAGATAAAAGACAGATTTTTCTTTCTTGCCTCGCCCTACGTTTGTCCGCGCTTGATCTGCGGTCAGTGCTTCTCAAAAGGGGCAATTTCAAATGTGCTCTCAATAGTATCAAATTATTACTGCATGAATAAATCAAAAAGCCCGTCTACCTTTGACCCCCGCACCTTTCCTTTTTGCTCCTTTTATGCATATGGACACCAACTAGCAGCTCATTACTCACTAGGTGGCCACATGGAACACGATTGAGAAACATGGTCGAGAATCTGATAATTCAGGTGCATCGCACGCATGATATACCGGTACATAATCTTGTCAATGAAAACAAAAGTGAATGTCAGGTCTGCTAGTTAATAGTTTGAATAGTTAATAATAGTCTGAAAATAATATTTTTGCTGTATTCATCCGCATAGAAAAAACTCTGTAAAACTTGGTGTGATTCCTTTAATAAGCAGGACGACGGAAACTCGAAGAATTTTGCGATCACGTGATCATGACACATGAAAAGTGTTAATGTTCTCGTTATGAGTGCAACATTGTAGTCAGTGTTGCCACAGCGGCGGAATTTTCCTCCGCGGCGGAAATCTTGAGGTGGTGGCGGAATTCTTGGAATTTGAGAATCCCGCCGGTCTCATTTTTTTATCATTCGGCGCAAGCTTAATTATCCTACAGGTAGCAAACGCAGATGCGGATTTTCAGCTTCTTGTCTGTGTCAACTTGCATGATGTTCCTACAGTATTGGAACGTTTCAATCTCAGATACTCGCTTCACTCGATTTAGCGATTTAGCCATTAGATTTTCAATCTCTCTGAAATTACTTCTAAAATCAAAACTTCTTAATGTTGTCTAGCCTCTCTTATTAATGGAATGGTCCCATCAGTAGGCCTACGTAACTAAGCATCTGTTTTGTGCTATTTTTTCAAATTGAGTTGCTTGATCAGTGAATGGGTAGAGTTGCAGTTGAAGCATATGTGATGCGCATTAAACACACTGCTTTGGAATCCATTACTGAATTATTGATGATAAGGTACCTATGATGGGAGGGCATGGGAAACAAAAGAAAAATCAGGTTACTCAATTTAGTATGCATCATTATTTACATAGGCTAAATTGCGTGATGTACGTGGGTGTGACTGCAAATCGATCCCCAAAATTGCTTTATCTATCTTTAATAAAGCAATTCATACACAGGTCAAGGAATCGGCACACCTAGACCGTCGCGGCGGAATTCTTTCCAGTTGGCCGCTGTGGCAACACTGATTGTAGTTAATTATTAGTGCATCGGGTGGTTTTAGGTGCTAGTACTCGTACATCGATCTAACTGATTATTAGATTACTATTTCATAATTCACTTATTCCAGGACCCATGGCTCTAGCTAGCTTCGATGCTGATGTTGACTTCGCGGACGAAGGGGTGGATGATTATGATCAGGAACCTGGCTCGGGTCGTTTCGGCATAAGTGGAGAAGTGGTGAGTAGATATTTTCAAACTTATAGATTTTTATCTTTGAAATTCATGATAAGCCAGCATAATGTCACCTGCACGAACATGCGTTTTACTGATTGTGATTCACAAAGAAGTTCGCCTAAATTGTGAAAAAAATTGAACTGCTCTCATGTGCTCTAACCTTGACGCACATCAGCGTGCCATGTAACATTCGTGAGCTTGTATTCTGAACTTTCAAATTAGTTTCAGTACTCCAGTATCTCCATTTCATGTTTGCTGGACAGATCAAAAGTAAAAATTGCCCAATCTAGAAATCGCAAACATGTGAGTATGGTGATCAATGATGAAAAAAGCTGAAAGTTGTTTTATCAGAAATCGCTGTTTTCAAGACAACGCATGACAGGCTATTCTTCGCTGAAAAATTTATAAAATCAACTTTGTTCGTGTCAAATTCTTCACGTTGTAAGAAACTGGACTATTTCAAATATGTAAAGTCAGTAGTTGCCGTATTTTTTCGTGTATAATACGCCCCATGTATAATACGCACCCTAAAATCAGCAGCACAAATAGTAGGAAATGCTTATTACCATGTATCATACACGCCACAAACTTAATACTACATATTGTTTTCGAAAAAAATTGCGCATTATACACGGAAAAATACGATATTTTCAAACATCAGTTTCTCATGACCGCTGTAAGAATTCCTATTGTATGAGCAATGCAGATTCAAGATCATCGAGTTTAGATTGACCTGCGAAGTAGCGTATTCCTTTTCTCCGTCCACAAATGTTCATTGTACATGTTCTTGGAAGTGATCATAAGAAACCAAGGTTGATGGATGTTTGAAAACTATCTGTTGAAATCATTCCTATATTGCTGCCCCTTGCATCGCAAGAATCTTGATCAGAATATCCTCATGACCATGGTTTGTTAAAAACTGATTATATGTAGTTTAGTGAAAAATTGCCAATTAAGGGTTGTCTCGAACATCGTGGTATTAGATAAAAGAACGATTTCGCCATTTCCTAGTTCACCGATCTCAGAGATCAATGTATAAAATGCTCAGAAATTACTAATTCTCCTCGTGTCTGATTAATTACCATACTCACATGATTTTTTTGTTGAAAAATTACTGTTTCTAGATGGAGCGATTTTATATTTTGATCTCAGTCCAATATACACGAAGTGGGAACGAGATTGTACGGATAATGTATGGTACTTAAATATTGCGAAATTGTTGATTTTCAAAGTGTTTGAATTGACAAAGTGGTAAAATTCTGACATAATGTAGGTGATCTGCTTTTTATAAACAGCTTTTCATCATAATTGCTCATTCATTGTTATCTGATATTTTTATATTGATTACATAATCAGATTATTACACAGAAGTCACTTGACAACAAATGTTTAGATATTCAAGTCAGAAGTCAGAAACGTTTATTTTCAAAGCTGAAAGCACGTTGATTAATTCAATGAATATAAATTGTGGATAAATACAAATTACAATGCGCATGACAATTTGTGATGATATCTATTTGCAATTTCGAGAAAGAGAGGAAGAAATTCTTGCTGAGATGAAATCAACATAATGAGTCACGCTGGAAGGAGAGGACCTGCAAATGTACTATCATTCATCATTGGATGTTTCAATGTCTAGTGATAGTCACAAGATATTATTATTTGCCATTTATTCCAAGTACACCTGTTGCATGCAGAACATAATATCAAGTCAGATTTTAAAAGCTGACTATCTTCTTCTTCTTTTCGCAGGGTGGTGAATTCGACGTCAGTCAGCTTCCTCCACCACCTTCTCTACCACCACCACCAATACCAGATTTTCGTGCTGAAGGAGATATTGGTGTAGGAATTGAAGGAGAAGGTGTTGTTGAAAAGAAAAAGAAGAAGAAGAAGCATCGTGAGGAAGAGTATGATGAAAATGGTGAGAGAATACGTCGAAAAAAGAAAAAGAAACATCGAGACGGTGATCCTGAAGATGGAGAGAGACCAAGACGACATCGGCGCCATAAGAGGTAGTATTAATAAATCGATAGTTGCGTGATTTTGATCTATCATTGATGTATTTCTTCTACCAGAGATACTCCAGAAGAAGGTGTTGAGGTACCTGAAGTTTCAACGCCGGGATTATCTGTTGATCTCAATGTCGATGGTAACATAGATGGAGGAATGCTGCCTCCAGCTGATCAAGATTTGAGCTTTTCTGAGGACCCGTCCACGCATTTCTCGCCTGACCCACAGTATGAAATCGGTCACGAAGCACAGCCTGAATATCACGTCGAACCCGGGCAATATGACTATGCTCATCAGCTTCCTACCGGCGATCTCGGAGTTCATGCTCATATTCCCACTAATCATTCACCCAATCCAGATTTATCAGCTGAACTAGGTCCATCGCCTGGATTGCCTGAAGAATCATGGAACAGAGGAAGTCCGTCTGCGGATCATGATTCACCACGTGTCATAGCTGATCCAAACGTGACTCTGGAGGTCGACCATCCATCTGTTGAAGATTATTATAATCGTGTGAACACTCCGGTAAGAATGTTTGCCTGATGATGCATGATGATATCGATGTTCTGATCAATTAAGTACCTTTTTGAATTAACTTTGCCTTTCCTTTTTTTAGATAGTTAGATATCCAAAATTTCATCAGACGGCAAATTCACCCAGTTATCTACCGTTGAAACAGCAATCTCATCGTCTAGAACTATCGACCGATATTGCACCTAGAGTTAATATAGTAGGTGGACAGACGAAAGCAGAGTTCAATCCATTAGTGGAAGTCGATTTTGAGCCCTCCTCAAATTCAGCTAATATTGCCAAACCAAAGCGTAAACATCGCTCTCGAAGGCACATCGAGGAAAGTTTTACTGAGGCGATCGATATCGATGC
This sequence comes from Prostheceraeus crozeri, assembly GCA_907163375.1. Lineage (NCBI taxonomy): Eukaryota > Metazoa > Platyhelminthes > Polycladida > Euryleptidae > Prostheceraeus > Prostheceraeus crozeri. The sequence goes on along the minus strand of CAJQUW010014715.1, from coordinate 696,963 downwards.
ATCTGTGGACGCAAGTGTTGAACCGCTTGAAGAAACTAATATTGATTCTGCAGTGGATATTAAAGTCCATCGTAAAAGGAAGACCAAAAGGCGTCCTAAAATAGAAGCAGATGTCACTCCGTTAGATTGCTCCTCCTCTATCGATATCAATACTGATACTACAAAAGTATCAGCTTGGGAGATGGATAAGAATTTGATCACAAATGCTGATCCATCAATTGAGGGGAATTTTCCTTCAACTTTGGAACTAAAAGTGTCTCAACCAGGTGTCGATCCAGAACGATTCGAAGTAGAACAATCTGCAAGCATTGATTTCCGACCCTCCATTGAACTAAGTAGTCGCCCTGATGCCAATGCCCGCCCGATTATGGGCACGAATAATTATCCTTCAGTAAAAGCACCTCACATAAACAAGTTAAATCAACCGGTCAATCTAACGATAGAAGATGCTGATCATCGGTCGATGAGCAATGTGGTTCGTGCGGAGATAAATCCCCCTCCTCCTGAATTTGCTGGCCTGGTGAACAAAAACACATGGCGATGGGTATGAACTGCTGCTGTGAAGTATGCATGAGATGCACATCACCAAAGAATGACATTCATCTGCAATTGATTGCTTCTGAACTTCACCCAATCACTTTTACGAGGGCTACAAAAATCATCTGATTTGCGGATGTGTAAACTGTATCCGACTGTCTGCGAACACAGTCATCTAGTTTGATAGCTAATATTGATAATATCGTGGATGTCTTGACTAGGTTGGTTTCCAGCCGCCACAGCGTGTTTAGGACTTAGCGAATTTCATATGTCACCTTTTCTTTAATCATTTTAAATCAATGTGCGGCATCTTCCAAATTTTAAGTTAATGTCACTCACGTCAGTATTTTTCAAGTTAGCTGCTATTTTCAGGCGGAAATAGTACAAAAAATATCGCTCCAAGAAGCGTTTTGTTAAGGAAAATATTGCTTGAGTCGAATTTAGTTATTTAAAGGTATAAGCTCATTAAGATATATTGTACGTAGATATGCATATTTGAGACGATTCCTCGTCTAACGATCTCCCGAAATGCCAATATTTGAGATACGATACTTTGTAAAAACGATGACGGAAACTCTTTTCTAAGGAAACTGACTGTCTATTCATCAAATCTGAACTTCATCACTGGACTTAAAAAACCCCAAGTTCCTGTGTGTTGGTCTCGTAGTCAGAGGATTTTCTTGCATGTCCTCTAACTCGCTCCTCCCAGATGTGGAACCGGCAGCATTTTCGGTTGCCGATACCGGTCACAGTGGGCTGCAATGTCTTTATTACCTAAAAAATTCTCTTTAACATGCTAAGTTAGGTAGCTAAAAGTCGCCTATTCTAAAAAGTTTCATCGAATTATTTCCAAGAAAATTCAAACTTTGGATTTTTGAAAATATCATTAAAACCGCGGCTCATAAGAAATTCGTAGGCTCACAGGCATCATTTTCTGGTGGTAAAAGTCGACCGCCTACTTAAGCTACTAACTGTGATCATGCTGTCATTGTTGTGACCTCTGCCCATTACATTCCTTTGATGGAGTTGTGAGAGCTTCCTTGGAAGCAGCTATCGCCGATGATTTATGTTACCAAATCAATTTTATGGCATTCGTACGAATATTAAGCAAAATATTTACCAATCGATTGAATATCTATCACATGTGACATTCCAATTTAATGTATTTTCAACAAAACAATAGAAGTTGAATCACAATTATCCACAATACATTCCGTTCTCCTGTATTTGAGTCGAAATAAAATCTAGTGAAACTAGTGTATGCATAACATGTAAGTTGTAGAGTCTAGGCTTCTCAATTGTGAAACTGAATAAAACTTTCTTGCAATCTGTCCGACATCATTGACCGTCTTTTCATGGACCTCTAGGTTTTCTTCCTTCGACTTTTGTGTCAAGCTCTCTTTTCAAGATGTTGTCTTTATCAAATAGCACGTGACCGAACAATTGACTTTGCCGATTAATTATGGCATTGAGCAGGCTTCTACTCTCCCCAACACTGACTCACAGGACCTCTTCTTTTGTTTTTCGCTCGATCCAATTGATTCGTTCCATCCGTTTCCAAAGCCACTTTTCCAACACTTTCAATCATTGCCATTCATATGCTTGATGGTCCTCGACTCCGCACCGTATGAAGCGCCGTTCCAGACCAAGTATTTGAATTTATTCATTCACCTTGTAAGAAGTCTTCTATTCTTTTCAAAGCATTGCCTTGCAATGGCAACGCGTATCCGTATTTCCTGCTCGCATCTGCCATTGCCATCAATGGAAAGTTTGCTGTCGACGTATTTGAAGCGCGTCACTTCTTCGGTCATTGCTCTTTCAAACTCTATATTAGGAGTCTGGCTTAAGTTTCGTGTAAATTACATAACTTCCGTTTTGTCTGTGTTGATGGTACACTTATAATCTCTAGCTGTTTCAGTTATCCTGTTTACCGATCTTTGCAAGCCGGCTTGTGATGTGCAGAGAACTTCCATGTGGTCTGCGAACCTGGTGGTGATCTCACCGCCATTTTTCAACTCCATCAACGTTATGAAATGCCTCATGGTTTTAGCATTAGTCAATCATCTTATATATTAGAGGCGAATGGCATTTGACAGGATCTGAAGATGGAGTCAATTCTTGCCATTAAAACGATCCTTCCGATACGATGTTTAGTTTATACAGGGAAAGTAATCAGATATTTGCAATCACGATTGATTACCTCTTTCACTAGAAAATTAAGAAAGATCAATTTTTAGTAGATCAAATTTGATAACTTTTCCAAATTCGATCAGTTAAATATGTGAATTCAGCACTATTTTGAAGTTTCAGCTGATTATCTGATTCCCATCAATAATTGTTACGAAAGTTGGCAAACACAGTAAACTAACAACTCTATTAACCTTGAAAATCATGGTATACAATATGCATCAGCCTCACTCAATAATAAAACTGTTGGTGTTAATTTAATTTGTATTGCTCTATTCCAAAATATAGTGTAAGGAAGACATTCTTTGAATTTCACTATATTTCATGACTACAGGTCACTCGAACCGTTTCAAAACGCTTACTTCACCTTCTCGCAGTGAAAAGAGAATGTGACCTTTAGCTGAGCAAATGGTGCTTATCCAAATCCCTACTGATAGTGATGTCAAACTATCAAAGATAACTAGGCCTAGCCCTTAATTCTGATATTTAAGTATGGAGTCCAGGAAAAAAAACTTTTTTAGGCGTCGTATCAATCGAGCTGAAATGACTTATCGTTCATATGAGAAATATTTCATGCTCACAAAACCGTGCGATAATTATTCAGAACGAAATCCTCACTTTTATAAGCATGATTACTGAGCATGTATAATCTGTATACAAAGAACGTCTTGTCGGATGATTTCAACACATGACTAAGACAGAAAGTTAACTATCTATTCATTCATTCTTTGTCAGACCCGATTGGAATGTCATTTTCGGTCGATGTTCATTACTTGAGTTGCATGTTAATGAAATATTTTACACCCTGGTGAACATTTGTTCATGTGCAGTGACTAATTTTGATTTTGTTTTCAAAACAGATGTGACTTACATGTAACTAGTTGGACTCGGAATTTTTCGTTAACTAAATTGAAAATCTTCATTGATTCGTTCATAGGTATACGCACAGCTTGTGTAGAACGCGTCGTACTGAATCCATGTCGATTTCACTGTTGAGCCTTTCACATTCAATTATAATGTCATGCATATTATATGAAAGTTTGAATTGAATTTATAATGAAACATTTATCCTAATTTGAGTGATGATGCATAACCTTTGACAAACTAACTATCTGTCCTGACTCATCTTTCTCGAATGATTGTTTTTCCGGAGACTATGAACCGTCGATCGACGCAATAGTTAATTTGTTGGACAAATCAGGCCAATAGAAACATAACCTACCCGACTAATACTTCACACTACTCATTTTATCATGAAACATTTCTCTACAACTAATCAACAATATGGTGTTATACAGCATGTTCATGAATGTCAAGTAAATGCTACTCTATGACATTGTCTAAGTATGTCAAAAGATGCAAATACATTAGTCTTCCATCATCTTTACTATCGACATAATATTCGATTTTTGAGATAGAAAATACTTTCATGTGCATCAGATGTGTTATAAGACCGAGTTTTTTGTGATAAATGCAATCATCCTGGAGAATAAGACACTTGATTTGAGGGATGTGAGGCTTGAGACTTTCGTAATGAACATAGTAGAGGGAGAAAACATGACTCAGAAACAATTGACGCGCTCATGTAGACAGGTGTCAATGTGGAATCTAAGCCTTTCAAAGGCTACACATTAACAGTTCGGAAAGTTAGTGATGAGCAATCATTGCTGAATACGGTACCTTCCGCAATGATGTTTGGTTATCATAATAATACTTAATATGTCATCGTTGCGGATACGTTAACTCTCATGCTTCGATGTGACCGCTCTATACTTCAGGTACTGAAAATGCGCATACTTTTGCGATTACAACAGATAAACTGAGTTCTTATTTGCTTATGAATGCGTTTGAAAGATAAGGCAATGAGAATCACATGATCGTACGTCTGGTTTTGTTTTAGTATACTATACGTGTTGATGGCGGATTCAGTCAGTCGTATGAAAACCCTTTTGCCGATTTCAATACTTTTATTGCCAATCCATCGTAAGAATCAGCTTAAGATTAATCAACTTCCGCATAAGAAATCCATTCGATTTTTGTGAATTAGGATTCTGGATAATAATGAGGAAATGTGATGAAGCAATAACCTTTGTTTTCCTTATTGGCCGTTGCTTTCTTTCTGACTAAATGTTCTGACCAACCATTTTATAGAAGTTGTGACGTTATTTTGCAATGGTCTCTGTCCGTGAACCATAGTGTAACTTTTTATTCAGTATAGCTATCAATGACCGAAATGCATTAGTATTCAGTATAGAAACTCAGAATTTTCAATTTTTTCTCATTTTTTGAATAGGAAGCATCCTTGACAAAAGCCAATTGGTTGGGGGATCCCATGTCTTGAGGTTAAGGAGAGCAGTTTTTCTTTTCGCGGTTGCTTTCGTAGTTCACCGACCGATCATATCGCATGAAAGTGTTCGGTCGGTGACCTACGAAAGCGCTCCGAGAAAAGATAATTGTTTTATCATCATTAAAACTTAGGATCCCTTTAACCAAATCAGAAATTTTACAATGTTCAGTGGCAGTAATCTTAGTTGTACTTAAATGAGTTTAGACTTTTAGATAACAGAATATTGAGAGCGACACGACGCTGTGATAAGTAACGCTGAAAATATACGCGAAACAAATTTATTGGTTGCTTAAGGATGGTCAAAGAAACATAATCATTTTTTCGGGAAATTTTTTGACCTCTTTCGAAATTCTTCCTGTACACAAATGACGTTCAATGGCTGTTGGTTTTGTTATATTGCTTACGAATGAAGAGTATTGAAAAGTAATTTTCATTGCTTTTGGCAACAGCGCGAATGGTGATGGAGAGCGTGGTGGATCAACGGATTTCTCTAGGGTTGAATGACCGGTACTGCATTTATGAATTACAAGTGTATACAAGAAACTGCAACATACATTATTCACGTTTTAAGAAATGAGGGATTACTGTATGAGGCCATCGACAGTAGAAGAGTGAGAGGCAATCTGAGTATCGCAGTGAGGGATGCTGCTAGGAAGAAGCTATTTACAGAAGGCGCTGAATGAGGAGAGATGAATGAAGAAAGCTCACTGGTACATTGCAGGACCTGTTGGAATCGGGTCGGTCTTTCGTGCCCGGACCTGCCTTTCGAATGGCGAGTCTCTAGTTCTCATAGGATCATAGACTATCGCTGGATTCAGGTCCAGAGCTCAAAGATCATAGGTGAAGACATGTGAGCATGTTTTCCGTGATCCTCTACCTTTCACATCAAGCTGAAAGGATCTCTTCGTCCAATGACATCTTCTCAGAATGTGCTGATGCCACAACCTTCCGAAAGACACCGGGAATGGTTACCAGGCTCATCTTCCTCAGCTCTTAACTCATGAGTCCTTCGATCAGTCCAACAACACACGTTCTTCTCGTCACTGCTCCTCTTGTTCTTCTCATGCCGATGATATGATCGCCTTTAACTGCCCACGTTTCACTTGCGTACATAATCACGCAGTGGACATACATCTGACCTATAATTTTCAAACTCGGGCTTCTGATATCAGGGAAGATGTAAGTTCGTGGAACCTCCTCAACTCCACATCTTAATCTCACCGTTACAGCATGTCGGATCTACCGGGACAGATCAACACATCACTGAAGTGAGAGAATGACTCAACTGAGCCTTACCTTTTACCACTCTCACGCAACTTTTGTCCAGAAGAACTTGTGCACGTGAAGTGAGGCGCAGCCGTGTTCAAACTTTCTTTCACATTACTACATCTTTTGCGAATCCGGTGGTCCGGTGGTTTGACGGAATCCGCACTTACTCCTTGTCTACAAACTCAGCATAGTCGCTCTCCAGACTATGTTTGAGGCAACTTTCATACCAGAAATCATGGTGTATTGAATCATAATAAACTTTTGCCACGAGATAGACCCACTTTAAAAATTGACATTGTTGAGGTCTGATTTAAGGCTACTTCCAATGTGACCGGTAGGCAGAACACCAGGTAAGAACAATATCATGTCAATGAATCAATACCTACATAGCAATTTTAACCACAAACGGATTTTTAGATAAGTTCAAAGTAATTTATTTATCAATAATAATTCGTTACATGTTTAATATAGAAAATGAAATATATTGAGCACAATTAAATATTTTTTATTGAAACTTGGTGACACTGATCTCCAACTTCATGCAGATGTGCACTTAGTCTTATTGATTTATTTCATTTTCGATCTGATTTTCTTTATTTGCACAGGCACCAAAATCAATTTTGTTCTCCACGATATCCACAAAATTCACACTACATGCGTAATTCCTCATTCGTCAGCTGAGACGAACGCAACGTCTTGTTTGTCAGCAATTCTCACTTGGATACTTCAGGAATATGCTTATCAATAATCTATTTGAAGTTCTTCGATTTTTTTGTCAATTTTGCTTAAGATGCGATGTCTTGTTTCATCAAGTTATCAAACAAGCTCTCAACTTTTTAGGCAGACGCGGCTTGGTTTAGGAGATTTAATGTCAATAGTCGGAGCAAAGCGACTCAATCTGCTGAGGACTTCGATAATCTAGGTTTAACATTTATCAGCCATGCATCGTAAATATTGTGTCATCAGAATTATTAGAATGACTGCTCCAACTACAATTATTTCAAGGCATGGCAGGTAGCAGAAAAGCAGTCATCAAAAGGAGCGCATGAAGCACTTCAGATGTGCCCCTTATTAAATCACGAAGAGTAAAGAACAGCCAGTGAAGGCAAACATCGAGCCATGCCCCTAACTTATGTCCAATTTTAAATATCGAGGAGCGCACATTGGTTAATTATTGACGCCGCTTATTAGGAACACACGTCAATATGCTCCCGACATGTCTTTTTTTATAAACAACGCTATTATATTCATATAATCAACTCTTGCATGTCCCGAACTGGTTATATAGCGACACTGAATAATTAATCCTGTATCCAAAACATTTTGCTAAATTTATGAATCCATTTCTGATTTTCTCAGATAAGTGAATTTCTGCAAAATTTGTTTGTGTTTCCTGTTCTTGACACGTTAAACCTAGCTTTGGTTTAAAGATACATGTATATCAGAATCATTCAACATGACATTTATCGACACGTGCATAAGACGATGCTTTTCGTAAAGTCAACTGATCTCTATTTTGTACGTTTGTGTGACGCACAATGAATGACAGTCTGTTTACTTGTAGTCTGGTCAACCTCAGTTTGAGGAGCCTGATCATACGGTAGATGTCACAGCTCCCGATCTGAGACACGGTTATCCTGATGTTGATCCATCATTTGAAGCGCCCCAGGTCCAACCGTTGACAGTGACAAGTGAGATGGCACCTCCATTAGATCATGATATCGACGTTGGACGACCTGAATTTGAACCAGTGCATGTCAATGGAGATACGGGATACACTGGGAACTTGCAAGTACATGGAGACACTCCAATGATGCCAGGAGACATGGGCATGATGCCTGGTGAACCGGTAGATGGACAGATGATGTACTCCATCAATGATCCTCAAATACCCCAAATGGATGGTCCAAATGTAAGTAATCTCAACCTTACTACACTAACACTCAATTATAATTCTCGTAATAATTTTTGACAATTACTTGTTGATTTTTGAAGGTTGAACTACGTGGCCAATTTCAGTGAAGCAATACTACTGACTCTTCTATAATATCCCCGCCATTATCAAGTAGCGTTTTTACAATCTCATTCACATGCATTGGCAAGTCAATGGATTGATATGTGAATAAGAATGTCTTCAGGAACGACTTGGTCAAAGCTTACTCGATCATTCATTGCCATGCATCAATGATGTGTCTAGCTTAAGAAGTCTGCATGATACTTCAACCAACGGTTCGATTCCTACAGAATCGCATTCAAGACTTCGAATTTAAACAATAGACAATGAATGGTGATGAAAATTTGATTGGTCTCGTCAGTTGTGTACATACGAATTGCTTCGATTTCCCAAAATATACTTAGTGATTAGAAATGGGAGAAGGGAGCGCAAAAGCCGCATTCCAACGCAACAAGAGATAACATATCCTGGTAGACGAATACTGACTTGGTATTCGTTCCGGGTTCGCCAATTACCTTATAATCTGATCAGACCAATTCAAATGCTAACTGTCCGAATATTTTCTGATTTATTCATCCTATGCAACCTTGTTAATCGCAATGAAGTAGCTGTTTGGTGTTAAAGCAAAATTTGAAAGAAAAAGCTGGTGGTTGCTGCCTTGGAGTTGTTATGGTTGCTTTTTATTTGACTGATCTGGTGTTGGATAGCAGTATTTTTAAAGCTAATCGGGTCTACGCGTTTGAGTCATTTATTGAAGCGCTTAAAGTCGACAGACTGTCCCTTAGATGATGTAATTTTTTCATCAAAATATTAAGCCTATATTGAGAACTTTGAAAGTGATTCATTTTACGGATAAAGAAAAAGTTTGACGTGGACTCATTAAATTGCAAGGTACATATATGGTGAGAGTTTTATTTGCTATGTACATTGCATGTTAGTGGGAATGAGCGCGCATTATTTGTAGAAATGGTTGGTTATAAGGAGCTCTGTTGTCTTATGGGGCAAGTTGTTTTATTAGGACTTCTGAGAACATTCATCTAAAGTTTCCATGAAACATGTGAAAAAATCGATAATGTGCATTCCTTTCTTCATCAGGAAACATTTCAGCAGAATTTTTCATTCCATATTTCCTCTTCGCATTACATTCTCGGTGACAGAGATGCAATAGGGTTAAGATAATGCAATATAGAAAGGAAATGGATCCATGTATGTTAGTAGGGCAGTTCACTTGTCAAGGCAGCCTCGGTGATGACTCCATTTGTATAAAGTCGTGGTTCATGTCATTTTCCGTCCGTAGAAGCGCAAAGGATCATCGCGAATTCGTCACATCTCTTGTATGATTTCGTGCTGTGCTAGTAGACCAACATCTACATGCGTCTGAGGTAGTAGAATGGCTGTTAGTAAATGGCCGTACTTTTGTGCGCGCACAGAAGACCTAGGGTTCAAATCTGACATTTTGGGGAAGCAACGCACCAACGCTCTCGCTTAGCCTACTAACCCCAACCTGGTGAGAGTTGCAAGTTCTTGGACACTGCTCCCACTCAATCTTGCTAGCAGCATGGCTTCGTGCATGGTAGTGGCCGGTGAACTGAAAAACATGGGCAAGAATCACTTCACCAGAAATAAATGCAATCACCGATGTGATAAATCAACCAGTTCCTGATGATATGCGGTATAGAAAACATTATAGTTTAGAATTGCAATTTTCCAAGTTTAAACAGATTCCCAATAATTCTCGTGATGTAACAAAAAGTAGTTACCTGTAATATTCAACTTACACTTTCAAATCAGTTATTTCGAATTGATTTTCGTGGCATAAAGTTGAATTAAGATTGAAAGTGCTAGGACTATTCCCACACGTCTTTGATGAAGCTAAGTCGTAGTTAAATTAAGGAAATTAAATGAAGTTGTATACATCATATCAGAACAAGTTCTTCTCCATAAGTGAGAATATGATTCGACGTAATGTTCTCTATTTTATATCATCTTCGATTATCGAGGTGGCCTTTGGCTAATTTGTATCATGTTTTTGCTTTTATTACGCTTGCTTCCAGTCATACGGTCAACCACCACCACCAAAACAGAAAGGAGGAATATCGAAGTTATTTAGCTTCCGCAAGAGCATGGGGAAAGGCAAGAAGAAGAAACCAGAGCCTGAACTTCAGGTATCAGGACCTATTGTCAGCGGGCCTAATAATGAAATTCCGGGAAGTATGCCATACGGTCAGTCCCCGATCATTGGATCCCCTGATTCAACAATCAGAAGTGGTGGAATGCAGCAAGATCCATGGCAATCTAATCCTCAGCTATTCAATCCAAACATCGATACTCTTGATCCACAGGTAAATCCCAAAAGGCAGGTTACGTTGATATGATTATAGTATTATGCCGTAATTGTATCCTCACTGCCAAAAATGAACTGCGTTCAACTTGAGGTTTGCGTGATTTTCTCTTAGTGTCAATTTTTCCGTTGAGCTGTAGGTTGATGTTGACAGCTTTACGTCCTGACTTCATCTTCTCATAATGTCTTACGGTCCGACGGCAATGTCTCCTCTCATGCCCTCAATCCTCTTCTAGTTGTCATTCCTGGTGGTTCGCTTTCTTTAGCTAATACCATCTCTAACATCACATCAACATAGTCTCGTTTTACCTATACTCTTTGGCAAGTTTCTAATACTCCATCTTTCTCCAGTCTCCTGAGTTCTACCACTCACTCGATCACAGCATCTTCCTTTCTGATCGCTCTGAATCTTTATTTTTATGGTAGCCTACACGTCACCTTACTGCAATTGCTTCGGATACATGTGCCGAATACTCGTCCCTGCATCCACAGAACCATAGCTCTAAATTTCTAAATACCATTTTAATCATTCTTTCATGGATTTGATTATCTTTGTGGCGCAGTGGTTGAAAGCTTATTCTGGCAAGTTTCGGTCTAGAGGTCGAGCCCTGAAAGTGTCATTGGAAGTTGACAGGAATGGTCTCCGCCATCCTGGCTATAAGGATCACAACGCTCCATCTTAAGTCTGAATGTGTCAGCACTGAGCACATTCCAAGCCCCAGTGGGATAGCGACATAAAGCTTCATTGGATTTGATTTTTCGTCTTTTTACTGGACATCTGGTGTTTCTCCGAGTTAGCTGTGAAGGCACTTCATCCAGGGATCCCTGACTTCATCTTATAAACCCGCGCCCACTTTCCCAAACGTATTTCTTATAGAGAGACAATCACATCCCTATATTTATCGCTACTCTTGTTTTCACAGAACCAACACATAAACCTCATGTTGAACGCCGGGGATGATTTCTATCATTTAATATAACCAAGGAATCAAATTTCTCTCAAGACTGTAAGATGTAAGATGGCAAAAGCAGAATTGGATGCGCATCAGAATTTTTGTAGTTTGCTCTTCAAACAACACAATTTTTATCACTCTGGCGATGTGACAAAGGTGTAATATTGAATCATAAAGCCATCACAAAATGTAACAATAGTGGATGTACTGTACAAATTTAACTTGAAAGATAATTTCATCTCAAGGTTTAATATCATCCTAGGCAGTATAGTATAATTAATGATAGTTGCTCTTATTCTTGCACTTGTTTCTAAATGTTAGCTTGCCAAGGCATTGCTGCTTTTTTATCAAACAGTTAAAAACGGTTGAATAAAACGTACTGAGTTGTATAAATATTGTGCTATGTTTATCTTTCAAAAAGGTGAATTATTATTTGTAGCTTGTTTCTAACTTTACAAAACTGTGATTGGTTGCAAAAAACTTATGTTGCTTGCTTTACTTTGTGAAATTAGAAATTTGGTTTTGGGTATGAATTAAAACAAGAGCTTTCAGAGACCTATCCTCGAAAAGCGCTGGATATTTTTTATAATAAATATGTAATATTGAGTAAAAATTCATAATGCTACTTGTTTGTTTTATGGTCTCCGTGTCTCAATGGTTAGGTGTTTGACTTTGAGATCTGATTGTGTGACCAGTCTCCGAGAATGTCATGGAAGCATGCGGGCTATGAATATTACAGCGATCCAGCGAAGTCTGATTGTATTAGTACCGTTCAAGCCCCTTAGGACCTCCATTCATCAGTTTATAATTCGGTACAAAACATAAAATGCATGTATATATATATATATTTAATGATTGTAATATCAATCAGAAAATGTGGTAGCTAATTTTAATGTGCCAGAAAATTATGGAGATGATACTGGTCTCTTTTTTGTGAATGGTTTCCCTTATTTAAGTGCCTTAGTGTCTACTAATAGTAATGTTATACGCTTAAATTCGTTTAATATATTTCGAAGGGAAATTATGAGTCGAGTCAATTTCAGCGACGACCAGCAGGGAAGCAAGTAAATATATATCCTACGCCGGTAAGACTTTCATTTTCATTTGAGTGATATTTAATTTATGCACCCATTTTTACGACTTGCATGTGGTGAAATGTAATTCATCAATGGTTGGTATTATTGAAAGTGGGATATTATTAAAGATTGACATAAGTGCTTTCTCCATTTTACGACTCTGAGGAACTAACTGGTCTGTCGATGGTGTCTTATCCATGGTCTTCGTGTCTTATCTGATCTTATCCATGGTATATTGGATTAATGTTCTTCGATTCTTCAGGAAGCTCTTATATATGTTTTAATTCATGTGTTAACATGTCTTTACACGCACGGTAAATGACTTGCGCATTATTTTCTCATTATTTCTCACCTAGCTGTTACAGTGCTCAACATGCTGTATCTGTTTGATTATTTTGGAAAGAACAACGAATGTTTGTGTGTTTTGATTCTGATTTTTGAAATGCGCATCAAACTTGATGACATTACAAAATTCGATTTGATTGAGGTGATATCTCTACTTCACTTACAATGGGTTTCATTCTATGTCCAAAATTTTATTAGTCAAGTTATTTCAGTGCGAATTATTCGTTTTGATAATTATAATTTTGAGTCGCACCTAGTTCCATTTCATTTTGTATGTGAACCTCTTTTGTGCATTGCACATTTCTAGAATCAGGCTGACTGTCGAATTTATAGATGAAGTTTTCATCGATGTTTGTAGGTCTTACCAATCGTTAGTGTATAATGATCGGTTGAACAATGTAATCCTACCATGTCAGGCCAGAAGCAAAAGTACAATCTTAGGAATGCTGGTATTAATTCATTTAGATTATTGTTAGTCTTGCTAGTTGACTACTGATCAGATTTGTTGAAGGATAATGGTGCACCGGATTTCAAACCCATACGGAATTCCGGTCGGAGAAGGATTTGTGTTTTATCTGGTACCGTTATTCTAACCATAAAAATGTTATCAGCAGTAAAATTGATCTGTCACATTTCATCTTGTGACGACAGTCCAATGTTCCTACCAAGTACCATTAATTTCTGATGGCCTTCTAGAGAAGCAGATAACATAACTATGAAGAGCACTTTGCTTAAACAAATAGATAGACTGCTGTCTGAGGTTTGTTAATTGTACTAATTGCAATTACAAGTACGCTATTGCGGACTCGATAGACTGTTTGGAGGTAGCATTCGATAACTAGAAAACGTTCTGGAAAACTAAGGTCTCAAAGTAAATATCAAGGACACAAAAGTGATGAGAGCAAGTGGTGGACAAGAAACTGTTGATGAAGAAGACAAGCATGCTTTAAGCGTGTAATAAGAAATTCCGCGAGATGTTATTCATGTCGAAAATGGGCGCATGCCAGGTGCGCAGGAGAAAATAGATTTACGAAGACCGAAGGAGATGGATTTGTCTGCAATTCGTGCCAGCGAAGTGACGGGGAAGAAGGCAAGATGATGAACAACACGAAGGAGGAGTATGTGAAGGCTGTTGAGAAGGTGGATCAGTTTCGCTGTCTCGGTGTGACACAATCAATAAAGGTGAATGCGATATGTTAATTGACAGAAGATGAGTTGAGAGAAGATTAATCAACTCTCATCGGTACTAAGTGGAAAACGCTTTACTAACAGACTGAAAGGAAGACTCTACAAAGCATGTATCCGGCCATTCATTACTTGCTGCTCAGAGACTTGGAATATAAAATCTACAGAAGAGGGTGACCTCCGATAGCAGAAAGATCCATGATGTTCTTCAAAGCCGGGTCTTGGCCCAACTTGGGACTGTTTCTTGGGCGGTGAAGGAGCTTTTATGCAGGACAGTGCAAATGTGGAGGAATTTGATCGGGTCCGGGTCGACGATTCCCGACTAGCTCCAACTCTTTAGAGGACACAATCGTGAAAACCATGACTTAGGTGAATTATGGTGATCAAAATTATTATTACATTATTTTCAAAATAGTGACTTGATAAATAAGTGGTATTTCATGAATACAGAATGTGATTCATAAGCTCCTTCGTGTGTAGTGCTCCTAATTATTAAACAGTTAAGTGGTTTCTAGATTCATTGCTATTGCTGAGAATTTTAAATTGCGATAGAAATTACGGACCTCTCTGTGTGATATGCTAACAATGCTGGTTAAGTTGAATAACAGACTTAGTGGGTCGCATGACTGAAGTCTCAACTGTTGGTCTCCTCTGAATGGCTGTTATTGTTTCGGTTACTTGGACAGACAATTATGTGATGAATTAACGCTTATGCCATGAAATTATGGATTTCACTTTACGCACGTTGTGAGTGATTTGAGCGGTGCGTGTTTTTACTCAAACATACGCCGCTGGTGAAATGTGAGGAAGTTTATCGTTAACTGTAAAGCAGACAATTGAAATGTACATGTACACACTGTATAATGAAATGTTTGAAACAAATATTTCATACATGATTTCAAGAAAATTTCTCATTAAGATATTCTTACACAATTGACTTATCTAAAACCCAGCAAGATTAATCAGGGAAAATGTGAAGAAAGATCAACCTGATCAGACAGCGACAGATCATTGTCAAATGTGGAAATGTGAAGGTACCGCCTATTGAAATTGATTTATACACAAATCAATGTAATTAGCGCTATAAAACATAAATCCATGCAATGACTTCAAAAACATACTATTTGATGTAAAGTTTTCATTCTATCTGTCTATTTGTCAGATGGGACCTCGCGGAACGTTGGACCAACAGCCTCAACTTGGTGGACGTGGTGGCAAACAAGGCAAGAAATTGCCATCCAATCGTCCAATTCCAACTAATCGAGCTCGTGTCATCTTGTTGGATGGTGAAGAAATTGAAATTGATGTCGACAAAAAAGGAAACGGCCGTGAACTCGTCGAACGAGTTTGTGAAAATTTGAGCATTGTGGAGAGAGATTATTTCGGACTCACATTCTTCAACAGAAAGGAGCAGACATGGTTTTGGTTGGATGTCGACAAGAAAGTGAACAAGCAGTTGAAACGTAGGTATCTTTTTCGGAATAAGAATCTGACTACTTTCACTTTTCCTTTTTGTTATGCCTTTCCTAATTTGATCGGAGGCGGAATAAGTAGTCTTCGACAGAGAAAGTAGATAGCATGGCTTCATCGGTCGACTGCAGATTCATGCACGCCAGGAAGTATTTCATGACCGTTGTATTTTGGGGAGACAGACCACTCCACAATTCCTTCTGTCTGCTTCCTTCATCCTTCTCTTTCTTCAGCTGTCATAGGACGTGTCTCACTTCCGCAAGTCATGCAGGCTCTGACGCACAAGTCATAGATATTTCCTTTCATCCAGTATGGAGTAGCACCACTTGTCAGGATAAGTGATAGCTCTCGGAATTTCTTCCACCCCGATTGGAATTGCTCAGTCACAGCTGCCTTCGTCCCACCTATGTTGTCCAAACAATGAAGTAGCTCCTACATCAATGAGTCCAGCACGGCTCACAAGAAGCGGGTAGCAGCATCACACTTGACTTGTTCCGAAGTCAACTATGTAATTGGGCTTCTGTCTCTCAGAACTGGTATATTACTTACTTCTTACTTCCTCGTTTTGCGTCTCTTCTTCCCGGTTCCGGGCTGGACGTAGATGCGATGACCCGTTTCCATCTCGAACGATCTAGAGCAATGTCTTCCGACACCTCCAGAGACTCCAGATCTTCATGGATACAGGCTTGCCAAGTCTTCTTAGGTCTACCAGGTGGACGGCAACCATCGACTGACAAGTTGTAGACTTCATTAATGACGTCACCATTGGCTCTTCTTACGTGGCCAAACCAGCGCAGACGTCTTTGCCGCAGGCGGACTGGAAGTTCGGGCAAACCACAGCGTCTCGCTACTTCTTCGCTTGTAACTTTGTCTTTCAACCTGACCTTTGCCATGTACCTCAGCATTCGTCTGTCAGTACTTCTCAGAAGTTCAACCAGCCTTAGGCTGAGGGGCCACGTTTCTGCGCCGTAGATGAGAACTGATCTTACACACATCTCATACACATGGGCTCTACACTTCAATGGGATGCCTTTGTTGGTAAGAAGACTGGCCAATTCTCTCCATTTCGTCCATGAAGCCGCGATGCGAGTCCGAACCGCTCCTTCTGCGCTTGCCTCTGAGTCCACGACATCTCCGAGGTAACAAAAATCTTGGACCTCTTGTAGGACGATCCCATTCACATTAAGTGAATCATCCTCAGGCGAGTTGGGAACATCCGCGCACTTCGGACATCGGAAGCCTGTATCACCGGAAAATTTCACACATGCGAAGTTCCAATCCCCCACATACAGTGATGATAATTTTTAAAAACTGAATATACATTCTACCGCAGAATATCATTACCTATTTCCTTACATCCATCCGCAATGTTGACGGTAATTTGTGATATATTAATAAAGTTTTTGAAGAAAATTGTCGATCTTAAAGTGTCTATAGGTCGCAATCGGGAGCTGTTCTCCGGGCAATCCTGTTAGACTTCACATCCGTGGTAACGTTTTCCTACTACCTTTTGTACAAAACTGCATAGTAGATAAGGCTGTGATCTTATTCACAATTATTTACAAATCTCTTAGCAGACACGATATTGCTTAGCAACGATCGAAATGGGGAGCTTTCATTGTTCGGTTAGTTGAATAACATTCAGCCTCTTCTAGATGAAGAATCATTCATGTTTCATGACGGAAGTTCTTCATTCTTGCCGTGACTCACGTCTGATCGTGGAGGCAAATACACAGCATGAGTTCTTTTAATGGTCTTGTTTGATCTGCTGCGTATGCTCTGATCATGTCTTACGGGAAATTTTAATTTTCCTGTAAAATTTTATTCTGTTCAATCCTGATCGGATTCTGAATTTTCTACAGTTTAACAAATTTCCGTGCGGTAATTACAGCTTCCATTATCATCGATTTCACTTATTCAACAGTTTTTCTCTCCTGACTCTGGTCACTATAAGATATGTAGCAGGGAGAAATATATTTTTATCACTGGATGTAAAATCAAATTTGCATCGCAACTTCGTATACTTGCATCATAGTTTTTCAAAAGTTAATGAAAAAAAAGTTTATTAGTAAAATATATCAGAATATGCCGGCATCTCGAAGTCATTCTAAATTCAATTGAGCGCCGATCATCAGGATTTGATCTGATCATGAATTTTTATACATCGCTGGACATCGATGGAACTTGTAAAATTGGAAGAATTTAATGCTTCAATTGATAAAGAACTTGCTCTAAAATACTCGCAATTTTTCCATCAATTAAAAATTTAATTAAGTAATTAATTTAATTAATCAATTAAAAGAAAAAAAGGTAACTCCCCTTATTTGTAAGTTCGAATTTTTATTAAAGTCAGTACAAGTGTGGTGTCCGTGGCACAGTGGTTACGTACTTGGACTAGCGATCTCATGGTCCAGAGGTCGAACCCGGAAAGTGTCATTGGAAGTCGGCAGGAAGGGCATCCGGACTACAAAGCACCACAACGCTCCAAACAAAGTCTGACTTAAGTCAGCACCGTCCAAGGCCCCAGTAGGGGTAAAAAGTGACGTAAAAAAACAAGCAAAGACAATACTTTGGCGCCCTGCGCCTTCAAGGGTCGATAGAACTAGAGTGGTCCACCTAGGTGGTCTTACGCATTTTGAAAATGTCTACTTACCATGTTGGGTATTTACAAGGGTTTCAAAGCAATTAAAATCATGAAACTAATTCGCAGGAATTGAAAAGTATAGGGAATTTTGGAAATGAGTGTCCAAACAGTGTAATTGGTAATCAAATACCAAGATCAATTAGATGACAACCTTTGAAGTTGTAATTCCGCAACCACGGAATCACCCAAATGTTCTTTCGAAGTTGTCTTCGGTATAATCTCTTAAGATCTTCAAATTCACGTGTTAGGCTTCGTCACACGTAGTCACACTTATAAGGACTCCTCATTGTTCGGCTCAATTGCATAGTGAGTGCATTTTGAGATAAGAGCTTTTGTATGTCAGTGATAATGGCGTTCAATTACGCATTCAATTTCACTAATACCTCGATGTAATGCAACTTTTAATTGTCACTTGAATTAGGTAATTCATTCGATAATGAGACAGGTTGGATGCATATGCAATGTACATGACTTGAACTGTAAAATGTGAAAAATAGCTTCTGCCCGGCATTTCTCTTATATACGTGTTAATGCTATCTTGCTGCCATGCAATGTACCTATATGATCGATTATCTTGAAATAGATAGTCAATTACATTACGACTAATCGAATTACGTCAATCCAAGTAGAATGCTTCTCCATGCTCTATTTCACAATGGATCTGGTACACTTCTTCGACAAGTTGATGTCTATGTTTTCGGACATTTGTTCGACAGAAAACTTCTTCGACACAGACACTTCTTCGACAAGACATTTGTTCGACACGAACACTTCTTCGACAAGTTCTGCATGAATAATGCTTTATCTAGCATTGATCGATCGGAAATATCTTGCATCAATGATTCTACATGTATACTTTATATGTGGCCAAACCAGGTCAGTTTATCACAGCACCATAGCTGGATTACTATATATATTTTACTATATATATAATTTTAGGTACTGGCTATCTTTCGTCTTTAGGGTAATATCTTAAATTACAAATACGCTTCTAGTTCAATCTATGCGATGCAAGAATTATATTTTTTTAGAAAGGAAAAAAATTAATTTAAGACAAAAAGTATAAAAAAATGCAAATTCTCAAAAAATACACAACCTGAAAAAGAAAAAGACTATAATTGCTTAATAACGAACAAACATCGTGTCGAAGAAGTGTCCGTGTCGAACAAATGTCGTGTCGAAGAAGTGTCCGTGTCGAACAAATGTCGTGTCGAAGAAGTGTTCGTGTCGAACAAATGTCGTGTCGAAGAAGTGTTCGTGTCGAACAAATGTCGTGTCGAAGAAGTGTCCGTGTCGAAGAAGTGTTCGTGTCGAACAAATGTCGTGTCGAAGAAGTGTTCGAAAATTTGTCGAACAAATGTTCGTGTACCTTCACAATGCAAAGATCTTAGCAGTTTGAAGCATTTTGTCATGCCAGAATTTCAATTTGATATTTTTTCTTAGTTTCTTGAAGTCTAATTGGCTATAAAGTCATCTTCCCGTTACTAAAACTATATTTATGTTTCCTTCCCTCAGACTTGATTTGTTTTCAGCAGCACTAGACAGCTGGTAAAATGGAGGGAGCTATCCCTTATCTTATAGATCAAGAGTTAATTGAGAATGAGATGTTTGAATTATCGAGAAGTATTCGAATCGAATCTAATCCGATGCTCTCGAAGCAATTGATGTTGATGTCAACATGAAGTAGTTCAACGTTAGCTGATATATTTCATGCGTGTTATGATAAGTAGACGACAGATTCGAAGTAATAGTAAATTAAACTGAAATTATATTTATTCTAATCGCATTTAATATGACATTCCCAAGACTTCTATAATCTTCTGTGTTTCTATTCCTTTCAGATGACGAGTGGTTGTTTAACTTCCAAGTAAAATTCTATCCTCCCGAGCCTGCTTTGATTCAAGAAGAGATTACACGATATCAACTCACTTTACAAGTTCGTCAAGACATTTTCACTGGAAAGTGAGTTTACAAACTTAAAAATTCCAATTTTTAATATTATCCTTTTCTTATTGAGGACTCCTATGTTTGTCTAAAGACAAAAGCAAATATAAGCTTTTGTCATACTATGCATCTCTACTTAATGATCATGCAGGCCAGCATGATAGAGCAGCAGGCGATATGTAGGCTAATCCGATACTCCACGTAAACAGAAAATGTCATCTAACACCTTACTTAAGCACTCAAGTGCTGTATTGCAATTATGTATTTATCTGAGCAATTGGAATGAGGACTAATTCTATCTCCTCAACAAAAGTTGAAAGTGGATGGAGTTTCTGTGATTGAAATGTATCGATTGACGTTCTTCGCCCATCGATAATGCATTGACAAGTATACACCGGCGTTACATTCTGTAGATTTAGCTGCAATTAATCATAATGTGTATTTTAATTTCACATCCATGAGATTAAGAACAGTCAGACCTATCAACATCACTCAATATCTATGAATACAACAGCGATACTACAATCACATTCTATCAAAAATTTAAAAGGTTTATTGCCGAATATTTGGACAAGTTCATAAAAAGGAGGCATACAAAATATAAAATTTGTTCGAACCTTAAATCACAAGCTAAAAGTAAATCGATGTTTGTTAATTAATGAAATGGAGGGAGAGGATAAAACCATAAACTATCTTTGCCAATGCTTATATACATGAGCAAACATGATTTGTGTGGGTCTACATTTCAAAAGACGTGCTTTCGGCTAAATATCTCTCTTCTATTATTCATGAAGAAGACTGATTGAGCATGCATGCACATAGATACAGTGATGTATGAGTGAAAGTCATCATAGGTAGACAAAATTTTCTTATCTGTCTTTTTTCATCAGGTTGCCGTGTTCCTGGGTGACTCAAGCTTTGCTGGGCTCGTTTTTGGTCCAATCCGAGTTGGGAGATTACGATCCTGATGACCACATCGGCATTGATTATGTCCGTCAATTGGAATTCGTCCGTGGACAGAACGATCAGCTTTTAGCCAAAGTGGTGGAATTGCATAAAAATCATAAGTGAGTCGCAATAAATTGATAAGTTTTTCTGGTGTTATAAGAATCATCTGAATGCTTTCAGGGGCATGAGTCCGGATCAAGCAGATTTGAAATATCTGGAGACAGCAAAACGTTTGGAACAATATGGATATGATCTGCATCCTGCTCGGGTAAGTCGACAACAATTATTTAGGATTAATATTTTCGCTCTATGAAATCTCTACAGTAGGTCAGATGCATGAAACGCTAAATTCATGATGACATTCATTTGATCAGAAGAGCAATTGCATATGATTATCAGTTTGTCTACTTTGATTGGCCGTGATAGAAAGTCATACGTAGTTGAAGAATCCTAGACCAACAGGACGTCACCATTAATTTCATTGATTTTTTCGAAACATTGATCGATGGCGAGAATTTTTTGTTTCCAGCTTGATTTCCATATTAGGCCTACTTCCGAACTCATCGGTCGAATGCCAATTCACGTTGCATTAATTTTTTTTTAATCTCTTGGAAACTTATTTATTTATTATTTCGCACGAATTTCACACGCATTCAGAGACTCCGTGTGTGTAAGTCATTTGGCCTCATGCGATTCATCAAATGAAGTTTATGCAGAGTACCTCTCTTTAGGTAGTGAATAGATTAAAAAATGTCCGAACTGCCAAATATCTGTAATGAGGACATTATTTAGAGATTAAAGCATCTAGCATTTAGATACTTAAGCGATCCTTATAGATCTAATCATTATTATAATGCAGAATGGAAATCAGTTGACACTGATGCTCTGTACTTCTCAATTTTTATGATTCGTTCACTGTCCTCATTTGTACTTTCTTGGCTGCCCGCATAGTAATTCTTTTTCAGTGTGTACATTCACATTCCATCTGAACCACAAGTGACAACCAGCATTTTCAGTACCTGATTTTCATTAATTTGTTGGAGATATTTAAAATTTATGTTTATCGATCACTGTGATTGTATGACATACTATAATGGAAGCATGCACGAAATATGATTTTGTAGTATGCTCCATTTTCTTTTCTTGGCAATTCAATATACTGGAAATAAATTCACACGCAGCGAGCCTAGCTTTTATAAATAATGTTGATTTCAATGAATCTTTATGAGGAGTTTTCTGTTTCCTGACATTTTCTACTTTCATATTAGGTATACGATTTATGTTTGTTTACTATGTCATGAAAATACATATCTGAACAATATTCTTTTATAATGTTCTCGTAGTTACGTACTCGAGTAATGAGCTCGGGAAATAGCCCTTCAATGTTTTTAGTTATTACTGCTTAGTAAATCGTTCGCAGCGAGTGCAGACGTTGTTGCAGTTTCCATCCAATGCTCTCGGGTAGATGAAGCACCTCCTGGAATTCACATTTTGTTGATTGATTGTTCATGTAGAAATTGAATGAAGCAATCGGAGGAACGAGGTTTGACAGAGGAGCTGTATTCATTGTTCACACACAAGATTTCAGTCCTGGCGCTGCAGTGCGACAGTGCAATGTCAAGATTGCGTGACATCTATCGTTTATGCTTATTCGTCGAGTCTGATGTAACATTCCTGTGCAAGTTCTAATGCTCATTGTTACCTACCTGTGACGCAAAGAAAGCAACTCATTTAGATTTACTTATTTCTTCACTCGTCACACCTAAAATTGCGTTTGGAAGAATTCCATCGCAACTTTCCCTTATTCTTTCGCATTATTCCTTAGTCATACTTATTAATAAAATGATAAAACATTGCAAGTGCACGTCAAAAATAAATTTTTATTGATCTAAATAGCCATAATGGAATAGAAAGATGAATTTTTCAAGAAGGATTTAAATGAAAAAGAACGACGTCGCAGACCATGAGTTGTATTTAGATACCACCAACTCCCTCTTGAATAATATTTATATATCTATCAAATCACGATTATCTAAAAAACATCGTACATTTTACATATAAAATGAGATATTTACACATGTAAAATTTTGGGACAAAACATTGAACAAATAGAAAAAATTGATTCTGAAAGGCACCTGGGGTATTTATTGCCCTTCTCCGTCGGGGAGGGCTAAAAAGGCCAGTGAAATTATTGATAAATAATCATGTCAGCTTTTGTGAAAGATGCTAAGCATGTGCTTCTGAAGCAACGGATTATAGCTGTCCGTTTTTGAAATGACTGAATGTATACATACTGATATAATGGTAATATATTTGTCACATAGCATTCACATCAGACAAATAAGTTACTTTAAACCATGACAAATAGAGAAAGCCAATGACGGGCAACAAAAACCAAACATTGTTGAGCAAGGAAGTTTAGGTTAAGCAATAAATACATTTCAAATAAAGTTACAGAAATTAGGGGATTGCCATATGTCGTTGATGCGGAAATAGTTCGATAACGTGTGCTTAAAGTCATTTAATGTGGAAGCAGAAACTTCGAAGTAGGTCAACTTATTCCAATGCTTAACCACATCACTTGCAAAGAAATTGTACTTCGCTGATGTTTTTGTCCTCTTAGCAATAATCGTATGGGAATTTGTTCCGCTGGATTTTGCACGGAGAAGGAAAAATATTCCTCAAAATCAAGATTAACGAGACCATTTAACATTTTGTCGACAAAAAATCAATTGATATCTTAAGCGGCCGGATGACAACTTTAAAAGTTTCAGTTCATGCAAGCAATTTTTATAGCATCGGTACAGAAAAGTAAAGACATTTAGAAAGTCAATCAAATATTAAACATGCATGTGCATACGCACATGTGTAAGTCAGATATTTGAAACGGTTATTAATCATCACTTGAATGAGTGCAAAGTTGAATTTTCAGCTCAATAATCTATTGAGAACAAATCAAAACCAGACTTCAGAAATTAGGAAAATTTTCCCCTAATGGCTTCTGCAATCCGGAATCGGAGCTGATAACTTGTTTTTGACTCCGGCTCCGGTCGAGGCATTTTTGCGACTCCGGTTCCGTATCCATGCGAATGATCATGGTGCCACCTCCTCTGATTTCCATCATTTTGAAACTATTCGCGGCTGTTTGAAGATTCAAGCACCGATTTTTCCTTTTCTTTCATCAGGTGATGAATGCTTGATTTTGAAACAGAAGATTGCGATTTTCTTAAATGGCATGTGTTTGAAATGTTTTCTATGAGAATGAAAGTGTTGACTGATATCAGTGGATTGGACGATGTGTAGCATTTCAGCTTCTCATTTATCTCAATTACAAGAGGTTGAGCTTAATTTCCGATTTGTAGCACTTGCTCACAAGTGCGTTAATTAGTGAGTTCATACTTAAGCTGGGGAGTCACTTAATCCTTATCTTCAGAAACATACTAGGTTTCATTGTGGAGAAAACAGGACAAGTGATGTTCTCTAAATTGCAGACATAGATGCATAATAAGCAGATGTTTAGCTTCATCCTGACTTAGTATTATGAATCTGCCGAATGTATCAAGAGTCTGAACGTCTGAAAGTATCTGCCGTTATAGCTGATTAACGGAGTCATAAAATATTCATTCATTGATGGTGGTGCACAATCATTTTTTCTGAATCATTGCTATGATAGAATTTACATCAGCCATGAACTTCATAATACCTTTCAACATTCCTTTCCTCATCATCAATGTGTGTCGCGGCGCACCTTAAGTCAGCAGTCACATCAGGGCAGTGATTAAGCGGTTCTGAATAAAGCAAAGAATGCACAACTATTAGAACAATAATTGAATCATTGATACTCATTGTGCTAATTATCATGGACATGCAATGAGAAATAATTCATCTAATTCATTATTTTGTAGGTCCTCTCTGCTACTGTAACGAAAATACATCTACAAATGTAGCGCATTTTGAAATGCTTTGAAAACTGCCAAAGCTTCATCAAACGGTGGCATTTTCATTTTATCAAAAGAATTGGGGGAAACAAAGTATCCAGGTTTCTGTAAATTCTCTCTGTTTTTACCAACAATTTCACAGGGTCTCACAATTCATCCACAAATACAATTGAAATTTAAAAAAAGAGAGTGAGGGTTAGGTATCAGAATTTCGTTGTGAAATTGTGATTTAGCGCCTTATACGAGTAAATTCATCATTTTACATATTGGAAGCATCTCAGTCGCAAAAAAATCGAATCAATTTCAAATGTTCACAGCAGCATGCAGTATCGCCCATGAAACCATACTGACATGCATTAAAAGTGTGTTGCGATAAAGTATGGCAGACTTTTAATATAATTTTCACGCATTAGATCAGTTCCTGAAAGAAAATGTCCTTCTCTTCAGCACTTACTGTGTGCTCCGAAGCATTGAGGATATTTTCGCCTCTACCTCGTTGGTTCATTTTGCTCAGATTCGTTTTGATGGGCTCTCAAAGTCTCAACTCATTGATGTCACATTCAGCTGGACAATTTTGTATTCGAGAATCCGCCATTTTTTTCGAAGAAAAATCTAAATCGAATAAAACATAGAAAACTTCATTTAAACTAAATACTGAGATCTGCGCCCCAATGGATTAGCAAGTGCTTTTCTTTGATCTTGTCTGACAATAAGACGAACCAGATGGAACTCGTCAGACGCGCAGATTGGTAGTAGGAATATGGTGAACATCATCCCATGAAAGTCTCATTTTCGATCTGGCTGCGTTCCGGAAGACCTGCAGACTCGTTCTGGCTACCGGACTAGATTGCCGTAAATAGAATAATCAGATATTGAGTTGCATCCTCAGTTGAAAAATGGAAACAGACCTGAATAGCTGCTATTTCATCCAATATCAGGTATCATCAGCAGGCCTAGTTAACATCTCTCAACATCGACACAGCTCCCTATTTAAAGTTGCAGCTATGTCCGGGTTAATTTGAGATTTGCAATTAACAAGTTTGTGAAATTTCAACTTGCTAGATAGCCGTGTCTGGCATGAGCATTCAGATAGCTTCTCAGGAGCGGAATTCTCATTTGTATGAATGGAAGTTCATTCTGAAAGAAGTCCTTAAAAACCATCTTTCATTCATTCATGAGATGGTGCCTCATTGCTCATGCAAAACGGCGCTTTTCCACAGCTAAAGGAGTGGTTATGGTAAAGAAAGTTCTGAATACAGGATGCTCCCCTAAAAAAACTTTGCTAAAAGCATGAAAACCACTGAAAGCGTGATATTCTTCACTGCAAAATTTTCAGCTGAGATTGACATCATTGAGAGACATTGAGAACGTATTAAGGTGTGTTTGATTAATGGAAGCCAACTGATTGTGCGCCATTATCCGGTGCGCTACTCAGTTAAAAGCAGAGAATGATTGCATCTCCGATGACGCTGATCATAGAATATGACGAATTATTGAAAAGAAAGATTCAATGTTTGAACAACCTGTCTACCAAAACTCTCAACAACATCTGAGAAAATCTAACAAGCTTATCGAACGAATGCTAATTGATAAACTGAAACATCAATGATTTTAGTAAATGTTTTCGCAAAAACATTGTGCGAAGTTCAATGTGCCCAATACAGACAATCATACATTGGCAGCACGATCGGTTTTTGCTGCATTTGAGGATGAAGGAAAACTATCAAAGTAAAGACTTATCGGTTTATGAACATCAAATCATTTATCAATCATCAGAATTCCAAGCTGTCATTGTAGCGATTACAGAAGATGAGATAAATGATAGATGGAAAGAATCAACAATAACTCGAAAATGGAAGCCAAAAGTTAACAACCGATTTGAATGTGAAGAAGAAAGACTTATAGTTACATAATAGGTAACTATACAAGCGGATTTTTCTCACTTAAAACTTCAACGTAATAATGAACAATAGCTGGGTGGGCAGTGGGCCGGGCAGTGTTCATGAGATATCTATTTTTACTTCAACATAAAACACTAAGTTTCTTCAAGATGTTCGATTTGCCGTTTTATAAATTCGAATTTCACGTTTTCAAGAATTTCGTGTTAATTCATGTCTTGATTATGGCCTTTCAGCCGACACCTCCGGCTATTAAATTGACTACTAATACTTTATCTAAAGCGTCTTATTAATATGACCACAAACAAAAACATATATTCTCATCTGTTTTATTGTGTTTCTTAAAGGTAGTTTATTATCATGAATGGTGCGCTAACTTAGTGTTGATGTTATTCTTCTCATTTTCAGGATATGGATGATGTGGACATTTTCATTGGCATTTCATTCTCCGGAATTGTTGTTTATCGTGGTCCTCTTCGAATCAGCCGTTTTGCATGGCCAAAAGTCTTACGAATATCATACAGAAAGAACTTCTTCTACTTGAAAATACGCTCAGAATGTGTAAGTTAATATATTTGAAGCAAATGATGATCAATTATTGTATTCTTCAACATTTGGTCCAAGCAATTGAATAATCTAAATAATTTGCAATAGGCCCACTGTGATTGTGGCAACGATATCGTGCCGTCATTACCAAGCGTCTTTCTCATTAGAACTTTACATTACTTATTGACTTATTCTTCATTATTCCAGTTGCATTCTTGTATTTGTGCTCGCAGTTTTCAACACTGCTATTGTATGAAGTTTGCTTCAACTTGCGATTCCCAAAGCTGTTGTTGTGGGAGATTTGTCTTAAGTCTCAAAGTGGTGCCAATTGCGTTTCCCAAAAGAATCTCGTATTCAATCTTAAATGCTCGTACAGCTCTCAGTGCAAACAATGAATTGCTGTATTACTGTTCCATGTCAAAGAATAAACGCAGTTTTAATTAGCTGATAAATGTGTGACGAGTATATGATCTCGAAGCGATGGAATGTTTATATAGACAGTTACTCAAACATAATGTACATTCTCAGAATGGTTTCGCTCATTGTTTGCTATTGAAATTCGCAAAGATACTCTCAGTGATCAATTACCGGTACCTATCTCATTGTTTCCGTAACACAAGAATATGTTATAGTTTAATAAGAAGACAACTCGATTACACAGATGAGGAAGCTGCCACTACCACAAGGCATTGAAGTGTTCGAAAGTGCATGCAGATACGCGGACATACAAATTATGTACACGTACATATGAAACGATATGATACGAAAACAATCATCGCGATGAGAGGGATTACTGACGGTCACACCGCGATGACACACCATTCCTCCATCTCGCTCGATCCCTGGTATCTTCTACTTTCAAACCAGTCTTTCTACATTCCCTCAGCACCATGCTCTTCCACGCAGTTGGTCGTCCTCCGTCCTGTTTTGAGTTCCATGCTTTCTTAAGTGGGTGTTTATAATTTCTTGTCAAGATATAACCTATTCATCTTAAGCTGCTTCTTTTCGCCACCTCTATAACGGTCTCCGTCAAACCCTAATTCTCCTTTGACTCATCAATGTTCTTTCTGTCGGAAAGTTTTACCGCGTACATTTTTCTTATCATGGGTCTTTCACTTCGTTTCCAAAACAATGTTGAGCATAAGTTTATACAGTATGTAAAGTGCAAGTATGTACAGTATAAGTATATATAGCATATTCCAAAACATAGCATTCATTCTATATTCACGTTATTTTACTCGCGTGGTTTCTATATGAAATATAATCAGTTTTTACATTGTACGTGTGTTGAGCTATTGGTTAAAAAGCAAAGCCTCGATATAAGACGGTATCTGTCGCAGTATACTATCTAATCTAGAAGTTCATGACTAGCCGTAAAAGTTTTATACGCATTTTTTGGATGATCAAAGTGTTTTCAGCTTTCTGATTTTGAACAGTCTTTTGAAAATATCTTTAATTCAACTATATTGTTATAATGATATAACTTGCAGTTAACAATTGCATGCACACTGTACAGTGACAAACCCTTTCAAATTCCACCAAAAAGTATTTAAAAAGATATTGTCAAGAGAACTACTGTAAACCCCTGAGAATTTATCTCTCATATTGCTCAGTGGAACAACACATCTGATTTCGTGATTTACTTGACATAGTTGATCAAAAGATCCTCTCATATCTCAAAATCCCTTGACGTCATTAATTCAGATGCGCGAACTTTTACTGTGCACAAACTTTCCTGTATTATACGTGTCATAACGCCCCTCTTCCACAGGAGTTAATACAAGGCTTGTATTTTATTATTATTTTATTGCATTACAAGAGTGTCGAAAGAAGAAAAGTTTTCAATTATATTATACTTAAGCAACTCCTTGTTGTGAATAGCTAATACAGTTGACATAATTAGCGATCAAACAGTACATGTATGCAAGTGAAAATGTTCAAAAATGAATGAATAATTTGTATGCAGTCCAGACTCCCAATTTCCCATTTCTACAGATAGGTTTTACAGTTAATGTCTGTGTTTCAGTATGAAGACTTCGAGGCTATTGTTGGATTCAAGCTGTTCAACAACAAGCTCGCTAAACGATTGTGGAAAATCGCCGTCGAACATCATACCTTCTTCCGTCTGAAGGAGCCTCGATTTGCCCCGAAGGCCAATGTTGTTCCTCGATTTGGATCTCGTTATCGATATTCTGGTCGCACTTTGTTCCAGTACCGAACGATGAGTATTGATCGTGAGAATCCTCATTTTGATAGGTCTCTGACGAAACGCCGAACTGCCAGCATGCCGATGTTGGCTGGTGCTGGTGGCAGTCAATACGGTAGCATGCATTCTCTGAACAGGCCACATCCACGCGCATTGACTATGAACAAGACTCAAAGTGTAGAATATCTTCCTCAACCAACTCAATCCAGAACTGGAAGTATGGGACAACGAGCAGGAAGCATGGAATTCGGAGGTAGTCTCGGTGGTTCCATCCAAAATCTGGTAAGTGATGTATTACATCTCATCGATTGAAACCTGTCCTCGAATAGTATGCTCGCCAACTATTCGAAAGTGGATCTATAGTGTTGGGCAACACAGCACGTGCTTGCAAGCCTTTGCCGCCACGAGTTACGTTATGCATATAGTAATCATGTTAGTGCGGTAAGGCATTGAAAATGTATGGTACGACACGGGAAGCGCTGTATGCAGCCGCTACGTGTATCTAGGAGGACTCCTGAAAAACTTTGCTTGATGCAATTTTTTTGGCAACAGATTCTCGTTAAATCAGTTAAAACTCCTGAAAGTCAGTTAATTTAAATTTATACACCACCCTGACGGTAGCCTCAGTGGTATCGATGTATGAAACTACTTGTCTACTAACTGCATGTAGACTGTAAATATTAACAGCATTTGATACAACATAGACAATAAAAGAAAGTAACTCAGATATCACAAGTTGATATACTTTTAAGGGATAAGCGGCGTACTAAAATTCCACAATTTCTAGCAGTATTTTTACATTAATCTGATTTGCAACTTCATTGATTAACTTGCTTGGAAACAACAATCTATATTACAAGACGTCAAGATCTCTAGAACGCAATGACATAACATGAAAAATACTACGCAGAACAAAAATCCTAATCAGAACTTGGAAAAGTATTGGGTTTTTCGTGGGGGTGTAGGCTTACCAATTAATCGGCCGATTGACACACTCAGGGGTCGCACGGTTTATGAATTTGTAAAGAAATTTCTGGCCCTTAAAGTTTGTGAAAGAGAACAGCTAAATTTTTGTCGATGCTTTCACGTCGATTTTAAGCATAAGTCTACCAGTACCACGAAAGCCAATCGTTGGTTGGTCATAAAATTTGGCTAAATTTTCCGAAAATCACCGAAGAATTAATCATGTGATTCGGGAATCGACAGACAAAGCGTGAACACGTTTTTCGAATCAGAACCGCTGAAGTCTATGTGTTGAAGCAACTGATATCCTGGTTCAGAGCCACGACCTTGAAACTGGGATCAAGAAAGGTGTAAAGACTCTTACACCTTTGAATTACCTTTGAAATACTCTTGAATTGGAAGTCAAACAATTCGCATCAGATCTACATGTAGATGTACATCCCTCCTTGAAATAGCAGAGTTCAGCATGACGATTACGATTCTCTCGATGAAGCAGCGGGTGTTTGCGCATGCTTAAGTTACGGTGTATTTCCTCACGGTGGCTGAGCCTTAGTCTATCCTTACTTGGATTTTTGAATTAATGGGAAGGCTTGAAGCTGTTTTTTCTCGAATATCTTCCATATGAGAAGGAATTGTAAAAGTACTATCCATTTATTAAGATCGATTCTCACTAGTGCTCGTTGCGTGCTCAACTGAGTAATCAGGAACTGGATCAAAACAAGACATGTGCATTAATTAATAAGTATGAATCAGCTGGATTATCTACATGAATATTCATCAGGACAATGAAGAATCGATTAATATTTGGGAAGAGGTGGAAAAATCACAGACTTTCGGCAGTCCAAAATGCCGGTGTTCATAAAATCTAGCAACTGGTGTACTGACTCATAGCCAAAGCACTGCTGTCCCTGAACCAGGTTTTTTGCTGAATAAAGATGTTCACGGCGCCCCTGCACGAAGAAGCGCTTATGACGCTGCGAACTATCAATGACTCATGCATTCGGGCTTGGTGATTCATGAACATCAAAATCACTGATTGCTTGATGCTTTGCCTCAAAGAATCCTTTCAAGCTACAACGCAGCAGCTGAAGAGAATAGGGTATTGAGATAGGCTGTCGCTAAGAAAGAAATCAAAGAGCTTGACGTGAAAAAAAGAACGGCAGAAATCGAAAATGTAGTCAAATAGTCAATAATTTTAAATGACGGGACTGGGCCAGGTACATACCTGGTAACTGAAACTCATGGGTCGGGCCCTTGGCGGAAAAACTGCTACGGGGCCGAAAAATCCGAGCCTTGACCAGCGGACCCAGACAGAAAACTCCAGCCAGGCGCAGCGAGAAAATACTATCTATGCATCATAGCATGCGAAAATAAGCATTTTACCCAGGGTTGACTTTTTGCCGGCTAAAATTGGTTTTTGACACTAAGTGGTAAAAACCAGTTTTAGCCGGCTAAAACTAAAATTCCGAAAAATCAGTCTATTTCTTCACGAAATGATCGACAGCAAGTTGGGGCTTAAGTATTACGGTGCATGCGGGTTCGCATTTTGCAACTCTTATCCTCCAGAGCATGACATTCATTCTGTGATGAAACCACATGATATGTTTTTGTAACGAACGAAAATCGATGTTGTCTCTCTTTACGATTGCTCTGTCCTTTTCTTGTGATTTAAGAGCAAATGTAAACTTCAGCACCATTCTGGCTCTTTGGTTCGTGTAACAGAAGTTGTTAGATACTCGCAGAATTATCATCAAATGAATGAAAAAATGAAAATAATTATATGAATATAACTGGTATACTCGTATACATAGAAATAAATTAAGCAAACCACTTTCTTCATGTGGACGAGCTTCAATAATCACACTGTCATTCTTCTGTGTTGAGTGTTCAGCAAGAATGTAGAGTGTATTAGCTTAGGTTTCATCAGATCTAAATTCGAACCCAGGTCTCATGAACGCAGAGAAAACACTATCAAAAAGTCTCTGCACCGGAAAATCTCACCTCCCAAATCAAGCAATGTGCGTCAGTCACTTAGAATGCATTTCTACTTCTTTTAGAAATATACTAAATGTACTAATGCTTGTGACTGTAGCAGGAAATCATGATTTGTAAGAACAAATAATAATTAAATAACATAGTTCGCATCAGCAATCTTGATGAAGTGAGGCATAATGTATGTCTGAACAGCTTCAGCTATAATCTCAACAAAACAAAATAACATGTCCAGTAAGCTGTAAAATTGATCTTGTCAATGGAATCTGAGAGCGACAAACAATTTTGACATTGTTGTGATATTGAAGTTTGTTTTAAGTTCTTAAAATTTCCATATTTTGAGCTCAAATCAAAACTTTACTTTCGGTATTAAATTAATTTAACATAACATTATCCTCTAAATATGTGAGGGTAAAGTACCATGTCATAAAAAATGTTGAAGGGCAAAATTTTTAATCTAGTCCTGGGAGTGCAAGATAAATTTCATGGTAATATTCGTGTAATCACAATGTGTATGGGACATTTTCCACAGATTTAGAAGACAAGCCATTCTATGAGATCAGCAGGGAGGTTAATCGTAGAAATCCGAGGCCAGATTTCTACACATTCCTACCCTTCTAGCTTCATGGAATGCCTGTTTTCGATCTTTTATATAGAGCCAAGTGATTTCCTTCCAGCATGGACGTCTGTTGCATATTACAATGAATGAAATTCGTAAAGCAACAAAATGCGTGCACACTTAGAAGAATAATGTACAACAGCTTTATAACAATATTCTTTATAATAATTCATATTCTTACACCTACATGTATACTTGGAACATATTCTTGATTGAAATGCGATATTGATAGGTTTGAATTGTGAAAATACAGTCCCAAATGTTTATCGAATGATGGAAAAGTAAAGTGAACTTATTGCGACTAACGTCCATCAATAAAGTAAGGAGTGACGATGATCCCTTATATTGTATGAACCCAAAAAACTTACAGTAAGTAGTAATGCTGGAAAAATAGTTTTAGCCAGTTTTGCCAGTTTTAGCCGAAAAATGGTGACAAAAGCTGGTGGTTTTTACCAGGTTTTTACCGGTTTTTACCGGCCAACCCTGATTTTACCAGCCTTTATTATCTTCATATGAAAATTGAGTCTTATGAAGAATTAAGTTGTTTACAATTATCGTCATAATAAAAAGAAGTCTCTAAATCTAGATTAGGATTTCAGCATACAGTGCAGATGAAAGAATCTGAAAATTTTCCATATACAAATTGAAATCTTGTCATTCCATCAGTCACTTTTCATTGAAAATTAGCAAAATTCTCCAAAAGTCCACTGTGGTAAACAATCCGCCGATTACCGTTTATCGCTCTAGCGCATCAATCAGCCCATTAATCGGTACACCCGTTCATGAAATATGATCGAATTTCTGATACAGAGTCAGCAATTTTATCCTCGTATCTTGTTTAATCATATAAACTCGAATATACTTTTTTCTGTTAAGCGTGTGGACATCCTAATATCAGATGAAACAGTTTGTTTATGTCCTGTGTGGTCCAAGAATGAAAAATTAGGATGTACTAATTCTCTCCCGAAATTACTTATCGTTATGCCATAAGTAGTAAGTTATGTTGAAATGCAAATTTTACCGAGCTTCGGGTCCCAACCCTTTCTCAGGCCATATTTACCGGCAATTAAAGCAAAAGAATAAAAGTCTGTCTGATGGTTGATGATCATTCAACGTGATTAAGGAGAAATGTGAGCATGCTTCAATCAGATTGAGCATTGATTTTTGTCATGACTATGAATGACACAAATCAGAACTGATTGATGAAGTCAAAGTATGATTTCAGCAGCTTATTGAAACACCTAGAATTAAGATTTCAACTCAGATCAGTTTTAGTCAAACATTTTTCACAAATTTTCTTCTACTTCGACCTCCGTTCAAATGTTGATGATTTTTTCATTTACTTTCAGCATGGACAAGGTGGTGTGTATCGGGCCGGCAGTGGTGCTGGAACACCATTACAAGCACGAGTCGGCGCAGGAACACCAATGCAAGGAACGCCAATACAAGGTCATTATAACACCGGAACTCCTATCCAAGCACGAGTTAGTGGCGGAACACCTATGCAGGGTCAATTTGGCTCTGGTACACCTCAATCACAGCGCCCTTCCGTAACTGCTGAATCCCCAAATCAGGCCCCTCGCTTTCAGTATCATCAGCGATCAGATCAAGTTTCATTAAGCGGTAGTGAATTCAGTGCACAAGGTGGCGTTAGGGCTCGTGGTGTACCTCTTCCTTATGCGAATGTTAATGTTCCCCAAGCCCGTGTTCGAGTAGGTGGCGGAGGCAGCATTGGAAGTGCAGCGGAAGATGACTTATTATAAACATTTGCCTAATTCTTAAAGCATACTGGTTTTCCCAGTTACTCCAGCCATATCGTCGCCGCTGCTTTGATAGCTTTCTGGTGTTTTCAGTTTACTTCTACTCATAGTTTAAAACTGGTTTACAAGTAGACTGAATGTTTCTACCTTTACATTTTATTTTTATAGCGGCATTTTCTGTTACTTTTATTTAGTAAAATATTTTTGGGTTTTGCCGCTTCGATTTTAATGAATGTTGTTGATTTTGGTTTTCTCTGCATTGTATCAGATTTAAAGACAAATTTTTACTGTATTGATGCCACCTAAATGAAGATGTGATTGATTTCTTCTACTAATAGACTTTATTTGTATTAAATCGATTTTCGAGAAGCTAATCATCTTATCTTTCTGCTTTCGACTTTGATAACAAACTAGTTATAGTTCATCGATGATGATATTATAGATGATTAGCATATTGCTCCATTTCTTGACCATTTCCTACGCACGTATGAAGTTATAATCAAGGCATTCCTGATCAAGATTTAGACATTTTACTTCGAGTCAGTGACATTTAAGAAAGATGACTGTTTGTTTCGCATGACGTTTTTACCCATTATGTACATATCATATTTATTTGTGATGAGATATACATTCCAGTTGTACTAAAATCATATCAAAGATCCATACTTTACGGATTTTATACCATATTTACACGTTATTAGCCTACCTCTCATATCGTGTGCCCTATATCACTATAATTATTGGTCAATTGGCTAATCTATACTTCAAACATTCCTTGTATTTTGTCTTGTATTAGTTTGTATGAACCTTTTTGCTGTGTAAATGTTATTGGAAGATGTGTTTCTATTAACAAGTGAATAAATTGAAAATACAACAAAATTCATTTTGGCAGTTGTTGTTTTGAACACGTCATTCGTAGGCCCAAATTCAGTTACGAAACAAAAATGAAAACATGTGGGAAGTTATAGTTGCACGGAATCCTCAACGAGTGTAGCAGTTTCTAGTGGTCGCAATAGCTTCTCGAGCTTCTTTTCAAACCAGTTAAATTTTCATCAAAGTGCTTCATGTATACACTGAATTGTGCGGGCATTGTTGTGTGTGGGACCAACCGCGAAAAATCTGCGATCGCGTTTGAGAAACCTGTAGATCATATATTTTGTGTATTAGGATCAAAAGTACAGTCCAGTGAAATTAAATCAAACTCATTTCCGAAAGAGGCTTTACCGGTATGTCAGATTTCAATTATGAAACGAACAATTTGTATACAGCTTGGCTTTTGCAAAAAGTGAAAGCAAGCTTCGGATAGACTTGCATGTCGGGCAAAATAGTGATTAACATTGTGATATTTTTTCTTTGAGCCATGTAATGAGAAGCAGTCATTGAAACTTGGTGAAATCGAACATAGCTGGAAAATTACAAATGGGCCCTATTAATTGACGTGCTTTTATTAGACAACACGATGTGTCTGACATATTTATTTAGTTCACTTGCTGACTGTGAAGTAAGCATAAAATTTGCAAATGACTTTCATTATACCAAACCAGGGTTTCGGAAAAAGATGAATTCTGAGCTATGTTTTCTGGTACTTCGAAATCATGGTCATTGTTAATTGTAATTCGAGCTTCTGAAGAATTGCTATAACAAGCAAAGGATAATGGTGAAAGCGCTTAATTTTATCTTATAAGCTTAACTCATGAAAATTGACGTCAGTCAATCTGAGAGTCGGGTGAGGCATGTCACGAGACGCGCTTGAGCAAAACTTTTTGCGTGAGGACTACACGAACATCTGAAAACCAAACTCATATCATGACATGAAGACGGGCATTGCGGTTAACATAATGACATGATCACTATATGTTTGAAGCAGGGATGCGGAGTCCTATCATTTTTATAGGACTCCGAATCCGGGGGTTGATAGGACTCCGGCCCTTGATATGACTCCGACTGCAACTCGACCGGGTGTCAAGTATATAAAGCCTTTTTTGAAAAATTAACTGTAGCCTGCATCATAGATCAGGCTTACCTGAACTTAGTGATCATTGCTGTATCAAATTATCAATCATGTTCGATGAAAGTTGATCAAATGTCGCTTTCAGTTGGATGCATGCGACTCGGCTCCTCCCATCTTCTTGATGTGGGCTTCACACGGCTTTTCTCCAGTCTCTACCAGGCAGGAAAATCCCCATTCTTCTCCAAAAATATATGATTACACCTTCGATTTTAACCCTTTGACGCCTAAACCCATTTTGTAAGTGCCGTCTGCATTCCTGAAATTATTTAAAAAAACCAAATTTTTTATAAGTGCAAAAACTCTTTACAGATCACAAAATAAACATTTCTCTAATACAATTACATCATTACAAATCATGATTTTCATGTAAAACATTTCATGCATGATACTGAGCAAAACATTCCCCCTGCAGGTACAAACCCGGCTTGCCTGGACAATCTTTGCATTGGTATCTAGAGTCACGTCTTGCTCTCCTTTTGCTACATTGTCGACACCTCTTCTGCATCTTCGTTCGATCTCCCTTGGCAGGTATCTTTTCCAGTGAATGCATCAGGGTAGGTTGGGAAATGACATGCAGAGATGATCTTCTAGACCCCCTTTCCTGTTGATTGGGAACACATGTCAAGAACTCAACAACACTGAGTGAAATTTACGAAGGATACTTTTGCGTTCTTCTCTCGCTTATAGCAGATGTGCGCATTTAGCAACAGACGCTGCAGAAAGTGAATTCCTAGTTTTTGAACCACACATGGGTCCTGCGCGTTGGATCACACGATGACATGTGTTGATCACTCAGATCTATCCCAACCATCTTTTGTTGTATCTGTCTATGGCAGTTGGCTTTTTGTACTAAATGACATTGTTACCGGGCAGTACCCGCCGATTAACTGCTTTGCACTTTAAATAAGCGCGCGACTGTTAGTCCATTTACGCAATAGTTCGAATAGAGAATCAGGTAAGAACAGCGAAGCATAATCCTCAAGCGAAAAGTTTTGTGTATCCATATCTCTCCATCCACTCTGTCCAGTAAACTGTCTAAAAGGTGGATCAGTATCTGAGACTTCATCAACGAATCTCCAGTTCGAAATATCTGATGCGACGATTGCTGGAGGATTCTGTTGAGTAATGATATTCAAAAACTGAAGATCAATGTCACTGTCCGAGGTCTCAGATTCAGCTCCTCCATTAGATAAATCAACTGTTGGGTCGGCATCTGAATCGTCTAATAGGTCATCCGAATTCAGAGTCCGAACTGTCAATGCCAAACCTTTTCACTGGATGGCGCTGGCGTGTGGGCCTCGATGCAGATGGCGAAGACATGAGATCAAAAGATAACTCTCATCTTAGCGTCACACAGAAGAACACGGCGATTAGTGAACAGAAAACTTCACAAGGTCACTTCGATGCATTACAACTAGCATTCGGTAAGACACCTGATTGCGGCAACGTTGTCGCGTCATTGTTTGAGTTCTGCGATCTGATTGGTCGATCAGGAATGAGGAAACTTGCATTGCAGAGAGCTCTAACCATCGCCTCAACGATTGTATAGCATAACTGACGAGAAATCTCGCTTTGACAGAGAGTTTGTAAAAAAGACGTACCAGGTACGGCTTAGAGCCCTTCAACAGGACGTACCAGGTACGGCTTAGGCGTCAAAGGAGGACCCATCACACACAATTAACGTGAGGGTAAGAGGCAATGTTCTCAAACAAACTATTTCATTTTTGTCTCTGATGTGACCTTTGGCGTGTGATCGAGGCTACGAAGGATTGTCTTCTCTACTAAATCACCGAGTGAAAAGACAATCCTTTTTTCACTATCACGGCCCTTTCCGTCAACTATTACAAGCTTTGCATGCAACAGTGTCGCTGTACTTTTGTTTGACGGAGAAATTTGACATCAAGACAGTGCACGAGAATAAATAATTTGCTTGTATTATGTTTCGGGTGAAGTTGTCCGGAGTCTGGAGTCCTACCATTTGATAGGACTCCGACTCCGCATCCCTGGTTTAAAGATTCATCGCCTGGTCCAATGATAGTCTGTCAAGTCGACTTCATGCATGATCAGGGTGCTTTTTCAACGTCCCCACTATTTTCAATCAGGCTTTTGCAGACCTGAATGACTCTTCATCACTTTCAACAGCTACTGCATGTTTCATTGCCAAACAATAAAATAGGAGCTTGCCAAAGAAACCTGACTCACCAACAGATGCATGATGCAATCGATAACATGCATCAGATCGAGTAGCATAAAATGAGCAACTCGAGACAGAGAAAAAATTAGGCTACTCGAGCGGCAAGCTATTTTTTAGCCGATTATTACTCTTTCATGCATACATTATTTTCAAAATTAAAGCTTTTTTGAAAATTTTTTCTTCAAATGCAATTTGCGAGTGTTCTAGGAGTCGAATAAGTCGGGAGAGATTGGAAGCGCATTGATCTCCTCCTTATTTTGGTTACAAAATTTTGCTGCGCAATGTTGTCCCATAAGATGCGGGTCAAAATGTCGTACCACAATATGCACGAAAGGGTTTGCTGGAGGGCGATCAAGGGGTCAAGGTAAATTGATAAAGTCACCTATTATGTTAAATGGCAACAATCGTGGATCATTTGGGAATAAAATTCTGATTGCTCTCGAACATGCACATATACGCCAATTGTAAAAGGCTCTATGTGCATAATGCACAATGGAACGAATTGGCTGTGTTCCAGTATGCACAAAATATGAAATCCTATGAACACACAAATTCAAATTTTTTTGCTTGAGAACTTGAAAAATCTAAACCGCAGAATATAGACGAAAATACAATGTGAATAATTCATGCTGCTCATATAATTGCGAAATAGCTCCATTGATTGAAGTGAATAAACTGTAATCCATGTAATGGTTCATAATTGCTGAAATAATGCCAGTCTATGCACACCGAGCAATTGAACTGACAGAAAGAAAACGATTCAAAAAATGAAAATAAAAGCATTTAATTTTCATGAACTTTTTGCTCATCGCCAGTGTGAAGGCAAGAAATGTCACGGTGTAATGTGCTGTAGGCCGGATTTTTCATGAATTTGTCTGTCACTTAGACTATTGGAATATCACGACTTTTAGATCCAGTCCAACAGCATTGCATAAAAAGCCATCTATGCAAGAACTGAAATGCATCGATCGCTGTTTCGCTGCACAGAAAGCACAAGAACAATTGGTACAATGATAGCCTACTACTGCTACTATCAATTGAGTGCAAGGACTGCATAAATTCGTTTTCTATTTGTGACGCAAAGAAGGCCATATGTTCTGGACTTGCATGAAGCAAGGATTATCAGGGATCAATGGCGTGCAAGCCATCATTTTATTTCAATTAAGTCACACATTTCAGCACAATAAGTCAAGATAACTATGAACCTATTCAGAAAATTATGTGTAACATAAATTAAACGGTCTACGTAGTATTAAACAGCACTAGACGTTGAGGAAGATAGATCAGAGGTGGAATGAAACCAAACACGCTAAGGGGACAATGTGTCCGGGCGAAGAAAAATGTTACTATCGAAATGGCAAAATCGAGAGTATTGGTGTCTTTCTGATAGTGAAAAACCCCATGAGTGATCTGTGCTGTTGATTTGCAGTTTTACATGCAACCTGTGATTTTTGAAGCACCAGGATTGCCACGATAACAATAAAGGCATACAATATTTTAAGCAGAACCATTATTCTAGATTCAGGCATTGTACAAAAAGTGTGCTTCAATTCCGAGAAACAAGTGCCGAGTGTCGGCTTTTAACAAATCAATTGTATTGTCTCCATAAATATTCCTGAAGAATTATGGGAGTTGAGAAGCGAACTAAGAAGAATCTGGAAATGAATCCTCTCTCCCTTTTCTATGTGTTATTAAGAACGTGTAAATGTGTCGTCTCTTAAGAGATAAATTGGAATGAATGGTTCATGCAACAAATTTGATTGTGCTTCCGGTGTGTTCCATTTTTGTACTGGGACAAATTGTAAGTACATTCCACACTACTGCTATTTTGTCCTTTACCAGTAGTAGGCATTTTGAGAAGTTGTTTCTAAATTTTCGCGAAGTTTAAAGT
Organism: Prostheceraeus crozeri; assembly: GCA_907163375.1. Classification (NCBI taxonomy): domain Eukaryota; kingdom Metazoa; phylum Platyhelminthes; order Polycladida; family Euryleptidae; genus Prostheceraeus; species Prostheceraeus crozeri. The sequence continues at coordinate 655,745 of CAJQUW010014715.1, read as the reverse complement.
ATATGCGTCATTCGTATGAATTTAACACTTTTTGGTGCATGGGTGCATAATTTTGTTTCAGTCATATAACAGCAATTTGTGCAACAGTTAATGAAACACTCTGCAAATTATTCTATAGAACAATGAGATTGCCAGCCAAATTGTAGTCTCAATGGTTAGTAAAAATTTTGTTTAGCTGCATAAAACTAAAATCAAATGAGCTTATTCAAGAATTTATAGAGGTGTAACGTTTTGACTGATTTCTATGTTCACCGAACGTTTCACGACTGCTAACATGTGATAATAAATATTTACTGCCTCCCACATCAGGATGTAATAGAAAAGATAGATAAGAAAATATTTCGGAAAAAGTCCAAGCTACGTGCCCATATCCCAGTGTCGCCAACGTCCGGATTCTGTCTTCATTTTTCGCCGTTGTCCGGATTTGTCCGGGGTTTTTGACAGTTACCAAGTGATTTGGATAGGATTTTTACTGTGAAGTTTGCCTGGAAAGAGCAACTTCATTGAATGAAATCATTTTAATGCATTTTTGAATTAATTTACACATATGGAACAGCAAATATGACCGCAAACTTCATAATGTTGCATTGAATTCTCCTTTTCGCTCTTCGCTTATGATATCAACAAAAACAGCTTGAATTGTCACGATTTCCTAATGTAGCAGTCAGTTTGGAATTAGTTTGGAAATTTCGGGCGTCCATTTACTTGAAGATAAACCAAGACAGGGCATCGAAACTTTCATGGCTAGGCCTAATTTACGCACAGCAGAGGGGCTGATTGCAATGTAAAGATTATAACCCCAAAATGATGCAATTCAGAGATCTTTCATTCTGAATTTTTAGCATTTCTGCATGCCACAAACATAACGTCAAATAAGTTATTGTTTATTAATCGTGGTCTTTATAGGCCATCTATTGCCAATCTTGATGAAACACTTCATAGCTGCACACCCTGACATCATATATTTCGATTCATGTAAATTCCACACATTGCATATCTGCGTTCAAAAACGAGTCAACAAGCCGGTGTTCGATGTTTTCCAATTTATACAGTGACGATCATAAAACTTTTAATTACCATAGGAAATATTCAAGTTGTGCAGAAATTGCCCATTTACTTCGTCTTCCAAACCATTACTCAGCACGATGATTGTAGGACATTTGTAATAATGGAGGAAATCTTTGCGTATGTATTTGAAGCCAAAAGTAAACACCTTTCCTAAAAAATATCCGTCGTATGTACAAGTAGGCCTACATTAACTGACGGCGCTACTACAAACGGATGATGTCACAGTTATAAACTGCAATTATAACAGTAATTAATTTTTAAGGTGAATGTAATATCGTATTTGAACATCACCGAAGCTGCTCTCCCAACCTAATGTTTCTTTTAATTTCAAAATCAGTCTGATGGGGTGTCAGTAGTATTAATGTACCGGTACTCTTTATAGAGCCCATTATAATCAAATCTAGTTTATTGAATTCACTATTATTGATAGGCTTACTTATTTGTTCATAAATGCTTTGATTCGTTTTTATAGATTTGTTGACACCTGTCGATAGATATTTTACTTCTATTTCATGTTTATCCTAGCATAACATCTACATTTTCATTTATCTCACATCTGAGTGAATTGTGGTAATTTAACATGAATTATTTCATGCATCCTGATAATTAGGCGTATGTGATTGGTTGTTGTAAACCGGGAAATTATCGCGGTGCGTTCAATTCGTGAAAAAATAATTAACGAATGTTTTATTTTTTGTTTCTATTATTTTCACTGTAGGATCGTGCTTTAAAGCCTCATACTTACTTCGTATGTGTTTCCAAACAACAACTCTGCTATCGGATACATAGTGAACAGGGTGTGCGCGACTTGAAAAAACCTAGAATATGTTGACAAAATGGAAACTCCTACAATTTTTAAATTAACAATGAAATTAAATAAACAATAGATCAAATTGCCATGCAAAAGATGTGCGGCTGGTAGGATAAAGATGATAAGGATAAAGAATGATGAAGCAATTTGAATTTGATTTTTTGTTGCCATCAGTCGGTATTAATTTATTTTGTAAGGAGGAATAGAATCAGTTTTCTGATGAAGGCTAAGCCGAAGTATTGGGAATAAAATACTACACGGTCGCAGAATACTGCTTTTATTGCCACTTACAAAATGAATGATGAAAGAACTTTAAATTAATTATCGATGAACTCAGGTCATTGAGAAGTCCATTGTAAAACTAGAAGTGAATTTTGAGAAAAATTAATGGAATGCATAAAGATAATATGATCTGATTTAAAGCAAATTTTGGACGTTTTCGATAGTCATCTGAAGCATTTTCTCTCAGCCATTACTACCGATGGAAATTCGAACTCTAAATAATCATAAGAGATGTTGTTACAGGTATGCAAGTCAAATGAAGGTCAATTGTCATTACGTAATTGAAGCTATATGTACATACCATAAGCACGATTTTTAACTCATTTGTTGAAATTTTTCCACTTTTAATAATGGCGATAAAACTAACATTGAGAAGCATGGCATATTGATATAACTTGGCATGTCAAGCACGTTTTGCCTCAGTGACAGATTTCGTCTTTACGTGGATCCATACCGTTATGATCAGGATGTAGCTGTAGAAATGATTCGTCTCAGTAGGAAAGTAGGTTTCACACATTTATGCTTTCTATTGGAGATAACAATGTAACTTTTCCAACTGCTATAGAAAGACTACTAAGTGCTGTAAACCGAGAAATTATCACGGCGTTAAAATATCGCGAATTGACAAAAAGTACATTCTGGGTTTTAATTGTCGCGAATCCCCCGAATTTTGCTTTCGCTGCGAAAATTGTGATATACTGTAGTAAAGAAGCATTACTTGGAATACTTAATTGTTCCAAGAGAATAACATCATGTTTGTCTGCGTACCAGATAGCTGCAAGGGTGATCTGCAACCCCTGGATGTGTCCGGAAACGGCGAATTTAAGGGTTACCTGAATGAGCTCTTTAGTACCTGGTATGCCGACCAGATGCTGGAGAAGGAAAAAAAGGAAGTTCGGTTACCTGAAGCCAAAGCTTGCAAAGCTGGACGGTATAGGCTTGGCGTAAGCTTCAGGCAACATGACATAATTCAAACCGGTTGGAAGGAGACTGGCATCTCTGATGTGATTTGCGATCTATAATTGCCAAATTGATGACATTTTGTTTGCGGCAATTGAACCACATTTTTGCAAACTACTTGTCGGTACAGGTTTTGTTTTTGAGATAATATAGGCCTATACTAACATTGTTCTCTAATAAACATCCAGTTTTCTGTTTCAAATTCATGGTCCTATACACGAAATGGTTGGAGTTGGATTAAAAAATATAGAAAATTGACCAATTGAACGAAACTTTCGAAACAGTAATTTCAGAAAATCGATGCATTTTTTGTTTGTCGATCAATTACTCACTTCATTATCAAAGATTCATCCATTTTATTTTCTAATTGAGTTGCGATTAGATGTGTTTTTATAAGAGGTGGTCTATAAAATCGAAGCATTTTAAATCGCTTTCAACACCAGCTCATTTTGTAAATCTGACTTTTCTGAGCACTTTGGCACTGATTTGATCAAAATTGATCCAAAAATGAGTAGATGCCGCGCATTTAAAAAATTCCGGTTAAGTCACTAAAAATAGCTACATAATGACCAACATTGAGGTGCTTATTATTTGCACCAGACTTCTGGAGGGTTGAAGTTAAAAAAAAACGCAAAAAGCATCAGTCACAAACAAATTATCTGGCAGAAATGCCAAAACCTGTTTACTAAGTGCTCCTATAATCACCCATGGGATCATCTGAACAATGTTCATATTCTGAAATGTAGCGTGCTTAAGATGTCTCCATCTCATCATGTCATTGAATGGGTCACACCGCTCAATGTGCTCTGCTGTAAATGATCCATCCGTGTGATCGCTGATGCAGTTGCCTGTTCTGTGTCTACATTCCGTCGACGCTTTCCATTAGCATCCCACTCGGAAAAACAAAGTTCCTTTCCAAAATAGTCATCTCACAAGATGGTCCTGAAGATCATTTTTTGATGATACTGTCATAGGGAAAGTCATGAGACGAAATTTATTTGATGTAAGAACTATCTGAGCAACATTTAAAATCCATGCGTCGGAAAATTATCGCCGGAAAATCATTTGTTACTTGCGGTTTAGTGGAAGTATGTGGAGGTAGGTTTAAGTAGGCCTATTTTACATCATGTCATATAATCTCATTGTTTTGATGAGGCTACAGAGGTTAAAGTACTGCTGGGAATGTGTACGATATTTTTCATGATATCGTTTTGTACAGAGACCTTTTTTGCTTCATACTCAATGAAAGGCTCATTTGCATCCATTGTATCTGCATTGGTATCTCGTTAGGTATCTCCGAAAGAGAAAGCGCATTGCTTGGGTCAATTTTCACCAATGGAATGTTGGGCAAAAATGGTGATGTCGAATTTCAGTAAAGTCTGTGTAAGGTGGAGAGTGGTTGGCAATTATTCGCGGAGGAATGCTTCGATATGCTACATCGGTTCACAATTTAAGCTTAGCATCCTCACCAATCTCTCTTCTCTATTTCATTTGATCAATGGTGATTTAGGAATCTCCCACGCCTTGCATTTGTGCACCAATATGCATCAGATATGTTCTTCAGCTTTCATGCTAGTGTTTTTTCCTGTTATGCACTTCATATCGGTAGTCATGCGAGAGATCATTTAACATCTTTAAAATTTTGATAAGCATATAAAATGTTCATTTGATGATTTATTACTCAAAATCATAGATCGCATTCTTCTGGATGATCTACTTCGATGATCTGCAAGAGGCAATTGATTTTCTGGTTGATTTTTTATGTAACAGAAACATGCATTTTAGATGTTGATGCGAACGTTCCTGCCATTCGAATATCATTTTTAGTCTTTCCCATGGACAGAGTTTTCGTACCTTTTTCACCACCAACCCATGTATGCGTATATCTTCACGTAAGTAGAAGTAAGCATAGTTTTTATTTCAGAAACTGAACTTCAAAAACTGTGATGCAGTAATTAAATATTACAGAGAGGTTGAAAAATTCATACACTGACATGTACCTAATTCACACACTGAGGCATCTAAAGAAAATGATTAAGGTAACCCGCGGGCTGCAATTGTAGGAATTCTGGAACCCATTCATGCAATTATTGAAAGAAAACACGAGTGATACTAATTTATACGCTAGGAATCCGCAGGACTATTTATAGTCAACCAAATGAGAGTCGCAGCTCCTTCCTGTTGAAGCCATTCCTTGGCACGCACTGTCGGAGAATGCATCAACCGCGAAAATTTTGATAGTGACTTGCCATGTTTGTTTTCGTCCACACCTCAATTTCTCACGGATTTCAATAAAATTAGTAACAAAATGATCAGGCGACACTACTCATTGTAATAACTGGTGTTCAAATGGATTTGAAAATGTGACATTTTTTCGACCCTGTATAGCCCACCTCCATTTTTATGTGGCTAGACTAACGTGACCATGAAGATATCAAATCAGAATTGAAATTCCACCAATGATTTGCCTTGATCCTGTGCACTACAGTACATGTTCTATACAGTGCATGTTTCAGTCTAAAAAAGTGGACCAGACTTGCTGATTCATTGTCAACTGTTCATCTTAGTTTCCTAGTTTGCTGTCCGATCGTGTGCGTGTACCACACCGTAAGTGCCGAATATCTGAAATTTTTTGGCGAAACTATCATGAATGATGTCTATGCCTTAAATGAATGGTTATGTCCCGTCCGTTACGACGAAACTGTAGCTGGGCTTGGCATGCGAAAGTTAACATTTCGAGTGAAAAAAGAAGTTCAAGTTATATTTTTCTCCTTCATACTTCTGAAAAGCTCTGATTCTCTGGTTCTTAGAACATTTTTGTCCTATCTTCTGTGGTTCAATAGTAGTCGATGTTTGAAGTTTGGCGAAAAAATAAGTTTTTGACGTCGCGTTTGTCACTTATCAAGCCTAATTTTCAAGCTCTTGTTTTTCATCAATGTTGATGTGTGGTAATCTATTTCTCTGGATGTATAATCAATTGGTAATGCTTAGTAATTATATGACACGTGATATCGTCATGAAATCTTTGAACCCCATTTTACTAGGTGAATTAAATATATGCAGTTGAAATTCCGTTACCAAATTTTCCATGTTTTCGTTGTCACTCAAAATCATTTTTGAATGAGAAACTTAATTTCATCAGAACGAAAGCATATTGATGCATGTTAACGCATTGTATATTCAACTATCGAAATTTTGATATTTTTTCTTTGCTAAATGAGGTAACATTTTTATGAAATTCCGTCACCGGTAACGGAATTTCAAATGTTAATCAAGTCATAAAATCACATAAAAGCTTCTCTTACGCTGGTTTCTACCACAATTACAATAACCATTTGACATGCCATCTATTTGCGAGTATTTTCGTTTATTATCAGAATTGATAATTTCATTCTTGGTTGAGATTGCTGAACAGTAGCTATCACCTAATTATAATGATGCATTGCTGTCTGTGTAACTATACGTGACGTAGGGATGCAGCCTACTATTGAATAATTTCAGACGTTAGTCATCGGTGGAAATATATGATTTATAGATTGTCAAGATTAAAATAATTGTACAGAGGTGGGAATCTTCAGGTCTCCCTCACATTTCTCATGAATGTTAATTAATCTCATCAAATTAACTACTAGCTCATTGCTACACTTAGCTTGGCAAATATTGATGATTGTGTAGACACACATACTCCTTAGTCAAACATTAAATGCACAAAACGGTGAATATCTACGTAGGATTTGTGTTCAAGTCAAGTTCAAATTTTCAGCTGCTGTCTCTATTTCTACTGCCTACAGTACATTCGCTGCGCATCTGCACCCTTAAATATGGGGAGCAATGTCCGATTTCACAGAAACGTCTACTGTGAAGAAGACCACGTTTTTGCATGACCACGCTAACACTGCATCCTGTTGTCATGCTGAATGCTATCGAGGCTCATGTTAACAAACAGTTACGATTGCGATTCATTCATCAAGCCGTTTAAATCTCATATTTTTCAAACATACACTCCCACATCAAAGTGCTTGCTCCCTTCAATGTCATCATATCTGTAATGAAAAACGTTCTAAAATGAACAGAGATGGTTGTTTTTCAATCATGAAAAAATGTGAATGGGGATCCAAAGGAGCTGTGAGTGGGAATGACTAATAAACATTCATTTTTACCACCCATTAAGTCAGTTTGTGCAAATGTCCAGTGTATAAGCCCAGGCATATATCACAAATGTATTCATGTGCAATAGATTATTTTCTCAAGTTGAAGGTCTATTTGACTATTTGATACATCCATACCTTGAGCTGTAGGCCCAATGTGCTACCTATATAAGCCTAGAAAGTTGATTATGCTGACAATAATACGATGATCATAATTTCAAAGGTTGCTGCAAGAGGAATGAATTCATTTTTCCACCATTGGGTAACATGAAATAAAAAAATGATATCATCAACATCTTCGATTGTTTTCCACGAATTTTCGAGTGCTGGGAATCCCTGGAACATTTCTATTTATACATGTAGCTATGATGTAATTATGGGCTGTGATGTGGTTTGAAAGTCAAATGGGTGTGGTAATAAGGAGTAAGGACAGAAATTAGCAAAGGGAAGTTATAACCCGTTATAGGACTTAATGAACATTTGAAATTCCGTTACCATGTAGCACCAATTATTTATTTATTTCATTAATGGAATAATTATCACAATTAGGACATTATTTGGTGATAACATTGTCTAAAAGCCCTAAAACGATATGGCATTCACCATATACGCATTTTCATAATGGAACAGCATGTTATGAGACATGTGCTATATACCTGTAAAAGTGATGCTACTTTTTTGAAATTCCGTTACCGAGTAGTTTTATGGACACAGATTGATGAAAATGAATTTGTCAAAACTTCTTTTCTGTGGCATTGAAGAGCCCACCGAAAATGGATCTTCATTGACTGAGTAGCAGTCATTTTAACAGTGAAAATGAAATTCTGTTACCGCTTGTCCAGCCCCAGCTGTTGAGACAAGACCATAATATCTCGATGAGAGTGGATGATGATATCAAATCACCGTTTATCGATACCTAGCTACGGCTACTTTCATGAATGGTAATTATTCGAATGTCTTCAAATTTGCTCCTGAAAAATTTGTTGCATTTTTGTAGCAGACGGGACTTGAATATAGCCGAGGGTATGTTTGACCTGGAAAAATTACAAATAAGTTCTGATGAGAAAAATATAATTTCACCATTTTCAAAAGGTATAATCAAGAGTTGCAATAATAGAAAGCAACGTTTTTGATAGTTCTAAAAAACTTATTTTCGGCCCATCTTGACAGCAAGTTTGAGTAATAACTGCGATGATCTTTTACCCAAGGAAATCATTGAATTTCATATTTCTCCTCCTGAACTCATAAACTTCGATGTCTTTTTATCACATGCTTAGCATGAAACATGTACTTCAAATTTCTTTTTTTTTCTTGAATAGGCCCCTTATCCTCTATCGTGGATAGAGGATAATTCGAGCGAATTGGGTGTCATCAATAAAAGTAGTATGATTATCACCCAACCACATCTAATGCTGAAGTTAAGACTATGCTCACCTAAGAATATGTTCCCCTGATTTGTTGAAAAATGAAATTTACATTATCTTCCGAACATTGAAATGAAATGAGTATCCTAGGGCATTTTTCAAAAAGCATTCAGCAATCGAGTCGGATGAAGCGTTGGGCAACTCCAAAGGCTTTTGAATTTAGTGCTAAGGCAGTGCAATTCCATAAGACATACACGTAGACTGTAGCATTTAATCAATCGACAGGATTGAAATTTTAAGTTTAATAGGTTCGACAATGACTTATGACTGTCTTATTTTACTTTTAGTTTCAAAATCTGTTTTCCTTTTTGTTGCAGTTCTCCTAACAATGACGAATGACGGAAATACAGATGAAGCTGAATGTGGTGCCCCTAATGCGGTTTTCGTTGTCGAAGGTGAGAGTAGCATTCTGTCAAAAATTTCAACTAAAATTATTTCTATTGTAAAAAGTTGTAGAGCATTTAATGATATAAGCCTTCGTATTGCGATTTGATTGGTTCATAATGCACATTAGTATTCTGGTCATTTTAATTAAAAATCCTTCGGTAGTCTCTTCTGCTATCATAACGCACATAGTTTTCTTTCAGTTTTGCTTATTGTTGTCTCTAGCATTGATTATTATTGTGTTATGTCCTCTAAATAAATATCTGATTCGGTTTGATAATAAAATCTAATGTTTTTGTGGCCATCGCGGAGTAGGATAATTTTTTTGGTTTAAAATTTGGCTTAGAGGATAATTTGTATCGCCCGTGATCAGGTGTCAGAGCGAAAATTTGGGTTGCTTATGAATTTTATTAGTTTTTATTTCTTGATTTTACGCGGAAGAAGGCCTATTAAGCCAAATTTTAGTCAAAAGAACATAGTTTAATTATTTTTATATTCCAAACATGCACTACATCACGATAGTTAAAATTTTAAGGAAAAAGGTACTATTGATAGTCCATTGACTCCATGAGGTCTATTAGTTTTGTTTAGATTCCATGTCAAGTAAGTAGATTTATCCATGGAGATGTATCTGCATGATAGGCTGTTCTACTTTATCTTAATGGAGACATGTACTTAACTGCATTTTTCTTTTTATTATTTTAATATTTCAGAAAATATTTGAATTCATTTCCTTTATGTTTTGTTTGAATTATTCCAGACGCATGAATTTCGAAGTTTGCACTGTCCAGTCGCCCTCACCTTCAATTTTTGTGATAAAAAGTACAGATCATGTGATCGACATTTTCTGAAATACCGCCCCATGTTCGAAGGAGAAGTTTTACTCATAGAAATAGTAGATTACCAAATGATTTTATAATAGTCAATAAAATTTTGATGCCGATACGTTATTTCAATAACATCTACTGGAACAAAAGTTCTTATAATTTCTGTGATAAGATGGAAGATACAATACAGATACAATACATCACAATTCTTTGTATTTGTAGTTCTCAATATCATTAAAGAATGTCAGCAACAACATGGTCTTCGGCATGGAGATTTCCATCGTTATCGGCAATATGTCACTCGCAAGCTGCGCCGAATGCGAAAGTCGCTGCATTTTCCCAAGGGCAACAAGTATCGTGTGCAACCGAAGAAAGTTACTCAAGAACTACTGAGTAGTGATCAAAGATATTTGATTATGATGGTGTTTGAGGCAGAACGGGCATGGGCTTATGCAATGCAATTGAAACCAGAGTCAAATACAGAACCACGTAAAAAGTTTCACATGATTTCTCGGTTTCGAAAGGCGGTCAATTTAGCAGAGGAGATAGCTGCCATATCTAACGCGTCTTGTTGTGACGCAAGAACCAAACTTGAGTGTCAAGCTTATGCCTCCTGGATGCGAGGAAATTGTCGCTTTGAATTTCAGGAATATGTAGCAGCAAAAGAGGCTTTATCTTCTGCGCAGACAATATATTCACGTCTCGCTGACCTGTTGGAGGAAGGTCAACGTCAAATATACTTAGAAAGGGTTAGAGAATTAGAACCACAATTGCGATACTGCCTGTTTGAAACAGAGGGGGACACAAGTGCTGTCGAAGCTTTAAGGGCAATGCGAGCGGCTGCGGATACTGGAGCGATTGCAACTGAACAACTGGATCACTTGTTGGCACAAACACGGGCTGACGTAGCCGCTTCAGTGTTGGAGGTGTCATGGCTAAGTCATACGATTGCTGGTAAGAATCTGATGAAAGTATAGGAAATTATTTGTTAAACTGCGTTATTACCATATTGATGCTCATTATTACAAACGTATTATGCCACTGGTATGTGGAAAATATGGCAGTTGTCTGGGAATCAGTGTGATTTTAGATACATTAAACTGATGTCATAAATGAGACATGCTTATTGTGTTTGTACTTTGCTTAGTAATACAGTACTTGGAAACCACTACTTGGCTCTAATCGTAGATAGGCCCACATCCAATGGCAGTTATCCTTACATGAAAGTAGATTCCTGAGTAAAGTAGGGATGTACCGATGTAACGGCGGATTATCGTCAACTTTTCTAACATATCGGTTATCGGCGAAATCTTGCAGAAATGCTGATGTTAATGATTTTTAAAATGTAAGTTCTTGAAAATTTTGAAAATGATAATAATTGACTGAATTTATCTCATTCATGAATTGTTTATCTAAAAAATTGGTGAATATAAAATTAAGCAATTGCAAATATTTATGTACAAATATTCTTGTACATTGTGTTATCTAAAATATGTCTAGCATTGTGACTGAATGCTGTTCTGGTGACCATCTGTCTCTTTTTGTAAAGAAAAATAAGCTGGAGGACCTTCTAAATTCTTGACAAAATAGTGAAACACTATTTGTATATAGCGGAATAATTAATTCTTAATTTCTCAATTATTCTTCAATAATTCTCAATATCTGCTAGTGCTAGGTGGATAGCAGGTTTAAATGAAGAAATGAATTCTGCAGTTGCTGAGCTAAAAATAGCAGTTTTTTTACATTGCCATGAGTAACACTGGCGCCCCACAAATGAGAGCACCTGATTGTCGTTCACCACAATCTACTGAGAACAGAAATTGACTTTCAGTATGGAATTTTGTGTTATTGGTGTTATATTTGACTTCATTAGATAATTGGCTTCTTGTGAGAACTAAGTTGTCTGTAGGCCAATGTACACTTCACTGCTCATGAGTATGACTGTGCAAGAAATATGTGATCCGATCATCAGCGTCGGTTTTCGGCGCATTACTGGAGTAAAAAATTGCCAAAATTGAAAAGTAAAATGAATCTTAAAGAAATTAATGCTTTTGCTTCGTCTTTTAAAGTTATCTCTGGAGGACAGTCCTGTATTTTTATTCCTTGTCTTTAGTATAAATATATTAAAATTGACTTTAAAATCAATGTATTGGCAATGCAAATGTAGCAGTTGCATATTCATTCAGTTCTGAATGTTTTTATTTCGCAGTTCGCCTGGAAAAACCTCGAATAATCGTCAGTTCACTGAAGGATTGGGAATCAGAACTGAAGTCGTCTGATAAGGATGAATCCAAAATGTCGCTGTATGAAACCGTGTTGCAGCAATGCACTGAAGCTCTTCAAACTGTTCGTGACGAAATCCGAGGCACTGGAGTCGGTGGAGGTGATGCTCAAACCAGTGTATTAAACAATCTGCAATTGCTGCAACAGTACTTGCAATTCGTGAAACTAACAAAAACAGCCGAACGAAATGTTACTTTGATCGGGACTGGTCGATCAAGGTCTCCTCAAGAGCTTGCTCGTCTTTACGACTCCATTGTGCAGCATCTTCAAGAAATAAGAAGTTTGCCGGCATTGGCTGATGAACATCAGCTCCAGGTAATATATTCGAATGACAGGAATAGTAGAATATTTCAGTACACTGCTTTTTAAGTTGACCATGAATTAGTCGAATCATTTGGTTGCATTTGTTGATTTCTACATCACTCCTATCCATGCCGAACTATGAAGCGCATTGAGATCCCTGGAGTGGGGGAATTCAACTACTTATCGGATGGTACCTTATTTGCTGAAGGGCCGCGCTTCAGTACAGAACTGCCGAAGGCCCGGGTTTCGAGTCTTCCAAGGATTACGTAAATTTTCATTTCGTTTGCGTTCAGTACTGTATGCATTCTTCTTCGTAATATCACTGTATCTTCACTTGATAAAAAATAAATTGCAGAGAATGTTTAAAAAACACGATCGTCTGATGCGGGATTGCGACAAATTAATGTTCAATAAGATGTTGCGAAGGAGTCCTTCCAGACCTCACTAGATTTGATCACTAATAAATCAACGAGGATCAAAATGGATTTAAAGCTTCTTATATTTCAATCCTGAATTTAATGGATTTAATTCTTTCTAATTTGTGATTTTGATCTAATGCAGAATGTTTTCTAGCCTGTAAATGTTCGGGAGTTAAAGGCAAAGCATGTTGATTGGCACCACCAGTAAAGAGTTTCTGAGCTATAGCCAAAAAATAATCTCACGTGGATGCAAGAGGCTGTTCACTGTTTCTAGTTAGCCATCTGGTATCTCTGAAGTTAAAGGAAACCACTTCTACTCGAGGTACGAGATTTAGCGAGTTAAAACGCAAGGCTTTGTCGTCTCTGTCCATCAGCCCTTTGACTCTCCTTACCCTTCCGTGTTTTAGATTCCATCAGAAATAATATTCTGCATCAATAAAACAATGCTCTTCATTTGTCCCACTTTCTCACAGCCATGATGAAAAGTCGCGTCCCGATAGTAGCTGAACGTCAGATTTATTTCGCTTGGAATTAAGTCTAATTTACATGTAGGCTATATTTAATTACTTTTATTGTATTGACTTACTTACTCTTTCATGTATTTTAAGCCAATTGGTCTGGAGCATCTGCCTTGGACTGGTATGAAGAAAGTTGATAAACGCTATAAGCATATTCAAGATGTTCAGATATAATTTTCAAATTTTCATTTTGAAGTGTGGACCTATAAAGCTTTAGTTGGAAAGCCCGAAGAGCAACTGGGAAATGTTATAAAATTCAATGATAAAAAAGAATTACTGGGTTGACATGACAAGCACTGTTTATTTAGTAAAATCTGATATAACCGGGCGATGCGCTTTTCGAATGGAAACCATGTACATATTATCTTAATCCACATATCCAAGCCCTTCCATTAACCCTCTCGATATAGGGGACGGTCTTCCCCTGCAGCGATTTGCTCTGAACCTCCAAAAGCAAAAAGGCTCCTGTGACTTTCCGAAAAGAAAAGGATTTCCATTGTTTAACTACTGTTGTTATTGCTTTGGGATTTTTCATCGTCCTGTATTCTACCTTCTTATTAATCGCGATTTTCCCTCAAAATCTTTTCAAAATTGTAGACAGCGACCACGTATTCTAATTTTTACTATGTAAATGATCGCAATGAGATGTAAGATCATTATTAATTGCTATTTTATGCTCAAAATATCATTTTCAGAGCGAAATGGATGGCAAAATCCTTGGTTTTCGGGCCTATCGATGTTACAATCTTTCCAAATCCTATCAATCGGTTAAGAAATTCGCCGAATGCTTTACTTTGCTACAACGTGCCTTACGACATTGTCATAGTGCAATGGAAATTTTATCTACTGTCAGCAAAGAAGAAGTAAGCGCAGTCAAGTTAACAGCAAAGGAGCTTGAAGAACTGGTTCGTGATGTTGAGGCTGAGACGTATGCATGCCGGGCGGCGAAGCTGATAGACACAGTCTCCGTTGGAACGGCAGAAGACAGAGTACCTAAGGAAACCTTAAAGAAAGTGAGTTTCCTGTTGTGCAGGCATCTATTTCAGCGTTGCCATGTATGCGATTGTGCTGAGATGCAACAGTTTGCACGAATTTTACGTGTGATACACGAATAAAACAAACAGTATTATATTAAGAACAATAGCAGCATAACATAAGTTGCTGTTTGATTTAGTTGTCTAGTCGTGCATTATGCAGATGAAGTTGTTAGATGATGAACTCAACTGATTGTAGTTTCATTAAGTTGAAGTAAAAGAAATAAGCCTACGTTTGTGCAGGATGAGAAAATGTGATGGTCTGCAATAGTCTAGTATGAGGGTTTAAGTATTTTTTGTATACAAGTCTAACTGAGCAAACTAGAAACGTTTACGAACCATCTTCCAAATTTAAGTCATGTTATCGTACGTATCTTAGAAATCATTGACTCGCAAAGTTGTGGTAGCGGTCTGACCGGAATTGGACATGGCCTTTATCTGACATGCGGTTATAGAATTGTGCGGCGCCATTTACTGCAAAATTTTGATTTTAGGATCAGAGTTGCAGGTGACAGTGATGTTTATATTCGAATAAATCGCATCTACCTTTTTTCAATGACAACAATTCAAATTTATGCAGTGATTGTCGATAGCGATCTGACGGTGCGGTTACCACGTTGAATAAGTACACCTTCTTGATCATTCAAAATGTAATCTCACTATACTGGTGCGGTATAGATATATGTCAATGAACTTTATGAATGCTGCACGTATCTACAGATGCTAAATGAAAGTTAGATATGCTAGATAGACTTCGGTTAGACAACGATTTTGATTTTTTGAAAAACTTGTCCGAAAGTTTTGTTATCTTGCCGTAGCACGTTCCGTATAGTTTTGTTGTCTATAATTCACAAAATTGGCTAACAGAAGAAAAGGTTTTATTACTTGCAACTAGCAACCGTTTCCGGACATGTTTTCATCTTGAACTGTAGGTTCATTTCATTGTCATTGATTCAGTTCATGTCCGACACGATTGAAGTCATGAAGATCACATCTAGCCTACGAACACATGTAGTAGAGAAGTTATTGATATTACGTGCCTAATTTGTGCCATATTTTGCAAAAAATGAATCTATGTATGCCATATTCAGGAGCATTGATGTACAAACACGTGTATATGTTTGTAAAGAATGTGTGAAGGAAAGACCTCTCTCATTATTGGCAGTCGTAAAACTACATGATTTTTGACAACCCTCATAGGGAAGCCAATGATTTCTTGAAATATTTTTCACTCAAATTTATAAGAATATTGATGTTTATTTTCATTGATTGAATGTTTTTTTTCAGCCTTTGATTGAAAGATTGGAAACTTATATTGAGGATCCATCCCTTTCAAGTAACCGGCGTAACATCGCCCATGCTCAACCGTTAATCAATCTGCCTCCAGACTTCGAGCCAATTCCTGCCAAGCCTGTCTTCTTTGACTTAGCCAATAATCACATTGACTTCCCCAATCTTGATGATCTTGTGAGACAGCCTAACTCGGGTGCTTCGAACACTGGCGGCGGACTGACTGGGTTTGTGAAAGGATGGATGGGTTGGGGCAAGAAGTGATCTTGGTACAGGTCATTGCTACATTCTGCCTTCACAATCATCGGTTTGAGGTCTTTAGACCTGGACCCTTAACTACAGCGCTATATCATTGTCAATATGGAAAAGTATTTTGTTGTCTCTATGTCTTGGGAATCAATATTTAAGTATGTTGTTGAATTTTCATTGAAATATCTGTGGTCTATAATTCTCTGTCTTCTGACTTTGTTTTGTGTGCGTAATGTTGTAGCAATTATTTGTTAGATAGGTGTTCTTTTTCAAATTACAGGTAGAATTGTCCATGTCAGTTTGATCAATATTGACATCCTGTTATAGTGTGAGATTCAGATTAAATGATACTTAACTATCGTAAGATCATGTATTTTCATAACAACAATAGTAACTTCTGATAGGTACATTTTGAATCAAAAGTCTTCTTTCGATTTGTTGTTTGAGATAAGTATCTGGGTGAATGTTTCGGAAAGGGTTGTGCGCTATATGATGTGCTGGAATTGTTTTTGGCAATGTGTCCGTTTAGTGAAACGGAATTGTTCTTGACGGCTAACTTGTGGTTTTGATAAACTGGATGAAAAGAAAATATATCATATTTACAGACATATTTTGTTCTTATTTTTGATTTCAAATGTACTTGATACTCACGTCATTTCTTCCCTAAGGTTGAAATATGAATGATAGACTAATAATAATAAAATATTTTATTGCAAAAACAGCAAAAGACATGCACAGGTCCCGAGGGAGACTTCCGTGACACCAGGATGAAAATACAAAACCGTTTACTGCGCTATGGAAGCACAATGCAATAAATATAGTTTCAGTTGCAGTGAATATGATGCAACAAGGCAATAGTCATAACCACAAGCAGTCTAATGTCAAACTATGATTGCATTAAAGTGAACTTTATGTATATTGTACAAATGCACGATCATGCGGATCGTGTTTTCGCCACCTCGCATGATATTTTAGAGACTCGAAATTTCTAGGATCATCCGTTGGGACACTGATAATAACTAGTGTTGCTCTAAGCACATGATCGACTTATTCACGCGTAACTGAAAATTTGCTGATATTAATGCTGTTAACACTTCAGTAATTAAACGTCTAAAAGACTGTCGAACTTTGTTGCACGGGCATAGCTATAAATTGCCTAAAAAGTTTTCTTGGGGAAGCAGTGATGGGTCACGTTAATCGTTCAGAAATGCGGTGAATACAGATGCGTGTAGGTTGGGATGCACATATTGTAGATTAGGTAGTTATAGATACTGTAATATCCGCCTTCATCTTCCATTGCAGGGATGTACGGCTATACATTCTGCGCTCATTACTGTATGGTATTGGGAATCGTGCAAAAAGGCATGAACCCTATCTTCCATGAAGAAAATATGAAAAAGTTCTATTAGTTAAAAGAGTTGAGAAGCTTTATTGCATTGAGTAAGTATATTAGGTAGAGTAGCAACTCAGCAATAATTAAATCCCCTTCGTGTAAACAGTTTTGATTTTATTAAATGAACTCGAATGAGACCCAGCATCACATGTGAGATATGCAAATATTTACATTTCTGGAGAAATTTTGGATTTAGCAGATCGTGATAGCAAAATAGAAGGAATAATAGCATTTTATGAATCCCTCATGTCATGTCAACCTGTGTGGAGAGGTATTGTTAAATTAGCAATCCGATGAGTTACTATCACATTAATACATAGCCTTATCAACAGGCCTAAGAGCACTTTCTTGAGCGTGATCATATGACCACCTATAAACCTGCAACTGGAAGAGCAAAATGAAATATCCACTGACAGTGATCACAGTTAACTTAAAATATGCAAATGGGTCCGCATTGCTATTCAGATTTGAGTGTATCATGAAGTTAATTATACCGATGACAAAAAGACTTAAAAACTTGAAATTTCAGCCAAGAAAGAGCACAATAAGATGTCGACATTTTTATTAGGACTTGCATTGTAATGCAGCTCATGAATTTCCCTTGATAATCAGCTTAATTTCCGTTTAATTAAGATGCTTGTTAGCAAATATTCATTCCTTTTGATATCCAACTTGTTTCATACTACTTAATAAAGGTCTTCATCTCGGTAGTATATAAACAAAGGAATAATTTGAAAAAGGTTAGCTTTTTAAAAACTGCTCAAATAATTTTTTGGATCGCAGGAACGTAATCTGCTCAAAAAACTGAGTCTTTTCATATAAAATTTTTTACTGTATACTTTTTGAGTCGACACTCTACCTACTATATACTTAGTCTATGATTTATTGTATTGAATTTTCAACTGAATAAGTAAGTGTATTCTACTTATTATTTGTGGTTCCTTGATCATGTTCTTAAAGCTGCATTTACTTTTTAGAGAGGCTGAAAGTTTCCTATATATTTACATTTCATGATTATATTGTATCAGTAGCACTGCATAAGTTTGGATTGAATGTCATTCAGCCATCAGTCAGTGGGAAATGTGAGCTGCATCATGGATATTAAGACCTGAAATTTCCATGGCGTCGTGAAATAATAAGTGAGTGGATAAAACATTGAGTGAACATCATTTTTAGTTTGAATTAGTTGGTAATTTTAATGGTGGAAGTTTGCTCTGTAATAAGTCAGACACTTGTTGCCAAGGACAAGAAAATTCCTCGGCTCTTAAACCAGACAAGTCATTATGCCGCTGCAAACGATATCACCGCATTAACTCACACAATGGCCTTACACAGTTTATGAATATTTCAGGAAATAAAATCGTGATTCATTTTTCAAGTGAAATGATAACGACTCCATGGTGTCTTCGACTCTATGCAACCTTCCAAGTTGCATTGAATTGCAACCGTTGGCCACTTGCTTTAGTTGGGAATGTAAAGTTGGTTCACCTAGGATGCGCCGATTAAATTGATCGGCAAAAATCAATCAACATAAATCTATCGAAAATTCAATATTACATGCATAATATCAGAAATTTCGAAAAGTAAACACGATGACAACATTTTCGAATGCATTATGCCAATCACCGTGACTTTCCTTACATAGATTACTTGACAATTCAAAACAAATGAAATAGTGAGGTCCATCAATACATATTTAAGACAAGTGTTAGATTATTGATTATCTTCATTAATCGCAAAATTCTTTTCAAATGCGATGCATATCAATCCTCACTTGCGATTCTACACGAATTTGGTAAAGTAGAACTGAATCCATGATGGCAGATTTTCATGTATAGTTATGATTTTATACAAAGAGTTTTGTGTGGATGAATTATGACTAAAATCTCATAATTGAAAATCAAGGATGTTTGCTTTTGAAAGAAAATTGAAGAAAGATGGCCTGCAATACTGTTGAGAAATTTATCGAAGATGTGAAGGACGAATAAATGTGAAATGGAGACTGAAGTTTCGTCCGGGATTTGTTAAGAGACGTAAAATGCGAACTTTTCTCTTGATATACGTAGAGAATTGCCTGTGATTGGCTGTCTAGTAATTAATTATACTCCATGACCAAATATTTAGTATGCAAGTTAACTTGCCATTTTTGCACAATTTTGTTGTTCAGACAAGTCGTCCTTTTAAATTCCTCTTCGCAGAGCACAGTCGGTCTTATAATTTACAAAAACAACAGTGCTTTGGCTGACCAACCAACCAGACTTCAGTTTAATATTTTTGCCTCTATAGTTGACTTTTCGTTAGACACTCCTCGGTTGAGCGAAGTTTGATTCATAAAATGTTTGAAAGCTTCAACAACCGCAGACATGAACTGGCTGATTTCTGATTCTCACATCACCATGCCGCATAATAATGATAAGGACACAGCGAAGACATCACACTCTCGTGATGCTGTTACAATCAGGGTTGCCACTCTCGTGCAGTGGTACTTTGGGATCGTGAAGGGGCCCCTTTAAGATCGTGAGCGGCCCTTATGAGATTTTGCAGTGTCACTGTAACATCGCGAGGGGGCCCTTTTGAGATTGTGCAGTATCACTTTAAGATCGTGAGGGACCCCCTTGAGATTGTGCAGTATCACTTTAAGATCGTGAGGGACCCTTTTGAGATTGTGAAAGGCGCTCTTTGAGATTATGAAGGTGCCATTCAATATTGTGAAAGGACCCTTAAAGATTGCGAAGGGGACCCTTTAAGGTCTTGACGTGGCCCTTTTGAGATTTTGAAAGGGCCCTTTGGGATTGTGAGTACTCATTTAAGATTGTGAAAAGGGCCCCTGTGAGATTGTGAAAGGGCCCTTTAAGTTTGCGAATGGGGCCATGTTAAATTTTGAAAGGGACCCATAAGATTTTTTGAAGCAGCCATTTGATACTCTCCAAAGCGTGTCTTTCAAGAAGCGTCTGCCAAGAAAAACATGAAAGAAAAATCTACCAAAAAGTTTCGGGAACACTAGGGAGTGGCGGAAGAATGCTTTGTACGATTGCAAATTACACTTGCTACAAAGCGTCTAAATTTCGGCGAAGACACCAACGAAAATTGAAATCTCGCAAACAACTGCAAAAGTGATGAGGATTTCTTTTCGTGTTGATGTTGCGTTTACTTATGCCATGCCGGCTCAACCTTAATCAAGTAGCCAAAAGTTGTTCTTAGATGTCATTGTTATTTATTACATGTACTTGAAATACAAGAGATGAGAGCAAGGCTTGATTTGAATAATTGCCGGAGCTACAAGCACTGATGAAGCTTCTTCAGGCTGAACTGCAAACGTTTTTGGTTTTTTAGCCGCCATCAGTGCAGTAAATCAGCAACTCACTCCACAGACCATCGGTAGGTGGATGTGCTTCGAAATCCGGCAGCGTGTTTGCAAATTTCTAATTTTGCAAACGAACTCTAGAGGATGAGATTTCAACTGCATGTATTTCATTAATTGTAGATGTCTGTATCTCGGATGATGATTTGTCTGCATATGAGCTACTGATTCTTTGCAGGTATACTGCACTGATGACGGCTTAAAATCCAGAAATGTTAGTATTTCCCGTTTTGGATTGTATGAAATGTTGCTCTCATCTCTTAACTATTCTCCTTTCGTGGTCTTGGCATCATTTCAGATTAAAAAGCATATTAAGTTGCATGGCGTTTGTAATGTGTAATATTGTAACACAATGTAGAACGCAGTTTCCTCACATTGAGCAAATGCTATAGTTTTTTGTCGTCAATTTATGTTGTGTGACATCGGTTAGAAATTCTTTTGTTCATGTAACGTGGCGGATTCTAGCATTGATAATTTCAAAGTTGTTGATGCAATAGGAATCAGCGACTCAATGATTTATTTCTGTAAGTTATTATGATTCAAGGAAAACAGTTGCTAACACTACAAGGAAAACAGTACCACTACAATATCTATTTTCTACTTGCTCACTATTTGCCCGAACACAATTTCATTCTTCAGTCAACAGCGCAAGAGCCTATCTCTACGCAATCGGTCGTCGATCTGCAGAAAAACGGTGCAAATTTTTGTTTCCCAGCTCAACCAAATGCATAGGATGACTCCAATGCACAATTTCTCAAACGTGTCCAAAAGAAAAAAGTCACAAGGCATTGAATCTGATGGTATCGGAAACCATTCCAAAGGCTCCCATAACGGTCAATCCAAGATTTAGGAAAACTGATGTTTAAATAAATTAAGATGGGTCTGTGGTAGTGCGCTGGCATTCCATCCTGCATGAAGATACTCCTATCCATCATGACATTCGGTATCTTTTTATGCAGCATAGAAAGGAAGATTTTGCCACAAATTCTCGATTTCACGAAAGAATAATGGCTCTCCAAAGAAAATGGCTTATGGAAATGCCTGCCCAAGCATTTAGACCGCGCTGACCTTAGATTTTGTATGAAGATATTTGGGGATAGGGGTCTTTGTAGTACACTGTCTTAACTTCGAAAACGGTTTTCCTGTAAATAGCTGTTCGAGTCATGTATTCTAGTGCACCTTGTTGAAGCTGATGGTTGAATAAGCATCAGTAATAATTGTATACATTGACTTCCTAGCTGTGAGGATTCAGAAACATCTTTATTGGAAGAGACCCAGCTTCTGCCTGAACGCTTTCAAAACTTAACCGGGTTGTGTGATATCGAATGACCGTAAGTTTCTTACTTTGAGGGGGCCCACGACTGCGTAATTCAGGAGGGCATTCCGATTTGACTTTCCGGTTTTTATTTTTGATAACAGTGGCAGCCCTATATAATTTCCTTTGATATTTAGCTGTGTGCCGCGTGAAAGCGTGAAACGTTGGACTTATATGATTTTTATTCAAATTTCGTAGCCAATGAGCTCCAAAGAAAGTACTTCTTTGAAGCACTGAAGGAATGAAGGTCCTCTGTTTGCGGCCATCATATTTATATGCTAAGAGGTATTCAATGTACATCGAACATAAACTTCTAATGGATCAAGTGCATTTAAATTATTTAAGTAAGAAAATCAGCTTCTTTCCACCGAAAGTGTATTAAAATATGATGTGCAATTTGCTGCGCAACGTCTCGTTACCACTTCGGCTGGCGCAATGAAAGTCAATGTCTACTGGACACGTATATTCAAAGATGGATTTCGTGATTTAATCTCAAAAAGTTCCAACTGCCCACACTCAGTGAGGATAGTTACATTTTTTGAGGGATCGTCAAAGATTTTGCGGATATGTCTGGGTTAGTTTGATGATGATTCAGCAATTTTTGCATAGAAGATTAAGCAAATCTATACATAGTGTAGTTTTGTAGCTTGTTTTTTGCAAAGATTTTGATGTTAATTGCGATTTTTCACGATTTTCATAAAATGTTTTTTGATACTTATCATAACTAGGTTGGCAGATCTGTCCAGTTATTTCAAGTTTTCTGCACTTGAAAAATGCAAAT
The DNA here is from genome assembly GCA_907163375.1 of Prostheceraeus crozeri. Classification (NCBI taxonomy): domain Eukaryota; kingdom Metazoa; phylum Platyhelminthes; order Polycladida; family Euryleptidae; genus Prostheceraeus; species Prostheceraeus crozeri. Next base: position 632,895 of record CAJQUW010014715.1, on the reverse strand, counting down.
TCATTTATATTTGTTGCCATGAAGGGATCCGTTTCATGTGAATAATATAAATAAGGCGCTCTAAATCAGATCGCACCTTCAGACATCCGTTACTCAACATATGTGAAAAATTAAAGCTTTACCGACAATATTGGGTCATTGAATGATTATTAAATTGAAAGGTATGAAGCATGAAAAGTGCGAAGTCATGTTCTCAATACATCAAAACATCCAATCATGTAAAGGCAGTATCAAGTAAATGTCGATGATTCTTAGCAGACCATTTATCTGCCTGTGGTCATGCATTTTCACTTTTGCAGGCTGTGAAGCTGACGGGTACACTCGGCCAGATAGCGAGTGGTCTTCTCAAATCTTTTACCTCAATCCAATCATCCATTCGTCATGGTCGCTATCTTCGACCCGGAACATTGTATCTTCCTCATAATATGAGATTCGATTCAAATGGCGACGCATTACCTCGTCCACATCCTGAAACTCCGAGATTTCAACGTAAGCTTAATGTCAGATCTTGTTTCCACATTGCCCGATCTTGTGTTGTATCGAAGACTTGATAACTGCATGAACTGTATAGCTGTTTAAAAATATCTTAGCCGTTCTCTCATAGCTTCTCGAAAATTAAGTAAGCGATGTTTGGGGCTTTTGGTCAGAAATGTATTCTTGCCTCTAGTTTCCGACGTTCAAGTATCTAATTATTAACGTGTAATTTTTATGAAGCAGCTTTTAAATGTTTGTTTTTTTTCAATTATGCAACTTATCTTTTAAACTGAATGCAGCTTTTTCATATATTGTTAGTTGAGAACAAGCATTTGATTGTCTTCTTTAGCATCATGCTGTATCTAATAAAATGAATGCAATTCTTTGGCGAAGTCTGCAAAATGAAATATCACAACATACTTTCATTTGAAAAGTGTACTTGGATTGCTTGTTTCTGTTGAAAGTAAAAAATCGGAAATAGACTTGTTGCGTATAATGAACATGGGCAAGACTCGAGTAATCTGATTTCTTGTCGATCGTGAATTTGACATTTTGGTCTCGTTTCTGTCCCGAGAAATTTCATTTCCTCGAACTTTCTCGATTTTCTTATTTAGAAGTTCAGATGAACGCAGAACTCAAACGTCATTGTTTCGAGCCCGTGCTGACTTCAGTCGTCAGCAGTTGTTCATACTTAATAAAACTCAGGTTCTTCCTGTGATGCACTTTAGATCACACAGGTCATCAGGTCCTTAGGGCAGCTTAGATATACTTCATCTTACTCAGCGCATGGCAGTCCGCGTGATAGATACTGCTAGTCTCACTTCAAATTTGACATCACTCGGACACCGTAAAGCAGTCTCCTGTTATTCCCTCTTCCATCGCTATTATCATTGTCTTAGTTCTGATGAACTTGCCTGACACCAAGTCCGCGTTCATTTACCAGATGCATAAGACACCGTCGATTACTCAAATCCATACGTTATTACTAATCCTCGACTCGCTGTCGGACTGAATATCTTAAGAGATCCTTCTACTGTAGAACAGCGAGGTTGTAGAATAAGTTTTCTTTGAAGGTATTTCCAGCATTTGTCAGTGTTCAAGCATTCAAGAGAGCCGTCAATAAGTCTGTAGCAAGCTCTACGGTGAGTTGATAGCTTGAAGGAGTTTTCTTCGTCTGATGTATTTCTATTATTTAACTTGGCTTTTAATATTTTCGTCTTTTTCTCTATTTTCATTTTTACCCTTGCGAGTGATGCAGTCATTAGTTATTATACGTTTTACATCCTCTAATCTGTCTGTTTACTTTTCTAGCACCTTATTTTCAGTGTTTCTGTTATTAGCCTACTTTAAACAGTGATTAGTTGTGAAATTTTGCTATACTGGAACAAGAATTTTTACCGCTAGTTATAATTCTTTTGTCATCTCCACTTTTCTGTCTTCAATTATCTGCTTTCTTGTCTTTGATCTTTTGCTGATGGACACCTTTGGACCATATGCCTGTGCTCCTCTCTCAAGCTTTAAAAAAGAACTTGCGCATGTACGTAAGTGACCCATTTCGTTGTCATAATCAATTATTTGTCCCACTTATATATAAAAATATTGCGCCTAAACCTGAATTTGAAACTTGAATAATAATCTAAAATAAATAACTAACAGCATCTAAACATTCAGCTGTCTGTGAAGACATTGAATAATCTAAAACCTAAACATAAGGTTTTGTATAGGCTTTACATAAATTGCCTAAAAAGTTTAGGGGAAGATATCCAATGAATACATACCATTCTTTCGAAGCAATTTTTTGAAATCTCTTTCTTTATCGGTAATAGCTTACATGCATATGCTGACATAAGCTTATATATAGGCTTACATACGCGTTTTCATATTCACTTTTTCTCATAATTGCTTGAAAACTAGATATTGTACTGCATGCTTTGCGGAAATATGAGTTTACATGACTTTTCTGTTCAATGCCATATAATTCTTACTTCTGTATTCACTTCTAGACCCAATGCTAGTCTTCATGAACCTAGCTGCCAGCCTACCTGTATGATTTGTATGAAATATCAATTTTTTCCTTTAGGTGAACAGATAGAGCATATTACATCCAAGAAATTCGTTAAACATTGCAGTTAAAGCATAACGGCGATACCACGTATACCCCGTGGTACGTACCATACCACGTATAACGGCGACATTCACCTCGAGTGTCATAACAGTACTGTCTCTCCGAATGCTGAAGTTCAAGTTTTCTCCCTAATAGACGCATCAAAAGGAGGCATTATTCACGTCGTTTTTTGGACTTAAGTAGATTTTTTTTAAATTTTAATAGAAAGTGACTGATCGGAAGACAACATTTCAATTTTAGATGAAGATTTTCAGACTTTTTTACATGTACATTGTATAATGAACTACTAATCTAAATTTAATCGACCTCTTTTTATCATTAAGCTAGTTGACGCAACTGAATTATTCCAGAAACTCAATTTTCATAGTAAAATTATAAAGGTGACAAACAAGTTACTTTCGCATGCCATGGTGTGATGTACAATATTTCTTTTCGCATCTCACAGTTGATCACAGTAGTCACGGTGAGTTGATGATTCTTCCGCGACTCTATTATTTTAGTGATACTGATCATCGATGATTTTGATTGGAATTTAGTGCTGAAGAAATCATATCAAAGAAAAGCTTTTTGCTGCATATTTCTTTCAACAGTGATTGATTTCTTATGAGTAATACTTTAAGCCTACTAGAATCTAATCAAAATAAATACTACACCAGCATTACATGTTTGCATGGAAAATTCAGTCTTGCGAATTGATATTTGGTGTACCTTATTATCACTAACTTGCTTTTAAACGTATCAGCATTTTCGGTATATCAAAAACATCGATTTCAGATAAATCAAAATAAAATAATCGGCTACCTTCTACTGATTAACCGGTAATCGATCGATTAGCTAAATCATTAAGTGGTACACCCCAAGCTCGCTTATTGTGGAGAAAATCTCAATGCTAAGAAAGTCTTTTCATTATAGTAAAAGCATCTCAATATGAGTTAAAACTGACTATTTTAATTCTAATGCTTATTATCACTTCCGAATGGTGTATAAAACTTCTATTGAGTTGTAATGAGAAGACCCCCATTCATGGTCAACGGATGAAATTGACTCACAAAATTGCCGCAAACAGAAAGGATTTGCTCATTTTGAATTGATGGTAGTTAGTGACTATCTGAGGTAGCCTCATTGAATATAGGGGCAGTAGCAGTTTATTTTAAAAATGTATGATGAATACATCAAAGCTGTTTTTCAAAAATGCCATTTTACCATCAAATAAAAGTAAAATTGATTTTTCGTAGCGCTTTTAGTTCGCCGGTTTATCATCTTAAGAGATTATTATTGAAGATTTATTGTCATTGCATGCTAACATCACAATTATTATCACTACGTATTCTCTGAATCACTGGCTACAATTTTGAAGATATTCTTTGTCTTACAGATGAACTTGACAAGTCTCTACCGTATGGTCGAATCTATGGAAAGAGGCCGTTTCCAATGACAGTAAAGCCCGGAAAAGTTTATTTTTGGTGTTCTTGTGGTCGAAGTAGACATCAACCATTTTGTGATGGTCATCACCGTCGTTTAGATGGCCATACAAATCTGTACTTCACTAGGGCTCCTAAATTTCGTCCTGTAAAAATGGTATTCGAAGAAGAAAAGCGAGTGTATTGGTGTATGTGTAAACAGAGTAAAAATAGACCTTTTTGTGATGGAACTCATCGACAAGAATTCGTTGATAATGCTGTTCGATATTAAATAATTTTTTTATTGATCAAGCCAAGTTTTGATGTCGATTTCAACGTAGGTCATTCGGCCAGCGATTCTCTCAAAAATTGAATTGCGCGCCCATGATGTGCGCAAATTCTCAAATTTAGTGCTAATGCATAAAGGTCCAATTATCTTCCAGGATATGTAGAATATCCTAGAAAGTAGTAAAATATAATGACATTGCTCTAAATCGACAGACGCTTCGTCAGTGGCAAATACTTAAGATCAAAATTTCTGTCGATCCGTCATGAGATCACGCTGCCTATATATATATATATAGAGGCCCCTACATGAGAATGCCTCGAAAATGATGCAATTCATGCTTTCCACTTAACCATTTGCTGTGCAAGAATTATCGATATGGCATTCAGATTCACAAGTTAATATTTAAGTTTTGCATGGGCTAATCATTACCGGTAGCAACTATACTAAACCAATTAATTACCTGTAAAGTTACATCAGGGATATAAGTGGCAACTGTTACCGCAAATAGTGATAATAATTACCCAAATCGGTACCCCTTACCGGTAATTTTACATCACTACTTAGTACTCACTTATTAGTGCTTCATTTCTGGTGCACAAGAATTCCTGAATAGAAAGATTGTTTCACCGATTCGTATCACGTCATTCACTCAGTGCGAGTTCATATTGACCTCTTTGTCTAAAATGACTAAGCTTACAAGTTTTTCTATGCAGATCTCTCAAACCACAAATAGTGTTTGTGATAGTGTTAAATTATCATGATTTGGTCTTGATTGAGAAGTCCATAATTTCGTCAGCGATAGAAAATTTTCAATTATGACAAAGAAAAAACAATTGGGATTCGAAGTAAGTGCAGGTATGGAGATGGTCAGTAGGGCTATCATGGCATATATCATGCAGCATAAGCTGGTATGGCAATCTGTCATACCCTGGCTTTAAAGGTTTCGTCAGCTACGGAACGGATCGAATCGATAGTTCAAAAACTCGGCGAATTATTATGCAAGAAAATTTTTAAGTGTTTGCAAAATATAAGCACAATTTAAAGCAACTTGTAGTCCTATAGCTTTTAAATCACACGTCAGATTCATTCCTATCTTGCGGCCCAAGATGATTTTTAAATCGAAAATGCATGATGATGTAGCCTAAAGTTTTCCATGTGCACATGTTAATTCCACGAAGGAGGTAATTATTTTCCTGGAAACAATTAACCTGGTGTAGACCTATGAAAAAAGTCAAGCATTAAACGTTTTATAGCAGATAGGCCAATACATATTGCAGATTTCTTCGGTCACTAATCCTCCCGCGAGCCTTCGAATACTCTCATGGTAATTATAACAAATAATGACCTCAAATCTGTGCATTATCTCAGGCCTATATTTCATATAATATTGTCATAAATTGTCACAGCGACAAATCCATTGTCAAATTTGTTGCACACCTCCATTGTAAATGGAAATTTCCGTACAGAAGGTTTTTCAATCTCTAAGCAGTAAATTCTGTGGAAATCTCAAGAAATAGGCCTACCATAATGTTTACAATTAACAAATAGAGTCAGATTTTTGACAGCTATAAAATTCTGATGGTCCTTATTCAGGCTGGTGCATATATAGAGATGTAGTTGATCTTGAAAAATGCACGGATATACTGCTCTTGCCTAAATAATTCTATCCCTGATCTTCTGGGGAATGTTCTTTAATCTCTAATCTGACAATTTGCAATATCGGTACGGAAATTACTCAGACAGTTTTGATTGATTCCATAGATATCACTACCGGCAAGAATCCACAGCCGGAGCACTACCCATTTATAGGCTACCTTTGTGTAGGCCTACATGACTTCTGTTAGAAGTCTAAAATTACGCTATTGTCTGAACACCTATCAACATACCACACTTAAGTGTGGTCACTGCATGCTGTGTGTTCCCGTCAGTCACAAACATTGCGGAGTGCCAAGGTTCGTCCAGGCACAGAATAGAAAGATGTCCTCAGACTTGAACAATTTAAGCTCGAAAATACCTTGGCAGCCGTAGACGCTGCGTTTGGCCCTACAAGGGCTCGTCAGTACGGCTCGAACTAGCTTGAAATGTTTTGGATGGCTAAACAAACTGAAGGACTACACAGTCTTCCCAGTCGGCAGTGGCGCAATTTTTCGCGCCTGGTGAAAATATTCGCGCCTAACTGAAATGACTTAGGAGACTCAATCGTGGGGTCAGTTCCACACCTACTACTTCAGCATGATCACACTGTGCACTACTATTCCTAGGAAGCATGCCACATACCCTGTTAGCAAAAAAAATTGTAAAAAACAACAGCTAAGTTAATCAATAATACCTATTCAAAACTGATATTCAGACACGAGTCTCCGTAATAATGAGAGGTTTGATTTTACTTGTGCGATTCAGATGCCTATTTTTCAGCAATCTCCACGGACCGCGTGGATGGCCCTGCGGGTCTTCTCAGGCGGGTTGTACCTAATGCAGCAGCAGAAACAACAGAACCTCATACACCCATGGAAAACGAGTGGAAAACAACTATTAGTGAGCAGCAAGCTTAAATTCATGAAACACAACGCTGTCTAATAAAGCATTGAAGTATCTAAATATACATCAGTCACTCTTCGGAATCTTGGACAAGCCGATCATTGCCATTTCACAGGCTTTCCGTTTTAGAACGTTTTGAGTTACTCGAACCGATTCTTTTTCCTTTTTCTTTTGTAGCTGCACCTGTACCTTCCGCAAAGCTTCAATCTCTTCGTCACGGCTGGCAGTTGCTCTCTGTGCGCTGAGCAACGACCGGTGAGCTGCCTCCTTCTCTTTCAACTTCGCTTCGATTTCTTTCTCCTTCTGCAACAGCTCCTCCTCGAGACTCGGCGCTTGCTGCACTTCTTTTCTATCTGGACTTCGGCAATAAGGGATGCCTCCAATTCCTTCGCAAGCTTCCTTTCTTCTTCTACGCTTCATCTTTTAATCTTTGGCGATAGGAAGTGTGGGCACTATTGCACATGCTAATGAAGGATGCAGTCACAGGAAGTGAGGCTGTAGTCCACTTCCTTGATTCCATGCAGGAACGCGACACAATCAATGCCATGACAGTGGCTGGCTTTGAGTAGTGAGCGCTCCTTTGGAAGGAAGAATATGACGTGTATTTAAAATGTAGGAGCAAAAAATTATGTGCTGCTCATTGCTAAATATCAATTGCTGCATGTGCGGAAAAAACTTAAATGGGCAGCAAGTCATCAACGATAAACAGGAAATAGGATATCTATACGAGCGCAGAGCATGGGAAATCAGAAAATAGTGATAAGTCAATAATCACATTCAGTCATATTCATGCAGAGTAGCAACTTCGAAAGTAATAAACATGCATTTTTCAATATATTGTGTGCCTAGGACAAGTACAGCAAACTTGCAAGTTAATAAATCTGAGAGTTTTTATTGAAATCTGATAATCTGCTTGTCCCAAAATTCGCGCATTTCATCCAAATATTTTCGCGCCTTGCCCACAGAATTCGCGCCTCTGATGGCAAAATTCGCGCCTGACTGGGAAGACTGGGACTACACAACAAGCTGCTCTGCGTTTGTTTATCCCGGCTTTGCCGTGCGGCTGATGATATTAAAGATTACAGAGGAGTGCCAGTTGATCGCCTGCGGGCGCAGAATACAAAGAGGACATCTTTCTAGTATTTTGTTCCCGTTAATAATATTCATCCGGAGAAAATATTATATATTCATTAGTAGTTTTGGAATGTGTTTATATTTTGAACTAATTAATTTTCTTTCGATTCGAATTAATTAGATCTCTAATTAAATTGTCATAAATTGATTGTTCAAATGCATCAAAACAGACAAAAGCCTCAATAAGCGCCAAAAATCTGTATTTTCGCATTGTCAGTTATATATTTTTTTATAGAAAGCAAGTCAAAGATAACAGATTAATGAGTTGAGCGACTGGCAGAAATCTGTAGAAAAAGTATCACTGATTACAATGCCAATTTTCACTATCATCACCGAGAAATCTGAAGTTATAGCATAAATGGAAACAGGTAAAAGAAAACTTTTCAACAATTTTGATTAAGAAAATAATATTCAGATTGTCTTATTCGATATTGAAACTGTCATCATGATTGAGATCTCAGACGGATATGTATAGGTATATAAAGGAAATCACCAAAATGAACTGTCCATCTCCTATTCATCTCAGCCCAACTTACTGTCGGGCTGATGCCGGGAACTTCTCTTCATGATATCAGATTTCTCCTGAAAAGAAAAGAACATAATTTATCACAGTGAACACCATCATTCATGGGATTTTTCAAATTATAAACTTATGGAACTCTTGATGATGGAAAACACTCTTTCAGACAGTTTATTCCAAATCGCCTTCCTCAAGTGACTTTCAGCCAGCCTCACCAATGAAAATGAGATAGAAGCTGCTGAAAGTTTGAGATTTTACATTGTAAGTAGGATGAAGCTTCTATCAGTCAAGAGTTCTCTGACACTAGCATGCCTTATATAGCACATACCGTGCATTTTGTATTTGCGTTGAGCTCGACTACACCCCTTGATTAGTTGTATACGTGGCCTTTAGGCTATATGAATTTCAGTCAATATAGACCCTATACTTTTTCAAATGGATCTAAGATTCGTGTTCGCAAAATATTGAGGGAAAGATCGTCACTTCCAGAGACTTTCTTAATTTATCAACTGCATTATTTTTGAAATCGGTGTCATCTGTCTTTTGATTTAAGAATGAAATCCATCCACACGATTGTGGTCAGCAGGATCAGTCCGAGTTGGTCTTCATGTACAGCTGCGGCAAATAGCTTGTCATCACCTACTGAAACAACTGAGATAACATGAATATCTCGTCTCTCGACACGAGTGAAAGAGGGCATCGTTTTTTGTAAGATAATTGTTTGTCGACATACAAAGTTCTGATTGGACGACTATCAATGTTGACAGTTTATTGATTAGGCTTGGAATCAAATCAATAGTAGACTTAGGTGATGTTGCAGACATTTCGTGTGAAATTGACTGAGGGAAGGAATTATCAAGACGTGAAGGACGCGCCCAAATCCAAGCATCAGCAAATGACGGACTGTCTCAAAGATAAATAGCATCAAGAATGAGTGTTTCGCAATCAACGGTGCATTAGACGATCAAACGGATAAATTCGATTGGTAGTTATCAGTCAAGATCAGGAAGTGGTCGACCACGGATCACCAATAAGCGAACGGATAACTTGATGAAGCGTATGGTTTTGACTGATCCGCAAAAATCCAACAAAGAATTACGTACGGAATAATCTTTCTGGCCTGGGGAGTTTACCGAGTGAAAGGACACTGAGGCATCGTTTGAGCAAAGAAATAGGCCTGCAGGCCCATCGCCCAGCCAGAAAGTCTGTGCTCTGTCGAAAGAATGTTACAGGTCGGCGTCTGTTTGCTCAACGCTATTTGAACTGGACTCCCAGAGATTGGGCTATTGTGATGTTTAGAGACGAATTACTATCATTGCCCTATGTCATATTGGTAACACACGGTAAGGCCGCCGCCAAATCAGCGTTACGGAAATTGAAGCGTCCAAGCAACAGTGAATGCGTCCCATTTCCGTCATGGTACGGGGATGCATCGCTGCATCCGGGCGTGGTCGCATACATGTATTCTTTTTACCACCCAAATCAACATTGAATGGCAAAAATTGTCTTAAATTATTGAAAGATAGACTCCCATTGTGGATGACAACAAAAGGAACAACCATCTTTCAGCGTGATGGCGCACCCTGTCATCGAGCCAAGTAAGAAAAAGGATTGGCTTCAGCATCAAACATTCACTTAGCTGAAACCTTGGCAAGGATCATCGCCAGATCTCAATGTTATCGAAAATTGCTGGGTAGTGCTGAAGTAGGAAGTGTCTGTAAAGTGTCCGTCATATGATGAACTGTGTAGAACCGTCAAAGAAGTTTGAATCAAGGGAATAACTCCTTCATAGCGAATCATTGGTGGCTTCCATGCCAAATCACATTTGATCTGTGTTAAATACTAATGGAGGACCTGCCAGATATTGACAGTCCATGGATGATCTGTGCTTTTATATGCATGCAACTGTCTGATCTTGTTGTATATAAGATAATTATAGTTACTTATTTATAATTTAGTGTTTTGTTTTGCACTGGGAAGGCTTCGCGATAAATTTCTTCATGGGGTCTGGTTTTACTAGTGGGGTGATCACAAAATTTTTGCCGCTGGTGTATAAGTCGTTGAAGTTAGCAGTAGCTTTAGCAGCAGGACTCAACTTCATAATTGCCAAGCACTAACCGAAAAGCTCCGAAAATCAACTCAAAGATATGGATCTGTTGCAAACCCTACTGATAACTTCAGAATCAATCAGAAAGCATTTAGAGCTAATCTACAGCTCTATACTCACATAAACAAGCCTTAGAGACTTTGCTCAGCTATATTCGGCAGTAGCAGTAGACATGTCTCCTGTCTATTTTGAGTGTATTCCAATTTTAAACCTACTGCTGGCCACTGAGGACCCAAAATATGCTTTCTTAACTAAACCAGCTTTACAGTTTCATTAAACTCTCTCGTTGACTTTGCTCAAGTTTTTTTGACAGTAGGAGCAGCCTAGACTTATTTCCTCACTAATCCACTATTTCATCTCAGAAGAGTCACAAGAACTCCAATATATCCACATGCACAAAACAATTCAAAAAATATAGAATGAATCACATAATAGGGGAATCCTCTTACCAGATATAAGTCGCATATCACTTTACGTAGTTCATCTGATGCTCGTGGGCTCCTTTTCTGGAATATTGAGAAATAACGGACATTTTAAAGCTAGGAAATTCGGCATGCTGAAGTTCATTTTATCATTCACTAAGTTTCAGATTTCGCAACATGGTCAACTCTCGTGATGGAAAGTGAATGAGTCAATGTACATAGAAAGCCTAATTTCAAAACAAGATAAAACCCAATTCAAGCTGCTGAGGCCATCTTAATCAAAGAGACGATACCAATATAATTGAAGGTTATTTAGCATAACTTTCTATGTTGTCGTGCCAGAAAATAGTCTTAGGTCAGATATCAGATCTTTTCGACAGATGTGCTAGGTAGTTTTTTTGAATTTTTAGATTATTTCAGTGATAGATAGTTAAGGCAGGCGCCGCGTTTTTCCATTTAAAAGCACACGGGCTTTTATATGGCAGGTTGGCTTATATTTGGAAAAAATGTGATTGGAGAAACTTTCCACATTTTAATACTGTTTCTCCATGAGACTATCTTTTACTTTTGAGAATTAGCCGGTTACGTAACATAACTTAGATAGAATGATCATCATGCTCTGAAATATTAGCATTGTATTAAGTTATTCGACCTTTTCGTTCATGAGCTTAAGCTATACATCAAAGTCCCATGCTAAAAAGAACATAATAAATGATAAGAATAGTTTATCGATCACCAATTAATTAACCCAGCATTTGATGTCATTGAAATCCTGATGAAGTAAGCGCATACGTCAAGTGATGAAATTTCTCTGTCACACTAAAGATGAGAACTGTAATCTATATACACGACCTGAACCTCGAATCCGTAATTTCGGGTAGAATAATTCAGAAGTCGATTTCGGTCAGATTATCTCGCTTTACCATAAGCCCGAGGAGCCCAAACTCGGATGATTCAAGTTTCAGTACACTGTTTTGAAGATCTTTAAGAATATAAAAGTCCATTTTTCTCAATAAAGTTAGATGGTTTTTCCTTTTTAAAATAATGATTTCTATCCATGCCGATGTAAAACAATATACCCTAGACCAACATTACGCAGATTTTTCAAAAATATTAAGTTATTGCGCTGAGGGAGTGAAAAAGTAATCGCATCAGATTTTGAGAGGAAAATAATAAGGACAATAAGAGGAATTTACGATTGCATTTGTATAGATGAATAAAAATGTAATTCATAGACTAAAAAGCACAAGAGCCAGGATAATAGCCTATGTCTATCGGTCAAAGCTTCTTTGATCATTTTCTTTGATGCATCTTCGATTTCACGATCACGAATTTTCTCTTTCATGTACCCTTGTTTTCCTGCGATGCTCCTCCAGCAGCAACGAAGTCATTTACGGCGCTAAGGTTTTCTTTCTAGGCTGAAAGTAGACTTTTTCCTTTAAAGTGGTTTTGCCTTTTTGTAAACTTCATTTCACTTTTTTGAATTTCAAACCACAGAAAAAATTCTTGACAAAAATGACACAAGTCCTCGGTAGCATTTTCTGATTTTCCTTGCCTGTATACATCATCCTATAATGTACACTTTATTTATATCGCTAGAAAAAACGCAGGAAGGAGGTTGCGCAGTGTTTCTACGCAAATTGTAAAAATAATTAGCATTGTGTAATTTACGCGGCAAGTGGCAAAATGCATCTAGCACCGCAGAAGCTTGCGAAAAATCTTTCGAACGGGCTTGACGTGGCAGGTGCCATTGAAGTTAAAAGCTAATTTGTAAAGTTGCCTAAATCGATCTTTTTTGTTGCTTCAAAATGCAATGCTTCCTTTTGAATTCTGTCTTCAGCACTTACTGGTAGTGTTTTCTGCCTACTAATTTCGATTCTGTCGACGACAGTAAAGGGCAAGCAAATAAGATAAAGCAGTTAAGACGGTAATTATCATGAGGAAGATCACAATGTTATCTTCAGAGGCTTCAGTCATTAGCACCATGGTACGTCAAAAGAATGAAATCGTTAAGTTTTAATGCCACGACAAGATCGAAAAAGTCTGTAAAGTAAAAACAAGCTATCCCCAAATTGATGTTGGAAAAATATGCAATCACCCAATTATTTTGTTAAACCCCACTCAACCACCGAATTCTCTAGTCTTAGGATGTCGTTATTCCTTTCTTATTCATTAGTCTTACATCGATTCAGAATATAGGCATACATGTGCGTACACGCTTTCCCTGTGTAAGAGCTACTAGCATGTTGAGGTGAGCCTGCATGCGATATCTTCATGCCACTCACCGTATAATGCGTAAAGAGGACGCGCACTCGGTGACATACTTGTAGGTTCGCTAACAAAGTCAGCTGGACCTTCTACTATGACAAAAGAAAGAGTTAAAGTGACTGAAAACTGCCTGGCTGAAGACATTTTTAATAGCCCATTGTCTGAGGGTCACTTATGGGTTATCTCCCCACCACGTTTTCAAATTTGTCTAAAATCCGTAGAAATGAAGCAATCGTCACAAAACTTCAGGCACACTTTTCAGGATATTTTCTACTCACATGCCAAAATTTGTGCAAATCGGACAAGTAGTTTTTGAATTAGGGGCGATCACTTGAAGTGTAGGGATGTCTGCAGCTTGATCTGACTTCTTCTGACCTCATCGTCTGAGCAGAAAGCACTTGAGGTCAACAAAGTAATTTCCCGACAAAACTCGTTTTAGACAAATTTGAAAATCTGGGGGGGAGAGATAACCCATAAGTACCGTCTGAGGTGTCTATCCAACGATGCAACCATAGGAGAGCAAGATAGCTTGGTATCAAGATACTCATACCATCATCAAAGGCATCAATTACTTACATTATTGATGATCACCCAAGGTACATACTCAGGTTCTAAACGTTCAGTTGCGTCGGCTATTTCATGTTGCCACTGATTGCCAGTTTTATTTTGAGAGCATTTTTCGACTTCATTGTAGTCCATACTGTGCATTTTGGCACACTGAAAATGTTGAAAAAGTTCAAATCATCTGTAGGGTCATAAATCTATTTGTGAAAGTAATGCAATTTTTCTAGAGATATATCAAACATATTTAACACTTGTATAAAAAGATGATAATGATGAGCCAAGTTTTTGTATTAAAGTTGCTACAAATGTTCGCCGATTAAACGGTTCGTTCACATAAAGTGGATATAAAATTCAAAATGCAAGCTTAAATGAAAGCAAAAATATCAATATTTGATGTGTTTTGCATTCTTCTTTTATACTGAGGGTAGGTTTAATCGATTTTATCAAAATGGCCTCTCCAAAACGCAGGTTTACACTACTAGTGTCAGAAGTTACTGAATAGATTCAGAAGCTATTCAGTGTGCTGTCACTTTTCATAGCGAATGGGAAAGAAAGAGAAATTTGTCAGGAGAGAAATTTGATGATGCTTGAATAGGCTTGAGTCAGTGTATTTCAATATGCTATCTGATTCTTGTGAGGCAAGCGACTGCATGACTGCATACTTACAATGTAATTTTTCTAACATGCAGTGCATATGACTCTCAGCACCACTATGTGACCGTAGATTTGGATGTCAGCTATCTTGCAGTCACTCAGATTGCAGCTTGCTTTGGTAAAACATATTTTTAGCTATTACGGAAAATTCAGGTTAGTGCACGTACATGTAAAAGAAATAATCAAGCAACATAGTAATTACTTAACCATTATTTAACAGTGCTAGTCCTAAAAAGGACTGATTAACGTTCACGCCGGTCAACGGGTAGATACTTTGCAGTATAAAAGAAAACATGAGGCGTACAAAAAAGTAAAACTAAAATAAATAAATATTAAGTATGCAAGAAGGAAGATGCTACATTGAGCAGTCCAGAAAGACTACCGCACCGAAAATTAGGGGCCTAATCTGCAAGATGACCAGCTAGCTAGAATTTCGGGTCCTTTAACATCCTGTAGGCTCAAATCCTAGCTAGCACATCCCCATACACAGTGACACAATAGAAGACAAGCTTAACCAAAGCCATAAAGAATAGGCAACTCTTTTGCGAATGCAAACCACTTTGACTTTGAGACTACTTTTCTCATACTTTAGACTTTAATAATAGCGTACTGTAGATGCAAGCAAATTCTTAGATACCGCAGAGCTAGACTAGTAAATACATTTGCACCCATGTGAAGAGGATGACGACTTTGCGGAGAAGTAAATATCATCAAAAGAAAATTGTTCCACTCTAAAGTGGAATGGAAGTGTGCAAGCCAATAATCTAACATGAGATGGTGACCAATCAGATAGCAATTTGATGTAATTGCAAAGCGCAGCGGCAGTGATACCTTTTTCAAGGTCAACTCCTAAGTGGATGAGAGCTATTCTCAATGCGCATGCCTGATGAAAAACACATACAGGTAAGTTAAGATTTCAGAAAACTCTCGAAATGTTGCTATCAGAAGAGTCAGATATGGACGGAACCACTTGCAAAATGTAGTCCATGCTGTTGTGTAGATTTTAATGATATATTTTTTTCTACAATATGATCTTAATTTTGTGAAGTACGCACAGTTTCCCTCTTGATGTTGTATACTTTTATCCGACACATGATGTTAATTTTTAGTCACACACTTGACAGCTTAATCCTTTAATGCAATGTTAGTCTACGCTTATCGTGTCCGACACTTCATAAACAAAAATTGCAGAAGATAGAAAAGCTACCATTGACGCATGTGTTAATTGCGAGCACGGTGAAACTTTGGTGCAACTCTTCTCGAGAATTAGATGTAATTTTACTAAGACACGTACCAAGAAAATGCGAGTGTGCAAATTGATATAATATCTTGCAGGCAAAATTTGGATTGACATTCGGAGAGATTCAACTTGATCAATAAATGTACGAGTAGGAAATTATGATTGACAGCTTGAATAAACACCTGAACAGACACATGTAGTTAGAGAGATTCACTAAATTCCACTCGAAATTCAGCATTTTTGAGGTCTTGCTAGTAAAATATCAGACTAGAAACTTCAAACAATACTTCCCTGTAACTCATAGTCCAGAGGATTTTTTCAAGGAAATTTCACTGGGCGACATTAATGCAAAATAGTTGCCGTATGACGGAATCTGCTAGATTTCTTCTATTTTTGCCTGAATGAAAGTCTACATATCCTGTATCCTGTCTGGTGTAGGCCTACATGAATGTTAACAAGTCAGAAGGTTTCCGGTTCCACCGGTCTTTCTTCTGAAGGAATTTTGGCAGTGCAGGTCACGGACCAAAGGTTGCCGCTCCCCAACCATTCAAGGTGATGGAAATTTTGCTGTTAAATGTATCTCGCAGAAGCCGTGATTGTTTACATCCTTTGAAGATTGTGTGGCAAGATACAGATCTTTCCGTTCTGCAGCTGTGTGGGCATAGTGCAATATATGACTGCACTATTTTGGAAAAGAAATTACCCTTCATGGATATTTGCAGGAGGTAGAGCAGTAGTGTAAAAATGGGAGATGTACTTTCACCTGCCCTCTTCTCAGTCACTCTGGAATCTGCACTTGGAGGTACCGACATATCTTATCAACATCAATGGTAAACTGCTGCAATACCTCCTTTTCACGGACGACATAGTCATGTTCGCTCACTCCCCTCAGGAATTGAAAGAGATGATCACTAGTCTCAACAGCACTACATCAAAATTGCGTTTAGAAATCCATCCTCAGAAAACTCAGTGGATGGCAAACGATTTTTGCATCAGTCATGATGATATCAAGTTGGATGGCAAACCAGTCCAGAAAGCCGATGACTACATCTACCTCGGGCGGTCAGTCAACATGAAAAGCAATAGGCCTATGGGAAAGGAACTGGCGAGAAG
Source organism: Prostheceraeus crozeri (assembly GCA_907163375.1). Classification (NCBI taxonomy): domain Eukaryota; kingdom Metazoa; phylum Platyhelminthes; order Polycladida; family Euryleptidae; genus Prostheceraeus; species Prostheceraeus crozeri. Next base: position 616,047 of record CAJQUW010014715.1, on the reverse strand, counting down.
ATAACAATCGGGATAGTATGCATTCAGCAAACTGCGCGACATACTGACGAACAGAAAAGTCTCCACAGAGGTGAAAGCGCATGTCTTCAACACGCATATAATACCATCGTTGACTTATGATTGTGAAACATGGAGCCTCACAGAAAAGGATGAACACTTTCTTCAAGTCACCTAAAGAGCAATGGAACGACGAATAACAAGAACGCGACTTATACAACGTATATCGAATGAAGACCTAAGAGGGAGATCGATGGTGAAGGACATCATTGACATAGTGCACATTTCGAAAAGAAGATGGGCTGGTCATGTAATAAGGAGGAGCGACAGCAGATGGGCCACCAGAATAACGGAATGGAGACCTTGGGGACACCAAAGACAGAGCGATAGACCTCAAATTATATGGTGCAATCCGATGTTAAAACTGTACGGGAGAACCTGGACAAATATCGCGAAATGCAGAAATGAATGGAGAAGATGCGAAGTTGGCGAGTCAACGGCTGAAATTCGTTCATCAAGTAAATAAGCAAGTGCAGTTTTGCTGCGCTATCGTTATAACATGACGGTATCGGCAGTTTCGTCCACAGGTCCTTCCCTGCTTGTCTTGTTGCTGCGATAATGTCTTTTTCTGGTCTCGAGGCTATCAGTGACTGGATGTCTTCAATAACAGAATCTTGTTCATCATCAAGCCGCTGAGACAGATATTCGGATGCACTCATAATTTCACTCCTGACAGTCGAGTGATCTCTTTTGAAGGTGACCAGAGAATTAATTGTTCGCCTTGAATCCTTTCCTGCTTCGGATTCCTCCTCAGTGTTGTTAAGTTACCCTTCCAGGGCCCTACGAAATGGACCGTACTTCATTAAATCAAGAGAGCGCACGGCCACACTCACAACAAAATACATGGTTTTCAAGGAGATTACATGTAGGTAGGTGAGTGAGATTAAAATGATCAGAGTAATCAATTTTATGAAACTCTTTTCTTACAAAACTTCTGACCTTCAGCGTCCGAGCATCTAAATGATCAGAGTAATCAATGAGCTTGAAGAATTTATGAAACTCTTTTCTTACAAAACTTCTAACCTTCAGCGTTCGAGCATCTATCAGTTATGAAATAATGTACAATACATGTTCTTCTAAGATCTATGTTGGCAATGCTCAACACCCTTTGTACATACACCTTAAAGAGCACATTGCCAAAAAAGAATGAAGATCATAGACAAAACTTTGCTCTCCCACCGATGTTGCCCCTGTCGATATTACCATGTAAAGTTTGTGAGCACTCTTAGGAGGTTAAAGCAAAAGTAAAAGCAGAAGAGAAAAGTCGCGGTACAAAACGAAGGGAGTTTACAAATTCTTTCTGCACAAGTAGCGTGGGTTCAGTCACATACGTGTATATGAGCACACCCTAAGCAATTCGCTAGTCAAATTTGTTTCGGCACTGTTTCACAACTCTGAAAGCATTCCTCAAAGTTCTGCGTGTGCAGGTCAGATGATGTTGAGTGATGGAGGTCGAGGTAGTCTTAATCTTGGATACCTTTTTCCTTCTTCGTACCACTTCAGAATATAATGCTCCAAAGTTCTCTCCGTCCTCCCCACGAGTAGATGACGAGGGCTTCTGGAAAGGAGGGACTGAGTCCTTAGGGGCGTTGTCTGCCATTTTTCGTGTACGGTACCAAGGAGCAGCTTTGAGGGGGGCAGATGTCTTCTCAACGATGGTTTTGATCCTTCTTTAAAGATGATTGTAGCCTCACCGCTGTATGGGATTCAGAACGGCAACTCTCTCTTCTCGACAGTGGAAATGGTTCTGTCGGTGCTAAGGATGCTGCTGATGTATTTGAAGCCAAGCCAAAGTGAAAGCCATTCTTGCACAGGATTGCTACGAGGAAGATGGCTTCTTCCTCTTGGTGATCTCCCACACAGATTCTGCGCCCACGGTCAAAAAGGCTTCCTCGAGATTGATTTTGCATTACCTTGGGCAGAATGTGTTGTATTTGATGCTCAGTCATGTAAAAGTTGACTTTCGATAAACTGAAGTTTGTATTGTGTAGTTCGTTCTGTGCAAGCATCCAAAAATGATCGCCATCTTCGATGCAAAAAATGTCAAGGTACGCTGCAACTTCTGAAAATTCGCTCATGAATCTGCCTTGCTGCTCACGTTTCATGACGATATAAATGTCATCCAAGTACCACAAGGTTGTGACAATGGTAATGAAGCCATCTCATTACCATGGTGATTACCATTACCGGTAATTACCACTTATGTGAGTTAAGTTTGCACGGACTACTGTTAGCAAGAGAAACTTACCAGGACACTGGGTGGAGATCAGGAATAGCTAGTTATAGCGTGGTAGCCTACGTTTGAACGTTCGAGTGGAAAAGTGGGAAGCAGAGACTTTTGTGGCGTAGCGGGACTAAGTCTGGGAGTTGAGAGGAGCGGCAATATTCCAACCTTTCCAGATGACTGATGTGAACGCTGGTGCCATTCCCATTCGATTCTCATTGCGAATCCTGAGCGAATCTTCGGCTTTCTCAATCCTTTTAGCACCATTTTCTAATGGACGGGCTCAGTCTACAGTTAAGATGAGCGATCCCACCCGAAACCCGACCTGAACCCGTACTTTTAGGTTCGGGTAGGACAATAATAAAGTCGGATCGGGTTTTATCATACATGTATATACCCGAAAAAAGCCGAACTCAGGTTTTCTTGGGTTTGAGCACACATATTTTCGTAATCTGTCAGACTTCATGCCCATTTTTCCTCAGAAAAGGTTGTCACAACATCATTCTTACATGTAGTGTAACGGTCTGGGCGATTGATTTGATCAATACTTTTGCATTTTTCTGATAAAATAATACGGGTAACTATTATTTCTTGCTTGTATATTCACATCTAGATTTGTTATTATGTCGCTTTTATCGAAGCTATTTCATAAATATGGTAAATCGACTTTCACACGACTTCGTAAGGAGCACAATAATTTAATTTCAAAAATAGCAAAATATTATCATATCAATTTGAGTTATCGACGACTGAGAACTTTCTGGGGTAGATAATGACAGTAGCGTTATGAGATAAATGGAGCAAATGTGAAAGCTGGTGAATAGAGAAATCTTTAGAAGTGCTTGGATGGCTACATTTGTTTCAATAATCCATGTCTTTTCACGTTCCGGCACTTATTAATTGAATGCATAAAGGCTCACTCACTAGTGTTAAAAATGAGTAAACATTTCTATCTTATGTTGTCGATGCCGCTGTTCAGTGTCAGCTAACTTGATTCAATATCGATATGAAGTTAAAATGATATTTCACTGTTGTGATAAAGCTATATGAACATATCTATACAGCATATCGGCGTACTTAGTTAATACAACAGAAAATAGATAAATTATCCAATGCAATAACTACAGTCATATTAAATATGGTATGTGTGTCAATTATTTCGTAGAATGCTAATAATTTCATTGAACATCTCATATAAATTTTTCTCATAATTTTACCGTTTTGTCATCATATAGGTATATTCTATCGAATTAGTCGGTCCAGCTTTTACCAATGGATGAGAGTACAATTAAATTTGGCAGATGGCCCTTCCTGAAGACTACCCGCAGTGTTTAAATAGATCGATTTGAACATAAAATGAAGCTTTTACCCAGCTCTAAAATATCCTGGATTCCCGTATTACGATAAGTTTCAAGTCATACGAGTATTAGCATAATATCAGGAATGGTTTTCGCATTTAATCTGGTCGGATCGGGTTCTGGTTGGCTTTTAGTGCGAGTCGGCTTTCAGAATTCACGAAACCCGACCAGACGCTCATCTTTTTTCTACACAATCACATTGACGCTTCGAACAATAGAATGGGAAATTTTGAGATTGCTTCATTCGATGAAATGCGTCCAGGAAAAGACGTATCTAAGTCGGCAATATCGAGACTCCTATAATTAAGCGTGTAAATCACTCCAAAGATTCCGACAAAAAAATCGTCACCGTCCACGGAGGTTCCTATACAGCATTTTTAGTCATATGTAGGTCATCAGTTATCACTACTGATCATATGCCAATAGGCCTACCTACACGCACATCAATATAGCTTTTTTCCAAAGCACATGCACAAACTCCACCAATGAAAATCTTAGCAGCTTGTAAGAACAGGATATTTTATGCAAAAGCGTCTAGAATAACTGCTGGTAATTAACCGCAAATAGTGAATTTACCAGTCGATTGCTCTCATTTAGTTTCATCGCGCACTGACTGACACTTGAGATAATACCGAATACCGCGACGAAAGATTTTCCAAAATTAGACACCAAGATTCTGAGTATCATATAATCTAATATTATTCGACACCCGAACTTTGTACTTGAATGACCCCAAACGGACAATGGATTTGAATGGGTGACTTGATTGCTTTCGGTATCATGATCAAAATCTTACCAACGCAGATTGTCACTTTCTTCATGCACGCTAAGATATTCAATAGCATATTCGAAAAAATTGCTGGTAATTACCACGGTAAAAATATCTTTTATTTGCTGGTAATTTAATTACCACCGGCACAACCCTGAAGTGTTGGAATGAATGCCGCACTAATTCTGTGGCCGCAATCGTTTTCATCAGTCAGAAGGTGACTTTCGTAGAACCCCACGAAAATGTCGGTGAAGGAGCCACTAGGAGGGCTACCCATATGGCGAGTCCATCAGCTTGAGTGTAGCTTTCTACACCGAACAAGATCACTCCACTATGTGCTCATGCTATTTCTAACGCAGATCAAAAAATGACTGACAAAAATAAAAACAATGACTGACGACCTCAGCCTTTTCAAACGTGCACATGCTATTATGCTGCCTAAATTTAAAATTTAGCCCCCAAATAGTAGAAGCAATGATGGCATGTCAAATATCACGCAGTAGAAACATGGTGTAATGCAGGTTGGCGTATACTGGTACATACTAAAAGCATTAAATATGACAAATATGACTTAACGTTAAGACGTCGACGAAAAAAAATGCAAAAATGACGTATCATAGCAAGTATGTGAAATCTACAGGATCTATACGAGAGTGAATACAAGGAATATCGAAGTTAGTAGTTATTAGTGAGGCGGAGAAACAGAAGCAAACACGGCATTCAGACACGAGTGTTACACAATGTTAGTTTTAATTAACATTTGGGAAGTTATTGCAACTACCTAAGAAGAAAAACTGTCTGTAGGAAAATTGGTATAGTTAACGAATGCTTTCAAAAACACAATACTTAATGTTGAAAACCTCAGAGCCACATCTGTCAAGAATACTCGTTTGCAGCAACGTTGTTTTTGGAAGTGAAAGCGAAAAGGCAATAAAATGTTTTTTCTCTCTATTGAGAAAAATCATTAATCTGCTCGCTGACTTTATTATTGTCAATTCTTGGTATGAAAGTCACATCAAAGATATCATGAAGGCATTATATTATTCGAAAAACATGGAAGAACCCTCATCTTTCAATGACAGCATTGGACTGAATTTTTTATAATGACAGAAGGAGAGCCAAAGCTGCAATATATGTCATTAATTATTATATAAATATATTTTTTCCTATAATCAATCAATATTTCGGTTGTCACAGCCAGCTTCAGGGGAGCAAAGGTTTACAAGATCTTAGTTTGCATGAATTTCAAAATTTCTAAAAAGTCTATGGCATATTTGGCACATTACAGAGGCGTAGCTAGGGGGGATGAGCATGGATGCGGCCGCATCCGGGCGCAGGTAAAGAGGGGCAAAAAATCAGAAATATTGTACTCGACTTTTGTGGGGGCGCCACATTGACAAGACAACTTCATCTTATATTCATAATTTGACGAAGACTTCTTATAATTTAGTCTGATCTGACTGAGTGATCGTGGAATGTCCCACTCAGAGATTCATTATGTTTAAAATTATCCATCAATTCTGTAAATGCATCAATACTTACAATACATAAAAAATACATAACAACTGAAATTAAATCACCATCCAGTTTATATTTATTCAAATGCTCTTAAACAAAATATGAGCTGTTTTAAATGTTTAATAATTCTAATTTTAATTGTCCAATTTGACTGTGGGCATTAAGAGCGGTGTCAATCGGATTAATTCTCCTTATTTGAGGATTCAAAGATGGTTAACACGGAGGCTGAGGGCGCCAAATGAGTATCTCGCATCCGGGCGCAAGAAACTCCACTGGCACATTATATTATGTTTCTCTGACTGACCATTATTCTTAGTGGTTTACTGGAGAGTGCATGGCTGGCTGACCTGATCTGGAAATTGAGCTATCATGGCTGCTGGCGGCTGCGGTGGGAACCGCCTTTGCAGTGCTATGATCCTTACTTGTGTTGCCAAATATGCCATAGACTTTTTAGAAATTTTGAAATTCATACGAACTATGATCTTGTAAACCTTTGCTCTCCTGAAGCTGTCTGTGATAGCCGAAATATTGGGTGATTATGGGAAAAAATATATATAATAATTAATAACATATATTGCAGCTTTGACTCTCCTACTATCATTATAATCAAGTATGATGCTAAAACGGAGCTTCATTCTACTGAATTTTTTATGCTTGTCTCCAGCTGATGTTGTCTTCTCCAGTATAGACTTTCAACAAATACCTTAGAGATTCAAAGTTGCAATATAACGTGCAGGTGCATGATGCTATTCATTAAAACCAAGAAATGAGACAGTCACTTGTTTTGTCTTTGGTTAACTGCACGCAAATATCAATTCTATCGATCAAGAAACGAATTCACATATCATGCCGTGATGAATTTTCTTACGAAATCGTGATAAAAATGGTAATTGAAATTTCAGAAGCGGTTCCGTTGGTAGTGTAAATAGATAATGCTACTTTATCAAATACAGTGCTAAGAATAATTAACTATGGTTTTACTACATGGAGAGTGCACTTCGTCAGTTTTGGTGATATCCGTGTCGCGTTATCACTTCGAGAACTGGGTTCGATTCCCAGCTGGCAATATATTTTTTATGGTGGTGCCAGGAGCCATATTTCTCAATATTGTTCAATAGTTCGCATGATTTCATTCTTCACTTAACCACATCCATACCGGGGCCATACGGGCCTCCTGTCGCGTTTTTGAGGTGGTCCTGCGGCCGACCTGTGATTTCTCATAGTATATGCGCACTTTCAAACTTTTCAGCAGAATTCTTTGGATTTGGCTTATTTGATGGTCAAATCTCTGACCTGTTTTGAAACGTAGCTTTCTGAAAGTCTGAATTTTGCCTCTTTTGTGAGCATTTTAATGTAGCTTCTAATAAAACACATCAATTATCGATATGAGTATATGAATCACATCATGATAATCCATTACACAAAAGACATCAAGTAGAGCATTGGAAATTCGAATATTACGTTAATACTGCTCATCTGAATTCCTGGGTATCTGCAAGTCGTCCATCTTTGTTGCAGAATACAATGTCAAATATGCATTGGAATGGTTAATTTTGAAGGGAAAATCTCCCTCATTTTATATGAGCATATTTGAGTTGCATGCTTTGCACAAATCTATCTTATTAATCTCCTTTTGTGTTCATAAGCTATTTCTAGGTACAACAAATCATAGCGAGGAAATTCCACAAGACAGATGAGGTTTCTTTCGCTGTAATTTCTAAATATGCCTAGTCCATTATTCAGTGAATTCTAAGTATAAGTTTTCCCGATCAAATATAACACGTCAACATTAGACAGTTATCAAATATAACTTGTAAAAAATGTCACTTAGGTTGACATCAAATCTAATAATGATTGATTGGTCAAATAAGATTTAACAATAACGAACCATATATAATTAAATAATCATAAAGAGTCATGTGGATATTATTGAATTAGTATGCTACAAAGAATGCAGCTACCTCATATTTTAACATTTTAGCTTCAGCTATTAATTGAATGTCATATCGTTGAATGTCTGCAATCATTTTAATGCAAATGATTAAGATTCATACTTAAACATGGATAATTAACTGTTTTCTCTTTCATATCTTTTATGTTTCAAACATTCACCGACATGACATTCAATTAATGATTGAGTTTCAAATGTGGCGTGTAGTTGTCTTCTTTGTGACATAGGTTATTAACTCAACAATATCTACATGACTCATTATGATCATTTAATTATATTTGATTCGTCATCGTTAAGATCAATCATTGAGATGCACAGCCAAAGATCATGAATAGCTGAATCGCTGTCAATTCACCTGAAAAAAGAAATCATTAGCAGGCCTGGTTCACTGTGACCTAGGCCTGTTGACGATTCCTGTAATCGAATTAAATAGCAGCAGCTATTCAGATCTGTTCCATCCTTCAACTGACAATGTAACTCAATTTTAAATTATTCTATTTGCATTGTGTTTAGAAAGAGCAGCATTTATTCATTATCACAGGCACACTAACTTACACGACACGTCAGTGGTGTGTTAAAAGAGGTGTTTAATGAATATTCGCCGAGGTTTAACTTAATATGCTAACAACGCATCCAATATTATACGTGTAAGTTTACATGAACTTCGATTGTTTGAATGCTTTAAAAATTGCAATTAGTAATTTAGCAATTTGTAGTATTAAAACAGTTTAGAACGCTTTAAAGACTGTCGACCATGCAGCTGATTTTCTGGCTTTGAAAGCGTAGGAAAGGCAACTAGCTGACGATAAGACTTCACCTGCGGCGAGGGTGGTGCCCGGGAAAGTATTGAAACTTAAGTGTTTGACCTCACTTCCCTTCGCGTTGATTCGCATACCAGCTTTCATTGCTGATTTGTAGGTCTTGTTTACCGAAGATTTTAATGACACGGTCAAGTTCAACATGACTGGTCTTAAACCGTCAAAAGTATACCGCTATAACAACATAACTTGAGCAAATTAGAAATTAATTGCTAGTGGGTAAGCCATTCATGTACATTTGATACCATCTTTGTTTCTTCTAATAAATAATTCATCTGTCCAAAACTGTGGTAAAACATAAACATGAAGATCTACTAAATGCGTTCCTATGCTTAAATCTGGTTGAAAGTGTTGATGGCTATTAGAAGTAGGCCTACATGTAAAAACTTTCCGCGGGACTAGGCCTTTCAAATTATCTGACTTACTTTATGTTCGATTTAAATACAATCAGAAGAAACATTTAAAACAAAGCTTCTTTTAAGTTTGCGCATTTCAGTTACTCTGAATTTCATGTCAATCAGAATGTTGTCTATGAATAACTGAATTCAACATAAAGCAGTAAATCAGATACTTTAGTAATACCGCGGCGCTTTTACAGTAATGGGTGATGCTCCCTTCAGCGGCTGCACCAACTAGCATCCACCTCAACACTTAGAAATGTTGATCAGATAAGGAAACAAAACTCCGGCTACTAGTCTTCACCGGCTTAGCAGAAGGTCCCACGCTATTTCCCCTACATAGATCGCTTCATAAATAATTGCACAAAAATCAGCACATTTTCAAATGCAACTTTCAGTTTTGAAGCTCTGGTTCAATCTCAATAAACTTCATATCACGTGAACCTTATGCTCTATAGAACATTTTGGCCTACATATATATCTTACGTTCTTAAGTCGTCATCTGTGGTCAGAAGACCTCGCAAAAGTAAATTGAAAGTTTTATTAGACGAATGAGTTCCAACATGAAGACGACTGGAATTTTAATGAAAATTGACTGAGTCATATATAGTTTGGTCGATCAATTAGATTTCTCATAATTTATCGATTTTGAAGCAAATTGAATTTTCAAAAAGATGCAGTGCAAGTAAGATTTACAGAAAAATCTTTGCTTGAAAGCTTCAGATACTTTTTATTCATTGATTTGGATGCCCAATTCCAAAGCCATCTAATTTCGACTGACCAAGTGAATAGGCTTAGTAACCAATTAACGACGAGCGATGATATTAAAAAAGACAATTTGTGGGTTTTGCAACTTATTGAGAAACGGACTGTATGAAGCTGATACAGTTCCGCAATCATATTTCATAATCATAATAATTTCTAGCGATTAATCTGAATTTCTGATTCAACAAAATAAAGAAAATTGAACTTACTTCCTTTGATGCTGCTTTAACCCTCTCTTTTGATGAAAGATGTCTCTCGCGGACTTTCCTTGATAAACAATTGACAAAAGGCAGCCATTTTGCGGTGTCCTGGTACATTTTTATTGCGCACGTCTGAAATGACCAATCAGTCGTATTTGCATTTCTCCGAATACATGCACTAACCACATGTCTGTCATCAGTAAAGAATATTGCCGGATTGTATTCATAGGTTGAGCCTATCTAACAGGGATTGCGACAGTTTAAATTTTTTGATTCAATATGCTTCGAAATGAATTCATTTCAAGTGAAGATGGAATTTAAGAATAATATAAGTACAACTGGAATTTAAGTTACCCTGGTATATGTGAACCGAACTCTGACTTAACTGTTTTCTTCGTGTGCAACGCGTGTTTGGAATGGTTTGCCTCCAGAATCTGTATTATGGTAGTTACAACTATGAAGTGTTGCGACAGCTATTGAGTTAATCGGTCAAGATCGTACATTTAATGTATTCCTTATGCATCATTTTTGTGATTGACCCTGAAGTTGCTTTTTGCATGCAACCTTTTTGCAAATTTACAATCATCAAAATTCAAAAGAACTAGCTAAAATATTTTGATAAACTGTTATGCTTATCTATACATTTTTCAATAACAACTCAAATACGTGAAGTTAGCATAATGACAATTTTTTAGAGGGACAATTCTAAAATCAAATATCTTGGTTATTACCAAAACATTGATGCATAAAGCATAGAAGATTTTAAGAAAGAAGGCGTGTAGAATTTTCGACTTTCAATTCTTCCCACTCCGCTATTACCAGGAAAATCAACTGTATTTCGAGTGATTTGTGTTCCATTCATAGTGTCTTAGAGGACAACTTCACAGAATATGACAACTAAGACTTTCTAGAATGTGTTTGAGATACTCGATGTCAATCATTTTCAATTGCAGGATACTCTACACCACAGATATTAAAGTAATTGGTTTACAAATAATATTCTAATTATTGTAATTTATTGTAATTCTTGGTATAAGAACTTACCAAAATCTTGTTGGAATATTTTCTAACCAGATAATAGTTCTAATAGGTCCATAGAGTTGGAATATTTATGAGTTGAACTAAATAAAGGTAGGTTTGTTTTGAATTTTCATACATTGTATAATCAATCATAATTAGTTATGAACAATTTGTAAACAATCCTTCTTTCTTTCTTTTTCTTTCTTTATTTCCGAAAATTACAGCAGGGCTGATAGTTTTACAATAAAAAAGGCACATGTACAATCATAAAAATTTCACTGCAGAAGGTAAGAAAGATCTACGATATCGCTCAGTTCTTGTCCGTATTGTCGTTGTGGTCCGTCGTAATCTCCTCGAATATTCGCTCTTCTGAGGAATCTTCTGCTTCAGGTCACTGGAGAGATTCAGCATTGCTTTCCGGCACAATAGCTCTCGTCTGTCACGCAGTTTTTGCAGCTTACAGACTTCAAGTATATTTTCATAATTATAGCTATAGTCTTGGTAGCGTATTCCACATATCATTTTCAAAGCCCGTTTTTGAACTCCTTCCAACAGGTCTGAACACTTCTTGGAAAGTCCGTAATGCCAAACAGGGGCAGCATACTCTAGCAAGCTTCGGATCGACGCACAGTAGAAATGAACAAGGTCAATTTGAGAAAATCTTGCTCTTTTCATCTGAACAAGGAAATAGATTCGCTTGTTAGCTTTCTTCACGAGATCTTCAACATGTTTGTTCCAAGTTAGGTTGTTGCTTATTGTCACACCAAGGAGCTTTATACTAGAGGCTGCAGTTATTTGGTCGCCATTTACAGATAAAGTTTCCCACTCCGGCTCCGATTTATTAAAGGAGATTCTCATTTCTTGCGTTTTGGTAGGATTCAATTTCATTTTGTGCTCAATTGCCCAATCATTAATTAAATGTAGTTTGGAGTTGATACGACTCTCTTGTACGCAGTTGATTGTCTCCATAATAGTGCAATCATCCATATATTTGACATCCGCAATCAGTTCGTTTACCAATACAATAAATCTCACGGGCCCAAATTTAGTTCCTTGCGGGACTCCGGTTGTGATTTGTTGCCAGCTGGAGTACGATCCACGATACTTCACTCTCTGGTATCGAGAAGTAAGAAATCCCGATACCCATCTACATAGCCATGTTGGCACGTCAAGACTCAGCAATTTTCTGAGTAGGATGGCATGATCAATTCTTTCAAAGGCTTTATGAAAGTCAATTGCAACTAATCTTGATATCTTGCCCTCATCAGAGCCACTGATTAAAGTGTCTATTAGCAGCAGCAATGCGTCGACACTAGAGCATCCCTTTCTAGCTCCAAATTGTCGAGAGTCGACTTTGTACTTAATGAAATGCCAAATATGTTTTATCATAATATTCTCACATACGGCTTTGCTAACGACACAAGTTAATGCAATCGGTCGAATGTCTGTTTCAATGGAGTCTGGATGCTTAGTTTTTGCGATCGGACTGATGTCTGCACAACGCCACAGAGTAGGCCAGGCGCCTTCTCTCATAGATGAACAGATTATTGATGTAATTGGTCCAGCTATCCACTCACTTCCATCCTTCCAAATCCAATTCGGGATTCCGTCTGGTCCACCCGTTTTGTTGATATTGATAGCGCTCAAAAGGTCACAAATCTCGAGGGAAGAAGGCAAAAATTCGTCAGGAGTATAAGCGTGCTGAAATTCGGGAAATTCTGATGTATTCAGAGGCTTAATGTCACTGGCCACGGAAATCAACTGATCGTTCACTAAGTTTGTGAATAGGTTCAAGTCGTCACCACACACCATAGTAGCAAGTGGCTTTAGGGGACAGGTCACGCTTTTGTTCTTCCCAAGAACACCCTTCAGTCCAGACCACCACTTTCTGGGGTTCTTCATACGCTCCATGTTATTTTCGACGAATTGTTTTCTCAAAGTCTTGCGAAGACTATCCACCTTGTTCTTGTAGTGCTTGTACATCACTTTATCGTTACAGGACCAATAGAAGTCGCGAATATGAACAAGTTCGATGAAGTGAGGCGTAACCCAAGGCTTAGAGTTAACAGGAATCGGTACCTGCCTCCAAGGAAGACATTCATCCATCATTTTGTATAGAGTATCGTAGAATATGTTAGACTTTAATTCGGATGAGTTAGCGTAATAAACTTGTGACCAATTCTGATTCTCTAGGAGCGTCAATAAGCTGCCTTTGTTTCTATTAGTTTGCGATCTTACCCATCGGTATTCGATTTCGATGGAATTTTTGCCGAAAATAGGGCTAGAAAGGACCATGTTGTGATCTGATGACGCCAGTGGAGGCAAAATTTCAACTTTGTAACTCTCATGCATATTCGTAAAGAACAGATCCAAAATTGTATTCTGTCTTGTTGGGCTTTGTACTATTTGTTTGAGATGATAGGCAGATTTTATGTGTTTAAATCGACAATGATTAAAGTCTCCAGTGATAATGATGCCTAGACTTGAATATTTCTTCAGAAGTACGTCCAGACCATACATGAGATGCTGTTCGAGATCTGCGTCATTCTCGGAGGGTGGGTGGTAAACATTAATAACCACTAAGGAGGAGAAATTGCGATGAGAGCGTTGATTCTGTTTTAGAAGCAACCACAAAGATTCAATGTCTTCGTTATGAAATTGTTCCAATTTTAAGCAAGTATACTGAGAGTTATTGACATATGTTGCAACCCCTCCACCAATTCGATGTAATCTATCTTTTCTGTACATAGTGTAATTATCCAATTGAACCACTTCATCAGGAATGTCCTCCATTAGCCAAGTTTCACACATGCAAATAAGCGAGGGATTGTAGATACGAATGACAGCTTCCATTTCATCAACCTTTTGAACTATTGATCTGACGTTAGCTGTAATACACACCGGGAGTCTGGTATCAACCTTAGTAATTGGAATTTCAATTAGATTGTTATCGCACCGAGTTGAATGGGAGTTGCGCTGATGGGATGAGTGAGACCTTGGTACATGTCTGTTTGAGGCACATTCACGAGTATGCAAACAGGGAAATCCAACTGCAGGTGAGGGAAATCTAACTGTAGGTGAGGGGAATCCATTTCCATGGCGCCTTGAGATGTGAACTGGAATTGCGAAGGTCATATCATCACGTGGATGTGTAAGCAGGCATGAGGCATCGGTCGCAGCGAGGTCAGAATGCACAGAGCCATCAGGGGAAAAATGGGAAGATAACTTTGGCGAGGAAGGAGGCGGCGAGCTGAAGGCACAATTAATGCGAGAGGGTGATGGATATATGGTAGATTTAGCAAGCAATTGTGATGCAGAGGGAGAGCAGAGGTCGCTATCGTGATATTGAGACACAGGCCACAGGGGGAAAGGAGGCTCGCGACGTGGGATACCGTGGAACCAGACGACACGTTTGACAGCTCGTCTGACCTTCGCAGCGAGATAGCGCAGCTACAGTAAGACGCTTCTGGAGTAAACAAGGCGAGGTGAGGCCATCAATGTGAAGTTGCAGCGTCGCAGCAAGAAGATAATGCAAAGGAATAGAGATTTCTCACACGGCGAAGGCCAGACTCTGCAGCAGGCGTTGGAAACCGACACACGACCGACATGAGAACTCCAATTCACCGGGCAGAAGACACTGGTACAGCGATTTAGGGCTAGCGAAGACAATGAATATCTCTAAACAAGTCACTGAACGCCAGGCGACAGAGAGGACAACCTCCCTGCTCGCGCGCTTCACAGCGCGCTTCAATCCTCGTGTTTGTCCAGCAGTGATAAGCTGCCAAGTAATAAAATCAATAAAAAAGTACATTGGAAATCAATTTGGGACACAATTAGTTTTGGAACAGTTGTGAATTTGCCTCAAAGGTCCAAAAACACTTAACACCATACTTACACATATCTGATTTCCAGTACATTCCTTCGTATCATGCTGACATGAGAATGTATAGCTATTGCCAACTTTCTTTTGAAACGCATTCCCATACGGAAAGTACCGCACTTTCATTATAGTGCCAATTGACCGCCATGCAGGATATAATTGCTCTGTTATAAACTTCGTTGTAAAAGGACAATGTGATTCACCATAGACATCGACTGATACCGCAAAAGCACGCTGCAATAAATGCGACGCTGGACAATCCCGGCTCACCTGAAATACAATATTTTAAGGGTTTTAAATTTCAAATGACAATGATTATGCTTTCAAGTTCCTACGCTTCAGTATCACTAAGTTCTGAGGTTCAAAGAGGCTATGACAAAATTAAAATGCTGCATCTGAATTATAAATATCGAAGTTATCATGCGTTTTATTCCCTTTATTTAGTAAACATGTCATTGAGGTTGTAGTAGTAAACCATTATCGATGATCCATTGTCTACTCAATTGAGTGCAGAATTGGCTCTACACAACCAGTGGCGGTTCGTGACATTTGGCCCAGGTGGGGCATAAGCATGAAATTTTTACATAATCAAAAATCTAGTCTAAAAGGATCTTATTTTGTAAATGAAAAGCAAAGAATGTTAGCAACATGCTATACATGTGTAAGTCTATGTCACTGCATTTAGTTACACGGTAGAGCAACATTTTGTCTATCATTCAGGCTGATTCATGGACTGATCGCTGGTGCCAACCTCACATCACCTCACTCAGTAAAAAGGGAATCACAATGCATTGTCTTTGCATTGACGGTTAACCAATCAGAAGCGTTAGGGCTCCCTCTCGAGTGCCCATTCTGTGACACATTCATCGCGCGTTAATTCTGTCTATTTGCTCAGATCGTGAAATGAACCACTCTCACGTCATCTCAATCTCGATGCTTGGGCGCGCCCATCAGTCTTGAAAACGATTGATGGATTCTGCTAGCATCACTGTCGCGCAAATGGAATAGATGTACATGCAGTATAGTTGAAATTTATGATCAAGAAATGGAGTCTACTACTGATGTTGCTGGTTATTTAAGTTAGACAACATTTCAATAGGTGGGGCAGTGCCCCACCTGCCCAAATGGACGAGCCGCCACTGTACACAACTGATGACTAAAGTTTATTTCACCTAATCCACAAAGCGAGGTGGCTTGTCACAAGATTGATATGGCTAGTGTGAAACCTAATATCCCGTGCAGACCAACTTGTTAAATGTTGTATTAGTTGAAGAAATCTCGCTTGAATTATAGTGTCACTGTCAATGAGCATACTGCCGCAGATTAGCGGGTACTCTGCATCAGTAGAGAGAAGTTAGGAGGCATTTCCAGCACATATAAATCCCTCTAGCTTGACTTACCTGGAAAGTTATGGCTTCCGATATTAGTAGAAGTTGTAAGGCAGAAAGTAGGTGCTGGAAGAAGGGAATAAAGCGTCTGCCGAAAATTTTTGGTCGGTCAGTCCAAACGGACAACTTATAGGATACGTTTGTCGCATTAGATAGCATCTGTCTCCCACTGAAGAATGCACGCGACAATGCATTTGGCACCTAGCAGTGACCATTGCTGAATGCTGACACCACAGAATTAAACAGGTCGTCTCGTCTTCTGCTTGTCTCATAGAAATCAATGTCCATCTCTAGAATAAAAACTGACTCAAGGTCTTATATTCTGATGAAATTTCAGTCCCTTAATCAGCATCCCAATCCGCATGTCTGTATCCACTTGTACCTCGTTCTTTCGCTTCGAACGACCACTCATATGAGAGAGAGCATGACGTGTAGATGCTTTCTATGCAAATCATATTAAAGAAATACCTCTTCGACTTTAATCTGTAGGCAAATCTGTAGCATGCCTTTGACCAATTTGTCGGAATTTCACCATTGGAAATTTTAAGAACTAAAATTCAGTAGATTTCTATTTTGATTTTCAGTAAATAATTATAGGATTTTTTTCAACGTAAGAACTTCTCATATTGTCGCTGTCCGTAACTGCCATCCTTATCAAGGAGAGCTGAAGTCTTTGAATATTATCGAATTAATGCAATTACAGAACGAATTCAGAGCAACTGTGCACATAATGGCCGTAAAACGTGCAATCAAAGTTCGTCACTCACTGTCATACAGATATATGTAAGTAGAACATAACGAAAGAATTTAAGCATCATAGTGCAATTATTGTAAAAGCTTGGACTAGCTTGGAAATGGAAACACGAAAGCTGCGGTTCATGATCCGGGGCTTGGATTACTATTTTTCTGGAGTCTGGGCTTACAAACTTAATGATCACGAGCTGACTCAATGAGGACGAGTCACTGGTTGTTTTGACTAACTATTGTTTTTTACCCACCGACGTATTCAACCACTTCCAGTGAAAATAAAATATCACTGCATCGTTACGCGTCATCTTGTCGAACGAATGAATCAAAAGAAAAAAATGCTTTTCTTTTCTATCAGCTGAATCGAATTTTTCTCGAATCCCAATTTCGAATGGAATCAGCAGCCGATTCGCGAGTCGACTAGAATCTCGCAGCATCGTACTTTCCTAATCCAAACATCAAAAAGGCCTACATGTACCATCAATGTCATCAAGGAACAGTGCGACCATTAAACACCGACAAAGATCCAATACTTTTCTTTCAAAATCTTTAAATCTGACGATTAAAAGATTGATCGGTTTTAGTATCTATTGCAAATAAACTGTAAGATTACTGGCTTGTAGAAAATTTGTTTGGAAAAATCTCGATAATTAAAGCAATAGCGATTGCCATAGCTGCAAATAGAGAATTATGAAAAAGACCTTTCTTGCAATACAATATAACGTCATACACAAATAGATTCACAACATTGAAATCCGAAAGTAAACATGAAAAATTAACTCACATGCCTACTTTCAATACAGGCGAATGAAAGAAATAGTCCGATGAATAATTTGAGAGTGAATGGAAGTGCGCTTCTCGTCATCTGAAAAATAAAACACGATAATTAAGGTGGTGACTTTCTTATTGTGAACATTTCTTTGCAACAGTAGTTTAAGTATTATAATTTGTGAGCATGAAATTAGTACAAACAACTATAAATAAAGCAAACCGTTGCTGTTTCACTGGATAGCGCATACATAAGAGGGAATGCTTTTTTAAACAATTTTAGGAAAAAACAAAAAAGGTTGCTGCTGACGCAGCTACTCGCATGTAGAACAAACATTATCATCGCGAACATATTAAATTTGGTTTTTGATCCATCAATGTCGCTATGAAATCACCAGCGATGAGCTACAATGCTAGTTGAACGAACAGTTCTGACAAAATACTATGAACGGTTCAACTATTTCAAAGGAAACACAATATGAGACAAAATCTAAAAAAGATAAATGAAATGAGAATTAACTTTAAAAGAAGGAAACAGCTAAGCTGGAATCAGATAGAAGTCCATGGAGAAATAATCAATCCAATTCGTCAAACGAAGATTCTTGGTTTCATCATCAATGAAGAATTGTCTTGGTCAGATTACATACTGAAAATAATCAAGGAAACCCAGATAAGAGTACATTTTGTTAATGAAATGATGCGATCAGGTTTCGGAGATGCAGATGTTATAAATTTTATTGTGCTTGTATACTCAGCAGTCTGGAATATGGCGCCCCTGTATGTCATTTCAACATCACAAAAACACAATCAAATGCTCTTGAATCTGTACAGAAAAGAGTCATCCGCAAGATAGAGCACATTCCAATCGAGTGCCACGATTATGATTATGAAAGCCATCTTGATGAAACATGTGTTGGAAGAAGATATGTCAAAGACAATTTCTGAGATTACCGACGATCCTGAGAGAAAGAATACAACAGCGCTCGAATGAGACGATATCAAAACTCAAAAAGTCATCCAGTATTATATTTTGTAAAAATGATAGATATAAGAACTCCTTCCTTCCATATGTATCGTGCTTTTCATAGGAAATTATAACTTCGAAAATGACGATCCCATTGAAATGTCTTTGGCTTTTGTAGATTTATGTGCATACTACACATTTGCAGTATTTCCAGACCATGCACTGCTGAACGAGTAGTCTATAACTTAAGCAGATCAAATTGTGTGTTATGAATTGTTCGCTCTAATTACCTTATGCGATTTTTTAGTCAATGAAACGTTCAGTTCGTGATCATTTGTTCATACGAATCTTCGTATCTCATTAGGATTTAATGCCAATCGTGTGGAATATCAAAAGAGTGCTTAGTCATCTGTTGATGATAAACTAAATTGAGTGAATGCTGTCTAGCTTACGCATGATCACTACATTATCACTGGACATGAGAGTTGCAAGATGAATATTATACTGAACCAAAAAAAGCAATGACTATCTTACTGCCATGTATGTTATTCACTTGAGGAGGCCATACCGGTTATGGCATCGACTGGAATTGTTTGATCTGAAATTCTGTTTCAAATTTTGCATTTATAATTCGTGGTAATGGGAAACAATTTTTTGATTCAGAAATGCATTATTTCACAAATATTTTGCTTTTCATTGAATGACACTAGTAAAACAAAAATATGAGACAATATCTCTAACTTGACATGAAATTTCATGCATCACCTTTTGAAATGACGCACTTGCCCCAGATTGCTGCGTCCCAGAAAGTGTGTAATTAAGATAAATTTGCAATTTGACAATTTCTTGACAGACACCAGGAGTATTCAAATAAATCTTGTGTCATAAAATAGATAGATACGAGCATTACAATGTAGCAACGGTTAATTAGAATAAATATCCTTCACCTATTAGTCTGCTTATTATCTCACTTAACTTTCTTCACCCTATAACCTGTTTCGAATCAAGACTTCATCAACCAGCCTCGTCATCAGTACATCCACCAAAAAAGAATATTGAATTTGTCGAAACATTTAGTCTCAATAAGAGATTGTTTAATTGCTTATAAATTATCCAAACAATTATTTGTCAAAGACATTTTTCTATTTGATCTTCTTTATTCGGTCGGAGTTATCGAATTTGAAAAGTAAAAAGAATCTTAAGAAATTAAGTGAATTCGTTTCATCCTTTAGAAAAATGCTCACTAGTTAAAGACGATAAAACTTTTATGTACTTAAATATTCTTCCACCCCCCACATTTTTCAAGTTTTCCAAAATCGTCAAATTTCGCCAAAATTAGTCACATTGGGTTTTGAATAGACTTGATCTGTCACTGAGTGACACTACAACACGACTGAGAAGTCTTACTTGAACATTGGGATGAAGGATTGTCCCTTGGATACTCAGTTAGAATACAAGGTACAGCTGTGATTATGAACTTCGTATGATTGTTGTCTACAGACAAACGACGAGCGGTTGTCTAATTCTGAGGTTGTAAATGTTCTACAAGTCAGATAAGAGGAGTTTTACACATTCAACGCCATGCGACGTTAGTGAGAACAGGTAGGACCAAGAGAAGATGGTTGACGATGCAACACTTCCGGGTGTCAACAACAGAAATGTGGGAGGGGGAAAGAATAGAAGTACCAACTTTTATACTGCAGAAACGTAGGAACTGCAGAACTGAGGTTTATACACTTTAACCGTGGGCGGTTTTAGTCAGGATTGGAAAACGCAGAATGCGCTTACAGATAGTGATTGCTAAGCCACAAGGTGCAATCAGCATCTCCATTTTCTCTCAGGTTTGCCACGCGCAAATGAGGATAAGCAACCATTCCATGTAGCCTGACGAAATAGATGCTTTAAAATGTTTGGCACTTTTTCGTAGTGAAATTTTCGGAAAGTGGGAATGCTGCAAAATTTTGAAAATGTCTTCTCACCAATTGGGCTATTTCAGGGTTTCGGAGCCAGAGCCGTCCGGCGCCGTGGCAAAAGATCGAAACTGGAGTCGATAGAAAATACCACAGCTCCTGTTTGATTTATTATATGTATTGAATTCAGTCACTCAGCGAGAAAAAGTGATATTTGACAGTGAAGCTGAATCGAATGGAAATGTGTCATTGTTTTAGAATCTAGGTAATCGTTGTAGACCTCCCAGGATCTGCTGGCCTTCATTAGCTCTCAATACATTACCTACTGCGAATAATTTATATGAATTTAGAAGAAGATTGCGGACTTCCTTAAGATTGTGCTTCAGCCGAAAACACAACCGTCTGGCGAAAAGCATTTGGCGAACAACATACACAAGCATTCTCGCCTCATATTTTATGTACTCTTTATCAAAGGACATTGGTTCTTTCCTTAAAAATACGCGGTTATTTTATAAGTGCCTTATGTTCAATTTCAAATGTTCTGCGAGATCTACCCGGATCCTGTTCAGGTCAGACAGGAATAAAAAAAATACACATGCAAATCCAAGTGAATGCAGATTGAAGTTTTTGATAACCCTATCACTGTGGCCGATGTGTCTGGCTAAAATACCTCTTTTTAATCAAAAATGCCTCATTCTGGATGCAATGCTTCTTCTAATATCTAGGTTATTTACTCAATTGTTATTAGTTCACATCTATAAAGTCTACTAGATTTTAGGTTTGCATGCTCTCAATTTTATTCATAGATTTATTACTGTAGAAGCAAATGATTTCAGATTTTTTATAGTTATATAGTATTTTATAGTTAGTCCATGCTTGCACTTGAATAAGAATGGACGAAATGAATTGCGCAAGAATTAGTTTTTAATTCCATCAAAATGAATTTAGTGGCCTTATTTATTTATAAACTGAGTAAAGGGGAATCATTTTTTAGAGACTTCAATCAAGACAAAATGTCTGAAACTTCAAAGACAGTAAGTTTCAGACCTTTAATCAAGATATTGTGTTTGATGACAAAAAATAACGATCTGATATATCTAAATGTGTTAAGCCTCTTAAACAAAGGTACATGTGAACTATATGACAGAGATGTTTCTTCACTTATCGTAGTACTTCTCACTTAATCACAGAAAACAAGGACAAATGTAATTTTACCAAAAACCTCAATTTGCTTCCATTTGGATTTATATGTTCAATTACATCCCATTAATATGTTTCCATTTTCACACAAAATTTGAAGACAAATCTGCTCTTGTTGATTCTGTTTTAGCAAAGTGCAAAGAAAAGCTCTATTATAGAAGCTGAACCAAACTAGATCTATATAGTTTTGTTGGCATCAAGCGTGAGGCAATAAATAAAATATCGATTTACGTTACAGATAAAAACAAACCGTGAGAGGTGTGTTGATCTCGTAATGAAATATCACCTTCATATACAATGCATCGTATTATGAATTAGCCGCGTAATTTGTCACGAAAAAACTATGTTTCTTGGATTTATCCTGCAACAAATGCGAAACTTAGAAAAAACTGGAGTCAGATACTGATGCTGACTAGAATATTGGGTACGAGTATCGCGTGCCTACCAACTGTAGATGATAGGAGGCTGTATTACATATTCATATACATATTACTTATTCATGTAGGTACTTGAGATAGTTGCCACTCAATTCTACATGTAATTCCTCTGGATTTTCCTGAAATCATGAATGATGTCTAATACTGCATACGATAATCGCAGTTTCATTCGTAAATACTGGTGCATTGGAGAGTGAGGTTTCAGGCCGTTCACTGGTGAACTAATGAGCTGAGCGAACGTGGATTTCTACTAACTGTCGTTGAACTGAAGTGAACTAAGATTTTGCCGTTCAGGAGCTGCAGAACGAACTGAGCTGGTGCTTCCCAAATTCCTACATTTCCTACCGGGAATTGTGTTCTCATATTTGCTTTTTACTATTCGGTGATGCTTGAGGTGGGATCGAGGACTCAAATTCAAGCTGTCCTCGGTTATGCTGAAGTTGATACGAGGGATCGGTAAATGACACAAGCTGAGAGCTTCTTCCGTTTTCGTAAAATTGTGAGAATACATATGCGATATTTACAAGTCAAATGTAGTTGTTGATCAATATAAGTGACAGTTACAGGCAGAAAAATTCACCCACATCGCTCCTCCTGCTGTTTTGAATCGAGCACAATGTCATGATATTTTCAGTGTGACTAAGCGATATTTTCTGATGTACAACACTATTTCATCAAAATTCCGAAAATTAGTAGGAGTATATGGATGGGATGAACTCTGTTGGCAATTGGCAGCAAACAGATTATGAAGAACATCCAATTTCCAAGTCACCTTGTAATGTATTATAGTGCATGCATCGAGACAGTCACAAGCTTGTGAACAGATATCGTCCGAAATGGTTGCGGGACAGTACCAGTAGATGATATTATAGCATATATCAATTGCAACATGTCCACCAGTGACCGAGACACCGTTAAATATTAATAACAATATCCGCCTTTCCCTACTGCAGGGTTGCCAAACTCGTCCAGAAAAAAATCCGGACGCTCTAATGTTATATCATCAGAGTAAATATAAACATTAATTGCCTTCTATACTTAACTGTGAATGGAAAATAATCATTATGCGTAAGATTGTCATCAATATCATGCGTATCTCTTTTCCTCGTCATTCATAAATGACAGGTGATTTTGAATGAAAAATCGCAGCTTTTATGAACCCGCAATATATTCAATTAACAAATACATCAATAAATCTCAGAAGCCTTGAGAATATTTCACAAATCCTTTTAACAGATATAGGCAGTACAAAGCTATATAAAAATTGATCAGCGCGTCTATGATTTCGTTAAATGATTGAATCAACAAATCTATAAAAATATACATTAGTGCGCCTATGATTGTGTTAAGAATCAACAAATCTATAAAGAATACAGCGGTGTATCTATGATTGCCAGAAAAACAAATCTTTATAAAAGTACATCAGTGCGCCTCTGATTGCGCTACCAGAAAAACAAATCTATATACAAATACATCAGTGCGCCTATGATTGCGCTACCAGAAAAACAAATCTATATACAAATACATCAGTGCGCCTATGATTGCGTTACCAGAAAAACAAATCTATAAATAATACAACAGTGCGCCTATGGTTGCGCTACCAGAAAAACCAAATCTTCATAAAAGTACATCAGTGCGCCTATGGTTGGGTTATGAATCAACATAAAGAATAAAACGGTGCGCCTATGATTGCGTTACCAGAAAACAAGTCTATATAATAATACATCACTGATAGACGAATGATCACTATCAATAAAAACACGTCAAGTATAAACAATCTAGCTCACTGAAATCTGTCCATAAAAACAATCCGATAAAAAATTCTTCTTTGGCAAAAACAATTCTTTAAATAGTCTAAAAATTTACGTTTATGATTCTTCATCATCACCAGCACTATCGTGCTCATATGATTGGAAGTATCGCCGGGATGAGCTTCGAGCTAAGTCGATGAGGGACTGAGTTACTGAAAAATGTTGTAATCCATCGATATTTTTCAAGTGAGATCGCACTCGCCGGATACCGTTCAGAGTTTCGGGTTGGAGACGATTTCTCTCCTTTGTGACTACAGCTGCATTTACACTAAACCCTCTTTCCTCATCAGCATTGTGTGGCTGAATACAAAGCAATGCCTGCACAAGAACTTTGATCAGCGGATATTTGTGCTTTTCGAATATCTTGCTCCAATAAGCATCTAGCCGTTCTTCTTTGAGTGGCTGAATATCATTGTTGATTGCCAGCTGTTTCCATTCCTCGATTAATGGTTGCATGTCATCAACTTTTATTGTGGGAATGAGACCTGCAAGAAACGTCAAGTTTTTCAATTTTGTTGTCTTGTCCTTATCCGACTGAAACGTACGGTTTTGTGGACACAGCAATGTCAACTTTCGCCACGAACGCATGTGTTCTTTTTGATCAAGTTTGAGATTGCTCATGGTTGCGTGGAAAGCCTCCAAATCAAAAGCCTTCGCTTCGAGTTTGAAATGGGTCATTTCGGCAGACTGCAAATTTTTCAGACATAAACGTTCGGTTCGGTGGCCAATGTCAAAGTCTGATGAGTGATTTTTAGGGGCCGTGCTTGGTGTTGAAATCTTCGACACGACGATGTCTTCACAGACAGAAGGCAGCACAAATCGTCCGCCTAGAGAAGCAGCCATCATACCACAAATTCTATACACATACTCCGGCCAAATGGGATCGTCTCTCTGTAAAAATAATTGCATTTCTTGAAAAAGGGAAGTGCTTCCGATAGAAAAAGGAGGTAGATGTCCGTCTTCTTTGATGCAAATGCGCTGCGAAGTCGCTCACACCGATCATTCTTTGCCAAATCTGCCAATCCTTTTTTTTTGGGCAAATAGCGGACGAAATAGGTTCGAAGCGCATCCAGGAGCGTGAGAACTCGATTCACAAAATGAAGTAAGGTCAAAAACCTCGTCCCACTATGATCAATTAGTTTCAAGTTCGGTAAATTCAGCTCGTCTCGCAGAGCAGCGAATTCTTCGGATCTGAGAGCTTTCCCTTTGAAGAAATACTTCATGTCGAGTGTAAATTGAAGCACATTGAATTTCAGTTTGTCCATAACTTTTTCCACGCAGTTGTGCAATGTATGTAGCTTTCAAGAACCAAACTCTATAACATCCGGATTAGAAGATGTGAACAGTTTTATGAAGGCTGTCATAACATGCGGCCCGTCGCGGTTGATGGCAAGTACGTTTTTGGCTGAGATGTTCACGGTTTTCAGAAAATTCACTACTTCAGTATGAATTATCTCAGCACTACAAAGTTTGGGTGGCGCTCGGTTTCCTGCAAGAGCCTCAATCACATCTTTCCGGTCTATTTTCATGTAAATCGAGGTCAGGAATTCTACACGGATTCTTTGCTGATTGGAGCACCAGAAAATAGCAATCAAATCGAGCTGCTTGTACCCAGATGAATTGTTCGTCTCATCTAGGCAAAGTGTGAACAAACCACACCTTAAGGCGGCATAAAGTTCCGACAAATATGGGCCTACTGACGAACATTAGTATGGATTCGATAAAAATCCGGAAATTTGATGGTTTTGACAAAAAATCCGGACTTCAGCAGATTCTGTCAAAAAAATCCGGACATCAGCAGATTCTGTCAAAAAATCCGGACAATCCGGACGTCCGGATAAAATCCGGACGTATGGCAACCCTGCTACTGTCTTCCTACGTCAAGCATTGAAGGTCCCCTAAGGATAAAGAAAGTTGCAAAACACGATTGTATTTCCAAGTCTGAATGAAAATTTACCGGATAGAATTCAGAGGTGGTACGCCAGGGTCGGTGACATGTCACATCCTGTCACATCAGCATTTGCCGTGTCACATTGCAATAATAACAATAATAATATTAGTAATAATAACAATAATAAGTCTTTTCATACTCGAAGCATATTAGGAAAGTTTAGTTTTCAATATTATCGCACTAAATATGGGATGCAGGGGTTATCCAAGCACAATTTCCTCCCAAAAATGATGTTCTCGCAACGAAGTACGGTACTAACAGTTTCAATTACGTTTCAATCACGTATGAATGAACTAATGATTTTATTCCATTCTAAATTTCGTACATGAAAGCCAATGACTTGCTGAGAAAACGAACTGCACCGGAAGTGTTCTTTATTACAAATGCAAAGCAAAATATTGAAATATTACACTCAGTGAAATCGATTTAAAGAAAACAATTAGGCTTATTGTAGTATGGTATGGCGCAATATGACAAGGTGTGCATGGTATGGTGTATTGAAGTCAATTAAAGCTTGTAATGGACGTATTGCGTAACAGCAAGTTTTCTTTTTTACAAATACGAAACAAAATATTGAAGAATAACTCTGTAAAATCGATTCAACAAAAACAATAATTACAGTATGGTATGGCGCATTGCAGTCAATTAAAGCTTGTAATGGACGTATTCCAGGACAAAAACAAAGTAGAACATATGTACAAAAAACTAAGGCACCCGTTTTCTTTTTCTGCCAGCTTCCATTAGCTTCAACTTCTTCTCGTTGGCAGATTTCTTCATTTCCTGACTTCTCGTTATCAGGGCATTCGCGGCATTGATTTTGTTGATGTCAACCCTCGAGCAGCCTTCAGTTAGTAACTTCGTTCCTTCATTCAACAAACCTTCAGCTTCAAGCAATTGACGCTGGACATCAGCCATGTCCTCATCACGCTTTGTGACTTTCTGCTCCTCATGAACGCTTTGTAGCAATTTCTTCTGCTGTTCAATCCTCTCGAGGTAATTGACTCTTGCACTCGTTACTGCCTTTCTGAGGGACTGTGTCAACGGCAATTTTGCCGGATTGCCTTTATGCTTTTTCATAAACGAACTAGTTGAACGATAACCGTTCAACGTTGCGTCAGTCATTCTTGTCCGTTTTGGAGTCAGCAACAGTTTGTTTTCGCTGAATGAGCGCTCCACATCAGCATTGCCGTGTGAAAGAGTCAAACACAATTTAACGAGCTTGGCTACACTTGGATATTTGCATGTACCATTTGTAGCCTTGATCCTGAAGATTTTTCGCCAATAGTCTTCGATCCGTTGCCCAGCATTGGCATCAACGTCATCTTCATTCTCTTTCTCATCATCAGATTCCTCCGAGTCAACTTCCATCGGGATGCATTGAGAACTAGTGTCACCGAGATCTTCAGCTTTCAAAGCCTTCCACTCATCAACGACAGCATCTATTTTGTCCCGAGGGAATAGTTTGATGGCAACAGCCAAACGCCGCACAGCTTCAGACGACCACACAGCCTTCCTGGCAAGGGGGTGCAACGCTTGCAAATCACGCAAAATGGGATTATTGAGGGGCAATTTTTTCAACAGGAGTGAGACAACATCGATGTAGAAGGTCTTTGCGCGATCAAGAAAATCATCGAATTCTTCTTCATTTATCTTGCCTTCTGCCTTCAAAGAAGCCAGCGACTTGAGGCAATCATGGCCAATGTATGGACGCTTCAAATGATTTGCAGATGACTGATAAGTTACTTCGCAAAGCTGTAGACCTCGGGCCTCACCAATTTCCTTTTCAGTCACGAAGCGTCGAAGAAGTGTAAGAATCAAAGTTGACAATTCATCATGTAGCACATGAATAAGAGGAGCTTCACTCTGGAGCATCATTGTCACTCTCGTGAAGATTGGCATCGCTGATTTCATGAACAGAATTTCCGGTAGGAGGACTTTGTTGTTCAGGATTTCCACCAATTTCTTTATTCTGCTATTCTTTCTCTTCTCGGAATCACTGATCAAACGTGAGCGTAGAAAATATTCTCTTAACGCCGGATACTGTTCCAACAGTCGCTTTGTAACATCTTCAATCGTCAGCCACCGACTAGGAACATGTCGCAAGAAGATATGCTTCTTTATTTCTAGCTTTTCTTGGACTTTTTCAAAGTCCTCCCGTCTGACTGATGAGTCTGAAAAGAAATAGTAAAGCTCCAGTCCCAGAGATTCAACATCATTGCCAAACTTTCATAGGCAGAGCAGAATGCATTGTGAACTTTGTGAATGTTGCAAGTGTCTATATCAACTAAATCAGGATTCAGCTTCTTCTTTGCCTCCTTTGTCAGGGCTTTCATGACATTGGGGCCATCAGTTGAAATTTGCAACAATTTCTTTGTGTACAGAGGCGTGGCAACATCGGCAAGCTTCTGGTATAGCAATTTGTGATTTACACGTCCCAGTGTCACACTTGAAAGATGATATACCACCACGCTTTCGTTTTCCTCCGAGTAATAGCGGGCCAGCACGTCCAATTGCCGCCAATGCTTAGCAGTGGTGGTTTCGTCAATTTCAAGAGTGTAGGCAAGAGCTGTGTTACGTATCTCGTTTTCAACAAGAGATTTGAAGTGTGGTCCAAGACCATCAGACAATATACGTGTGGCTTTGTTCCTCTTCATTTGCATTCCTTTTGCAATTTCGGAATCGGGAAACATTGACGAAAATGACGGAACCATGGTATCACAAACATTTGCAGGTATGTTACAAACGGCTAATGAAGTACAAAACATAGCTTCCGCATTCACAATCTTTTCATTAAGTGACAATCCAGCTGATTTGCTACTCGATGATTTGATGGAACTTGTAAGGAGAGTTTGAGTACGTTTCAATTGCTTCAGCTTCTTATCACTATCACGGTGCCGTGCCGAGGCACTGATGTGACTTGCTGCTCCTCCATGTCTACTCAAAGCACTTCGACCACGTTGGCCTACATCAATTTCGATATCACAAATCAAACAATGAGCCTTATACAAGTCGTTTGTAGATGAAGAAGTGCACCAGTAAGAAATAGGATCATCATTTTCATCATTGCCTTGCAGCATGGTATTCTTAAACACTTGACGGTGCCTTCCTGACATAGTTCATCCTGAAAGACGAAAGCAAAATCCTGCATAAGCATGAGTACGGCTGAAAACAAGGACATGCGAGTACTACATGCACATGCATAGCACTATCGTATGAGTGATTCATACTTGTCCAAACAAGGGTTGCTCCATCTATGATTTATCATAGGCAGTGATGCAATTGTTTCCTGATATTCTGGAATTTAGGCCTAAATACATAAATTCACACACTGCTAATTCAAAGGAATGAACTTGAAAGTATAATTTGGGTCCAAGGAAAAATCGGCAATATGAATAATAATCCATGTGTAGAAAGTCTTTAACATCGGCGCTAGTCAAATCTGTTGGGTAAAAGCAAAAGAAATCTGAATCAAAATTTCATCCAGCCTTATTACACCTGCTTTTACGTTTTTTGTTGTATTTAATCTGACTAATTGATCCGAAAAATCCTTACATTTGGACAAATATTAATCGTTCGGCACCGAAAAACATGAAAGAATAAGAATTCTGATAGAGACTCGTCAAATACATGTATGACAGATTTTCCTAGACCAATTATATCATCCCTAAGACAATTCATTTTGCCTATCAAATAGTGATTATCTTTAACTTGTGTTTCATAAATCACGTGAAAATGATTAGCAGCTTAATGAGGAGTTTCAAATAAGTACATGTAGATTGTAGAGGTAAATCTTTCTAACGAAGCTGGTAGAAAGTATTACTATCTAAGCTTCAGGAAAAGTGCTGGTGATCGGTGGATTTGAACCACTGACTAGGCAGTCATGGCCTAGGCTCTAGGCCTACCAACTGAGCTATCACAACATGAAGGTGGCAGCTGGGGTTTTCGAGCATCAACAATGCCAGTGATGCCACTCCAAGAAAACTATATCAATTGAGTTCATGGTGTCCGATATGTCTATCCATTTAACTTTCCCCAACTAAAGAACTGAAAATTTGGATTTTCAGGACAGACATACTTTTATTTGAAGGACCGATTCATGTAGAAATACACTTGTCCTTGCAATCCATACTTGTACTAATCAGCAATGGTGCCCCCGGCGGGATTGAAACCCGTATTAAGGTCAATAGGCCTATCGGTGGTAGGCCTATGTAACATGTCGGTACGTATGTTATTGGCAGTGCTTTACACGCACAATGTACATGGTTTTAGTCAAAGCAAACAAAATAACAACTGAACAATTTATTGTCAAATCGAAATAGGTACATTTGTTTTCATTTAGCACACATCACGTGTCGTA
The DNA here is from genome assembly GCA_907163375.1 of Prostheceraeus crozeri. NCBI lineage: Eukaryota > Metazoa > Platyhelminthes > Polycladida > Euryleptidae > Prostheceraeus > Prostheceraeus crozeri. The sequence continues at coordinate 585,556 of CAJQUW010014715.1, read as the reverse complement.
TACGTAGTACGTTCCTGCACATTATCAGACATTGCAATGTCGAGGGAAGGGAAGGATAACAGGGAAGCAAGGACAAATGTAATGGAATCACAACAGTTATTGGAGATCTGACTTCTTTGTATCCTTGAAATCCACTTCAATCACCGGACAGATTCTCGATTAAATTCAGATAAAAGTTTCGATAAAAATCCAGATAAAAAATCAATAATCACGAAATCCATAGAAAATTTACTGCTCCCTTAAGTTGAAATGAGGCATGGTAGTCTACATCCTGCAAGAAAAAGGCGAGACAAATCTTTCAGATCAAAATCTGCTGTAACTTCGCTGTGTCACATTTTGTCACGCCATTCTGTCGAATGTCACCATATTGTCACATTTTTTAGGCGACGCTCGATTGTCACCGATTGTCACCAATTGTCACGGCGTACCACCCCTGAGAATTCAAGAGGCATAATTGAAACTACACTTAAAGCATTTTAATGAGAAAATAATTGTCAGGAATCTTGACGTAGAATTTATGCACAAATTCTACCAGTACATGTCATCCTCTTTGGCATCTTCAAGTATGAAAATAGTTTATCGAGTGAATGACTTGAGGCATCAACATCTGGGACTTTATCATATTTCACAATTCGTTTTTCTTTCATGAAGAGAACATGAATAAATATTCGACATAAATGAACATTCAAAATACATGTTTTGATATATATGGTGCCAATAACTAATTTTAGCGTAATTTTCAAACGGACGAGAAAGCAAATTTAATTACTTTCACGATCAATTTAGCATTAATTCAATAGTTTGCAATTTGAAACAAGAAAAATGACATATTGACAATGCGAGAGTAATGATATAAGCAAGCATTTTCTAAGATAGATTATCAAGTACGCATATTTTGTACTCGAAGTAGTAATTTCACAAAGTCAAAGATGAACAGTTGAATAATAGTAAAATTATTTGTGTTGAAATTGACAATATGAGCACAGTATAATGGACGAAGTGCGAAATGATGATTGGATGCCCATTTGCTTTTCAGTAGATACTAAATGTGATCAATGCGGGCAAGCACCTCATCTGTGTAAACGTCGACAAAAACATCATCATAAACATATCATCTCGCTTAGTGAGCGTAGAAGAGCTGATCAAACATACTCATGTCAGCAGTTTAGCGCAAAACTAAAGTGAACAACGAATTGAGTGAATGACCAAAATCGCCAAATGATTGAAGAAGTGAGTTGATTAGAAAATGGCCTCGTTCGAATAAACTGGTAAATACATGTCGTGCATCTACATCTCAATGAATTGCTGCGCACTAAGCGTCGGCAAATGTAATAAGAAATAGATGAGTAGGATTATATCAATTAGTGTTGATATTTTCTACAGCAACAGAGTTATCATAAAAGTCAAATCTCGATTCCAAAAGGTTTCAAGAACATGGTTGAGGCCAATTCTTGCAAATTTCATCTACAGTAAGAAAGTAAATCTATCAAAAAAATTATAAAATCAAGAAAGTAGTAAATCTATCAAGTGTGCAAGTCCATAGACTTTTTATTCAAATTTGTTCTTCATGCCTTGAGAAAGATTCCTTGAATGACTTTTATGCTCTTTCTGTAAATGCATGAGCCTCCTGAAACAATGCGGTTGATCATTTGATGCTCGCTTCATCAGCCAAAGTATAAGATTTCTCTTCTAATTTCTCAATCACAGATGTCAGAAAGCTTCCCTCTCTTGAGGACTTTCACATCTTGGTCATTCCTCTTCTCTTGAGGCTGTTAATTTTTCTTTTTCAATAATTCAGGTATTTCTTACGTGACATATCCACATTTTCAACATTCTGTAGTTACAAGAACCACTTTGCACACCTTTGACAGATAAAAAGAGAGAAAAACGATCATTGGTTATCCAACAAGATATCAAATTCTCAATTTAGATGTTGTTTTGCTCATCAAAAAGCTTTGTATAACGCTGCCATGCTATCGCTCAGCAGAAGAGATTGTTGAACCACAAGTCGAAATAACCACTGCTAGCTTAGCCAGCATAAGTGTCGAGGGACTCGAGGTCCTTCTCCTCATCCGATGGCTGGATTGCCTTTGCCAATTCAGACATCACAAAAGAATTTGTTCACGAAAGAATTTCGTGAATTCTCGAAGTGGTTTCTTTGGTGTCCTTTTCCACAGGTATCACACAGCTTGTGGTGAAAATTTTTATCAATTGCCGCATTTATCGTTCCAAAATTTCATCGCCTTTCGATGCCATGGGTCCTTAACACATTATAATGGGTATGAGCACATTATAATGGACAAAGTGTGGAAATGTGTTCACTTTAAATTTCTGAAGAATTGCCATGATCAACTTCTTACTTTCCTCGCTAAAAATCAAGTGTTGTAGCGGATAAGCATTGTATACATGCTATATTCACATCCAATGATACAAATCAAAGTTTATTTATTTTCGGAAATTTCACAGTCATTTAGACCAAATTCCAACGGTTCAAAACTCAAATCTTAAATTTTTCCTAGAAAATTCTTCTTAATATCCCAATATCCCGAAAATATCGAGGAATAAAGCAAGGCGTCACAAATCTCGGGATTTTCCGGAATCCCGTAGGGGTGACAACCCTTGGCTCCATTCCCCAGCACGCGTTAGCAATAAAACCTAGAAAAATTGTGCATCCTGTTGAGACTATAATGAACATAATAAAGACGAATACATGCTGTCCCAAACTATCGAATTGCTTGAATAACCAGTGATGTCAATATTGTCAAAGTCATGAAACATTACCGATGTTCTCTCAGTTGCCCATCTGTGCAACGGGCACTTCACGATAGTCTGCTTATCCAAAAGGCCTATCAGAAATTAACGGCGATCAGTAGGGACATTGGGCTGTGGTCAGAAGATGAAGCTTACATACAGAAGAATTGCATGAACATATATCTGGTCTAATGCTGTGGTGTGTTGCTATAGGAGTGGTGAGATAGCAAAATTTATTTTTGCTCATCAGCGATCTTTTCAAGATAATCTGACATCGATCACCTTATGACATCGAAATATCTGACTGCATTAAAATACTCAGAGTGACCATCAGCAGAAATCTTGGCTTTTGATAAAGAAAAAAAAGCATCGCCCAATTTTCACGCACTCCGTATACGGCAACCTTTCAAAGACGACAGGAGAATAGCTCGAAGTATATGCTTTGCTTATTCGATCGGTAGCAGATTATGCCTTACGTGTTTTGTCTGCATAAGCAATTCATTGGCAAGTGTTTTAGCTTCAATAGACAAGAGAGCCCGCAGAATAATGAAAATCGAAGAAGGCATCTGTATGTGCTCCAGTGACATCATAATGTGTCGCCGTTGCAGATTGAATATTCGTCTTTTTGATCACATCAGTTGCGACTGCAACAATATATTGTAATATTTCATCCCTTAGAGACTTCCTCGTACTCAGTATTGGGGCAACTTTTTAATGACTTTGGTACGCTATAACTCCTTTGTGCCTTTTATGATTCGTTTGAAGAGCTCTAAACAATTTTGATGTAATTTTTGCGTTTCTTTATCATAACGAAAATTGATGCGCATAATTTCTTTTCATACTCAGCAAAATCTGACCGGATTTGGAAATAAGTCCAGGTCTGACCTGAATTAGAAAAAGATAGAATCCTGCTGGAAATGAAATCTTAGACATCCCTATTTAAAATCCTACCTTGAAGTGGCAGAAGCGCTGTGTTTTTGATATTCACTAACTTTGCGACTGTCCTCAGATCGAAAGTGCTGAAAACATTTGAAAGCTCTCATTGTGCAGTGAATAGACTTTCAGAAATATTAGACACCTGTTGGTTCTAAGGAGTTCCCTTTGGATAGCTAGTTTCTCTCAGAAGAGACAGGTCGATTTCTACATTTTCATAATTAATGGCGTGCTATCATACGAAGTTTTGATGTTAAACACGGATTCAGATCTCTCAATAGCAGCAATCAGCTAATTGTGTTCCAGATAGGCCTGTAACGAAACTGATCAGTGTAGTACATGATAGATACATCTATCGATATTTGTTGTGAACACAGTAATGCTAAGCATGTCAACCAAAGAGGCTTATTCTATCTACCGATGATTAACCGGAGTCGAGACTTTGCATTTCAATCTAGTTGTGACAATGTTCTATTTATTGAAATTGACAATTAATTGAAACCGTTGCTATTGAGAAATTGCTAAACTACGTGTATCAATCAAAATGAATGCTACAGTAGATTGCTGTCTTCCTTCCCACCAAATGTTTCCAATGTCTCTATATTGGTAATCATCACTATTTAAGAAAAGTCACCACGCGGATTCTATTTAGTATATTTCCATTAACTTCGCTGATTGTTGAGGGAATTGAGATTAGTCTGGTACTCTTAAACCTTTAGAGGGGACATGAGTGACAGCATCGGACTTGATGCAAGCCAGGAAAATATATCTATGTATAGAAATTCTAACACTGTCCTGATAGGAAACAAGATCCGTCAATCACATAGCTAGAGTTATGTAGGCCTGCATCATCACTTGGGTTAGAAAGACCAGGTGATCGATGCAAAGCTTTAATGTACCATCTGTGGGAACTGACTGACTCAGATAAACTATTCACTTGAAATTGCATGAAATTTCATTCCTACGATAAATTATGGTTGGAAGGTTGAACCTAGAATGATCAATTTTTCTGATGAAAATAATAAAACATCAACATTCAAAACATATAAACAAAAAGCATCAAGTTATGCCTTCACGCTGTAATATAGTTTTTAGAAAATCATGCATTGCTGAGGAATACTGATCCTATTTCAAGATCAACTTCAAAGCCTTGCTGTTTGTTCTATTACTAGTGACCTAACTATAAAGCAGCAGAAAGGGTATAATCAAAATGCTCAGAGTACTGATCTGAATAATAGCATTTTAATGTTCATTGTTTATAGTAGCACTAAGTTCCATCAATTGATTAAGTACAAGTATCTGTATTCTCAATCTGTCCAAAATCAAGAGAGATATTTTGAAACATTTTGTACACTCTTATGAAGCCAAGCACAAGGGCGGATGCAGGGAGGGCTAAGTCACCTAAAAATTTCAATTACTCGCAGTAGCTCCGAAATCTTCACTCAGACCATAGTCTGATTCATCGAAATAAGAAAAACAACAGATATATCCTAAGCATTTCGAAATGATTTCTTTTTAATCATCATCCACGTGCATGTGTCTCATTTCACATGGCCTATGATTGTGCATGAATGAAATAAAGCTGCTACAGTGAGTTCATAAAAGCCGAGTCCTACACGCTGATACACTACCCGGACTTAGACAGCACTCTTCTAAGTTTGTTGAAGATGCAGTCAACAGGAATTTTCACTAGGTCTGCGACAACTCAATGAATGGTCGAGAAATGTCAATGCATCTTCAGAAAAAAAATTACCGCTCTTCGCTTGGACCTATTTATGTCATTAATATCTTCAGAATGTTCAAATTGTCACGTTTCCAATAAAGTTTAAGAAATATCATCAACTTGTGAGATTCTTTTTGCCTACATCAGAATGTGAAAGATTTCTGAAAATATGACAAAACGTGACTGTTTCAGATCGTAAGAGCGCGACAGTTTAGGCCAGAGAAATTCAACTAAACTTAGGATTCTCGGATAATCTGGTGATGGGTGAATGACGAAGATTATTTAAGTCGACTAATCAGGCATGATGAATGCTCATGATAAAGTCCATGAGTGTACCAGGCCATAATAAGATCGAAGGATATTTATCTCTATATTGGCACAACAAAATGCTGATTGACATGCACTGTTGTTTTGAAACGCATGTTTTACTTTGAAGAGTAAGACCCCTATTTGTCATTTAGTTTGTCACAATGTTGGATGTCGCATGTTGGAAGTATGAAGCATTGTTGGCTATGCTTATTAGTAGAGGAGATGATAAAATTTCGTGAAATCCGTGAAATTAGGTCTTTGAGAGCCTGTTGTGTCCGTCGTACGGCATGCAGGAGGATGTGGACTGAATTGCGCATCCTTTGGGATCATTGACATTAGTTTGTGGTGTTGGTTGCGTTAATTGAGTAAATATCTTGGCCGCTATGGCTATGCTTGTACTTTATCAATTTTTCACTCTGACTTTGCTTGTTGTTTGTAACCAGCAGCTGGTGGTGATTGTGTGAAACTGTTTTAAGGATGAACTATAATGCATTACTCTGTTGAGCGCGGGTTTGGTGCAGTACCGGTCCATAGGTGGCATTGCGCCTTTGCCTGAGTTGTGGTTATGTCGTGTGTGAAGTTTGGTTTGACAACCTTGCGTATTTCCGGTTATGGCTATGTTTGTACTTTATCAATTCTTCGCTCTTACTTTGCTTGTTTGTAACCAGGCAGATTACGGGAGGCCAAGATGATAAAAAAAGCGGAAGGCAAAATAAATAACAAGATTCAGCTAGAATGCAAAAAATTGGTGTGACAAGTAAATGAGTTTCATCCAAGCAGTTTCTCTGATAGTGAGTAGTGCCTCTGTTAACCGCCTGAAAATCGTTTTGCAACACTTACAATTTTATCCCCCCCCCAACAAGAATAAGTTTCCTCGTGCCGTTATTAAGCATAGAAAATATAGATTGTCAGTATTGAAATGTCAACATGTGGAAATCACTCAAAGAAACGGCTATATATCCCTTAAATTGTACACAGAATGCATAAGCGCTTCAATATGCAATCGTGAATCTACAAAGCGTTTACTAACTAAAATGGACATTTTCCAGCCAAAAATCCAGGAAATTTCGATAATATAAGTCGAGTGCAAAAGATCTAAAAAATATAAATACGTTGAATAAACAAGTCCTTAAAAATCAAAGGAGAAGGGAACATGATGAGAATCGTGGAATAATTTATTCTTCTTAAAGTGCCACTGCAGTGCTTCTATGGTGTCTCTTTATCATGAATATGAGAAATGGAAGCCTTACCCAATTCAACAACTTACAGGGAAGTTGAAGGCAATGAGTGCTTATTTGACACAAATTCCTCTCAGATGATTGCAGAAGATATTAAAGATTGACCTTTTATTTTAGATGATGCAATCAAGTACATACGTTAAAAGAGCATCTTAATCAGGATACCTGACTTTAATTTAAACTTCAACTTTTTACTCTGAACACAGAGTTAAACGATGTGCCATGTCTGTGCTAATGAAAGCTGATCAACAAAGATGTTAATAAAAAATTTATATCTACAGGTCAGTGAAGGGAGTCATTATGTGATTATCTGAAGTGTGACAATGTCATCAATTATTCAGCATTTGAATATTTCACATGTCTCTGAAGTCTACTTCGGAATGTGGTTTTGAAAAAAGGAACATGCATAGAAATTACTCTCGTATTAGAAATCATGTGTTTAAAATGTAGAAATTAAATAAATTGTGCTCATATAGAGCCAGTTTTAATAAAAACCTTGACAACCAATCATATGACCGAATCAACATCAAACATTTGTATAGCATAATTCTTTGGTGGCCTAAATATATATGTTTTGAGTAGTTGGCGGATCTATTACCACTACATACTTATTTTCACTTTATTCACATAATTTGCATGTTCAGCTTCGGTCAGCATATTAGTTGATACTGACATAAAGCAGCTACACACCTAATGCCAGTGGCTGTTACGAGCTGGCACTATTTTTTTCTCAGCTGCTGCTCTGTCTGAACCACCGCCACGCTAGTGCATGTCTTCTAAAACGCTTCCTGTGTCTCAAACATAATGGACTCCAATTATCTCAAAATACAATGCGGCACTAATGGCAAGAGATATTTATGAGATAATGTCTTGACTCGTTGATTTGTCTTCTTTCACTTGTTGGCATTGCCTCATCTCCTAAGTTTTTGAGAGATCTAGTGATTACTTAGACGAAACAAATTTGGCAGTTGTAGACTACTCCACAACAGAACACAACAAAAAAGCTCAATATATTGCTTTATGCTTTATACATAGTTCCACCGTTTATGTTAATGAGGCAGTCAATATTCCTTACCGGTGTATTTAACTGCTGTAAGACCAAAACTGTGCCGACGCAACCGGTTCAATGGCCACTGCCAAAAATGATATACGAGACAGAAAACGGGATTGAAAGAAGTAAAGTCAGAAGACTTGTCATTCATCCAACTTGCGGCATAAAAATCGTGGCTGTAGGGCAGTTGCATCCTTATTTATTCCTCGTGCCTGACTTTTGTTGAGATGATGTTGGCCACTAACCTCATCTTACTCTCCGTAGCGATATATTGTTTCCTTTGTCTTGTGTTTCTAATGTGCTTCTTTTGTTTCTGTAGCCTACAAAGTATTTTTTAATGCATCCATCGCATCGCTCTGATGCAATGAACACATATTCTGCGCATAAGATTTCACCGTCCATTATGACTGTTTGCAAACTACAAGCAACGTACTGGCATAACCGTAGCTGTGGCAATTGAATGGCAATTTCAACCAAACTCCACACAGCACCTAGCCAATACCTAAGCAAATGCATAAGTCCATGGCTGCGGAGCCTACAAATTTTCCTGTCGTATATTATGTGACAGCATATGTTCCGGCCCCTATCAAGACTTCATTTCATGGCACGTGCGATTAAATGTCTGACAAAATTAACTGTCGCTTAAAGGCCAATGCATAATCCAACTGCGCTGACAAACAGTAAATTGCTGGCATGATTGAGCAGAGTAGATAACAATCTTCATTGGAATCTCACCTTGGTTTCAAATAGTGACAGCCTACTTTGGTAAATTGTCAAGTTATTGAAAATCCTTTGGTATTGAGCTTTACAAGAGACACTTAGGATCAGTTACAATTTAAAAGCAGGTTAGGTTCGAATGTCTTTTCAACAATTTGCATTTCATGATGATGATGAATTTGCTAGAAACCAATGATACAATGTTTCAATAATATACATGCGTCACATTATCGTGCTTTATTTTTCTTCAGTTTCAGTGAACAATATCAAAATTATCAGAAAATCATGTAATGCAAAATATGTAACATAGTTATATGTGAAAAAGTTTTGAAAATCACATCTACATTTACTTTGGTTGGTTAATTCTTCATACTGTGTATGGTAGTACGTCATCTTATAATGCGGCCATTACAGCTGACATGATCTCTTAATGTTTTGTGGTCAAATTTTTGTTTAATAATTTTCGCACAAATCTGTGACCATTCAGCTTCCGCTGACTTTCTTTACTCAGGGCTTATATTTTACAGCCATATAGTAAAATCAGGAATAACAGATGATGAGCCGAATGTTTCCTTGTGGGACAAATTAATATAACAACTTCTCCAAATGATTGTTAGAGATGTGACTACAACTTCTCCAAATGATTGTTAGAGATGTGACTTTTACCTAGCCCATCGCAATCCGTCTTCTTAAGTCTCCATCGCCCTTCCTGTCATGACACACTTAGGCACCAAAGAAGAAGAAACAGCACAATTGATTACTGAATATTCACCTTGATGTTGGCAATTCGTTAGTTGCGAGAACAGTGATTTCAATGTTGACATTCAGATACGGCCCCACTTTCGCGATCTTCTTGTAAACATGCTCAAGGAGCTCATTCGTTTTTCGTTGTGTTCCTAAGGAAGTTTACGCCTTAATCACATGTACTGATACATGTTTAAAATCGGCGTCTATAACATTAAATGATACTCGTAGTTAACAAGCTATTTTGAGGAGCATATAATTTATTGAACTGAACAATATACAATAACAATATAATGTACTGAACAATATACATATCTACAGGGAACATTTATGTAGTTCAAGCAAAGGCATGAGACAACGCGTGCATCTGGGAAAAAATCGTGAACTAGCAAATTTTATGTGAAGTTGGCGATTATTATCTCTACATGTATATTCTAATGTACTTGAAATAGAATATACTATATAGCAAGGATCAACAATTTTGAAGACATTAATTTTTGAAAAATATTGAATTTGCCATGAACCGTGGAATGACGGGCTGATGGAGGCTCCTGCTCCGCAGCCCTGAGTGCAGCTCCACACACTAAAACAGAGTAAATGTAGCACTATGCATTGCATTTTGTTGATTACCTGCGACATCGCATCCTATCATTTCTTTGCCGCTTTATCAGATGTCATGGTAAATTTCAATTCGCAATAGGTATCAATGAGTAAATGTACATTACATAGCTTTGCTCAAGTCGTATAGCGTGAGATTGAAATATTCCATTTGATTCGATGCCACAAGCGCTTGATATTGTCATTAGCGAATTTGATGTTAAAAAAGGAAGCTAAATTAGATTTAGCTGATAAAATATGAACAGGATAGAAATCTATGGACTAGAGGTTCGGCGGATTGGCAGTCGGTTGTCAATGACGAAGAGAAGAATTTTATATTGCTCGGTTGTTTTAGATTAATTGAAAGTCGTCTTTGCCAAGTTTGTAAGGCATTTCAACGGTGGCATAATCAGCAGAGAAACTGCAGGAGAGGAAGTCACAAGATATACATGAAGCTGCCGCATTCGAATGCGATTCGCCTAGGAAGACAATTTTTCTTCTGTCAAATATTTTCCTAGATTACGTCAAAAGAATTAATCACATGTCCAACAGTGTACTGTCGACAGATTACTTCAAATTGTCAATATGCACTTCAGTGAACCAAGCACTCTGGTAAATTTCATTTTCCAATTGATGCGCACCATTCAACATTTCATCAGAGAAGGGGTATTCGGAACATAAATTTACCTGCAAAATCACCGGATCTTAGTCCCATTGTGAACGTCTGAGATATGGTTAAAAGAAAATCTTTAAACGCCCACTTTTCAAACGAGTGGGAAGCAATTCCACACAAATGACAATTTGATCTTAAGAGTGCCGCCTCGAAGGGTGACTGTTATTTTTGTTAACGACGGTCCTACTAATCAATGATTTGCCCAACCTTTGTACCTGTACTATAGATATGATACTTTATGCGTTCCACTTCTGTGCTTTAAAACAAATATACAACAAGTGGCATGCTAATATATAGTTTTACAGGGTTATTACGGTTTGTGAAACTTTGTAAAAGTTTGTGAATTTTGAAAATTAAGTTCAAGGCCCTTGAAAGTTTGTGAATTTTACGATCTTTCAGAAACGTTTGTGAAAGTTTGAGCATTTTTGTAATAGCAGCAAAATTTCTGCAGATCATTTGCTTTTTAGATTTTGAACATGATGAAGTCAGGCTTCCCAGTTATAAGATTTAATCTCAGTCATCACCGCCCAGTCATGTCCTCGATGAAGTGAAAACGGGTATCACCGCATGGCATATTTTTCGGCTTGCTTCCTCGCGGTGGTTTAACCTTTAGCCAGCCTTACTTCGAGCTTTGTATCAATGAGTAAACCTTCAGCAGCATTTTCTCGGATATCTTCCATCACAGGAAGAATTCAAAGTACTATTCAGTCAATTGACCGCTGCAAGCGGATCGCAAGTGCTTTGAGGCATTCTTGCTGGAGTTCCGAAGAAGATGACCTTTGATTCATGTCTTGCATGCTACATTGATATCTCTGACCAGAATTAATGCAGAAGTTTTCTTCAAGAAGTTGTTAACATGATCGGACAAGACGCTGGAGACATTGAAGCTTGTTGTGAATTTGGTAAAAACTGATGTAAGAAAGCCTGAAAATGGAAATTCTGCCAGGAAGACGATGTTGGAACGAAAGCAATGAATAATGGGCCTACTATTGAAAAATGAAGTTTGCGAAAGTGACGCACAAAATTTCAAGAATACTTGTGTTGGTTGGCATCCTTGTGATAGTTGTCAGCACCCTAAAAAAGTCTTCCCTTTGATTCATCGGCGCTCAAAGACGCAACCATGCCTCCCCTGGACAGCCGTCGCGATCCAAATTCGTCATCTTCAATATCCCGTTTGTCCCTGACAATACTGGAGCTATACTGAAGTCTGCATTGAACGCTGCATTCATGTGTTTGGCTGAACAATCAAAGACTGGATCAACAGAAAATATTGGGAAAAGCAATAAAAATCAAGGACGAGTTCGGAAGTCCAAAGTACAGGTTTTCATAAAACCTAGCAATATGCGCATTGACACTTAACCTCGGTAATTTGGCCTTTGAACCAGGTTGAATCAAGCATGTCGAAATAGCTAAGTACATGATGAAATAGCAAAATCGAAATTAGCCATCGAAGTGACGGTGGAGCAAGTTTAAGATGCGAATTCAGAACCCCAAGAAATTTGGAAATCCAATAAGCCTTCTCGAGCGAAGTTGCTGAAAGTAAGCACGCGACTTAGTTTGGGTATCGAACAGAAAAAGACCATCAGTCGAACACATCAAGATCTAAAACAAAGAAAAGTGTCAGTATTGCAGACAGCCTTCTGCTGACGTATAATTGATCCTTACCCAATTCGCTAAATAGTGATCTACATCTAATCCTAAAATTGGCTTGCTACATGTACCACCTGTCATACATTACCAATAATTTTGAGCTGTTGCAGTCAACAGTAAAGATGGCAGGCGATTGAAACTCAGCAAGGTGTACAATTTCAAATTTAGTGAAGCACATCATGTCGGGGAGCTAATGTGAAAAGAAAGTATGTGAAATGATGCATTCTGCTAGTGGTGTGCGTATTCTCGAAATTTTGAGACCATTTTTCAGAATTTTTTAGTCTATTCTTTTTTCTTCAGTCATTTTTCATCTACGTCACACCATCCACATGAGTTGTATTTCACTCTACATGCACTGAATGTGACAATTTCTTTTGTGTTGATTCCTGTGAACAAGCCAGACGGCGAAACGTCAGGAGACTTATTTTATTTATTTTAAATATACAACACCCGAAGAAGAATTTTGCTTTCACCTTTCCATATCAACAACCGGGTGTGTGGAACCATATCAACTCAATTTTTTAGTAGTTGTTTTGTTACAAGTGAGTTAACATTTGGGTGTAGATAATTATTAGCTTCCATTACACTGTTGATGCAACTGCATGTTTCATCTTTGAAATCGAGATATCTGACCAGATAACTTTGATTTAAATATTTGTTTTGTAGTTAGATCGTTTTTTTCTCAGATTTGAACACGTGTTTTCGTAGCAGTGAATATCTATATCACTTGATAATTACTCAAGTACGTTAGAAATTATTCAAGAACAAGCATATAGGCCCATGTTGACATCAGCTATTATGCATGTATTATGCATGCGGCAGGTTTCATTTATGCAATCGAGACAGCTCGACCAAATATTTTTTAGATGTAATTATGTCTTACATACCTACGTACTTTTTTAATTCTTGTTTTTCTATCAAGAGATATTGACTTCCTTGTTTATGTCAGTTGTTGTTCGTTTCTCTATCAGTAAATATCACAGGCTTCCATATATTTTTTCATGTAAAAGGAAGCATGTAGGGAGGATTTCTTATTTCAACATTTTTCTCATGATGCGTCAATATGTGAAAGGATTTTAGTTGCAGTCAGTGGAATGGCGGCAATTATATGAATTACAATTCGGTAGAAATGTATTGTAGCTGAATTTTTGTGGGCATTCTCTTGCCGAAATAGCGTCTATCCCATTGAATTAGCGAAGAAAGAGTTTGTGAAAGTTTGTGAAAAAAGCTTGTGAATTCTGCCTTCAGGAAGCCGCACGCACTATGTTTTATCATGTTTCCATTAAGATAATCAGGTGGATATATCAAGCATTCCAGAACACAAGGGCTTGGCGACGAGAACAGCGGTTGGGACGAACTTTCGACACTTATTGATCTCAAACTCGTAAAAAAATGATCCAATCGCAGCACAACTGTATACGATGCATTGCACACTTGTGTACCGATTGCGTGTGAAGTTCCCAGCAACGAGGAAAAACCCCCTCCCCCTCCCCCATCAGTCGCGACGCTGAGGTTTTTGACACTCTACATTTCTGATGCACAAAATAAAATCTCATAGCTTCTGTGACAATTTCAACAATAAATATATCAATGTTAATATCAGACTTGAATTTTTTCTGTGAAAATGTCCCATTAAATTTTAATGCAGTCTCAGGTTGCAGCGTCTGTTTGAAAATCATGACAGTCGTTGCACTCAGTCCTTGTGTCAGTTTCTGTAAATAATTTGCAGCATTTATTCAAGTAGATTTAGAAATATGACTGATCAGAACTTGTAATGAAATCTCTTCAATGATTGTGAAATAAAGTGAATGTGATGCGTGTTGCTATCTACCTGTAAGTGAAGCTTTAACGTCCCTACTCCCCATACTGGCACCTTCGGGGCTCGACCTCTGGACCGAAAGATCGGTAGGCCAAGCACTTAACCACTGTGTCACGGAGACTACTAGGTGGTGAAATATAGGATAGTGAAAATCAAGACAAGGGTATAATATTATGATTTTAAGTCTCGAACAGGTGCATCAGTAGAACCACAAAATATGCAGATAAGATAATAATAATAAACCGCAACAGAAAGTAATATACGCTAGTAATATTTGGAAAAACAATAGCAAACAAGTTTAGAATTGATGTGATGCGAAATCGAAAGGCGAATGAAATGTTTAACCAAAAAGCTTCTTTTTAAGCTGATGAAGTTTTACAAAAGTACATGATGAAAGGACTACAAAAAAACATGAAAAATTCTGGTAGTGCTGCTGCGCCAAAACACTGGATGAGGTAAAAGCGACAGAATAACATAATATCGAAAGCTACCTCGAAATGCGAAGGGTGTTCTATATCCTACTGACTGGGAGAAAGAGGAAGATTCCATGGGTGATTTGTTGTTTCTAAAAATAGAACACATATTATCTGGTGTATGACCACCTTTAATATTTTCCTGCCTCCTTCATGTTATTCATCTCACATCAATCCATATATTATTCAAAAAATATGTTGAAATTTTTCGTGGCGGTTGGGACACGTAAATGTAAGATGTTTGGCGCCGGAAAAAATGCAGACAAGTTTTGATGTGAAAGATTTTGCAATGATAAAAAATGGAGTCTGTACTAGGTGTGCAAATCAAATTTTCAGCTTACCTAAATTTGGGCCAATTTCCCACCGCGCGGCAGCAAGTCTGAGTAATAATTGTGTTGACATTTTGACTAAAGAAAATCAGTGAATTTTGGGGTTCTTTACCTGAACTCGTATACTTCAATATGTGTATTAATCATTAAGCTTGCACTTCAAATTTATTTTTTTGCATGTATTTAATAGATATCACGTTAACTGTTTCAAAATCCTTCAATTCAATTTTCAGATGAAGGACCTCCTAGCTGTAATATTGAAGTTGGTGATTGGAATAGTTTGTCCGCTCTCAAGCATTGGAGATGACAATGTAAGTAATATTGATTTCGTCATAGAAGTATGATGCAATCAAATTTTGACATGAAATCAATTTTTGTAGTATTGGTGTGTATTTATCAAAGCATTTTCAGTCTTGTCATGTTTTCCTGCAGCTACAGTGTACATACCATTGATCTATCTTATGCCCAATTACTGCCACTAATCGTTAACAGAGCTATTCAGTGGTAAATCAATTGATGCCTGCGATATTTATAAAAATAATATTAATAATTTATAATGCGATGCCAATCTGCCACAGATATATGGTGGTGAAATAGCGTTTATTTTGTTAGCTCGATGTATTTCAACAATTGAGAGCTGCCTGTTATCTGTAGGAACAAAAATATGCTACAACACTATTCATACATGAAACTTTGAGTCTTTATAAATAGTGATGCACAGCCAACATTACTGCAAAGCATCGAACAGCACTTCGTGTTCAATATGCGAATATCGTTGCCGTTACTTGATATATGGTAAGCCCGAGACGTGATAAAATGAAGTTGTGTAATGTCTATGAGATGTCATAGTTATGTAACAGGCAGTTTGGGTTTAAAAAATTGATCTCGGTTAAATTCCAGAGAGTAAGCTAGACATTTAAAACCATTCTGGTGATTATTTAAAGTTTGATTAAAAGTCATATCATAAGGACCATAATAACACCATGTCTATTCACATGACTTAAATAGTCAAATAAACTTAGGAAATTGATTTTTTCACTAACATTTATAAATCTTTGATAATGTTGCTTTGTAGGCGAGCGATCTATGTGGAGTGATGCATTCATTGAAAGTTCCTCAGCCAGTATCTGTTGATGTCTATGGCGAATCACATTGCCCTGATACCATAAGATTCTTAACTGAGCAATTGTATCCTACATGGTTATCGCTTGGCTCTATCATGAAAGTACAATTCTTCCCGTATGGAAAAGCGAAGCAGATAAAAGTTGGCAACAAATATATGTTTACATGTCAACATGGTCCAGATGAATGTATTGGTAATGAAATATTTGTAAGTACCTGTTACAACCTCAACACGTTCTTTATGATTCCTGCTTACGATTGCGCAAAGTAGTATGAAGTTATTGCCAAGCTAGTAATCTTTACATAAAAGGTATCTCTGCTGTTGTGCGAATCAAAACTCACCATTACATGGATTTTTGTAGTACTCTCGTAAAGCAAAAATACTTCGATGCCCTATCAAAAATCGTTTTGTACAGTGTATCCATCATTCAGGATGGCGACCGAGAATCCTTGAAAACCCTGGAGTCGCCCACCAACTTTAGAGAAATGTGGAATCAGGTTTTACTCAGGCAATCAGGGAATTTCGTATGAAGATATTATTCTCATTGCAAACTGTGGCTATGAATTAGAAATAATCAAATAGACCTAGTAGACCTGTCGTCTGCTTGCAGCAGTTCGTCTGGTCTTCTTCTAGTCGAGGGACTGATGATGTCCATCATGACTACCCACAGCCAAGAGAGCCGATGCTTGATGTAACCCACTCTAATCTGAAGCGGCGGCAACTCTCCTGCTTCGCATCTAGCCGTTGTTTAGTTCTTACTGCATTGACTCTTGACCAAGCGAACCAGTTTCTCTGTCACACCTCTCTGCCTTAGACAGCAGTGCACGATTTCATTCGGTACTCGGTCGAGGACCGACGAGGACCATGTACAAAGTATTGTTTTCCTTCTATAGTTTTCTCTTGTATTTGACCTACAATGAACAATGAGCGGGTACATTAATCCTCTTCCTGACTGGAACCCCCACTACATTTTTTTCACATTTAGCCACTTTCCGAAGCCTCTTGCCAATATTCTCTTAAAACTTTCAACACACATGCATAGAGTACAGTAGAGTTGTTTATGGAAAGGTTGAAATTCATCACATGCATTATCGAAATGAACTTGTCATATGAATTTTGTCCCCTTTGCTTGCACTCGATGACACAAAATTGAGCTCCTGTATTTACTGATTGTTGACGATGGTCACTTCGCTGAATTTTATGCATCATCATCAACAATTACCGCTGTCTCGTGATATGTTTAGCGTACACTATTGCCATGAAAATAGTTCAAGAATGCACAAATGAGGAGTGTGGACGACAAATTTTAAAGTCCAGCAAAGCAAAACAGCTCATCAGATTGATAGTGAACTCATGTGATATTGAACGTATCCCTCTCGTATTCAAGTAGATTATTGTATTGTTGGCATGCACTCATGTGATGCAATCAGGGTTGCCAACAGGTCACTATTTAGTGACTAGTCACTATTAGTTAATATTTGGTCACTTTTTTCTCAAATCACTACAAAATAGTGACCAGTATTTGTACACTATTAGACAATTTTAAGCCAAAATTTTTAGGATCGCCCGTAAATCAGACAAAACGCGAGCACAACTCATCAACTTATATCATATTTTAGCTACACCCAAGTGTCTATATTTTATTAATCAATAAGAAGTTATCTCACTTAGCTGGTATTTTTGTTTTGTTGTATCTATAACAGTCATAGTATTAATTCTTGATGGATTCTTCAGTGATTGATGAATTATGCTAACTTCAAGCTCAGCATATCGATGATACTTTGATTGATACATGTACATGTATATTCCGCCTATCCAGGACAACACCTGATCATTGAAACTATCCAAAATTTAACTCGCAGAATCTTATTTGTTGGTTGCAATTCACAATATGGACGTTGAACGCGGTTTTTCCGTAATGACAACCGCTGAAACAGTCCAACAGCACAAGATGAGACCAATTTTGCTCCGTGAGATTCGATCGGTCAGACTTTGAGTCGTGCAATCCACCGAAGTCCTTATTGAGTGACTTTCAATCTGCTGGTTTGAACTGAGAAGGAGTCAGCGAAATTGGCCGCGGCGAACAAGGAGTACCTTCCTCAAGAGTCCTCCCTGCGAGAAACCTTGAGCGTCTTCAAAAGACACACGTCAAAAGAGCTAAAAAGAGATATTGACAGGTGGAAGTGGAGATTTCTGAAACCCGGAAACGGATGCAGGATCTGGAACGAAAAAGGCGCAGGTTGCATTTGGAACAAACAAGCGAGTCTTCACGAACAAGTATAATTTCCAAGAAAATCATAGACTCAATGTTATCCCTTCGAACTGATACCCCTATCGTTGTGTTTTAAATCGCTGTCACAGATGAGCTTTAAAGCATGTCGTTTTGCTAATATTTCAACAAGTTTTCTTGATAAGAAGCACACTTCAGTTGCTTTTTGTTTTCCCATCATGTACGTGGTGCGCCAATAAGTTTCCGGACAAATATAGAAAAATTGCAAATATTTTGATTCTGACATGATGAATCATTAATTTGGTGTATATAAGCTAAGAGGCTATGCAAAGTTTTAAAATATTTCCATTTTTTATTATTCTGCTGAACCATTTTAAAAAAAACATGCGAAATTTTGAATGCCTGGATGGATTTTATTGGTTGTAGACAGTGCCATAGAATCTTCTACGTTGAATATGCAGGAATTCAGGTGCATGAGAACAATGGAACATTCACTTCGAACAGCTAACTCTATTCGCCACACAACCGTCCATTATTTAATTAAATTCGATGTAGATTCAATTACAACTGTGCAGTAGTGCACGAGTTTCGCATTGAAAAAATTGAAGAGGTGTGCAACTCATCTTCGTGTTCCTCTTAACTGTCAGAATCACGATTTACGGAACAGAATGGCAGCTGCTTGCAGGGACGACTGTCCTTCACAGTCGACGATCCGGTTTCAGGCAGCAAGCAGAGTTTAGACGAGGTCGATGGTGTCAATGATGATCCACTTGAAGCCTGAAGGTAGGCCTACCGAGTCTGTTACAACCACAAAGTCCGAGTCGATGGAACAGGGATCGACGCATATCGATTACCACTCTTAGTGAGTAGCTGAATGTTTCCAATGGAAGTATTGGGACTCTCCTGGACTTTAGCTGAGCATTGAAAAGTCACCCGTGTTTTTTTCTCACGTCTCCCGTTTTCTCATTGAAAGACCCGGAAGCTTGACGACGGAATTTGGGCATCACTGAGGAACTTGCAGAATGTTTCATTCATAATTCTTCTTGCTGTCGATGAAACTCCTTTTCATCGACTATACAATTCACCTTCCAAATGACATTCATCATTCGAGTGGAGGAGACCTGTCGAGGGTAACCTTTGGAAGATGCAATCGAGAACTAGTCATTAGTCATGAGTTAGCTTTTTAAACATTTTTTTGCTTATTTAAAGATTTTTAGGATTATTAAAAGATTATTAAGATTTTGCCTATTTAAAATTTCGGAAAGGCGTTCTGCTGCTCCCGGTACTTAGTTGCAACCATCTAATTCAAATGCTCGAGCAGCTACGTGAAACCCGTTCTGTACCGGCACCTCATTGCTTTCCCCGACAAATGTTCAACATGCTTAGGAAAAACATAATTTTTGTTTTCAATTCATTAAAATATTCAAAATTTCGAATGTTTTTTAAAATGGTTCAGCAGACTAATAAAAAATGGAAATTTTTGAAAACTTTGCACAGTCTCCTAGCCTATATATGCCATAGTAATGATTCATCATGTAAGAAATAAAATATTTGCATTTTTTCTACATTTGTCCGGAAATTTATTGGACGTACCACGTACTTATAGGGGTCAATTATGTGAAGTGCATGTATATCTATAAGGGTGCCATCCAAAATTTGATAAGCCATTCTTTATGCACGAATCTCTACCTAAGTAATTTCTAATAGTACTCGAAAATGCCCTTAAAATTTCAAGCATTCTTTCGGCAAAGTTATTGAATAAGTTTTATCTTAGAGTCTCGAGAGGGTTGTCAATAAGCTTGCGTTTTGCTTCATGAAAAGGTATTTCAGTTATCTTAATTGCAGCATTTATCTTCCTCATCGTCTGTCAGGATATCGGTTATGATTGTTATTTATTTTCATTGTTAAATTTCTTACTCTATTGAATTTTGTATATTATTTTCTGGTTGATTCGCTTAATGTTGGCACTGCCGGTTTAAATCTTTTTGACTCATTTTAATCTTCTTATCTTTTTAAAATCTTTTCTTTAACTGAAATGTTCATGTGTCACAAAACATGATCTGTTGTTGTATTTAGTGTATATTAAAATGCATCAGATCGATCATAGACAGTAACTCTCCTCTTTATTCTGGAATAGATAAGAAGAATAATAAAAAGCTACGGATATTGAGCAGTTTTTGTCACCACATCATGTAGAAGCGACTACAGTGTTGATTGCCTCAGTCACTTGAGGTTCAACAAGACAAGACTGCTTTAAAGTATTTCGATCGAGCTTGAAAACTGACAATGTTCTTCATCCCTTAATGCCACGCAGGTTAGAGTTTCACAATCATCTGGAAATACCCTTTCCAAGAGCTCTTCGTCGTGCATCGTCGTTCATTCCTCCTTTTACATCGGCCTACAAAGGGGAAAACCAGCACAGTTCATGTTTCATTCGCTTTGCTTGTCCTACATTTTAACTTTGAATTTCTCCTGACAATTATTTGATACTCATTGAATTGAACAAGCGACTATTATTAGCTGTAATGACTGGACTGCTTTCTTTTAATACTAATAATGTAGTGTAAAATAGTTACGAAGTAATCATCAACAATCATATCACATTTGGAGACTACTGGTGACTGTCTATTCTCATGGCAAGATTTTGAATTGATATGTAATAATTAATAAAGCAACAAGCAATGCAAAATTTCTGACATTCACTGCATTAAGTAAACTGTTCTGTGTTTTTCTTATGTTGTTTTTCTTATGTTTGTTTGATTATGCTGTAACGTGTTGAATGCTCACAAGAAGCTTTTAAATTTCGGTGTATTGATGTGAAGTTAGATTGATGGGAAATCATCTGCAATTTGATTAGAGATTTGTGCAGTTTCAGTTGCTACGATTTTCTATATTATAATTAAATTAAAGTAAAGAAAATAAATCAATCAATATTTACTGCTTTCAAGAGCGGAAGCACCGAAGCGTCATTGAACAAACTCTTGACACTGAAATGGTGCTTGCGGGTCAATCAACTTGTCTATGCTTGCTGACAGTTCAATATGATCAAGTAGATCAATAATATATGAGATTTTGAGCAGTAGAATTTCTGAACTCATTGATTTCGCAGTTACTAAGCATTTTCTCTCGGTTCTCTATCATTTTCAGTCTCTGAGTTGTATTAGTACAACAATAATTTGTATTCAATTGATTTTGTTTATTTGCATTATAATATAATTAGCCTAAGTTAGCTCAATTGATGTTATTCCCATAAATATTTTTTTTCTACAAATATTTGCCTTATGTCTTTGAATTGCTTTACAACATGTTATATAGGTTATTACATGCTTGTATGTTTTGTATATTAGGTAATCATGACGAAAGGTTGCTTTCGATTGATTGTTCTAACATTATAGTGTGCATTATAACACTCTCTTAGTTCAGTGAAAGAGGATTACTGACAGGGTCACGACCCATGGTCGACATTTGTCGATCTGATAGTGTGTTAGGTTAATAATCCATTAATTAACATTTCAAAACTTCCTCTACTCGTGGTTGGAAGCCATTGAAATGCAAATCTTTTGATAATTCATTTCAGCATTTCAGCCTAGTCGATATGACTCCCAAATTAGATCTCATCAGTTATAGAAATACCCTCCTGATTTGCTCCTTAGAACAAAAGAATATTTCTCATACTATTTTCTCACAACTAATGGTTTACACTTTTGCATGGACACCTTAATAGTTCCACAGTATTATCGGTAGTTTATGGACCCTCTCTTGTTATCGGTAGCCTCTCTTGTTTAGCTTATTTCGCAGTTAGAAAGTACAATAGGTGCTGAGTGGTATTGACAGTAGAATGCATGGGAGTGAACGAGAAAGTCGTTATTGAAGTTTCATTATTTATTACATATCTTGATAAAAAATGATTGAAAGTGTGCAAAAAAATCAGATAGGATATATTTTGCTAAATTTTCGCGCTTTCAGGCAGTATCAGAGGACACAAACTTGAAATCTAGCTAAGAAAAATATGTATCGGTGATTTTTATGAAAGAGATTCTAGGATTGGTGTCTCCGGATAAACATGCTGTAAAAAGATTGATAACACCATCATAAAACATTCTACTAATGATAGTGCAGTGCCTGAGATAATATAACTACCATAGAGCTGAGCATATACTGTAGTCAATGCATCACATGATGTACGAGTCAGGGTGATGAGTTCTTTACAGAAGCATTGTGGTTTGTGATAAGCGATTCTGA
Source organism: Prostheceraeus crozeri (assembly GCA_907163375.1). Classification (NCBI taxonomy): domain Eukaryota; kingdom Metazoa; phylum Platyhelminthes; order Polycladida; family Euryleptidae; genus Prostheceraeus; species Prostheceraeus crozeri. Next base: position 562,954 of record CAJQUW010014715.1, on the reverse strand, counting down.
TAGTTGGCAATCAGTTTTACATACAGTTTTCGTATTTAAATTTCTTGCTTTGATAGTATAGTGTTCGATTATGCACGCATTACTTAACTAAGCTAATGTAGACGCGCAAAATGTTCTATGTTTTTAAATGTCCGACGTTTTAAGTTATCGCATAGCTTTCAATCACGCAATCCAGTGCAGAATGGAAACAAAATGTAATTTGCTTTCAACCATATTGACTTCGCAATCGCCATAATGCTTCATTGGCTCACGAGTAAGTCTGTGATTTGCAGGCATTCCTACGCCACATCCAGCTCTGATTTTTACACAAGAAATTCTTCGAAGGTTCTCTTTTAATACGCCTAAACTAATTCTTCATTGTGATTAAACATTGAATCACAGACTGTCTTCTTCTTCAAGTACATTTTGGGAACGATCGCTTTTGGGGATACACGTTTCATAGTTTATGTCCGTTTTGAAATAATAACGCATGTTCTGAAAACGCTCTTCAATATTGATGACTCCATTATATAAGTGCTTTACAAAAGATTGCTCATTAGGCCGAATTGTGACTTGTGGTAACATCACTTGTGTTTGATGAATTGATCATTGGTAAAGTTATGAAAATGTAAATTACCGCAGTGTACAATTTCTTGGTCATTTTGAATGAGGTTTATAGTTACAAATAGACAATGTAGTCGATTATTATGTGGTCATTGTCATTTTGTAAGTACTAGAAGAATCAAGAAAACAAGATGTGAAAATGCGTCTTTTTTGGAAAAAGACAAAAGCGATGTATTTCGACATCGTATTTTCTCGTCATAGCAATGCTTACCAAATGACTGACGACCACAAACTCTTCAAGCGGTGGTCATTGTCATGTTTGATCAAAATCAACAGCTTATGCAATGACCATTGAACGATCTTACATCATTTGAATCATATGCGTGCATGCAGCTGAGTTTGATCGGAATGTTCAACTTAAATTTGATGAAATTTAACTTAAAGGCGGTAGTAAATGTCAGTTTTATCCAAAAGTTTCTATTTCTGATCTTGTTATTTGATTTTTTGTATCATTGACTTGTGAATTTGTTCACCACATTTGCTTATTGTCAAGTATTTTGAAATATAAAACTTCGACTTTGAATATTGAATTTCAGACTTGTGCTATAAACCTTAACAATCAAACAGTAAAGTGGTTGCCGTTTGTCTATTGCACAGAAAAGGCTTATTATGAAAGTGGTGGAACCATTGCTCCGAAAGCAAGAACTGTAAGTGAATCAATCTCTATTACATTTCTGAAACATGTGAATTTGGGCATGCCAGTGGCCCGAGAATTGGCCCCAGATTGTGTGTAATAAGGCTGTTAACCAAGCAGAAATCGTGAGATTTCTCCATTGAAAATGTTCTCTCTTTTCTCCACTAAGAGACAGCCGTCGATTACGTGTTTCTGAATGTCTTTTCTCAACTACAATAATGGAATTGAGCCATTCGGTAGGAATATCGTTCTGAACGATAACTGCGTACATTCTCTTGCTTCAAACTCACTGTATGTCATGGGTGATGAGTGTAACAATGAAGCGTTAACGTCACTACTCCTCTTCGATGGGTTGGACTGTGCTGAAATTGTCAGAACTTACTGGAGCTTTCTTTCGACTTCCAATGACGCACTCGAGGCTCGACCGTACTGAATCATCGTGCCGCAGAGATCTAAAATGAGTTGCAGATAGGATATTTACAAGGCGGTCGGCCCGAAATGACCAGCAGATGCTTCATTTTAAATTCTGATTCTCCTGTGTCTAATTCTGAGTCTGGTTTCTTATCAAATGTCTTAGATTTAAAGTGAAAAGGCTCTTCTTCTGATTCTTTTAGAAAGAATTAGGAATGTTTTGATGTTAAACGATTATAATTGATATTGTATACAGAATTTTCCGGTCAGTATCCACAGACCATCTTAAGGTAAAAAATAAATTCATTAAAGGTTTAGTAGTGCTATGTCAATTACATCAATTACAACAAAATCAATCACATCGCAAATGAAATGAAAAGGATATCAGAAAGATGTTCCAGTGCACATATATACAAAAAACATGAGAGAGAATTTGACGACATGCTCTGAAGAAATGGATACAATGACGAAATCATTCATATTTCAACAGACAACAACTTGAGAAGAAAAAGGAAGAACGATCCGAAGTGGCTCAACAAACAACCTCTACACCTTCCTTTTCCATATACGAGTATATCGGACAAATGGATAAAAGAATAAAAGGAATTTTTCGAAAAAATAACATGAATGTCCTTTTAACGAGAAAAAATACTTGAAACAAAAATGCGTTTCTTCATCAAACAATTGTACCCTCACCAACTGTCCCTTGAATAAAAACGAATTGTGTAATCAGAAAAATGTCATATACAGAATCACAGACAACAAATGCAAAAAAATTTACATCGGTTGTACCATGAGATCTTCCACCATCGCTACAAAAACATCCTTCAGTTGCTAAACATATTCAAAACTGTCACATCAACAACACTAATCCTACGTGCTCAATTATTGCCTATGATAATGACAATACTAATATCGTTTACTTGATTCATTTTTTATCAACATGCTGCAACCAGCTATTAACAACAAAAATGAGCTCGACAGTTATCGAAACTTCCTTTTCTACTAACCCTTTTTTATGCAGCTACCTCCTTTATTCCTTTTATATTTTTGTACTCTTATCTAAACTACTAGTCAGGTCAATTTCTATTGCTATTGGTAAATTGAAGCCCAGTACTACCTGTCGCATATCATCATGATGATTCATCTTAAAATATTTCATTGATGTCAATCATTTTGACTATCCTTTCTTGCCAGCCCCTACTCGAGTTAAGTTAAACTATGTTTTATGTTTGAATTACTCTCATAGCAGTACTAACCCTTTAATGAATTTCTTTTTTACCTGAAGATGGTCTGTGGATGCTGACCGAAAAAAATTTGTATACAATATCAATTATGATCATTTAACATCCAAGACATTCCTGATTCTTTCTAACATCATGTCTTAGAATTGTTATATTTGCATTCATCTTAGAGACTGCGATAAGCAGAGGATGTCTGTAAAAATTGTGCTTAACTAATGCTTAATTCAGTGGACATTTTTCTTATAAACATGCCCTGGCGCTATGCATTCACTTATGATTGTGATAAGGCACAACTGATGTGAACTGTTTATATCAAGTCAACTCAACGTGTTATCTGCGTTTAATTCAATTCATGAGCTCTCGCCTGAAGCTTCGCTTTCACCTAGAAATTGCCACGTTTCAATCGTAGGCGATTTAACTTTATAACCGTGCTTGCCTGTGATATATAGAGAAATGTGGTTTCTTTATGGTGCATTTTAAACGAATTTTTAATCAGTAAGATTTATGAATGCTTTCATTTCTGTATGAAGCATTACTCAGCTCTCAATAACACAACCATCACTGCGCTTGTAAGGAAGAAGAAAAGCTTTTCTACAGCCTTTCCGAATACCGATCTTACAAGAGTACCTTACCGGCCAGAAGGCCACGCACCAATCATGCAATCACGTCCCACAGCCATCAAACCGATCGAGAGCCGAAGATAATTTTTCATCCTATCTGTAAACGACACAACTGATATCAAAACTGAAGGGTATTTTTCTTTAAAATATGCTTGCTCAATGTTCAATCCGTGACGCGCCAGTTTAAGCGTCGTTGACGGATTGAAAAAAGGGAACAGCTATAATTGTAATCGGACATAACCTATTGCTTGACGCAATTGAGCGATTGCCAGCTGAACATTTTCCTGATTAAGTCAATGTTATAGAAGAGTACATGGTTATTTTCTTACAACTCACTCGATAAAACTATCCGATTGACCTACGACATTGCTCGACGTATTTGCTGAGACGTAGAGATTGTGTAAATGACAAGTGTTGGAAGGATGGTTTTATTTGATTATTCATGTAAGTTCACAAAAAATCAGATCGATTTGTCCCACCCTCAGGATGGAAAGGATTAAACCAAAAGCAGTCATATTCCATTGGTTGCAGTTTATTCAAAATACATGATCCCAACATAGGATATTGGATCTGATTTATTTGATTCATTAGGAACAGTTTATTTTGGAAATTGAATTCAGATTGCTGAAGTTGATTCTGGTGCACGTGTATTCAGTATGATGACAGAAAGTAAAAAAATGCTCATTTTGATTTATCGGCGGGTAATAAAACTGCATCGAAGCAAACAATATGCTACATCTAACATTTCTCAACTCAATCACAGCCTCGGCAACAGTAAAAGCAGATTGACTGCACATTTGCATAACTATAATGGATAGCTTTTCCTGGATTCCTTGATGACGAATCCCAGGATCGCGATGGGTTTCAAGAATCCCGAAATCACAGGATTTATTTTGGTCGCAATATGTATATATTTTAATAGTATTTCAGTAGTTTTAGACTATTTCGCCATTGGAAAGTTAAAAATACACTTGCAATGTGTCGGTATGCTTGTATTTTTATTACATATTTAACTCCAACATGTTTTTTTATAAAAGGTGCAGGGACTTATTTACAGAAAATGGCAGGAACTGCATAATAACGTCTTCTAAACCTACAAGATTTCCATCTTCGATTATTTTCAGCAGTAGATCATTAACAGGAGCCAGGTACAAGAAGCAGCACCACCGTCAATTGCATCAATGCGTGTGATTTTGAGACCTATATGTTATCAAACTCATGAAGTAATGTGTTAGTGAACACTTTGCTCTACAACTAATACTTGGTATTTTGGAGAATTTGACTCATCTGCATTCATGGCATTCACTTTTTTCACAGAATTTTAAATGTGAGGGTTCACAGCTAAATATACATCTCTATCTGTCTATTTATTGTATAAATATGGCGACTTTTCTGAGACCGTTATTTTAAATTTATTCCCAAATTTTCGGTGTACACCTTCTTTTGAGGAAGCAAAATTGGAAAGGAGACAATTCATTTCAACGGATGATGTTTTTTCGTTTTCTAGGGCTCCCTGCCTCTGAGAGGTTCCCATTTGCCGTATGTATTTATAGAAAAAATATGTCTTTTTTAATGCAATGATATCTTCAGCTACCTTTTTTGTTAATGTCTTTGTAAACATCCGTTGAAATCAATTGTCTCCTTTCCAATTTTGCTTCTCCAGAAGAAGGGCATTAATTTAAAATATAGGTCTCAGAAAAGTCGCCATTTTTCATACAATCTATCACCACAGACCGATGGCATATCTAAAATGTATTATTCTATCTATTTATATTTACAAATTTGTACTTAACTGCATTTTCAATTTTCATGTCGTAGTGGATGGACTTAATCATGCTCGCATGTCTCGTGGATTCTGACTTTTTCAAATAATGTATTAAATAGTGATTCAATTGCTGCAGACTTTCGATGAAAAATTATGCATGATCATGGCAGCGTAGCTGCACGAAATGCATCGCACTCTTTTGGAATTTTGGATTTTTTTGATAATCAGCTGACCACCAAAAAGCTATCCTCCTCTCCACATATTCAGAAGGCTGCAGACTTTATAGGAAATCATGGTGCCTTGCCTTGAAAGTCCTCCTATACTGCGTAGAAGAGTAAGCTCATTTCTGTTTTTATGACTGCTACTGAGAGTGAACCCCCAAAAAAATTACCGCCTGGGAAACGAGCCTGTCGTCGAAGGTCTGCAGATGAACACATCAAGGACCAAAGTACTAGTTAGCGGAACAAGAGATCGAATGGAAAGAAAATTCCAAACATCGAAATGGCCATGTGAGGTATCTGGTGCTGTAGTCGGAAGCAACTCTTTACCTGTACGAGGTGGGTGCATGCGAGATGCAGCAAAGTGAAAGGAACCCTGAGCAGAGCTACCAACTTCATTTGCCGAGCATGCATTGTTGCTTTCATCCCATGAGAAGATGCCTGAGTGCGTGGAGATGCGAATGCTAAGGTGAATGTGTGCTGTCAGACTATCAGACAGGAAATGGAATGACAGCATAAGGAAAGCAGTGGGTCTTGAGTACATTACAGACATCGCGGGAGGGCAAAGACTTCGTTGGTTTGGCATGAGACACAGTGGATCAGAAAAGTTATGTGGATGGTAAAATAGGAGCAGGAAGGCAATAGAGGACCTGGAAGCAAGTGGTGAAAAATGAGCTCAAACGTGTTGGAACCCTGGAAGCGGACGCCTGTGATCGGCCGAAATGGAAGTCCATAATTAGGCAGCAAACGTCTAACCCAGCATCCTCTGGAAGCAAATGACGCTAGAAGGGATGAGTGAGAGCGAGTGACTTCGGTTATTAATGAGGATGCAATTTTACATTCTCTGATAACCAAAGATGTTGTACGAGTGAAATAGCAGTAAGTGCATCATGAATGTTGAGCAACATCTCTATATGTAAGCCCATTTTGGGAGTGAACGTCTCACAATACCCACTCACGCCCATTCTGTGATTCTGCAATGTAAAGTAGTATAGAGAGCCTTATGGAAGAAATATTATTGTTCTAAATACAGAGGATGATTCCGGAAATATAGAATTTCTGGGGACCACTCAATATTCTTCTGCAAGGCCGAAATTCCAAATATCCAAAATTGATGATATAAACTATTCACGGACTTACACATTACTTATATACTACTACTTACGGTTTTGATATTGATTATGATGACTTTTGAGTTTTTCATGAATATAGCGCCTTAAATATCAATTAATCATTGCATTCATGAAAATTTAGGAAATTAGAGATTTTATATTATAATGACCCAATAGTCTGGCAGTCAGAACGAGTTTCTGCAAGGAACGAGGCCGAAAGTGAGACTTTCACAAAATGATGTACACCGTATGCCTACTAGGAATCGGCACGTCTGCCGAGTTCTAGTGAGTTCCTGTTCTTGTCAGACAAGATCAAAGAAAAGCACATGTAAATCCAATGGGACGCAGATTGCAGTTTTTGGTTTAAATGAAATTTTCTATGTTTTCTCTGATTAAACGAAAAGTATTTAGCCCAGAGTCATAATTTTTGACATGGAATGTCCTCAGGTCATTTCCTTTCATCTTGATGTACCCCTGTCTATAAAGGTTTTCAGCAAAGTATCATCAGATTGAATATCGAAAGCCATTCTACAATTAGGCAAAATTTCAAACTCAAAACCATGTTTCAAAACACCAAAAAACGTCGCACATAAAAAGTTTCGAAAAGCGGAAATTCCCTAACTGTGAGCTCGTAAAACAGAAATGCAGCGTAGATTGCCTGATAGCACTGCATGTGTGTGGCTATGCTACGATTCTCTCCGTGCTTCGGATGACTGCATTATGAAGTCACGCTTGAATGGTGAAGACCTTCAGGAGTTGAACAGCTGCTGACGTTGTCCTTTCGTCACCCACGTTGGAGGATCGGTGGAAGATTGGATTCTATATTCCAGTTGAGGGTTAAATTATGAAGAAAGGAATGAATAATGACAGAAAATCTTATTCTGTAAATAGAATGCACCTTGCAACCGGGTCATGTGAATATTTTAGTCGTTACGGCCATAAGAATGTGCACATTTTCCTATAACTATGCATATCTCAAATACAGCCCAATCAAGAATTTGCCTTTATTCTAAGTGAAAAATTTGATTGATTTTTTAGCGAAAATAGTTGAATATTCCTGATGATCTGAGAAATAAGAGATCTGGCTGTAAGATACTACCCCCAAAACCACTCCGATATCTATGTAATTGAGAAAATGATTTTCCAGTGTCAGTGTAAATTGCCAATCATTATAAATAGATACATAATAATGGTAGAAAATCTTATTTAATATAATGGACCGCAACCTGCGCCCATATCATGAAAATTCTTCAACCATTATGACCATGAAAAGAGGGACCCATATCAATGGATATCTCAAAAACAGCTCAATCAGGATTTTGTAAACACACACAACCAATAACTAGGACACAAGTGCTGCCAGAAAATACACGCCTCTAAGGGGTCGCCTTTCTTTAACTTTGACTCTTCTTCCGGTGAATTGTGCTTTGTGACACCGAGTAGCCAACGACACCAGAAAATATGTGATAATGCTAAAATGCTTTTTGGTTGCCCTACCGGTTTCAGTCAATCTCCTGACTTTTCAAGGAATGATATTTTGACAACATCAAGATTTTTCTTTTCAAGAATAATCCTTTAAAATATTGGTGCTCATCGAATGATGCGAGTACATAGAAAAACACAAATTCTGCCTACTTAGTCATGAGCATCAACCGCTTTAGACCTGGATTCCTATTCCTGATGTACTTGCTTCATTAATTCGACTTTCATGTCAACTGTCATCAATAGCTGAAATTAATTAATTATGTTTATCCAATGCCTCGATTAATATACGTGCGTATCGCAAATGCCGTCTAACCTATAATTAACAAATTGTGGATGTGCACTGTCGGAATATGCTGATAAATTGTCGTGATGTGGCAATAATTGTTTAAATGTTTAGATGTTGGGTATACTTAATTCGATTGAAAGTCGTCATGAAGCTGAATACATCTGGACTCAGCTAAGGATCCATATCCGAAAATGAAGCATGAAATGATGGATGGTTGGATGCTCACAAAGTAGCTGGATGACTATTTTAGCCCATTTAAGCCCAAAGTATTTGTGAAAATCATGTTTTTTTAAAAAAGTCAAATGGACATTGCTATCGTCATGTATCGCACGAGGTTGGGAGTGACACCATTAGAAAGGAATTCGTCTTTCCGCTGATGAAACATTTTTTTCATAAGTCAAACTGATCCAAAACAAAACAGTGAGCACAATTGGGATATGCCTTGATGAACAAGGGTCTCAACAAAAACTTGCATCGTTAAAAGATTTTCCGGTACTTAGCATGTTAGTTATTGTTGAAAGGTGCATATTTTCAACTTGTATAAACTCTTTCACGTTTTCTAAGACTGATTTAGTTCACTTGAATTGCGTGTGAACAAGACTTCCGAAACAATACAACATTTCATGTCTCTTTTGAGGTGCTTTTGCATAAAGGAAAATACTACAGGAAACCTCATAGGCCTGCTGAATCAGATGGAATCTTCCATTGGAATCTTCTATAGCCAAGTAACTATTGATTAATTGGAAATGGCGGCCTGTTGTAATAAGGTAGTAGACTGATCGTACAATAAGCAGACATTATTTCGACCACCACACGCAAAACCGCAATGCATACTCAGCCACAATCAAATTGAACCACTACAGCGACCTAAAAATTGTCGAACGAGGGGTATAGACGTGAAAAAAGTCGAGATGTCTTCGTATCCGAGTTTCTATCATTGCTGCCTTCATTTCGCCTCGCATTGAATTGCAAAGGATTGTAGACATTGCATTGCTGTTGTTGTTGTAATAACTTAGGATAGTGAGACATATTTACAGATAAAAGAATGGGGATCATTTTGTTCCGCCTTTTGCGATTATTTATATGAATGCAATTGAAGCTCTTGGTGACTTTGAGATAAAAATTTGAATACTGTGCCCTTGATTTACAGGCGGCATATTGACGATATAATCTTGGGACCATTCCAAAAAAAATAATAAGCTTTTTCATCACATATTACATACATTTAATTCAGATAGTAATATCATCAATTTCACAATTGAAATTCCTGAAAACCGTTATTTTTTGTATATAAGTATCTCCGTTTCAAGATTGAACATGTGGCCTCATTTTGCATTGTCTAAGTTGACGGAGGGAAAACCACGGTTCGACGATGTTGTCTATTTGGGCACAGGCTGCACGTTTCGACCGTTACTTCGGTCATGTTCACGCCAACCGTGGTTTTCCCTCCGTCAACCTGGACAAAGCATCTCCGTAAATCAAAAGTTGCGGTATAAATGGTTCAGTAAATCTTGTCATTCTGGAATTACGATGCTTAAAGATTAAAGATCATGTGGTTACCAATCACATTAAAAAAATTTTGTGCTGAATAGTATCAAAGATGTACATGATCGTTGTTCGGATACTTCTTTTTATAGTCAGTCAATGTAATGAAAAACGTCTGTATGACGATGGATTAAAACTCGGTAAAACCTAAATAAAAAACCAACCATAAAAGCAATGAACCTTTGTGTTGATTTCATTAGTGATAGTTACTTAAGAAAAATGAATAAACTAGTAAATGAATATGAACTCCCTGTTCGTACTACCTGTAAACCTGATCAAACTTTAGTCAATAGCATAAATTCTAATAAAAATAAAAGCAAATGTAATTCTAAACTGTGCAAAATTTATTGTACCCAAAAATATGTGTAGTGATAAATGCATTGTGTATAACTCTGAATGCAAAATTTGTCATAAGAATTAAATTGGTCAAACTTGTCGACCTTTGAAATTACGGTATGATGAACATAGACGCAGTTTCAACTGTCAAGATTGTAAAAGTTTACTGTCTAGACATAGTTTGATTACCTATGCCGATAGAGTGATGAACATCGCTAATTTCCAGCTTACTATCCTAAGCAAACGAATTCAATACAAACTAAAATGGCCGAAGCACGCTTCAAGCGTTGAACAAGCCATCAATCAACCGCAAGCATAAACTGATCGAACGAGTCGTCACTGCCCAATCATTTTTATATTTAATCCAACTGCTTGTGCATTTACTAACCCCTTGAGACTTTCCATCGTCGATTTAATCGTTTATAATCGTCTTTAAACTGAGAGGTATAGATATATTTTCTTACATTGGGGAAAATTGAATGTAAGCCGATGATTTTTCATTCGAAGAATATAACAACATTAGTATAATGGCTGCGTAAGAAAGCAGAAGACAGACGTGCATGAAGTTTGAGTGAAACCAGGGTACTATTTCTAAAAGCTTATCACCATTCACCCTTTGATGTCAGTCAGTGTGTGTCATTATTGGTCAGATCAGATTTTTCACTTTTTGACTTCTAAAATTTGATTTGAAATTTGAATTCGTTCCATTGTTCAGTTAGCGCAACATTTTCTGTCCATCCAATTTTTTGGTCAAAAACAGTTAATGTGTGTGTTTGTGTAAAGGACGTCAGCTGTCGTTGCGGTAACGCCTCTTGGGTACTACCGTGTTTCTGAATTTTGATGCATCTCTGGATAATTGCTTATGCTTGGGGAGTTACATCAAAGTAAATTAACTAACTGAGTAATTAAACATTCAATAATTTAGTATTGAATAATGTTACTTTCATATTTTGTGAGAAAAGTAGCATCTTTTATCACGTTTTTTGAAATGTTAATTAATTTTTATGATATGATTGTCAATCAATCTTATGCAGCGTCTGACGTGGACTTATTCCAATATCACCCTAGTTCCACGCGGTGTATTATTTCGGAACTGTTTTCACTTTTCGCTTCATCTCACGTACCATCTCATAATTCCTGTTTAGAGTCAGGTGTGCACTTCAACAAAGTGATTTTGCATTATCAGACTCTACACAATCGACAATCGAAGTAATCCTACTTCACGTTTGGTGGATATTTTATTAATTGATGCCATACGTGCATCATTTTATTCTTTTTGCATGCTGCTTCACATGTTCGTTCATAATCATAACCATCTGTTTGCAATGATGACAGTGTATGGAATGAATAATTACTAATTTCTTAATTTATATAGTTTACTAAGTTCTTGAATGATGCTGCATTGTCACTATGAGTAATCAAATAATATTCATATTTTACAATTTCTTTTGCATGCTTGCGGTTTACATGATTTCCAATTTTTCAGTGTGCAAGCCAATACGGAATTGACTTCACTGCCGTGGAACAATGCGCCGGTAGTGCAAGAGGCAATATGTTAGAGCATGAGATGGGCCTCGCTACAGAAAATCTTAATCCCAAGCTGAACTACGTGCCTTGGATAATTATCAATAAAGTGAGTAGTCCTCGGCATTGTTAACAGTACAAGTATACGTGAGAAATTTTTGAAACTTGTGTCTATAATAAAGGTATATGTTGATACACACACACAGTCGTGAACAGAAATTATCGCACATTAGTACATAATTGATTTATGCAACATGTAGGCTGTAAATATCAGCTGGTAGTTATTTAACTTCTATTATCAGAAATAAAAATGCTCAAATAATCTTCGCTTTCTGTAGCAAGTGATCCTCGTTCACTGCACAAGCGCTTTTAGACATAAATGCCACAAACAAAAGACGTGTGAGATCTGGATAAATGTGATGCTTAAATTACCTAAAGACATTCCGTGTCAAAAATGGTGCCTCTGGACTTAATACTTTTCAGTTGACAGGAGAAAACATAGAAAATTTCATTGTTGCCAAAAGCTGCAATCTGCGTCCCATTGGACATTAACATGTGTTTTTCTTTGATCTTGTCTGACAAGAAGATAAACTAACTAGAACTCGACGGACGTGCTGATTCGTAGCGTGTACATCATTCTGTGAAAGTGTCATCTTCAGCCTCGTTCCCTGCAGAAATTTGTTCTGGCTGCCTTACTAATAAACAGAGCTCTGCAAGATGATTGCCGGTAATTGATAGTGTATATTTACATGAAGTCGTTGATTGGCATTACTTTTGGCTGATAGTTTGCTCGATTACTCACATATTATCTATGCGGTTATTACTCAATTTGGTGGTTCACGGAATTGATGTGTAATCTATATGTGTCATCTATCCAAAGATGCATTTATCCTCAAGTATCCATGCGGGTGGGGATTCGGGTCGCTGTCCCAAATTTGCTTTGGACCTAGCAAGGTAGGCCGCCCAAACGACACATTTGTGAATTTCAGTTTTAGTGTATCTTCGAAATTTTTCAAAATGCGTGGGATTTGATCCATTGGGAGGTCAAATTTTGTGACATATTCTAAAAGTACTTTTTTCGGATAACTGAATTTTGCCACTTTTGCAAAAATTGTGCCTTATAACTTCTTGAGGAAGAGCATCGATTTTCAAAATGAGTGCAGTACTTTAAGAAAACTTCTTCGAGAAATAGATCTTTAAGTCAATAAATATAATAAATTTTCCAAACTAAAATTATGTGTCCTAAACGATCATTTTTAATTAAAGAAATGTTGAGTTTTAGCGAAAATTATTTACATCATGAAAATAAGTTATGTTTTCTCAAAACAATTGTGTATAAGTTAACAAGCAATTTATGCCTTCATTTTATATTGGCGAAACAAATCGCACTTTTCGTATGTGTAATCGTGAACATTTAAGGTACCATGACTGTCTATTACATTAACATTTTATTTTCTTCATGATATTTCTCCTATTGTTTCTTTGTGTGATTACAATTTTAAAGCGAGGAATAGCAAATGCTACAGAGAGGAAGATGTCAGAGAGAAATTTTGTTTGCACTATGAAGCCAAAAATCAATATGCATTTCAATTCATCAAACACCTGTTTTTTGAATTTTGTGCAGCATGTGCATATGTGATCAAATAAGTTGGCAAATTTAACCACATCCCGAAGCCTCCTGTCAGTGTTCTCAAAGTTTCCAACCCGTGTTCTAAAAGCCCCTGTAATGTCCTCATTCCACAACACTTCCTCTCTATTTCTCTTCCGACTACACTCAACATTGAATATTCTTGAATCGTGTAAAAATATATTTTGGTGTATGAATTTACGACTGTATAACATGTAATTCAATTTCAGAGGCATAGCGCGAAAATTGAAAAATCTTCAGTAGAAACACTACACTGTGTGCACTATATTGGGGACTAATATTTGTAGACTGTAAATAAGCACAGTCTACATAAAATCACATGCAAATCGTCGAACTGAACTTGTAATGTGCATTTTGTCCGGTTTGCTAGCACTCCTTGACACGAAATTGAGTACATGTAATTACTGATTGGCGACGAAAGTTACTTCGCTGAATTGTATGCATCATCAACAAGAATCACCGCTGTCTCGTGATATGTTTAGCGTTCAGTATTGCTATGAAATTAAATCAAAAATACACGAATGAGGAGTCTGGACGACAAATTTTAAAGTCCAACAAAGCGAAACAGCTCATCAGGTTGATAGTTAACTCATGTGATATTGAACGTATCCCTCTCGTATTCAAGTAGATTATTTTGTTGTTAGCATGCACTCATGTGATACAATAACAAGCAGATGAATATGAGTAGACTAGGTTAAATAAAGCAAGATAATTTCTATGAAAACTATATGTTATTATAATATATTATTTTTTAAAACTATGCACATCTCGAAGGAAACTATAGCTTCTTCAACCGAATATGCTTCGGAAATTTGATATTGCCATCATCAGTGGTTCATGCAAACAGCATAAAATCAGATGAACAGTTAATCTTAAACTAAAATATGGTAAAATGAAGTCTGAAGTCAGAGAGATAATTTACAGCTCGAGATACAATGGTACTGATTCCGCTCATTGGACAATGCACTTTTGTTATCTTTAATCAAAATAGATTCCAGAATGAGAGGGTATTTACAACAGCCGAGAATTGAGAAATTTTCAGAGTGCATAGAAATGTCTGTCGTATGAACGAAATCTATCACAAGCTCCCTGAGAACGTCATAATTTGTCCTATCTTCAAAATGAATAAATTGCAAGTATGTCAGAATTGGTGATTTTAAATCATGAATGACTACTTGTTTTACGAAGATGAGCGAGTGAGTGCAAATGAATACAAAGTACAACGCAAAGAAACAATACTTTGGAAGGAGGAGGACAGCCCCGGATTTCTATGAACTTCAGAACACGGAATGGACAAAGATAATAACAAATAACTGAATATCTGCATGCATGATGTCAACAATATCCTTCACACAACAATATCTACATATCAATGCGATATCAATCACTAAGAATTTATGATAATAAAGCTCATGGGAAAAGGCTGCTGAGGCGACCAGTTTCCATCTCTGGTTGCCCATATGATGTGTTCAACGTTTTCCTATTCTTTGGAGTTGTAATTTAAATACATATACTTGCAAATGCGCAATTACCTCTCCATTCCATTGTATTGCAAATTTCATTTAACTGTTCTTAACTGTTTTTACTTGATCCTTCTAATTTGTATATACAATATACTATTCCTAGTCGTCTATGCTTCACAAACGCGTTGTATTCTTAAAATGCACTTCTCGCTTTTATAGGATACATTAAGTTAAATACTAATTGCTTCTTTATTTGCCTACATTTATGTTTGCCCAACTGCTAGCCAACACCTGTTCAAGTTAGCGAGCATCAGGTGTAATGCAAATCGAATTGCAATAGAATACCAAAATCTAGTGAACTTGTGCAGAAAAAATAAAAATTTCGCATACTGCGAGATAAGCAGAAGTCGCTAAAATAACCACATTTCATACAGCCCCCGATTACACTGCTCTCGAATTTTTGCAAATGGAATTGTATAAAAAGTTCGATTATGATGAAAAGTGTCGATAAAGGGATTGCTTTATAAAAAATTGCTTTATAAGCAGCTGTTCTATAGCTGCATATGCAATGCAAACTATCGCTTCAATATTGTCGACATATATATCAAGAAAATACTTCTTGTCTTTGGTTTATAACATTTTTTGTAGACCATGAGAGATAATGCAATCTTAATCAAAGGTGTTTGACTTTCTATATTCAAATTATGCGAAGTTTGCCATTTTAATCACTATAATCGGAGGAATAATAATTTTCCGCAATCAGCATTATTTGATATAGACTATTGAAGCAAGTTTTGCTGACTGCTGAAATATGTTGATGTCCTTTTAGTCACAATTTTCTGAACTCACACTGAAACTATCTCTTTGGTAAAATTTTATAAAATTTGAATCTTTCAAAATTTGGAATTTTATAAATTTTGCAAACTGTCTCATCGGTCAATTTTTTAAAAAGTTTTATTAATTTGACGTCTAAGCGATTGATTTGACGTTCAGTAGCTTTGCTGAACTTTTCACGACTAAAATCTGGAAAAAATAATGAAAACTGATGCAGCTGAAAATTAGCACTGATGCATGTGGAAAAGGTGCAGTGATGATGCTTCATCAAATAGCTTAGTTCTGAAATATAATCTATAATGAAATAATCAATTTTTTGATGATTGGATTTTTATAATTATCCCGTTTACCAAGTATGCTTTTATCCCTGATGTAGCAATAGGCATAGGATATAAATGCTATAATTTGATGTAAATTAAATTTTTATTCGAAAAAGATTACAAAAATAGGAAGATGTATGAACTGAAGAAAGTTATTCAGAGAGGCGTAAAAGCATGTCTCTTAGATGCATTGAGCTCACTTTGTCCATGTTTTCTGATGATATGCTTCTGTAAATGGTCACGTCTGGTAAAAGGGGCACCACAGACCTGACACTTATGTGGACGCAGATTCAAATGAACGGCCTTCTGATGTCGAATCATGTCATCACGACGAGAGAAAGTTAATTGACAGCCCATGCATTGATGTCGTCGATTTGATGATTGGTTTTGGTTTGAATTTGATGTTTTCATTGGAATCGATGGAGAAAAAGGACGCCAAAGCTTAATAGTTTGTTTTCCTCCTTCTGTGTCAAGTTCAGGCGATGAAAAAGGACGCCATAGATTGCTGTGCAAATGTGTTTGAATATTCTGAACACCAGTGATTGTTTCAGAAAGAATAGTCGACACGAGAAAGTCCTTCATGTAGGAAAAGAAATAATTGCTTAATCATTCGAATGAAAAATCAGTTTACTGAATTGACTTATATATCGCAAACTTGGCATGCGATGAAGTTTGGAGATGTCTCATAAATTGATTGGCAAGTTTGTTGTTGTAAAGAAAAATAGAACTCAAGTAATAGCATTTGGCGTTCTGAAGTCACATTTTTTATCGTTACTTGCAAATAAGGATAAATAATAGACTTATACTGTTACTAGGATGTTAGAAAGCCAATAAATGACCATCATTGATGCACATGTAGATCTAAGTGATTCTTCCCACTTCAGATAAATGGAAGCATTGATGAGAAGTTTGCGTTGAAATGGGAAGATTGCCTTCTCATTGTGTAGAAGAGACACAATAGACTCTTGTTGCTGGGCTGGGCCTGATTCCATACGGCACGCGCGATTGCCTTTCACTGCTATTCTAAATTCCGACGTCTATATCCTCGACTTGCCCTATTGTTATGAAAAGACAAGCTGCCAGATCGGGGAAAGTTTGTCAATGGAAATTATTTCTAATTATCTGACTGACTTTTGACATTGCTTAAAGAAACAAGAGATTTTTTGTTGAGATTTTCTGATGAAAAGACAATTAGTGCTTTCAGTGAAGCTTTCATACTAGCGTGTGGTCTTGTTCATGATCTCGATTGCCGTCTGACTGCACTTCTACTTCAGTTCACCTGCCTGCATGACATTGAGCAAATTGTATGATACAAACCCGCAACAGAGATCCATTCTTTGAAGAGGAGTCTACGGATCAGTGATAAGAGGAGTTTCACATAAATAACAAAGTTTGTGCGTTTCGAAGTTTCGAATCAAGATGGCGATTTTTTCAACTTCGAAGTCAAAAGAGGACGCATTGCGAATGATCGTTGTTTTTTTGTATATTTTTTAATATAATTTTTTATATATTTCTATTTTTTAATATTTTTATATATTTTTCTACTATTTTAAACCAGTTGGTTAAAAAAGTGCCAGCTCACTTAGATGGCTCAAAATCACTGATTAAAACATTAGAATCACAACCTAGCGAAATATAAGACGACGATCAGATTTTCATCTCATTAGACGTAAAAAACCTATACCCTAGCATCCCGAGAGATGAAGGGTTAAACGCTATAGAAGAATTTGCTTATTCCCACTGGGATCAAATAGAAAATTATGGATTTACTGTGAGTGATTTAGTTGATATGCTGAAATTCAGATCATACAATTATGAGATATCGTATAACAATAAAATTTACTTGCAAGTAAAGGGCTGCCCCATGGGCACACATTTTTCGCCACCTTTTGCGATAATTTTTATGAATTATATAGAAGCAAAAGCAATAAAAATTTTAGAAAATAAGTATAAAATTCAACCGAAAATCTTTAAAAGATACATTGATGACATCATCTTGGGTCCGCTCCCCAGAGATAATGAAGCCATCTTTTCGAATATTCTTAATACATTTAATTCAATTAACAAAAATGTTCAATTTACCATTGAAGTACCAAAAGATAGCGGTATGAACTTTTTAGACATGACTATTTATATTGAAAATAATCAAATACAGTATAAATGGCATAGTAAGCCCAACCATTCTGGCATTTGCCTCAGGAAAGATAGTTGGCTCCCACACCATATTAAAGACAATTTTGTTAGTAATAGTTGTAGATATGTTTCAGAACGCTGTTCAAATCCGAATGAAGAAGTTGCTGCTTTAGATATTATGAATAAAAGACTATCGGAAAATGGCTTTAAACCATATCAAAATAACAGAAAAATAAAACCATTGGATAAGCCTCCTAATTGGATAAACTTATCTTTAGACTTTGTCAGCGATAGCTGTAATAGAAAAATGAATAAACTTAAACGTAAATATGGTCCACCCATGAGAATTGCAGTTAGACCAGGCAAGAGACTACAGAACACAATAACATCTAAAATAGATTATAATAAAGACTTTTGTCAATGTGACATTTGTAAACAGATCGGTCCTAAATATAACTGTAACGAAAAATATTTAGTTTACGAATTTTCGTGTAAAATCTGTCAAATAAAGTAAATTGGTCAAAGTAGTCGACCTTTTCGATCACGGTATAATGAACACGAACGTAGTGTCAGAAATAGAGACAAGAAAAGTGCCCTGAGTGATCATCATCTAAAACACCATACCGTTGAAATGATGGACATTAATTATTTCAACTGCAGTATTTTGGATAAACAGAAATCGGCGATATCTACTTAGACGGCTGAATCTCGCTGGATTGCGTCGAAAATGCCAAATTTAATGAATAGACGTCATGAGCTAGTGCAGCGGTTCTCAAACTCTGGGTAATTACCCAAAGTTGGGTAAAATTAGAATATTTTTTGGGTAAGGAATGAATTTTTAAATAAAGTAAGGTCAATTTCTTTATTCCATTGTCTTACCAGATAGACTAAGGGCGTAGATCGACTGAGGAAGCTCCATTACTATATCTGCATACATATATCTGCGCGCGCGGCATACATGATATAATAATATTGTAGCTGCCTAAAGTACGACACCGATTCACGAACATCTTCAAGAGCTTTAAGCAATGCTAGAACACCGCTGTTCAAAAACACAGCGTAACACAGATGTCTGGGTTAAACAGCCATTTGCTTCTCGTGAATAATGTATCGACGACAGTGATGATATAAAAGACAATTCGTCTAACTACGAGCCGATGAGGTAAGTAAGGAGGAGTTTTCGAGTCAAGAACTTCCGGCGTTTTGGTTATCAATGAGTGAAGTTTATCCACAGCTGTTCCAAAGGGCTCTTAAAGTTTTGCTGCCTTTCCCGACCGCATATCTGTGTGAGTCTGGTTTTTCAGCTTTCTTTCATATGAAAGATAAATATCGAGTGTGCCTGCAAGCTGGTTCTGACATGAGGCTGGCTGTATCAAATACATTTTCTCGTATTGATCATCTGATTTCTAAAAAGCAATTACACTCTTTTCACTGACAGGATTCAATGGAACAATTTTTGATTAGTTGAACTTTGATAATCTGATAGTTTCGTGTTTACATATACTGTATATATATGCATTATTCTGATAGCTTTTTTTACATGCATCAGATCGCGTAGTGCAAAATAAGATAAAGATTATTGTAAAATGTTGTTTTATGGGTCAGTTCTGGTTCGTGAAACATTGTAGAAAATAGCGGGTAATTGGCAGTCTCGGTGTACAAAGTGGGTAATCCTGATCAGAAGTTTGAGAACCGCTGAGCTAGTGTGAGGAGATATCAAATCCAAGACCTGAGTATATAACCCGCATCATGTAGCCGTGTCAGTGTACCCTTGAGACAGTCTTTAAGACGAAACGCGTCGGGTCACTATATTTTATTTACAATAAAACCTCGTGACATAAAAAGGGAGAGATCTTATTTTTGATTTCGATCAAGCAATGGTGAAAGAAGACGCATTGCGAATGATCGTTGATACAGTCATTTCGCCTACATCGAATCCAGAAACAATGAAGAAATTTATTGGGTTTCATATTAAATTCATAATTCTCTTTAATTTATATTTAATTGATTGAAGAAGTCTTTTACTTGAAATTATTAAATTTAGGAAATTGTTCATTCTCTGTCTACCCGTTCAGTAATAAGCACTAGTCGGTCCTAGTTGTTTAACTTTCGAATTAGAGGCTTCCGAAAGCGGTTAAAGATTATCATGACTAAGTCAACCATGACTTAGGACTTTAAGCCTACTGTCACCACATGTGAGTGACCTTCGTTCAGGATGATCCTGTTTTCTGTCTCGAAAAGTATTTGAAATGCATATGCAGTATCTATTTCGATAATAAATTACACGCAGTTGTCAGTGTACTGGTAGATGAATGCATACAATGGGCCTTTGCCGTTACATATCCCTGTAGCAGTGTTCCGTTAAAAAATAAAATTCGGTAACGGGTTTATTTTCTACCACCATTTAATGGAGAATTTCGCTGTCAATTTATCACTGTAAAATAGTATATAACGTATTTTGCTTACTTAGTATGATGTTTAAAGGATTCTGGCTTAAGGACACAGATTCACATTACTTCGCTATAACAACGAAGGTTCCTCGAAAGAAGATAGATTTACTTGATGCCAATTTCATTGATTAAATGGACAAATTTTTGTTGCATAGACATTATCAACGAATGAGATTTTCAGGCATATATTTTTCCAAAAAATTTCATTTTTTTCGTTTATTAATACATTATAAAATGTAAGACATTAAATAACCTAAAGTAAAAAAATCAGAAATTAATGCGAATATAGATCTCGTCGAGGAAAACCACAACTCTCAAGTCTATTACTTCTGCTGCAAGAATAAAAAATTGAAAATACTTTTGGATGTTGGAGGATTCATCAAATTTGTTAAATACACAGATTCACTAATCCAAAATAGATTTGATGTTTACAATGAATGAAACAGTTTCGTAATGATTGAAATTATTTTTTTACAGCAACCTCACACAGCCGATATGCAGAACCTTGCCGAACATCAGTTGCGTAGAGCGGTTTGTGAAGCATACAAGGTAAGTCAACGTAACTAAAAACTGAATGAATTAAAGCTCAATCAGAAGATTATTCAGTTATCCTCATAATATATTATTCAATTCATATTAAATTTGGCCGATAGTTCCGTGTGGGAATGTAGATGTCAAAAGAGAATGAATGAATCGACAGTGCAATATTTGAGACTATCATTTTACCTTACTTTCAAGCAGAACTTACTGTAAGTAACAGAAAACAAATAAAGTCGCATGTAGAATCTTTATTGATTGGTGAATGCACTTAGGCCATTCGCCCACTCTCCTCGAGTGTAACGCATGAACGACATGACAATCGGCTGTTGATAATAACTCAATGCAGGTCACGTTGTCCGTCAGAGATAAATAACATACAGTAGAACTCTAAAGCAAGAGTGAAATTAAGATTGAACAACTAAAGTCGGTTCATAAGCATGTAATACTGGCGCATAAGCGAAAGTTAATACGGCGAAAATACTTCTGCAAGACCACAAGAAATATGAGGCGAGGAAGAATAAATAAATAATATAATATATTATGTTCGTATCGTGAATCAAAAGTAAAAATAAATTAAAGTGAAGTATTATTTAAATTAATTTATTTTCACAATTCAATATTACATAGACCGATTCGCCAAATATATGCTTCGATCGCGTATGTGTCATCGATCCCGTAAAATGTGTAAGTTATACATTTTCTGTATGATCTACGATCGATTAAAAGCAAACCGTCATTCCGCGATGTTTTCGCATAACGATCGGTAAAAAATTGCAAATTCTAGCGGTCCTTGTATCCATTGAAACTGAAATGAGATTCGCTAAACCGTTTAGAAGATAACGTAGTATAACAAAGATCTTAAAATTTGTTATTTATATCTTACCGGGCAATGATGAAGTGATTGGTCTTAAACCTATTTGTCTAAAAACTCCTCTGTGATGATTAAACTCTTCAGATAATTAAATTGTATGATGGGTAAAATGACATTGAAGACGAAAAGAAAGCTTGGAAAAGAAAGACGGAATGCTTTTCATTGTTCCAGTTTAGACGCAAAGCAAAATCTATTAAAAGTTCATTAAGAACGTAAAGCCTTAAGTGGCCAAAACTAAAGTACATTGTATTGATAATGCAAGAAAAAGTGACTCCCCTCTGTTGTATAGTCGAAATTCTATTAAGACGACCATAATTAAATCAGTGCAAACCAGACAGGGGTCCACCTAGTTTTATCGACCATTGAAGGCGGAGGACACCGAAGTACCCTCTGGTTTGCACAGATTAACTGAACACAATTTCGACCATGAAGCAAAAGGCATGATTTTTTTTCTTGCTTTATCAATGTGAATATGATCTTCCGTCGTCTGGTCAAGCACGACAAAGTACATGAAATTGTAAACAACCCAACGCTCAAGATTCCATACTTCCTCAAAGTCAAAAAGCGCTGCACAAAGAAATCAGACAGCTCTAAGGAGCTGTCTATAATTGGCATATTATTGTCATTATTTATCTGATGACTGTTATCCATTTGTCAATTTTCAGATATAATTACATACATTTGTTACCAGTAATATTGCTAACTAAAACCAGTAGTAGAAATCATTTTCATATATTTTAAATTGTTTTTCAGCGATGAAGCTGGTACAGGTCTAGTTTTTCTATTTGGATGTTTTTCTCAGGTTTTGGATATCTTTTCGATTTTTCTATTGAATCATTCCTTACCTTGTGGTTAGCTACTATTTTTCTTATGTAGGCAATATTTTGTCAAAAATATCCTGCTGATTCTCTTAAAAGAAGGTAAAGTCTGTCATGTAGAGTCTGAAAGAAATTTATGGCTCTGAAACCTTAATCTTCAGCAGAATATCTCGTGCTACAGAAAAATTACCGATGCGTACCACAAAACAAAATCTTGAAAATTTGCGATTACTTCCAAATAGTGAGTGGGTTGATTTATAGATGGTACTTGAATTTCCTCAAAAAGAAATTAATTTATGGATTTACGTGCGTAAAAACCTTGTTGAAAAGTTGCAACAAATGTTAATGGACTAATTCTCAGAATGTTTGGCAGTCTTGAATAACAACAATGAAAATACATTTCATAATTGTCATACAGTAGCGTTTTTTACTCGATAAAAGTTAAAATAAGTAATATAGACTTTCCTATACGATATATTTCAAATTATGACTTACGAAGAGAACGAAGC
Organism: Prostheceraeus crozeri; assembly: GCA_907163375.1. Lineage (NCBI taxonomy): Eukaryota > Metazoa > Platyhelminthes > Polycladida > Euryleptidae > Prostheceraeus > Prostheceraeus crozeri. Next base: position 539,585 of record CAJQUW010014715.1, on the reverse strand, counting down.
CTGTTGGTCATGCAGTTTATCATTTCTTGAAATTTTGAAATTTAGCTTGGCGATGAAGGCTACTTTTACACAATAATTCATTAAAATCTGCTGAAAGTTGCGCAGGTTTTCTTTATGTTCGTATCTGGTAATAATTTATCCTTGAGTATTAGCCTACTTAACCAGAATTTTGACATTAGTCATCACGACTTCCATTAACTTTATTTTTTCATCATTGAAACAATAAACGATCCAATTTTTCAGAGATCTGCGCTGAGCTATTCCAATTTCCTTTTTCCATTTTTATATGATAGTTTATCAGATGGAACACTGTCTTGTTGGATTTGAACCGCCGAACTCTGGCGTTCTAGGCTGACGCTCTACCATATGAGCTATCGATGAGTGACACTGTAACATCAGTTCTCAGTAGAGAGATCTGCGCAATCCAATCAGATGACGTAATCTCCCAAGACAGCATAGCATTGGCCCTCAAGTCAGACTACTAACACCAAGATATCACGAATATTTTTTTGTCTGGTCTTCTCAATAAAAGTCTTCCCTTTTGTTTTGAAAATAGTCGATTTTGGATTGATTTTGGAATTTCTACCTTCCAGATCTGTTATCTCCAGAAACTTGATTTTCACCTTTATATAACTTGTAGACCAGCAGTAAAATCGCATGGACAGGTTAGGGGTCGAGACATAACTTGATGAGTACCTGCTGATGACGGACGGACTGCAGTATTATGTTTTATATCCCTTAATCGGTAGCTGAAGTAGTGGTCGAAATATTGTATTTCAAATCATATCATTATGGTGAAGACAAATGAAGAAATGTTGGATTCCATGAAGTATTATAGGCGGATTAAGAAACTGGCGATAACAAATTCGAAGAAAAATTATTTTCCATGTGTAGGCTTAGGTATAGTGTGTATGGTTCGATTGTTATCGGTGTAGTAGAGTGTTTACTAGAGAGTTCTATTGTTTATCTCCATTATCCACTTTCCACTCGTCCTCTATTACCAATTACCACCGTGTGCATAGTCTCATTTATAGTGCAGCATTAGTTCACTTGTAATCGATATGGTAGTATCATTGTAGTTCTATGATTTACCTCCACTTTTCCCATTTTTATCCATCGGTTTCCTCTTGTTTTATAATACCCATTTTAAGTTAATGGTTTCCCTTTTCAAACACCATGCTGTCTTACAAATAGATTGCCAAATCAAGCGTACTTTGAAATAACATTTTCGATATCCTGTACTATCGCGAAGCATGTTGCAAAATTGAAAACGTGATATAGATCGATAATTGACAAGAGATGGCTGAAGGCGGGAGTACCATAATGAATCAATAATGTGAAAAATTTCAGTTTTCTCTCCCGAGTAATTTAATGCCACTAAATAATTACGAATAAAAAATATGTACATAGCTGATATTTCGGGTCCAGACTCTTTCTCAAGGGAAGGCAGCAATAAATTTAAGGATATTTTTGTGCATGCAGATACTGCCCTGGTTCCTGCCCTAACTCTTCATTCATTTAACATTGCAGTGAATCAGGATTAAGAATGCATATATATCTTGCTATTCATGATTGCAAAATAGAAGTATGCTTTGTATGCACGCGCATGCCAATGAAAAGCAACCTTTATGCTTTCTTTGGTGATATTTTTGATATTGCTATCATAGAAAAATGATATTGCTCAGCTTACTGTCGTTGATGATGTGCTGTTCCAGAAACGAACTGAGAGCACGAAGCTGTTGTTGCTACACGATCAGTCTTGAAGTATTCACTTTTTAAACACATTTTTGTTCGTATAATTTGTGTTTGGCCAACATTTTATCCTTTTGAGTCCTTTGATTGACTACTCCAGTGAAATTTAATTTCAAGCATTCTCACGTCGTTTAATTGTTTATTTATAACATATTGAGTTGAATCTTGCGTTTAGTCCTAAATAATTCTATGTTATTTACAAAATCTCCTATACACCAATTGGAAATTTTTTAATTAACGATGATGCCCAAGGGAAATATATGATCTGAATAAAGCCAGAATCCGACAGTGCGACAGTTTTGAGAATTTCTGCTCAATTATAAAATGTAGGATTGGCGTGACGAATCCAGAATTCATATAAGCGGATTCGAATATTCGTGCGTACCCGTTGGAAGAGCCACAGGCATATAATTCATCGGAAAATATTTGAAATCTTGCGACATAAGGATTTAAGATCTTATACGACTGGTAGAGAACCCAATAATGTTTGTGCTATGCTCTGATGCCAAGTAATACGCTGAACTTTGAAGCAAACTGAAAGATTTGTTATTGAAATTGAATTTCAGCTTTAAAATAGCGGAGGTGAGTTTTGTCGCATGTGCTAAATATAAAAGACATGATTTATGAAACATGTGATTACACGTGTATTTATATTAAGTTTGTATGTTGGGGAGGCTAATCGATTTTTAAGTAAACGCAAATCGATTAAATCTCGTCCATAACTGTTATATTTCTTGCAGGAGTGATACTAAAACACGATTTTGTTTTACCAAGTCGAATGCGTCACATTGGAAGAGAAAAATCTATTTGTGGTTACTTAAAAGCTGTGCTACTTCGGCTTCGACGGTTACGGTTTTGATTTGTAGCATAATTTGATAATGCTTGAAGGACTTAATGAGGATTTAGATGGAGCAAAAACCAATTCCTGATCCGAACAAGATTTCAGTTTGCATTAGAGTTAATACTCATCATACAATCTCCTCGTCAATCCAAGCCTTTATATTTAGGATTAATAATAATGTTAGACGAACTATGATAACACGAATATTCAATTAAAAAATTTGTTATATGATGGATGTACAATTTCACTTCATATGAAAATTACGTATCTCAAATTTGCCCGCATATGTTAGCAGCTGTAACTAGGAAGTTGTGTCGATGTTGAGAGATGTGAACTAGGCCTGCTCATGATTCCTGATAGTGGATGAAGTGGCATCAGGTCTATTTCCATTTTTCAACTGAGGAAGCAACTCCATAATTAATTATTCCATCTACTTGTTGATAGATGCGAATGCGAATATTTCATCAACTTCCTCAAGTTGCCATATATATATATATGTACGTGCAGATAAAGATCAGATGAGGGGATAAATATACACCTTTCAATAGTCTCATCTGATACTTTCATCACTCGGGTTTCAGAATGCAATATGTGATTGTGCGATGATCATGTTTACACAGCCTAGCAATTCTAATGCAGTCACTCTTCAGACTGCTCCTGCAAACATGACTGCTGCAGCTATGCAGCAAATAGTGTAAACATTTTTATGAAAGAATCAAAAGGAAAGATGAAATTTTCAGTTTTATGAATCTCCATTAAAACAGCACAATCATTTATGCAATAATACAATAAATGAAAGTCAATGCTGTAATACGCGTACATTAATCTGATGTTCTGTTTGTGTTCTGATGATCATGCAAATTTCTGTGGAGATTCATTCGTACTCGTGATTCATCATCAGATATAGTATAATACATTAAATTCCTCGGCACATGCTCCGGAGATTTGTGCTAGCTATACCTTCGAGGGACTTCGCAGTGCTGAGAAATTCTCATTTTTGTGCTCTTTAAGCCTCTATATGTATGTAAAACGTCCAGCCACGTTTCACTTTCTGTATGCTGTTCCACGCTCCGCATCCGTCACGCGTGTCACCAAGATCAAAGACTAAGAAACACACACAGATTCAAGGTTGTCATGGCTTGTTGACATCGGTGGTTGCCGGGTTATTGATATCAGTCTGATTTTCGGTGGTTCGAATCTCTCTTTATGCATTCTTTTTTTGTTGGAAAGAAAGACTTTGGCATTAACCATGAATACACGATCGAAAGCAAAAATTACAGCTAGAATAGCAATGAGAATTACGCTGGAAGGCATAAAGCAAATTATTACTTCATCAAAAGAAGATAAAGTGAAAGGATTTCGAATTAAAATGAAAAAGCTCTCCGCAGCAATTAACACTGGCGTTCGAATTTGATCATCTTGAAGAGTTTAAATGATCTTCGTTCAATTACCAAGAAGGATGACAGTGAAATACAGGCTCTACGAAGTGATTTCCATAATCTCAATGCAATGACTATGGAATTGCCCACAAAAATTATGTTAGGGATGGATCAACAGTGTCAATGATCAAATATAATTAATTGTGTCTGGGATTCCATAGTCGAATGATATATCTGAATTAGAGAAGAAGTCTCATGACTCAAATAACTACCGCGACGCTTTGGAAACCGATGATTTTGATTCATATACAATATCTTCTGTTGTAAAATCTACTTACTTATTTCAGCACATGCATTTTGTGAAATCTCTCTTTGAGATCAGTCGCTTTTAATACCTCCATACTTTGCATTGCTAGTTTATAACCAATGTTTTGGTGATGGCATCCTTCTTTCGGCTGTTGGGCTCGGCTGGGGCTTCAGGAGTGCACGCGCACACATCAGCTATCAGAATATTGCATAATTCCCATTGTTGTGAGTGCATTGCAGTAGATTGAGTTGACATTGTGACCACTTTCTTGCGTTTCGGGGTAAAGGATGTCGAAGTAGTTTTGAAGATTGGCTTGTGAGACTCAGAAAAAATGGAAAAAGCTTCAATGTTGAGGGATTACTTGGTTTGGATAAAACAATCTGGATAAAATTCTCTAATCTGAAAAAACGACATCTTGAACTTTTTTCTTGTTTAGGGAAACTATCGAATGCTTATTGAGAATTTTTATTTTAGTAAAATAATTGTGTTTTCGGATAATTAATGCACACTGATTGTTGTGATATATCTCACAAGCTAGCCAGTAACATTTTCTCACAGGGAGGTAGGTAGACTTAGACAGGGTGGCGGCCGGGCTGGGGAATCGTGAGTTGCCCGGGAATCGCCCTTAAATTTTAGCGAAATAGCCAATCAGTCATTAAATGGCCGGGAATTCCATTTTGTTTTTTTGTCACTAAGTTCAATGAGGACAATTTCTCCATTTCAACTGCTATTAACATGACCATAATTAAACCCACTATCTTTACTTCAAAAATTCTTTAAATTAATATTTATTTATTTTATTTCTTTAAAGTGATGAAAATTCTGGTCAATATTAAAAGCAGCTTCAAAATGGCCCGGGAATCGCCCAGGAATTTGAAGCTCGAAATCTGGCCGCCATGCTTAGATGTTTTAGAAGATGACCGTGATAGCAATAACATAAGTGTTGGCGATAACATACGGCATGACATGTATTTGATTGCTTGGTCAGCAAGTAGAGACATGTTGTCTGCGCAATTTTTGAGTGTTCTGTGTCAAGTTTCGGATTTGATGTTCCTGGCGCTTGAATATGTTTGTGTGGTGTATGAGTGCCTGCTGTTCATGTGACCGGAGTGCAGATGCAACTGATAAAAATAAGTTAATTGTTCGAAATTTGTGAACTGTTGAATGTTTGTGGACATCCTGATTAATACAAGATGTCAAAGTGACTCTCAACTACCATGGCATACGCTGCAGGCCGGTGACATTGGTGCAGGCTTGCTGGTTGACGATAATTTGTATCTGGGTAAAACTGAAAAAAGTTCATGTTGTCATTTTAAAATGGTGTCATTCTAATGCGTACATTCATGCAGAATATGCTGAAAGAAGATTGTGAAAAATAGAATAAGAATAGGCAATTGTCACTGACTGACATTGTGCGCCAACGGCTATTGGTTTGGAATCTGTACATGTATGCATATCTATTTTTTGTGCAAGTAGTAGGCTAAGAAATGATTTGCTTATTACAATATATTCGGCAGTGTTTTCGGAAAATTTTGATCTCTTTTCTTTTGCTCAAAACAGTCATGGAATAAATGATGAACATCCTTGCAGCAATGTCCATGCCAAATATATTTTCATACAAATAACAGCTATGATCGAAATTTAAAGAAAAATTTACAGAAGATGCATTCGGATACGATCAAAAGATAAAACATGAAGCATAAAAAATTGAAGGTATTGAGAAAAAATGTATCAAAAATGAGAAAATCTGAAAAGCCATTAAGATTTTGGTGGAAAAGTACAACCAGGTTTGTTTTCCCACACTATGCGCCTCATTGTAATAAGTGGTCACTTATGTCAATATATTTTTATGTTATTGGTGGTCTCGTGATCAGGGCAACACCTGAAAGTGAAGCCTTCAAATGATGTACAAAATTCTGACAAGCAAATGAAGTATGATTATGATAATAATGTCACCGATTCATGCAAAGTGCGGAATCATGTTGAATATCAAGAAAACCAGCGGTGATGATTGGTGACTTTCCACGATTTTAAGGTTCCAACATGCTCGTCTATTCAGCTACAGTATTTATTAACGATGATTAATTAAAATTGATCACGAAATCAGCATGAATTTCTTCGCTGAGCATGAAAACATTCGCGTATCACTGTTACAAGAATGCCCAGCAAATTTTGCTCTATGAAAGTTAAATATTTCAAAGGCGGAAATAAATCATCCATGTCATATCGCTTCATTTCTCTTAAAGTCCAGTGTTCAAATGAGGTTTTAGATCAGTTACCGTGAAGTCGACGAAGATAAAAGTCTCAATTAGACTTGGATGATATTTATGTACAATATTCTGTCGACAACTCTGAATGACTGAACTGGGAGCTTTAGGACATGCAGCAATCAATTTACCTGGATTGTGATACATTTCACAACAATGAAGTAAATTGCCTACAAATTGCAATTTGGTTTCATCTTGATACACACTACCGTAATTTTACCAATTTATCAAACCTACTAAAGTCACCGGCCTCCAGTCCAGTACTTGCAATTGAAGTTGAGCGTTCCTCAGATATTTTGTATAAATCATAGATGTCCCGGATTTTATGTGCTTATTTGACCTTTGTATGGAAACGCTTTTGCCATGTGCAAATGGATTTGAGTGTTATTGCACACGTATTGACGATATCGTCTTTTTTCAGGGACCAAAGCCAAGCCAATGTCCTCAATGATTCCTTCGTTACGAATTGGAAATGTGACATTCGAACAATTTATTCTGGTGCTATTGATTTCATTTTACAATTCGATCTTAACTCTGAATATGCTTATTTTTTAGGGATGTAACTTTCTTACAGATGTATTTGTAAAATTCTGCTATTTTAAAACTTTGACTTTAAGATTGATTTTATAAGGTTATGAAGCGTTTGAATTAGAATAAAAATACATTATTTTCCTTCAAAGTTTTTTGTTATATCTTTTATGAACATCACAAATTTAATAATCGAAAACAGAATGCTAGAAAATGAAGTCATTCTATTCAATTATGGACCTTTGATTTGTTTTGGAACGGCATTGGAGGCTTAAAATTACAGATCCGACATTCATCAATTCATTGAAAGTGAAGTTGCTTTTTTAAAAATAATTATCCTGATGAAAGTGGATTTTTGACTGAAATGTCTGACTTGAAAGAAGCGATACATACAGGTTTTGGATTTCAATAAGGAAAGTCAGAAAATCATGTAAGAACTTAGCAATTCACTCTCATACGATAACTACTATTAAGTATTAATTAGTATTTAACTTCCTGTATTTCTATCAGGGATGCGGAGTCGGAGTCCCGGAGTCCTATCATTTTTGCTGGAGTCGGAGTCCTATAAAAATGATAGGACTCCGCATCCCTGATTTCTGTCGGTATTCCTAAATTATCAATGGTTTTCTGGGTACACTAACTCAAATGTAGCTCTCCAAAGAGGATACACTAGGTGACATGCCACGCATGATTCACGCGTAATTTCGGAACACCCCAACATCCGTGGTTCAGGACATTCTATTCTTCTACCCGCGTACATACGCGCTGCACTAAGAGTCAGAAATCACGTGATCTGATGCTGTTAAACCATGGGGAATGTTTATGAATACGCGCGGGCGAGCGTTTATAGTTTGCGCGTCGTCTATGGTTGTCTGCGCTGCCGCTTGAACCACGGATGAACCGCTAAGCATGTTCTGTCTTCCCTGAGCATGAAATTGAGGTCCTATCACATTGTTTAGCCTCTGATACATGCAGACACATGAGTCTATTTAACAGGACTGCCAACTATACTAGCTTATATAAGAGATATTGCAGCAATATCCCGCATAGCCACGGATGTTTGGGGTCATGAGTAATTACGCGTGGTTCACGCGTGAATTACGCGTGATTGAGCGTGGCATGTCACCTAGTGTAGTTACTGTAAATTCCTCAGTATAAATGAAAGACATAGCGCAGAAGTTATCGACAAAGTGAAATCATGACAGACAGACTTTCAATCAAGACATTGCGATATCTTGGACAAATGCTAAACATTCCCTCTTGAATTCCGCTTTTCTTTATTTGAAGTCACAATGTCACTAATAAAATGCAATGTCATTATTGAAATCACTATTTCATTAACCAAAACTTAGATGTCACTCTTGAAGTCCAAAACCTGTGCTGTCAAAATTCTCTTTTGCTGGTTGTTTTGCATACGACACAAATACGATGAAGTGTTCGTATTCCACATTTGACGTCGAGCGATCTAATGTTTGCTTTAGTAACTAGAGAGATGCCGTTAATAGCCAACAAATGCAGCTTTCATGTCAGGCGTTGCACACGGGATAGAGCGATCTCCAACGTATATATTGCCACACGAGAATTACAGATAGACAAAATATACTTATTTCTATGGTCTCCAACGTGACACAGGGCAGCATCAGGCAATAACATATCCTTACTGGTTCTTTCATGTCAATGCGCAATCCAATACCGTCCGCGTATTCACTGGTGAAGGATTTGACTGAAACTCGCTGCGTGTTGACTGAAACGTTGGAAAGAACAAGAATATAAAATATTCAAGCAATTGCTAGAGATGAATGCAGCGACGAGGCCGGGATGTATTTTCGCCTCGGGGAGGGCCGGATTACATACTATAATCAAAGAACAGTGAAGCGGTGGCCCAAAAAAGTATCGAAATAAGCTTATGAATGTGATTACAACACATCACTCCAAAAAAGCCATAACTGATGAATTAGAACATGAAACATTTATTATTGCAACGAAATATTAGTATTTGGATGGTTGTAATCACCACATTATTATTATCATTAAATAATACAAAATTTAATAATAATAGTAATGCGTTTATTATGAGATTGAAAATTAAACTTTGCAATACACAATTACTCAAACGTGAAAAATAACATAGTGTGGTATGAAAATACTAAGTGAAAACTTTATAATTGTCAGGTACAAAGGCTTAAGTAAAGAAAAGTAAAATCATACTCAAGTATGTGAGACGGAATTATAGCATCGAATGCAAAACGGAAAAAATGAGTCAGAACGTAATAAGTCAGGAAACATCACGGAGCTGGTGCAAATTTTCAACTAAATAAGGGAGCTCCACAAAGCTGTCCAAAACAATTATACTGCGAAAATCATTCGTATTTTGATCGTAAATTCCATAGGTTATTTGAGGGTGCAATGGACTTGAAATTTAATAATTAAGATGCTGTACTTCATATTCTCTGAAAACATGGCTAAAAGTGTTTTGAAGTATCATCGATATCATCACGAAGTTATATTTACTTTATATTGATGGGAATGCCTCATTGAACATTTTTTCACAAAGATATCCAAGTTTTTATTTCCAGTAATAATGATATAGTAAGAATATATAGCAAGAATAATCATGTAGAATTCTAGAAATTCCGGCGATAAATTCTAGATAATTTCTTATATAGGGCCTATTTCTATCGGTATTCCTAAATTATCAGTGGTTTTCTGTCCACTCATTCAAATATAGTTCTCCAAAGAGTGTTACTGTAAATTCCTCAGTATTAGATGACAATCTAAAAACAGCGAAAAACATATCGGAGATACCTGTTCTACCCCGATTAAGAGCTAAAAAAGTTGAACGTCTACACACGAAGGAATGACTACTTGTAGGAGATGCAAGAAGGAGAATGCAAAAGAAGAAAATGAAAAAATATTGTTATCAGACACTTTCAAGGAAAATATATAGCACTTCCAGGAATCCAAGGGGGCTGCTTGAAGATAGAATGAATGATGAACAACTAAATTGAAGCGAAATAAACCAGGCATTGAACCAAATCAAAAATTCGAATATGAAAACAGCAAACCTGGAGAGCTTGCAATATATTCAAAAGAGACGCAGGAAATTAGACAAGAATATGAGAATTATTGCTTCGATATGGAGAGCAAGCTAAAACTAATGGAATTTTTCATAAATTGATGGAAAGCAAAAGAAAAAACAATAAGAAATTGAAAAAAGAAGGAAGTTGATTAAGTCAAGGAAATTAGAAGAATTAAGAGAGGCAAGAATGACCAAGGATAAAATGAAATATTGGGAAATAAGCTTAATTAAGGAAAATAATACCAGCAAGAAGAAAACTGTAATAGTAATAAATTAACAGCAGAAGACTTTAAGATGCAACCAGCAATTAAACGTCGTGCACCGAGGATCAACATAATCTGTGGTTGCATTCAAAACCTTAGTTGTCACAATATTTGCAGGTGAGATAATCTTATTTGATATTGAACTATCCTTTGTGCATGTTATCGTGCTGACGTTATTTATCCTCGGTTACTAAAAGGACTTCATAACAAGAAAGGAAAAGACTATTAAAATAAATAATAATCTGAAAGAGTACTTATTGATTTGTATATTTTCTGTATTTTCTAGGATCCTCGGTCTCCTATATGTCTGATTTTTACTGTGCATGATGCTGATGCCTTATGAGTGACCTCTCGGGTTTATCACCTGTGCAGAATTGTAAATGGAAAACATGATTGACTCTTGCTTTTATGAAAATTTTAATTGTAACAATGAAAATAGCTAGCCTACTTGTACTTTTAATGTTTATGCTTGCTAGTCAGTGCTTTCAGCCATTCACTGCATTATCTAGGAGTTACCGAAAGATCTACCATCTGGTCGTTTAGTGTGTTCCATATTGTAGAACGGTAAAGAGATGCAAGACATTTCCTATTTCAATGATTGGCATGCACAATTCCAACTTTCAGCCCAGTTAATTGTTGATTTCTGTCATCAGCCAGTCGCGACTTTCTCCATCATTAACCCTTTCAGCACGAAATCATTAAGATACCTGTCCTAGTGACACGCACAGTGTGTCATGCAATAATTATTCAACGTAACAAAATTTGAAAATTAATCATTGTTCGATGTTACGATGACACACGATGCGTGTCGTTACTATCATTGTCCACTGTTACGGTGACACGCCAGAGGTGTCAAATAGGTATATTTTCTATATTTTATTTGTCCATTTTATGTGATTTCGAGGTGTTATTGCAACAGATAATAGCATTAGATCTTGTCATGATGCACATGTTTTCTCCGGAAGAAAAGACGGAGAAAACTGCTACAAGGAATGCAAATAGGTGTTCTCAAAATCTTTGGGTGTTTTAGAGTTGACTTGACTAATAAGTACAGTACTATGCGATGATAACACCGTAAACAGTTTTCCTTAATTTCTCATTTCACACAGTAATAATTCTCATTACGACCACAGTAAATAATTCTACACATTTTTGCTAATCTTTTTAAAACAACACAATCTATTTCGAGCTTGTATTATACACATTATGGGAACCAAACATATAAGACATATAGGCTTATATGCTTGGTTCCAATTTCCCAATCGAGTGTGCCATGAAAGCTTTTTGAATAAGACTGAATAAGATATACCTCTTATGTTTTCCTAGAAATTGTGCAATTAAAAAAGAACCGATTACCAATTACCGATCATATAAATTTATAAATATTTTCGAGCGTATAATTTTTTATGTTTATTGCAATGTATTTGCACATCTTTTATTTACAGTCCACTCAATATTAATCACTCATTTTTCATTTCAATTTTATATTTACTCTTTTAATGTTACTTTACTTTTAATTACTTCTGCTTTTGCACCTCGAATGTAACGGAAAATCAAAAGCCATTTACTGCTATTACTACAAAATATATTCAACGCAATAAACCCATAATACGTTTCGAAAAGTTTCAGGTTTACTCATGATATTTTGAAAAACAAGGAGCAGCACATAGACCAGGTTGTCCAGGGCAATCAGCACATCGGAAGACAGTTTCTTTCCGCTTTCCGGCTTGGTAGCAAACACGGCATCTCTTGTGAGGTCGAGGTTCTCCTTCCCTTGCTGGTATGCGTTCAAGTTTATGTTGTGGATTCCGTTCCTCCAAGCATCGATTGTTTGTTGATCGTGGTACCAGGCGAGGTCTTCCGACAGGATTTCGTCCAATACCTGTTTGTAAGACCAAACGATTGACAGATTTCATGCAGTAATCTAGGTAGTTCATTTTACCATCATTCTTCCTGTAGAGAATCCATGAATTGTAATGCATGATTTGAATTAAGTGCAAGCAGTACTTTACAAACCATGTATAATTTTTCCGATTGATATCGTAATGATGAAGTGCGGCATCCAACCGGTCGACACCGCCCATATGGGCATTGTAATTCAATACAGATCGTGACTTCTTCACCGTTTCGTGGTGTCCACCTTTGACTATGCGGCTGACCTCAACATCTTCAGCAGCAGCAAACGTATCCATCAAGTAAACCGTCTTCTTTCCAGACGACTTTTGATCCACAAGTTTTACGCAAAGAACTTCGCCGTTGCGGGAATAAGCTTGAGACTTAACAGGCAGATTTAAGTGCTTTAAATCGCTCGGAACGCCCCGGTTCGCTTTTACAGTTCCAGTCATAAATGTACCATTGCGAAACAGATATCGGCTAATCTACAGGAAGTATAAAAGTTATCAAGATAAACGTGGTAACCTTGATTAAACAGGTCGTGTGATAATTGTATCACAATTCGTTCCGTAACTGATAATGTTTCAGCACCACGATGAGACAATCCGACTGCCCGATTTTCAGTACTCAGACCATGAAGCATCATCTTCCAAACGTAACCCGACTCGGATTCTGCCAATACATACGACTTTATTCCATACCTCCTACGCTTGCTTGGGATATATTGTCGTATTCTTAAACGTCCTTTGAACAGCATGAGTGTCTCATCTATAGAAATCTGACGGTTTGGTAGGTATGTATTTTGGCATATATTATTAACTTTTTCCAGAAATGGTCGTACTTTTGCTAAATAATCATTTTCCAAATTTTCTGGGTCTGCAAAGCGAATATAGTTCAAAATTAACTGAAATCTGTCACGGGATAGAGATTCAGGTGACGAGAATATCTCTTGACGAAACACCAAATCGCCACTCCAGTATGATACAAGCGTAGGCTTCTTGTTCAAAGCCATTAAAAATTGCAATCCAATAAACTTTCTGATTTCATTGACTGTAACTTGTCTGCTGTTTTGTAATTTCTGGCTTTCAGGATTATCAACTAATTCTTGCCAAAGTCTGTTGTTTGTGTAGTCGCATATATCTTGCATTAAGTCGTCAGTGAAAAAGTGATTTAAGAAAAACATATCATCTTCTAATTCATTTGGAATCTCTAAGCGTGGATGTAGTCCTGTAGTTCCAGTAAATTCTGGTCCACGTCTGACGGAATCAGTACCACTTTGGACAGTTCGCCATTCACCAGTGCTGCCACCTGCATCTTCGTCAGAGCTGCTACTTGAGTCGTTATCTCGCAAGTCATTATCTTGTATTTCATCTTCAATCTCACTGCCTGAACTGCCATCTTCGTTTGTATCAAATCCCATCAAATTCAACGCATCTGTCATGGCAGAACGCCGGGGATACCGCCGACCACTTTGCGTGCTCATTATGATATGAATGCGCAATTCGAACAGCAACAACTATCAACAAATTCTGTCGGTGTGAATGATATTCAAAGATCTGTTCAATAAACGAAATCTTACGTAATAATTCGGTGAACCTGTCCTTTGAGAGTGATCATAATTCAGAAACATTCACCGATGGTTTTATGACAGGCTCTGCGTGTCACGGTATAATCGTACTATTGCATTGATTCTAATTCCGTTAATTTGTTAATAGATACATGACACGTACAGCGTGTCGTCCGTACTGAAAGGGTTAAGTAAACTCGACAGCGAAGGCATTTGAAACTGGAATCTGCACCGATATGATTATAAAGAGATGATATCTCCGAGTTATGCTTGAAAGAAAGAGGTCTACTTCAGCGAGCTTTCTTCCAAATTCGAAATGACGTCTTTGAGAAGCTCCATGTCTTCATACAAGCAAACGTCCACTGGACCGACACTTTTTAAATACATCCGGATCCAAAACTTTTAGGATCTCGTACAGGGTCGGAGAACGGGAACTGAGATCAAACACAGAGTTAGTAGAAATCTTGCACATCCTCGAGAAAGTACATGGCCAGAAAGTGATTGAACATCTCCAGTGCTTCATCATGAGGTACGTGTAATTTCTTCGCTTATCAAATTCGGTGATCACACCAAATAAAATGTCCCTTCTTTTGGTCTCAACCTAAGAACATGAGGAGGTCTCGAAAGAAAGTTTTGCTTCAAGTCATTGGCCTTCTATTAAGAATAAAGACAAGACAGAACAACCGTTTCATCATTAAATCGCGAGGGCTTTCGACCGACTCTATTCATGCGATTAAGTCACAGAACAAGAACAGACAAGAACTTCTTGTTATCCGACGTAATCGCATGCATAGAGTTAGTCGAAAGGCCTCGCGATTTAATGCTGAAACAATGCTACAATAATTCATGCATTGTAGATAAGCCCTGAAAATACCTGACAAATCCAACATCGTACCGAATCTTTGACAAAACAACAAAATACCGGACTGTCCGGTATAAATATCGGATGTTGGCAACCCTTTTCATGGAGCATCTAGTGGTAGCAAGATGAGTCCATTAAATACCACTTGATAAACGAAAAAAATTTCCCAAATAAAGTGTCAATCTCAGATTCAAAGTTTTCAGCAATGTCTTACATATTTCAATATTAACATACTACTACAATATTTACTTTGATAGTAGCATAAATTGTTCACCTTAATGAGACTGCAAATTCATAATTAAAGCGTATCTTGTTGTTATCGCATTGATCAGCGCTAGAGAAAGAGTCGATTTGATTTCAGAAGAATCATTCTTAAAACGATCTAAAAACATGTAGCAATGTTAACACAAATTGTAATTAACTACAAGACGCTACAGAATCAGTCGAGATATCAGGGAAGTAAGTTGTTGACTCCAACATTTGATATCTCAAGCGATTTGAATAATAAGCTTATGTAGAGGCCTGCAGTTATTATTCAAAAGTAATGATTCCGACTAAAACCCTTAATCAAAAATGGTTTGGGAGCAACTTTTAGTCTATAATACAGAGCTGATCACAAAAAAACTGACCAGCTAAATTGCGAAAGTTATTACGAAATCGATTTGAAATTCAATCGATTCTTATGTTTTCCATTCGTGTCGCTTTAAAATGAGCTATGATAGACTTGCATCAGTTATTGTATTTGCTGAGCAGTGCTCAAAATAAGAAAATCACTCAATTTACAAATTTTGCAATTTTTCAATAAGAAAACATTGTGAGTATGACAATTATTCAGGCAAAGAGAGAACGAGCATTTCCTGAGCTCGCTTTAGATTTACTCGTCATCAAAATCGATGAACTTATAAAAAAATAGTGATATCGTCAAGTTATCACAAAATCATGACCTTTTTGGTTAAAAATGCTATGTTCTCACTTTTTCATCAAAAATATCCATGTTTCGTATCCTCAAAATCCTTGCGATGTAAGGAATGCGAATATTATGCAAGTTTAATCGAAGAAGTTCAATAATTATTTTTCAAACGTCTTCAACATGAAGCCTACTGCTAAAGTACACAAACACCATGAAAGGTGAACAAAGGTTCAAAACAAAATAATTACCTGGGGAATGTCTTTGTTCTCTCACAGTGATTGTTTACCTTTTGTTGTGTCACTTTTGTAAAACAGCTGTGATTTGCTGGCATCTTGACATACACCAAAATTGTCAATTTGAATGTATTCTGTAAATAATATACTATATAATCAATTGAATGTAAATCAATAAGTTATCAAATAAAAATTATCAAGACTAATATTCCGAATTCCTTCATCCATTTTCAACATTGGTGACAGATATAAACAAGCTTGTTTATAAATCGTCTCATGATCATTAATTTTACCATATTAATCGCGTGCAGTCCTTAGAATTTAAATGTTATGTAAACACTACATAGTAGTGGGAAGCAATGACATAATTATGTAGGAGTTGTGTTTTTCCTAATCACTAGAGAACATTGAGCATCTTCAAATCGATCTTGGTCCTTATAGTTTCATTTGAGAGAGCATGAACTTGCATGTAGGCCTGTTTAACATCGCTTTACAAGTGAAATGGAGCGGTCACTTTCGTGCAGGGTTGGCAATGTCGTGAGAAAAACAAGTTTTTACCAAGGCGGGGTGGAAAAACTGATAAATACCGGATAAAAATGCTGAAACTGGGAATAAGTGGTAAAAACCGGGAAAACTAATGGAAATATATGGCTACGCGGGACCTTGTATTATCATTCATTGTAAACCAATATGCGTAAACGATATTCACATGATGCAGGTCCGTATCTGCGATATGCTGACTGCATAAAGTAAGTATATTAGGTAGAGTAGCAACTTAACATTTATTTTATCCCCAATGTTTATACAGTTTCGATTTCATTAAATGAACTCGAGGTGAATGCAATTGGGTATTGTTGCCAAATGTGAGATATGCAAATTTTTGCAGTTTTGAAGAAATTGCCACGGAATTAAGTGATCATGATAGCAATGCAGAAGGAATGATAGTATTTCACAGGTAATGTTTGTTAAATTAGCAATTCGATAGGTTGCTATTACTTTCACGCTCAACCTCAAGAGTATTTTCTTAAGCGTGATGACATCACAAGCAACTTGCCACTGGTAGAGTACAATAACATAATCAAAGACAATGAATTCAATTAACTTCAAAAGATGTTGGGTCCACGTCACTATTCAGTGTCACGAGATGAAACACAAATTTAGTGAATCATAAAATCATGCCGATGAAAATTGAATTAAAAACATGAAATTTCAGCCAAGAAAGCACAATAAGATCTCGACTGTTTCATGAAGACTTCCATTATAATGCGGTGCATAAAATTCCCTTAATAATTAATTATTCCCTTAATCAGCTTAATTTCCGCTTAGTTAGGATGCTTGTTAGCAGATATTTATTCCTTTTGACATGCAATATATTTCATACTACTTATACATCGTGTTCATTTCAATAGTATATATTATTTGCAAAACTTGAGCTTTTTAAAAGCTTATCAAACAATTTTTTGGACAGCAGGAGCGCAATCTTCGCAAAAATCTGAATCTTTTCATATAAAAATTGCTATTGTATACAGATCCTTGTCTGAGTCGAGACTCTACCTACTCTATGACTGACTGTTGCATCATCGAACAGAGACATCACATCCTACAGTATAGCTTACTAAATCTTGATTAGAGGAGAATAAGAAGATAAGGATTGACTAGGAGAATATGAAATACATTGACTAGAAATATATTTAATTTCATCAGCTTCACGTAGTTAATGCACAAGGTTTTTCTTGATGACGCTAATATCTTTGTCACTTTTGTCGTTAGTTAAATAATACACCGAATAATTTTAAAATGAATGTTTCGTAGGAATCAGGTTAGTCAATAATTGAATTAGTTATGATGAAAACAGAAATAGGCAATTATTAAAAAAATTACATAAAAAATAAACAGTATCTTCAATGTGGTTTGGATGTTATATAAGATATAGGCTAATGCAGCTGTTATTACTTAGAGATGAAGAAAGATGATACAATTTCTCTCTGATTATTAGATGCTATAGGTATACGTTAACATGTTTTATCTTATATTTCGGGTTTCATAATGAGTGAATCAAGCAAATGTGAATTTCAAAACGTTTTCATGTGACTCAGATACAATAAAAATCCGTATATTGCAGATTCTACATCCATATAATATCCAAAAACTGGACCTGTTTTACAAATACAGCGTTTATAGTTATACTCGTACATCTGCAACATGTTATTCTAGTTGTCATAAAATCACCATAAGCAGTTTTCCCCATTTTTATAGTTTTTGCCATGACGGTTTTAGCGTTTGTAACCTCTGGTACCACCCCTAGAAAACTATCCAACCCTGCTTTCGTGAGAAAATCTTCCACATTTCATAAATAGTTTTGGGTTGTATTCCTAGCACGCATCAATTTTTTTTAATTCTCATTAGTAACTTCTCAGTACATTAGGTAATTTTAACATAGGACTAGGTAGGAATCAAACAAGATTCACAGCCGAATTTCGGCAAAATGTCAGAACATTTCATAACAGCAAAAATTGACTATATAAACGTTTGAATTGTTCTTTATCATAATGCATAAATGCGATTCAGAGCCAGATGGGGTCCATAGATGGACCACAAGAGAAGTAACCGGTCACTTGTTCGTGTCAGGATGGACTTATCTCTGACACACACGAATTTATAGTCCATTTGCTTGTTATTATGATTCTGTTAAGTATGTGCACACTTTCAGTATTAACAGGCCATAAATGAAATAGGTCTGCTTGATGTTCTTTCGAAGATTTGTTCTTCGAAATTGAATACAAATTGGTGCATAATGCTGCACAAAATTCACATCATTTATCAATTGCATTGATGTGTCCACAGAATCTTGTACAACAAATTTAACTATATGAACTAGTTATACTATACTATATACTATATGTTTAACTATATATGTTGTTGAACTAAAAATCTAAAGTTTTTCTCGTAGTCCTAAAGAGTTCAAATTTACTCTTCAAGCGTGGAAGAAATACAGGAAGGAATCTTCAAATGAAAAATATCAACATGTGATTTAGGATTGAAAAAGAGCTCAATTTTTCTTTAAATAATGTGAAGTTGAAGAGTTAATTTCTTGTAGGACTAATATTTCGGCAAAAATCTACTCACTTCGCGACATCGATCATAATTCCTGTATCACGGGAATAGTTATAAATATATGAAAGTTGTTTGACAAGCGTCATTACCAGGCCCATTGAATGACTTTCAATTAGAAAATTCATAAATAAAGGTGTTGAAAACACTTAAATTCATAGAAGTAATTTTGATATCTTGGTAGAAGTAATTCATAGAAGTTGGAATTGATGAAGTGCACAATAGGCTACACAAGTTGCGCATCGGTTTACTACTTTTGCTGGTTTGGCCAAAAGGACATCGAATGTATCCAATGTGCTTTGTCTTGTGCGAAGTTGGCATGCTATAGCCAGTTCATCAATTGGCTTTGATGTGTTTTGTCAACGAAATTTCGATTTCTTTTTCAAAACAAGATTGTCATTTTTGGAAAGTTTGTTTTTGTAATCTCTAAGCATGAATTTGAATAAATGAGAAAATTCATCATTATTGAATAAAATTTATCGTAATTTTACACAATTCAAACATTTTGCGCATACATTAAGTTTTATTGAATAGGCTACATTACAATGTCATCATGCAAGGCATTGAAATTACTTTTCGCAGTCGACCTCTATTAGCTCCTTTCCCTTTTATACAATGCTGCAATCGTTTATTGTCTCATAAAATTGCTTCATATTTTTCGCTTTAAAATCAAAATGCACTTTCCGTCGGAGAAAAAAGGCTGCTGCGAATATTTCTCAGAACTTATTGTTCGAGACAGCTATAACGTCAAACATATTCACAAACAAACTAATTGAAAACTGTAATCCCTCTTTGCATTCCAGAAAAAGCATCGGCATTGTTTTACTAGAGCTATAAACTAACAGTTGTGTGAGGCATCAATTGGGAACGTGCGATGGTGCATCAATATTTCTACTCTCCTGCACAAGAATGTGCGGGGAACAGGCAATTTTAGATGAGAAGTCTTTCCCGCGTCTTCTAGAGAAGGTATGTCTAGAACATAATAGTTAGCCTCTGTGGCTGCTTGTGTGATGAATTCATTGGATCTTTAGTAGCATTTAGATATAGGCTGAGTAATCCATTCCGAGACAGACATACTCGCATGCTCACATACTTGCTCGTATCAAGTCAAGAATGTTTCCCAAAGGAAGTTTTGCACTCATCCAGGGATGCAGTTGATGACTTAGTAACTTGAGGTATTGTCATCCCGTAATAAGAAGAACTGTGAGAGTTGTGCATCACTGACGACTCTCAAGGTCCTGAAATTTGATAAAACTTTGAACTAAGAGCTGTCCTCAAAAAGACAAATCTTAGTGTGATGCAAATGCTAAAAATTCTGTCGTACACTTTCAATAAGTTGAAAATTTCAGTGCAGCAGTCGCAACTTCGCAATGCATTGATATAAAAATTTGTCGTGTAATTCTGAGAATCTAAGCAGTAGCCACCGTGAACACATTTAAATGCTTTCCAAATAATTTACAGTTTGAAAATATCTGAATAACAGATAGAAATAATGATAGGGTTAATTAACTTCTTTTCGTTTTAGCATGTTGCTACATGTTTCTTATATAAAAAGCAGTAGAGAATAATTTAATCTGCATTTAATGGACTTTGACTATTTGATGTGTGTCCCTCATGGTCTTAATAAAACGGTCACTGTTCACATGCACTCCTAAAGATATGCGTATATTCATAAGCAGATTTTTTATTGCGTTTGTATTATGGGCATCTATATTTCTATTTTTCTCTCTTTCTTTCTATAAAGAGATTTTGTGAGTGCATACCATTTCATTGTCATCACTGCATATGGTGTTCCCTGACTTTAGTAATTGAATCATCTTCTTTTTGCACCATGCATGTTTAAGCTTACGAAACTGCTTTATTTGGAATTTGAAGTTAACGCACATTTAAGTATTTAAATTTCATCAAAATGTCAAATTATACCTATTTTAATAATAGCAGTCGAAAATTGACATTGGTTTGTTAGTGATCACTTTACTCCATGAATTAGGTAGACAAAAAGTAATTATCGTCATTAACCTTTGGCTTCCTGGGCCATGACTCTCCCATGTGAGCTCATTAAGATATTGCGCAGACATGATGGAAGATACAATAATCCTATGTGAAAGTCACAATAGGGGCATCTGTTACTTTCACATGTTTAGCTTTGATTTTTCACGATTTCTTCAATGAACACGTCATCAGATGCGATGAACCTGAATATACAAAACCATTAACCTATATTTTGCATAGAAGGCCTATTGGATTCTAAGTTTAAAAAAGTGGTTGCTAACCTTGTCTCATCAGAATTATGGGGGTTATGTGAAAAAGACAAGCGCCATTTGTTGTGCAACAGATTTTGTAGAAAATCGGATGGTATTCTATTCCAAAATTACCCAGGCATCAATTTTTCAGAATGTTTCCGAATGTCCTGCAAGCATGTCGTTGCGTCCATTATGACAAGTAGATTCAAGATGTTAGCAATTATGCATTTGTTTCTTATCGAAATATCAAGCATGAGGAAAAATGCGAAACATGAATAGCAAAGTTGCAATGATATGAAACATGGAAGAAACCAAGAGAGAAGTCATCATATACACTTATGACAACACTTCTCAGGCCTAACATCCTTTACTATTTCAAGGACCCTTGACAGTCAGTAGCTCTGAGTGCAAAGGGATGGATTATTAATTGCTCCCGTCAGGCAAGGCTCTTTATCTCTGTGGTAAAGAAGAATATCTCAGTCCTGCAATCAGTCCTCTCAAATATTTCATTCACAATTTATGATTGCATTTCATATACATGATGTACTTGCAACTTTGCTTTAAACACAATGCCTTTGTTTGATTTTTTACGTCGAATGACAATTTAGATTTTTTATATGAATATAATAAACTAAGATAATTAGTATTTATGGACTATTTATGGCCTGCAATAAAAGGTTCAATAGCATTAAAGGCAATTATATTAATTTAATTTAATAATAATCTGATAGAGTTACACAACTTAGATATTAAAAGATATCGCATACTACTTCCTGAATTACTTGGGATAATTATTAAAATATTAAATATTTAGTTCAATATGTTATCAAAGCGAGATATCAACTTCTTTACAATGCCTCTCATTGAAAATGAAAATGACATGATTTTTCATATGTTGGACGGACTTTGAAATAGACTCTTTAAGGAATAAAGGAATGTTTAGTAATAAAAAGATCAAAATCTTAGCTTCTAAAATTACTTTGAAAGGGAGCTATTATGGATAAATATAGTACATATAAATCACCCGCGACGATGAATTTCATTGGAACTGTGGCTCCTGTTAATGGTAAGTTGGAATAGCCTCCGCTTGTACCTCTCTGAAGCTGCTGTTCGTATATGATTCATATGCATTGTTATTTGATTTTCTTTGATATCGCTCATATTAATTTGAGCTGTTCTGTAATGCATGCACTTAATATATTTGTGAGTTATAGGATTCTCCTGCTTATATTATTTATATTCGCATGAAACGTAGAAAAGAATAGCAATGTCAAATAGAGAGGTCAGTCTGGCGAATCCAGCTGTGCATGCCAAAATCAACATTTGCCAGGTCACCACGCATGACAATTACATGGCATTGTAGCACATGGTCACTTGCCTGTGGGACATCAGCCCTGCAGGAATCATTTGATACACGAAGGCTGCGAATCTTCCATGTCCAGACCTGTAGGTCCAGATGGGAAGTCATACAGATCCATTGACTTCTTGATAATGGATTGAGAGATTTAAGTTTCCATTGCGGACGCGCGCCATTTCCAACCAACTTCTCGTGCAGCGGATGATCGCTTGAACAAGCTACTGGATGCAATCGTATTGCCCGACTTAACTGATTTCAACGAAATATTTCTTAAATTCTCAATTCCCCTTTTGTACTTTTTGGCCGACTTCTGTTTGATTTTGTTATAATCAATTAAGCAGAATAATGATTGCTGGCGCAATCTCTAGCATCAAAATTCAGTATTTAAGTTGCAAATCTAATTGCATGAAAAACCCTTGGCAAGGTGCATGTTCAACAAAGTGCACAGACGAATAGCTCTGCTTGTTGGACAACTCGGTGCATCAATTTTTCTATGCTTACTGAGAAAGAATAAGTAGATGCCTCATTGTGATGTCCCTTTTACATTCCGTTCCGGTCATAGGGTAAGTATATAGTATGCAGTAAGTAGAGTGTCGACTCAAAAAAGTGTCTGTATACAGTGAAAGTCTTTATATGAAAAGATTCAGTTTCTTGAGGAGAATACGTTTCTGCGGTCAAAAAATTATTTGAACAATTTTTGAGAAGCGAAATTTTTGAAATTGTTCCTATGCTTATATACTACCGACATGAAACCACTATGTAAGTAGTATGAAACTTATATATATATATATAAAGAGGAAATAGCATTTACTAACATTTACTAATTTAAGCGGATATTGATCTGATAATCAAGGAAATTTCATAAACCACATTATGATACAAGTCTTCATGGATAATTTGAGATCTTACTGTGCTTTCATCGCTGAAATTTCAAGTTTTTAATTCAATTTTCATCGGCATAGTTTTATGATTCACTAAATTTATGTTTTATTTCTTGAATGTGAATATTAACGTGCAACCATTTACATATTTTTTTAAAGTCAATTATGATCTCTGTCTTTGATTATGATGTCGTGCTCTTTCAGAGGCAGGCTTTGTGATATGATCGCGCTTAAGAAAATACTCTTATCAATAAGGTTGAGCATTAAAGTAATAACCAATCGAATTGCTAATTTGACAAACTGTATTATCTCTCCAAGGTTGACAGGATTTGTAAAATACTATTTTTCCATCTGTATTGCTATCATGATCAGTAAAATCCGTATAAATTTCTCCAAAAATGTAAAAATATTTCGCATATGGCATGTGGGTCTCAGCTCGAGTTCACATGACAAAATCGAAGCTGTATACTCAATGGGATTTAATAAATGCTGAGTTGCTACTGTACCTAATATCTCTACGGTTCCAATCAAAAGTCCTCGACAATGCTTGAATTTCCATGTTTTGATTATTTATCACCAGCATAGAGCTTTACTCAGTCAAAAATGGATTTTTTATCCATTATATTTAGACATGGGGACTATTGATAAGCTTTAGACTTTTTATATCAGTGATCAACTTTGGCAAAACGTTATCATCGGTCAGTATTTTGCTCGGCGACCAGAGGCACGAATAACTGCAGAAGTGCGGCGTGGAGTTGATGAGATAAGATTTTCACAATAGTACGGGGTAACAATGACAGCTGCTTCCAATCGATTTCAAAGTTCCATGCTCCTGGTTTTATTGAAGCCGAAATGATACTTCAATGCGCCTTGCTACCGCCATGAAAACAGGCTTATCAGCTGGGAATCGAACCCAGTACTTCAACCGCTAACGTGTCATGAGGATCAGTAAGACCAGCGAATCACACTCTTCACGAGCGTGTCAGGAATAGGCATGGCTTTTACGCGGGCATTATGACATCATCTTCCTGGGTTGTGTTTACAATAATAGCGCTACAATAGAAGCTGGATTCGGGAGCTGGGTTCGATTTTGTGCTGGCAAGCCATTGGCTGTGTCAGTAACAAGGCGCATAGAGATATCTTGTCGACCTCTCCTCACAGACATTGAATTATGAAGTCTGGAGTAGCTTCTGTCACCATGTTTCACAAATGAGATTCCACAGATGTTTCAATAATGAGGATTTTCGACTCCGACTTCGGGTTCTTGACTAGGAAAAGGCTTGAGGATTGTAGTTAACAAGCCAAAGACGGTGACATGGTAAGCAGGTGACCGGGACTGCATGCAAACTAGAGGTGTGATGTCGTGGGAAATTTGCCCTTTACCCGGCAAGACGTTTATCAGGCGAAACACATACACGAAATCCAGATCGCCTAAGTCTAGCATGAAGTCTATCTTTCGAATAAAACTTTGAAACATGTAGTCTGCATTCTTGCTAAACACACACATGACAGTCGCATCGCTTCATTTGTCTATGACGTCCGACTAGTTTTGCGAATAGAACTTATAAGAACGTTGAATACGAATTACATGTAATGCAGCGGAACTGCTCAAGTTGCAGTCCACAACATTCAACAGAAAAAAAGTTACAATCAGTTTCGAATTTTTTAATAAGCAGTGTCTTTCGAAACGTCGTGACTTCAATTGTTAAAAAATTCGTAACTTATTGTGGCCTTTTCCCGTTGATCCATCAAAGGAAGCACAGTTTCCTCGACTCAACCTCTACAGCATTATTTTGGTCAAATTGCTGAAAAATATAAATATTCGTCAACAGAAGACATGCATGTGCTGATACAAGCTGCATTAATCTAATTGAATAAATTTACTCAATTTAATTGAATTATTCAAACTTGGGTTTGGGCCAAGGGTTTTCTAAAGCTTTTACTCAAAATGTCGAATAGGCACACAGGTCTAATGCAAGTTCCAGTCGAACCTTGTTCTATCTGTGTAGAATGAGAGAGAAAAATATTTCAAGCAGAAAGATGAAATCATCATCACCCGGATTTATTGACTTTGCCACATTGCAAATACTGTGTTGAGGCAGGGGTTTCGCATACTTTCCAAATGTTGATTTTGAAAATGAGAGTCATGAGTCATTCTTTTAATCAAATGTTACTTGACACATATTTCTGGATGCAAATATACAGCACTTATGCTCAACTTCATCATGAAAATTTCAGTTCGCAACAGAATGCTAAGTTCAAATAGTCAATTGCAATAGAAATATTCTAATACTCTTTGTAAGTAGAAATGAAATTTGATTAAAATGCTTTACACTAAGACTTCTGTCGAAATTCCCTAATCAACAAATGTCTCATTTGCCACACCTTGTAAATAACGCGAGATTGCATACATATAATTCATTCATGAAAAAATGCAATTACTAACCTCAACATTTACTAAGCTTAGGATGTGATTGACGCTTGGGTTCTATTCCCTTTGTGGAAAGCTGAAGCGTGGTTATGACATTTTTATCTGCAAACTTGTGAATGTCATTTTAGAAACAAAGACAACAGACGTGCGTATGTGTCCTCAGAAAAATGTTAATCCCTGTGGCAGGCATTTTGTGTATTTTCATAATGACATTTGAGCAATTAAGATTGGCAAGCTTATCCTTTGTAAATCCAGTCATGGGTTCCAGGTATATGCAGAATTGAACAGTGTTAGCAACTTAGCAATGATACTATAAATCAAATAGTTCTTAAAATCAGATCCGTATCAACATAAGGTTTTCGACCAGTCAGCTAAGTAAAGGGACTATTTAAAACATTGCTCATGAAGAATTTGAAAATCTTTCTCATACCAATGATAACAGATGGCAATGGAGAATAAGAGAGTTGAAACTGGCATCACAATTGAATTTTGATTATTTTGCCAAAGAGCCTATCCAAGAGATGAATACCATTATTATCATGGTTCACCGTGTTTAGTCTTTTAGAAGTTTCATACTACATATTTTCTGAAAGCTCTCTCGGTTCGAAGAAATTGAAAAAGTCAATCAAACATGTTCATGTATATAATGCTAAACAATTAATCGTGCTAAAAAGAAATTAGCAAAATTTCATTCCACGAGCTGAAGAGATGTCGTTATATTGAAACACTGTTGTTGCAATTATTCTATGTCAATTGCTCATGAAAATTGATTGATATTTGATAAACATGAAAATCAAGCAGTGCAAAGGTTTGAAAGCAATCCATTAGCGTTCAATGACTGGCGTTCAATTGAAAACAAATGTCTGTCGTCGTTCATTGAATATCTCAAGAGAAAGACAACTATTAAGTCAATACAGGACACCAACACCCTTAATTCGCCGACCGCACTCGCCTGACCCAGGAATTGAACCGAAGTCAGCGGTGGAGACAAACTCACACCTTCTTCACTAGGCTTCTCTGACGGTACAAAAGGAATGCGAGTGAAGGCGGAAGTCATCTCTAAGTGATATCGACAGCATATTGTCCTGTTGTTGCTGACATCATATCAGGATGTCATTCGACTACGTCACACTGTAGATTGACAGGTCTGTCGTATGAATGCTGGTGGCGTTCTGTCAGCAATAACAGGACAATATGCTGTCGATATCACTTAGAGATGACTTCCGCCTTCACTCGCATTCCTTTTGTACCGTCAGAGAAGCCTAGTGAAGAAGGTGCGAGCTCGTCTCCACCGCTGACTTCGGTTCAAATCCTGGGTCAGGCGAGTGCGGTCGGCGAATTAAGGGTGTTGGTGTCTTGTATTGACTTAATAGTTGTCTTTCTCTTGAGATATTTAATGAACGACGACAGACATTTGTTTTCAATTGAACGCCAGTCATTGAACGCTAATGGATTGCTTTCAAACCTTTGCACTGCTTGATTTTCATGTTTATCAAATATACAATTTCTAAGCTTATTCTAAGAAGATCGGATTGATAGCAATGCAAAATTTGAAGGATATTAATCATATAATGTCATACTTCAGAAACATAATACACATTACTCATTTTCACTCCTATTCCAACGCTACCGTATCGGGTGATTGTCAGTACCTTTACGTCTAATACAGAAAAAATGCTTGTAACTATAAACTGCTACTAAGAGTGTTTTGGCAAGTAGTATGAAACTTATCTTCGAAATACATCCGGTGAGTTATGGAAGTAAGCAAGCACAGATAGCAAGCATTCGTAAGAAGACATTCGTTGTTTTGAAATGAAAGTGATTGAAGCATCGAAAGTGCTTTAACATGAATTATTAAAGTTTCAGGCATCGTTCTACGAATTTTTTTCCAATTAGCTCACCACACCCTTTAACCCGAGTAAGGAAAATTCGACGTTTGAAAAATATTTGAAAAGTATTTGTTAGTGCACTTGTTCTTGCACGCCTATATGAAAGCCTGAGCTGTCAGATATTTTAATTTCAACCATTGCTGAAAATTGAAAGTCTGAACTGATTACACGGTATACCGGTATGTCTATTGCTGTAAAATGAAAGGATATTCATCGAGGCGTTTTAATGAGTGAATCATGCGTTTGTCATCACATCAGCAAACATGGAATCAAAACATGGGTTAAAAGTATGATAACCAGTGGTTATCGCAAAAGTCGCTTAATGAACAAAATGCTATGCATGACAAAGTGATGCACTTATTAAGTTCCGCATGTGTAAGAAGGGTGAAGATGTGAGAACACAAGTACTTTATTTACGTCATAAATAGACATCGACAATCTAGGTGAATCACCTAAAATATATTTTCCACCTAAACTCCAGTAATTTTGTCGAAGCACCTAAATTGTTTTCCTTTCGACTGAACGCTGCTATTTTGATATTGTGGCGCGCATGTAATCTCAAAAAATCTGATGTTATCTGAACTTCATCAGATATTAGATGATGAGTGAAAAGATGGATGGACACGAAGCATTTTCTTCTGACGCCTTCCAATGCTGCTGCGTCAAAATTCTCTTCATTGGTTTTGAGACGGAGAGAAATCGTTCGCAATATTGATCGGACCATCTCGATACGGCAAACACCGACTAAGGAACGAGAAAATGGTCGTGACGAATTAGCATTATAACACATAGAATAATCTACACGCATTTGTATAGCCAATTAATAGAATTTGAAGGAAACTGATCTGTTTGCGAAATATGCACAGTCGTTGCTGTCTGATTAGCACTGGTGTTATTTCGTTTGAAGTAAAATTGTTCAGAATCACATTTTAATTGACAACTGATCACCTCTTGTCATCATCTCTTATCATCTTTTAGTTACGCACATTGTAATGTATTCGTTTACAAATTAGACAACGAAAAAGTAAAGAAACAAAAAATGAATAAAACATACAATTGCTGCAGATGAATTTCGCTTTTTTGAAGGATTTTTAATTCACCTAAATTAACAGCCTAAATCTGCAAAATTGTTCACATAAAAAATACCTAAATCGATTAAAATATTCGGTGTCTAGTCATAGATATTGAATACAGATTTGAACCTCACCTACAAAAAGCGAAAACTGACCATCACAGTACAGCTTTGAAGAGAATTTTGGACACATATTTGATGCATTTAGATTTGTAGTCATCATCTTAATGTTAATGGTGCTTTTTGAAAGAACAAATTCATATGGGTTGGACAACCAGCGGTATTGTAGTACTAAAGCCTTTATTTCTTAACAAAGAACTCGAACTTGAGATGTAAGAAATAATGTTGCAAGGTTTAGAAAAAAATAGATTGATGTTCAATGATAAGATATGCATTTACAATACATGTATTGTTTGGATATGATAATGTCAAAAAGATAAGTATAGATGAAAATGTTGTGAAATCGACAGAAATGATAATATAGAATAATAAGGCAACTCTTGAAGGAGAAGACAATTATATAAATATATTAGAGATCGAAAATATTATAAACTTAAAATATAAATTGATGCATTATATTGGTGAAATAATCAGGCGCAAATCACTTTTAAAAATCAAAAGTCAGATCACATGACACAAAAAAATTTCAAGGCTAATCCATCATTAAAAAGCCTCGATATCCAGTTAATAAAGGAATTTCGGTATCACTGGGTTTGACACTTTTGGCATCCGGGAATTGTGCGTGTAAGCAAGTCTAGGTATAGAATGAAAATGTAGAGGAGATTTTCCGGTAGTGTGTATAAAGTGATATTTAATGAATGTTCGTCGAAAATTTCAATAACTTGCTAATTGCAAAATTCATTTCCAAAATAACCGATTGAGAAAGAACGCCTACTAACGGGGCACAATATTCCACTAATGAACGAATGCAACTATTGCATGCCCTTGCAAGGCGCTCATTGCGTAATAATGGCTTCAAGTGGCATAATTATAACGTGAAACTGAAACGTTGGTACCTTCTTGAGCGCAAGTTCGATGTGTCCTCCACTTCAGAGTATAATCGCAGATGACTCCTAGTAATTTCATTTTGTTGAATATTCCTTGAGCATTCCACTCCTTATGATGATGAAACTGACTAAGTTATTCGAAAAATGATTATTTGTTGATATTTTTGATTCGTCAAACTCAATTTATTAATTTAATCCACCCAAAAAGTTTTAGTATTGCATTTGTAGCGTGCTTTTGCGGATGAATTTTATTAGTGGATGATAGAGAATGTTTATCTGACGTAGAATAAATGGAAATTGATTCAAGGTCGTGGCACCTACGGAAGAACTGAGTCAGGCGCATGAATGACTAATGAAAAGCTCAAAATTACACATGTGACTGATTCTAGACTAGTGATGCAGTCGTTGTCAAGTGCATCCATAAGTGAAAACGCGAACGATTTTTGTGACATTATTTTGTGTGCATGAAGCTTGACTTCCATTCTAGGATTTTATCGCTTTCAATTTCTACGTTAACACGTAAGACTATTTCTTTGTAACTGTCTATGCATTCTTGCTATATAGACTACTTACACGTGCTTATGTATTTAGTGTACAAATTGCGATATGATTATATAATTCACTAGAAGTCCGACATTGGGGTCGTTCAAGAATTACGTTATCGGTCAGGGATAGTAGGATATCGTCATTTAGCAGTCAAGTCATACATAAAGACCGGAACATGATACGTCAAGCAAAGGAACCCTGAGGTACTGCACCACTAAGCACTCGTTTCAGTCCATTGCGTTCACCTCTCCAAAGTCTCCACTTGTCAGGTCGTTTCTAATTAAGAAAGGATCGTAAGAGGTATTCCATGAAAAAAGTTATATTGCATCATTAGCATTATCATTTTAAAATAATATGAAGACTTAGTTTTTCCCTTAAATATCAACATAATGAATTAGAAAGAATTGAGGATTATATCGTTTGGAAAATAACCTACGACCTTACGTAATGATTTTTCTGATCAAAATACTTGGCATGGAAATCACGCAGCGTTTGAAATTCCATTGTTTTTGCTTTGCGTAAATATCTGGAACTGAGCTTGAAAACAGAAATATTTCAAATTTCTTTCATTTCTCACTGAAATGAGAATGTTTGCGAAAAACAAGGAATTCCGACAAACACGAAAACTTTGCAAAGCAAACTATGCGGACGCACAAACACACACAATCAGGAGAGGCATGCAATCAAAAATTTGAAAAATAGTTGCATCCAGTTATTCTGACATGCCGGCCACGAGAGTATCGTCAGTGAAATTCTTTTCTAATTAATTCACTCAGACACTCAATACCAGCACATACTTCAGGTTTCAGTATGAGGCTCTTATAAACTCTATTTCATAGCTGGAAATTCGCATCCATTGGAAAACTGATGACGCATTAATAACAAGAGCAACCTTGAGAACAGCGATTACGACAATAGAAAGACTTTCATCATGTGCTGAATAATGAGGAATGTTGAATCATAGACTCAAAGGCACTACTGGATATTTTACCATTATTGCATTTTAGTAAGTTGAGAGATTCTGCAAAAAGGAAAAGCTGCAACCGTCTTCCTCAAGAATTGGTAAAGAACAATTTATTATCACATTAAAGAAAGACTGTTAAGTGGTGAGATAACTCAGTCGTCGACATTAGAGTGACTTCATCTCAGGAATCAATTGACCTTTGAAATTGATATCTAATGTAAGGGACAACCAATGAGCCAAGGACCAACCGCAGCTTCTCAAATTGAAGCGCCCCCAAATAGATCCCTTATCGAAGACATTTTGCGCCTACTGCTATGTAACTTGCAAATCATGCAAAAATCCTGACTTGCAATAAAATGATGGTTTAACGTCACTACTCCCCTTATTGTGGGCTTGGACGGTGATGACATAGTCAGACTTTTAACTGGAGCGTTGCGATCTTCTAGTCCGGATGCCCAATGAAACTTTCAGGCCTCGACCTCTGGATCGAAAGATCGCTGGCGAAGCACTTAACCACTGTGCCACGGAGACCACAGAAGCCAAATATATTTTCATGCGATAAAAAGCCAGAAGGAGCTCGTAGACGCAACTTATCCTTACATTGCCAATTTTATGTTAAACCGCGAAATCAAAAGTATAGAGTTGATGACAATTCTGTCGCATAGTTCGGTCCCATCTTCGATTTCATGATCGTTCTTAGAAATCGTTCACATAAAGAATAATGTATTGCGTTAATAAATGCAATTATTGGTGTAACGAAGTAATTTTCGATCATTATAGTGGCATTGCGCTCTGAAGCCGCAGTCATCTACAAGCTTACGTTATGTGCAGGATATATCAACGATACTTGAAATTTGAAAGAATTGTCAACAAAGTCCGGCCGCCAGCGCGAGCTTCTGCACCAAACGAGGCCGAAATTAGACTTTTACAGGATGATGCACGGTTACACCGAATCTGTGCAAATATCGAGTTCTACCGAGTTCACCTCTTTGTCAGATATGATAAAAGATAAACACACGTAAATCCAATGGGAGGCACATTGAAGTTTTCGGCAAAAATGAGATTTTCTCTGATTCAATGAACCTATGAATTTTGTAAATGCAGTGTCTTCATGTCATTTCCTACCATGTGTATGTATTATTATCCTATTTTTGACGGCTACTGTAGGTGAGACTGTCATTAAATGTGGCTAAAATTAGCCAAAATGTTGTCTTCTTCGACATTAAGAGTCCTACAGAACCTGAAAGAATTTCAAACCATGTGTAGCACACAGTAAAGCAGTAAGATACAGTCAGGAATAATGGCAAGAAATCACAACAAATTTTTATAGTCCATACGAAGGCTAATCTAGCGCTCTCACAAATTCTCACAATTCTGCTGGCACCTGCGAGGGCTAATTTAGCTTTCATACAGACAAGTTATGTAGAGCCAATCACAAGTTAAACATGCATGCAAGACCAAAGTTATAGCATATTATCAGCATTCGGAAAAAGCCCAGTTGCAGCCTTGCACTTCGGATCCATGCCCTTATATTTTACAATAATACAGTTTTTGTAACATTTTGATTCTATGTTTTCATGTTTTTATTCAGATTCACAAACCAATGTGTGCGTACTGATTGGAAAAGGTACACGATGAATTTATGACCTGAAGGGATTCCATGCCAAAACGTATTTCGTTCAAGCCAGTGATTGTTCGGATATTCTTTTCTTTATCTGTTTGTTCTTCCAATATACATTTACATGCATCTGCACGTACAGTTGAACTTGTGCATCACTGTGAAGGAGTAGACTTTGAATTGTGTCGACGGAACCCATCTTGCTTGACTGACTGACATGTACATGTACATGTTCATTACTTTGCTTCTATTGAACTTTAGGCAAGCTGCCGCTTTATCTACTAAGAATGACACTTTGAGGAAGATTTGTTTTTTTCTCTCAGAACCTATTTTAATGGGTTCCAAACAAGGGTGCTTTATAGATCGATCCAATGAAGGTTCAGGATATCCATTGAACTGCAGTCTCTTGAATCTTCAATAATTGGGATTGCATAACTATTGACACCGACAAGATCAATTCAAAATACAAAATAAATCTCCCCATACAAGAAGAGCAATGTGCACAATTTCACAATTTCATGAAATTTACATCTTTATTTGAATAGTTATTATGAAACCCGACAAAAAGTTTGAATTTTGAAATGTCATCTGTAACAGCCGGACCAACTCTAAATACAAAATAAATATAACCATTGTAAAGAAAGTATGCGAATAATGCAATTTTTACTGTCTCATGTTATTTGAAGTGTTGTTCCGTAGGATGATACCGGTTGTGTCCTGTTTTTGACTAGGAAGGAAGCATTGAATCATGTAATTGCCTAATTAAACAGAACAATAAGCAGCCAGTTCAACATTACACACTTCAAATTGTGCAAAGTTTCAGTGACTGTTATTAACTGGATCCCACAGTAAAGAGACACAGACGATATCAAGTTCTACAACGAAGTTTGTGAACTTTTTTTAATATTGATGGACCAATTGTTAATATTGTTGGAAGGACCAACATTAACGAAGAAACTTTTCTGCAATGATCTGAATTCTTCGAATCTGAAGGAATTGTGACAATCGGACCATTTTGAAGGAATTCACAGAAATCCACAAACGACGCGCGACTATTTTTCCTATCTCTGTAAGGCATTGAAAATTTCTTTTTGTCCAATTAGTAAGTTCCTGCATGTGCCATCGTTTTGAATCAGTTTGCACTTCTAGAAAAGTGATGTGTTTGAACAATCTAATTCTGTGGCTAGTTTTGAAGATCTTATTAAGGCGACTCCTCCCTGCTGATGCTTTATGGACAAATAAAACATTCATACAAACTGGCTTAGTGATTGAATAGACCTCAAATGTCGACATAAATGCATGTAGATTCCAACACTGCACTTGACCCTTCCACAGTTCGTCAGGTTTTTTTCTCTGGCATTCTTTGTTGGCATAATAGACGGATATCGTCAAACTAGACACGTGCTCTCTGACAAATAAGTTCCGGATATTTGCCGATTTTGGCATGTATTCTATGACTGATGCTGTCGCTGTCAAATTCAACCAAGTACACATATTTTTATCATGTGCAAGTTCGTCCTGTTTCCTGAATTTAGAGTTGCATGAGAAGGAAAGATGCATAGTTGACCTGCAATTTCCTCTCCAAAAAATTTACAACAAAGATCTATTTGCGAAGTTTCAAGTTTTCGCAACAGCAAACAGACAATCACAGTGATTTGTTATACTTTTTACAGATCACGATGAAACTTAGTAATAATTTGGCAATAATTTGGTGAGAGCTTCTATTTGAAATATACATGCATGTACAACTATTGGAAAATTGTAAGCTTGTGCCCCGCGTCACTAGAGAAACAGTCAATGAGAAGATGCTTTCAGAAATTATACTTTTTCTAAGAAAGAACAGACGAAATAACCGACGAAGGGATAGAAGTATTTTCTTCATAAAGTTCATTTGTTTATTTTCTTCAAAGTTTATTGTATTTGATGCCACATTGGTATAATAGAGTTTAGCATAATTTCGCAAGAAGGTCGGGAAAATGTAGATAATTGTAGACAATCGGTATCCAAACAAAATGTTCTTGCTCTTATATCCGACGCATCATTTTGCGGAGAAAGTATACTGTTGAGACTTTTAACCCTCAAATGTCTGATTTGGTTTACATTTGAATGTACTTTTGTGACCATGTGAAGGATTTGTGCTTCACGCATTCCTCAATTCTACATGTGCAGGTCAAATTTTAGATTTACAGCATCTTTTATTAGAAAACCATGGATCCCTGGTGACTCATTTAATGATAATACAAATTTTTAATAGATTTCCGTAGCCTATTCACTAATGTCCATAAACTACTAAAACCACTTCTTAATATTTCGATAAACAATGTTGCATATTATAATGCTATACATTCAACTAATATCTTACAAAATAAAATATCACATGACATGAATTTAATTATTTGACATATTTTTTATGAAAGTTACATTTACTGCATATGTGTAAGAGTGGAAATGTAAGTACAGGTGAACCCAGATAGCGCCCTAGAGTGCTATGATACATTCCATTTAGAGAACTGTCATCGTGCCCAACTAAAGAGGGCGTTATTTTCGACTTATTTTCAAACATGGCATACATGATCACTGCCTTGAGTACTTTATGCATTTTTAGAACTTCATGACGCGCATGAAAATCGAATAGGCTATAACAGTCTTCAAGATGTTGGTATAGATGTGGTTGTACAAGTGCTGCACATCGTACATCGGAAGCAGAATTCATTAGTTTTCAAAACTCAATTCAAAATGCAACGAAAACTGCATAGTTGAAGAGGAACCATTTTGGCAGCTTCAAAATACAGCAAGTAGAAAAGAGCCACGCAGAAAGTATTTTGAAAGATGTTCATATGTTCATAATAGCCAGAATATAAATGAATATATGGCTGCAAACATAAGCATAAACAAGAGCATAAATATAAACATGAACAAGAACTTGAGATGTATTTTCAGCAATCTTATCTATGTGTTGAGATGTAGGTCATGTGGGGACTTTTAAGTGGGTCAAACCGGTAGTGTTTTCCGCAATCGATTGACTGTCCACAGACAGAAGATATCTCATTGTCAGTACATCATTTTAACTGTGAGCGAGCATATTGAGGACTGTGCCAAAAATTTGAGTACAAAATTTGAGGCTGCCCCCATTTATCAACTTCATCCCGATTGCAGCCGCATAGGGCGTGAGTTAGAGGAGAAATCTATGATTAGATTGCTCAATCCTCCTCTTAACGATCGTTAATCATTTCTCTTATGTATTTCATGTGTCTCATTTCTATGTAAATTTATTGTCTGTCATATCTTGATTTTCAATATAATCCACTTCCCATTAGTAGCCTGTCATAGCAGGTGAAAGCGGTCGGGATTGCAATGACTTTTCGTTGAGTTTGCTATTTTGGATATATATTGTACATACAGTATGTAAATAAAAAATCAAAGCAAATGTAAATGAATATCAAGAATGAAAAAATGCCGATCTCACGCCGACATGTTTCTGCCAGTAGTCTGACTTCTCAAGGCGGCAAGCGATTCAAATTTATTGCTACCAAAATTACATAACAAAAATTTGATTTCATAAAAGAAAATATTTTTTAGGAGAAATAATGGAGTCTTTCACATGGCATTGAGGGTTGGCTCATAGATCTTAATGAACATGGTCTCTTTCTGTTCACGATCTATTCTTGTAGACTACAAAGGCATTTTATACCATTTCGCCTCGAGAAGCGAGACTACTGGCAGAAACATGTCGGCGTGAGATCGGCATTTCTTCATTCTTGATATATATATATATTTCATGTAAAAGAAAAATAGCCTCTAAGATGCTCGCTAATACGGGTATTTAAATGTCTTTTGGATGCGCCAATATACCGCATCGAACAGCGGTCACAACTGTATTGGTAAACAATGTTGGCTTTCAATCCATCAGAAAGTATGTAAATGATGTGTACAGATGTTTGTAACTCTTTTTACCGGTGATAAAAACATCGAAACTAGTCCGGAAAGCTGTGCTTTTTCTTTTACATGAAATATGAAAAGACTGGGAACACTTTGCTGTAATATAATCCAACCGCAAATCCGCGCTGAGCTTCGACTACATTTCCTTCAATCATGCAAAGATCGTCACCTGATCCCGAAGTTTCTCAGTATGAGAATTCCGAATCTTCTCAAGTCCTCAAAACAAGGAATTCGGAAATCACAGGAATCAGCTTTGCGGAAGCAAATCGGTGAGACAAAGAAAGACTTAAAATCAAAATCATCTGAAGTGACAAAACTTTATGATTCTCTTAGTGAGACTCAGCTAAAAATTGTGAAGTCAATCACCGAGCACAAAAATGCCAAAACTAAATTAATTGTTCAATCAGTGCATTTGAAAAAACTTAGAAATCTTGAATCTACTCAAAAACATTTGTCTCATCTCAAGACAAAAAAATCAATTACTCTGTTCTCAATATTTCGTCAGTTCCTTTGACTGATAATGAAAAAGAAGTTCTTGCTCTAGGTTTTTCGATGTGTTTTCCTCAACCCAAAATTAAGATTAATGAACAAAAAGCTGAGGCCGAAAATTTGGTCTCTAAACTCAAGCATTTCGATGGTGCAGCCACCAACAATGATCTGATAATCAAAATAAGAAACGCTTTCAAAAGTTACTTCAACAAACACAGAATATCCAATAATTGGAAATCTAAAATGAAGTCTCTATCCAAACTTGCCAAAAATAAGGATATTGTGGTATCCAAATTTGACAAGATCCATGACAGAATCTCGTATGTGGAGAAGCTCCAAAGCATATTGAGTGATCAAAGTCGTTTCAAAAAATATAAACCTGACAAACGTTCAAAAAAAGAACCATTCATTTTGGAAGAAGACCGATTCAATAGGAAACTTCAAGATTTGAAGTCCAAAAAATTGATAAATGATGATATTTTTCAAAACATTCGGGCGTGTGGATCTCAGCCTGCTCGTCTCTATGGTCTTCCCAAAGTCCACAAAAATGCTGAAGATCCGCCATACCGGCCTATTATGAGTATGTGTAATTCCTACACATCTAATCTCGCTCTTTGGCTTGATAGTATTTTAAAAAAATTCATTCCTATGAAATACAATCTCAAGGATACTTTTCAATTTGTTGACAGCCTGAAATGTCTTTACTTGCCTGATGAGAACTTTCAGCTGTTCAGTTTAGATGTTAAGAACCTTTTCACAAGCATTCCTGTGAAAAGAACGATTAAACACATTGCCTCGCTGATTGACTTCGACAATTTTCCTATTTCAAAACATGCTTTAACAGCTTTGTTAGATCTGGCTTGCACGAATGTCTTATTTAGTTTTAATAATGATCTTTTTCATCAGGTGGACGGTATGGCCATGGGTTCAAACCTTGGCCTACCATGGCTGCCTTCGCTCTAGATATGATCGAAAGCAATTTTTGTAAGTACGACGGCACATTGCCATTCTTCTATCGTCGATTTGTTGACGATTGTTTTGTCATTTTTCGCAACAGTAATGAAGCCAAAAGCTTTTTGAACTTTGTCAATAGTTTGGATGATAACATCCAATTTACCATGGAAGAGAGTATTAATAATTGTATCACATTTTTGGATACCGAAGTGACTCTCCAATCAAAAAATTTCAAGATAGATTTTCACATAAGTTTATACTCCATACTTTGCCTATGCTCCAGACAAATACAAATTGTCTGCCATTCGGTCTTTATTGTTTCGCGCTTCTAAAATCTGTTCTGATGAGACTCTTTTTCAGTCTGCATCTAAAAAGATTTCTGATATTTTCATAAGTAATGGTTTCCCTGATGAAAAAATAAATCAGATAAAGAAAGAAATTGATAAAAAGAGGACAGTCGTGCAACAAGAGATCCCTGACAAAGACAGAAGCAAAAATATTATTTATTGGCCAGTTCCGTTCATTCGAGAGGGCGTCAAAGAATTAAATAACAGAATTCACAACATCAACCAAAGTCTCTCAAATACAAAGATCAGACCCGCGTACAAAACTTTCAAACTTCAAAACTTTTTTCAAAATAAAGATAGTATTTCTGATGGATTGAAAGCCAACATTGTTTACCAATACAGTTGTGACCGCTGTTCGATGCGGTATATTGGCGCATCCAAAAGACATTTAAATACCCGTATTAGCGAGCATCTTAGAGGCTACCCAACTCCCACTGAAGTTTCGATGCATGAACATGCACCGAAATATGAAAACTTTAGAATTCTAGGTCGTTACAAAATTCCATTCATTCTTGAAACTATAATCATGAATCAAAACAAAGATTGCCTCTCGAATGAACGAAATGGTTCATATCAATTGTCTCTAGATTTATGAAATTACATGAAAGGTGACGAAGTGACATGCATGACGTCAGTGGCATGTGACATGCAATTAATGACGTATTTTATCGTGTTTTAGTTGTGTTAATGTTGAAAATGAATTGTAGATAGCAAGTATGTAAATGATGTGTACAGATGTTTGTAACTCTTTTTACCGCTGAAGATGATGTGATAAAAAACATCGAAACTAGTCCGGAAAGCTGTGCTTTTTCTTTTACATGAAATATGAAAAGACTGGGAACACTTTGCTGTAATATATGTATATATATATATATATATATATATATATTGATAAATTTATCAAGCACTTGTCTAAGCATATATATTGATATTATTATTATTTACAAAATATACCTAGTCTTTAGACTTGAACAACTTTTTTGTAATTCACAATTGCTTGAAAATGGACCAAGTAAGGTCTGAAACGTCGCGTAATGAATTGAGATTCCTTGCGATAAAATGGTATTCGTTTATCGTCATAATAGAATTATCGATAGAAGAAAAAGATCAATTCAGAAAGACAGAAAAGGCACATCAAAAATCAATCAAAATTCAATATGATCTAATATTCAATCAAGCATGTGAAAAGAACGACATAATGCCGAATTACACGAAATTAAAGTATCACAGAAAAGAAGTACAAGATAGAAAGATAACAGATCAATTCAGAAGTAAACTGATATTAGATGAGATAAGTAGCAACAATATATATCATATATTTCAATGTATAGCAAAAAAGCATGTTAAAAAATCTGTACCAGTTTCGATGTGTTTTGATCCATCATCTTCAGCGGTTGCAAATTAATCACAAAATTGCGTACAGATCATTTATATACACAAATTGGCTAAAATCAGCTTTCTCTTCATTTACATCTACAATGGTGAAATTCTTCACCAAATCGAGTACGTCACCTGTCAAATGTCATGCGATGTCATTAAAACACGACGTCACAATCTAAGTGATAGTGGAAATGGCCCGTTCCGTTCGCTTGTAAGGCAATCAGCATTGCTGCTTGTCAGACGGAAATTTGCATTAATCCAAGTTAGTAAAATTGCTTTAAACTGTTCTGTGGTGTCACCGACATATTATATTTCATATACATATTTTCATTTTTATCATATATGTATAACTGTACAATAATAATAATAATAAACGTATATTTAAATCAATAGCCTCAATAATGGAAATCGTAAGGCTTGTCACAAAAAGTTACACAAAATAATCACTGAACACATTATAGCTTTTATAGTGGTCGGGACAAATGACTTGCTTCTCATCGCTGGTAGATTACGGGTAGCCGAAAAGTCTTTGAGTGAATATTTCGTTCTGGAGCCATGAAATGGAGGATATGATGTTCGTCATCTATTAAGGTTTTCATCAACTTGGTGCCTGCCATTAGTCTTTGGTAGCTCAATGGTATGAAATCACAGCAGTCGCAGAGAGGCCCACAGATTATCTTGTGAGCTCGACTCTGAACTTTCTTCAATATTGTAGATTGCGTTACCCCGAGAGAAATAAAAACTGGAGAAGCGTAGTCTATTATGCTTCGGATAGTACAT
The DNA here is from genome assembly GCA_907163375.1 of Prostheceraeus crozeri. Lineage (NCBI taxonomy): Eukaryota > Metazoa > Platyhelminthes > Polycladida > Euryleptidae > Prostheceraeus > Prostheceraeus crozeri. The sequence goes on along the minus strand of CAJQUW010014715.1, from coordinate 498,696 downwards.
CTGTAAACCAAAATCAGATCGGCTTTGTTCAGGAAAGGCTTCAGCCTCCGTATGGCTGACAGTCTTGAGGAAGCCTTTTTTGCAATGACTTTGATATGTTCCTTCCAATTCAAAGAATGATCTAACTCAATACCGAGAAATTTAATGTGGGACTGTATTGGTATACCTGGTATCCAAAGATTTCCGAAATCTCTCTCATTTCCATTGTAGAAAATCATCTGATGACACTTCTCGTTACTGATGGCAAGTTTGTTCTCCCGTGTCCATTCAATGATGTTCATGAACTCAGGTAAAAGAGGACACTGTGCACAGTTTCTGCGAATCTTCCCGAGCAGTAAAATATCGTCAGCATATTTGACAAGTTGCACATCTTTCGATTCTTCCTGTACTCTGAGATCAGAAATGAAATAATTGAACACGAGAGGACCAAAAGATGATCCCTGCGGCATTCCACTCGAAATATCCATGTACTCTCCATGCACATCCTTCCATCTCAATCGTTGTCTTCGTGCTGTTAGGTAGTTGCGAAAAAATGCTTGGATATAATTGTCGATTCCATCAATAAACATCTTAGACAGCAAAAGATTGTGGGATATTTTGTCGAAGCCTTTCATTAAGTCTATAGACACAGCATGACAAGCAACTACGTCACTTTCTTGTAGAGCCTCGGTCACAAAATTTTCCACATGCATCAACCCGCAAGTAGTAGAGCTACGTGGACGGAAGCCGAATTGTGTTGGATCAAAACGCTGAATCAGTTGTTGGCCAATATTTTTGACTAAAACTTTCTCAAAAATTCTCTCTGGTACAGGTAGAAGTGATATCGGGCGCACGTTGTTAATTTTTGGAGGTCTAGATTTCGGAAGCACAATGACATCTGCAGTCTTCCATAATGAAGGAAGGTCCGCAGCTACAAGACATTTGTTGTAAATAATAGATAAAGGTAAACCAAGAACAGTTGAAAATTTAGACCACACCATAGACGGAATAGTGTCAGATCCACAGCTGGTTTTAGGATTCACATTTTGCAGCAGTTTTACCACTTGGGACTCCTTGAATTCAAATGGTACAATTATTGGAAGTGGGAGAGCATCGATGGGATCAACAATAAAGTGAGGTGTTAGATGTTCAGACATTCTTGACAGGATACTTTACTACGCAAGTCGGAATTTGGATCACACTGTCGCAATCAGTTATCGTTGGTTTTTGCATTACCTGTTACGACTTTATGAATATCCCAGACCGAATGTAAACTCAAATAATTCTCACTCCAATGCTTCTTTGCCTCAAGAATAAGCCGATTCACTTTCGCTTTATAGTGCTTGAAAAGAGTCCAGTTTTTTGCACGGTATGCTTGATATCGCTTGTTGATGTTGACCTTGATTAGATTAGTTATTCCAAGGTTTGTCCGATTTTTTCCTTTTTATTGTATTCACGGGTAGTAGACTAATAGCATCACGAAGAGAATTATAGAATTAATAAATGTGATACATTTTTATTACATTTATTTATATACAGTGTATAATGTATATATGTATCAATCAGTTTCAATTTGGTAGGCCACTTCGTACATGGTTACATGCACGCCGACATGCTGCAGTCCGCAGCTCTGAATATCAGCTTAATAATCTTCACTATCGCAAGGTTTTCATGCCTTTTCACGCATGTGATCGCCAGTCTGCGTGCTTTAAAGGATTCGTAAAAAGTGATGCAACCACTTGGCATAATGTCTATTAACTATCTTATTTCAAATAAAAGAAGCTCATTATCCATCATCTTAGGCGGCAAGACAGATGTAATTAATACAATTGATCAACCGGATTAAGGAATGTGAACCTTCTTGCACAATCTTGTCACGAATCTTGTTTGAAAACTTGCTGAATGAGGAGTAGATTCTAATGTGATTTACTCAAAATACGGTGGAAGAAGCGTTGCACTTTTTACACATATTCTTATATTCTCTTTATCTCACAATAATAAAAAAAGAAATTGTTACAACATTTTGCCTTTTGGTTTAAAAAAGGCTCTTTTCGAAATTGTCTTTCTGTTTTTTTATTTGTCTTCAAATTTCTAATGACATGCGATATAAGATTTACCGGTACTTATGCAAGCTATTGAGCATTGACTTTGACAGCACATTATCACCTGCTTCAATGCATGTAAGTGTCCTTCGTTGATGCCTAGATGGATTCGGTAGTCATAAAAATGCTTACGTGCAATTATGTAAGCAGAAAAGAATATTTTTTATGTTCTTGATGTGAATATCTTATTCTTCAGAATTCTAGAGATTTGGTTCAGCGAAGAAAGGATGCATGAGCAAAATGAGAACAAGAATCAAACACACAAACAAATCAGGCTACTTTGACCTTACTAAATATACAAGACTACTTAAGCAAGACCTAAATGCGTCAGTACGAATAAAATCGAATAACTTAAAGAAATATAAGAAATGTGCGAGTGATTTTCAGACATTCCTATTACTTGTCTGATGTTCTACCCCCAAAAGCAGTGCTTTTGCGATTGCACGCTGTACTACTAGACTAAGTCGACCATAGAGCTCATTATTCACTCCATATCTAGGAAGAACATATCTGAATCGATGGTCTCCATGCTATTCTCTCAAGCACTCCAGTTGCGATTAAGCCCCAACCACCATTTGTCTAAACTGCTACTGGGACACAGTACCATCCTAGTTGTTCACATTTGGAACTGTTGCTCAGGATCTGAGGTAGCATACTGACGGGTGTTTACTTAATAAAGAACGTAAACCAAGGCGACCAAAGCGTATCATCGAGTGTTTTATATCAAAGTGTTATCATTGAGCTCTATACCTGTAATTTATTCAAGGGTGTGGCGTATATCATTATCAAAATGATGAAGAGTTGATGTCGAAAGTTCAGATGGAGTAGAACGAGCTAATTGAGTGAGTTCACAAAATGAACAGAAGGCATCGTCTTTTGGGTTTGTTTATAGATAGCGGATTCTGTGAATGCTTTATTCGATAATGGTGCACCCATTACCTCCAAATTCGGTTGAGAAGATTGCTGAAATGCCTCTGGAAACATTGATACATCAGATTTTGAGAAGATCTCACAATTTCGTATGTTTAATTCCAATTTTTGCCATTCAGATAAGTCGAGTATATCAAAACTTCCAATAACTCATTCGTAATTCAGCATATAGTACCATCATCTAAGTACCACGTATGGAGGAGTAGATTTGGAAAGCTATTTCTGATGGATGATCTGCCAGACTATTAAGAGCAAGACAAAACATGAGGGGTCCAAGAGTGTCACCTTGCAGAACTCCAACAGAAGAATGAAGTGTACCCATGGAATGATAGATGTGGGTGACTTTCATGAGTATTTGCTCGCGCCATGATACTGGGAAAATGTTTTAGGTAATTACCAAAAATCACTTGCCGTGAAGCAGTATAAAAGTCATTTCAAAACCCAGTTTAAAATGCAGTATGAGGAAAAATACATGTGTATATGTAGTTATTTGAATATATAGAAAATGCCTTTCGCCAGTCCTGAAAAGGAGTCATTTGTGCAAAAAGATAAAGTATAGTGTTTGTCTGGAGCTCACTAGAATGGAAATTGACCTAAGATTGCGGCAGGAATCAAGTTGGTGGCATGGATGACCATTGTTGCTTTATCAGCAAACATTTCGGCTGACATTTTTCTATGAAAATCGTTTATATATCTCCAATTCCAAACTTGACGGCCTCAACTGCAGAATTAAGTATGTAATGTATGTGTATTCCATTCCTGCATCTCCCATTCAAAGTAAGAAAATTTGAGCACACAGGCCTACATGAGCTATTTACGTAGCAGGTCTAGGTGCAATTGAATCTCAAGTCAATTGTTCTGTGGCATCACAATACAATATATGAGATTATGAGATTGTTAGATTATGACCAATCTCTCTTATAACACGAAAATCAATTCTGGTCACAGCTACATTCCTTCTGGCTCCGGTTTGAGAAAACGAGTACGGTCCAGGAACAAGAACCGAAACCGAACATGTTTATAAATTCATCTAATGATTCAATGCCTCCGGCTTTCACGAGGTCCAAATGATATTTTTCAATGCGCCTTGCTCTTGGCACCACCATGAAAAATGGCTTGCCGGCTGGGAATCGAACCCAGTCTTCGAATTGCCAACGCGGCATGAAGATCACCAAGACCAGCGAAGCACACCCTCCATGATCGTGTCAAGAGCAAGTAAAGCTTTCAGCGCGCATTATGACGTTACATTCCTGGTTTGATTTAATAGAACAGATGCAACCGCTTCCATTGTCCGAGGTCGCCTGGAAGCGGTTGCATCTGTTCTATTAAATCAAACCAGGAATGTAACGTCATAATGCGCGCTGAAAGCTTTACTTGCTCTTGACACGATCATGGAGGGTGTGCTTCGCTGGTCTTGGTGATCTTCATGTCGCGTTAGCAATTCGAAGACTGGGTTCGATTCCCAGCCGGCAAGCCATTTTTCATGGTGGTGCCAAGAGCAAGGCGCATTGAAATATCATTTCGACCTCGTGAAGGCCGGAGGCATTGAATCATTAGATCGATTGTCCGAGGTCGCCTGGAAGCGGTTGCATCTGTTCTATTAAATCAAACCAGGAATGTAACGTCATAATGCGCGCTGAAAGCTTTACTTGCTCTTGACACGATCATGGAGGGTGTGCTTCGCTGGTCTTGGTGATCTTCATGCCGCGTTAGCAATTCGAAGACTGGGTTCGATTCCCAGCCGGCAAGCCATTTTTCATGGTGGTGCCAAGAGCAAGGCGCATTGAAATATCATTTCGACCTCGTGAAAGCCGGAGGCATTGAATCATTAGATCGATTGTCCGAGGTCGCCTGGAAGCGGTTGCATCTGTTGTTTATAAATTTCTTCATATTGTACAAATATGACCTACGATCGTGAGACTTTCCGGAAGGTTTAAATAAGATTATTACACATGTTTTCAACCCCCTGTACTAGGAATTTAATCATCACACACCATCTAATTATATTTATTTCTGACAAAATTATCAAAAGCGCATTACTCATTGCAACGAATGATCTTGAAAAGTTCTAACATTTTAATTCAGAATTTGCATTGCTTTTCTATCCTACATGCCTGAGAACTTATTATTTCGCCGTTTGAAGTAATGAGTTTGAATGAAACTTTTGAATAAACAATTTCATTTTCAAATTATCTAAAAATGTCTGAAATATTACGTGATGAGATAATATGCTTTCAGCATCCAAATGAGACTCATGTTAGCATCGAGGAATTTCCGAAGCTCGACTCTGCCAGCGAATCAGCCGTCATAGACAACAACGCATTCTTCTTACTCATCATGGTTTCGACTAAATCGCATTTTAAATACCATCGGAAGTTTTTATTTCCCAGAATTCCTAAGTAGACAGCAATTACAGAAACTCATCATCTGAGCGCTGTCGTTGCCTTTGTTTTTCGGAAAACACATTCATGTTAGTTTTGGCATCAAAGCGAGTGTGGGAAAATTTTTCTGGCATTTGATTAATTGCTGTATCATTGAGAAGAAGTATTTACATGTACCAATCTCACATTGGACGGCCATTTTTATTGAAAGCTTGCCAGGTGTTCATTTCTGCATTTACCTCAATCGAAATGTTTGAGGGGTTCAATAATGAAACAATTATTTGAATGCAGCCTTATTGAATATATTCAGCCGTGTTATTATAATGTATTACATTTCTCGAAATAAGATTAATGGAGAAGCTTCTCATGTGTGAGTAATGCGCACATATGATATTCATGCACATGTAATCTCACCGTAACACATCACATTCCCAGTTAGTGCTCATTTTACTTGCATGTACGACGTGCAAAGGTTAATTCCTGCGAGACGTACAAAGTCTGGCTGCATAATCTTGGATGATAAATTTTCGAAGGCGTATGAAACTAGGAAAGGCTTTCATCAGAGGGAATTTCCTTTATTAAGAATCTTTTCTTTTTTAGATTTTATCAACCATGTGGATAGATCATTAAGATCTGATCCATCAAAATATCAGTCTCATGTTATTCCGATGTCAGGTAGAAAATTATTTTAAAAAGAAACTGAGTCACCATTAACTTGCATGCGTAGCTCGACAAATTCATGTTGCGCATGTTATCGGCAGCATTATTAGGCAAAGGGGGACGCTTCGACATTTTTGAGAAGCAGATGATTTCAGCATGCCATAGATTAGGGGTGTCCAACCTTTTGAAGTAAATTTATTGCTATGAAAAGCACAGTGCACAATGCGATATCAATCAATGTGAAACTTGATGCTGCTTCTGGGCATCAATTGAAAATTGTAAAAGACGAAAGAGGAGAATGCAAAGGACGTAATGGAGAGCAGCAACACTTCTTTCAAATGACCGTTAATGAGCCGGGTTTTGAATTTTGTAACTTATAGCCAGAGTCGGGGACCGCAATACCACACTAAAACGGATTGTGAGCCTCGAGGTGGTCACCTCTGCTATTGATTGAAACAAATGTGATACGTAATTCTCTAGCACAAATGCATGAATCTTTCTTTGGGAATGCTTCGAAAACTTGGGCTATATTCAGGAATGCCTTAATGAAAATGCACAAAAACAGATTCTTGAAAAATGTTATGAATGTATTTCAAAATTTTTTGTCAAGAGATTGTCCATATTTGAAATTTGTTAGCACGCAATTACATGTGAACGGCAAGCTTTCTCTATCATCAGTTAGAATGGAAGGTAAAACTGAAGCGGTATTCTCTACTGAAAAAAGAAGGTAATTAGTGAACAAGAGGCATTAGGAAATGTAGATATCTAGAAGCCAGATTTGCTCTTATAAAAAATAAAAGTAAAATGTTGGCTTGCTTTAGATGTCTGTCAGGTACCCGTTGGGGAAAGGGGGACATTGGTTGAGCATGACTGGGCTGCAGGGTGGCGCTTGCAATCCCTAGAAAATGGTCGTATTGTGTTCGGGTCATCAGCCGATTGACTGATTAGCTTTCTGAAGCAATGACAAAACAAAACACATTACACGAATTTGCAAGAATTTAAGCTAGTAGGAAAAACAATGATTTATTTAAAAACCTTTAGGAGGTATGACATACCGTTGTAATCTGCAGTGTGATTGATCTTAGGTTGATACTCTTTTATCATTAAAGCTTCTACAACATTTATATGATAATTACTGTTACCTTTATACCTTATGCGAAATTGATTACTTATATCATACGTACAATGATTACATGTATTGATATGTTTGTAAACTGCTGTATCTGTACTTCTATGCTCTTCGATCCTTTGTTGGAGTCTTCGTTTGGTTTTGCCAATATATTGGCTGCTTGGATCACCCAAGCATGTGAATTCATAGACCACACAAGACTTCAGCAAAGGTCCCGATTTGCATTTCAAAGAGAAATATGATTTTACTTTCGTAGTGTTGAATACAATCTTAGAGTTGATACCGTACCTTTGTATATTTTCATCAAATTATTCCGTAATGTAAGCGATGGTTGACCAATATACGGTAGTACTGTATAGTTTACATGTGCATCTGCTGTACTCGTACATGTATCATTGTGCCCGTTGGAAATCACTGTGTTCTTTTTGTTAAGAAAGCTACGTACGATTTTTTCTACTGTACTCCGTGGGTAGCCGTTTTTCTGAAAAATACTAGTCATGTTTTTTACTTCGTTATGAAACATTTCCCAGCAGTTTGATACTGTATATGCTCGATGTAACATCCCATTAATAAGTCCAACTTTCCATTGCCTTGGGCAAACGGAATTGTAATTTAATAAGAGGCCAGTATACGTATCTTTACGGTAAATGGAAGTTTGTAAAGTATCTTCGGTGTTAATGAATACATCTAGGAAAGGTAACTTGTTGTTGCCCACTTCAGTGGTGAATTTTAGGTTAGGATGTTGTCTGTTTAGGTACTCATGGAATTTGTGAATTTTGTCTACGTTATCAAATACGCATATGCAGATTATCCAGATATGTAGATGGTCTATGAATTCACATGCTTGGGTGATCCAAGCAGCCAATATATTGGCAAAACCAAACGAAGACTCCAACAAAGGATCGAAGAGCATAGAAGTACAGATACAGCAGTTTACAAACATATCAATACATGTAATCATTGTACGTATGATATAAGTAATCAATTTCGCATAAGGTATAAAGGTAACAGTAATTATCATATAAATGTTGTAGAAGCTTTAATGATAAAAGAGTATCAACCTAAGATCAATCACACTGCAGATTACAACGGTATGTCATACCTCCTAAAGGTTTTTAAATAAATCATTGTTTTTCCTACTAGCTTAAATTCTTGCAAATTCGTGTAATGTGTTTTGTTTTGTCATTGCTTCAGAAAGCTAATCAGTCAATTGCACCAGCCGATCGCTGCATCAAGTCTCATTCATCAGCCGATGTGTTACCTCCTCGTGGTCCCCCCTGGGTAACGCCAGCAAAAGCGGCTCACTGGCGAGTAAAGGGCGCCAGCATGATCTAACCCTTGCCCGGGTTGAAGGAACTCGTGAAACAAGGAAGGTAATCCATCTAGGAGAAGGAAAACTCATATAAAACCCAAGCAGAAAAATGGCAGCTTACTGTGTGTAATTCCCTCCCGCACTGAAAACCCATGAAAGCAAGTAGGCAACTTCTGAAACCTCGCAGCCTCCAGTCTTGAAGGTGTGGTAAATGGTACTAGGAAGAGGACCAACTCACGTCACGCAAACCAAGATAATGACGCTATTGGGCCAAAGTCTTCTAATGGACGCTCAACGGCTGATGGCTTGGCGAGTGTGGCTGTGCTGGGCTTGCGAAGAAAATTACTAAGATTAGGCACCTGGAATGTGCGGTCTATGGGACAAGGAAATCTTCAGATGGTGGATAGGAGATGGAGCGATGCAACCTTGATATTTTCGGCATAACAGAACTGAAATGGACGGGCGCTGGTCATTTTTGCACCGAAAGCGGGAAGTCAGTGTATTAGTCGGGTCACAAGAATCTGCGCAAGAATGGTGTGGCCATCATGTGCTCGAAAGCAACCGCCAAATGTGTGATTGGCTACAACATGGTCAACGACAGAATCATTACTATTCTATTGAAAGCAAAGCCTAAAAATATAAACGTCGTTCAAGCGTATGCTCCTACTTCCGATGCAGACGAAGATTTAGTGAATGACTTCAACGGGACGCTGCAAGACGTTGTGGATAGTATTCCAGGTCGTGATATTCTCATGGCGTTGAAAATGACGCTGGTAGGCGGTTGTTTTACTTCTGTGCGCAAAATGAGATGATAATCTCCAACACGCTGTTTCAATAGCATCCACGCCTACTGTTCACATGGACATCACCTGATGAGAGGACTAAGATCAGATAGACTTATTCTGGTGCGAAGCAGATGCCGTTCGAGTATTGTACGTGTCAAATCCTACCTGGGTCAGACTGTGGTACAGATCATGAGCATCTCATCGCCATTTTCAACTTAAAGCTGAAAGCCAGGCAACCGACGACAAAACCTCTTCTCTTCAACCTGCAGTCTATCAGTGATGAATGCCGAATTCAGATGGAAAACCGTTCTGAGCATCTCCTGATGGACGCAGAACAGCACGAGGCCACGCCGTTCGATTTGTGGCTTGAGATGAAGCATGCGATATTGGAGACTGCGAAAAAACAATACCAATCCACCCGCTTATCAGATGATCCAACAAAAGACTTTCCACAGAGACCCTTAAGATGGTTGAAAAAAGACGACAATTGAAAGCGAAGGGTAGCAATAAGGACGAAGAGCGAGAGCAGGTGAGAAACTAAACGCCAAAGTACAATGCCTGATCCGTACGGACTAAAAACAACAAATTGAAGAGAAATGCGTTGCAATCAAAAAACACAGTACACAGAACAGAACAAAAGACCTGTACAAATGCCTGAAGGAGTGAACTGGAAAGTTCTCCAGTCGTACATGTGGAGCCAAGTCGAAAGATGGAAGTCTGCTAACTGAAGATAATGACATCAAGAATCGCTGGCGCGAATACTGTTCAGAGTTATTCGCGAAAAAGCCCGGTGTGAATGCAGTTTACCATGGTGATGACCAGTACGATGATGAGCCGGACATCATTCCCGTACAGGTGGCAATACATAGAATACAAACAGGGAAAACAGTCACACGCAGAGCTTTAGAGGAGCTTGAGATGGGAGTCGTCATCAATGGTAAGCGGATAAACAATCTGCGATATGCTGATGACACAACCCTTATTGCCTGCAATCAAATGAGTGTGAAATGCTGTTAGAAAAGACAAGAGTCGAAAGTGAACAGGCGGGCCTGTACCTGAACGCTAAGAAAATCAAGATAATGATAGTAGGAACAGACGAGAGCCCTTTCATTCGCTTGAAAGATGAGCCAATCGAGATAGTGCCACGCTTCAATTACCTGGGGCCTACATCACCAATGATCCCGCAGCTAACACCATTGATGAGTATAAAGGCGAACTGGCATGGGACGATCCGCTCTAAACAATTTGAAGAAGATCCTCTATCTCATTCTGCTAGTCTCTACCACTAGAAGAGATTACTTCATGCGCTGGTCTTTCCAATCGTGACCTACGAGCACGAAACGTGGGCGATGACGGCAGAGATACGACGAAGGTTAACTTCTTTTAAATTATGGTGCTGGAGAGAAATGGACAGATAAGAAAACCAACAAATTCGTGCTAGAAAAGATCCAGGGGTCACTAAGTCTCCTTGGCAAGATAGAGAGACAACAGCTGTTGTACTTCGGCCACATAGCAAGGCGCGGAGATGACAACCTGAAGAAAGCACACATGCTGGGGTACATGGATTTCAATGCGAGACGAGAAAGACCACGAATGACACCTTTCGGCAACATCAGGCGGCCGACGTGGCTGACGCTCTACCAAGCGATAGAGAAGGCACATGATCGCTGACGTTGGAGGAAGGAGCCTGCGGTCTGGGTCCCTATGGGTCGGCCTTCGACCTGGCGGCACGAACGAACGAACAGGTACACGTCATTATGTCAAATTACTTAACTTGATAACTTTATCAGGTCGCAGCACTTTTGTATTTTTATAAGTGCATGTAAACCATCAGGATTATTGTATAGGGTCAGTGACTATTCTACCAAGTGCTGAGACTGACTTTCATTTAGTCTGCTGAAAGTGTGTGCCAAGTGCATGAGTTATTCAGGATGACTAATATTTCATATATACATATGCAGGCACATAACGGCATCTGTTCAAGTCAGTTGTTGCAATTTCATTATTTTGAGGATGTTGGATACAGCATTATTATTTTCTCTATTTTATAAGTATGCAGTTTGCTACCTAAGTGATTGACAAATCTGACAGTCAATTAGTTACTGTAGATTCGCTGTTGTTTTGTGGATTCAATTCTGAATCTCAAGAAAGCTCTTATGCCTGTCTTTCTTAATGTTGTTATTTTTTGCATACTACGGATAGTCTGTCATTTAAAGATTGATTATATTCAAAATATTGAAATATCATGCAATTTATGTAAATAAAAGTAATTAACAATTTACCATTCTATTTCAGACGCGCTAATTATAAGGAGATCCTTTCAGCTCTTCTAAATATACCAAGACATTATTTCTAATGAACATAAGATCAGCGTATAAAGCAAATAAGTGAACAACAAACGACGAAGAAAACTCATCGATCGCATCTTCTCATCATCTTCAGAATTGGCGTTGCCTTAAGCGCTCAGACAGTCGGACAATAAATTCACCAGATGGACAGAGGAGGCATCAAAGGCTAGGATAGCGTCATATCCCTCGGCATGTGTCTCTTGAGATAGGGAAATTGCGTTCCTATCTGTCCAATTAATCGGGACGAGCATGCTAGCGCACTCCTGGCCTCATCGAGGATGCTACTCTACGTGAAGCTATGCCGACGAGTCCCATTCTCTTTCTTCTCTCAACTCACAGCGTTCGACCTCTTCCGCTAATGGACATTCGTCCAGCGGTGTCCGACAGCACGAGTTTGGAATGGATTAACCGTCGGAATTCTTCCCCGATTTCCTCTATTCCTTATTCGCACTAAACACTGAGGCGATAGGGAAGAGGATAGACGTGGACATGAGCCGAGAGGAATGAAGGAAAAAATGCCTCCACTGGTCAGTGATATATCAGATGCTTTGACATGGAATGAAGTGGTTGTTATGGTAACCAATAATCAGTTGCTGTAGCGACTAAAGAATTCGATCGGTTTCGTTTTCAACTTTTTGTTTGATTGAGTTAAGACGATGAGTCGATGAGCAACGGACGACGAAGAGAAAAGAAAGAAAGCAAAATGAATGTGGTAAGAACCACTCCAAAATCATCATGAGAATGAATCATCAAATCATTTGAAAATTCTAACTTCGACGTTTTATTCAAATTGAATTTCTTTTGAATTCATTTTCAATGGTCAGTCCAGCGGGACACTTGAATGAGAGTTGGCGAAACATCTGCCGTATTTTTAATATAATTACTCACAATGACTGTGGCGTTTCTCTTCATCGTATAGACATTCAAAGGGATTGAACTTCCGTCGCGTCTGCAATTGAAATTATATCAATATCAATTAATAATTAATATGAAGTGGATTATTTCAATATCTTAGTCATATATCCATCAAATTATGAGCAAAGAGAGAAAGTTATTGAACTTGATTGAAATGTGGTCAGTTTATGGAGATTATAGCTAGAAACGTGCGTCACGTACGTCACCTGAAATGAATGACAGTTTCTAATTTGCAACGTTGTTCAATTTTTAGCATTCGTAATATTTGTAGTTGCAAAAGATAGCAATGTCCGTTCATTGGGCATAGAATGGAAGGATGAAATTAGCATATCCGAGGGAATTTGAGCTTTTCCTACAATAAAATGCACATCGATATCACGGCAAGGATTATTTACTTCCAGTAGCAGCAAATCGAAACTGAAAGTTCTTTGTTTGACATTTAATTTGATTAATTTCCAAATCTAGGTCAATAAAATCAATATTGATATTAAAGAAATAGTAAAACGCCGATGCTGTTGGTCTTGAGCTCCAAATATTTCGCTTGTAACTGAAGCCGTAGTGGAAAGAAGGGACGCAGAACTTGCAGAAATGACATTATAAATTCAAACGCGGTGTTGTATAGATGAGAGTGTATGGAAAACCTGCAAAATGATCTGACGGAAGAAATCTGTATGAGGAATAATTGTGATTGTTCATAGAAAGTGACACGAATAGGAAATCTTTATACTGGGTTGATTCTTCCAGAGCTGGAAACGGCCGCTTTCCCCCTCAGCCCGGGCCTTGCCCACATTGACTTCAAAAATCAACCCCGGACCCGGCCCGGGTGAACTTTGCATCTGGGTTCGGTTGAAAAAATTGTTTTGGGCACTTAACAATCTTTAATGAAAATATCAATTACCTTAGTTGAGTGAAATTGCCTTACGAATCACTCTAAAAAGCAAATAGTTGATTGCATGATCGCATGCTGTAGGGCCTATGTTCCATCAGAATGAAGAGATGTACCTATTTTTAAGAGTCTTAGGCTTGACCCAACCTACATTTGAATCTGGTTTCCCGGACAGAGAGCGAACAATCTACCAGAAGGACACTGTACCGGTGATATTCGTTGAGTCTTATTTATATGTTATTATTACAGAATTTTGAGAAGAGAGACTTTATTACAAGTCAAAAATCCGTATCTGGTGTTTGCGTCACAGATTTACATTGCTCAATCGATGTTAAAGGCTTGCAAGTACCTTGAAAGTTTATGTATTGTTTCGTATTGTTGATGAAATGATATATTTATTGAGATATAGAAAGATATTTACATGCTTGATCATTACAATCTGAGCACTGGATTTCCTTAGCAGCTGTAGACACTGCCTTTTGTTCGGGAAGGATATGTCAGCACGGCTAGAAGTGCCCAGAGTATCTTATGACAGCTAGAAGGTTGAGCAAACTGAAGGACTGCACATCATCAGACCCTCTACACGTAAAATTTCCCAACTTTCCGTGCGATCAATCAACTATCACACAGTGCAAGTCTGTCTGGGCAGGGAACACAAGATATCCTTCTGTGTGTGTGAGACCTTTTGTTTTTTTGCTTAAGCAGAAGTCAGTTTTTCTCAAAATAGTTGCTGTAAAATTGCATAACATACACAGGCCTGATATCTTGACATAATTCCAATGAAAATGAATGTTATCTAGTTTTCAATTTCTTCTGCATTCTCATTATCAAATCTTAAATTAAATCTATCTGCTTTTACTAAAATTATAAATATTAGAAATGCATCCTAGATCTTGAATAATATTAGTTAAATAATGTTAATGCTTAATGTTTGTAGCATGGCCAAGATAGTTAATGCCACATAATAGAGTAATGTCCAATTGAATGTATGTGCGTATATTGATTATATACATGTATGTATTAAAATATATTTATTTGTACACATGCACATTGAAATGAGTTTTGAAACAGGAATATTCAACCGGGAAGAATCTTAATTGATTAAATTTCACACGAGGAAGTTTGGTTAAATTGTACTGCTAAAAATGGCACCGAAAAAATAATTGGTTCGTTGGGTACACGTGTAAAACGCCTAAATTTTAAGCAATTTTCAGCATTCTCTAGTAAGGCTGGTATTGTCGAATATATGCGGCTCGTAGTGGTCACAATCGGATTTAGACAAATTTAGGGGTGTCGGGATACCGGGATTAATTAGTTAAAATATTCAGTAGTAATTACTTCCTCAGAATCGTAATTACACTTATCTTCGAAGTTTGAATGCAATGACATTTGTCTGTATAGTCACAATTTGTAACTATAACTTGCTTGTGACTTACAAGAAGTTATTCGAGACTTTATCAACGATTGTAATCTTCAATTTCCTTCATTTTATCACTTCACTCTCGTCTGTCACCTTTCCGACTCTTGATGAGTGTCTTGATTGATGGAGTAAAATCAATTGAAAATAAAACACAATTTCTCAGATTGTGAAACAAGTCAGACTTCTTCTGATGCTAAGTAGACTTTTTACAGCTTATCTACCAACAAAGCATTGAAACCGATGCCTCGCTCTTCCCATGTGTAGAATAGACCTACAATATCGAGTGATCAGTATTCACCCTTATCATTTGTTGATCATTTATCGCGATAAATTGCTAGTTCCGATCGAGCCATCACGTTGTTTAAGTTGTTTTGTAGAAACAATTCCGCAATTTTTGCTTATTAAATTGATCACATCTTCGACAATATTTTCCTTTTTCTTAGTATTAGGCCACAAATGCGAAAATTTA
Source organism: Prostheceraeus crozeri (assembly GCA_907163375.1). Taxonomy (NCBI): domain Eukaryota; kingdom Metazoa; phylum Platyhelminthes; order Polycladida; family Euryleptidae; genus Prostheceraeus; species Prostheceraeus crozeri. The sequence continues at coordinate 483,380 of CAJQUW010014715.1, read as the reverse complement.
ACATTTGAATCATATTTCATTTACAGGCTGTACAATTACAGCAAGGTAGCCTATGTCTTCTGTATTTTCAGTCCATTCACAAACTGTATTTATGAATTTACGCTAGTATTCGTGTGTTTTGTAATGAACTACATGAAAGACACCTGTATCTACAAATGTCTATTTACGATTACTGCCTAAAAAGGGAATATATAAATTACACCGGGAATGTTCAACCGGTTGAAATTTTAACATGTTGAATTAGTACAAGAGGACGTTTTGTTAAATTGGTACTGATTAAAATGGTGCCGAAAAAATGCTTGGTTAAAACGTCTAAATTCGTACCATGAAAATGGTTGAACATCACTGTTTTGACAGAGTGACTGACAATGGATAACGGATATTGCAATTTTTCTGAGATGTGTGTTGTATTACAAGGTATGCATTATGAGTGATTTTTCAACAAATTCCCTTTTAATGTAAATTCTTATATTTTTCTTATTACATTTTTCAACTCCATCAATGTAAAATCACTCAGATATGACCCCAAAGTCAAAATTCAAATTTACCAATAGTCTCAATTAATTCTCTACGTGACAAGAAAACAAAATTTGAATATTCGTTATTTCATGAGAATTCATTCTCAAAGAAAAACAAGCAAGAAGAGCATCTCAATTTTTGTTTACAATTGCAATGGCAATGGAATGTATTTGCCAAATAGTCACTGTTAAATGAAAATTTGCCAAATTATGTCATTAGCTCTGAACAAAGAGCGATGGATTGGGATGAAATAAAGAAACCTGGCGGTGAATTGATTTTCAGCATCTAGCCTACATTAAATAATGCCGGTTTTCCCACCAGGGACACCTTCTACTTGACGTTATTTAATTTCCAGAATGACATGTTTGCGAAAATTGATGTAAATCGCGTGGTACAAAGTACTCAATACTCCTGGGATAACAAAATGGCTGGCACCTGAGATGCGTATCAAGAATTATGAAAGGGAATGTAGACACTATAAAAGGAAAATTTTAATAAATTTGTCTCCTTTCATTTCGATATTTTGATAGAGTACTTGAAAATCTAATGAAAATATGTGGCCGCTGCCTACAGATGAGAGGGGAAAATAAAGAGACACTCAAAAAGAAAAAAGAAGAGTTATTACTGTGATCAACTACCTCAGTGGGAATCGAAGAGTCATCCAAGACACCAATTTGAGACTTATCAAGGACAGCAGCCAGAGTCGTAGACTTATCAAGAACTACAGACGGAGTCGTAGACTTATCAAGGACATCAACCAGAGTCGTAGACTTATTAAGGACATCAGCCGGAGGCCCCAGTCTTATTAAGGACAGCAGCCGGAGTTGGTGACCTATTAAGGACATCAGCCGGAGGCCCCAGTCTTATCAAGGACAGCAGCCGGAGTCGGTGACTTATCAAGGACATCAGCGGGAGTCGGATAGTTATCAAGGACATCATCCGGAGTCGGAGACTTATCAAGAACTTCAGCCGGAGTCAATGACTAATCAAGAACAGCAGCCAGAGTGATAGACTTGTCATGAACAGCAGCCAGAGTCGGAGACCTATCATGAACTGCAGCCATAGTCGGTGAATTATCAAGTCACAATTGTTCTGTCGCAAAGTGTGTCATTTCATCAACATTATTTGAATACAAAGCTTCCTTTCTAGTCAGTTGATGACAAAGCGAGCTAATGTCTAACTATACGCATAATACTGCTTATTACTTATCAATTCAATTTCTTTCGACTATTTTACTCCCTCCGACTGAAAAGACCTTTAATACATTTAATCAACTTTTTTCTATCTTCAGAATTATCAGGGTAAATGTACAATCAAGAAATAGGAAAATATAATGCTTAAAGTCTGATAGCTACCATAAGCTAATACCCAGTCAATTTCCGAAAGATCCTTTTCTGTCTGTCGTTGATGCATATAGACTATTTAAAGAGGGGCATTCGTTCTGTAGTCGTTTATTTTCTTTGATTTGAAGGACTTGGACAAATCATTTTGAATTTCTTGTATCATATGTAGCTGTTGTGAAGTCATGTTGACTAATTAATGTTCTTGCAAGTGCTTCACTTGCGCTTTTAAATATAATGACTGTGGTGTGAACGGTTTGATCAATAATTCAACTTTAAATAACGGAAATAAGATCAGTAAGCACCGTTGAGAGATACCTGTGTGTTTCACAATTTGTGACGAAATAATTTTTTACGTTTGAAAACTTCATCATTGTCATCAAATTTTGAGGGTGATAACCAAACAAAAGAAACGACAAGACAAAGCCGAGCTGGCTTCATCTCGGCCGACTTTCTTTGAAAATGAAGTGTCCACGGTTTACCAGCGGGTAGTAATCATTATCCCAATAGAATAAGAATGTAGTCGAGGATGTGTATGCGACATAAGAAGCAGCATGCATGTACATAACGTGATAGAACATTCCCATCTATATTACACAACTTCTCGTTCAGTAACGTCAACTTGCATTTAATGATGGAAGCCATCTGACAACAACGAATTACTAATTGCTGACGACAATGTATTAGCGCCGAGCAGTTACTAAAGGCGGTAATGCTTAGGAGATAGGAATTATGGTGAGAGAGAATAAAGTCTACGATTGCAGGTGCAGCGCAAGGGCAGAGAGTCCCAAGTGATGGCGAGCGTTTCAATAATGTATTGAGAACATGAGTGATTAGGTGAGTGTTGCGGTGGAACGCAGGTCTCATGTCGGAGACTGTGAGGATAGCGATGACAACGTCGCTATCTCGCGTTGAGGAATGCTTTGGAACAAGAAGAGATGGAATCTTGTCCCGGAATGCTCGGTGGAATTTCATACGATGATTTCGCAGGCAAACAGTAACGGAATTGTTGAGGATTATTTTGGGAGAGAAAACTTCATAATCTCTTGTCTTGTCTGTGAGAGAGCGAGCGGTCTCACATAACTGAATGGTATTTATTTGTTCGAATGAATAAATGTTTGATTAACATTCGAAACTATTTCCAGTTTGAGGATGAAATAATCTGGTTAAGCATTTGATGAACGTGCGTAATAGTAATGAAACAAAAACAAATGTGTTTTCTTAAAATTCAAGTCAGGCTACTACACATGATGGCACTTGGCGGCATAATTCACTTGCAAATACTCGTATTTCCATCCGTAATTGTGTCCATACGAAGTGGGGGTAATCAAAAATTAATTGCAAGCATTTTTGGGCAAGCAAGCAATCAATTTTTCTCAACTTGAAGTAATCAATTAATTGTGATGTTTTGATGACAGTAATCAATTAATTGCAGTTAAACCTTTCAGTGCCACCATTTTATCTGACCAAAATAAGATGACTCTTTTTATCAATTCCTCACATTGGAATTCATTGTGATATTTATATTTGCAGCAAGTTAGTGGCATTTTCGACAGGCATTCATTATCTATCACTTTCAACACACAACTGGCAGACCTAAGTTGGTGTGCCTTCCGGTAGTAAAACGGAATTATTCTAATAATCCACCTAACACGCATTAATAGAATAAAGGAAAATGTGACAATTCCAAAAAGAAATCAGGAATCAGGGATTCAGTCAGGTACATGTACATGTACAAGTGATAATATCTATAACTTGAAAATCTGTTCTTTTTGTAGACATGCATTATTAAATGATACCGAATCAGGAATGTTTCGGCACCTTTTCGAAATATATCATGGAAAATGCTTCTCGTAGGAAGCTTGCAAACTAGCAACTATCCTGCTAAAGGGGATTTTCTACATTTTGATAAATATTTATGTAATGAAAAGTAACCTATGCGATAATTATATACAACGCATTGTTGTCATATTTAGAAATTGTTATAGATAAATCTAATGCAAGAATAATTGCATTGTAAATGCAAATGCAGCAAAAATAATATCACGTATGTATAATATTGTGCTGTTGAAAAATGGGAGCAGACCTTGTGCTTGCAAAACGCAGCATATATTTATTATTACAAACCCACTAACTAAGATGACTTGTCAGCAGTGAGTCAAAAGTGGCATCAATAAATAGCCGCCGAAAATTCATTTAATGTGCTAATTACGTTTCTCAAATTGCACATATGTTCCTCTCGCTAACAACATAGTCAGTCTGAACTCCGAAGGCAGGACATAAAGATGCTGCAATTATCACAGTTCGCATGCAACATTCAGGATACAAGTGGAACTAAAATATCGTCGTTGTCACGACAATATCTCATGTGTGATTTCAAAGTCATTGGTTAATGCATAATATGCGTCAAATTACAAACATTTCAGGAGAAGCAAAAAACTGTCTGTAGATTGCAATTCTTATTGAAAATGGAAACCATCTTAGCATGTGGTTTTTAACATCCCTCTTCTATTGACAAGATATTTTCAAATAGAAATTGAATCCAAGAAGGGGCTGCAATTGGGTGTAATTCATTTTATGAATTCACATGTGCGATATTAACCAAGAATGGATTATATGACATAGGAATATTTTTGCTACAGCACATGTGAGATATTAACCAAGAATGCACATGTGAGATATTACATGCAAAAACGCATGCACATGTGCGATACTTGATAACATTCAAAGGCCAACCTGCTAAGTGACTTTTCCACCGGGCAAGCATCAATATAATTTTTATTGAAAAAAACGAAAATTGCTAAAAATGCACATGTGCGATGTTGCCGCAACTACGACGATATGTGAAAATATGAATCATAATGAGAAACCGACAGTCAGGAATTTTTCATGTTTTGGAAATGTTTTAAAACAAAAATACCATTTTCTGGCATTGTCCATCGTTTTTTTCAATTGAGTACCATTCTTCGTCTTATAATTATTAATACAGATTCACATATCTATATCATATTGCACTAATATTTGCCAGCAGAATTTCAAGTTCGTGAAAGCACAATAAACTTTCGCATCCGCCTCTCTGGCAAGTCATGGATAGAGAGTATGATTGTTGACTCACTTGTCTTAATCTGCTCTCGCTTTCAATAAGGGATCAAGGTATATATCAGAATATGTCTATATCATGCTCGTTTGCTACTGTGATCTCAATTCTGGTTTAAAAATGAAACCTACTTAAAAGCATGTTCAAAAACACTGTCTAAAGATCATTCTTAAAATCACGGTTGTAAAGAGCATGGTCGACATCACGGTCTAAAAACATGCATGCCCTATCTAAAAAAGTTTTACACTCATGTTCAACATTGTGCTTCTAAAACCATCCTTAAAATCATTGTGTTGAACTAAGGTACAAAGTAAGTTTTTAGAACCAAGTATAGAAACCTGGTTCCATAGACTGTTTGGAAACATTGTTTCAAATGCGACCTTTCGCTAAAGCGGTTACTTTTGTCCCTTTCACAATACACCTATTCAATTGATATGCAATATTAGAAACTTTGTGTTATGCACCAAAATACACTACCTGCAGTAATCGTACCTTAAGCTAATGTCTATTAGATTGCACAAATATATGATTTGTAACTTTCAAATACCAAAAGGATATTGAAAGAAACTGGTCTATGCTATAAAAGCGAAATATTGATTAGTTTGCATAAGTGAATCCTATATCGAATGTCACTATTTGAAAATGCTAAAAAAAATTATGGTTTCAATACACGCCATGCATTTTTTGAACCTGCACGCAATTGACGCTTTTATAGTCCAAGCATTAGACTCACTGGCTGTGGGCCAGGCCGCAATGATCCGCAAATATGACCCTTATACTTCATCTATTTGAGGTTCGACAAAACCGTGTATCTGTAATATACCGGTACCGAAGGGAAAACAGTCATTGGATATATCTTTTTACAAACGTAAGCAGTAAAAGAATGTGGAAACCATGCATGAATTTGAGTTATTGACTCTCGCATATAAAATAAAATACAATGATAGCAGCTTGCCTACAAAACTAAGCGTCGTGAAACTATAAAATCCCATATTTTAGTGCATCATCATATTTAAATGCCATTTTTGTGGAATGGTCTTCCAAACAACATTAAAAAAAGTTAAGACAACCAAGGAATTCAAACAAAAATGAAAATCTTTGCTGATAGATAAAATGAATTATTTTTTATGTGCTTAGAAAAATAAGTGCTACACTGAATCATTTAAAATTTGTACGTAATAGAAAGCATTTATGTCAATAATTAGACTCATCTTCTTGCTAAATCGTATATAGATATCCGTCTTTGTGCATTTCTAACTGTATAAAATTACACATATATCATAAGGACAAGTAAGTTTATGTACAGTATATGTTTGCGCAATACTTCAACTCAATTATAAGCAGAGACATCACATATTTTATTCCGTATTTGTGTAAAAATTGTAAATTTGTATGTAAAACTATAATTTGAAATCAGCTTATGTGCTTTGAAATTATGCGTGCATGCAGTTTGCATATGCGCAAAGGAAGAAATAGAGCGAGGACTAATACCCCATGTCCTTTTTTCCAATTATTAGTGCTTGACGTCTTGAAATTTGTATTAACACTCGTGTACAATGTATAATTGAAACTCATCTGTTTGGAGAATAAATATATCTTCTATTCTATTCTATCTACACTGCACAGGTCTATAATTAGTCCGATCCACGAATTAATCTCAAGCCATTGAACTGCAGAATCACAAAGGATCCAACGATCACTAAAATCAACGCATACTGTTCAGATTTATATTTTTGACTGAATTTCTGAGTTGACCTACGGTTTTCTAAGCTTGATGTATAGTTTTATACACTCGATAATGTCACGCATGTTGTTGATACATTTGACATGCTACACATAATTCGATATCTTCTTTAAGTCATGTTTGGATAATTTTATATCAACTCATGCATGCAAGACAATGATCTCATTCTAGATGTGGTCATGATGTCGCTGAAAACTGTCTGATAACCATCACGAAAATGAAACAGACATTCGTAATGGAAACAGAGACATCCTAAATGATGTTCAGTCTATGAGCCGATTTGCGCTTAAATGATCTGTAATTGAATTTCTTACAAGATTCACAAAATTCATCGTCAGTCTTCTGAACAAATACTTCATTTATTATGTGGCACCTGGCACGTAAATATGACATCAGATTTCATTTCGCATGTATATGTCAAAATGATATCCAACCGAAAGTTTAATTATTTAGCTGCTTTCAGCGCTCATGCTATTAAGTCTTTCGTCAAAATTTTGCACAATTACAAATATCATTATTTGCATGTAAGCTCACTCAACAGAAATAATAGCACATTTAATTGTGAGTTCTGGGATGCCACCTGCATCTAATATATGACCTACATATAGCATAATGTCGCTTTTCTTGTTATTTGATGACTAGGCTATGGGTTAACCCTCTATAATGCCTCATAGTTCCAGTCATAGCTCTTACATAATGTTAATATACAGCCTCATTTTATGTAAATTTCCAGACTTTCATTTCAGCCAAAGAAAGATCATTTTAAGATAACTTATTGCTTAAAGAGAAAGGCGCTAATATGAAGGATGACGGAAAGATACGCCCTGATGAATTATCTGACTAAAAGTATATATTTGGAGACGCATTGTAATTTGCAATATGGAATACTAGTGTCGTCAGAATTCTTAGAGAGATAAGCAAATGAACGTCTCATCCACACGTACAAGAATTCATATAAATTGGTTTGGGAAAATATTTCTGCCATTTTCTCTGCAGTATTGTTTGAATATTTGAGGCAGGAAATAATTCATTCAGCATTCTTAGTTCTGACTATGCTTACAATGATTGAAAATTACACCATTCACTGTCACGATGCACACGACTTCAATCTTTGCTCCATCCCAACTACGCGCACGGTCAGTGTATGTAAGATTTTAATTCCAGGGAATAATTCCAATAGATGAGTGCTAGCGGGATTAGTGTGGACACCAGTTGTTTGTTGAGGGTAATTTCAGCTGCTCGGCGGTCAGACACCGATCTATGTTAACACTACTAGATCTTAAGAAGAATCGACTTTCTAAAACATGCAATGCCTTCAAATTCTAGGGCGGCATGTTGAAAGTTAACCTTCAAGAGAAAACATCATAATCGTGAGTCTGCAAAGTGCGCTGACAAGGTACTAGTCTGGTAGCCAGAACGAGTACGAAGACTTTTATAGAATGATGCACACCCTATACCTACTACGGATCTGCACGTCTGCCGAGTTCTACCTGGTTCCTCTTCGTATCAGAAAAACACATGCTAGTCCAATGAGACGCAGATTGCATTTTCTGGTAAAAATTAAATTTTCTATGTCTCCTCTTATCAACTGAAAAGTGCTATGCTTAGAGTCATCATTTTTTGACATGGAATATCATCAGGTCATTTCCTATCATGTGCGTGTGATTATCATGCCTCTGATCGGCGATGTATGCAAGAATGTGGTTTAATGTCGACATATTGGGCCAACATTTTGGTGTTTGCCGACCGTCGAAGGCTTCCCAAATCTGAATGTGTTAGGATTCATAGATAAATGTTCTTGAACATGAGAAGATATGACCTGAAGACATTCCATGTCAAAAAATATCGCTCTAGATTTAGTACTTTTTGTTGATAAGAGTAAACACAGAAATTTTCACTTTTGCCAAAAAAACTGCGATCTGTGTCGTCCTATTGACTTAACATGTATTTTTCTTTGATCGTGTCTGACAAGAAGAGGAGCTAACTAGAACTCGACAGACGCACAGATTCGCAGTAGGCATACAGTATACATCATTCTGTAAAAGTCTCATCTTCGGCCTCGCTCCCTGCAGAAACTAGTTCTAGCTGCCAGACTACACCGGTGTCGAACCATTGTTAGCCACAGGAGATAGTTGAAGTTTCGTTGTCATGAAGGCGCATGTATACGACACAGCATTGCTTTCACTGTACACGTCCGTTATTGCCATTTAACATGATAGAATGTGTGATGATCATCTAAAATTTGTCTCATTTAATGAAATTTTGTGAATTGCAGATACAACAAATTTGACAGTTAAATGAACATAAAGGATGAAATATAATTTTCTTTGATGCTCAGTGGCTTCAAGTCGAAAGAGACCATCCCCGGGAAGAATTGATCGCCTCACACATCGCTTCAGTAGACTCCTCACATTTTGAATAGGACTGAAGTCTGTTGAGCAAGCGGGCCACTTCAAAGTTCGTATGCCGGCTTGATCTTTGGTGGTCCGTTTTTTATGATCTACTCTTAGTACATAAGAAAATTCAGTTGAGTCCAGTTATATCCAAAATTCTAAAATTTGTGCGGGAATTCGTGCGCAAAAATATTCATAAACTGTTTTTCTGTCACTTGTTCTATTTACATCCGCTTGAACGTTCAACATTGTTGTGTTTAATCAATATTCAATCTGGACCTTATTAGCTAAGGCCAAATAGGTTTGCATTCACAATACCATTACTAAAGAAATTATCTTGTTTTCTCAGATTATGTTTATCATAGTTCCATACCCCAATTTTTAATGCCTTTCTACGCACCTGACGTGGGTGTGCAGTCTGCGAATGGGTGCATGAATTGATCTAAAATTCTGTGATTGGAGTTTTAGTTCACATCATAGATAAAAAATGTATCACCTTCACGAAGTTTGCAGATAAAACTTATCCTTAATCCCATTACTATAAATTTGACAAACAGCGTGCATCACAGAACTTCGCTAAGCACAATGCTTTTCAAGTATATCACATTTTATATTAAATCGCACTGACGAAATAAGAAATAATAAACCAGATCTCTGATGGGAGTTGGACTCAGTTTTCGGAATCGAATTCTGAAAGCTTGTAATTTGGCAAATTCTTCAATTTTCTGTGGGAATTTGAACTTATAGGCGTTTCCTGTCGGAGGTACGGCGTACAATTTCATTACTCATTTCAACGGAAGCTATTTAATTGATGTCTACAATGTTGGGAAATACATTTTGCAACAAAAACATTACAATGAAACCAAATAGCTGCACACACCTTATCTCTGTTTTCTTTATTAATAGTAAATCGAAACATAGGAAAGTCCTATGAAGCGCAGAAAATGAGCGCATTCGGTTTCATTTGGCCTCGCCCTAAACACACATTAACACGCACAGAAGCATGCTTACTCGTTCAAAATATTTCATCGACGACAATATCTAAACAAAAGTTTGATAGGCGAATTTCGGCTTCTACTTGCGGACTTGTCATGTCCCATTTCCATCACCTTTAGCAAATGAATAGATAAGTAATATGAAGCTGATTAAGATTCATACATGCACACACGCAAGGATGCCTTATGAAATGAATTTAATGAATCGCGTCTACAGTTTTGAGTTAACTTAGTCAAGAAGAAATGTACTTTTATTTTAAAAACTATCAATTATGACAGTGATGCTTTTGAACTGATTCACCGTGCTATTCTTGATCTTATTTAGAGATGATGATGTATAGGTGAAGTGATCTGAAAAGTGGAAATCGAATTTATTGATATATATGTAATTAATCAATATTGAAAGCAAGGAATTAGCATAATATTCATTTCGGTGGTTCTAGCTGACTCCTAGACATGATTTGAAACATGCGAAACTTCAGAGTGTACTACATGTACGTGCATAATGTATATTACTTTATACACCTCACTGGCAAACTCTTCAGATATACGTGCAATACATTACTCACATCAGTACTAACTCAAATTCTAGTCTGTCGAGTTCTATCTGGTTTCTACCTAGCAGATTGAAGTTTTTCACTGACAATGAGATTTTTCTTTTTCTTCGATGATTAAGGGAAAAGTACTAAGTCTAGACAGATTGTTTCATAAAAAATGGATCACCCTTAAACATCGCCTTAACTTCAACTTTGTCTAACTCCACCAAACTTGACCGAATTTCTCTGAAATGTGGAAGATATGTGAGTTGTGCTTACTAATATCATTGTTGGAAATTTCAAGCATGAATATTGAGTTGTTTTCCTGTTATAGATAAAAAAGTAGTAGATAATTTGATCTTCATTTAGCAATGTTACACAAAATCATACCTCACTCTTACAAAATTACATTTGTTTCCTTTGTTATGTAATATGTTGTTCTACAAGCCAAAAGCTATCAAGCAAAACAAAAATAAAGAAAATCGGTCAATCTGAGCCAGTATAGCACCATTATTCATCAACAATAATGTAACTGCTACATGTGATTAACTGGACTTCATGTTCCATAGCTTCCTGACTTCGTTGCGGTGGTGTTGGCAGCACTCCTGATTGCTTTCAGCTAGAAATCTATCTCTTACCGTTGAAAACAATACAAAGCACAAATGAACAATAACGAGATCGCATTCACAAAAGGCAAAGTGTCGTAAAGAGGGCTCTGGCCGTCCACGCAAAACATCCAAACGTAGAGACCGCCTAATTTTGAGATTTGTTAAAGTTGATCCAAGTCTCTCGTTAACTGAGATGGCTGCACTAGACTCGTCTATTTTTAAGTACACTATTCGTAGAAGACTTATTGAGTCGAATTTCAAGAGCTGTAAGAGGCCCTCTCATATCGAATTATCAGATCAGCATACAAAATGACGTCTCAGATGGGCAATGAGTCATTGTCACTGGCGAAATCAATGGGATCGGGTTGTCTGGTCTGATGAGGCATCAGTCCGTCTGAAGGATAGTGATGGTCGATTGAGATTATGGATAAAATCTGATCAGGAAATTCCGAGACATTTACATCGTCCCCGGGTACAAGGTGGTGCGACTCTACTGATTTGGGCTGGCATTTGGACCAATGGCCGCTCTGAACTTCACATACAGCAAGGAACCATGAATTCTGAACGCTATGTGAATGTTTTACGAATGAACATTGGCCAAATGACAGATCAACTTGGTGATCCATCGACTTGGTTATTTATGGATGATAATGCTACGTGTCACAGGAGTAGTATAGTCAACTTATGCAAGTCTCAATTAGGGCCTAGGACATCATCTTGGCCAGCTCGTTCTCCTGATCTGAATCCCATAGAAAATGTATGGAGTATTCTAAAACGTAACGTTCGTCGTTCACTGCTACCTACAGATGGCGTATCACAACTTACGTCACTGTTAAAAAGAGAGTGGAGAAAGTTAGATCAGTCAAAAATCAACGATATCATCGAATCAATGCCTAGACGAATTGGTAATGTCATTGACGATAAGGGTAGGGCCACAAAATATTAGCTTCTTAAGAACCGTTACTGTAAGGACATTTAAATATATTAGGGACATGAAATAACATGAAAAATGCTTTCTGCATCATACTTATGTTTTATTTAGTCAAATTTTAGGATGATCCACTTTTTATGAAATTGACTGTAGTAAGCTAGGGGTGGGTAAGCCCCAACAGAATAGCAACTCTCACCATGTTAGGACTACCAAGGTAACCTCACAATGGCGATCGTGAGGCGGACTGACTCGAACCTTAGACCCTTTGCAATTTCATATCGAAACGTGCATTTCCAACTGAGCTATCCTACATACATACAACACCAGTCTGACCATGTCAGCATTGTTCGAATGACGGAGCACCAATAAGCTTCATTTTCTCAAACCAGTATACAGCAATTGTATCACAATATAGCACAAACAACCTGATACTGCAAAATTCTGTTACAGCGACGAATTAAATTTTCATCACAACAATGAATTTTAGGAAACGTAACGGCATACAAAATGGGTCATCGGAGACTTTCAAGGTTGTTTGAGGTTGCTATCTACAACACTATGAATGAAGTGGCCAGACAATACTTTGATGCACATCGAAGATCTGCACTTAAATAGGATTTCCAAATATTCTTTCAACTACCGCGAAGTAAATATCGTTATTACTCTTAAGTATTACTAACTTAATCTTTTCATAGCTATGTATTTTGAATGTCTATAACTTTCAGTGTAAGATTATTTTGAATCCTCTTGTATCATGACGTTATCTTATGATTAGAGTCATCGAAAGCGCTTAAGATAATACATTATATTGAGGGTTATTATTACTTTAATGCTCAGCCTTTTTAATAAGAATATTTCCTTAAGCGTGATCATATCACAAACTACCTGCCACCGAAAAAGCAAAATGTCATAGTCAAAGACAATGATCATAACTAACTTACAAAGATAAAATGGGTCCATATTACTATTCAGATTCAAAAAATGAAACATAAATTTGGTGAATAATATAATCATACCGATGAAAATTGAATTAAAATCTTCAACTTTCAGTCAATAAGAACAATAACATCTCGACTTTTTCATGAAGATTTACATTATTTATAATGCGATTCATGAAATTCTCTTGATGATCAGCTTAATTTCCGCTAAATTAAGATACTTGTTAGTAAATGTGCATTCCTTTTGATATCCAACATGTTTCATACTACTTATTCATTAGGTTCACGTCAGTAGCATATAGACAAAGAAATTATTTGCGAAAATTTAGCTTCTTAAAAGGTGATCAAATATATTTTTGAATCACAGGAACGCAACCTCCGCTAAAAAATTGCTTTAGTAAATATTTTCACTTTGATATTTAATGAGTTTGTACACTCTACCCACAAACACAAAATACATGTACATGTATATAATTACTGTATGGTGTGTGCAAAATAAAAAAAAACTGAGAGAGCAAAAACTTGTTTCAAATGACTGACAAGCTAGGAATATCCTCTCAACTGTAATATACTCTGAGGAGAGAATGCAGCTCTCCACAAAAGTGGAATGCATCTTTACTTTTCTGACTTACTTTTTATTAAGCATTCTTATCGCAATGTTTTGATGCAGGCCTCACAGTAGCTACAGTATATTTCAGCGAACACTGCAGAAGAATTGCAGACTATTTTAGCCGTTTGCAATAGACTCTTATGAACAGATGCTGCAGGTTAATCCAATAACTTGAACAATTTGCTACTTACGAATATATGCTCCAGTATTCAGTTCTTCATCAAAATTGGTTGAATCAAGTTGATGTCTGTGTCTATTTGCTTCGTGAGAGTAATAACTGTAGATATTGAAATTTCTAAGGGATGTCGCGATTCCAATCGACCCAAATATATCATCAACTCTTTTTGGTCAAATTCAAAATATCACAAATTAGTTACCAAACGAAAACTGTTTGTTGATCGGATGGTTGACCGGATCAAAAACAATAGGTTAAGGGCTCGGTTTGAATTAACTTTTGCATTACTATACACCACAGCGGTGATACACTTCTGTGATAGTGACTTATTGGCTAAAAATATTAAGCGGCTTGTATACCCGCGAGTTCCAAACAACGTCATCTGTTTAAATCTGCCCGTGACAGCGAAAAAGTGCAAATAGACTGCATATATTTTGTTGCGTGTCAAATACCTTTTGAAATGCAGTCAATCAACTCATTCATTTTGTTGACAGTAATTTTGACCATAGTCACGGCGTTTAATAGAAATAATCTTACCTCGCTCGAATATGATAGCCTGTGTATTGAAGCATCATTAAAGTTTTGAAAATATGGACGAGTAAGTGTCCACACAAAACATAGTTTTTGCCACATTTGTATTGGTGGCAGCAAGATGTGTGTCTTCCCACGGCATTCTCTATTCCATTAAGTAAAACCCACTGTCTGCAGACTGCTCATTTGCTCAATGAATATATTCTGTTACTAAAACTTAGCTGGCGTTCTCAAAAGCAACATTAATTTTTTATACACTTTCATAAATTTGAAAGATTGGAAGCATTTGTGTTTTACAAGGAAATATCTGGTATGCAATCTGACAACGTCATGAATGTAACCATATGTGACTGCTGATATAACTCTGCATTCCATTTATTATGTTGATGAAAAGCAATACGTAAAGCATGTATAGTGATTGATATATTCCATGACAAGCTGCAGATCAGACATGTAAATGTGATTCCAACTCCTTTCCAAGTATGAAAAATAATGTCTTCTTGACGTTTCACAATTTCTTGTAAAGAAGATCGGAATTTGGCGAAGCCATATACAAATAAAACATAGGAGTTAAATGGAAATGCATAAATCGTTTCAAAACGCAGGGTATTGAAAGGTCATGAAAAAGCATAGTGACAGTGAATGGTTGAGTCACAAATTGAATACAAATAATAACACAGTTGCTGCTACTAGCTAGTCAATGTAAGTTCATAATACTAACACTAACATTTACAGAAAATTTTGCATGCAATTTTGTAGCAATGAGAAGGTCTTTGGCATGTGACTCTGTATTCTATAGACTATCAAGAAATTATCTATATTTAAATAAAATTATTATCCTCTAGGAATCTCAGTTAACTACATAAAATAAAATAAAATAAGATAAAGCTTACTGAACTTTGAAGAAAGAAAATAAAATACATGCGAAACTACAGTATGGGTACTGAACTTGCTAGAATCGACCTACAACATCTCACCTGGAACTACTCCATGAAGAAAATGAAATAAGGAACTAGACTTGTTATAAATGGACCAATTGGTGACTAACTATTCGTGAAATTTAATCTACCTCTCAAGAGGACCTGTCTGCGTCCCATCATATCTAGCCTTAATTCGCAAACAATTATGACAAGCGTAATCTGTACACGACGGAAGATGCTATCAATCACCTATTTCACTGTTGATGGAAAAGGAGATAATTATTCACCTTGTTACCTAACTTAATATATAGTAATATATTGTTAATATAGTAAGAGTATAGTATCCATATATAGAGAATCAATCAATAAGAGAGTATCAATGCTATAAACGGCTATAAAAAACATCGTTTGCTTGGGCTTCGTTAAACACATTACTTGGGTTTTATATCACACCAATAATTTTGAAATATTAAGCACATTTGAGCAAACAATTGCCGATGGCTGCACGAAAGGTACCTTGTGTAAGTTGTTTATCAGAAGAGTATGACCAAAGTTCCTGCAAAGTGCTGGTATTCATTTGGACGCAACATTTGTCATTCATTAATCATCAATTAGCTTTGAATTCATCTAGGAAAAATCAATTTCCGAGAAATCTACGAGTCCCGGTTGTGATTGAATGTTTTACGTAATAGATAATGCATTAGATTTGAGGTCATTATTTGCTATAATTACCGAGAGCCGAAGGCTCGAGGTTATTATGGCAAATAGTGACCGAAGAAATCTATGCATTATCTGTTATAATGCATGGCTTTTTCATAGAAGTCTACACCAGGTTAATAATTTCCAATCAGGAAAATAATTACCTGCTTCGTGGAACTTATTAACCTGTGGACATAGGAAGCCTTACAAAATCATGCATTATAGGATAATAACTGTAAAAATGAAGATAGACATTTCAATAAAGTTACGGTGCTACATTTTGGAAACTCTTCATCAAGGCACAAAAATTTCACGGGTATCAGTGTAGCAGGGATTGCAGCGGTTAACCGGTTAATCTACGTAAACCGCTTAACCGCGGTTAAATAGAAATATTCATCTTCTTTGAAAATTCAACCAAGCTTCCTTTCATTTATCCATTATAAACTAAGTATGTTGTACATCCATGATCTTCACATCTAAAACGTCAGACAAACGCGCGCGCAAGCTCAGACAGGCAGACAACCAATCAAGTATCGCCGTCAAATTGTCTGGCCTACGTACATGTAAATGGATGCTTGATGATAATTCGCTCGATTACTAAGTAAATACCTCTTTTGTGACATCTTGTTAGAAGGAGAATCACTTTCTGAATAACCAATGCAGCTTGCCAGTTTAACAATGGCCGTGACTGCATGTAATTGTTTAGACTGCAATTACTACTTCATGTATGTAATTATCTCAATCAAACTGACGGAATCTTATGCCATTTGAAAATCGATGGTACGGAAAAAACTTCTTCAAAACCGCTTTCAGCATGTTTGAAATCGATTCAAAGGCATGTAGGTTGCTGAGTTCATTGCACATTTTCAGTAGAGAAATAATGTTTTTTAGAGATCTACTTCATATCATCTCATTTATACTGTCACACTGCTTTTCAAAAATAACACAAATTGTTAAAACATCCTTCTTATGAATAAATAACCATTGGTGTCAACTCTCCTAAGCCACAAATTGCAGGAAGCCATCAAGCAGCATTACCAGGCATTTTCTTCGATGTGTCAATTCTCCCTCCCCACGATTCTGTGTGCTGATGAGGTGAAAGCTTCATCTTGGTGTTCTAGAAGCTTTTAATGTCTACAGATCGAAGCGCGACCTTTGTGCCCAGAAAAAGACATGGTTTGTCCTTTCTTTATCTTGATAACTTTATTTTTAGCTTTAACTTATGATATTTCATGTTTTATTGTCTCGTGTCTCATTGCGCATCAGTCCTGCATCATATATTATAATATATTATATTATACTATAAATCATGATAGAACGTATTCAATGGAACAGTGGCACGGCTACAAGTCGCCTCAAAGTATTCCTTAGAGCTGCCTTCACACCAAACTTACAATGACAGCAATTTTACCTGATTCCTTCACCCCGACCACAACCCCCAAACTTTGAAAATCACCCCTTTCTGCAATACAATTGAATTATTCAATGCAACAATGACACAGCTATAAATCGTTTAAGTATTCACCAGCTCAATTGACGCTAAGCTATCATTGACATAAATTTTACCAGATTACGTCGACACAGCTACAAATTGTCTCAAAATATTCCTTTACAGCTCTTTGACATGATTAGCGACGACAATAACTTAAACTGATGACTTCTGTGTAAAAATGATCCAGACAGAATTGGAACAGCTCCGACTTTTTCAATCTAACTTTTTATCTTCGTTGACCATAATCGCATCCTATCAAGTCTTGCCAATGAAGGTACGTAAAAAATGAACATTTATTAGTGAAAGTTTGCTTTACATCTGATATTTTAAAAAAAGTTTCCTTCGATTTTCATTATCGTCAGCCTAACGTATCAGCTGATATCATTGTGTTCTGCATAAATCTGAACCAGAGACTTCTGAGGGGTGTTCAGCAATATTTCATTAACATGCACTATTTATCATGTCGATTTCTTTCTTAGCTTTTGGTAGCACTCTTTACGATCCTTCAAAAGGTTTCAAACAATGAAATTAAGATTTACTGATAGAGAAAAAGTTATAAATGCGCTTTAATGATCTAATAAGGAATCATAGATAACAATTTGCATGTAATTATACTGTGATAAATAGATGCCGTAAGAAGCTTACCGTTGAGCTTGCTTGTTTAGGTTCAGATAATGGCGATGTTTTGAAAATTATTTACCAAGAAAGCATATAAAAATCAGCTCGACAAAGCTATGTTCTTCATTACTATGGCATGTAGCCTATATTTCAACGGTATTGTGCATAATCAGTAGTTAACAGACATAACTAATGTTAGCAACGATCACATATGCAGCTTACTCTAGTAAATAAACGCATTTTAGATCAAGACCGATTGAAAACCAATAGACTCAAAAGGGTTCGACCTCTAGCATATCGGCTCTGTAAGCAGGTTGCATGCGCCTTTACACGCACGACCATCGCACATCTGTTCAGTTGACAGCCGTGCCATTGTTTCATTGAATAAATTCAATTGATGTCATGTACATAGGGGGCGAAAGGGGGTCACGGACTCGGGTGCAGTCCGGCAGCAATACATATTCATGAAAGTCACTCTATGATCTTCACCTCCAAATACTCAAACCTCGTACCCTCTTTCCATTGGATAAATGCTCTGGGCTGCTGGTCTGGTTGTGCATTGACGATTTAAGAGGCGTGTATTAATGACTTGACATGTTCATAGCCTATCGGTGATCTGAGATCCACTACTGACTTGTGATTTTGGCTATTGAATTAAAAAAAGAATTGGGAAAAGTGAAAAGTGACTGAATTTTCACTTTAAAAGTCAGGGTGAAAAAGTGAAAAGTGACATGTCTAACTATGTCCCCTGATGAGTTAAGAATGCGAGACAGAAAGGGTTTGAGTGCGCAAGGCAAAATCGATTTGTGTAGCCTTTTTGATATTTGTTTTTTTTAACCTTTTTTGCCTCAGGGGCATTACGGACCCATCCCTCGGTTTTTTATCTCACGCTGGAACGAATAATTGTTTGAAGGTCTCCTTCAGTGAATTTTCCTAACTTTGTGTTGGCTTTCTCTGAGTATTAGCTGTATTTTTGTAGACCCAATATTTTAACCACAAGAGCCACAAGAAAAAAATTTGCGACCATATTTTTTTGACATATTGCATTTTCATCTTTATTGATAAGAGTTTTAGTTTTAAGTTGATTTGCACCTTCTGTAGTTGGCCCGTTCAGGAAATATGGTCGAATAATTGTATTAATTGATACTCAGATATCTTTTACCTCGTTATGATGAATAATATTACGTATGTTCTATACACACTACTTATAAATACGAAATATAAAAAAATAATTGTTTGAATTTTTTAGGCTATTTACAGTAACAAGAGCCGCTTAAAATCCAAAATCGACAACATCACTAGGCAGAGCATGATTTAAATAGGTTCAACTGTATTTTACATGAAATTCTTGCTACCATTCTAGATACAATTGCAAAATTAAAAAAATGATTGCTTTAATTTTGAAATGCTATTTATAGCAATAAGATCAACTTCGAATGAAAAACTGATACCACCTTTGGATGGAGCATACCCAAAATAGATAAACTTCATTATATTATGCCATATAAGTTAACCGACAAGAATAAGCCAGAGGCAAATAAGGGTAAGGTCCATTCCCGCGCTTCTCTGTGTGAACAGTCCCATTGGTTCTGAACGAAAATTTTTACGCGTGAGTGCGCACCGAACCGAGTCCGGTGTGAGTGGACCTTTAGATACAGTTTCGTAATTTTTTTCGTAAGTTCTGTAGTTAGGCATCCGTTTAAAGAAGGGCATTCTGCTGTCAGTGATATTAAAGGATCCGGGGCTGTGACCTTGTTGGTAAAGTGTCAGCTTTGCGGCTGAGAGAACTGGCTTCTAACCTTGATAAGGTCAAAGAAGAGACTTTTCAAAACACTACATTCTTTCATAACACGCAGCACAAAAGAATGACAGAGGAACAAATACAAACTCGGTCTGTGGAGGAAGGCCCTCGCCTCATGTGCGTCCTAGTATAAAGGTTTATCTATCCATTTATTTATCAAAATAAAACATCATTCTTAGGAAATCATTTTAGTCACTATTTTGAAATATTGTGATGACCTATATTTTGAATAACTGACAATTTTAATCATCAGTGATGAGGAATTTTATTCAAATAATTGATGACAGAAGTCGGAAATCTTCTTCTTCAAGCTATCCTCTCAAATTTACATATTCTTTAATTTGCATATGCAAATATAAGCAAAATTCTTTCATAAACCGCCATTTGTAGCCAATTTTAGATGAGTTTAACCTCTTTCTCACTAAATGACAGATTCGGCCATGGTGGATTCAATGATAATAGAGAAAACTTCAGGGAATAAAAGTGTTTGGTAGTAACTTGCCAAAATGCGACATTAAATTGACAGCCATGTATGAGAAACAATATCAACGTAAAAAGAGATTGAATATTTTGTTCCGGCTTGCGATGTCAGAGAGAAAAAAATCTCGCATCAGATTACGATGAGTGGATAGTATATAAATGAAGCAAATTTCTAAATATGCTTTGTATTAGTCTACATGTTTAAATACCTATTCATTATAATGCGTATTAGTATATATGACACTTACACGCTCTCACCTAGAATATTTCTGAAACCGTATTAACACAGCAAAATAAATGTCATTATTCCATGATATGGTATATATTACATTAATTATATATAATAACTAAGCAACTGATAAGAATATAATAGATAATAACAATGACAATGATGTTTAAGAAAACAGAATCCTGATCACGTGAAAGCTAAGTACACAGCTGATTACAAATATGAAAATTGAAAAATCAGGTGTTTTGATATTCACCATATTCTTCACGGTTATTTGAAGCAGCTTGCATAGAACTTAAGAAATTTATTGCATTATTTAATTCGGTGTATTCCTACTATTATTCTACTTCTTTGATATCACAATTGATTTCTAAAACCTTAAAACTTTTATTCACAATTAAACTTTAATTCATAACAATTATTGTGCATATTAAGATTACCAGGGCATGCTTGAAGCAGTACGTCAGTGACCAGAGTATCTATAAATCTCAGTCTCCGTTTAAGGTTTTCCTTACTCGAATAGCAAGAAATCAATATGAAGATGATGTGAATTTTCATATTTCAATGCGGCTGCGTGTGCATCTCGTTTAGGTATGTTTCTACTGTAGTTGTCTTATTTCAAACACAATTATTCTTAATTAAGAAATTATGACTAGGGAGTATTTTATCAGGAATTCACTCAGTAGCTTCTAAGGCGCTATCTCAGTAACAAACCAATATCTCAGGCAACGAAGTTTTGAATTTGGTTAATGTATTCAGGAGATTCCAAGTTTGATTAAAGCTAATATTCATGATGTAAAGTTGCAATTTCCTTGCGTTTGATATACAAATAATCTATCATTTAAAACAAATCCGGTTTCGTAGACTCAAGCTCAGTTAACATAATTGTCAGTTTATGATGATTTTGGCGCTAACCTCAACGAGTATCTTGCAGCGCTATTCACCAATCATAGTTGACATAGTTACATAATCCTGCTAGCGGCCAGCTTTCTGTAAATATTCACTGAAGTCTGTGACAACACCATTTTATGTACGTTCCTGATATGTTAGTGTTGGAAATCTGCTGCCAAATATTTTATCCAAATTTCCCTTAATCGATGCGTTGCAATGGTCAAATATTTCACCATCGACTCTTCATATTTCATGAATTTTTGTGTGTTTGCCATCAAAACTGGTAGATATAATTCTAAAAGTATATTAATGAAAGAAACAAAAAGTATTCAAGCATTCGATGTTCTTTTGAAGATTTTTGTCTCACCTAAAACAGTAGAAAAGCCTAGCCACATACATGTATACATGTAGACTCAATTGTCCCAGTTTTCTCATCTGTTGAAGTAAGGTGAATGGACTGAACTTTATAGTCACTAATTCTCCTGATGGGGTTCAGACGTGCAGAATTGATGGTCAGAGCGTCGTTATGGTCGAAAGCTCTTTCTGCCGAGTTTCACCTCGGACTCAACAACAAGGTCACAGATGCAGCAGAACCAAATTCTCAGAATGGTTGATTGCATAGAGTGGGCTCAGCGGGGTTGAAACTAGTCGGAACAGGCCGGGGCGGTGGTCGTGGATGGGACGATTGCTGGCGTCTATATACCGGTTGGGTAAGGCTTTGATCGTCAGACAAAATTTGGTCAACTTATGCCATTAGACATTATTCAATTTCTACATAGCATGCATAAAATGTATAAGTGGTACATTGTAAAGTGTATAAGTCTACCGATACTCCGTATAAGCGAGAGTTACCTATTACAATACAATATTACACAATGCAATTATTGGCTCTTTGATGTCATGTTTTGTGCGATGAGCAGTATTACTCGTAATGACTTATTTACAAGTCAAATCAGTTGTAGGCCTACTTTATAATTTACGATAATGCTAACTGTATTTTCGAAGTCAATCAAACACAAGCAAATTGAAAACAGGTAATCAAAATATTGACCCAAACGGGCATTGATGCAATAATAGCATTGATACAATGATAATATGCGTATATCTGTATCCCACCCCAGAAGAAAGCTTTAAGCGATCAACAAATTCTAAGTTCCAGTATAATAAAAAAGGTCCGAGATGAACAATTTAATCACTTCATTCATTTTATTCACAGTCAGCTTATTAAACCATTATCCAGGATACACTGTCGAATGTTCGGATAGTGGGCCCTAGGTTGCATTGAAATCCATTACTGATTGTATCTCTAAGCTCCACGTGTTATTATATACTGTCCCTTGTAGTGAAATTATTAAAGATCTAAAATAATTTTATAAAAGATAGGTTGAGGCATCCACAATGCTTTCAAAATTCATACACGCTAGAAGGTATGATTCTGGAAACTTTATTTGAGATAAAATATGGTCTGAACTACATGGATAAGTTGCAGGCAAATTTTTTTAACTGTTTAAAGAACAGTTCGCAATATCTATATCATAAAACATGCGCGGATTACTCAAATCGCTACATTTGCATGCATTTAATGTTGTAATGATTGAATAAGCAATTTATTCCAAACTGAATGTCGACATGGGTATAATTACATTAACCGACCGGAAGGCGTTACTAAAACCGTCCGGCCGGCGACCGATTCCAATTCTGGGGCTGAATGTATCTTAACTGAGTTGTGGGTGCTTCACATTAGGAAATTCCGTAATCTTTTGAAATACCACGCTAATTTATTTCCAACAATGAGCTAGCTTGGGATTTCCGAAGATATTCTACAATAATAAATGAACTTGGTACTGCAGCAGCCTGAGACAAACTTAGAAATATATCTAATGTATGATAAGAAATACAGATATTCTGCTCAAATAATTCACTTTATGTTGAAACATTTTTCGGATTTTAATTATATTTTAGTTGCCTAGACTTGTAAACAAGGAAGGCAACTGCAAACGAGACAAACACAGCAATCGATAATGATGGGATATTCATAGGAATATTGGTCTCGCGTAGTCCCATACTATAGTTTGACCAGTATTTTACTGAATGGCCTTATCAACATATTGACTGCCTGCACCTTTAATTTTGAACATTCCATTTCTTGAGATGAGTTAAATAAAAATATCCTCTTCTTCTCCTGGCTTTCTTCCAGCCATCATAAAATGAACCATAAAATTTGCACAATTTCCTTCCGTTTGAAAGATAAAAACGAAACTAGCATGTACTTACATAAGCAGCATATGTATGCATAGCTTAGAATGGAAAATATCGATGAAGCATCATACTTTTGGTCTTCTTGATCAACAGTGTGCTGTGCATATTAACTTCGACTATGTAATCATTCTATTGATTCACAGAGTTTACATTTACATGTAGGCTTACATGTGCATATGATTCTCTACACGCTTTATGAATTATTCTTGTAGCACAAATTGGTTTATGCTTCGTTACAAAATCTTTATGCTTTGAATAGATAGTTTTCAATCCATTGTAATGGCTTAACATGTATGGGAATAAGTGTTTCGATTTTAATCTCAAATCGTGATTCAGGAACGATACAAAGCGATGTGTTGAGTCAAAATTGTTTCGTAATCGAAAATCATTTTGAACACAGCTTTCTCGAGGACGGAATATTTGGAAATATTTCCAACTTTGATGATAAGAAATCAAATTGAAATGAAAATGAAACTGACTTTCTTGTGATCTAAGATTCATTTTTTCTTGACAATCTGTTTTCTACTGGAGTAAGCGGGATGATATCAATCTTTAAACCGACAAAAGTTACTTTTTCGTGTCAAAGATTTCTCTTCAGAGTGATTTAGAAAAGCCGAAAATCAAAAATTCTTTCCTGTGATGTCGGAACATTCTGTACTGATTGAAAACAAATTTTGACAGTTGACTTGATCTAAACGTCAGATAGTTTCCAAATTCAGATTCCATTATTACAACCGTCGATTGATGCGCGATAAAACTGCAAGAAATTTCGTTGAAGTCACTTCTAATATCACAAAAGCAGATGGTGCTACTTCTACGAGAATGTCTTCTCATTCACAGCCTTTGCATCGTTTCTCTGCTGCTATGATCAGTTCAGCTGCTTCTTCCTGTTAATAAGTCAAAGATCCAAGTCTGCCCATTTCAGACCCAACAAGATTAAGAAGGATTGATAGCAGTATAGTGTGACCTTCGCTGATCAGAAATATCAACTAAAATGCTGAAATGACCACAACAGACTCTCTCTCTCACTCTCTCACAGTCACTCTTTCTCTCTCTCTCTCTTTTTTTTGAAGTCATCGATTCATGATAGATTGGGCTATCTATCTCACAATGTATGTCATTCTACTCACTCGGTGTTTCTCATCCCCTTTAATTTCAATTCTATTACCTTGATATTCAAAGCAATGTGGACCTGAGGAAAGATACACTTAAATACTGACTCTGAAGTGCGCAAATATCCCTTGGTTTTCAGTCATAATAGATTAAAAACTTTTGAGGTAGCCAAGTTAAGTTGCAATAGTATTGCATTTTTAGTAAACAATATATTTCGAATATAAAAAACCATAGTCTAAAGTAAACTTCAGAAGGTAAGTAGAAAAAGACATAACATCGTCAGGAAATTCAATTTTATGATATCCAGCCATTGTAGACCAGATATCACATGACCACAGACCAACCCCATCCACCCAGCCAAAAGTCAAATGGCTGTATGATGATCAACTGTATCATCTCAATAAGCCTATCATTACAGCTACAATCAATTAATTACAATTAATATTATTACACAGTAACATTTGATGTTTGAATTCTATGGGAATCCCCACAACGACATCGGAATAAAAAAGAAAACAAATAGAAATAATGTCACTGAAGATAAAGACAGACAGAATCCGAAATATAAGTCTATTGGATTATCACTAATAACACACTTGATTTTACACTTGAGTTTCCAAAATGCTATATTGAACGATATAATCAGCGAAGGTGTTGAAAGATTTTCCTTCAATGAAGGAAGAACGTTTTGCAAAAGGAATCAAACCAGCCGAATGAATAGCTTGGACCGACTGGCACAAACATTTACATAAACATGCAAATACAGCATATTTGCCATTGTCCCTGTTCTACAAATTGAAGTCATTCAAATTTGTGAAAATTGCTTTGATGCATGCATCTTCAGAGTGAAACTTGCAACCTCTGATGATTTAATAGCCTACATAAGATTTAAATATGGCATAGCCTACTAGTAGATGATGAATATTAATATCATGACTCATGCACTCACCAAACGGTTGTTCTCTAGAATGTTAAAGAAACCATCTCATCTTGAGTTCCTTCCTGTTTCAACTAACCTTCTATTCGTAAGTTCTCTAGTTTCTTCCTGTCCTTTCTCTCTGCTTCGGAGGCATTTTCTTGAAACAATGCTTCATGATATCCTGCTCTCCTCCTTCAAACCTTCCTGTCCTTTTCGTTCCGCCTAACTCATTACACGATATAAACTAGTGTCTAGTTATTTTAATTGCTTCTATGCTTTGCACATTGCGTTCTTTGCATTCTGACTCTTCATTCCGCTCTTCTTTGCCGAGTTGATTTTTTGTTGGCTTTTTTTGCCTACGCCTCGCCCTTTCCCTTTCTTTAGTGCACCGCAGTGCACTCTGTCAGCTATCTAATATTTTGCATTTTATCAGCAATCGTGATTTCCACCTTTTCTCTATCTGTCCAGTTCGAAGGAGCTGAGAGACGAGGCGAGGTAGTCATTTTGCCTAAGAATTCATTTTGCGATCCCATGGGCGATGGCGTTGACTTGCGCTAATACCTCTTCTCATAGCATTGCACGCATGACGCGCGAAGGTGCCGAAGTCGGGTGCAGTCATTTCATCCATACAGATATCTGATCTTTTGCATCAAAGCGGGATGATAAATTGGGAAATGAAAGAGGCCGGGCGGTTGAAGTCTTCTCAACTATCTGTGCACCTACGAATTCATTGTAGCGCATGGCGTACACAGGCAATCAGACCTTTGTCCCTAACGGAATTCGGAAAGAAAAGGGAAACAATGGTTGTATTGTGTAGGCGATGATGTGCATCTGTGTTAATCTATTGTCAATAAGAACAACACTTACAGTTGTTAACAATTCCATTGCGTCCTGTTGCAATCTAACAAAGTGCCTACTTTGTAAACGCATTTAAGTTAATGACAGTACATGAATTCGAAGAGAATAACAAATTACAGACTTTCGATTCATCCCTGTCGGTATTTGCTTAATGCCTAAAGAGAGAGTCGAAAAGACAATACCTGATGATTGACTTCCTCAGGGGCATTTGTGGTACACCTCATTGTTTCAAAGTGAATGCCTGTCACTGATATAAGTGCGAATGCATTTCTAGTTCGGAAGTTCAGTTCAACTTCTCATGATTGAAGTCACCGAAGAATATACAAGCTTTAGTTTATAAGTATTAAACAGAGACCAAAGTTTGATATATTCCTGTTTGTTTGTTATTAAAGAGATGTGCATTTTCTCTATGATGTTTGACATCCATAGCGCATTTGTTGTCGATAAATTGCTGTCGGGATATAGATGGCATTTGGTTGAAATCGTAAACTGAATGAAAATTTCATAGCTCCTATAAGTGCTATTTCATCGAACTTTACAAAATATTTGTCTTCTACAGGTTTTAATGTCTTCTTCGACGTAGCGCGCAAATGAAAGCGCAATTGAAAGAAAGTTCTTTTATCATCGATGGCTTGATTATTTGTGTAAGTCCCTAATTCAAGATGCCTGTTCAAAGAAATTTGAATGACTCAGATAATAGCAAGACGAACTGAAAGTACAACTTTCCTTGATAAATTTCGCACATGCTTGTCAGCTAATCTTTAGAATTGTTTAGCGTTTGTTAGAAATTACTCTTACAATTGCCTCGAATGTTGTAAATCCATCAAAGAAATTCTGACCCACTCACAAATAAATCATTCATTTGAGGAGAAAGCACAAACAGACAGCTTTTATGGATCAAACTAACATTTTCACGATTTCTTTTCTTTAACGTGGACATTTATCATAGTTGACTGCTAACGAGGACAGTCTTATTTGATCCAAGATCATTTTTTGATATTTTCCTTAGTAGAAAGTTTCTCAGCTGACAGCGTTTCTTAACAAATATTGCAATAAACTCTTCAATGAATAAATTTTATGTCACTTATATATTTCTCGAGCTTAAATTGCGTATCGGATGTTGTGATAATCGGAAAATAATAAAATTGTCGCCATCCATTGAACACTCTGCCTAATTGCCATGTATTGAAATAAGTTTCGACATATCTGCTACCGAATGAAGTTAAAGAAGTCTAAAGCCTACATAAAACTATTTCGTCTGCTGTCTCTGATTTCCTTAATTTTTAAAAAAAGTCAATGTACGAATTTTGAATACCCTATGGGGCATTTATTTCCAGTTAGCAACGATTCGATGTTTATTGCAATTTAGTCTATATTTACTATTGGAGCGGATCTTAGTATATTACTTATTGCACAAAAGACTCTTTAGAAATATCATCCTTTGAATTTAACAATTTATTTACGCTTTTGAATATGCCAAGTTTTGATTGTGTAGCCATGCCATGTCGGTTAAAACAAAGCAAAATTGATTTGTATAATGAGTAGGCACTTGTCGTCAAATTCTACGTAGTGAACAACAAATGAATCTAAATTTCATGATGGCATAAATAAAGGAAATATTTACGACTGATGTTAATGCATGTTGCATGGTATGTGGATTCCGTCATTGAATAACGGTGCAGTTAGGCTCAACATTTATTTTTCATCCATTACAAAATGATTAACTGAAAGTCTATGAAGCATTATGATGTCTCATTATGCGTTCCAGCACAGGACAGTAGTTCAGAATCATTCACATCACATAAGAAACAATAGTAACGATGAAAATGATTTCCAAATGAGACTGCACTATGTGACATTGCCACGCGTAATTACGGAGCACCCCAAACCATAGAAATAGACAACAATAAAACCTCTAGAATGGAAATTAAGCTTCATGCAATGCACAATAACGGCACATAAATTGCACGCATTTTCACTTAGATACACCTGCCAACGTCTGTATCATTGGGTTAGAATCAGTCACATGAGTAAATCGAAAGTTTTAATTGGTTCTTCATGCCCCAACTTAGTTCCCCCGGATGTGCCGCGACCTTGAGTCAATTTTCATTCTAGTCAACTTCAGATAAACAGTTTATTTCTATGCCTCAAACATCTGTGGTTAAGGGTAGTTTACACTACGCGCGTACATACGCGCTGAACCATGAGTCAGCAATCACGTGATCTGACGCTGTCAAAACATGGGGAATGTTTACGAATACGTGCGGGCGAGCGTTTATGGTTTGCGAGTCGTCTACGGTTGTCTGCGTTGACGCTTGAACCACGGATGAGGCGCTAAGCATGGCCTGTCTTTCCTGACCATGAAATTAAGGTCCTATCACATTGTTTAGCCTCTGACACATGCAGACACATGAGACGCAAAGTCTTTATAAAAGGACTGGGGATAGATGTTGCAGCAATGTCACGCGTAGCTACGGATGTTTAGGGTCATGTGTAATTACGCGTAGTTTACGCGTGAATTACGCGTAACTGAGCGTGGCATGACACATATTGTGGTCCAGGATATCATATTTAAATACTTATTTTGAGCTCCGTAGAATTTAATTGGAATTGATGTTTGCACTGAAATGACCCGCTTTCTTGTAACACAGGACTTGAAGCGTCGAACCCAATTATCTAACATTTGCAATCATTTTCTTTTTGTCCTTTAGACCTATTGCTTTTGTAACCTCGACTGCACGTTCCTTGATTTCTCAATGGAATTGACATGACTTCTGTCTTAAGGAAATGTGTGATCTTCAACACACTTGGATGTCATTTGGCATGCAATTTTGAGGTGAAAGACACGCACTTAGTTTAATAGTACTGTAGGCTCAAATCAATTATTGGCAAATTGATAAGAAAACATAATTTTGCAATCCTTTGAATGTAGTAAGTGAATGTGCAGTGTATAGTAGATAAATACCGAATTTTTAATGCATGGATAGGAACAGAAGACTAACTGAAAAATTGAAGCAAACATGGTTATCAGTGATGATTCAACTGATGAAGCAGGAGGTTAGGTAGTTGTGTTATTATAGTAGCCAGATGTCAATGTGTGTGCGTGGGGGTTGGGGGAAGGGTGTGTGGACATAGAGGCAGACCTATATGAGTAGTATGTATACACAAAAAGATAATTGCGCTCATTTAAAAATGATGAGATGATGTACCACACCTGGAGTAATAAATTATCTTCATGGAAAGAGTACTTACAGTGCGGCTCACTTTACTGTTTCCACTTAGCATGTCAGCGTTCACTTTATGATTAAATGACGACCTGCATTCTTTGTCTACTTATGTCTGTAACTAAACAAACTACAGAATAAACTGCAAATCAAAATTTACGATTTCAACGAGGGATTTTCAATGATGGCGTCATCACTTTCTACTTGTATCTTGAATCCTAATATTATAGGTAGTATTTCAAATTTGAATAAAAAATAGCAAAGAAGAAAAGTTGTAGTTTCTTGTACTCAGATAAAAATCCAAATATCAAAAGCATGCATGCAAAACATTTAATTGCCAGTGATGCTCATTATTTCAGATATTAGTAATCTAACCTATGTAGTAGATCCAGACACATATGCGCAGGTAATATTGATATTCAAATAAACTCTAATTAAGCTAGATATAAAAGTACATACTCAACCTCACGCCGTAACTCCTTCTTGCCGCACATGTGCATTACCCAGTTCCTCACATTTTTGGACTAATTTGTCTGTCTTAACTTGATGTTATCAAGGACATTCCTTATAACTTGACTTAATGAATTTATCTTGAATTTATATGATTTTTATATATTTTTTGATTCACATTAATGATTTGAATAAACGTTTCTCTCTCTCTCTCTATTGTACTTGCTGAGCAGTGCTCACAATATGAGAATCACTCAATTTACAAATATCAAATTTTCAAAACGAAAACATGTGAGCATGGTAATCATTCATGCACGGAGAGAACGAGCATTTTCTAAGCTCTCTTTTGATATACTGGTCATCAAAATCGGTGACCTGGGAAAAAATTAATAATATCGTGAAGTTATCATAAAATCACAAGTCTTTTGACTGAAAATGTCATATTCTCACTTTTTCCTCAAAAATGTTCATGTTTGGTATCTTCAGAGCCCTTGCGATGCAAGGAGTATGAATATGTAAGTTATAATCAAATAAGCTCAATACGTGGTTTTTTTCAAACATTCTTTCTCATAACCACAAAAGAAAACAAACTCCATATAAGGTGAACGACGGTTCAAAGCAAAAAAAAAAATAGCGAAGACAGGTCTTTGTTCTGTCACAGTGACTGCAGATTGTTTACATTGTATGTTTGTGTACTTTTACAGTAATAAGAAAAATGTTGAAAATGTTTGAAAAAGAACTACCCAGTGCGCTTATTTGAATATATCTTACATATTCATACTCCTTGCACTATTTTTCATATGTTATCGATTTTGGTGACCAGTATAGCAAGAGAACTCAGAAAATGCTCGTTCTCCCGAGCCTGAATGATTACCATATTCACATGCTTTCTTTTTGAAAATTTCCTATTTGTAAATTGAGTGATTCTATCATATCTCCTTTTGAAGCTGATAATGCAAACTCTCGAATGATGCATGACACGTTGATGTGTGACACGATTGGAAGACATGAGAATTGTTTGAATTTCAGCGAAATTGAGGTGGTCCGCTTTTTATGATCAACTCTTTAATTTGAGATGATTTGAAAACTTAGCCTGTCTAGCTAAAGACAAGCTATCTAGAATCTACAGGATTCCACGACGATCTTAAATATATACATAGGACCTGTGAATGCATTTGAATGGGTAGATCGGCTAAGGGCGCGATGTAATTAACCAATGCATGGCCAAGAGATGAGCATCAACATCCTCCTGTGAAAACTCTGTGCAATGATGGGCCGGCCGTGATTTGGACTTCGCGTTGTGCTAAAGGAGCTCAGCACTGATCGTACGTGTTCGTGCGTCAGGCTAAATTCCGTACGACTGCAGACCTCTAGTCCATACCCACATTTTCTTGTTACTTACCTACACAGAATTTCACAAACAGACACACTGTCATCTGTCATGATCCTGACGTCAATTTTACTTACTCGGTGGCTTGTAGACATCCGATTGACTTAATTGAATGCACTTATTATGTTAT
Organism: Prostheceraeus crozeri; assembly: GCA_907163375.1. Taxonomy (NCBI): domain Eukaryota; kingdom Metazoa; phylum Platyhelminthes; order Polycladida; family Euryleptidae; genus Prostheceraeus; species Prostheceraeus crozeri. The sequence continues at coordinate 451,490 of CAJQUW010014715.1, read as the reverse complement.
GGTAGAAACTGCCATTTTTAAAAATGTAATAGCCTACAGTCGATCGAGTTACATACTGGCTACAGTTGACAAATCTTTTGTCCAATTTGAACATGAAATAAAAACTTAGACCAAAGACTATGACAATGATATTGACTTTGACAATGTGGTTGTTTATTAACTAAAATTCTGCCGACTTTATGAACGACGGTATAACACCAAAACCGACTGAATATTCTGCCGGCGGAATTTTAGTTAATGATCAGCCACAGTGCAACAAATTGAAAAGCATTTCCGATGTTGCAGAACTGAATTAGAAAATATCCAAATTTCTGAGACTCGTCAGCATTGCAGATCTCTAAAATCATTTGTATGATAAACACATGTAATGATACAAATTCAGCCTCTCCTCCAAATCCGCCAAAACAGCCTCTCCTCCTAACAGCAACTCGTCAATCCGGAATTTCAACGGAAGCAATAGTCCGGCAGCCAGAACGAGTTTCTGCAAGGAACGAGGCCAAAAGTGAGACTTTCACAGAATGATGTACACCCTATGCCTACTTCGAATCGGCACGTCTGCCGAGTTCTAGTTAGTTCCTCTTGTTGTCAGACACGATCAAAGAAAAAAACATGTTAATCTAAAGGGAGGCAGGTTGCAGTTTTTGGCAAACATTAAATTTTCTATGTTTTTACTCATCGATTAAAAACTACTAGGTCTGGGGCCATAGTTTTTGACATGGAATGTCTTCAGGTCATGTGTATATGATATTATCATGCTTCTCGTCGGCGATGTATGCGATAATGTTGTTCAATGTGGATAAAGTGGGCCAACATATTGGTACCTGCCGACAGTAGGAAGTCTGTCAAATTTGAATGTATGTACTTTCATCGATGAATGTTCATGAACCTGATAAGAAATGACCTGAAGACATTCCATGTCAAAAATTATGGCTCTAGACTGAATATTTTTACCGTAATAAGTGAAAACATAGAAGATTTCATTTTAGCCAACACATAAGGATCTTTCCGATTGGTATTTTACATGTACTATATTACGTCGACAAAACTTTGATGTGATAGAACACTTTAACGCAGTATTGCATTTCCATGATTAATTTATAATGCAACAGCATTTCGTACTTTTAGTAGAAATGTGGGTGTCAAGAGAACTCCGTCATGTTTATGGAAAAGATCATGACCTCGAGAGCACCACGAAATTCGCGCACTGACATGACGTGATTCGACTCAACGAAGACTGTAAATGCCTTAAGGACTTTTTACTCGTACTTTCTGCCAACATTGTTGTAATTGCTGTGTCACGCTTCTTGCAACTCAACAATTACAAATGAACTGCAGCCAAATCACAAAGCGAGAGATGCTCTGCTCGGAACATTATTTTATATTTTTGCCTCCTCCGTTTGCACTCATTGTCTACGAATTCTTGCAGATGCAGTTATCATAACTGATTCTCTTTTCAAAAAGTGCAATTCAGCTTCAATTACAAATATCCTTTTCTGAGGCATCTGTTATAGATTAATAATTCATGCACCAATAATTGATGCAATGTTTAATATCAGAAAGACCGAAAATCTTTTTAACATTGATAGAATTTTATTCAAATGAAAATTTGCGTAATCAATCAACATTAAATACAGAAATAGACTTTTTATAAAATAAAATGCATTACTTGTATTCCTCACGATTGTCATTATTGAGGTTTGAAGCAAGTATACGCTATTATTATTATTAGACAGTCAATGGATTGCAGTTATTCGGGGACAGTGTAAATATTTCTATGATTGCATTCAATTAGTTGTAATAAATCTATGAAAATTGATTATACACTGTAGAAGACATTTGCTTGACTGCTACATCGATAATGCATCTATGGGGATGTTCATTAACTTAAGTTGTGTCGGCAGAATGTCTAATCGGTTTAATATTCTGCCGATTTAATGAGCGAGGGCATAACACCGAAACCGTCAGAATATTCAGTACCGGTAATGATGGCAAATATACGTTGTCATTTTTGTTTTCTTCCCTAGTTATTTCAATCCTTGGGCATCAGCAGGTCATCCTTGAAGTTGAAGTTGATCACACTTAGAACTGCGAGATCATCTCACAGATATATTGGAAGGGTTATTTTTGAAACAAAATCTTTCACATTTTTTGTACATTAATCTGTTTTTGTATTCATTCGCAACTTCTTAATGCATTCTACAATTTGACATCATAAATAACAATCATCAAAGAAATTTGCAGCCACAATTAGAAAAAATTCAAAATTTTCAAACAGCTGCTTAAGTTGGTAATTGTAATGTTGAATTGCTATTTATGGCATTAGGAAAATCAAGTTGGAGTAAATGAATACCACCATTAGAGAGTTCACACTCCACATACATGTTGCTGGGGATTCCACGTGAAGCGGGGCAACACTTGAAAAGTTAAGGGCGCCGGGATGGAGCGACCACCCCTCCCCGATGTCGGTGAACTTCTGAGTCTGGTATGAAGGTTGTATACAACTCATTCATGTACGCGTAAAATACTATCACATTGTTTACCACATTATATTGTACATGCAGCAGAGCATTTTGTGATGAGATAATAGCATACGTTTTGACGAATTTCACATTTGAAGATAAAATGTTCTGATACTGAAAAATGATGATTAAAACTTGTTGACAATACCTGTGATTGGATAAAATTGTAATTAGCCCTTTAAGTAGCTAACATAGTTTACTAAATAATTACTTTGGGTTTGTTTTCAAATCACTGACTTTTTAGTCAATAGCCTAAAGGAAAGATAACTCGCTCTTGCTAGATGAATGTGCGTTCAATATTTCGGCGTATCAAATTACATTTTCTACCCGAAAATTTATAAACTATAGAGGAAGCGCGTCCAGAGTTAACTAAAGGAATAGCAAGACACATGTACAATTGAACTTTATTCAACACCTCATAAAATCATAGCTTTCAATAAAGTTTGACATTATCTTAAACTAATATAATAATAAAGACCAAAAATGACACCGTTTGAACTTATGTGTTATGAGGGGCAGCGTCCATCACCGAAGAATATTGTCAGTCGAAAGCAAAGTGTTGCCTTGTGTCGAGGAGGAGGTGTTGTTGTCCACCCGTTCCTAGTGTTATGTCTCCTTCTTGATGTTCGTTCTCGTCCACCAAATTGCACAATGCACATGCACAGTATTATATTAGTCTGTCGCAGACCATTACAATTTGCCGCGATTGTATTCGGGCATCGAACAAGCATCGAAGAGGTCGATACTGTGACAAAAGTTTTACCACATATTCGTGAAATTGCTGATATTGCTTCTCTTGAGAGTGAAAATTGAGCGGATAGTGTTGTTATGAAATTCGTAATGACAATGTAACTTAGAGAGCTGCACATCGAAGTTCGACAATAGATTGACCACATACCAGCATCGTCAAATTCTCGAAACTTTGATGTTATAAACACATATAGCATTAGCGGCCAATGTTCTAACACGTGTTTGTGGAAATATCTGATCACCCTCATGGCTCCAAGGAATGAGAATCACACTCTTCAAAGATCATAGCATTTTCACAATAGGAATGTTAAATCTGATGAAGTACTTTGCTGAAGAAAGTACACTCAATGGACTGAATGTAATATTAATTTCAAATTAATTCTCCACACCTGAGGCGACTGATATATCAACGATACAATCGGGATTACAAAATAGCCATTCAGGGTGCGGTTCAATGTTTGATTGATGGTAAAACTCAGCTATTGCTAATTATTTGGATGTGAATGTCTATACTCCAGGAATACTTGCTATCAAATAACACCAAGTTATAACCCTAGTTGTGAAAGCTGCAAAAGTGGCCGATTTTGATGGATAATTTGGCCAGCCACATTGAAAGTCACCAATGGTACTTATATCTCTCAATTAACACGCTATCTGCGTGTATATAAATGTGCTTGAAGACCAAAATCACTGAAATATTCTGTTTAATATTGTCGCATCGAATAGAATAACCGAAGCATCCCACAGAAAATGATATTTTATTTTACTCAGAAAATAGGTGCTAATTACAAAAGCGAAGACAATTACTCAAACACTAGAATGGAAGTAATGTTACATAATATTAGGAAACTTAACTCTTAAGCATTGATTGTTCTCTAACAAAGAATCGATGTTTATGTTTGCTACAATTGTATGTGTGAACTCCTCATATATTCATCTATGCTATTTTAGAAACTAGAATCATTTTGCGAAGCAAAAATTGATAATTTTACGAATCATTTTGCTAAACAAAGCATTAATGATTTTAATAAATTTACAAAGAAACACAAATGATAGTTTTCAGTCCGCAACATATAGGAATCATGAAGCAGTAGGTCTTTGAAAGTTCACTCCTTATTTGCACCTGGGCAACACGAGATATCTCATACAGGACAAAATGGTACTTTTATTCAAAGTAAAGGAATACAGTTGAGATAGTTTATTCAGCATGTTTATTATTAAAAACGAATGGTTGAAATGATTTGCTAATCTATAGTGACTTGCCATATCTACTGCAAACTCTTACATTCAATACCTGAATCAATGATAACGAGAACATTTTTACTTACTTTGAAGGAGGTTGTCATGTATAACATGGCTGTATATTAAAAAAGTATACAATATCCACATACTTCGATCTGAGAAATCTTATTACAATTTTTAGTTCGCAACGGCCATAAATTTCAACACAAATCAGTTAAATGCTTCATAATTGATGGATGCGTTTGAATTGAGGAGACGTCAATCATGAGGATTGCAACGGACTGGAAGTTATTAGACGTCATTTTCACCGCCTTGTGTGCGATCATTGTGGTCATTTCACTACAATTTACAGGCGCAGCTCCCATCAGTCTATCAGAGCTTTTCAGTCAATGCTGCGTCCCGACCACTTTCTAAATTATCTTGTTCCGTCTATTCCCAACATACAGGCAGATCCCACGAACGCCTCACATTCAGTCCAAACGTCGTCACATTCCTCGCTCGCTCCACCATGTATACTATAACCTTAACAAGTCTACACAATTGACTCTCTACGTCTAACTTTGGAATTTACAAATTGCATGCTCTACATTTTTATGAATTTGTGATCGCCTTCGTTTTTTGTTGTTTTTTCAACCTGAGATGTCTTTGTAATGATTGATCTTTAATCTAAGTACATGCATGTATCATCATTCATCATCACCTCGTTGTGTTGTATATCAGTGAATCAATATAACTTTTCATTTGCTCTGAAATATACACTTAATTTGCTCCCAGCTTTTACATGATCACCTCATAAATGTATATGAAAATGATATTAGCGGCATCCTGGTAGATTCACTTTTGCTGGCTTATCTTCTTTTTAATCCTGCTCGATGATTCTAATTAGAGTATTTATAGTCCGGCAGCCAGCACGAGTTTCTGCAGGGAACGTGGCCGAAAGTGAGACTTTCACAGAATGATGTACACCCATGCCTACTACGAATTCGCACGTCTGTCGAGTTCTAGTGAGTTCCTCTTCCTGTCAGACAGCATCAAAGAAAAACACAGTTAATCCAATGGGACGCAGATTGCAGTTTTCAGCTAAAATGAAAATTTATATGTTTTCTCTAATTCAACGAAAAGTACTAAACCTAGAGTCATAATTTTCGGCATGATATGTCTTCAGGTCATTTCCTTTCAAGTTCATGCATCCCTTTCTATAAAGATAGACACATTTAGATTTTCCAAGCCTCTCAATGTCGGTAAACACAAACATTTTGAGAAACTTTATACACATTTAACCACATTCTCACATACATTGTCGATCAGAAGCATGATAATAGCACATGCTGGTCATAAGAAATGACCGGAATACATTCCATGCAAAAAATTATGACACTAGACTTAATATTTTCCAGTTGATGAGCGAAAACATAGAAAATTTCATTTCAGCCGAAAATTGCAATCTGCGTCCCATTGGATTAACATGTGGTTTTCTTTGATCCTGTCTGCAAGAAGAAGAACTCACTAGAACTCGGCAGACGTACAGATTCGTAGTAGGCATAGGGTGTACATCATTCTGGGAAAGTCTCATTTTCGGCCTCTTTCCCTGCAGAAAGTCGCTTTGGCTGCCGGACTATTAAGCTAATCAAAGGGTTTTGCTGCTTAGAATGCAGAGTATTACCCAGCATATGTATGTTCATGAAACGCACATCGCTAGTGAAATGAAGGATTCTCATAAAAGATTATCGGTTCAATTGTGTAATTATTTCTGATTTGTTTGATTTGTTGTGAAGATTTCACTCATAGTCAAGAAGTTTTTGAGGAGTTAACCTGCCAATCATGCAACTTCATAATAAAAGAGGAAAACGTGTAGTAAAGGAGTTATTGGTCATTTTTTGTATCATCCAATTGTTGTGATGCAAATTGTCGACAGAACGCAGTTACTGTGTCTGGGAATTCTCTCCTTGTTATTTCTCGTAGATTTTGAAGGTCAGTTTGAAATTGATAGATAATTTTCTATTGGGTCAATTTACATACAGGGGTTTGGAAAATACATTTTTCCACTATAAAAAGTTAGGATTACTACCCAATTTCACAAGTTGTAGATGTCATTACTAGGACACTTGATGGCATTTAAGTCAGTGTGACTTAAGTCAGTCAGACTTCCCAGTTTCAGCGAGACAATCGCGACTTGGGTGTATTTGTTCCGGTTTCCCGAAGGTGTCTTCAGCGTCAAAATTCAGATCCATTACTTTTTCATTTATATTTCGTTAAAAATGAGGAATTATTTCATGTATTAATATCTCTTCTTAAAGACAGTGTGATGTAGCTGTAAAATGGCAATCTAATTCAATGAAGGTTTATGCAGTCGGAGGCACACTTCTTCTCTCAGTCGAAGTAGATAAACAATTCAGAATTAAAAATGCATTGAAAAGTATCAAAAACAATTGCAATAAGCTTTGCATCAGGGAATAACAATAGCCCAATAATGAAATACATGTCATTGATCCTCACACCGCAGGATATCGGAAAAATCACACTTATACCACACACAAAGATGTGCTATTTTGATGAATGTAGAGTAGTTTACATGGTGCGTAAAAGTGATGGGGAAGTAAGTTCGTCGCTATGTTGACGGAGAGGCGTATTTAACAAAAAATATGGTTTTGAGATGGTTTTAAAGTTTTGGGTAATGTCATTGTACAATAATATCTAAACCATTCCACCATTCATCCTTTTGTCATGATTTCTGGCAATGCACTTGTTTGCTAAGTAGACAACTATTTCAAAATTTACATTTAAATGCTGACAAAGACGCGTAAGATTCATCCGCCTCATTGTAAAGTGAAAATTCGTACAGTCATAATTAACCGAAAAGAAAGTGTTAAAAAATGAAAGTGATACATGAAATCAGCAAAAGTCACCTAATTACCGGTATTGAAATCAAACGCGTACCAGAGTCACATACGAGGCTAGGAAAGCAAAATGATGCAAAACGTTAAAAGAAACTCGGATCGCACGTACAGCAGAAATCGCGATGATAGTAATTTTACGGATATGAAGGAAGCTGCAAAAAGACTTGCTTGCACCTTGCAGAGGCCAACAACTGTTCTGAAATTCGCTGTTTCTGTTAGCAACGATTATTTTTGTGAATAAATATGAAGATCAGAAGATCACATCTACATGCGCTTTTCTTACTTTGCAGGTTGTCCCTGCTGTAGTAGAAAAAATCTGATCACCTTGATTCTAAAGTCTGCAATTTCTTAAAATGTGATTTCCCTCCGTTTCTGAATGACATCATTATTTGATTAAAAGGACGTGCCAAATGATGCTTTAACTCAATGAATAATGACACATAGGAGCCAGAGGAGTTTGACCCTGTGCTTACGTAACCTATAGGGCAACATGTTTACTTTTCAATCTCTGCACAGTTTTACCATTAATGAGGTTGTCGAAAAATATGATTGACCTTGCTGGAGGAAGACAAATAACGATTTGTATAAACATCAGACAATGCGTGAATGTACTCTCTGTACTGTACTCGAAAAGCTGACTTGTTTGCAAGGTGAACGAGGACTTTGGATGAGAATCCTAAACTTCAACAACTAAATCCTACGAAAGTTGACTTAAAAGACTGATAACATCAACTGTGCCAAATTAAGGAATCCTTACGAAGCATTGAATTTATGGGTAAAAATTATAAAACTGTAGCATAAACAGTATTAGTCCTATCACCAGCACGAGCTTCATCAGGGAACGAGGCCGAAAATGAAACTTTCAAGGAATGAAACACATCATGGCTACGCGTCTGCCGAGTTCTGTGAGGGTAAGGTTCCTTCATATTTTTGTCAGACAGAATCAAAGAAAACACATGCATGTCCAGTGGGATGCACGTTGAATATTTTGGTAAAAATTAGATTTCTATGTTTTCCTTGAGTAAGTGGAAAGTAGTAAATCTAAGGTCACAATTTTTGGCATGGAGCATCTTCAAGTCACTTATACCAAAGAGCTCAGAGTTAGAGTTAAGGTTTAAGTGCACTGTAAACTGCACACTAATTCTCAAGATGTTTGGCACGCCTAAAAAACAAATGCAACAATAAAAAATGGATTCTTTAATAATTATGCAGTTGCGCTTTTACTGCATAACAACGAATATAAATGCTGCATGTATATTACTTTTACAACACATTTCAAATTCTGAATCTCGAATATACTAAAGATGCAGAGAAATCTAGCACCGGCAGTTATGATCTCAAACGGTCTTTTCGGACTAATTAGAGAACAAACTCAGTTGGTCATACAGTTTCATATATTTTTGATATTTCGACTTTTAATAACGATGTGTTCTTGTTCCGCAATAACTCTTTTTAATTTTGCTAACGATGCCACGCATGTTTCCTTTGCCTTCATATCCGCTCCTTTGCTTTCACACTTTTCTTTGAATATAAGGAGCTATATATACTGAGCTCCTAATATTTCACCATAAAAATCACGAATTCTTTTATCTCTCTTTCCTCATCAATAGAGCAGCAATAAGCAATCCTCATTCATAGCGATCTCTGTTATTCAGTCGAAGATGTAGGCTGTTTTATTCTAATCCATATCTTCCAATTTATAGTAGATCCTAAATATGTCAAGAAAAACTAATTTTGTTTGTGGGGTCCCTCCATAAAATATCATTTTATTTGAACAATTAGCCAGCTTTAGGATCAACTTTGCAATTTCATCACTCACCTTCTATCTGATTATTTGAATTTATTGAAATTATTGAAATTTGGCATCCGCCCTCATTTTGCTGGGTCAACCTTAAATTTCAAATAAATAGAATAAATAAAATTGAGGTCTATTAGATTTCACAAACTTAGTATGCATGTCTCAAACAATATGCTGTCTCCAAGTGTACGAACAGTGTACAGAAGAAGGCTTAGTAAGAAGCATAAGATGTGAAAATTACGAAGGCCTCTAAGTGTAAAGGAAATATGCATATATTGTATATTAAAACCATAAAAAGCGTGAGAAGTACGGTATCAAAATTCCCTACCGGTTTCGTCACAGGCTAGTCATGGGAATGAAAATGTTGTATTCAAACTCAAATACATACATACACTAAAGAAAACATAGAAATTATTCTATTTTCAACTGAGGTCTTAGTAAGTAAGTATAGTTAATGAAATCAGCCTCTTTCTTTTCACGCTCTATGAGGGTGGAGTTCATGTTCATTTGTTAAAGGGGAGCAAGGACTACTGCAACATCTATGTTCTCCTTCACTTATTCCGCTTCCACATTCTCAATGCTTGCATTCACCACATCAAGCACACAGAACTCATTTATGAAACCAATTTATGAACACCAAGTCATAGAGTAAGTAAACTAAGTAGAGTAGCTACTCAGCATTTATTAAATCCCCAACGTGTATACAGCTTTGATTTTATTAAATGAACTCGATGGGATATAGTTGGTAATTGTTACTAAATGTGAGATATGCAAATTTTTGTAGTTTTGAAGAAATTACCACGGAATTGACTGATCATGATGGTAATGCAGAAGGAATGATAGAATTTTACAGAACCTCCGTGTCATGACAGCCTTGGAGAGGTAATGTCTGTTAAGTTAGCAATTCGATGACCTTCTATTGCTTTCATGCTCAACCTCATGAGTATTTTCTTAAGCGTGATCATATCACAAGCACCCTGCCACTGGTAGAGCAAAATATCATAATCAAAGACAATGATTTCAATTAGCTTCAAAATGTGCAAATGGGTCCACATCACTAATCAGATTCAAGAGATTCAAGACTGAAATTTCAGCCAAGAAACCACAAAAGATCTCGACTATTTCTTGAAGAATTCCATTATAATGCGGTGCATGAAATTCTCTTAATAATCAGCTTAATTTACGCCTAGTTAAGATGTTTTATTAGCAAATGTTCATTCTTTTTGATATCCAACTTGTTTTATACTACTTATAAAGTGTCTTCATGTCGGTAGTGCATAAATTTGCAAAAATTTAGATTTTTCAAAAGTTCTTAAATAATTTTTTGGATCGCAGGAACGTAATCTCCGCAAGAAACTGAATCTTTTGTTATAAAAAATTTACTGTTTACAGATACTTTTTTGAGTTGAAACTCTACCTGCTATATACTTACTCTATCTACCAAGTATTTCATGCAATGAAAGAAACTTGTTACAAGACTTGGTTCAAGACTCCAAATTATTGGATGTGTTCGGTGTCCATGAAAACTAGTGTCTTTGCTGGTGTCAAACAAATCGCTTCATGAAATCCACTGGAAAATCAATAAATAGAAGTCGAGACATTCTTTTCTAGAAGGCACAATAAGATGACAATGCGAAAAAAGTGATGCATTATCCTTCCTACAGCGCAGTGAACAATGTTATCCAGCAGCAAAGCTCTCCCTGTGACCATTTGGAAACGATTAGGCTCAATTAGTCATAATAAAGGTCAGTAGAGTGTCAATCACTTAATCAGATTGTTGAACAAAATCAGCCTATAAAAGAATTTCCATTAAAATGCAGTTGTTCTGTCCTGAACAATATTGAAATTGCAGCAGTCTTTGATGGAGCCGCTTCAAACTTCGAAATGAGATGTCTAGCACACCGAGCTTTGTATTTTCTCATATTGAGTTTGCTACACTTTTCATGGTCAATCTGATGGCAATGGATAACCAGACGGTTACGAAAGTTATCTCCCGTTTGACCTACATAGAAATGTACACACGCATTGCACTTTATCGCATAAATAACATTTCTAGATGTACAGGTGAGATTTCTATTTATGGTAAACAGCCAGGTGATATCACAGTTTCCCACCTTAAACTTCATTGTTTATCCCAATATCAAAGTAGGACAACATTTACACCTCGGATTCTAAGCCGAGAGGGCAGTTGTTTGTAAAATCCGGAAAAAACGCTTGTTATTGAATGGGTCAATTAAGCACAGACTTTGAGTGACCGATTTAATCACCTGTGAATTGACGTCTTGGGTTGCTAGAATTGTTAGTATAAATGAAAGTCACAGCCTCATTGGCAACTTCATACTTGCTTATCATTTTATTCTGGTTGACACCACAATCGTTACTAGCCATAATAAACGAGTTTTCGACTAGGCTAGGAGGATATTTCAGTTTTATAAGAATATATTTAAGTTGACATAATTCCAGCAACTAAATAATCAACTAAAGTCTATTCGATATCCTATATAGTCCCATAATTTTGGCCGGAATCAGAGTCAGAGTCGTATAAAAGGATGGACTATAGACTCCAACCTGCATCGAAACCCAAATATGAAAGACATTAATCATCTATCCTTGTGTACAATATCATTTGTAAATAATGAACATGTATATGTACTCGCATATTGAAAATTCTACGCTTTACATATAACCATACAATGTGATCAGATATTCCGTGATATTGCAAAGCTACAAAAGTGATAGAAATTGGTACTAGACACTACCTTCAAGAAATATAAATCTGCAGAAGTGCCAAACATTCTGAGAATTAGCGCACGATGCCCAAGGTACTTCTGATGCCAATGTACAAACAGCATGTACGGAAGCATTATTGTAAAAGTTACGAATTGTATTAGTTGCAGATGCGACTTGCTTCCATGTCGGATAAACCAGGCGGAGGTACGAAAGCACTAAGTCTGGACAATAGTGGACAGTAGGATAGCTAATCACTTTCGTAGTAAGTTAACATGAACAATAATACTTTCGTACATTTTGGTATTCTCGTTTTGTACATTGGTTTGGTAGTCAAAGTCAGCCGGCTTTCGTACCTTACAGTTTCCAGCACAACATCAGATGAGCCGTTCCTCCTGGTCGCCGTTTCCTAGAAGCGCAGATACATATCTGGTATGCGATAATGAAATGGCACACATCACACACGATCTACAGTCAAACAACAAGTCGTGACTGAATATGCAGTGAGCCTCAGACAGCAGCCAATGGCGTGCGTGTTGTACACTTCGAGTTCATCGTTTGGTCACACTTCGCTGTCTCAGTACCTTTCATTGATAAATCTTGCGAAGAGATGGAGTGAACTAAATTTCTTGCACCTGCCAACTTCTGAACAAAGAATCTAACGGATCAACTTGAACGAAAAAACTTCTGTGCAATGATCTGAATTCTTCGAATCTGAAGGAATGGTGGCAATCGAAACATTTTGGAGGATTCGCAGCATTTTGCAAGCGACGCATGACTGTTTTCCCTATCTCTGTAAGGTATTAGGAATTCCTGCCCACTTACTAAGTTCCAGCATGTGCCATCGCTTTGAATTAGGCTTCACTTCTAATAAGCTGAAAGAGCTAAACAATTTAATCCTGTGGTTTCCAGTGATGTACGTCAACTCAATGATAACAATAAGTACTTTTTGTCGATACAAAACATTTTCGGATGATAGATATGATTATCGTAGCTAAGATTTTTTGTGACGTCTTTGAATTGGAAAAGTGAACTGCACTTCATTGAGTGGCTTCCTAATCTGATAATGCATGTTATTTCTCCACTGTGATTGTAGATATGTCTATTAACCAATGTCTGGTGATATAGCGCAGAGAATCATGTACAATAGTGTAGTTCACCCATTTAGGCGCATTGCTCGTTTGACAACCAAAAGAAAGAGGATGTCAAGCTTGCGACTCTGATAGTCCCAGCCTCGTGCGTTATCTGAAATGCCCGCTGATTGCGATTGAACAAAAAAATGAAAAAGAGTGTTGCATTTTGAAAATAGCTTGGGCATGAAAAAGTTAAATCAATTTGATATAGGCCTACAAGATAAGAGAAATTAATAGTAGGAATTTCATGCTTTTATTGAATCCATGAATTCATCAATGATTAGTTTTTTGCTGAAAATTCGAAATCAAACCCAGGGCTGCCGGTGTCACTATCCAGATAATTAAGTTTATTAATATTTTCTATAGCATCATCAGTTTCTTGTTATTTTTCTGTGAAATATATGTTCTTCATGTTTGTTGTGAGAGATGTTTCAGGTAGAGAAAATTATGTGTCTGAAATACTGAATGTCTGGATTTCTTGAGTATGTAATCTTTTGATTACTAATTGGAACGCTGCAATTGTTGCAAAGTTGAAAATAATTCAATAATTCTCAGAGCTTTAAATAGAAAGTTCAATCAGTTCCTTGAACCAATCAAACTCATAAAATATTGCTCCAAATGTGCTTCAAAAACTCAGTGAAATTCATCACATGTGAATAGTGTATGCAAAACGATTCGTCTAAAATATTAATCATATGCAGTGAAGTGTCAAAATGATATTAGATTTTCTTGTGCTTGCCTAATAATGCACTAGCAGTTTGAGATCATTGGCTGCGAAATATGAGTGTGTGTTCTAGAACACAGAAATTTAATTGCACAAACAGGTAATTAAAAAAATCTGTGCGTTGGCGGTTTACGTAACTCTGAAGTCAATATGGTATCACTGAGAGAAACAGTTGCTGCCATATCTCGGATAACTGCACATTGAAATTTTCCAAAGTGTTCTGAATGCTGTCAACTCAATTATGACTATATTTAGGGTGTTTGTATCAATATTTCTTTTCCGCGAGTATCAGTTGGCGGCAAATTTTCCTATATATGAATTGACTCCTCAGATGATTAAGTAAACGCTCAACATTATGACAACAATTGCAGATTAAGAATATTTTGATTCAGTATGCGTGTTGCAGATTTTTATAAATCGCAGTGATCCATGATTTACCCCGAGAAAAATGATGTGGACAAACACGAGTAGTGTAATTTCCATAGATCAATAGAAAAATAATAACCTCAATCTTCGTCCAGCTTTTCTTTCCACCTCCGCTATTACTTTTAAAGTAATTCTTGCATTTGTTTTTTTATTTTCAAAAATTTTTGTTTCTAAATGAGAAAGAATTGAAAAAAATGCTAGACTTTTCTGTAGTGATTTAATGCAATAATGATACTAAAAATAAAAGCGTCACGAAATTCATGCAGCTTTATGCGCACGGGGCATTTCATCCAATCTCAACAGGTGCCAGCTTTGGGAAGAAAGAGTTTTAAATACAAATTTAGATGCACATCAAATTTGAACAATGAACGATGATGAAAAAATTGAGTCTTAGCAAATACTTGGGGAATTAAAGAGATATCCTTATACATGAATGCAATAGAAATCAACACATAGGAATAGTGTTAGTGTGAAGCACACGCTATGTACAATCATGGACGTCTAGATATCTATAAATTGCTGTCATAGTTATTTAGAAGTCTATGGTACAATCTAGCAGTCATAGAAAGAAATTTACCACTGAAAATATTCAACAAAAAAGTAATTCCCAATTTTAAAATTGCTTCTATCAAGAAGGTCTGGATTCTTTCGTTTGATAAAGTATATCAGATTATTACATAGTTGTAGAATCGTATTCAGAATCCCGTCTATGTTTGATGGAATTTGTTCCCAGGGAAAATCTTGGTAGAGAGGGATTCTATCGCGGACATCCATGGTTCTAAAATTCTGGCATACATTATAGCGGAAAGAGGTTAGCTACGCGATTCTATAGCACAGAGCTCGTGAAATTATTTGACATATCCTTCGGGCTAAAGCCCTCGGGATTCATCAAATAATTTCCCTCTCTATATCCCAGAGAATCGCATAGCCATCCTCTATCCATTACATAATGAGTCCTGTGAAATGGAGAAGATGTCATACCGCGCGCATTTGTCAACGCGCACGATGCCAACAGAAAACAATTTGGCATCAGTCGAGAAAACATCACAAATTTGGAGATATCGAGTGATGCTGCTGGTTGGAATATTTGTCGATCTTGTGGATAATTCCTTAAATGCTAGAAGGCTGCTTTCTGCTTTGTACAAGAGGGTGCAGCATCACACCCCTTCCACATTTTAGATGCCGGAAAGTATATAAAGGAGCACAACTTTTCAGTTGCAGCCTTTGTCAATCACAGATTCACTGGTAGTATACTTGACAGGCCAGTAAACCAGTTCATTCGGCCGTAGAGTGTTACTCTAATTGACGATGGGTTAGAGAGGAAAAACAATAGAGACAGCTATATTTGACAGAGTTGCCTACAATGTTATTTGGCAATGAGACTGATAAAAAAATATTATCCGCAAATATAACAGAATATAATGAAATCGACTAAAAAAAGAAATAGTTGGCAAAAAGAAAAGCAAATCGGATGGTTTCGACATCAGTTGACCGCAGTAACCATTCATTAGAATGTCAATCTCTGACGTACATGCATCGTTTCAAAAGATCGTCTCACGCTTGGATCTTGGGGATGAAGGTAAGAATCCGCCATGATGAGGTTTATTTGTCATCACACGATTAATGGTCAACCATGATGCGCATGTTTGAAAGATGTGCATAGGAGAGGTTTGATATGTGAGGTGTTCCTAAAACCATGACTGACTACACCGAGCCCAGCCGAGGATAAACTGTTCTTGGACGTTTAAAACTACATCATAGTCTAAACCATCTTGCGTCACAACTGTGTATTTCATTCTATGTTTCTGAATGAAATCGATCAGAATAGCGCATTAGTCTCTTTCTCATGAACATACACACTCGCAAAAAAATGAAGCGATAATTTCTCCTTCAGCGATTTACGCTTGTGCACATTTACAGTGTATTCTACGCTACATAGTGTACATAAAACTAAGTAGCTTAAGAAGTTATCGAAGCAGGTGTCGGATCAAGCAGCATCCTCATAACTCAGACAGTTTTGTCGGCATTTGCGAGGACTGCGTCGTGATTGTTGAGACTGGGAAAGAGGTAAATTCCTGAAAATCATTTTCACTTACAAATTCAAATAATGCTGTATGAGTCTCCTAGATTGACAAATCTTTTTCCATGTTTTCGAAGAAACAATTTGAAGGAGCAACACCAAAGCCGTTTTCCTTCCATTATCCACTTATGTGCATGTAGGTCGATGACATCTCATATTTACCTAAAAGTGAGCTTGTGAAATTCACTTTTTGCCAGTTTATTGGTCAAGACTGACCAAGCATATTTTATCTGCATTAAGCTACATTGAACTCCTTTGATAACTGGTCAATCCAGGGGCCGCAACAACATTTCAATTTCTTCAGTCCTCTTGAGGACAACAGCACATATTTCAATTAATTATTAAAATCATATTCTGTTATATCCAAATGCTAGGATAATTTTTGTCATTGTATGAAAATGACATGTCAAACATCGTATATTCCACTTCAGCACACACTCAAAAATGTGCCTGCTTATGTTTTGTGATAGTCATCCACCTTACCTATATCGAAGGGCGAATATTGATGCATATAAACTATGATGACTCATTCTAAGTAATAATGTTGTTGAATTGATATGATAGTTGATTGCTCTCTCTGCAATTATGAGAAAGAGATAAAACAGTTTAATAACCGGAATGTCTCTCTACCGCATAGACAGTTTTGCAGTTCTCATGACCACAAAATTATTCGGATGTAGACTTTTAGCAATTATCATGATATTTAATTGCAATATAATTTCATTCTCTAGTCGATTACCTTTTCATTTGTTCGTATATATTTTATCGGATCAGAGAAACTTGGTGTTCTTCTGATTGTAAATACACAGAATATATTTCATATCAGTGTTTTAGATCCCAATAGCTAAGCAAAAACAGCGCCATGCGATTAATTACATGTAGATAGCGGAAGAACAAATTGTCAAAATGGGTTTTCATCACTCGTTGATTACTGTAGAATCAACGAGATATTTCAGTCGGCAAAGAAATGCATGTAGAGAAGAAATCCACCGTCGACGACGTTTAGTGAAGAAATAGCAATAGATTGGATAAAACATCTGTGCTGTTGAAATTGCATTGTTGTTGAATACAATGTAAGCTTGTTACAAGGAATGCGGACTAATGAAGAAATTTCTGTTCACATACAGATATCTCAATGCAGATGAACAACCGACGAACTGAGCATTGAATTCAGATAGCATTGATTATTCTATGAGGAGTACAAAACTAATAGATGTGGAAGCGTAAGATTTCGAGGTACACAGGATGAGGTATGGGCGGGCCACTGGATCAAGTTTAACATTCGCGCAGACCGTATCCCCAGAAGTAGCTAATCATTATAAAACATAAATTCTAACATTCCTGCAGAATTTGAAACAGACATACATTGGCCACTTTCAATTTAGTTTTGCCAATGACGTTGCGAATGACTCTCGTGACACTTAACCCGTGCGTCTCTAAAATGGTTCTAATGGAATTCTTTAAAATTAGGTGAAAACAGAAACCATAAATCTATGCAACAAAAAGTGGTAAAAAATTACAATGACTAAATTAGGCTACTAAGTCAGTTGCGAACGTAATGTCGGATTTTTAATTGATTCTCTAAAAAATATGAAATATTTTTTTAAAGTGCATGAGCACATCAAGAATTGTAGAAAGATTCGAAGCAATGTCACCGTTATCTGCAAATTACAATGCAAGAAGGTCAGCATCTCAACATTTCTCGGCTTCATGCAGTCTGTCTGTGATGTGATGACAACGCCGAAATAAATCTTTCGAACGGATCGCTGGCCGCTGGAATACTAAGGTAGCCTATATCTTAGCAAGAGGAGCAACAGCAGGGTACTCAGTATTCACTAAGAGATTCCGAAATTCTGGTGTCGAGGAAATATA
The DNA here is from genome assembly GCA_907163375.1 of Prostheceraeus crozeri. Lineage (NCBI taxonomy): Eukaryota > Metazoa > Platyhelminthes > Polycladida > Euryleptidae > Prostheceraeus > Prostheceraeus crozeri. The sequence continues at coordinate 433,322 of CAJQUW010014715.1, read as the reverse complement.
GATTTCGTGGTCTAAAATGACTTATTGTGGACATAAACTGTCGTCACCCTTCACATTTTTCTCAACATCAGGAAATGCATTGGTTGTTTTATGATATTACCGTGATTTTCATTTATTTTCATGATGAAGAAATTTAAAGTTTGAATTGGATTGATAAATAGAATTGAATATTACTCTCCTAGTTGGATTGACTATACTGCACACTTAAAACATCTTTTTCTCCGATTCGATGACTGAAAAAGCAGATGAAATGAATTAATTAATTATAATCGAAATTCGAAACTATGCAATAAAACATCAATTTTATCGAAAGTCGCACATTTCGGTGCACCGGCTCGAGAACCGGTGCAAGCAGAAGAACCGGCGAGTCGGTGCAGCGCGTACAACCCTAGTATACATCATTCTATGAGGTCTCATTTTCGTCCTCGTTCCCTGCAGAAACTCGTCCTATTGGCCGAACTATCAGAGACGACGACGGTCAACCATAAAATTGAGCTTTTGTAAGGGTGGATTTACACGTACAACTTTACTGCTGACAAGAATGGACAGACAAGGGAAACAAAGACATATCTTCAACAATAGTGCTTCGTACGTCATCAGTCAGAGTCCGCACAAAAGGAAATTAATGAATGGTGATAAAGAGTAATGCATTGATCTCATCAGCTTATTATCCTGAGCGTCAGCTAAATTTCTGCCTTGGTCACCTTTGGCTGCCACTTTTTACTGATACTCAAAGGATAATAGGCTGATGAGATCAATGCACTTCATCATGAGGTATTGCCCGATGACGCACGAAGCACAATTATTATCCATTCTTTTCTGAATCATCATGGATCGAAAAGTATCAGCAATAAATTTGCACGTGCAAACACACCCTAAAAGCAGCTGGCAAGCTACAGTTTGCAGGCTACAACAGGTCGCTAATAAAAAAATAGATAGGCCCGTCTGATTGCTTGTCGCATAGGACTTTCAACCAATTAAAAGTCTCTGTAGCAACAATTTGCTCCATTACATCCTTCCTATTTGACACGCATACAGCAGAATACCAAAGTATAGGCTTGCTTTGTTCAACATTGTTTTCTACGCGAGACATTTCACACACACCTAAAAATAATCTTACAAATTCATGTTGTCATAATTCTTCGATAACGTGTGTTTGCTGCCGTGGTAGTTATGGTGTGCACATAATAGAAATGTGCTCGTAGCGAAGGCTTTTAGAAAAATGCTGTTGACAGCGTAGCCATAGACAATGCGGGGAATTTTGTATACAAAATAACAATTATAAATCGGTGACAATCATTCTAGTTTACTTAATTGACAGATCACCGGGATACCGCTCGTTTTTCAATGAAAATCATTTTGACTTGACATTTCCAGGAAAACAGAAATTTGCGGTCTCTCAGATAAAATATTTATTTCAAAGCCACGGCCTTCGGCGGCCTGCGCCTTCTGAGGTCGATGATTATAGTTTATGTTGGATTTAAGAAGTCTGACGTCTCTTCAGAGTGTCCGTTGAATAAAGTACTACTTCCAGTTGGACGGAAATGATGGTTATGAGTTAAGGTTATGGCTCAGAGTCTACCAATTCAAGCATGCTGCACAATTGCACATGTAGAAGAAAGTGATTATACAATAATTATATTTTTAATTTATGGAATGTAGACATATTTCAAATAAATGCGTAATAATTATAATAATATATTTTACCACAAAATCTACACAATCTGTAATCAGAGTGGGGGTACAGATAAGAGGTTACAGGAGTTATAAAAGAGTGAGAAAGAAGGTTTTCAATGCTTTCTTGAAGCTGCGAGGGTTTGCTTCATTCCTTAAATGTAGAGGGATCGAATTTCATAATGAGGGTCCAACGAATTGAAAGGCGCCCCTGGCACCAGCTGTTCTTGATAATGGGTGATGGAGTAAGGGAGCGTCCTTCGATCTCAGTGACATGAACGATGCAGAGGATGCAGCAGGAGTCAACAGATCTTTAAGGTAAGTAGGTGAATTGCCGTAAATACAATTGTGCACTAGGCAACACAATTTGAATTGTACGCGGAGTCGCACAGGTAACCAATGAAGGCTTCGGAGAGTTTCAGAAATGTGAGCACGTTTCGGAAGTCGACGCACAAATCTGGCACAGGCATTTTGAACGTTTTGGAGTCAAAGTATGTTCGAAGTCTTACAACGTGCATAGATGACATTGCAGTAGTCCAATAACGTGAATACAAAGGAGCAAATTAAAGTGTTGGCGTGATGGTCACTTATTTATCTTCGGATTCTATACAGATTTCGCAGAATAAGAAAAGATTTTTTCCGAATCTGATTGACTTGGGCATCAAACGACAAAAATTTATCAAATTTAACACCCAGCGATTTCGCATAATCGGCTTGATTAAGTTCATGTCCTGAGAGGTTGATAGGACATGGTGTAATGTCACTAACTCTTTTCCTAGTACCACATACAAACATCTGAGACTTCTCAGGGTTGATACAAAGTTTGTTAGTTTGAAAGCGATCAACAAGATGACACAAGCAGTTTTCAAGAACAGATAAACTGTTACGTGAATCACCCATAGAAAAAGAGATATACACATTCGTGTCATCAGCATATGAGTGATGCTTGAGACCATATGATGCAATAATATCCGAGATTTGGTTTGGTGTAAAGGGAGAACAAAATTGGCCCCAACACAAATCCTTGAGGCACGCCACACGACAAAGAGGCGAACTTTGAAACATATTCACAAACTTTTACAGCCTGTTGCCTTTCGGACAAGTACGACTTAAACCAGTCTAAAACAGTTCCAGTAAAACCAAAGTTTTGAGCCAGTCTGTCCAAAAGTATATCGTGATCTACTGTATCGAATGCGGAACTGAGATCCAAAAGCACAGAGCAGGTTACATGACCATTACTTGACGCAACAGATATGTCATTGTAAACTCTGCATAAGGCTGTTTCAGTGGAGTGACCAGTCTTATAGGCAGATTGAGATGTCGGAAGTAAAGACTTCGATGACAAATAGCTACTGACACGATGTGATACAAGGCGCTCAATAACTTTTGATACAAAAGGCAACTGAGATACAGGCCTGAAATTCGAGTACACATTCTCATCAGAGCAACCTCTCTTATAAATGGGTGTGACAATCGCTTTCTTTAATGATTGAAGAAAAATGCCAGTACTGAGAGATTGATCAGCAATTTTACGCAAGAGTGGTACAAAAACATCTTTGAGTTCAATCAGTTTTGCAGTTGGGATGGGATCAAGTAAACATGACTTAGGTTTCAGCTTTTTGAAAAGATCGAACAATTCATCAGATGTAACAGGATCAAAAGAGTCAAAAATATTACCATGATTCTGAACTTTGGACTCTCGCATACAAGATGAAGGCAATTTCTCACGAATCAGTTTAACTTTCGTCTCAAAAAATGACAAGAACTTTTCTGTGCATTCTGATGGACAATCAGTAGATGGATGCACTGGGTCAGGATTTCGCAACAAAAGAGTGTTCATAGCATGCCATATATCTCGTGACGAGCTGGAGGCTACAACGTTAGAATAATGCTGTTGTTTTGCACAGAATATGATGTTGTGCACTTTGTTCCTCTGTGCCACGAAATTGTCACGATCTTGGGGTAACTTAGATTTACGCCATGTCCTTTCCAGGCAACGACGGGTCCTTATTTCATCCTTGATAATAGAATCGAACCAGAGGTATGATGGTCGCCAGACAACTATTTTCGTAATGAACAGAGCGTGTTTGTCGACAACGCGAAGAATACCCTCGTCGTATAGATTCGTTGAAGTTTCGATATCCATCACATCAGAAGACACAATTCGGTTGTAATCACAAGATGACAAAAAATCTTCAGCCAGCTTGTCCATAGACACACTTTTCCAATTGCGGTAAGAAATTGTTTTTACGGGGGCATGGAAGTTGACAGTTTTGATTAAACAACTAACAAGAGAGTGATCACTGATATTGCAATCCTCAACAGAAATACTCTTGATTAATTTATCATCCGGTCTAGAAATAACAAGATCAAGGGTATGACCGGCAACATGATTAGACTGGGAAACATATTGCTTTAGATGGCAATGGTCAATCAATGATAAGAAGTTGGAGGACAAAGAGTCAGTTGAACTGTCGACATGAACATTAAAATCAGCAGTTATAATAAGGTTCTTGATATCTAATGATCTTTCCAGAAAATCATCAAATTCAGACAAAAATGTGACGTGATTAGTGTTGGGAGGACGATAGATGACGGACACAGTTACTGATACACTGTTGTAAGATAGTGTTATTGATAAAAGTTCGAACGTATTGTAAGTAGGAAAAGACAATGTATTTGAATTGAAAAAGTTTTTGAAAACCATGCCAATTCCTCAACCTGCTTTCCTCGATGGACGGGGAAGAAAAACACTTTTAAAACCGCTTGGAGTTATCTCTTTCAATGCAAGGTCTTCTGCAGATTTCTGCAAAGTCTCAGTGACACACAGAATATCAAGATTCTCCGAATAGAGTTCACTTATGATGCCTGTACTACTTGTGATGCGTACAGTACTATTATCCATTAATTCATGCGCATGTACCGGTAAATATATATTTCATGATATATTTGCGCTATTTGCTTAAATGACCAACACCAAACTTTGAACTGAATTTGAATTTTAGTCTCGATGCGCCATTTCTGTCTAATCAATTTGACTTTCAATCCTCCACAAAAATTTAACCGACTTAGTTATCATTAAATTACATTTCTCTGTGGACTTGAATAGACTGCACGTGGTTTACTTACTTAGTAGTGAGCAAACGTAGATTCTTTGAGCTCCAACTGGTTAATTTGGCTTTGCTTATAATCCAATTTTTACATCATAAATCATTATTAGAGGTTTTTAGACTGAGCTGATTATCGCTCATTGTTCCGTACCAATTTCCAATATGAATCCATTAGCTCAAATATTTCAATAAAATGGTTTATCATTTCGCATTAAATTCCGCGAATTGATTCTCAAAGAAAGGATAATGAAAGACAATAATGATCAAAGCATCATCGTCAGAAATGTCTCCTGTGCATAATTTGAGTCTAAATGATTTATTGCATTAATATCTGCAGCTCAGTACATACCATGCATTTCAGCAGTTTCAATAACAATATGAAGATCAAATACTTTGATATCTATCATGCCAAATTAATGTAAATTTCAGGAAAATGTTATCTTCTAAATCTGCGAAGGGTTACTGCCATGACTTGAAAAATGTCGCATGACAATATTTTTTCATTTTGTGTAGGAGTGAAATATATATCTCTTCTATGTAAACTGCTGGGAGGAAAAATCAACTTTTCAGTCCCATGGGATCACAAAGCGAACTTGTTCCTGTGTAAAAAGTTCCTGTGTGAAGTTCCTGTGTAAAAAAGATCATAGAATTCTCTAAAACGTTATGATTAGCCATGGACTCCTAGATATATAACACCTGGACTGAAGGCTGAAATTCATTTGTACACTAGAAGGCCGGTTTGATTCAATAGCTGTCGATGTGGTGGAAAGCAATTAGTCAAGTGAAAACGAAGTGTCTAAAGAAAAATAAGTTGAAGTGTCTGGAAATCGAAAGAACATGCGGTTGCAACTAACTTATCATCGTCATCACTGAATATGGAATATTGACTATATCAAACAATGGTTTGACAGTACGAAGTGAGCAAGCTTGTGGTCTATAGAAAAGTTTCAGCAACAACAGCTAAAAAGTCCACATCGGTCATCTAAAACGTTGTGCATTTGGGTATCGAAATAATTCGAAGACGCCGATTCTAATGAATAGAGCTCTGTGAATGTCAATGAGAAAATAATAAGCATGATACTATAGAAAAAGCATTGCATCCGTATTTTAGCGAAATTTTAGGATGCAAAAGTTAACTTATATACTTTATTACTAATCAGATATTCCAAAAGATAAAGACAAATTTGATCATTCACTATTACGGTAATCGTCGACGATGCAACTTTACAAAATTGAACGATTGTGACATTGCTCCTGATTCAGTAATTTTCACGTTTTAATAGTTAACAATAAAGGTCAGATATCCGTTTAAATCGAAGAATTCACTTGGCCATGAGGTTAGGTTGTAAATAAGCCCGAACAATGATGAAATCATTCCCGATTAGATCATGGGTGCTTGAACTCTTTAATCGAACAAGTTAAACTGTTGAGAAAAGTAAAATTTGAAGCTTCTTCGAAGATGATTGTAACTGAGCAGATTAATACGTGTTCTGCAACCTTATTCTGCAACTTTTTGTAAGATTCTCAACTGTTGCAGTCTACGACAACAGTCTCATTCCAGTCTACGAGTTGTGCATCTCATAAAGCGAATCAAATCAAAATCTCCGAGATAACAGTACCAAACCTTGATGCCAAAATACGTCTCTTCATTCCTTTTGCAGATATGAAAGAGGCAATTCTTTTGTGAAGTAAATTAGCCAAAGAACTTGTTGATCAATCACTTGTGGAATATACGAGAGGCGAGAATGTCCCTTTTCTGCTTCCAAAATTCTCTCCACTTACTGCCGCTTCTTTTCATTCTCGTGCTCTTTATACAATGTTGCAGTGAGGATTTGCTATTCTTGCATAAAATCCCCAATAACCCTCTTGTAGTAATATCTAATCTCGGCTGGTCGTCAGTATTACCACCACATTGATGAATTCATATGATTCAATTGGTAATAATTTAGGCTCAATGCGAGCATCTTTACAGACTTCACTCAAAAAAAGACTCTCCGTGTCAAAAATAATATTGTGCCGAAGATTGACAAAACCACAAATTTTGCAGCTAAGAGTATGATTTAAATCATTTTTCTCACCACAAACACAATTCGTCGAAAGATAACCGCCCACTTGTAGCGCAATTTGATCACATCTTGGAATTCCCTTTTGTTTAGAGAATATTCCAATGTTTCTATAGGTAATGATGTTAACCATGAACTAGATAGAGCCTTTCTCTTTCGCAAAAGTCAATGCATTCTTCATCTCTTCGGTATCAAGATTCATGATATAGTCATGCATTATTCATTGAAAAAAGTTTCTTCTGTTTAACATGTGCGATGCACCTCTTATTTCCGCTCTGTCAAGTCGATCTACCTGTAGATTTTTGTAATTTTGTAATTTTCACTGTACACTTTGAAGCTATATAAGGATCCGCAATTCCCAGAACTCCATACCTGCATTTCTGAAGGGATGAATTTCTGAGGTATAACTTCTTCCAACCTCTGAAAGTTATTACTGATGTTGTCAACTGTTTGTTGCATAAAGGTGTAAAAAAAATAACATAAATAAAGACATAAATTGTGACAGAGACCTTTCGTGCATGCTGAAAAAGCAGCTTGTGGATCTTCAGACGCTATATCACTAAGTTATTCAATGTCTTTTATCCATAGGAAGCTATTTATTCTATTTAGCATTCAAAAATACCAAGTTATTACATACATGACTTGAGCTCGGTGCAACAAATACAAATATAGTTCTTGCATAAATAAACCTACGTCCTATGTACAAGGTCTAAGAATCACTGTTCAACTCAAGAGACAAAAGAATGACCAAAAGAATAAGAGAAAACACTTCAAAGAGTCATGCGCGCCAGGAGAGCTCTGGCAACTGATCTTGACATGTATCTACTATATATTCTACTGACCTTTTATCCATGTCTCGATCTTCGAATCAACATGTGAGGATTTGAATTCATCACTTCCTATCATTGCACCTTTCTTTCTAATCGTCATACATTTATTAGATGTTCCAGGAAGTGATTTTGCTTTTGTAAATGCATCGGAATTTTTTGCAATCAAAATGGCAATTTGCATGTCCTTTCTTTGATAAATCAAACCAACCGTGGCTACTTTATCAGTATCACTAGTTAGTATTTCTTATTTTCACTGTCCAACAGAATATAGTAGTACAAAGCTTTCCACTAAAAATCGATGACAATATTAAAGTTCATTTTAATTCATTTGCTTCACTTGATATAGTCAATATTCCATATTCAGTGATGACGATGATAAGTTAGTTGCAACCCCATGTTCTTTCGATTTCCAGACACTTCAGCTTATTTTTCTTTAGACACTTCGTTTTCACTTGACTAATTGCTTTCCACCACATCGATAGCTATTGAGTCCATAGAAGTGGATAATAGTACACTAGAATGGAAGTTTGATATCTTGCCCATGTACAATGATGGCACATGGAAAAATCTATGGTTTGTAGATCAGATTCGATCTAAAACATTGTATGATAATGACACTATTTGCCAAGTTGGTTGTGGAAGTTGTTGACACCTAGTTACAGGATTTTCATGAAGAGAATTGCAAGTGAGATGGCGGCATTATTTCATGTGAAATAGCCTACTATTCCATGGATTAATATAGTGAGTCTATTTGTAGCAGTTGCTGACAACAATTTTCCAATTTTTCAATATTGGAATGCGAATTAAAAATTGGTTCACAAAGTCATAATTGAAAGTGGTCGGTGTGCTGTTTGTAGGAACATCTGAAGAATTCACAGAAAGAAAGTCTAATTATTGGATAATTTCTTCTTCAAGCGGCTAAGAAACCTGGCGCTTTTCTGGAATAAGCACATTGAAAGTTTCTTTACCTACAATCATTTCTCAAATAAATGAAATGTCGCTGGAACTTTCAATTAATCATTGAATGACACATGTGATATTTTGGAAGCTGATATTCGAATGCATGTAGAGATTTTGAAAATTATTCAAATTTAGTGAACAGGGGAACCCTTTAAAGTAAAATGAATGTTCTAAGATATCTTGGCCTCTGATTTCAAGCTGGAGTTATGCATGTTCTGTAAATCGACATTACAAGTTGCATAATAGTCTGATTATACTCTTGATAGATTATCAGATCGATATTTCAAAATGATGAACGTACAGAACTTTTCAAAGGATTTCCTTCTTTGTCATCCTGTCGCTGCAGTATTTTGTAAATTCATCATTGCTTTTGTGTACATGATCTTTGGACAAGGGCAAACAATCCAGATCACAAGTTAGCTTGATAAATGTAAATGCCGACCAGAAAACAAGAAAACCAGCTCGCACGATTAGTTTTTTGCCCCAACTAAATTCCCTCAGCGTGTGCCATAATTTTCATGCAATTTCCATTCTAGCACTCTCTATGATATTGCTAATTTCTATGATTGAGTCAAACCGGCTTTCTAGTGTACAAATGAATTTTAGCCTTCAGTCCAGGTGCTGTATATCTAGGAGTCCATGGATTAGCCAAAGACTGCCAAGATATCGATATAGTCCCTGGATTAGCTCATTCATAGATTTCGCGGTAATTTCGCATCAATTTCATAATGAACAATAGATATCTAAAAGTCACAAAATGAAGAGCTACATTCTTTCGAGATGAAATACACGTTTCCTTCCTTAGCCTTCGGGGTCTCGGATTTCTACATTTTCTTGCCTTTCTGGCTTCAATGAATACCTATTATTTTAGAGTGTACCTAATGCCAAAGCGGAATTCCTCAAAATGGTTTGTATTTCAATGCATAGAAATACCGAAAGAAGAAAAATGCTGGTTAATTTTAAACAATTATACAGATTGTTTCATAAAAAATGGATCACCCCTAAACATCGCCTTAACTTCAACTTTGTCTAACTCCGCCAAACTTGAACGAATTTCTCTGAGTGCTTACTAATATTATTATTATTCAGTTACTAATTATAATAATTACTAATAATTAATAATATTACTAATTATTCAGTTGCGCTTACTAATGTCATTGTTGGAAATTTCAAGCATGAATATTGAGTTGTTTTCCTGTTATAGATAAAAAAGTGGTAGATAATTTGATCTTCATTTAGCAATGTTGCACAAAATCATACCTCACTCTTATAAAATTACATTTGTTTCCTTTGTTATGTAATATGTTGTTCTACAAGCCAAAAGCTATCAAGCAAAACAAAAATAAAGAAAATCGGTCAATCAGAGCCAGTATAGCACCATTATTACGAGATCGCATTCACAAAAGGCAAAGTGTCAGCCGTGCTAGAACTAGGGTTTTCTTTGCGAGCTACAAGCAAGCAACTAAATGTCCCTTACACAAATGTCCATCGATGGCATAATGATGATTTTCGACTCTGTCGTAAAGAGGGCTCTGGCCGTCCACGCAAAACATCCAAACGTAGAGACCGCCTAATTTTGAGATTTGTTAAAGTTGATCCAAGTCTCTCGTTAACTGAGATGGCTGCACTAGACTCGTCTATTTCTAAGTCCACTATTCGTAGAAGACTTATTGAGTCGAATTTCAAGAACTTAAGAGGCCGTCTTAGATCGAATTATCAGATCAGCATACAAAAAGACGTCTCAGATGGGCAATGAGTCATTGTCACTGGCGAAATCAATGGGATCGGGTTGTCTGGTCTGATGAGGCATCAGTCCGTCTGAAGGATAGTGATGGTCGATTGAGATTATGGATAAAATCTGATCAGGAAATTCCGAGACATTTATATCGTCCCCGGGTACAAGGTGGTGCGACTCTACTGATTTGGGCTGGCATTTGGACCAATGGCCGCTCTGAACTTCACATACAGCAAGGAACCATGAATTCTGAACGCTATGTGAATGTTTTACGAATGAACATTGGCTAAATGACAGATCAACTTGGTGATCCATCAACTTGGTTATTTATGGATGATAATGCTACGTGTCACAGGAGTAGTAGAGTCAACTTATGCAAGTCTCAAATAGGGCTTAGGACATTATCTTGGCCAGCTCGTTCTCCTGATCTGAATCCCATAGAAAATGTATGGAGTATTCTAAAACGTAACGTTCGTCGTTCACTGCTACCTACAGATGGCGTATCACAACTTACGTCACTGTTAAAAAGAGAGTGGAGAAAGTTAGATCAGTCAAAAATCAACGATATTATCGAATCAATGGCTAGACGAATTGGTAATGTCATTGACAATAAGGGTAGGGCCACAAAATATTAGCTTCTTAAGAACCGTTACTGTATCATAGCTTATCAGATTATATAAGGACATTTAAATATATTAGGGACATGAAATAACATGAAAAATGCTTTCTGTATCATACTTATGCTTTATTTAGTCAAATTTTAGGATGATCCACTTTTTATGAAACAGACTGTATTTTCTGACATCGATGATGATGCTGACACTCAGACACTGATAAAAATCAAATCAGAGTATGCAAACACTCTTTTTCTCCATATGAGAAGTAAGGGATAGCCTATAAGTGCTTTACTTTGCACTAAGCAGCAATCAAATCGAACAACCAGCTGTAGGTTAGAAAATCTTGTCTCTGCGAGTGCTAAATGTGGCTTGTGATCATCCTTTCTTCATTGAAAGCATACTCGTACATATCGAACAAGATTATCAATGTAACGGGATCAGTTTGTCTCCATTTTTGAAAGTCATCACATCGTAGTATAAATCATTTGATGAAGAATGTGTGTGCATGTACTTGATAATGAGTGTCTGTGGTCTATTGATACACTTTTTGTGCTCTATGATATCTTGCGAAGAATAAATTTTGTTGTCTACTGATGATATAAGCGAAATATCAATTGAATTTCTAAACTTTATTTTCTGTAATGCGCAACACGCTATATTGTTTTGTTGCATTAATGTAGAGAAGATTGAATTGTTTAAAAGGTCTATGGATAATTAAAAATGCTAGAAAAAGTAAAAGAAGTCACAAAGACCTTTTTGTAGAAAGAGTATGTTGAATGGTAAAAATGAAATATACGGCTTAAATAAATGTACTACTTAAATGGTAGCCCATAAATAATCAAGTATTCAAATTTCCGTACATCGTCAATTGTGAAATATTCAACTTGATTTAATGAAAAACATGTGCTGAGCCTATGTTTCTGAATATTCATCAACATCTTTTCGTTGGCATGCATGCCTACCATGGACAAGCGACCCAGCGTTTTAAAATTTGCTTCTGTCTCTCAGAATACTTCCTTTTATATGATCTCATATCAGGTAACTACTGTGCATATATATATGGTATTCATTAAAAACATCGTAACATGAAAATTATCGCATATGAAAACATCGTAAATGAAAAACATCGTATTGGTCTTACAAAGGCATAGTCTCCTTCATGGCTCATGGCTCCTAGTTATTGTTTATTTACAGTGTATATAATTTACTGAAATAAAATTATAGCGTGGATCATATTTCGCGTATTAAAATGATTGTATAATTAAAAATGATACTTAAATAACTTAAATAAGAGTCGAAGTTTAGGGGTGACGGATACTATGTTTTTTCAAGTGTAATATTATCTTACTCTATTTTCTATATTTTTCATTTACGATGTTTTTAAATTACGATATTATTATTACGATGTTTTTAATGTTACGATGTTTTCATATACGATATTATCTGTTTACCATGTTTTTAAATACGATGTTTTTCATGATGCGATGTTTTCATATAGAACCATATATATATATATATATATATATATATATATATATATATATATATATATATATATATATATATATGTATATATATATATACGTAAAATAAAAATCAGCCAGATTCTCAAATAATGCCTTATGCCGATATCGATTTCACAGTTTGACTGCTTATCAAGGCATGCATATCTATATATGGTACATTAGGCATTCAAGGTAGGAAGAAATTTCTTAATAAACATAGCTTCCTTCCTTTCACTTTCTATCTTGGAAGCATTAGGAGATCGCTAATAGAAAGGGGTGGCATAGAAGTCTTTGCCACACGTGGCTATATGCTTGGTCACTTTGAGGAAAGAATAGTGAGCACTATAAGCCTGTTGTCGATGGACGGTAATTCGCCTTCTTTTTATAAAATCCTTCCGTAATTGCGAGTTTAGGTCAACTTTTCGCCAACCCAGACCATTGATTTCCATCCTCTCCAATAAAAATTGAATGACTATTTTCGGGGTACGGCGCTGTAATGATAGTCGCTGTAAAGCTTGCGACACGTTAATTACAGGTAAAAGCATTACATTCCAAACCCCTTTCGGCACCAAACATTTTGAGATAAATCAGAACCTTACTTGTACATCGTCTGATGTCATTTACAAATTGCAATGTCGGAATTGTCGTGAATTGTTGGCCAAACTGGAGACACTTTTAGAAGGCGAATTACCGTCCATCGACAGCAGGTTTATAGTGCTCACTATTCTTTCCTCAAAGTGACCAAGCATATAGCCACGTGTGGCAAAGACTTCTATGCCACCCCTTTCTATTAGCGATCTCCTAATGCTTCCAAGATAGAAAGTGAAAGGAAGGAAGCTATGTTTATTAAGAAATTTCTTCCTACCTTGAATGCCTAATGTACCATATATAGATATGCATGTATCCTCTTCCCACTTTTTATTTAATGCCTTGATAAGCAGTTAAACTGTGAAATCGATCAGCATAAAGCATTATTTGAGAATCTGGCTGATTTTTATTTTATTTATTTGTATTTATTTGGCGCCGTTTGCGTTTCCTGCTTTCTCTCTCTCTCTCTCTCTCTCTCTCTCTCTATATATATATATATATAGAATGCGCTTTATTAGCAAAGATGAAAAATACAAACGATGCAAAAAGCGTCAGATTTTGCGCCCTATCGATAGCTGGCATCGCACATGCTTCCGAGCGGACAGTTGGTCTGGCTCAATACAATCTTCATATAGAAGCCGAAGAAAAGTCTTTCTATGACCTTGTCCAGCCTTTGTAGTTGCGTCGGCTGCCACAGAAGAAGCTGTTGGGCGGGCTGAGGACACGACTACTCCGCGCGAATGAGATTTCCTCTCACTTGGTGGTAGTAATCTGGCTCGTTGGTATAAGTCTGCGTTTGACACTCGTTGTGGCCACTGCACGCATGTTAAAAGAAGCCCACAGTAGATGTGAGTGTACACCATCCAATTCTGTCTCGAGTGTGCGAGTCATTGTCCAAATGATGGCGTTGTATAGTAAGATGGTTTCGATGGTTGCACTGAAAAGTCTTGTGCGCAGTTCGTCGGATAGGTCCTCTGGAGAGAAAACTGTTCGAAGCCTTCCAAATGCTGTCCATGCCAACCGCTTCCGGTGCATTAAGTCCACTGCGCAGCACGGCACTCGGCCGCCCAAGTATGTGAAGCCCTACTACTGAGTATTCAAGGCCATGGGCGAGCAGGCTGGCTACACAACCTCTAACTACCGTGACGTGATTCGACGTGTTTCCGGTGATGTCCATGGGACGAGCTTTTTGTTCCTGAGTCCCATATCACACGGGATCAATCAAATTATCAACATGGGAATCCCATGGACGCATGATTTAAATGATCATTTCCACAGTTTACTGCGTATAAGCTGATTATGTCTGTGCATAGTCACATCTTAAGTTAAAACTGAAGGTAATAATTCATCATCCAAGTAATCCGCAGGCTTTGCTAGTATTAAGCTGGTGAATCAGGTTTATTAGGAAAACGTGCCCAAATACATCAGCCCATCTGGGGACCGCTTCACCTAGATGATTGTCACAAAACTTCAGATGTGGATAAATGAGGATATTATGACATACAGATGCCCGTTCATAGTGCGCGTCTGCTTGGGCTTTCCCATCATCCTTCCGAGTCATTTGAAATACCGCATGATCAAAAGCTTTCCTTAAATGAACATAAATGAGCGCAGAAATTCCAAAATGGCGGAAGTTTTAGAAAACGCAATTTTTTGTCGACCCCTATAATTTCCCTGCTGAAATCAACGAATGCGCACATGTCTACATCTACCCTACACTGCGAACCTTCCGCTCCTAAAGTAAGCTGAAAAAACTCCGAATTCAAGCCACTAATCAACAACACTAAGGGACCCCGAATGTTGATATGAAGGAATTTCTCCACGTTCCAGAGTGCAGTGAAAATTACCAAAGAAATTTGCGAAAAATCCCAATTTCGCGGATACAATTTTATTATTAACAGCACGACGTTTCGGCTTGCGCCTTACTCATGCGTGATTCAACTGTCGCGTGAAAATCGCCACCAGTGTTCTGATCATAGAATTAGACTGTTTAACCGCATGACTTTGCTACTGACTCAAACTGATGAGCAAACTGATTTAAAACGATGGCACATCCATGAACTTGCTAAGTGGGAAAAAAGGAATTTTCAATGCCTTCCAGAGATAGGAAAAATAGTAGTACGTCGCTTGCAGATTGCTGTTAATTCCTTCAAAATGCTCCGATCGCCACGATTCCTTCAGATTCGAAGAATTCAGATCATTATTTTCTCGATAATGTGGTTCCTTCCGTTCATTATGAAAAAAACGTTCACAAACTTCTCTATAGAACTTGACATTGTCTGTGTTTCTTTGCTGTGTGATCCAGTTGATAACAGTAACTGAAACTTCGCACAATTTGGCGTGTAGGTTTCAGACGAATCCATCCAGAAATTATCGCTTATTCGCTCAATATGTGTGCTTCCTTTCTTTCAAGACTACATACGGTCATGAGGCACTTTAATGTATCGATTTGGCATGATGCGAATCGATAGATGATCAGGTGGTCATGTTTGAAAATTTTCTGATATTTCTGTGATAAGTCTAATACTGAGTGATATCCTAGAATCTATTTTTCATGTTGGTTACGGTGTATCTGCAACTCCACAAAATACAAAAACCTTTTTTTCTAATTCCTGGTGATTTCAATTGTAAAGCTTGAAATGTTTTCCTTTGTGGCACCGGGGTAATATGGGAACTTTTGACCGGAGTACAATGGGCACGCCCATAGCACCCCAGTGTGATTGACCGGTGTCAATGACTCATAAGAAGAAACATTTTGATGTTTGCAAGCTACAATTTCTGCTAATAGGTAATTCTAATAGGAAATCCGTCTACTTTGGTTAACTATGTGGGTTAACTAATCGATCTATTTTTGGAGTTCGGAACGCCCATGATGAATTGAGGCATTTTCGAAACCGGGGATTTCCAGATCTTTGTCTGAAAGTTAATTAACACCTAAACGCATTCAATTAGTCCTCATAAATTTCAGTACTATTGACCCCGAAAATACACAGGTACGCGACTATGCGTCTACAAAAGCTGCCAAGACAAGATTCACTATGAAGGAGAATGATGAGTCGACTTTTTCCATAACTGACATCACTCATGCCCTCAAAGAACTTACTCAGACTATATTCAGAGATATTTCATAACTATGCTGGCATCTAAATGTAGCTCTACACACATGTTTGCTGCTGAAACAGTTTCATTATTGACACAGCTGACCTGAGTCTCAAAGGGGCTTCCCCAAAAGGCTCATTAAAATGTAACCAAGTTTTTACTTGAAGGTTTATCGGAGACTGATGTGAAATGCATACGAGCAGGGATTAAAAAGCATTGATTGTTCTAAAAGAAGCTTTCTTCGATAGACGATATGTTCACAGCTGCCGTTCTCCGCAGGTTTGTTATTGCTCTCCTGGTATCTATCAATGCATTAGCTCTTAATAAATGGAACCTGATGGCTGACCTATTTTTATCAGAACCGCATGGTTATGACCGTTATGATAAGAACCGTCTTAAAAAGTAAGTTTCAAAATTTTAAAACTTAATTATGATTCAAGTAATTGATGAGAGCATGAGACAGATTTGTTGATAGGTGTCTGAAGTTTTAAGGCAGAGGGGAAACAGATTGGGTACAAATGAGCAGGTAATCCTACTATCTATCTACGGATTGCCAGACAGGCGAATGGAAGTGCTTAGAATACTGTCAAGAAATACGAATTAATTCGATGCTTACAAATATAAACATCATGATATAAACGCACGTTATTGCTGGCTTACTTCCGAACAGAGACTGAGTCCTATGTGCTTAGGTTTGAATAGCGGAAGGACCCAGATTCAAGTGATCTTTCATTTATTTATATTTTTCAAAATATAATGGTAAAATAATAAAAGTAAATATATAATTAAAAGACGCTAGCCAAAAACGTTCAACAGCATTATTTTGAAAAATATAAATAAATCCTTCCGCTATTAAAAAATTGCTGGCTTACATTTCAATGTTTCAACATAATACCTGCCGCAAATCCTCGTAGCTGTTTAACACAAGACAATATTTTAATCAATGGCTGGCAATCATTCGTGAATAATTGCTAAGGAAGTTCTCTTAACTCACGTAAAGGATAGTTAAGAGACTTTTCTTACATATCGGCATTACAATTTAGATTTCGGAGGACTGATATTCAAAAATATATTCAACAGTACAATTGACAGCTCGTAGAAAATCGTATACAGCTCTCAGATAATCACAGGAATTTACAAAATAGCAAAGCATCATAAAAATTACATAATAAACAGTTTCGTGTAAATATGAAATAGCATTGCATTCATTGCAACCGATCAATTATTGACTTCAATACGAAATTAGCTGTGTTCAGAGCTGACAGTAATCACATACTTAAAGAATTCCATCCTACATGCGTAATGAGCCAAATGAAAAGCGCATGCCTCGAAATAGTGCGTACGTCAGTGTTGCGCAGCTTCTTTCTACTTGATAGATGTTCATCTACGAGCAGCTTTCATCCATGCAATGTCCGTGGTTGAATTACCAACGTCACGTACTACATTCACGTGAGCAATTATTCAATAATTCATGTGCACGGGTCTATAATATCTGTACAAAGTCTCGTCCAGATTCTGTCTCTTTTTCTTAAAAAGTCCATGCTGTCTCCACAAAATCCACACAGTGAGCGAGAACACTACTATAAAAACGAGAAATCCGCCGTATGCCATTTCATGAAGTGTAAGACAGAAAAAGTACTTCTCGAGTTTCTTTTTGGTTACGTTCCCTATAAGGATATCCCCTTGAATCACACTGGGTTCACGAGTAGGGGCACTATTAGCTGCATTACAGCAGAAATGATAATATGATATGATTGTGATAAGAATCGCAATGAAATGCTCGAAACATAATTCCATGATCTCTTCCTAATCACACTAAAACCTGCTCTCTTGGTTGTGGACTATTGGTCAAATGGTTAGCATAATGACATCGATATCTTTCCCGCCGTTGTGTCTGATCTTATTTCAAATATCAACAAATTTGAAGCATGCAATAGCTGTGTTGTTATTTTGTTACGATTTTGCCAGTAAAACGATGGACGCTGTGTGCGGAACTGTATGTACGAGTATATGTCAGGAATGCATATTTGGTGCTGTTAAAATCAGGCATGAACAGCAAGCGAACCCAAAGCTATTTGCAGTGGACTTAAATTATAGACATTCCAACCACATCAGCTTGGAAAAAAGGTATAGTTTCAATGGACTTAAAAGCGTGTTGAAACCGAGAAAGGAGCCCGTTTGGCGGCAGACTGTTTTGAAAAGATAATTAAGCTGAACGCTTCGAGAGGTACTTGTGGAAGCGACGTTTACTAAACGAGAGCAACAAAATGTTCGAATGTACCATGGTTCGTCTATATTTTTCACGAAAGCGATTTTCTTTACCAACTTTTCGGCGATTTTCGGACCAACTAAGCTTGGCTAAGAATTTTATTGCTTCAGATCTTTTCAGCATCTTAGATTCAGTTGAAATCAGGGCCCAAATCAATTCTGTCTACATACCTCCATAAGAAAGTCATACATCCATCATTAATAATCTTGTCACCTCATTGGATCATTTTGTCACATTTCATGCCTAGGAGCATGGCCGTCGACGCTCGAGCTGCAGTTCACAAAATCAGGAACATTTTTTCTGAAAAAAAACAAATGGGCCTATTATATTGCATATTTTAAGTGTGTGTTGCTATGTTCCGTCAACAGCGAGCTTCTTCTATTCATTTCTCTATATTTGTATTTTATATTGTTCATTCTCACGTCAATCAATAATTTTACTTTTGAAAGCTGTGTAAAATGATTGCTTTCAGTATTTTAAAGATAGTGCCCGGAGCCCCATGGTAGTTGTACATAGCTTTTTTGCTATATAATAAAACCAACCAATCGTACGTCAATCCTAATTGAACAATCAAAATTGGGATGGTAAAGACCATCGGTGACTTGGAATTTTGGTCCTTACATCAGAAACTACTGACATTGTTCCCAGAAATAAAGCTGAAGCCTATACTTTGAATATTAAATGTTTTCATGTAGAAAGTTTAAAATAGCAGTCTCCGCAGCCGGTCTTTAAAAAGGAAAGATTCATTTGATACATGATGTAATTTATAAATGTTATTTCATATCTATGCACAGTTGATAGAGATAGAGAGAAAGACATACAGGCTGCAATGTTAAAGCTGCTTCAAAGATATCGAAAGCATTTAATGATAAATGTTAACATAGCGCTGAAAAAATGCTAACTTCAAAATCTTCTAATTTGAATCAAATTTTGCAATGTCAAAAGATGAACTCAAAAATAGTATTTGTAATTAACCTGAAAGCGTTCATCGGCAAGTCATCGCATCAGAATGACTTTTACGTGTTGTGACACAGCCGGAAATTTCCTTTCTTTGAATGATAAAATAATTCTTAGTGTTAATTCACAGTTTCGGGACGGCAGTCCATTAAAAAGTGATGCATATGTGTTCACAAATTTTGGACCCACCAATTCTAAGAAACACTCTTTTTGAAAGTCACTTCAGGGAATGGCGCAAAGGTAGTCAAGATTTCGTGACTGCACTCGAACATGAAGTGTCTCTTAATTCAAGAAAGAAAAGAGTTAGAATATGCGCTGTTATGTTTTCTGGCCAACTGCATATCTGGAATATTTCACAAGCAGGTTGAGTGTGAAAGAAAGCTTTGATCACAGTATACTATGATTAATGAAACTGTATTTGCAGTGAAAAGCATCTCTCACTGTTAATCATCTTGTTAATCAACCTGTTATTCAAAATAAAAGTAAAATATAAAACTATGTACACAGGCATAGGTAAATGTGTGTATTTTACATTTATTTTGAGTAACAAGTTGATTAAAACAGTGCGAGAGACTTTTCACTATAAACTTCTATGAGCAATTACCTCCAGGATGCCTCAATCAATTAGAAAGCTTTGCGACATGTAAAATTTCAACGAAAAGTGACATTCCATGGTACTTCTCAATAATCATAATTCTCAAGTGAACTTATCCAGTGAATAAATTTCAAGAACTTTCCTTGCAGATTTCTAAATTTCAAAACGCTAACAAAATTGTTGATAATCTTGTTGAAACAATTACAGAAATCAACGAATCGCGAACCACTTAAAGAGTCCACGCAAACACACTATCTTTGAAGTTAACGACGAAATAAAAGTGCACCGGTCTCGATGTCAAACCAAACTGAGTTCTTCAGTAGTACTTTCGGTTCATTTACATAAAAAAATTAAAGAACGCTCAAATGCTCAGAAATTCAATGTGGTTCATGAATATTTGACAGACATCGTATTTCTGGATTGTTTTCGAAATGATCGGCATTTAACGAGCAGCTGCGCGTAACTGTAAATACTAAATGCTGCTTGCCTGCGGATTGTGTTCTCAATTGATAATACGTTTATCAAATTAGGCGGTACTTTGAGCCTTTCATTTTCACATGTTTAGGTATTAGAATCCCGTTTTCATTTGAAAAATATTATGATAAGGAAAATAATATCTAGCAACCATACTTGAGCTTTGAGCTCTGACTTGTTCAGAACTATTCCTGGCTCGTATGAGTGGTTTAGGATTGATTTTCGTGTTGTGCTTAACAACAAAACTTGCAAACATTTAAAGTTCATACCCATTTTCGGAAACACTTGACGAGGAGGAAACAGCTTGCGTCTTGTCGCCGCGGTTTACAAGATCTAGACATGATGATAAAAGCAAAAGTAAATTTGATTTCTTTGTGAACCATTCAAATGTCTGAAATCTATAGTCTATTGCGTGACAGTTTATTGTTCAATACTTCGAACATAAAGCGTAAATAATTTTTTAATCGGAGTTAAAACGCACAGAATAGCTTGTCATCGGATGTTGAAAGAAAATGAAGTCCTTATCGCAATATTTTGTGAAATAGAAGATATTCATTCACCGATCATCCTTACGCACTTGATTAATAAATCAGAATCACATCAGATTTCCAAACTAAGACATTATGCATAAATTAGTGCACTCTTAATCGCAAAATCTGAACATTAAGGATTATCTTTCAAAAGCGTGTATTCTCTCCCCCTCATATTGAAACGATAATAATCCAACATGCGTTTCGATATATAGGTGAAACAGTAATTTTTTCATTTGGTCAGGGGTTTTCGACGGGAATATTTTACAACTATTTCAGCTTTGTTTGATTTGAGGACATCCAATTCGTTCGATGGATCGAAAAGCCACATTATTTACTGAAGCGCTTTTTGGTCCAGCACCCCTGGCCATCTTCAAAGCAATAACATTTCTTGCATACAAATTTCAAAATATCTATGACAGTATGCCAAGAAGTGGACATAGCATCAAATAGCAACGGGAAATTATAAAAGAACAGAAGTTGAGGGCAGTGTAACAGGGAGTATATGAAAGCGGCACATCAAAGAATCTCATCATACAGATGTCCAATGTATACAAATACACGATTCAGTCTGTTGCGTTTCCTAGTCCACAATGCTTCTTTAATCCTTCTTCATAATCAAGTTCTTTCATATCCATGTTTATCTTGTGGGAAGCATTAGTTGCATCCTAGGCACTTGAATTGGGTGTCCTCAAATCGAACATTGACAACATCACTCAACCATCTCTTATACCTATTTCAGCTTTATCAGCTTTTTACTTTAGCAAATTTATAGTGACCACTTTGATAGTGACAAAGTTATTAATTGGCATAAACCCGTTAGCTGGACTCGAAAACTTCTAAGTGCATCCTTTATTATGTGACTGATATCCCTAATACAAAAATAACTTTTCTATTCATGCACAGGACATTCCGCAATGTTTGCTTTACCATGCACAGAGACAGGTAAGAAAAATCTTGAATTTAGACAACGGTATTCATTTGAGAATTGGTCAACCTCCATTTTTCTGACATCCCTAAAGCGATAAATCAAAGTGAAGTATGACTGCTTAATAATAAGCAAATTTGGATGCACGATAGCACTGAGAAGGATTTGCACCATAATCGCACTGGTCCACTAGGGTCTCTCCTCATTCACACAATATCTCCTCTGTAATTCATGATCCAACATAAATGAGTCTGTCTTTGAGCCTGTCCGCTAGAAACTTAATTCGATTTCGCTGCTAAACAGTGTAACAGCTTGTAAGCTTCACAAACACAGAAAGGCAGTTTACTCCAAGTTGTCAATTGTATTGATATTTTTGACATTAATGACAGCTGACAGCTGATTAGACCCCAGTCGGCGGCGGCGTTTATCGGTGTACATCTGTTGAGTTCATGAGAATAGAAGTTGGATCTCTCCTTAGTATCTAAGTATAGGCCTATTTTTCTTTATCCTTCGCTTAATCTTAAAAAACGGATAGTCTAAATCTCATTACTGATTAAAATTAGTACAGAAGAATTCAGTAAATATTTACCATCTGAAAATGTTGTGATGCAATGTTGTACAATTCACGGACCTACAAATACATGTAGTTAGCCTATGCATTAAACATCACTAAAATATAAGCACAAAATATAGCTTTAGGTTGTAAGCACAATCACCACTAAAATAGATCTCGACAAAGCCATAATGCTACGTCAACAGGCCGCAACTTAGACGTTATTGGGACTTTTTTCGCGGTCGGAATACTTACAGGCTTAAAATAGGATGCAAGTAATGCACCTGACTTCTCCGTAGACGATTGTTTCGGTTTCAGTTTGTGTTTCATTTCGAGATGATCAAGGAGTTTCCCAGTCTAGACAGTCTTCTTATATTTTGGCACATCACTAGGCTGAGTACTTAGGACGATGAGGCTTGTTTCAAACAGGCCTCACAAAAAACGAATTCTTTGAATTCTTTAACGTCAACATCTTCGGAAGACGATGCAGTTCCAAAATAATGCCATGTACCGTAAATGATGATTTAGAGCTTTTTTTGCACAGTTTGATCTTATACTTGCTGTCGAGTACTTGAGACATTTTCGAGTCTTTGAAACATATGTACTGAACAATCGATATTCACTTCTCTAAACATGTATTGCGTAGAGAAATCCTCATTCCTTATAGGCCAGTTTCCAGAATCTTATCGATTCGATACTCGGTAGTAGACGCATAGACGCGATAAGGGCTAAAATATGTCTGAGGTTAAATCTGGTTGAACAATTCTTTGAGCTAAACCACCGAGCGTCAAGGTAATAATTTTGGGGAAGTTTGCTCGATAGATATATGAACAGCACAGAATTAGACCGGTCGTCTCTTCTTCTGTTTGACTAGAAAGGAAACATTTTGCAAACGAACAGGATTTCGCAAGGGAAACAGTTTGTGAACGTTTGTTCGTGCGCCTGCAAACTTTTTTAATAATGATCGGAGGACCCAAACATTATCAAGAAAACTTTTGCGCAATGATCTGAATTCTTCGAATCTGAAGGAATCGTGGCGATCGTAGCATTTTGAAAGAACTCACAGTAATCCGCAAGCGACGCACGACTATTTTTCCTATCTCTGCAAGGTATTAAAAATTTCTTTTTGCCCACTTAGTAGGTTCCTGCATGTGCCATTGTTTTGAATCAGCTTGCACTTGTAGCAAAGTGATGCGGTTAAACAATCTAATTCTGTGATGAACAGACTTACCGTCAGCTACCGCTCGGTGTGATGTATCACTTATTGTTTAAGTCATGGTGGCGAAATGATTGCTGGACGTAAGTTTAGAAGCAAAAATATGAGAATTTAGCAAAACAACGAAAGCAAACTACTTTAGCATTATTTCAACGAGCGGAAGTTCAAGTTGCTTTTTATCATTTAAGGGTTTTTAATTAAACAACAATTGTGATTTTTGTGTAATTAACAGAAATACGACAGCCTTATATAAAGCTGAGTAACCGATGAATTCCTTGCATGACATCACGGGTTCATTGCAGTACGGTACACGTAATATACATGTACATCCTACACTTGAATTCTAGCAAAGTGAAAATGTTATAGCGTGACCGATCGATACCCATACAAGCTTATTCACCTACAACTTTGTTCCTGTCAGAATGTAGGGCTACTCTCTTGATTATACCCAACTAGAAAGCATATTTGGACTTTTCCTCAAGAACAAACGATGTGCTCCTAAGTTCCAGTTAGAAATGCAGTGGAGACAGGTTAATACAATTAATATTATATTAATAATATTAATAATTAATATAATCCATAAAATAAAACGAAAAAATGTCTCCGCCGGCGTGACGCCGAAGAAGCGAACGCCGGCGTAGCAGGGGACTACAGCTGATAACCTTCAGTACAATCTGAGACTGCTATGTATTTTCTCATGAGATTGTGTCAAGTTGATTATGAAATAGTGATAGTCGGTTTATTAGCAATGCTGTCAGCTTTATTCTACAGATAATAAATCCCAGGCAGATGTGTACACAAGATTTACTTTCGGGGGAGGGGGAGGGTGGAATTTCGATCATTTATTCATCTTATATGCATATTTTATATATTATTGTGATATTATTTATTATGTAATATAGAATACATTAACATTATGACAATATATATTAATTATCAAATCTATATTATTTATATATTGTTACATTATCGTTATATAATTTGCATGCATTATTTATCTTATATCAGATATGTAGACCAATTCTCAATTGATGTATGTCTTGTTATTGACAAGTTCGCAGAAAGAATTAGGCTCTTCGGCTTCGTGTTATCAGATCATTCGTGACTTTCGACCAATACTTCAATTTTTCAGTTAATAAAGTGTTCTGAATTATGACCAAAACATTTTCACTTTGATGCAAACTGTATTCACTTACTCATTTAACATTGATAGCTTATAGCCACAAAATAGGATGAGATATCAACAAGTATTGAAACAGAAGCATGTATGCATTACCTTAAGAATCCATTACAAATGTAAAATTCTGACCTTTGATACTCGAGTCAAGCAGGCACGTTTAATAGATTCAAGCAGAACTGCTTATTTTAACTTGATTCTGAATTTATATTATAAATTTTCGGGGGAGGGGGTGGGCGACG
Organism: Prostheceraeus crozeri; assembly: GCA_907163375.1. Classification (NCBI taxonomy): domain Eukaryota; kingdom Metazoa; phylum Platyhelminthes; order Polycladida; family Euryleptidae; genus Prostheceraeus; species Prostheceraeus crozeri. The sequence continues at coordinate 408,200 of CAJQUW010014715.1, read as the reverse complement.
ACAATCGCCCTCCCTTTCCTTCGGTGCGCCCCTGAGCCCAGGTATAGAATGGACAGATTATCACGCCTCAATATATTTGGTGCAGATTTTCATTGGAATGAGCAGCTGTTGCATTTTTCTACACGAGATATGGCTAAGATAGTAGAGAACTATTTGTGATTTACTTATATTTTCAAAAATTTCTATTTGAGCTGTTTCCCAAAATCCAATCAAACATGCTTCTAACATTGTCTCTAGACGTTTCATGCGACTACTGATCGAAACAGGTCGTTTATCAGAACCATCTACCATCAATTTCCATTAACCCTTAAGTCCTCGGGCTCTGAAATATACGTAGATGCCCGAGGTGGTGATTTTCACCTCCCGCCAAAAAAGTGAAAAAGATGATGTTATACTATATTCATATACTTTCTATTGAAGCAATTATGCAGTTTTTTTCACTCTGAACATATATTAATATAGTGTCAATGAAATTATTGCGATTGGCTGGTCACACAAACAACCACTGTGCTGGTATGACTTGCGCAGACATTGAATTCACAAACCGAGCAGTATTTTGTCGCCTTGTTTGCAGCTCTGGCATGTTTGTCGATCCTGCAGATTTCGCACCACCCGCTAACACTTAGTGGGGGTGCTGTGAGTCCATGGTTACGCCCTACTCCAAGGAATTGCCTCATCAATTCCACATCGACAGGTTTCCTACCTGTAGTTTGTGACAGACGATGAGACACATGCTCTTTGCAAAGGAGTTTGGCTAGATCCAACAGCAGGTATCGCCGGCCTCGCCTGTTGCCTTGGGTGCTTCCAGGGTTGCAGATGGTGTAGATAGTGCAAGTGTTTATTGCCGTTATATCCAAAATGTTCTGAAAATGAACCATCGGCCAGCGCTGAGTGCGATTTCGGACTGTGTATTTTTTGTACATCTGATCGATTAAGTCGACCCCCGCTTTAGTTCTGTTGTATTCCGGGATCATATCTGACTTGTGCGGGTCATCATTGCTTATCGCCCTGTCATGGTGTTCACTGGAGATCATAAACACCCTCTTCTTTTCTTTGACTTGATAGCAGCAGTGGGTATACGACTTCGCATCACTTCCACCGAAAGCAAACTCAGTAGGATTTGTTGCTCGATTTTGATGCAGCACGGCTGGAATTTCTCGACGATTTGCCATCATAGTAACAAGGTAAGTGAGCTGATGATCATTCAGCAGTTTCGATGAAATTTCAAGGCTGCTGAAGTACCTGTCTCCTGTTATATTGCATCCAGAACCCGAAAAGGGGGCACCCAAATCAAGTACGAGATTGGTGGTTCTGTTTGCCTCCTTTTGCCTGGCTGCTGCAACAGGGTCACTTGGTGCCTTTGCGTACGGATTTCCCTTGTAGATATACCGGTATTCAGCATCTGCTGACCAGCGAATTAGCTCACCAAACTTGCCTGACTTTTGATGGTTGTATACACGATTAGGAGATCGGCATCGTGATGCTACAAGTTGCTCATCCACTGTAATGAATCCACTCGGTGAAAATTATCTACTTAGTTTGGTGTTGCAAGTATCCCAGAACTCGCGTATAGGGGCAAAACGATCCAATTGTTTTCAATCCTCTCTTGTTGAGCTATCGTCAAACCTCATTACACGTGTCCATAGGTCGAAAGTATTTCGACTCATCACTGTGCGATAGAACGTCGACGAAGTTTCAGTAAATAGGTCACGAGCTGGCAGACTTTGATCATGACTTGCTCCACGAAAATACATAACTCCAATTGCTGCTTTCAGGCTGGAGAGGGTGAGTTCTGCAGTTTCGATTCCTAACTCAACTGCCTTTATGCGAGAATACTCAACAATCTTCTCCAGCTCTGAGTCAGGTAAGAATTTTTCCCAGATTTCGATCAAAGAGTCCTTTCGTACCTCAGGTCGGGGACCGCACTGCTCATGAATAACATTCTCTTGTCTTCTTCGACCTTGACGAGGTGGGACAGGGCTCCATTCCATGCCATTCTTACCTAACCATTCATTGTCCTGCCTTGCTGCATGTCCATGAGATTGTCCTCGACCAAGTCACCGACTACGACCTCTGCCTGCTTCGATTGTACCAATATGAGAATGTCTTCTACCACGACCGAGCCCGTACATGTTATCTGTGACTGTCTCTCGTTGCTGTTCGTGTACATCGTCAATATTTTCTGCCTCACTCTCTTGCTGATCTTGGTCGGATTCGCTATCCTCATTTTCAGATGACATTTCAGTGATAGCTGCAACTGCCTGAGCAAGCGCGAGACGTCGCGGACGATTCATTGCTGACATGTATCGATGAATGAATTACATTCTCAACCTTTCCTTGATAACAATAGCGCCTGCTGACTAATCAAGGTTGACTGCCAATAAGATTTGCGCAGACCGACTACACTGAAAATTCATCACACCGATGACGCCTGTATCGTGTCAAATACCAAAAGGAACAAAGTCAGTGAATTTCGTATCAGAGCGGTGCGAATAGACAAAATGATAAAGAAATATGTGAAGAGGTTGCGATTTTCGCCACCCCGAGGACTTAAGGGTTAAATGCTCATCAATCAATTTTTTTGAGCAAAGGGGATTCAAAATTTAAATTGGCATTTATGATAACAAAATGACCAAGTTGGTAAAAATTAATATTGCCATTGGAACGAGCATGCACCAATTGTGTTGTGCAGCTATTTTCGGAACACTGAAAGCATGGGAACATCAAAACCACGAATGGAGGGGGTTCCAGGAAACCCGGGATTCAAAGCCTATAGTCGCCCGGGTAAAATGAGGTCAACACATTATTTTGTGACAATTGACGTTCATAGAAACAACATATCAATATTCCATGGCTCAAGCATATTTTGATCATTTCAGATCCGAAGTACTTTGTTTATAACGAAGGAGGGCCCCATAACCGGAACAACTGGCATTAACTGACAGATATTAAATTTTTCGATTTGCTTTCTCAGCTTGCAGACAATATGAGTGATGCATCAACGTTGCCATGCTAGAATGTCCTGATACGATGTCCGTGTGGCGTCGAAAACGCAAGCACTTCGGACATTGGAGTAACATTATGTTTCCGTCTCTCGCTTTTGATGGGAAAAATTACGGATACATCTTAGAAGTATAATTGTACAAAGAAGCATTAATCCTTCAATGTTATTCATTGTACTCAAACGATCGCACTATAAATCAACGAAATTGAACAAAATATTTGGTTTTGTTCAGTGAATAGGAAACAATTTCCTTCATAATAGATATTTGCAGTTGTTGCATCTCACTCTGATCAGAAATAAGCGAATGAGAATTCTTGATGGAAACGTGTTAAATATTGAGAGAAAATTGGGAATGAATTCATAGAAATGATTTATTTTTCATTTCCGAACGCGGTCGAAATTGCTATCACGACAAATTTGGCATTAGAATTGTCATGTTGCCGACTGAAGTACTGTCATCCTCAGATGTTGTGTTGATCCGAAGCGCAAATATTCATGACTTTGCAGAAAATGCTATTACTTGAATTTGCAATTCTGACTAGATGACGCCATAGCCACAATGATAAAAGGATGGGGAGCAGATAATGGACCTCAACTATTGCGACAAAGATGCTTCTGTTGGTGAAGAAATTGCATCTGATGAAAACACGATAGTGGGCGTGGACTTGACATTTTTATTTGAAATCTGACAATTAAAAATTGACATTCTCTCAATCTCTTTAATTCTAATATCAGTAGATTATTTAAATCCTTCTTCGAGATGCAACAAAAGAGCAGGGAGTATTGAAATTTAATTTTCCTTGTTTGCTTATATCAAATTTCTTATTTTTGAAAAATTGTTGAAATTTACTTGAGAATGATTTTGTTTAGCAATTATCTTACATATAATTGAAAAAGTTTGTCTCAACAGGTGGTACATTTTCAATATTTGTCCTCCTAATGTTGCAATATTTATTCACAATAAAGGCATATGTGTCTTGTTGTTTGAATATTAAAAAGTGTTGATATCTCATTCAGAATTTCGTCAGACAAGTATGTTAATTTTTTCGCAATACATGTCATAAACTTAATGTGATGGTGAAAAGGTAAATATGCTGAACAGCTGTTATCTGGCTTGTACAAAAAAAGCAAGGCGATTATATTATAAAATTTGTTTACCATTTATACCATTCGTATGCCACTCCCTTTAGTAACGGCTTGTAACAAAATAGTTGAGATAAAAGAAACTACACAGCAAACCGAGGCAACGACTGCGTCGCGAAACATTTGCTGTGTAAATACTTTTATCTCAACTATTTTATTACAAGCCGTTACTAAAGGTAGCGCGTATTGTTTTACTCATCCTCACTATGAAAACCTTCCCGTATCAGCTATTTAAAAACTGATATTCATTAATCTCAAGTTCAAATGCTAGCATGTCACACCGTTTTTCGCAAGATGCAGTCCATGACTGCACCCCAGACTATACGTCGACCCATTGGTGATATTTGAAAGATCTCAGCGCACTTCTTCCTGATAATGATGCAGCTTTAACTTGATTTCTGGTTTGAAAATGGAAGGTCTGGTGACCGTAGAGAACCGTTCGTTCTATTGACAGCTGACAAAGACCGGAAAGCGGCTTCTTTTTTGCAGCACGAAAATCCAATAACTGGTTCTTGATGGCTGTGTCTGGGTTAGCGATAGTTTGGCTTGAATTCTTGGTTTCGAGGTTTGTTTCTGGTCCCTACGAGACTGTGGGAGACAGTCCTGCAACCGACAATGTGTCTCCGATATACCGGCGGAGTGATGCTGGCGAGCACGTCCCTGAAAAAGTGGAGGCAATCTGCATAAAATAGCTGCTTGGCTTGCTCTCGTAAAAGACAGAACATAGGACGCAACCTGGTCACAATCGTTCGACAATCAGATCAAAATATTCAGGACGGAATGTTCATGTTAGAATGGCAGTATCAAAACCGGCGATAAAGAGCAGCTATGCCTGCGTAATGCAGCTATGTCGGCGCAATAGAGCATCCCTAAATGGATGCATCCATTTTGAGACAAGTAACCTGGCTATTGATAAATTTATCAAATCTTAACAGGTGCAACCACCACGAGACATGTTTCGGCCTGTTGGACCTCATCAGTCCATTGTACATGATACATCAGGGCCTCAAAGGGTCGTACACAGGGCTGCTGTTAGTTTGGCATTTGATGATTTGGGGTAATTTGTTGCTATTGGTCCGACTTTGCACCTGTGGGTGGTTCTTTTATCCGATTACGGTACGCACCTATTCAAACTAAACTCTGACTGGTCAACTCTGGCATGGGTCCATGCTTTTGTGAATTGCTCTTGTGCCTTGACAAAGGATGAACGTTCGAAACGTCGGCAATAAACGTATAATTTCGAGAAATTTTGGCCTTATTACTTTATCTGGAGGTATCAACCTTATTTTCAAATCATGAATCCTAAGCACCTCCTGCCCACGGCTCTTTTGTAATTAGTAGTATTCAATACAACTGTAGCCGTAGAGTAAGCAATTTCAGTAGAGTATCAACTCAGTATTAATGGAATCAATCCTCAATGCGCATGCAGTTTCGATTTTATTAAATGAGCTCGAGGTGTGACCAAGTGCATGTGAGATATGCAAATTTTTATAGTTTTGGAGAAATTAACACGGAATTGACCGATCATGATAGCAATATAGAAGAAAGGATAGTATTTTGCAAATCCTCCGTGTCATGACAGCCTTGGATCTATTAGACAAGCTTCTATGGAAGTGACTATTACTCTGATACTCAGCCTTATTAACAAGAGTATTTTCTTAAGCGTGATCATGTTACAAACTGCTTACCACTGAAGGAGCAAAATATCATATTCAAAGACAATGATCATAATAAAATTTTTTAAAAGATGCAAATGGGTCCCCAGTATTATTCAGATTCAGATAAGAAATGAAGTCGAAATCAGTGAATCATAGAATCATGTACATATGAAAAATGAATTAATCCACAAACATGTAGATGAATTCTAACTGTATGGAGTATTATAATTCTAATCACTTCTAACTCAATTTTGCTCAGGGATACTTTTATTGATCGTAGAATGCAGTCTGCTAGTTGACACTTTGGACAAGAGTCTTAACTTAACAGATGTATTCCGCCTGATTGAAAGAACTATCAACTTGATTTGCTAAGTTAGCAAACTTAAAATTTCCGCCAAGAAGCAGAATGAGATCTCAACTTTAGTATGAAGACCTGCACTATAATGCAGTTCATGAGATTTCTTTGATAATCAGCATATTTTCCGCCTAATTAAGATGCTTCTTAGATAATTTCCATTCTTTTTGATATCTGATAAGTTTCATGCTACATATAAATTGTAGTCTGATGTACCAAATCAGAAGTATATAAACACAGGAATAACTTCAAAAAATTTAGCTTTTTGGAGATTGGTCAAATATGTTTTGGACCGCAGGAACTCAAATTCCACAAAAAAATGAATTTTTTGATATAAAAATCTTTTTGACATTTTTTTGAGTCGACACTCTACTTGCTATATACTTGCTCTATGATTGTAGCTGCCGGGTATGAGCTATGTGCAATTTCAAGCTTTTATCGGATGGATAAATATAGTATTAAGAAGTTCCATTACATGTACATGGTGGACCCATCTGGAAATCCACTTTGCGCTTTAATGACACTTCACATGCAGAAAGTTATAAAAGGCAGTGAAATAAAAAACTACGTCAAAATAGTACTTTCGACAATCTTTCTAGAATTTGACCACTTGGTCCGAAAGTATTTGTCAGAAACTTTGTAAATACGCTTAAACTGAAAGCGAATGCCAATTTAGTTCGACATTGTCTTGAACAAAAAATATGATAAATGCCTGAATTTTCTATCGTGGCACGAATGGCATTGATTCGCGGTTAAGCGTGACGATGCCATTTACTAGGATGACTGCTGACTTCTTCGTCGAATGAAATCACATGATTTCTCAGAGCTACATACAGTTCATGGGTCAAAGATCAAACGGAGTGGAGAGATTTCTCTGACAAAATATCAACACATTCACTACATTTACCCCATGTGACAACAGTAGGCTAGAAAATCTTGAAACTGTGTGCATAATATCCATTTTTTTACTGAACTTTCTTCAGAAATTTTGTTGCGCAAAGCATTTCGTATTAAAAGTAGAAAACTGATACATTTCTAGTTCGATACAATGATTTGCAATGTGTTTCATTTTCATCTACAACTTCATTCATGAAACAAAGGCAATTTCATCTGAACTAAACAGTGATATAAAACAACATCTTACCACATCTCAAAATATCGTTTCTCTGCTGCATTTTCGCACAAACATACTATTCTCTGATGAATGCAATTCATGTTTTCGTTGGTTTGAAGATGAATTCTTTACAAAAGTTTTCTGTTATTTCATATGTAACATTGAGCCCAGAGTGCTTTGTGACATAAAATTTCTATTATATATGCGTGGTAAGTATTTGTTACTGATCATGCAAATGCAAATGCCGTGTAACTGTTCATATGAAATTAATTTATTTGATTAAACAACATGACGAATTACAGAATAGCATGAGTGAAAATTAAGCAAGAGGAATGTTTTCTGCTACACTTATTAAAATAGGAAGAGAACGAGTTCCCATTCAAGTTGAGTTAGATAGAGGAAACATGAGGAATGATCAGCAATATTTATTGTATGCTTTACCTAACGTAATAAAGAATATTACTTACACTCGGTTGTTTAACATTAAACAAGAAATCTCTAATCAACATTTTTCTCATTCCAATAAACTCACACATAAACTCAACATTGTTGATCCATGCAGTAACGGAATGTATGCGGATATATTTCTTCAATTTTCGGAGTCACAAAATTGCTTTTAATTGTCCGCCATTGGATTTAGTTCCTTGATTGATATTTCAGTTTGTGAATAGTTTTAGTTTTATTGAGAAAAGTGCCAATGTCACAGCTGGACAAATTCCACAGCTGCCTGTCTATACCCCAAAAGAAAAGAATTCTTTAAACATATTTCCGATGACAGCGCTGTTGGCATTTCCTGCTTAGAGCTTGAATCTAGAATCGCGAGCCGTTTGTTTGTTTCAAGATGAGTCATGTCTTCCTCGACTCAGGAATTTGAATAAAATTTGAGGATTCTACAGTCATATAAAAATATTGAGATAAAACTCATTCTTTTGTAGCCATAAATCAAACAGCTATACCACAAACATCGGAAACAATTCGAGGCAGAGACGAAAGGTTTTAGTCAGATGACTATCAGAGGTATTTTGTCAAAACATCTCATCTGAAAGCAGTTGAAACATCTCGTTTGAAAGCGTTTCCCGTCATCATAATGAATCAATAACATCTCAGTGAATATCATCGTTTCATGTTATTACAGATAATGATGAGAAATGCGATTTGAATGCATCATTAAGGGCCCATAGAAATCCTACTTTCTCTTTTGATCGCTCAAGTTCGTCGGTTGATGGTCAATTCAGTTACAGACTTCGGCAATGATCCCGGTCAATCTCAATGATCAAACTTGTGAAACATGTTGTAGTTGTGGATTCTTGCCTTAAGTGATATTGTAAATTTATTAAATAAAATGAGTTTAAAGGGAAATGAGATAAAGTGTGCCTCCTTACAAATTGCATTGACATGGCACCGTCAGGCAGCTAATAGATTGTCACAACATGAAGCAGAACTCAAGTAGCTGCCACTCTCGCAAAGTTGTGAACTTATGATTAACTTCAAATCGTTAAAAAATAATTTTTGAGAAACTTTCACATCACAGAGAAATTTACATCGTCCTCGAACACAAAGCGACATGATCAGATCACTCTAATGTTAACGCTGATATTAGGAATTCCATAATATGTAGAAGATATTACAACTCTGCATATTCATGCTGCACGGAATAACGACTTCTGATCAAGATGATGTAGACATGTCCCATCAACCGGAATGTATGCAAAACAATACCACATGCGACTGACAGAAAGATAGCGATCAATTTATTCAAATCTTAAGTAGCTTCCAGACAATACCTCGTTCAACTCGACCGCCGATTGGAATTCATTGGAAAATTTATAAAGCACTACAGGACGTGATATTTGCCCGCTTAAGCCAACAGATGGTACGTGCAGTTGCGCTGTGACATCACTGCTTAAGAGAAAATGGAGAACTATTGATCAGATAGTTCTCAATCCCCTCTTAGAGTAAATACAAAAGACATAATACGTAAGACAAAAGACATTTATGTAATTACATAAAGATATAATACGTACTATCTATATATATGTTAAGCCATTAATCTCATTAGCAGAATAGCAATTTGCTGACTTTTAATGCAGATGTCAAAGCATAACAGATTGAGCCCAAGCGCTTCGGAGAACCTCGCTTGTATTTTTGCCAAATTGCAATTTCAAAGACAATGTCTTCTTCATCTAGTCCGGCAGCCAGAACGAGTTTCTGCAGGGAACGAGGCCGAAAGTGAGACTTTCACAGAATGATGTACACCCTACAGTATGCCTTCTACGAATCTGCACGTCTGCCGAGTTCTAGTGAGTTCCTCTTCTTGTCAGACAGGATCAAAGAAAAACACATGTTAATCCAATGGGACGCAGATTGCAGTTTTTGGCAAAAATGAAATTTTCTATTTTTTCTCTGATATAACAAAAAGTACTAAGCCTACAGTCATAATTTTTGGCATGGAATGTCTTCAGGTCATTTCCTATGACATGCATGTGCTATTATCATGCATCTGATTGGCAATGTATGTGAGAATGTGGTTGAAAGTGGATGAAGTGGGTCAACATGTTGATGTTTGCCGACATAAAGAGGCTCGCCAAATCTAAATGTGTTTAGCCTTATAGACAGGGGTGCATGAACATGAAAGGCGGTGACCTGAAGACATTCCATGCCAAAAATTATGACTGTAGGCTTAGTACTTTTTGTTATATCAGAGAAAAAATAGAAAATTTCATTTTTGCCAAAAACTGCAATCTGCGTCCCATTGGATTTACATGTGTTTTTCTTTGATTTTGTCTGACAAGAAGAGGAACCAGCTAGAGCGCGGCAAACGTGCAGATTCGTAGAAGGCATACTGTAGGGTGTACATCATTCTGTGAAAGTCTCACTTTCGGCCTCGTTCCCTGCAGAAACTCGTTCTGGCTGCCGGACTAATCAGTGGTTTAAATATAAAAGCACACATGTTAAAATCAATCAGCTATCAAAAAGAAATTTTCTCCAAAAGCTAAGAAGTCACAAACGTAAAAACAATGGTACTGACGTAGTGTTACTATTTAACAATAAAGACCTGTCAGTAGCGGCAATGAGTACAGATTCTGCGATGCGAGCATTATTCGTTCGGGCAATGACAAAGAAAGCTGAATGTTTGCAAATGCTTAGTTTGACTAAAGAAACTGCTTTTTAGTTGATGAGGAAAATGCTTTGTCAAACTTGAATTAACGAACATATCAAAGGTCGCCGCCTGCCCACTGAAATCACCTTGCATAATCATGTGAACGATAATTCAGCTTTCTCTGTCATTGCCCGAACGAATAATACTCGCATCGCAGAATCTGTACTCATTGCCGCTACTGACGGTCTTTATTGTTAAATGGCAACACTACGTCAGTACCATTGGTTTTATGTTTGTAACTTCTTAGCTTTTGGAGAAAATTTCTTTTTGATAACTGATTGATTTTAACATGTGTGCTTTTATATTTAAATTACTGATAAAGAAGACATCGTTTTTGAAATTGCAATTTGGCAAATACAGTAAAATGATAGAATGAAGCGAGGTTCTCCGATATTCAAACATATTCAAAATTGGATTTACCTAAATAAATGTGGCACTCAATAATGCTAATAAGTAATGACTAAAATAATTACTTCAGAAGTTGTGCAACTGAATTTGATTTTTTTATTTACAATTCTTGTTTTACGAGTCCACGTTGCTTATTGTTCAATATATTTCAAAAAGTAGCTGTAAGTTGGTTTATCTTCAAAGGTAAGTAAAATCAACCATGCGCGTGATAATTCGTACTCATAGTAATATTCTGAACGATCTATTTTATTGACAAATGGCTGTGGCACTTCATCAACAGCAGAAGTATGAGATAGGAAGAAAGACAGACAAATATTAATAATAATAATAACAATAATAATGCTTTATTGGCTTACAAAGTGAAGTCGGTAAGCGCAGTACAATAAGGAACCGAGAATGAAGATCAGATCAGACAATACTTTATGAATGAGTTCTTGAATCTTTTGTTGCTCGCCAGAGGTGGTCCAAGAGGGCAATTGTTGCGTGTAGTCGGCTCCCGCTCTTCGAACATGCAGCGGAGAGGGTGGCCTTGATGCTCGAGGATTTTCTTAAACAGCTTTTTGCATGTTAGATCAGCCTGCTGCTGTAGCGTTGAGTGTGGCTCGTCGCAGCCGATGATGCGAAGAGCACGTCGATCGATACTGCACAGTTTTTCTGCGAGGTAGTCGGGAATGTTGCAGAAGGAAGGGTAGGCGTATAGAATCACGGGTCTTATTAGGATGGAGTATACTTGAGCCATTGTCTTCTTAGGACAGGAAGATCTTCTCAGGTTTCTGAGAATGTATAGGTGCTTGTTGGCGGCTCGGCAGACGTTCTTTATGTGTGTATTCCATTTTAGGTTGTCGCTGAGAGTCAGGCCCAATAGCTTGGCTTCAGTTCGAGATGGTACCTGGTTACTGGCTTCGTTGACTATTGCAGGGAATTTGAGGCCCCGCTTCGTGATGAAGTCCATAACCCAGCACTTCTCGAGGTTAATCTTTAGGCCGGCACACTGGGCCCACAAAGAAATGTTGTCCCATTCTTTTTGGAGGCAGTCATTCTCACGATCTCTCGTGAAATGAAGCAGGCTCACATCGTCGGCGTACTTGATCATCCATGAGTTAGGCGTGACCGGCCTCAAGCTGTTCATTGCCATAACGGACAACACGGAACCAATCACGCTACCTTGAGGGACGCCGGACGTGACTGAGATCCACGCAGACGTGTTGCCTGAAACACGAACGAATTGTCTTCTGTTGGATAGGAAATTACGGATCCAGGTAATTGCGGTTGGTGGTAGCTCAAATAATTCAGAGTCTCAAAAATAGTGGAGAATGGAAGCGTGTCGAATGCCTTCGAGATGCTATTATGTGTCAAAGAAACGCACTGTCACAAATCGTCAATTAAAAAATCACCTCTACCCACCTCCACCATGTATGAATTGCATTGTAGATATCACTTGAGTAAGCCAACGTGTAGTGAACATCCCTACATACTTGGAAGAATGTCTACAGCTGTTCGGTGTTATATTGCATGTTCTTCAATGTGGTTCGCGTAGGAAAATGCCATTTATCACACAATGTGACAGGCAACTGAAGTTGCAGAAGAAATCAATTTTTTGAAGAAACCCTACCGACAAAGAAAAGTTTGCGCTCTATGGAGTGTTTTCGTAAACCATTATGCATTCGTATTAGCATTCGTTTCCTTATGTATTAGCTCGTCATGCAAGTGCCCTACCTAAACTGATTCGTTTAATTTTAATATACGTTTGGACGACTGTCTTTTATCCATTAATGCCTACGAAATTTTCAAACATAAAGTTTTTTCACTATTTATTTCTCAAACACAATTTGCAGGTGTTCTATAGGTATTGTACGAGGTTAGTTGTAGTGCCATTTGAAATGCGTTGTTCTCCTCTTTTCTTTTGCTAACCAATTTTTGCCGTTGTGGGGTTGACCGATTGCCTTCGGACAAGGGCATTAATAGTGTGTTAATGAGATATGTGTCATGTACATGTATGTCGAATAGGTGACAACTAACTGAGAGGGATCATACGGAGGCGGCAACGGTCTTCTCACGCGAGTGGCTTGATCAGTATGAAGACTGTCGCGCCAAATTTGATTATTTAATCCACATTTGATGGAATCAATTAACGTTACTTCAAGCTATTGAAAACTACATGTAAAATTACATCGAAACAGGAATACGCGCATATCTCTTAGCACAGAGACACTAAGCGAGGCGCTACGCAGCCAGTAAACTACTACTTCACTCTGTTGAAAATTTTGCATTTTTATCAAGTAACGTCAATATTCTTGCACTTGATGTTCTGTGGCGAAGGATGAACTATTACGGAATACTTGTGATCGGATGCCAGATAATGATTGTCTTCATTTCTTGTAAGCATAAAACAATGGGAAATAGTTTCCGAATTATTCAACTTTCTGGCTGTATATCAGTGATGTTGATCTCTAAACGAAGTAATGGGAATGAAACTTTTTGAACAGGGATTTTTATTTCTCCCTGTGGAAAGTATTTCAAAAACAATGAGCTTGAAAGACATAAATTATCGAGATAGCTAGCGTTTACATAATTAACCTTTTATGTCTCTGAAGAGTTTGAAAAGCATCATGTCACCAGGAATCATGACCCATGTCTTTGTCACAAAGTCGCACGAAGTGTAAACGAACTCTGAAGAGCAATTCGCGGTATTTAACTTTTAAAAGGAATGACCCAGTGATCTTTGAATTATTCAGCTGACATTACATAACTTTGGAATTAATCATTGATACTTTTGTCTAAAGCAGTTTTATTCAAATAGTAGGTATTAACTATTTTTCATGGGAAGAAAATGTAAGTTAGAGAAGACTCAAATACAGAGCACTGGCTATAAAGCACAGACCGGTAAATAGTGAAATGCTTCTTTACTTTGTTGCAAGTTTACCTAGCTCATATAATGACAAAATGCAAGTTTGAGTGCATATGAAAATCTATTTTACAATCGATAATTGTATTATTTATTTGCAAACTATACATTTTCTGTGATATGCATTATGTGCTTGTTGCTGTCTGTAGTAAATCATTAACATAATACTCAAAATCTTTCACACTACATTCGTAATGTGATAAATCGCCGATTAATCTGAAAGCTTAAAATAAGTATACGTCGTGTTGCAAAATTCTCCGCCGAATCTCAAATTTCAAAAATAGAATTTTGATTCTGAAATGAAAAGGAAATAGAATTGATATAGAACCGAACTATATTGTGATAATTGTACAAAGCATGTATCATAGATGCCATATCAAGTGTTATTTGTGTTGTAGCGCAGAGCTGATAATTACCACGGAACATTTACTTGAGATGATAAGACTATCGTTATAATTTTGCACATCAGACTATTTTGAATGTTGACAACCCGGGGCTCTTGGATCCCTTCCTCTGATTTTGATGATCGAATGATTCAATCGTTCCAAAAATTGCTGGCGCATCGTCCTTCCAATATTTGTATCAGTTTTTACTACAGCTGTGCGCTAGCCGTAACTGCTCGCGCGGTGCACCGAAAATTTTTAAAAAAATGGCGCTGAAACATTTGTCAATGCATAGGCATAGTGTCAAAATCCTTTCGACCGATCGCTGGCCGCTGGAATGCTGAGATAGCATACATCTTTGCAAGAGGAGCAACAGCAGGGCACGTATAGCATTCATGGTGAGATTCCTAAATTCTGAGGTCACAGGAATTGAGATTTCATGGTGTAAATCGATTTATCATGGACTTGAATTATCTACATGTAATTTCCGTCACTTTCTCCACATTTTTCTCAATTTCAGGAAATGCATCGGCATTTTTATGACATCGCCTGATTTTCAAAAGGCTTCATTTTCATGGCATTGGAATTTTGTGCTTGCAATATTATTTGATAATCAATTGATAATTGGAATCATGTTGCTGTATTGAATAATGTTCTCCTAGTTGGATTAATTATACTGTCTACTTAAAATATGTTTCTATCCAATCTGCTGTGACCAAGATGGCAGATAAAATGATTTATTCATATATCTAATTGAAGCTACACATCAAAATACCAATTTAATGGAAATTCGCACATTTCAGTGCACCGGCCCGCTAACCAGTGCAAAGGCTTTAGTTTTTAACCAACTCAGTCGCCTTGTTATTATAAATAGCAGTCTTTGTTGGCAGAATGCTTGAATGCTTTGAGACAGTAAAGCGTCGCTGATTATAACTCAAATAGAAATTTTTGAAATCTAATTTATAAATTGAACAGAAAAAATGCACAAGCTGTACATCTACATGAAGAAGAGGCATGATTAACTTCTCAATTATACTTGGGATCCTCTATTTATGGCATAAAACTGACAGTATTACTTATAAACCTGTTGTGAGTAGTGTTTGCATGACATTGCGAGTATTTATCTAGTAATTACATAGATGAATTTGTTGTTAAATATATAATGATATATAAATAAATAGCGGTTTTATTTTCAAGTTCACATATCAAAGAAAAATTGCATAAAGTAAGTAAGGAGAAGTAGATCAAAGCAAGTTATCATTTCAAGGTAAACTAAAGTCGCAGCTATCATAGTTTTGGAGCAAGATGAAGAGGTGTTTAGCGGTCCCTGTGTAAAACAATGTTGACCAGTAATATAATATGAACATGTTAATAAACGGAAGAATTCATATTTGTGCAAGAGAATTCAATGCTCCAGGTATTACATGTATGTCGAACACAAGCGAGACATGAATATCAATTAGTGTAAGCGAAGTTCAAGTGAAAGAAGGGTACTTGCAAAACATTGGCATGTTTGAAGTGGATTTGCAATGCTCTTGTGCAGACTGACCAGCATTTTGCCGGATGACGAATTCATTTTTGCAGCCTTAATCCCCGACATGTCAGCCACTCATCACCACCATACCTTAATGTGTATCAATATTAATATCTTTATGTGTCTTGCATGCTTTTTGTTTACTTTTTGTACGTTGGCCTTGAAGCTACTTTGCATATGCCTTCTTTTAAATAAATTCTTTACTCACTCTTACAGCTGATCCGCCGCATTAATACATCACATAACCACAAGCGCAAAGTTTTGTAAGATTTTGCTTACATGAATTTTGCTTTGTAAGAAGGCACAATCCTGGGAAATTTTCAAACTAAGGATATTTTTGAATTGACAGTATTGTATTGCCGTTTTGGATATTGTGAAGTGCTGGGGAGTGTTTCATGATAAGTAGAACATCCCATGACCTATCATTATGCATTCTTGATTAATAGATTTACGAGCAGTTTTTTTAAAACTCATTGCTTCAAGTGTTGCCTTTCGCTTAAAGGACTTTTATGCTTCTTTATTTTTATCCAGTGAAGCGTTGTCATGAATTCTTTATCATGCTGATGAAGGGAATTCAAGTTCGACATTTCGTCCCATAATTAAGTCAATGAATGCCAACAACACCTTTATTATAAAGGAGTTTGACGATAGATTGTTTTAAAAGTCCGTTCAAAACATGTCAATTGCGCTTTGGTGTTTCAAACACAGTAGAGAATCATAAATGCTTATTTCAGAATCCTTGTGGCAGTTGAAAATTAATCCAAGAGGAAGGAAGTATCCTTCAAGATTTTAATTCATTGGCTGTCTGCAAGAATATCAATCTTTGTTAAATTGGGTTCATGGCTTCGGAATTGAGCTCTGTGACTCATGGATTCTTTACGGTTATGTGTTGCTTGTGGTCTCACCGTATGTAAGCAAAAGATGATAATCTTTGAAGTTTTCCCACGGAAGGCATGAAGAAATGAAGAAAAATACGTGTCAAATAGCGTTCCGCTGTGAGTCGATAGCTACACCGGAAATAATTTATAAATTAACATGCTCTATGCTTCATGCTGCTCTTTTAATCAAGAGAATATTCGTCAAACTCAATAAACATCCTTGTCATACTTTTTAGCGAGTAGTGATCAAGGTTGTGAAGTTAGAGTCCTTCAATCCTCTGCATAGAATCCTCGCATCACGGATTGGAGCAGTCGAAAGTTTGTTTTAACCAGTTAATAACCAAACTCTAAAATAGACGAATGCCTTGCGTTCTGTAATAGAGTAAGTATATTAGTTTTAGAGTAGCAACTCAGTATTAATCAAATCCCCAATGTATATGCAATTTTGATTTTATTAAATGAACTCGGGTTGAGAACCAGTACCACATGTGAGATAAGCAAACTTTAGCACTTATGGATAAATTCACACGGATTTGACTGAAAAGGTAGCAATACAGAAAGAATAATAGTATTTTACAAGTCCTCCGTGTCATGTCAACCTTGGATGGGCAGGATAGTTTGTTAAAATAGCAATTCGATGGGTTGCACTATTAGTGCAGTCCTCAGCCTTATTAATAAGAATATTTTATTAAACGTGATGATATCACAAAACCTGCACCACTAGTCCGGCAGCCAGAACGAGTTTCTGCAGGGAACGAAGCCGAAAGTGAGACTTTCACAGAATGATGTACATCCTATGCCTACTTCGAATAGGCACGTCTGCCGCGCTCTAGTGAGTTCCTCTTCTTGTCAGACAAAATCAAAGAAAAACACATGTAAATCCAATGGGACGCAGTTTGCAGTTTTTGATTAAAATGAAATTTTGCATGTTTTCTCTAATTAAGCGATAAGTACTAAGCCCAGAGTCATAATTTTTGACATGGAATGTCTTCAGGTCATTTCTTTTCATTTTCATGCACCCGTGTCTATAAAGCTAAACACATTTAGATTTGGTGAGCCTCTTAATGTCGGCAAACATTAACATTTTGAGCAACTTTATCCACATTCAACCACATTCTCGCATATATCGCCGATCAGAAGCTTCATAATATCACGTGCACATCATAGGAAATGACCTGAAGACATCCCATGTCAAAAATTGTGACTCTGGGCTTAGTACTTATCGCTTAATTAGAGAAAACATAGAAAATTTCATTTTAACCAAAAACCTGCAAACTGCGTCCCATTGGATTTACATGTGTTTTTCTTTGATTTTGTCTGACAAGAAGAGGAACTCACTAGAATGCGGCAGACGTGCCTATTCGAAGTAGGCATTGGATGTACATCATTCTCTGAAAGTCTCACTTTCGGCCTCGTTCCCTGCAGAAACTCGTTCTGGCTGCCGAACTACACTGAAAGAGCAAAATATCAGACTCAAAGATAAATATCATAATTATTTTTAAAAGATTTGAACAGGCCCACATTACAATTCAGATTCAAGAAATGAAAAATATGTGGTGAATCATAAAATCATGCCGATGAAATTAGATCTCAATTTTTCCATGAAAACTTGCATTATAATATGCGGTTCATGAAATTTCCGTTGAATTAAGACACATGTTGGTACGTCGTATATTTCAATTCATTTTGATACCCAATAAGTTTCATACTGCTTATATAGTGGTTTCACGTCGCTAGTATATAAACACAGGAGTAATTTGCAAAAGTCAAGCTTCTTGAAAATTCATCAAATAATTTTTAGACCGCAGGAACGCAATCTCCGTAAAAAACTGAATCTTTTGATATAATAATTTTCACTGTATGCCGACATTTTTTTAAGTCGACTGTCTACCTGCTATATACTTACCTATGCCTCTGTAGTTATGAAAAGTTAAGGTTGACTTCTTAGGTTGCACTAAGGCATTTAGGAAAGACAGGTACTCTTACACAGTGATAACTGTTTAATAACATGTATGATTAGGCCCGTCATTGTCGTCTGACAAGCTACGGATTAACTCCTTACTCACAACATGAGTCGAACACGAGATGATGCTGCACGTCGGAGGCGTTTGTGCCTTTTCTCTCATGGAGCGCAAAATTATCTTCGACTGATGCTTTGGTGGTCTGTGAACCACCATATTTTGACCCCTGTTCATACTCACGAATTCTGCTTTTTCGGCTCTATTAATAATGTTGTGAAGAGATGCAGTCACGAAGAGCTGAAGAACGGTTAACAGGTCAATGGTTCAAGGCTCGCAAGGCCCCTGTTTTTGGTGTGTGTCGTACGGGAAGCGGATCACCCCTGTGACTCGTGGTGACCCGTTTTTCAATGAATATCTTAATCAATTTCAGTATACGGTTTCCCACTGAAAAAATGAATGTTCTTTAATGATGGTGCACCAAGAATAAAGAATTTTCTGTTCTAAATGCTGTGGCACGCTCAGTGTTTGTCATACAAGCCTGTAGCTCTGAATCCGAAAGATATCCATCTTACCGGAGACATGAGCGCTTTCAGTCAATTACATGCAGCTTTGACGAATTGTGCTCACTCCCAATGTTGCATGCATGTACATTGTACATGTATTAGCATCAGCGTCAGATTCTCCTGTTGCATAGTACAAGACATACGTAGATAGACGTGTAATCTCACGTCATGCATTCGCGTGTATGAAACCGAGTTTTCTACCATTCTTGAAATAATTTATATTCCACACACGATCTTTTATTAGTTGCATTATAGAAGCCATTTCACTCTTGATTTGTTCTTATTATACATGTACATGTACGTTAGAATAATGCTGAGCTGTTAAGCAAACATACACTGATGACGACCAAGGTTGGATAGATTTTCCCAGGGCTGGTAAATACCAGCGGTAAAAAACCGGTAAAAAATGAGCTGGTAAAACTATGAAAATGGGAAAACTGGTAAAAAATACTGAATGTGTTTTTATTTTATGGCAACTGGAATGAAATTCTGTAGATATACGAGTATAACTACATTCGCTGCATATACGGTGTGTATTTGGAAAACGTGTGCAATCTTTAGATTTAAGCTATTAGGTGTAAATCTGTAACCTATGGACTTTTCTTGTACATGAGCTAATTGAAAACGCTTTGACGTTCTTATATATATATATATATAAGAAATTATATATAAGAATATATATATAAATAGTTGTTTGTAAGTATATTAAAATTGTTCTGAAATATATAATTGCTTTGTCTGTTCTTATGTAAAGCAACATTTGTTAACATTGTCTATATCTTAATAAAACTTATCCATATGATTCCGGCATATTCCACTGACACCAACAGATAGGACTATTATGAAATAATGGGTTTCATCAACAAAAATATGATCATATGCCTTGCGCATCAGTCACGTAAAACTGATGAAATCATATAATTATTTACAGTCAATCTCTAGTAATTGTAAACAGAGGCAGGATAGGCTAGAATGCGATATCTCAGTCGGATGATGCAACAGCCAGTATAGACATGCGGACCCACACTATGAGAACATATCGGCTAGTAGAGAATATTGATGACATTACAAGCTTTCCACGCGCCTTAATTTTTCCATTAATTTCCGGTTTTTGTAACTTTTCGCCGATTTTTGCCACTTTTCCCGGCATTTACCAGTTTCTAACTGCCCTGATAAGGGCTAGTTTTTCCCATATAATTGGCAACCATGATGACGACCCGTTTTCCGCCCTGCAATCACGAATCTTGCAATAGGCCTAAATTTTATTAACACATCACTGAACTACATGATTGTATGCATGCATGCATGTTATTTGTGTATGCATGTTCATAGTAACTGATGGAAAATTCGAGCATGCTTAAATAAGATGTGATTTAAGTTGTTATCTTGATAGGCAAATGTTTTTCTCCCGACATATTCCCATGCAAATCACACAATATCTGTTGCCTCTTTGATCCAAATGTCAGTTTCCCTTTAAATGACATTTCAACTGAATCATTTTATTGCTCTGACCTCATCCCATTAATTCACTGGTTCCCCTATGCTTTTCCTAACAACCAAAGACTGCTGGTAAAAGTGTGCTCCCGGTACATAATTTCCGACAAGTCTGCGATGCGAAATCTGAAAGTATTACAAGAGCAAAAAACAAAAGTATAAATTGTAGCGCAAAACATAGTTTGTACATCAAGCAATCATCGATTTGAAAGCGCAGATAATAAATACTTCACAATATAATGCGATTGTCTGCTAGTATAATGTGTACATGGATAAGAATCTCGCAAGACCTAGGCACTGTTTCTGCATGACTTAGTAATCATCGGATAAGCTCCCCTTCAAACAACAATATGCCATATCATGATAGGAATTTAAAGTCTTACTCCAGCTCAAAGATACCAGAAGGATGGAAAAGTCTCATGACCCAACGTACTTCTCCACATTTAAGGACTAAATAGAATATGGAGACAAGCTTCATCCCTAATGTAAACAATATGGAAAATTTAGGTCTTTCACATGTGTTCATTTAGTTCATGTAGGCTCTTTATTACTATTGGTAGGTGATGGTACTGCAGAATGTAAGTAGTTCATTTGCATATCTTGAGGTCACCGGGAAATTGCAATAAAAACAAGATTTATTGTCTGACATTAGATAAAAGTACAATCGATCGCGACACAGCGATTAATAAACATCAATAATATACAGAGACAAGAAAAGTACAACAGCAGAGAAGTTTTCAGTTTGATATCGATGCTACAATGTCAAAAACGATGTTACTAATTCTGTTTTCCCTTGCCACATCCATACCGAGTGCGGGATTCAGCCCCCTCTATTATTGATAAATCGATATTTAATATAAGGCTAAGAATCATTTCATGATCACCTGTTATACAATATATCAATGGAAATTTGTATGGAAATTCAAATGTTTTGGAAATGCAACTTACTAATATTTGAAACAGTAGGTCCACATTTAAGTAGTAGACAGTTTTGTTCATATTCCTAATTCTTTTGCAAGTCGCACGTAGTCAAATTGACTGGACGCGGCAAAGGAGGTAAAGGACTCGGTAAGGGTGGCACTAAGCGTCATCGTAAAGTGCTGCGTCATAACATCCAATGTGTCACGAAACCCGCTATTCGTCGTCTTGCTCGACGAGGTGGTGTCAAACGTATCTCCGGTCTGATCTATGAGGATACCCGAGGAGTACTCAAGGTCTTCCTCGAGAACGTCATCCGTGATGCAGTCACTTACACGGAACATACCAAGAGGAAGACTGTCACCGCTATGGATGTCATCTACTCCCTGAAACGTCAGGGCCGAACCCTCTACGAATTCGGTGGATAAGCCACTTTCCATCAATATGTGCGAACGCTTAAGCCATTCATTTGAAGCTTTCATAGCCACATTTGAAGTTGTTTAGAACCGCAGAATGCCATTTCACAAGTACGTTAGAGCGGTTACTGCGGTTCCACATTTCTCATCACAGACGCATACTTGAGTTGGTTTCCTTTCACAAATCAGTCTCATCGATGTAGTTTTGTAGCCTCTCCGAGGTAACTTCTTGGTGCATCAACCGATTTAGTATCATAAATAGCAATCAAAAATAACAGGCTATCAATAATTCATGATCAAAATTTCGTAGAATGTCAAAAAATATAAAACATCTGTCAAAATTGGTGATTTCTTATTTTAGATTGCTATTTATAATGCGAAGAAGAGCAAAGCAGAGACAATAAATACCACGACCAGAAATCTTGCACACTTTATATTTTGCATCGTGAAATTCATGCGATTCGGAGCAATATTATGAAAGATGTGGGGGGAGAGGTTCGAATCACCCCCTCCCCCAACGGGATATCAATGCGTTTCAGAGCCCGGTATAGGTTGGGCTAGTAGACTGTCCAAAATTTCTATCAGAATTCAAGTGATATGTGAATTCAAAACAAAATGGTTCTTCAGCACTTTTATTTACTATAGACATATTTGCATCTTGCACTATATAAATTTTATCAACCTATTGCTTCAAACATGTGATCTACAGGGCAGGTTTGACATGCGTCTCCTATTCTAGGTGGCAATTAGCCAAAGAAGTGCTGCATCTCAAAGAAGAGCATTCTGAGTTGTGATGCTGAAAGATCTTCAGGTTAAAAAAATTATTACCAAATTGAGTTGAGTTATATAGAACATTTACATGTACATTGTAGGCTTACAATTGATAATGCCTTAATGCGGTATGTATAGCCTATATGGTGTTCTTTATCGAGATATATATGTACAGAAAAAGAAAGAAGAAAAAAATTTTATTCACCCTCGATATAAGGTATGGCACATAAGGTATTAAACTTGTTTTCAATGTGATCGAGCAACAAAATCAGCATACAATGTGCAGCCAGGGAACGGCAAGATTAATACAAATAATCAAAAACAACACTGAAGATAAAAGTCACATGTAGCACATTGTAGAGTATACTCGTATGTTTTGTCAATACATGTAGCAGTTAATTGGAATTGTGAGAAAAATGACGGGCAATTAAAATTTCAATATAATCGTTACTGTTTTTCATCTGTTTTCAATTTTATTCATTTATTAATCACTGCAACTTTTTACTGCGTATTTCGTGTGGTCTTCAATGTCGCTTTTTCAAACTTATCTTTCTTCATCACTGTTCATGTTTCATTGGAATTCATCTTTGCATAGGATTGTACTATGCAAACCCTATGCAATGATATAGGTCTGCCTTTTTATGCGTCCGCTGCCACAGATGTTACAGTCATTCATTAAAAAGCTTTAAATCAGGGATTGAAGTGGTAAACTAAACGTGTGATTGCTTTAAATGAGTCTGCAAATTTCTCAATGATCATTGAATGGATCCTCTAAGTCTTTACGTTGCCATTTGTGTATTGGTGCTAATGCGTGAAGCAAAACTACTACCAAAAATTTAACATTTTTTACAAAAATTCTAAGCCACAGCCGATAATGCTATTCACTTTCAGAATAAGCAAATTTCTTTATGTGTGTCTCGACCTCTAGTCAATTTTGTACATGATATCAGTATTCTCAGATCATCGTAACACAGATTGGGAAAGGAATTTGCAATTACATCAGTGGCTGCTGTAGCTGATATTTGAAAGGTGCATGCATGTTGCCATTTACAAAATGAAATCCATTTTCCTTTCTACCCAAGTCCAGCATGAAGATCATTATCCTGAATGAAAATATGCTCAGATGTATCCACAGTTATGTTCACTAGAAATTGTGCAAGTTAGCATCCATTAAACAAATTCACAGTATAAACAAATTCTCCTCTTACTTGTAAAGTTGCTACTATTTCAAAATGCCGTAAATGAAACATATGGAAGCATTTATTAATTGAAAAGTTTGGGAGGACCAAGGAAAATAATTGGGATAATCTTGTTTGGCCTTCACAAACTTTTCATTTGATGCTGACAAATGGCCAAAGCATATTCGCGCATAAGAATATATATGTAGGTATCCCTAATATAGATACCATTCGCCATTGACCAGCAAGAATTTTCTCATCAACATTAAAAGACAAGGTCAATAAAAGTTTGCATAGAAAAACTTTGACTAAAAGTCTGTATCAATTCATACGACAACTACCTCACACAGGCCAAAGAAAAAGGACAGTACATAATCAATATATCACAAAAAAATGTTTTAATTTTTTCTTACTCCGTCATTCAATTTAAAAAATGTTTGTGTGATATGCTGATTATGTACTGTCCTTGATCTTTGACCTGTATTAGATAGTTGTTGTACGAAAGCTTTTCAATACAAACTTTTATTGACTGTGTATTTTAATACTGATCCGAAAAGTATCCCTAATATAGATTTAGCACATGTTCCTATTCACTTTTAATTACCATTCTGTTCACTTTATAGAGTTGCATATTGTTTAGTTAACTATTGAGTTGCATTCTCAGTTGAAAAATGGGAACAGACCTGGGTTGACTTTTGAAATGATTTGAGAATTGAACTATGATCTCGATGGCGGTGTCAGGGGTAACCGAAAGTCCTCGAACACAGTCCCTGATGACTCCGTGCATAGCGATCTTATTTTGATTTCTTACGTTTCTTGATTTTCATCATTTACAACTTTGGTTACTGATGCTTTAAGTATTAATTCATATTTTTGCGCTCTTTACTTTAAGTAACCTAATTTATTGCACGATTTTCCATAGTGTGGTTGTTTTACTTTGATTTCTTCCGTTTCCTGGACTCCTTGTAATTTTTTAAACGCGCCGTGTTTTAATTTAATCAATGACACGTTCACACCTTGCAGACTTAAGACTTCATTTGACTTCCTCGAAGTCTAAAGAATGAATGATTGCTTATTTTCAAATGTACAATTGAACATTTCATAATATAACAGGAATAATGTTTTCTGACCATTTCAAATATAAAACTAAGTGGCATGGAAATGTGGTCTGAAATATTCACGAACTCAATTATGATAAATTTACAAAAATTCTCCCATTATAAAATGACATAATTTCTGATGACATATTGCGTTCATATGAATGATGATCTCAACTTTTATTTTAGTAAGAGTTAGTACACCATGGTTATTTACATTATTATGCCTATTATGTGAAAATATTTTGTCGTATACTAATAGTATAATTCTACAAACATTTTGGCAGAAATCATAATTACGCAATTTGCTTAAAGGGCACTGAACTTGAGAACCTTGAGTGACAAAAACAATACATTGAAGATAAAAACTTATGACTGGCAGCCCATATATAAGATATCCAAATTTGAATTAGACTTGCCATTCAGACTTCAGCACTACATTCACATTTGTTCTGTTATGGTTATTATGAGGGTTTTTCATTAATTACACACTGTCTGAAATCTCTGCTAATTGAATGCAACAACAGAAAGAAACCTTATGGAAAGAACATCCTCAGACAATGTTAGTTTAAAGTGCCAGTAAAGTACACAAGTCAATGAGAGCTCTCTGAGATAGATAAAAATGTGATTATAGGCCTAGGATATATGTTTAGGCCCTATTTATCCGATGAAATCTAAATTTTTATTGCAAACGTGGAGTTTAGAATTATAACTTGATAATCAGCCTGAAGACTTTATCTCTAAAGCATTTCAAACAAGCATGAAAAGATTGAGGCTATGCATTCGCTCAGTAATAGTTAGTATACATAGAAAACAGATGAGAAATGCCTAAAGTTGACCTATCGATGCACCAAGTAAAGTGCTCACAATCCATTTTACCGGGCGGTCACAACTCCTCAATAATCTTCTAACTTAATGGAGACCTCAGATATTCGTGCTACAGACGGCTTTCGGCACATCTCATTGCGATGAAATGACATCAATTCTTGATAGAAAAAC
The DNA here is from genome assembly GCA_907163375.1 of Prostheceraeus crozeri. Classification (NCBI taxonomy): domain Eukaryota; kingdom Metazoa; phylum Platyhelminthes; order Polycladida; family Euryleptidae; genus Prostheceraeus; species Prostheceraeus crozeri. The sequence continues at coordinate 382,261 of CAJQUW010014715.1, read as the reverse complement.
CTGTCTAACACAATGTTGACCTCGAGTGCAATTGGCTGCTTTTCCTCAATTGAATACTTAATTCACAAGAAAATAAAGAAGATCATTCCGCAACTTGAACACGTCTTCAAAATTCAGTAAAATAAATATGTGAGCTCTCAACAATATTGTAAAATTTCAGTTGATCTTGCAAATCAGTAAACTTGTTGATTCACAGAAAGGTTTCAAATTTTGTAAGAAAAATTTTGCGAAACCACCCAACTTCATTCAACAAACCTGCAAAATGTAATTGAATAATGTATTTATGTGATCCCTAGCTAAATTCTATCACTGCGCCAAATAACTGCCATAGTAAGATAAACTTCGAAAAACATGAAACATTTAACAACCTTTTTCTAAAAATTATTAAGTGGCAAATATGCCCTCATTCCAAAACATCTCATATAGCAAAAATCACTCAGACCGATTCTCCTTATTTCACTTGCTCGCAGTAAAACAGATATGGCCTTCAGCTAAACAAATGGTATCTACTTCTCAACTCCCTACCAATAGCTTTCTCAACCCATGAAAGGTGTAAAGGCCCATCTTTCAATTTTGAGAAATAAATGAAGAATTTGAGAATGAAAAATATCAGAGAAACTTTTTATGGCTAACTGTGTTAGTAGTTATAGACCATTTGGGAACAATCATGTCAACCAAACTGAAGTGAATCATGAAATAGAAAAAAAATTCCGTGTTATTTACCATGAATGAATCATAACGACGAAGTCAATAATATCAACCCTCTGACTGCTGTGACCACGTCTAATCATGGCTGAATCTGTCCTGTGTGCAGCTGGGAAATATTCAACTATCATGTGGGAGATTTTCTGATCAGATTGGTCTGAGTGCTTATCATTGAATTGATGTGTGCAAATATTGTCATGACTTGTTAGGACAAAGTCCAAACTATACTGTTTGCATAACAGCTACCTAACTCGCATCGATCTCTCTATTAATGCCTTATGAGAACAAACGGCAAATGATCATTTTAAGCATGGGCAGCACAAGTCGATCGCATTATCTCATTCCTTTTGCATTCCAGTTTATCTATATGGGTAAGGCACAAAATCGCATTAAGAAATGCAGTAAGAGAAAGGATGCCTAGCTTTATATCGATGCATTTCGTAGGGGCTCGAATCCACTACTCTAGAGACGGCTACTCGGCCGGTAGCGACTACGCTATTGATGCAGTTGCCACTTAGATAATGACTGACTTTGTCATATAATTTTATGCACTGATTACCTGTTTGACATGTCACTACCTCGACAATGACGACAGAAACGTTGAGGGATAAGCCTGTAGTTTACATAAGCACATGCATTAGTGTGTTATACAAATTTGTAAGGTAAAACTTAATTCACTTATTACATCCACGCACGGCACAAAGACATTATTTTTATTAAGTTGACATTAAGTTATATTAAGTTTTACATTAAGTTTTATTATTATATATCTACAAAATTGTTTCAATATCACTTCAAAATGAAAACCTTCGATTTAAGGCGCTTTTACTGGCTCAGAGAAAGCTGCAATGAAACAATCACACATCATCATTGTTAACTGTCAAAGAGTTGAAAACTGTCAAGTATCTGAGTTCGAGTGAGTGTTGTAGATGTGAAGATGAGAAATTATGCAGAGTGTCTAATTAATGAGAAAAGAGCGCATTTGTCAAAATTGATTTTTACTTTACTAGGGAGAATACCAAAGATTTGCTAGTTAACAAGTGATGCAACTAAAATTTTCATGGTGCCCATGTGACTGAAATGAACTTTTTTGTCCGAAGCTGTTGCGTTAAAAAATCTTTATGCATACAGAATGAGCGATTTTTTCTCAGTATCATCTCGCAATTCTTCGTTTATGATTATATGTTTTTTCCATTTTTCCTTCTTTTCCTTCTTTTCCTCCTTTTTTTATATTTTCTTTCATTTACTTTCTTTCATGTGCATTCACACTAGGTTGTCAATTGCTGTCCCTTATTGTATTGTCTCTATGCTTAAGTGCTCAAATCTTTTCCGTCTATGCAATTTGTCACTGCCAGTCAATTGTGAGCTTTTGTCAGACTGCGATTTCCTGTAGCCACGATGCAGTTCCGTGGATTGCTCTATAAATAGCGGACGAAGCGCCGAGCAATATAAATGATATTTTCATTTACAACATCGAGTTAGCGTGGAAGATATCAAAGCATGAATCCATTAATTATCAGGACACTGTATAAATAGACACCAATAGAGAGATGAAATGAATAAAATGATGTTGCTTGTATACCTCGGTTGGAGCGGGATTCGGCCAGCCGTGTTGCCGTTTTGCTGTATTCCTCTTAAAACTACGGTGAATGACTAATGCTCTTATGACTGACTTTTAATTTGAGCGTAGTTCACCAAAAATCGTTGGATCTGGCTCAATGGATGGTCGTTCATGACCTGCTGTAAGAAGCACATTTTTCGAAAATCTGAAGTTTGCTACCTTTCAAGTGTTAGCCTTAAACGAGATTCAATAAGTAGGATGTAGTATTTTATAAATATGAGTCCATAGCTCATATCATGATCATCTATCACACCATAGGTATCGAATAGAGTACTCAAATATTATGCAAATACTACTGATTGAAATTTTAAGCAGTAGTGGCATTTTTCAATAATCCTGTTTGTTTCTTTCTAATCATTTGAATTCTTAGGAAATCTGCATGTCGTCAATCTTCTTTATAATCACGTTTATAGTTACCAGAATCTGCAGAATCGTGCGCATTTCATAATCAATTACATCAATATCTTCCAGCACTCACTTTTCATTGCATTCAAGCTGTTTGACAGCATAAATTGCTATATTGTTGTCAAAATATTATAATTTCAAAATTCTGCCAAAATTGTGGGTTTTAAATTTTGAATTCTTATTTCCAGTAAGAAGACGAACAAGTTAGGGGAAATAATTACCACCACAAATTTCACTCGCCAATTATGTTCCCCATGTTTGGAGATATCTACATGCTATATCTTGATGTAGAGTTCTCAAAACTCTCGAAAAATACTCTCATGCCAGAATTGACCGGTGCCAGTCTAGCTGACGGACCGATACCGGCAGGTACCGGTGAAACTGATCAAAAAGTATGTGGCCGCTTGTTGCTATGACAACCCTACATGCATGTTTATTACAGCTTCATTACTGAAATGAGTCTTGGCATCGCTATCGAATTGCAAACAAAGATGTCATGCAGATTTTCTACAAGGTTTTCTGTTTTTTGGTTTTTGGAAGGCTTTCCTTTAGTTGTGTGTAGCATCTTGTGTTATTACGAAAATAAGTCAGCAATTAAGAAAGATCAAGCTATTGTAGAATGCCTGCGTGTAAAGGGGATACATGCAATGGTTAAAACTGGCCTAAGGAAAGCTATGCTTTCTCCTTAGGCCATGCAGAGGCATGTACATATTTACCAGAATTGTATATTGTGCATGCGAACTTAGATGCTGAAACTGACTAAAGCATTGTTTACCAAATGCATCAACGGGTAGAGGTTGCGGCTAGAGTCCACGTTCCTTAAGTAAAGCAAAAGTAGAATCTGACTAATTCGGATCCGCCTAAATGGGCAATTTACTTCACTCAGCGATTTCATTAGAGCCTGTACAAATCTCCCATTAAACGAGTTTTTGAAAATCCACTGAAATTGATATCGTAGGCCTATATTTCAGCACTTTGCTTGATTCGGCGCATGCCTTGCAGCACAGACGGAACACCAGTATTTCGCATAATTCATCAGATTTAGAATAAAACAGCTTCACATGGGTTTACTAAAGGTGTTAGCACATTCACGATAGGCCAGCATGTATCATGCCAAAAGCAAACATGCCGTGCTAACTGACTATTACTACCATCTTTCCGAAGATATCTAGATTTTCATGTTAATGTTCTGAGCTCAATGAATGTTCCAAGATTTCACATATACAAAAGTCTTAATTTGGCCATGATCTATTCGTAAAATTGGTACTGAAAGTCAATCGCCGTGAGCATATTACGCCACACCTCAAGAGAATGAAGTGGCTTCCAATTCTTCAACGCATTGAACTGAAAGTTGGCAGTTTGTGCTTCAAAGCCGATATAATCCAACTTCAAAGCATTTCATTTGCGATCTTCCAGTATATATATAAGTTGCTACATGTTTGTCGTCCTTCACGCTACCTACGTTCATTTGAGGATAAGTGCATATTTGAAGTGCCCTCCATTGACTCAATATCTCGAAGTGGTCGAGCGTTCAGCCGCAATGGCTCTACAGTATGGAATCGCATCCCTCGAGATATTCAAAATGCTAACAGCTTCTTGACTTTCAAGCGTTACTGGAAGAAGATTCTCATAAACAAAGTTTCCTCTTAATTTTTAAATTTATTTTTCTTGTGACTTGCATTTTTGTGCATGTTGTTCGCTGTGAACGTCTTTTGGGTACAGCGCTTTATAAATACAGCCAAATAAAAAAAAAATAAATACATGAAGCAGGCCGTATGGAGACCAGCATGTACGGAAAAAAGGAGCTTAGTCAACATGTATCTACTATATTGACACTTTAATCCAAAGTGCAGTAGATATACATTGAACGCAAACCAAAATAGTAGGAGATGCACTTGGATTTTGAATGTTGCGCATTTAGTAATTTATTGTAGAAGCACACCCAACATTCTGTGGCAGTTCGCATAATTTGGCACTTTTAAATCAGTCCTACATGGTACCGAATAATGCGTATCCTATTGTGATTAGAGAAATCAGCTTTGGCATTAAAAATTGTTTGGAATGTTAAAAATTTTAACAATTCCTCAACTTTGGTATGCATAAGTTTAAGTACAGTCAGACAGGTCGTTGTTATTTATGTGAGCCTATTGATTGCAATGACAAAACAGATAAGTCTTTGAATCACTTTAATCATCAAATATACGGGAAAATTATTAAAGGCCAAATCCATACTTGCAGCCAAAAAGATGCGGCATACTTGTAGCCGCATATACGCCAAAAAGAAAATACTTTTCCTTTGCAATATTGACTTTCATATTTATATGAACATTTATTCGCATATATCCTTTTTGTAATTATCAACTAGAATACACTACAGCAGATATAATCCGACTTTTTCTTATAAAACAATCATTTTCCAGAACAATTTTTATGTCAACATTTGTCGAAGTACTTTTCATACAAGCCAGAGTAGTAAACTGTTTCACCACAAACCACACAGCGAAACAGATCTCAAAAAACTTAATTGTTTGACAGTGTCGAAAAATCGAAGAACAAAAGTGTCCTGACACGAGAGTCACATGTTGATGCATTCAATGAAGAATGCGAGAGATCAAAACGCAAACAGAAAATAAAGATAGATTTCCAGGAAGCGAATGTTGATGCACATGACTTTGCGGCTATTGATGCAGAAGAAATATCCTTTTTGTGAAAGTTCAGTATTCTAGCCTATATACCGGTCTATGCCTGTCTATTTCGACATGCATGTTTATACTGGTCAAACTGGACCGATGCCGGTCAGTCATGTTCATACCGTGCCGAATCGGTCAGACTTACAAGCCGGTACCGGCATACAGGTTCCATCCCTGTTGTTAGAATATGTGAGAGTAATAAACATTCCTGAAAGAAATGATTAGTTGATTGCAACGTTAGGTTCGCATGTTTATTGACTTGTAAATATTTTAACAATAGGTGTTCAACACAGTCAACATGCACGGATGACTGATAACCTTTGATATCGCTTATAATAATCTAATTACTGCTGATGCTACGTTTTGTTTACAAACTCACTCACTTTGATAATGTGTCACACTGCAAGTATTCACGTCATATTATCAAATGCAAATACTTTTCTGAAAGCATTTTTACTTGGCTATATTTTGACGTACATCTGATATTTCCAACCCATCGCTTTTGCATCAACTTTTTTCGTATTTCAAAAGAAAGTCATTCACCAGTGTGCATCTTCAAGATCAAGAACAGATCACAGGCGTTCGGATAGTATTTAGTATGTGGGTATGGGAATGCTAGTGCTCCTTTAGTCAACAGTTGACCTATTGCCCCAACAAGAAGTTCAGTGTAGTATTAATTCCTATTTGTTGATGTATACTAAAAAGATCCAATCTTAAATAGAGTTGATCTAGGCACTGGAATCTTGATATCTGGAACGCCTATAAAATGGTCGAGATCTCGAGATTGAATTCACTATGTTATATATCATGTGCAGTTGGAAAACTTAAAATAACAAAAATCGGCACTTTAAGCCAATATGAATCTCTAAAAGTAAAAAGAATTCTGAGAATTACTGCAGTCATTATATCGTAAAATATGAAAAAGTTCTTTGTCTCCAAATGACAAAATAGCGATTTCAATTGTCATTTTAGCTGCATATATGGCAAGAGACTTTAAATGATTCTCGCATTGAAGAAAATTAATTCATCTCGGGCGATTTGAGACAATCCGGTTGCATATACTTTAAATTTTGTGAGAAATCAGTCATTGAACAAAGTCAACAGTTGTGTGAAAAACATAAATTGTCCATTAGCTGACGAGCGCCAGCATGGGAATAGAAATCATAAATAGTGACATGTGAATGACTTAGAAAGCAAATCATTTATATGCTGAACACATTAGTCTATACAGACTAAAAACAATGTAAGCGTGAGAATGACATTTGTTGATTATTAAATAAGTGAAATGGGGGCTGTCATTCAAATATGGATATTTCAAGTGCGCAAATATGTAATATCATGCAATTACCACACATCAAATTTGACTTCTTTCAATGAAATATTGAGAGACAATCACAATAAATGAATAGGCAAAGGCAAAAATATTTTGGGACTGAGATCTTCATACGTACTCTTCATAGAAAATGAGATGTCAGAGAATTGACACACTTGATGGTGAAAATTTATTCTGCATTATTAATAAATTCAGTACGTGGTGGGCTGATCCCTCTGCAGCCGGATATCTGGGTTCAAACTTCCCTAGGGCGAAACGATAGAAATCCGATCGTATATTATCTTAGGATTGCAATCCCGGGATATTCTGCTGATCCAACGATTTCGGGATATACCCGGATTTTATCATGATCACCAAATGTAGGCATTTTGGGGTCTGTGAGCATATGAAATCCATGGCAAGTGCTACAGGAATGAAGTTTGAAATACGGAAGTGTACAGATAGTAACGAAATTTCACTTCAGATTGGAATCGTTGCATGTTTTGCTGGATTAATCCGGCGCGCTGGTGAGCACTCCCTAATATTATCTTAGACATGAGGGAGAGAGAGAGAGCAACGTGTCGGCGATTTATAAAAACCAAGGATGCTGCGACATTGTGTATTCTTATTATACAAAGCTGAATTTTCGGCCGGTGGACCTGTAATTATCATATATCTAAGGGTGGCAATATACCTATGTGATGACGGTTGGCAGTCTACCGGCCAAAAACTGAGATTTGTGTGATAAGAATGCACAGTGCCTTAGCATCTTTGGTTTTAATGTGTTATATCAAAGGACTAAAGCCGACATGCATACAGAAAAAACAATATTTGTCGTATTCGTATGTTACCGGTACGCGGCACCAAGAGAACTGTGGGTAGCAAATTCGTTAGTGCCATTTACGTAGTGAAGAAAGCAATTTTTTACTTTTGAGGTGAGAAGTCAAAGAATATAATATATAATATATCAAATTTTATCGAATAGGTTAAACACTGCTTCGGGGTGCTGCGAAACCCCATTCGCGTTTAATTCAAAATTCGCTGTGTGAAGAACTAGTATGAAGATTTTTTTAAAGCTTTCTTGAATTTTTTGTCTCCTTTCTTCATATGCATGTGGCATTGTCTAAAACTAAAAGTATAATCTCGAAATCAGATCCACAATCCTAAACACCACTCTGGGGTGCCTCAGTCACGTTCCATGCGATATATAATTAATTTCCTTAAAACAATCAAGAAGAAAATTTGCTACATGACTGTTTGAAGCTGGTGATAACTGAAGATTGTCCTGGGATCCAGAATCCTGAAGGTTTTTGTAGATTCTGAAATCCCGGGATTTTGCTCTCGGGATCCCGGGATTAATTCATTGGTGATTTAGTAGTTATTTTAGCAGCTGAATTCTAACGAACTGGATAATTGACAACGTATTGAACGTATACAGTCAGTAAATTTAGATCGTGAGGAGTCGAACGATGTGAATAATATCCCCATTTGATGAATTTATCACGGAGAAACATTGCGTCTAAGATAGGTACTATTCACTATGAGATAGGTGTCTTCAATGTGACAACGACAGCTTGTGTGCTCCCTGATACAACTTTCCTCACGCATTGCGCGCGCTTGGCCAATTACGTAAGCCAAAGGGAGACGGCTCTTTCCACATCTCTCTACCATTGTCATAGATATGGATTCGTCTGTCGCTGTTACTCTCGAGGTGACGTGATTCTATCTCAACCATTGTCTGCGATGGTGGTAACGTGTGGAGAGAGCCGTCTCCCTTTGGCTTACGTGATTGGCCAAGCGCGCCCACTGCGTGAGGAAAGTCGTATTAGGGAGCACACTAGCTGTTGTTATCACATTGAAGACACCCATCTCCAAGTGACCAGCATCTATCTTTGACTCAATGTTTCTTCGAGATAAATTCATCAAATGGAAATTTTATTCACATTGTTCGACTCCTGATGATCTAAGTTTACTGACTGTGCACGTTTAATGCGGTGTCTATGACCTAGTTCGTCAGAATTCAGGTTTGAATTTGCATTGCGTTCAATGAAAACTGAATCCTCTTGCCCTCGGAACCAGCTAGAAGAACTATTTATTGTTTATAAAAGTCTTCTACGGCCATTGCTTGAGTACTGTGCACCACTCTTCGTTTGCCTACCTGCCACTTTGTCTAATGAAATCGAAAAACTCCAACGACGAGCTCATCGAATAATATGTAGGAAAGACTGTTGTGAGAAGTGTCTCGAGCCTTTAGATGTAAGACAAAGGAACATCTCTTTGTTTAGGAAAACAGAAGACCCTTTTCATTGTCTCAATCAATTCTTACCAGTTCACAGTAACCGTTCTGAGCGTTTCATAATGCCGTCATTCAGGACAACCCGACGAAAGGCATCTTTCTTTGTTTTTATGACTTTGCTGATAAATGACCTTCATAACATTCTGTGATATCTTGTTTTGGTTTTGTTAATTAAATGACCGCCCACTTAAGTTGTAAATTACTTGATTTTCATTTGATTCAATATACGATTATGAATGAATGAGCTCTTGGCGTGACCATCAGTATTAAAAAATGTTATCACTACACCAAAGAATGCAGACAAAGCAATTGATCTCTGTGACCAGTGTATACAATAGCTGAGAGAAAATCTCGTCACCTCTAGAGTAACAGCGACAGACGAATCCATTTCTGTGGTATGGACTTAAATAAGACACATATCATCACTGAAACTATTTCATATACTTGTACTCCGTCGAATATTGATTACTGATCTACAAAGTAATCTTGCTTTTTGTGGAAGGCTGCAATGCAGGGAAGACAGCAATTTACGATAAGAAAATGCATGTTAAGTAGTAGTAGATGTGAATTTTAAATAGTATCTATCATGTAGGCGTCAAATTATACTACTTTACTCATATTACCTTACAATTTCATCAGATGATATGAAATAGTAAATTATGCAGCTGAAGATCACCATTAAATGGCAATTTTTGTTCTCTAACTCTATGAATCAGCTTGCTTTGTATTCCATGGATCTCGGAATTGTAATTTTTCGGGATACCGAAAGACCGGGATATGGAAAAGCATCCGGGATTGCAATTCCTATTGATAAATGACAAGGACACATGTTTTTGATACTACTATTATTGTATCTTTCATTGCAGCTCGGTCCTTTGTATGTAGTTTTGCATAGGTGTAGGCCTACCGGTATACGTGTAGGCGTAGGCTATATATGTGTCGTCTCGCTAAGCTCTCGCAATGGACAGTGGTTAGGCACAGCAAGCTTTATATAAATTGTTTATCAGCATGTGCATTTGGATCAGCCAAGAGCTGCAAACAGATAGAAATGAGCGTCACTACAGGTAGTAAGGCGGAGCATTGTCAGAATGACTTCACATAAAGTATACAAGTTCGGCATGCCTGAGTTGCTGTAGCAAGAAGAAAGTAGCTGTCTTTTTTAAACACTGGTTGAGAAACAGCAGAATCGTGCAAGCTCAGAATTCGAGACAACCAACCATAACGGTTCACGGCCTGATTTACCACCTCTACTCTTTCTAATTTCCTCTCCCCAACCCTGCAACAATGCTGTAGAATATTGTCTGCGGAGGAAGGGCTGAAAATCGAAGACATTTTGTGTAAATACACGTGTCATATTTGTGCCCAACATGTTGTAGATGGATTGTAGTCAATAGACTTCACTTGAGTTTCACCCAATATTCGATGGATTTTGCAATAAGTTTTGAAGAAAAATATACTTTTATACTGTAATCTCTGGATATGTTGCATTACTTCTTCATGCTGTAATGTTAGATTCATTGAATCAGCATGCGGCTATATTGATATCTCACAACTGGATTACATGAAAAGTAATATTAGCAATAAAATCTCATGTTAAAATTCTGGACAGATTAACTATGTACAGAATTAATCACGGAAAATTCTCAATTACAGGTGCTTCGACACTTTCGTAATATGTACTTCATGTGCTAAGTTTGTCATATTCCTTTCACAGATTAGTCTTATCATTTTTATTTTTGCTCTTAAATAGCTTTTTCATTACATCCAATTAGTCTCACAAAGTAAAGAGCAGTAAATTGTTCAGGAGCCTTACGGCCGAAATTCGCTAAAATTTCAAAATTTTTTAAATCAGAGATTTTAAATTTTAAATTTTGAATTTCTTAATCTATTACCAAAATAAGTGAGGTAGTGCAAATAAATTCCATATTTAGAAATTTCACATTCTCAATAAGTTGTGTCGTGAATTTCATGCGATTCGGAGCAATAGTTTAGACGTTAAGGAGGTGAGGAGGCGGGATGTCAATGCGATAGGGTTAAGTGTACAGAGACATGGACCATAAAAGGAAACCTGTCGTCGGTCTTACCAGTTGTGGACTACGGACTTCAAGTCGACTTTCTTTGCAATGAGTTTATTCAGCATGCTTTTTCATGGAGCAAAATTTCATTGGATGATAATCTTTATCCTCTTGAGGCCCAATGACGTGATGTGCACGTCACAGCACTGCCCCAACTATCCATGACGTGCACCGGTGCATTATTTTTCCATTGTTCACTCAGCATCTGGGGATCTGCAATTATAAAGGAACATAGAAGTTGATAACAATAAAGCCTCTAGAATAGAAGTTAATCTTTATGCTAAATACACTAGTGATACAAATATCGCACGCATTCTCTCTTAAGGTGCGTTTACACATGCGAGAAGGCTGTCGCGACTTATCGCCGCGAGAAGTCGCATGGGGTATTACACAGATGCAATTTCCTTCTATTCGACAGTATCATCGATTGTGAAATGAACTTAACTTTTATCACATGATTTAGTGACGTAGAAATGGAACGCGAGCTTCTATACAAGAGCTCGCAAGCCATATTACATTGCTATAGCTATGTCGGATGGTGAAATGGCAGCGGCTGCAGTTAAAAAAGAAGAAGATGAAGCGAAGAAGAACATGTTGGGTTCGGAAGTGGATTGCGAGGAGGGATGCATTCGGTGCATATACCACGTTAATGGCAGAGCTTGCACTTCAGGAAGCTCATGGATTCAAAATACTGCCACTTTGTTGGGGACTTCGAAGTTGCTCCACTTCCCGATTTGCAATTCCCCTCTCGTTTTTTCTGGTTCGTGTACTGACTACGAAGATTGTGGATCTTTCGAGAAATCTCCTTCGCCGTTGTAGCAAATTCGGTTGCCATTGTCTGAAACATTGTCTGATTGATTGTATTACTTCTGTAAATTTTGTCGATTACCATTCCAAGAGAAAATATACGCTTATTATTATTATTGACATCAGGGCTTCATCTTTCAGGAGTCTGTTCCTGTACTCCTCTCGAGTCACTTCCCACAGACAGACATTGTCTCTGTACATTTCAATCAACTTTTTTGTTTCCTGGCAAGTCCAATCTTTCTTCTCATTCTCAACGTTTGTCATGCTGTCGATTGAAAGTAGCAAAGGTCTGAAAGCTGAAACTCTGTCGCAGCTTATATTTTGTGTCAAGTTGATAACACTGCTCGCGTCCAAATTTCGCTCGATGCGACTGATGTCATGCAAGCAGTGTCAAAGGCAATTACATTACGACAGCATTTAACAAAGAATGTCAAGGTTGTTTCTATGAAAACGACGCTTCTCACAGAACCTATTACACTGATGCAAGTTCTTCCGTGCAACATCTGTCGCATAGCGCAGTGATTTTTCTCATTTCCTGGATCTTTAAAACCAAGACATTAGATTGGCTAAATCGCGAACTCGCGACGGTAAAGCTTGCATGTGTAAACGCACCTTTAGAAACACTCACCAACGACTGTATCATTGGGTTAGAATCAGTCACGTGTGCAGTTCTAAGCTTTTCATTGGTGATAAATGTCCCAACTTGGTTCCCCGAGCTGTGCCGTGACTTTCACTCAATTTCCATTCCAGTCAACTTCAGATAAACAATTTATTTCTGTATGAAAGAATGACGTGCAGTGCACGTTATGGTAGCTATGGAGCAGTGTGGCAGATTTGGTAGATGGAAGTGTTCCCATCATGATCATGCATGCAAGTAGGCCTACATGTGTTTTATTGCACATGTTACTTCTGTTATTTTGTCCATTACTTTAATGGGCAGACGTTTTTAAAAAACATGCGTGTAGCTGTTGAGGATATTATGAACGTGAGTAGCCTGATGACAAATAGTAAAATACATGCACGTGAGTATCATCAAATATCATAATATCCAATCGTTCGAAAGTATTATTGATCACAGCAACAATTTCATAAAATTGTCTGATCATTACTAATTTTGTAGGGTTTAATCAATACTTTATCACATCAACGAAACCCAATCATGCCTCTTAATTAAATTTTCCCTGAAACATACTTGATAACAAAATGTGCATGTTGTTTATATAATAACACTGTCCAGTCCAACAGATCGATAAAATGCTTAGATTTTTGGAATCTTGTAAATAAAACTTCATTTTACATTGTGATTGATCTGAGAACAGCATGCAACCGCTCTGTAACCGGAATGAAGTCAGACTCCTGCCGGTTAACATTTCTCCGGACAGCGTGTCCTGCCCACCGTCGTTTTGATACGTAGTTTACATCTATCATGTCTTTGACCATTGACCATTTCCTTAGTTCTTCATTTGAAACGTGATGTATAAGTCTAGTGCCGGTCATTCTTCTTTCCGTTCCTCTTTGAGCAACTTGAAGGAACGACTTTTCTTTCTCTGTGAACTTCCATGTGTCAGAGGCGTATGTCATCGCTTGAATTACGTGAGTATTGAGACGTAAGATTCCACTTCTGCGGAGATCTTTCTGTTTGTGAGCGTGTCACGCAATTTACCAAAGGAATTCTAACCTAGGGCGACCGCACCGAACACTGTTAGGCTAACAAATCTCTAACAGTATCATTCATCCATTAAAATTAGCTGGTCACTAACAATTCACTATCCAACACTGTCTCTGTGCGGTCGCCCCTGATTGCTTTTTTTTGGCCAGTTTCTTTTTCATTCCGTTTGTCATACAAAAGTTTGTCATTTGTACAAGTTAAGCCGCAAATCTGAGAGCTTTGCTGTCAATAAACGAGTAGTCTACGCGTTAACCCACCCATCGCTTCTAGATAACTTTCTTAGGTAACTGTAGGGTGCAGATTAATAAAGCTTTGTGCAAATTAAGTCACAAATCTGCATACCTTCATCAATAAACGAGGCATTTTTCGAAAGCCCTCTTGCGATCACGCATGGAAATTGAAGCGTCTGCATCAAAAACACGCTTACACATTCTTATCTTCTAATGTACATTCTAAAATATACCTATAATGCTTCAGGCACCCGTGGATGTAGATTGGTGCAGATTTATAGAAGGCAAGGGAATCTGAGTGTATTCCTATCATCACAATATCCTTCTTATGACTATTTTGTCATGAAAACGCATTCGATGGCATAGAATGATCAACAAATACATTATCAAACAAGTTTATAGCATGTGTAAATGCAGCATAATTTCATGATTTTTGGGGCTAGAAATATCAAACAGGGAAGAGGCTGCATCCTGAATAGACCTGCTAATATCTATCAAAAGTCTTCAAATATTCAAGGCTGAATTATGTGCACTGCGTCATGTGTTTAGAGCACAAGACCTTTATCCAAAAGGAACCCATCCATAAAATCCCAAAAAAGAGAAGCCTTCGGTTCTGTTAGAGATAATGTAGAATAAGCTGTTGTTGTAATCAATTTTAAAGCGTTGATTCAAATCAATGATGGTGCATTCGAGTTGAAAAAATCATCCAATTTTAGTCGCATTAAGTATAATCATTAGTTGCAGTAATCATGCCACAATGATAGCGTCAATAAAGTGCATGTAAAATATATTCAATCCAATTGTATACAAAAGGAAAATAGCAAACAATCGTTGAATTGCTTGATTGCCGTATCCCAGAAGATGATTTGTATTTTGCGGCTGATGCGCTGATGGTATAGAGTGACCTTACTTCATTATTGAGCAACCAATTAAAGAGTCATGTGAAATAATGCACTTTCGTAGAGATCAAACAAAATAATTCTGACCACTCTGAAAAATAAATAATTTATATGTTCATTTCAGATGCAGCTAGTGAATGAAGATTAGGAAGATAATAGTGGTTGACTTTTGCATCATCATGTATCTTTCTTTGATGAACTTTGTGATAAATGCTCCTAGCTGAGGACTAGATAATACGGGAAGGAATCAATATTTTTGATGAATGTTAGATATCCGTCAAAGGTCTTAATCAAGGTTGAAATGAACTTTCCATTGCTGAAGTAATTCTATTATGTCACTGATGAAGATGATCTCTTCCCCTAACTGAATAGGTCTGAGCTTGCTTAGTTCTATTACATGTAAATTCCCATAGTTAATATGATCATGTAAAATTTTTTAGACCCAACATTTCATTTTGTTTACATTTCATTCAGCAGAAGATGTATTATGAATTTCACATTCCCAACTCTTGTTTAAGTGGTGAATGTCGGCAATGCTTTAGAACAAGGCTTTCCAATTACATAAAAGAATCTGCAAAACATAAACCTTTTTGATGGCTCCCCAATTGGGAAATCAACAAAATGCATTGTCTACACATATTCTTAACTTGATTTCTCTAGTGAATCGGTTTCCTAGTACACATCTCCATAGACCCGTCCTTATTGAATTAATGATTTTGTTACTTTGAGAACTAAACAGATTACTAATTTACCATTATTTGTCTGTGCATTTTTGAATCACAAATGTAATTTGATTCGTCAATTTTCTCCATTTTGTGCTAAAATGTTATATGCTTATGAGGCTAGAGTATAGAGTACATGAAATATATAAGTTTTGTTTTAACGTAATTACTTACCCTAGACTGCATGACATTTTTTCTCCGTTTCTGAATGTCGTGCTTCTCAGAGACCCAAACAACATGTAGGATGTCGTAGTTGTTTCAGTGCATATAAAAATAATAATTTTAATTCACGGATGTAACTTGGTGATGTAAATTACAAAATAAGCTATATGGAAATTAAAACTGATCAATGTTGTAATAAAACAATGCATGCATCTACACATGTACATGCAGGCAAACAAGCTATATATTTTGAAGTATGCATCAAACAACGAATGCAGTGTTTTTGCATTTGTTTACGAAAAATGAGGCGTTCAACAAGAATCACATTTGAAATGGGTAGAAGGATTTGGTTTTTCGGTCAACATTTGTTTTTCAACATTCAGAGCATCTGGTTCGCCTGGTGGAAGAGAGAGCTGTTGCGCTAAACGACTCCATCCTGGTCTGTCTCGGCGTTTGACGGCTCGAATTTCCGCAATCAGCAGAAAGATTTGTTGCCAATTCAATCAGAAATAGCCTGCACCGATGCCTTCTCTTCAAACTTTGGAAATACTTCATTATAAAGTACGAAAGCATTCAGACAGGCAATATCTAGCAAGTTGCAGAAAATTGTGACGTGTCAACTTTTTGACGTGTATTTCACTGACGTGTAAAACACTGACGTGTATTTCACTTTTGACGTGTAATTTCCAACCATCCTGTCCATCAAGTCCACTCCACCCTTCGTTTGGTTGTAGTAGCAGTGACATTTTTCTCGCATGGGATTCTCGAATTGATATGGACTTGGAAGCTGATGAAAAGACCATCCACTACCTTGTTTTTTTTCGCCTTGTAGGAAACGAGTTGAATTTGATTTTGGTCGTCGTCGTAAACAGAAATATACTTGGGTTTCCGTCTTGGTGATTTCTCATTTCCTTTGTTATTTTACTCCTCCTCTTTATGGTGCCCAACAATGTGAGATCATGCTTCTTCGATTCTCTAGGTATAGAGACACTCGTGAAAAAAGTTATCTATGGTGACATTTCTTCATGATGGAACGGATTGAGTAGCTTACAGTGCAGTCAGCATGTTCTCCCAAACTACGATCACCACGATCATTTATAGAGTCCTTTCTGGTGCGCATTGTTACATAAGCAACATAACAAGTTTCAGAATCCTTAATTTGATTCCGCACTTTTCCGGTTTGCTAGCATGTACAGGATGTATTGGCACCGCCCTTTGAAAGGATATAATTCTTCATTCACGGTTGCGCATTCACCATGGTTGCAACATTTTTGGCTGTTGATAACAATGCCATCGATGAGCAAACGAACAGGTGCAAGTCGATGTAGCTCTTGCATAAGAGAAAACAAACTAGGGAGTGCAAAAACATAGTTTTGCATCCCCCTATTCCCGGGCCTGTGATTGAAGAGACAGTGAATGTAAAATTACTGGAACATCGAGTTATTGCGTTTGCAGAAGCCGGCCAGCCCCGCGTTTAGTCAGAGGTTGCTCATCAGAATTTAATTGTGTAGTCGTTTGATATTTGTGTGAATCTAGTTATGAACATTGAATTACTTGTGAAGATAATCGTATGAGTTTGGGTCTCTGAGACCTACTCATCCAGTAACGGAGAAATGCCTCAAAACAATATTTTACATAAATAAATCGATTAACTCATTGATGGTTGGAAAGGTATAGCCAAGTGAGATGAAATGATGAAATTAGAAAGATAAAAAAATGATGAAAAAATTCGATAAAATCTTTAGGAGTAGCGCACGTTTACATCCTGTGTTGGGTCTCACACACCCAATCATGCAGTTTAGGGCTAACTGCATTTTACATTTTTGTCGAAAAGGTTTACGATGAATTTTATAAGCGTCTTCGTAAAGCATCTTTTTTATCCGGTGAAAATAAACTCAGCATTATTGATCGTGTGAATTGCAGCGCATTTGAACATCTGAACGATCAACAGATATCATCAGATAGATAATAGAAAGATCAATACAGAATATGATCTCCAAATTGAATATGCTATTATTTACTAAGAATTATGATTACTTTATAGCTTATATGATATAAGCAGTTTCCCAACATTAATGCTGTTCCAAAAATCATTCATGAAGTAAAAGTGAAATGACAGCAACCAATGCACATTACATACATATATGTAGATATAAACATTACTATTAGTATAGAATTTACTTTTTGTTATGAAAAAAGTCAAGCAACAAAAAGCTACCAGTACGAGCAGAAAGCTATAGATATGGACAATTTAGATTGGTACCAGCTTAGCCTCTTGATTGCAGGTAAACATAGTCGGGTGTATTTTTTAAGTTACATTTCAAACGTAATATGTATTTATGTAAAAAAATTCAGACATTTTGGGATGATCGCCTTTTAACGAAGTAAGTACCCTTTCAAAATTGATTTGAAACACTTGTATGTACCAATGACATGTTCGCATACGTATGGTCCTATTGGTATATTTTTCATCATAATCAGTCAAAAAGAAGTGCAAAAAAAGTAGCATGCAAAAACCGGTTTTTCATTTTTCTCTAAGAAAAGTCGAAAGATGTTGGAAAAATTTCACTCGAACAGTGAACTAACCACACCCATTCTGCATGTAAAATTTCAAGTCCGGTTTATTTTTTTCGATTATTTTAAATGTTGGCCATCTGTGGTCAATCAACTCTGTTCGCATCCGTTAGTCAGATGCTGAGAAGGTCAGTAGTCCTTACATGTGTAAGTATTACTCAATGCTGAGCTCATTGATCTCTTGATGCCAAGTCAATATCAGGGCTTATTACAAAAAATACTACCATTCCCAAGAGGATAATACGAAGATGGAATAAGCCTAAAATATGAATAGATAGAATGCGCAATCAAACTCGTAGGTGTTTAATGAATGTCAAATACAGATTTTGTTATGGGAAGAATGCAACCTGTACCAACGAATGTGTCCATAGGATCATTGGTAATTAAAGGGTACAACATCAAACAGACGAAAGGGAACTCATGTGGAAGTTTAAAAGCAACTGACAAAATCCGAACCTTGATAAATGCCTGACTCAACAGACAATCTCTAACTAATTGTACGTTGAGCTTTAGCAGAATATGAACGGTATTTTTATGATAGTCAGCTACTCATCAGATAATACTAACTGAAAAATCGCTTCGAGTAAGAGAAAGCACAGTTTGATCGTGTTCAAGGTGGTCGAACGCCTTACTGAATCGTAAGTAGCGGGAAATGTAGGCCAGTTGTCTCTGTACTGTCTCTGTGCTATCCCGGGCGGCTGTGACACTCTCATAGAGGCATAGTAGAGTTGAAATCGCTGAGGGCAGTGGAATGTTGCCTAATTGATGTGCGTCGAAGCATCGATGAGGTAGTGTTGCCATTCAAGACTTCAATGCAATCATGCTCTTTAGAACGGACAGGCGAGAGGGATATTGGTCGAAGATTGTCGGCAGTGGTAGGCAAAGATCTGGGTACCACATCCGTTAAACTATGTTTCCATAATGAAGGGAATTGACGATGAAAAATAGAAACGCGTTGAGAACATGAGTCAATGGGGCAACAAGGATGTGGGCCTTTTTATAAGTACCACAGTCCAAAATGTCTAGTTGAGAATACTATAAAAAATTACAAGTACCAGGTTTTAGTGAAAAGCAGGATTTCTCAAAAATGTGAGGCTTGCGATAATAAATCGTCACGTGATAGGAAATAATTGCAAAGTAATATCAACAACATAATAAGCAGAATAACGGGAATCTCTCGACGTGATAAAACATGCATTCAACATAGACGTTTTCGTTTATTCTAACTAGGTCACGATGTAATGTTTTGTGCTTTTATAAGTGATATTTTCAACTGACATTCTTGTTCAAAAAATCAATGTTTAGATAGGTCAGATGTTGCGTTTTACTTAAGATGCCATGCAATTAGAAATTGAGACATAACTGGCACATATTTACAAAGAAAAGTGTCTGAAAACACGAAATGGATTTTTTAAGAGTTCTAACGATGGATATCGATAGATACATCATAAAAACATTCTCGTACCTTAAGAGAATGTCTGCTACTGGTAATTTCTAGAAAGACAAGCTTTACGGTTTTCGACAGCAGGTAGTCTACATCGATAAATGAATTATGCGTTGTTAAATGAACATTTATTGTCAACATGTTCAATGTCACCTGCATTTTGTGAGACCCATGGGAAGTTGTAGAAACATATGTAACTGAGAGTCGTAACGAAACTGCGACTATTGAAATAAAGCGATCAAATTCCTGCTGTTTGAATTATACGGGTAAATGTACGAAGATCTTAATAATAAAATTATTGTTCTGACGATCAGCATTGCTTTTTATTATACTTGTAGCTTAATATTAATCACTTGACTAAATTGTAACGCAAGAATATTATGGGAACCTTGTTTATCGCGTCGCTGCAATATACTCAAATGTACTTTTAGAAGTTCTGTAATTGAACTTCTCTTGATTTCAGTAGTAATCACTTCCTGAATTGCACTTCTCCACAGCTAATATTTAACTTCTTGTATATCTTCTTCCGCGACCTGATTTGTGACACTTTCTACATAAATAAATATTGTTCAGCAATTAATTATGCATGTGCGTTTGATGATAGAGTTTTGGCACTTATAGCAAAAAATGTTCAACGGAAGTTGAAAAATATTGACCTAGATTGTTTGGCTCGCTAGTGATTTAACTTAAGAATATGTGTATGCAATGCATCTGAATCAAGTTTCAAGTCTTCTTTGCTTTCAATCTGTTGATGTGTTCTCTGTAATGGCATGATAAGCATTTATCGGATGTTAAACAATTAAGGAAGATTCGCGATATCCTGACATACTGGTAACATGGATGGAAAATGCACTTTTTAGGAATATAGACAACACATATTAGCATAATAGGCCTATATAGCATGAAATGTGAATCATCAAGCTGAAATGAGACAAATTCCTCCTTCCAATTTACAAAAAATACATCAAATGCGAAATTTGTTGGAAAATGCGTCGTCGATCAATTATGGGGCGATTTATTGTGTTCCATGTTCAAAAGTGCAGGGGCTACCAAACGTCTTTCAAGGGTGGGGGTGGGTTGAATGACAGAAAAAATCGCAAGAGTGGGCCACAAGCAGACAGCATTCTGAAAAATACAAAGCGGATTCATCTTTTCAATTCTATTGATGCTGGATGATTGGTGACCAGGTTTAAAATTGTTATTAGTTTTTGGTTTGAGATCGCAACATTCAATGAAGAGAATTGGTTTCAAGCTTTCATCAGCAAATTTTATTCGATGGAATAATTTCACATTTTTACATTTTCCGCTACATAATTTTACGATAGTGTTGACCAAAAGTGTGCTGTGAGTATCTTCGCTTAGTTAATCGTCCACATTGCAATTAAGCCGAACCACTGTCATGCAATTCTTCTAGACAATTAAGTTGCTTTCAGAGTTGCTGTATCTTGTGGCAAGAATTGTTGCGCCTGCCTTCAAAAGTATCAGGTGTGCTCATTTAATGTTCATCTTCAAATGAAGACTACACTCAACAGTTGGTGCTTCTCATAGGAACTCAACGAACACCGACACAGATTTGGATACAACTATGATGGATTATCGCGCATTATGTCTCAGACAATATGTCGGTGAGCTAAAATATCCTCAGAATTCTTTTGAACCCATCGATTGAGACGGAATGTATCGAGTACAAAATTACACGTGAAAGTGAGTGCTGATAATTCATTGCTTCATGAGAATTGAGTTGTATAAATTATATAATGAATTATAATCATTATAAATAATTAACAACTCGTATAATATAATAAAATGGTTCATGCACCAAAGAAAGACATGAATTTATAATGCGATGAATTTAACCTGATGATCACATGTCAGCCATCTTAACTCAAATGTATTAGACCGGAATTCATCAATTGGATCTGCGCATCTGATTGCGACACTTCACAATTCAGACTATTGCAGCTCTCAAATAAAACTTTGTCAACTTAGTTGCATAGAACATTGTGATGAAGGTAATAAGCGCATCCCGTGGTTATCAAACAAAATGTTTGCAAAAAAGTGTCGAATTTCAGCTTTTTGAAAAAAGTACTTTTTAGACTATGTCATTAATTTGACCATTCAGGGTGTAATAGCAAATAGAGCTTAAAGTCACGAAAGTGTACGTTGGCCAACCCAGTTTTATTAGAAGGTTTGATATGGGGCCGAATCCCCTACACGCCATGGGCAAAGTGGAAGCAGAAATCACCAAATAATTTACCGAGGTAATATATTATCTTAAGGGCTTTAAGCTTTATACGTCCCACTTAGAAGGTTTTCATAGCAACTCCTAAACGAAGCTCGGTCAGCAAAGCTCTCGAGAGCTTTATTTATATTTATCTTCTTTTGCAAAAATAATACTCAATTGGTCTGTAGCTTCAGCCGCAAATACAGGCGTTTTAATGACACAAAATTTGAGTGGTCAAATACTGTATAAAGGGAAAATGTGGAACCACTTTTGATGGCTTATATAACGATATTGTGAAAATGATACAAACCATGTAACTTATGTGCAGATTCTACTTGTCATTTTTCTCTGTTTATCTTTCTATCTCAGTCACGCTTCTCTCACATCCTCGTGGCAGCAATCACACAATCGTGTCCTGGGTCTTCCTGTCTTTTGTTTCCCCATTGCATTGTCAGATTTTCCACATCCATCTTCTCTTCTTTGCTTGCTACTTAACTGCTGAGAGGCGTCTCTCTCTCTCTTATCTCCTCGCTTCTTTATTTCTTCTCTGCCACTTTTACTCTTTTTTACTAATCCCTCCTAATTGCTGCTGACTCCAGTACGTACCAGTGTCGGTCTCACGATGGTTTTATGGAGTCTTCTTTCAAAGTGCTGGACCTGTGATATTCTCGCTCAGCAGCGAAAACGAACTGGAGTGACTCAGTCTCGACTCTTTTTTCACCGATCTTTCTGACGTGTTTGACGTCCTCCTACCAGCTGGAGATTTCAATATCCACTTTGAGAGATCTGGAGACTCCTCCGCATATTCATTGAAGGAAATCTTTGCTGCTTGTGGGCTATTTTGTCAAGTGACCGGTCCTACTCATGCCGGTGGCGGAACCTTAGATTATACCTAATTGCAATACGTGCTGATCTACCGAAGCCATCGGTTGAAATAATCGACTCCAACTTGTCAGATCACAGTCTCTTTCGTTGGCATTTATCTCTTCCTCGTCCTCCTCCTGTTTGCAGGTCAGTGACTGTTTGTCATTGCAGACGTCTTAATAGTGTCGGTTTCAGTGCTGCTCATCCCTCCTCTGCCATGCAGATCGCTGGTCAGAATTTGGCCTTGATCAACTTGCAATCCTCTACGAATCAGAAATTGCAAATATCTGAAACCGTTTTGTGCCACATCCAGCCATCGCCTGCACCGTCGTGCCTTGGATACGTGGGTTCATGCAGAGCGCAGAGAAGCGAATGAATGAATAGTCCGCAAATTAGAACAACACTATCCTCGATAGACAACCATCTACATCTCATCGGCATCTGCGGCGTAAGTGAGAAGACATCAGTCCCAATGACACCGTCCACTACAGCTGAGGAAGTAAATCGACGCACTAATGGATTGCGGAACACCTTCCTCTAGCAATGCTTTCTCTGCGTAAAGTTTGTATGCCTCCTTTGATCGGAGGAACATGAGAAAAGCTCTGCGACTATTTTTGCTGATTAGAATTAGGGACTTTCAGTTGATTTGCAACTTCTTCATTTTACCTGGTTAGGAAATACGGTTGATGCCAATTAGTAATCAGATACCTTCCACCTCGTTATGATGACTGATATTCCGCAAGTTCTATACACACTACTTATAAACAGATATTCATTATTCAATAACTGAGCGAATCATGCAAACTTTTGTAGTACACACTGATGTTGCTCTGAATGATTTAATGATATAGTCCGGCAGCCAGAACGAGTTTCTGCAGGGAACGAGGCCGAAAATGAGACTTTCACAGAATGATGTACACCCTACAGTATGCCTTCTACGAATCTGCACGTCTGCCGAGTTCTAGTGAGTTCCTCTTCTTGTCAGACAGGATCAAAGAAAAACACATGTAAATCCAATGGGGCGCAGATTGCAGTTTTTGACTAAAATGAAATTTTGTATGTTTTCTCTGATTAAACGAAAAGTACTAAGACCAGAGTCATAATTTTTGACATGGATTGCCTTCAGGTCATTTCCTTTTATTTTCATGCACCCCTATCTATATAGCTAAACACATTTAGATTTGTGGAGCCTCTTAATGTAGGCAAACACAAACATTTTGAGCTACTTTATCCACATTCAACCACATTCTCACATACATTACCGATTAGATGCATGATAAAAGCAAATGTACATCATAGGAAATGACCTGATGACATTTCATGCCAAAAATTATGACTCTGGACTTAGTACTTTTTGTTTAATCAGAGAAAACATACAAAATTCCATTTTAGTCAAAAACTGCAATCTGCGTCCCATTGGATTTACATGTGTTTTTCTTTGATCCTGTCTGACAAGAAGAGGAACTCACTAGAACTCGGCAGACGTGCCGATTCGTAGTACGCATAGGGTGTACATCATTCTGTGAAAGTCTCATTTTCGGCCTCGTTCCTTGCAGAAACTCGTTCTGGCTGCCGGACTAATATAGCTGACCATAGAGCTACAAATCTTGTTGAAATAATTGATGCAAATCTATTTTTAATGTTTGCGACAATTAAATGTGCGACTCTGACCTCCACCGATGACGTATTGTTGACCATGAGATGTGCTCATCTAATATAGCCTATATGAAGAAGTCCAAGCCACCTTAAGTGTCATCTCCATCAACGTTGGATAGATCCGGGTAGCTTAAGTTATTACACGACGGTTTTCAAAATTTTGAGGTCTGCCGGATTTGGTTCGGTTTTTTCGAAAAACCGCGGATTCGGTTTCTTGCTCAATTGATGCAACGATAAGTATAATTGAAATTGAAATCTGTGAGAGAGATGCAAAACACGTAAGGGCCTGTTGGCAAGATGATCATATATATAAATAGCATCACATTCATCTCCATGCATATGCCTATATTCGCACATATACCTGTGTACCTACGATGCCTACGATGCACATAAGTTTATTATTAGCTATTTATGCTTCATACATATGGCTCGCTAAACCTCGGTAGACCTGGCTTTAACTCTCATCAGTTACCCGGTGGTCGGTGGTCTTGTGCTGCACTGGCAAGATTTATCGCTCATGTTAGTGAAGTCTAGCTGTCAATATGTGTAAAGCTTAGTTGAAGGAGTTTGACAGTGATTTCCAACTGCCTGTAACTTCGACATTTTTGATCGAACAACCAAACCTGATCGAGATGAGATATTGCAGAAGATCTGAATTTTCATATAACACAATCCTAGCGGAAACTACAACGATCCGCGTCCACGTTTGGTCTCAATTCCCTATCTCTCGCATGTATTTTACTTTGGAACTTGACCCGCTTTGCTAGTTTGAGCTGTTGCCACTGATTATTCAAGATGTCTTTTCTAGAAAAAAAAGGAGCGAGACCTCCATTTCTATGGTGATAAATCAATTGACTTGATTTTATGACGTCCTACACTATCAGTGTTTCATTCTTGCATAACATTATTCAATGATACTATCCTCTATCCGGAGAACAGATACAATCACCAACAGATATAATTTCCTATATCTGTATAAAAAACCTAAATCGTCTCCGTTTTATATTTTTTTTAGTCGGCTTTTTGGTATTTGAGAAAACCGAAACGTTTCGGCTCGGTTTTGGTTAACCGCCCAGCACTATCTTCTGGTAAAGTTCTGTTTTCATCTTTTCATTTTATTCTTTGTCAGTATCTTAACAACATCGTAATATTTTTCATGTCCATCATAAAACCACTTATGTATAAAATGTTTGGTCAGCTAGAAAAGAAACAAGCAAAGAGAAAACCATCACCCAGGTTTCTGATTTTTCTCGGAATTTTACGGCAGAACAAAATCAGAACTCGGCTGGATCTGACGAAAATATCACTCTGACCTTTAATTAGCTCATGACCTCATGGGTGGTTTTAGAATTAATAAAAAGTACTGTGCAGTACAGCGCTTACTAATCCTCTCAGTTTGCGACTCGTCTTTTTTGTTTTTAGAATCTTCAACAATTGACTGAAAAAGTTCTTGGTATTGTAGAAACAATCATGCTTATCTGAACTATCCGTGCAATCGGACATGAAGTTATTGAAGGACAAGAAAGGACAGGCACATTGAAAGCAATATTACGTCATGGACACGCACTGTTGACAACAACACCTAATGAATGGCGGCTTTTAGTGACTCACAATTGTCATGTGCCAGTACCTTATCAGCCATAGAAATTGACAACAATAAAACCTCTAGAATGGAAGTTAAGCTTCATGCAATACACAATAGTGGCACATAAATCGCACGCATTTTCACTCAGATGCACCTGCCAACGTCTGTATCATTGGGTTAGAATCAGTCATATGAGTAAATCGAAGCTTTTAATTGGTTCTTCATGCCCCAACTTAGTTCCCTCGAATGTGCCGCGACCTTGAGTCAATTTCCATTCTAACGAACTTCAGATAATTAGTTTATTTCTATGTTGTCAGCGGACTTTGTAATGAATCACGGTTGTCTCAATTTACTTTTAGATACATATACCAATCAATAATAGACTTGATAAAACACTTTTCTTCAATCAAGAATCTACAGATTATCAACGGTTTATCCACAAAATTAGACCGGTCGTCTCTTCTTCTGTTTGACTAGAAAGGAAACATAGGAACATGTAACGTTAATGAAATGGCACAATATGCTGACATGATGCCATAGCAATCGAACAATGAGCAGTCAGTCAACATTAAACACGCCAAATTGTGCGAAGTTTCAGTGAATATTATCACCGGATCATGCACACAGCAAAGAGACAAAGACGATGTCAAGTTCCACTGAGAGGTTTGTGAACGTTTTTTCGAGTGCCTGCTAACTGTTTTGATAATGATCGTAAAGACTAATATTATCGAGAAAACTTTTGTGCAATGATTTGAATTCTTCGAATCTGAAGGAATTTTGGCGATCGGAGCATTTTGAAGGAATTGACAGCAATCCGCAAGCGGCGCACGACTATTTTTCCTATCTCTGTAAGGCATTGAACTTTTTTGCCCACTTTGTAAGTTCCTACATGTGCCATCGTTTTGAATCAGTTTGCACTTCTATCAAAGTCATACGGTTAAACAATCTAATTCTGTGGGTTTATCACTTAAGTGCTTCTTATAATCTAGCAACATATGCCTGGATTGATGCCTAAACAGCAGTTGAAGCGGCCATCAACACATATCTACTGAATTTCATTATAAGCTTAGTTCTTCTGATTAAACGAAGTCGGATTTCTATAGTCAATAACACAGTTGAATAATTTGGCTCAATAGGATAAGAACTTCTTTCAATTCGTTGTTGATGAAATGCGATATTGAATTTGCATGACATCTCAAGTTATGAATGCAGCACGCAAGCTCGCGGTTTTTATTCCATGAATTTCAGCTTTAGATCAGCATTCCATTTTCAGGAATGACAGGCAAATTTCGCTGAAACACAGCTATTGCATGAAAATCCACAACATTTTTTTGGAATGTCGAACTCAAGTGACGCACGGCCGAAGTCGACACAAATGGAAAGTAGGTTTAAAACATGCCTTCGAAGTGTTTTAAAACAGAAGCATGATGTTTTTGCTTTGTTTTAGTTTTTATTGTCACTACATTTTTATTCCAGGATTCCAAGGCCTATTTAATGAACCAGCAACCTTAAAAGATTTTCATTGTGTGAAATATTGCACATGTTGTGTTGATGACATGCCTATTCCAGAGGTGGAATCGGCATGAAGAAATACATACAGAACCGGTGCCACCTCGGTGCCGGTGATGAGGTCAAAAAAGGCCTAATTTGCCATACTATGTCACTCCTTACATACTCGTACATATGCTGATTGAAATTATTTTTTTCTTTATTACGGAATGCGCGTAAGAGAGATCGAATCAGAACATGCCTGCGCATCAATTGGCTGCATCGTTAAAACTGGCCAAACGATAGCTATATTTTCTCTAGCATTCCCACAGTAACATGTACTTGCTTGACCAGCAATGCACATTTTGCATGCAAACTTAAATACGCAAACAATTTTTAACTGGATGCTGTCAGAATATTAACGAATACGATTGGGTCCGTATTCCTTCATTGAAACTAGAGTAGAATCTGACTAATTAACCGGTAACGCGTAAATGGGCAATTTACTTCACTCAGCGATTTCATTAGAGCCTGTACAAATCTCCCATTAAACGAGTTTTGAAAATTCCATTGAAAATGGTTTCGTAAGCCTATAATTCAGCACTTTGCTTAATTCGGTGCTTGCTTTGCAACACAGAAGGAGTACCGGTATTTCGCATAACTCGTCAGATTTAGAATAAAGTAGTTTCACATGGGTATACTTTAGGTGTTAGCACATTTACATGTAAGATAGGTCAGCAGGTAATTTTTAAAAAATGTTCGGTAATTCGGTTCCTCGTAAATAGGTAGTTCACTTAATTCGTCGATTTCATTCATCAGATGAATTTGAGATAATTATTCATTTTTTGTTTGGTGGATTGCTGCCCATTTACTGATGAAGCAAGAAAAATTGTTTTTAACATCCGAAGTTTTTTGCGACAGCGCCGTTGGGTGTGATCCCGGCAACTTGTTGCTTATTATTAAATTTATTTCAGCATCATATTTATTGTAAACATAAAGTACAATACACTTTACCGGATAAACACTCACTTTTTCTTATAAAACACTTTTCATGTCGATATATCTAGAAGTATCTCTATGGTCATCTTGGTGTTGCATCTAATGTCATTTCAGAGGTGCCTCTGGGGTCTATTCTTGGCCCACATTTGTTTAACGCTATGATGGGATGTGTTACTTCTCCGAATGATCTGTGTAAAGTTGTGAAATCTGCTGATGATATTACTATTATTGAGCCAATTTTCTCTGACGATCCCACGAAGTCTGAAGTAGACGACATTGTAAACTGTCTTTTCAACATTTGTCTACGGTATCTGTCAACATGAAAAAGATTAAATAGATATTGAAAAAATGTGCAAAATCTTTCCCAGTTTGTAACGACGTCAAATTTGAAAATGTCAACTTTGTTAAAATATTGGGTTTTGTATTACATGACTCTTTGTCTTGGGATAACCAAATCTCCGAAGTTTTGAAATGAGCCTCATCTCGTTTGTATGTGATTCGAGTCCTCAAATCTCTACTGTGTAAAAACGATCTAGCAAACGTTTATCATTCATTGATTACTAGTTTGTTTTTGTATGCCTCACCTGCCTATGGTCGTTTATCTGCGAAATTGTTGACAAAATTAGAGAAGTTTCAGAAACGTGCACATAAGATAATTTGTGGTTCAGATTGTTCATGTAAGAATTTTCCTAACCTTGCAAACATTTTCGAAGAGAGGGCCGTTGATTTCTTGTTAAAATGTGAGAACTCAGTTTTCCATCCATTAAACAGCTTGAGTCCTGAAAGGGTGCATGTCAGCAAACATTTTCGCATCCTTTTTGTCGTACCAGCGGAAATGCGAACCCATTTATCCCGTGCTCATTTATTTTGTTCAATAAGCAATTATGTCAGTCCACAACTAGCCAATGAAGTCTGATTTTTCTTTATGTAACATTTGTCATCACTTTTGTTCGTTTGTGCCTTTTCTTACTTCTATGCTGTCTTCATTATTGTAGCTTGTAATGTATACGATTTTCAATTTGATGAATAAATATCACTTATCTTAAGTACTCTCCTGCAAGCTAGTGCTTTGCCACAAGCCACACAGCAAAACAGATTTCAACGCACTTTCAATTGAAAACAGATTTCAATTGGTGATGTAGTCAGTGATCGCAACACTTGCAGAAAACAAAGATGGATTTCCAAGAAAACGAATGTGGTTGCTTATGAATGCTTTGTGAAATATCATTAATTATGCAATTTCAGTATTCTAGTCTACATGTACATCCGTCAGCAACGGTCAATCTCAATATTCATGTTCCTACCGGTCGCACTGGCCCTGTACCGGTCAATCATGTTCATACCGGGCCGAACCGGACAGGCACTTGCACCGATCTTACCGGTAACCGGTTCCAATGCTGGCTTTGCGCTTACGAAAGCCTAGCAGAAACAAATAAAAACATTACAAAAAAGTTTCTTAACCCTATAGTGCAGAGGAGGCTTCGATAATCATTTACAGATGTCTGCCATAATGTGTCTGGGATCCACAGATGGACTTCCTTTGCCAAATGCTCGAGTTGCGGTCAAATCGATTCCACTAAAATCCCTGGATGGTGATCAGCACAATTCTTGCCAAGTAGCAGAGAGATTGTTTCGGTGACAATATACAAATCACCTCCGAGAATAGACTTTCGACACTCTAAACAAACCCGAAATTTGATTAATAAGAAGCCACAAACTTGCAACAACATCTTCATTTTGGAAAAATTGCAATCTAAACAACAAAGGCAATATACGTGTATGCATTGCATGAATGCTGCTTGCTTCAAAATAAAAATACCGGATGCACTTGGATTTTCGACTTGAACTTCTTTCTGACCTGTCGATTTATGGGGTTGATATTTCACCCTCGAATGCCTTCGACTTTTCTACTACCTCCACGCGCCAGTTGCGTCAGATACATTAAGTACATGGTCATTTGTTTTCTATTTGAAATTTAGTCTTTGCTCATGTACTCAATCTTTATGCGAATATTATCCTCTAGGAAGTTTGAATTAATTCCCTTAGAAGCCTGGAATCTAGATACATATAAGTGTGCACGGTCAAAGTTCTTTTTGGTCTTTTTTAGGATATCTTAATATTCCAAAATCATCTCGGACACATGCATAGGAAGCGGGACAAGAAACGAAATTTTCGTAAAAAATTCTTGAAACGCTGAGACAAAAAATGTTGCTGATTATTCCAACGAAAATATGAAGCAATGTCAAATAATAACATACAAATAACTGATGCATCGTGAAATCATGTGAAGGTCGCATTTCTCCACTTGAGACTATCTAAATTGTCATTCAAATTATTGAAATTCCAGATTAAAGAACATGTCATTAGCTAACCAGTGCAAAAACAAATATTTCAAAAAATATGCATGAATGTCAGTTATTCAGCTGAATAGAATGTCGAGGAAAAGTGATTGAATTTAGCCAAATTCATAATTAAAACTTCACTAATCATGCAAGCAACGGTATTGAAATAGAATTCTCTTATAGGACTACCATTGAATTCTGTTCA
The DNA here is from genome assembly GCA_907163375.1 of Prostheceraeus crozeri. NCBI lineage: Eukaryota > Metazoa > Platyhelminthes > Polycladida > Euryleptidae > Prostheceraeus > Prostheceraeus crozeri. Next base: position 351,287 of record CAJQUW010014715.1, on the reverse strand, counting down.
ATTATGACAAAACCTCATTCATTATAAACTAAATTGAAAAATTCAGAATCTCAGATAATGAAATCACATTCTGTATGCCAAATACCTATTGCGTCTGTGAATAAAGCTCAATCATGCATGAATGATTGCTGGATTGCAGGACGATTAAAATTTCATATCGAAATTTCCGTTACAGTTGAAAAGAGAGGATTTAAAAACCTTCTTGTAACAGAAATGTCGTCGATAAATATAAAGCTTTCAGAAAACGAAGTTTTAAATGTCAGCTGGAATTTAGAGTATTTCTATCAAAATTGCAAAATTTTATTATCTCATAAACTCAAGGATTTAGTCATTACTGAATTGCGACTATTAAAATGTCGAGTTTATGTACAACAATAAATGCGGGACGAACATTCTCATCAAAATTTCATAGGCCACAAAGACATTTGAGAAGTCTGAGTAAATAGTATAGTTTGGCAATAGTTTTGCAGCTATTCTGGCATGCAATTTTCGAGGCTTGGAAAAAGAGTATCCGGAAATCGTCACACAACTTGATATTAACGAAATACTATCCAGGTCAACTGACAGCAAATGCGATATTGTGGCTAGCATGCCTGCTCATCTTTAATAATGAATTATTCATACTTTCCGGGTTCATGCTCAGAACGCTACCTAGATTTCACAAAAAATTGGGAATTAAATGAAATGACGATCAAGTGAAATATATTGAATTCACCGAAAACGTTCTTGCGTTTGTTGAGCTAGCAATAAAGAGGATCTACACCTCAAATAATACTGTACATAAAAATTACCTTTTTGTTCAACTTAGATCATAATATGATGCTGTCAAATGCCATGATGGAATCGGCAAGCAATAAAAGGTTATGAGAAGCTGAAAATATTTTCACAGTTATCGATTTTAATGCTCTCTGTTGATGGGCGAAGATTGCATGACCGATGCCAAACTTTGGACAATCGATTTGTATAAATAATGTCAAAAGTAAAATAATAATAGATGAGATACGTAATTGCGCAGAAAAAGCATTACAACCTTTCAAAATTCACAATCGTTTATTACCAATAAAATTGAACAATCGGAAGAACTGAAATACATGCAATACAATTTTCATTGATGACATGCATGTTGACACTTCATACAGTTTGCTTCACATTATTTTGTTATGCATTTCAATTTTCTAGGGACGTCCCGAAAATTCAAAGAGATATTAATAAATGCCGCATGCACTGTCCATATTAACTTCTTTTGACTTCTCCTGCATCTTTGCTTCCTTTTATTATTGTTTTTATGAATCAGTTGAATGGTAGTCTGACCTAATTTCATGCATTATCTTTCTATTTTTTGCCTTCTACTGCTTACATTCCGTCTGTCCAAGTGTACCAGTGTTATTAAAAAATGCTGCTTTTTAGAAAAAGCACAATGCAAATCGACACATGTTATTTCTAAACATTGAGTTCCGATTTCGGCTGTAAAATGGCAACATATATCCATTTCATCCAAAAACATGAATGATGAGCACGTCGCGTTTGCACCTCTCAACATCTGCACAGCTCCCTACTAAAAAATGCAGCCATATCCGGAGAAAATGAGTATTCTCCCAACGCTTCGCTCATCATCTAATGAAGATTTCGATTACGAAATTTGAAAATCATAAATTGGAAACTATGCTAAATGGAAATAAGTAAATCTTGCATTTGCATAGCTAGCTCATATGCAAATACAATGCATCTAATCACTTGCACTGCATAGACTTAGGAGAGGTAAATGCAAGCTAATTTTAAGCAACCGCGGTTTCACAGAATCTTTCTGCCCATCCAAATTAGGATAAAGTTTCTGAATGAAATGCATCTCATAAATTCTTAGATCGACTTTCATACATTTCTTCAAGATCTTGAAGCCATCTCTTTGGAAGGGATACTGTGACGTTGGGAAAATTTTCGTTCTTATTTCTTGCATGATTCTTGTTGCATAAATAAGTGCAATTTAATAAATACCCGAGATTATTCACTAATTATGCGAAGTTTCTTTGGGTATGGCTGCATATTAAATAGTTCGTTGTGTTTCCGCTGAGAGAGGAGAACTGCACTGTGAATGATTGGTGAAAAAAGTCACCAAAAACATTGACGACAAAAGTGAATGACTTAAATGACAAGAGCACGCCTCCATAAGCTTAAAAGAACTTCGTACTGATTGATTAAGTGATTTCTGAACTTAAGAAATATTCTCTTATTTACTGCCCCCTCGGGCGTCCCAAGGTGGCTAATGGCTTTTTGTAACCAATAACAAGAGTTATATTGATGCAGGTCTGCTGGTGACTTCTGACTTTGGATAAAAGGGTAGCCATTGAGGTTTGTCTAAAGCTGAATTTTGGCGCAAATCCAAAAGTCAAGGACTTGTCTATTCGATAGATTCGTACGGATTCCTGCATCATACAGTGTGAGCCATATGCATGTCATTTTTGATGGAATATGATTTGATTTTCTTGAAATATTCTCGGCATTACCACGTTCAAGAACAGGTGTCCATAGCGCATAGGATACAACATATTTGTGAGGTACAACTCATAGATCTGCTTGTATATCAGAAAGTATGATTTCATGCTGCATATCCATGCTATTATCAAGACAGCTGTTTTTCTCATCATCCTTCACATGCTTGTCAGCCTTAACCCATTTACATGGTATTAACCTATTTAACGCGCAAGGTACTCTAAATATTGTATTTTTTCCATTTTTGTCAAACAGGCTTTGCAAGTGTTCAAAGGAATCGTGTGAGGTTCAAAGTAGTGTCATTAGAATCATGTTCATTAGCTCTTTCGTTTGGTTGTATTTTTGTCGCTATGCAAGGCATCGTTGCCCAAAGGCTTCGTGTTGAAGTTCTCGTTAAAACGAGAAGTGCGCTGAAAGTGATAATTCAATTCCCCAGTCAAATTTTGATCCCCCTTTTCTCTATCAATCTGAGTTTAGGTAATAGGATTCGAATTATCCCTGTGGCAATACAGTTACGACGTCTCTTACAAGAAATATGACAGTCCTAAAGTCATGAAAACTAAAGCAGTCTTATACGATTGATCACCATCAAATGCATACAACCCTGCCACCGAAAGACAGTTAATAAAATCTGATAATTTATTATAGAACTGTTATTCATTAGTATTGTGCAAGTAGAGTTTATCTTATATCATTATTTAATCAAATTTCAGCACGCTCGTGCCAAGAAGCGTGTTTTCCTGAGACATTTAAACTATAGGCTTTAAAACACTCCACTAGTTTTAAACATTACTAGCAACCTGCAAATTTGATTCACCTCCTGTTACTGATATTATGTACTTAAGGCTACGACGTACTTTTACCATGAAGATTACCAGATCTAGTGCGAGGAATTCTGTGCAGCCTTAAACCAGAGAGAACTGCTGTCCATGAACTTAATTGCCGAGGTTCCAGCTTCAGTTCACAGATTCAGCGAAAGGTGCGGTATGAAGCCTTGCTGACTACACACAACAATTCCAACCCATTTACACTGCCCACCAACCGCTTTTATCGTTCTTATAGCATTTTATTCTGTCATCGAACGCTCTGCTCAGTGATTGTCACCTTCGCTGACTTCGCCCCACAGCACCATTCTCAAATATGTGATGGCAACATTCGATGTAAACACCATCCTTTACTGTGAGACATCGAGCTTCCTCTTCCAGTCGTCGCCACATAACCCAAACAGTCTGCCACTATTATCTTGTTTCTACTTTCTCTTTTATCTCCTCTGCTACAAATATCAATTGTCATCTTTCTCAATTATTGCATCTGGGAATACCTTTAATAGCTGCAATATTGCCCACTGAACTTCATGACATAGACCTACTGTAGTTAGTCAGTCTATACTACGATGTGAACTTTTTTCTCCACGTTGAATAATGCATGGTCATTTATGCATTAATCTTCTGTTCAGTCAAGTTCACTCAGCCTTGTAGAGCTTCTATGACATTGTCCTCCATGAACCTGAGTCGCGTAAGTTCCGTCCAAAGCACCCGATCCATGGAATAATGTGAGATTCAGCATTATCCCAGCTCTGGTCAACAGCTTTGACTTGACTTTCTTCCTCCTGAATAGCAATCAACTATCGCTTCACCCTCGATTCTCTCTTCTTGCCGCAATCCTTGCAGCCGACGTCTCGCTTGTTATATTGTATTTCCGCATACATATTACATAATTATATCAACTCTTTCATGCGCATTTAATCAGATATCAATCTTGTCTATATTGAAGTATGCAAGACTATTCGCATTTCCATTCGCCGAGATAACCGTATAAAGCCCAACTGAAGAATAGTGTTTCCACTTAGTTCTTAAGGTTCTGTTTGCTTTCATCTAGCGAGTTGTTGCTGAGTTCACCTTTCTAGTTTATGCGTCTAGCATACTGTGGGGTATGCGGCGGGGCCCAGCGGTCAGGGTATTCAAGTATTTAATGGACACAAATGCCAAACTGCCATGCATGCTTGCTGAACATTATTTACTTTCAGTAATTATCCTTGTTCATCTGTGCTGGTCTAGTGGTGTTTTAAAGTTGCAAGTAACACTATTGTTCCAGAACGCGACGCTGATGAAGTTACATCAGTCAACAATCGAGGAGAGAATATGTCTGATATCATTCCTCTTGCTAAGATTTGGTTTGTTTTCCATCAATGGGTTTCGCATTCACTGTTCACTTTTATATATCTGCTACATCCTGTGATCTGCTGCTAAACCTCAACAGGATGTTTCACCTCAATGACCGACGTAATCAAAGCTGACCGCCCCGGGAAGGGCCGGCGTCTCTGTGACGAGCTTGCTAAGACCGGCGGCTCTGGTCAGCTTGGACCAAGATACAAATTAATGAAAGGACCCCAGAACATCATTTCATTACATGAAGTGAGTGAATGGCAGGCCTACCTGCACTCCGGATAAGCAAGAATTTGCAATGAAGCGCACCGGCACTGATATTTATCGGTTAATGGAATAATTTTGTGATGGATAGGCTAAAAGTGCACAATTCCCAACAAAATTCATATAGACAAGAATGTACAATCTGTAAGAATCATGTGGCATAATGTATATTTTGAAACTACATGTTTAAGTTAACTATTTTCAACGCTTAAGAAGCGGTTCGCAACATTTATGTCACCAAGCACACATATTCTTCACCTTTTTTACTTCTACATGCTGTGCAATATTGCCATTCTCTTGATTCTAAAATGAACAATCGTCAACAGTCGATATAATATAATAATAGGGCGGCCGTCGGCCGATGGCAGTATACGATGGCAGTCGTCAATACTTAAATCATTCATCAATAATGATTTCACAATCTCCCATGAAAAATGAATTGACTTTTCAAAAGCAGATCATGTGACAAGATAGAAATCACATAGAATCATTAAAAATGTACAGAATTCGCGAGATAAGGAAATAATGTGTCAATTAATTTTCCATTATCGAGAACCTCAAGCAAAAGAAAGCACTCGAAATGTATCTGATATACTAAGATGTAAATCAATTTTTTATTTTCCATTCTCTCCCCTTTTATCTACTACTCTGATCTATATGTTTTCACTGCTCATATATTTCTGTAATCAGCAGACAGTGTACACTGCTCACTGTGCATGCAGTATGGTAGTCTTCAGCAAGAAAGAGATAGTTCTGAGTTTTTATTAAATAACTCTTCCGAAACTAAAATGAAAGGACTCATGTAGAGGCTGAAACTTATACACTTGTTTACTAACTTCGTTGCGCAAATCTATTTCTCTCAAGACTATTTTTCTGTTGCCGTGTGCACATAAGTCTGTCGGTAATATTATGTTCAGTCCTATATGAAGAAAGCATTTATCTTTCAAGAGACCGTCGTAACACCCATATACCGTACATGCATGGCTTGCCCTTTTCAGAAGGTTGAGATGGAATCAACCTGATAAACAGCAAAATAAGAATAGCAACACTATTCAAGTTCTATAATTTTTGATGCTAAAAGTTGCCACATTTGGGACAATATTTTTCCATTTTGCATGTACATATAGGCCTAAGTACTTGGTTTAAAGATAAACATAGTAATTATCTTCATAATTTCAATTAATCATAATCATTTTCAAAGGGATGCAAAAGTAGGTGCTGGTATCAAAAGCTATTCTGCGCAGGTTTACTCCGTGGGTTGTCCGTCGGGTCCGACGACGACGTCCTTTCAATGCCGATGGGTTCTCTCATGAATGAATAGGCCGATAGCAGACCTGCACTCTTTGTGGCAAGATCCTGTAAGACTCTTGTGGCCGGAGCAGGTAGTCCATGGCGCCGCTGACTCTTCAATATCCGCATTCGGTTGCGGGCAGCCTCGAAATTCCGTACACCATTCACGATAGTCTGTCTCCATGTATTTCTATCTGTGGCCAAGGTCTCAAGTTGAAGATGATCTATCGAGTAAGCTGCAGGATACTCTTGATATGATCTCGATAGCGCATGATTGGTCGTCCGACTGGCCTTTGTCCAATTTCAAGTTCCCCAAACTGCAGCATTTTTGGCAGTCTGGCATTCGAATGACGTGTCCTAACCATCTCAGCTGACGAGTGATTACCAAGGCCTCGATGCTGGTCACATTTGCTCTTGCCAAGACCTCGATGTGTGGTGCGCAGTCTGACCAGCTCAATCCCATAATGCGCTGTAGACATTTGATATGGAACTTTTCCAGTCGCATATATATGACGACGGTAGGGACTCCAAGATTCAGCTCCGTATAGCAAGGTTGAGATACAAACCGCCGTGTATACTGAAATCTTTGTACTTAGAAGTAGATTACGATTGTGAAAGACTCTTAGTCGTAATCTTCCAAATGCAGAGGAGTCAGAAGCTAGTCAGTGATTTATCTCTTCATCAATTGGACCGGAGCTGGAGATCAGTCTACCAAGATACTCGAAATGGTTGGTAGTTTTCAATGTGACTTCATTGATGGAAAAGTCGATCTGAGGACGAGTGACAGATCGTTGCACAACTTCTGTTTTTCTAGGCTTTTTCTGCAGGCCAGTTCTTGTGTATCCTTCATGCATGATGTTGATCATATTCTGCAAGACTTCCGGGAGAAGAGCTCCAACAGCACAGTCGTCTGCATATTGACGTTCGAATAGGGTAGCACTGGACGTCCTCGCTTTTGCATGAGTCTACGAAGGTTGAAGAGGCTTCCATCGAATCGGTACTTGATGGGGATACCATCATATGGAGTGAACTTTTCTCTGGACAGTAGTGTTATCGGACCGATAAAGATGTTGAAAAGTGCAGGCCCAAGTGCACATCCATGTTTCACACCGGAATTCACATTGAATGGTTACGCTAGCATCCCACCTATTCTGCCTCTGACTTGCATATCCTCATGAAACTGGCGTACTAGTGTCAGAACTGTTGGAGAACTGTTTCTCCAAGGATTTCCATATTCCATAGAAGCATCCTTTTATTCATTAAGCTTTTAATTCTAATCATATCCTTTTAAGCATCCGTGTCAAAAGCTTTTATAAGTCGGCAAATACAAAACAGATACCTTTCTGTTGTTCGCGACACTTCTCCAATAGTAATCGGGATGTGAAGATTATGTCTATAGTACTTCTGTCTGCCCTATATCCGCACTGGATTCTGGTAATATTCGGTCAGTGAATTGCCCGAGAAGTCGGAGGAGAAGAATTCTTGTGAGAACCATTCTTGCCACATCTAGCACACCCTGTCTCCTTTTCTCTTGTAGATGGTGACAATTTCAGCATCTTTTCACCGACGAGGGATCATTCGGTTACTCCAGCATGTTGAAATAATTTTATGCAAGTGCCGATGCAGATGAGGTCCTCCATACTTAAAGACTTCCGCTGATAGACCGTCTTCGCCTAGCGATTTCCGATTTTTAAGCAGTCGGATGGCTTCTAGTGTCGGCATTGCATCGAGTTCATTCATGGTAGGAAACGTTGGTAGTTCACGACGTAAGCATCGTCAAAATCATTCTCGCAGTTGAGTAATCCCGTAAAATGTTGCGACCAACGACACAAAATCTGAGAATGGTCTTTCAGAAGTTGCGAACCATATGCTGTCTTAACAGGGGCGATACTTCTTGTTGTTGGACCATGAATGCGTTTAATACCCTCATAGAATTCGTGTATGCGATGTTCATCTGCATGTTCCTGGATTTCTTGAGATTTCTTTATCCACCATTCATTCTGAAGGCTGCGAGGTTGTCGCTGAACATTTGCTCGCATCGCATGCCAGTTCTCTCTATGCTCTGGAGAGGGATTTCCTAGATATATATCGTGTTTTGCTCTTCTCTTTTAATAAAGGAACAATTACATCTGCCGACTCATCAAAACAGTCTTGATTATCACGAATACTCTTTCCAAGACAACCGTCGGCTGCAGATTGAAGAACTGTTACGGTCGTATCCCAAAGATTATCAAGTTGTTCTTGAGTAGTAATATCATATGGATCACAGTGCTCAAACTTCTCCTTGAGTGGATTCTCAATACGAGTCTGGAATTCAGTCTGTTTTGTTGGGTCAGAGAGCGCCGCTGTATTCACACGAAGTTTACGGGAGTTCTTTCTTACCGTTGGTCTAATTATAAGTTTCATTTTTGATATGATCATGCGATGGTCAGTCCAACATACTATGCCACGCATTGCTTTGGTAATCATAATTTCACGCAGATCACTTTTACGAGTGATAACAGTCAAATAGATGCCACTTCTTCCAGCGGGGATGCATCCATGATGTTCGATATTTTGCAGGCATGCGAAGCATAGTGTTGGTTATCGCAAGCTCATTTTCAGCACAGAGTGTGAGATGACGGAGACCATGCTGTTCATCTTATCAACACCATATTGACCAATAATACCATTCCACGAAGTCCCTTGCTGTCCTACTCTTGCGTTAAAGTCTCTCAGTAAAACAATCTTTTCATGACGTTGGACTGTCCTTATTATATATAGTATCTAGAGAGCAATAGAAAGAGTCTTTATCTTCTTCATCTGATCTAAAGGTGGGTTCGTACGCATTGATGAAAGTCATGTAATTTCCTTTAGCAAGTTGGATTCTAATGTACACCCAACGCTCTCTAATGCCAGTAGGAGACTTTTATTTTTGATTGCAAGACCAACTCCATGGTTCCTGGGCACGCTAGAGGGATATACTTTCCAAATAAAACTTATATCCTGCTCCCTCTTCTGTAAATCGATCCTTCATCCACCAGACGAGTTTCACTCAGTGCGGCTATGTCGATGTTGTACCGTTTCAACTCGAGAGCGACAAGTGGGGCTCGTCTTTGAGGCCGGTTCACATCTTCGCTTCTATCCAGAAGTGTTCTGACATTCCGAGTTGCAAAATTTGGGTATTTGTTGCTTCTTCGTTTTCTGCCGCTGAAATTGATGTTCCCCTGAGCGCAGTTACCCTACGGATTCGGGCGATTTTAGCCAACCTTTTCTAAGGCCTTCCAGATTCAGGGTGGGCAGCGCTGACCCTAAAAAGGACTGCCCAGTCGCTCCAGTAGGACCGACACCTAAAAGTCGTCCAGGCTTTTCCTAAGTTGCGACCATCTTGCTGAAGCCCCCTGTGTGCAATGTTCAGAATAGAGACTTCTAGCCACATTGAAGCCTGTCCCCGTCATTCGTTCCAAGTCGCCGTAGGACTTATAAAAGAGATTGACATTGATAGAAGACCTGCGCTGATCAGTTGATTTGTGTGATGAAAAGGAGTGCGCAATCCCTTAACCGCACGAGCTTCGATCTTTGCTGTTTGGCCCGATGGCAAGACTTTGTCGAGTCATCGCAAGTCGAACACAGTCGTAGAAGATCATGCTGATCTGTCTTCCGCCGTTGAGTAAGTTACTGACTAATTACTCACACAGTTGACTAAATGGCTCCTTGTACCGTGACTGTTGGTCCGGCGTCGGGGGACCTTGGGCAATTAAGCTAATGTTCTTCAGGGTATTAAATGGCACGACTCGGTGGTTGCTTAGTTACTACCGGCGATGTTGAAGATGATGGCAGCATCCAAGAGGCATGACCTCCAGACGCCACCAGACAGGCTGTCTTCAAGGGGGTCGGAATCTGGACCTTGAGGACACCTGGACGTTATAACCAGTCCCCCATTCATTCTACTCATCATTACAATGGCTGTATTCAAATCAGGAAAACCAATTACAGATTAGATCAAAACTTCAAAACCATATATCTAAGATCTTAGTTTTTAATCTTAGGCCAAATTTGATATCATTCTTTAAGAATGGTTAGCTTTGAATGTTAATGTTGCTACCTGCGTTAACGTTTAAATACAAATGCACAATGAATTTTAGGGGGGGGGGATGGAGCGGAAAGCAAAATGTGCAAACTAAAGAAATGCTAATATTATGGTGCTCGTAATTATAGTTAATATGCTTCCTCAAAACCATTTTGTTTGATTTCATAATTGCTGTTCGAATAATAATATAATAGTGTACCTAAATTTTTCCATCTACATTAAACACATCCACTTTTTTATAAGTCCTTCTGGTATGGACATTCGGACTTGATTTTAACTTGATCTTTTCACCATGGATTGAGCATTCTAAAATTCAAATATGTAATTTCGTTAGATTTCATAGTGGCTGTTCAAATTGCGTGCATGCATTCAAAAAGTAATCAGAAATATCATCAAAATCATAAAAGATGCTAGATAAATTGTTTAAATGTGCTTCATGAAGATATCATTACCATCACTTTTTATGAATTGTAGGCCCAAAAGTAGTATAAACACATTATGCAAAATTTTCATTATTATAGACATCAAGAAGGCATAAATAGGTCATACATATGTTCTGTAAGAGGCATGTGACACTATATACAGCATGCATCTCGTGGGAGATGAAACCTATCTACACAGATTTTCGGACCAGTCCGATAGTCGGTTTAAGTAACTAGCAGGCCGATTTCAGGTCCGCATAGATCCACTTCCAACCGGTTTTAAGCAGGCTTTAGGACAATTCAATTCTGGATTCGGTCCTGATTTAAGCCAACTTCAGGGTATTGACGCCCTGTTTGCGGTTACAGAGTTCGGACTACCTTGATTCAAGTGCCACACTGAACCCCGTACGTCTCTATAGTAGTTCTACTGTAATTCTTTAAACCTAGATATAGCAGAGATTATATGAATACGCAACGATAAATGGCAAAAAATAATATGACTACATCCCTAAGTCAGTGGCGCACGAAACGTTGGTGGCTTAATTGATTATTTTAAAATTTTTTTGTATAAAAAGAAAGAGCTTGGTTTCTAGTTAATCAATTTTTCTTGAAAATCATTTTCCTGAGCACATCAGAAAATGAAGGAAGATTCGAAGCAATGTTACCGTTAACTACAAATTGCCATGCAAGAAGGTCAACAATTCGACAAAACTCGACTCCAATTAGTCTCCGTAATGCAAATATGTTACCAGACGCTGAAAAAATCTTTCGGACGGATCTCCGGACGTTGGAATACTAAGATAGCCTATATCTTAGCAAGACGAGCAATTAATTCTGAAGACGCGGAGTGAAGATTTCGTGGCCTAAAATTACTTGTCACGAACTTGAATTATCTAATCTTCGTCATTTTTCACATTTCTTTTTTCATCGGTTATTTTAGGACATAACCGTGATTTTCAAAAGGCTTCATTTCATAAATATGAAGTTTGAATGGATTTGACAGACAGAATTGAATAATGTTGGATCCCAGTTGGATTAACTATGCTGCATGCTAAAAATATTTTCCCTTACAATCTGATTATAGATAATATAAATTATTTATGATTGAAGGCAGCAGAATATTAAATTGATATTTGATCCATATTTTTTTGCATTGAATATATTTTAAAGATTGTATATTTCTGTCCATCGACCCGAGAACCGGCGCACCGCTCACAATCCGATTTAGGATCTCATCAGAACATTATATCTCTGTAAATTATGAAGAAAATTGTACTTCTTTGTGATAATTAATAGTAATCATTCTCTACTACTCAGCGCAACTTTCTTTATAATCAAGTTTATTACTTAAATTAGAGTGTTTAGAACTGTTAATAGTAAGACATCGTGATATTGCACATGAGTGGGGCAACATTCTGTCGCTGCAAAATAAGATGTCTCTACAACTGTGAAAATACATGTACAACATTTTATATTGTCCATTGACTTTGATCAATGAGATCTTGTGGAAAAGCTTGACAGATGGAGCTTTACAACCTAAATGTCATTAGCACGCTTGCTTCGGCAATGCTGAGCGGAATATTGATGAGTTCTCGTGCAACAAAAATGCCGAGTCTACGGTTGCCAAGGAATTAAGTGCTGAAAAGCTTAAGTCTGTGGACATCTTTCTATACTATGTCCAGGCGAAATGGCACTGTGCAATTTTTTATGACATTGAAAACTGATCGAGAGCGCCAGCGAGCGAGTTAAAAACTATGAAGCCGGTTTAGCATTGCGTTTTTCAATATCACAACGACGTATCTTTGTTGAATAGGCCTGTAGATGAAGCCAGTTTTGCAGCATTCACAGATTCATGATACCGGTTATTGTGCCCTCCCAGAAGAAATAGAGTCTTTACACATATTCACAAGACATTGTGCTGAACACATTGAGTGAATTTACTGTTATTGAAGCTCTTTTGTTATTACCACAGAATTAGATTGTTTAGGCGTTTCATTTTGCTAGAAGTGCAAACTAATTCAAAACGATGGCACATGGAGGAACTTAATAAGTGGGCAAAAAGAAATTTTCAATGCCTTACAGAAATAGGAAAAATAGTCGTGCGTCCTTGCGGATTGCTGCAAACTCCTTCAAAATGCTCCGATCGCCACGAAGAATTCAGATCATTGCGCAAAAGTTTTCTCGATAATGTTGGGCCCTCCGATCATTTTAAAAAAAGTTAGCAGGCGCATGAAAAAACGTTCACAAACTTCTCTGTAGAACTTGACATCGTCTGTGTCTCTTTGCTGTGTGATCCGGTTGATAACAGTCACTGAAACTTTGCACAATTTGGCGTGCATAGTGTTGAACTGGCTGCTCATTGTTCGATTGCTATGGTATTTAGTCACGAGATTGTGCCATTTCATTTACGTTACATGTTCCAATGCTTCCCTTCTAGTCAAACGGAACAAGAGACGGGCTGTCTAAATCTGTGGTTATTGCAGTTTCACTTTTCCGCTGATGTAGAATGTGCCCTCTTCACTGAACATCAGGCATGAAAGAAAGAAGTTTTCATCTTCTTCCTTCTGAAGAACAAAATTAAAGAAATCAGTCTGCTTTTCTAAATCCCTTTTGCTTATAGCGTGCAACAGTTGAATTCAGGACGTGTGGCATGAGATGGATTATTGTCTCGTTGTTTGCAGTGCCTCCAGCATTCGGTATATGCAGCTGCAGTGCATATATACACTTGTGAATTTTATTAATACAATTTTTCTAAAAATTTGCAATTTTGAAGCATTGTGTGTGTGCTACAGAATAAAGAACCACAGAGCATTTGTAGCCCGATGTATAAAACTCGTTTTCCATTTTTGTTTCCAAGCCATTTGAAATACCGCTTGAGATTACAACTTCCTCGTAAATTGCTTGCTATAGCTGATAATATTGTAAATATAGTCGTTTGCATTCGACGGTTCTTGGATAGACTTCAGTATTTGGGGTGAATGTCTTAATAAGATCCGTTAGCCTCTTCGATTGACAAGCTTGCCTTGCAGAACGGGGAAACATCTAATAATCTAGTTTGTGCATAGAAATTCGAATTGAAGTAAATAGTTTCTCGCACCACCGACGACCCACCGGCCCATGATCCCAAGTTCTTGTCTGGGGTCCACAGGTCAACAGGCCATGGAAGCGAGAAAATTAATTAAGAAAAGGCATTCTACCAAGCCCTGCATGCTCCTACGAATAATCAACAAATCTTTGGAAGAGGTGGATCGATCATATGTTTCCACTCTATGAATTACACACATCATCATTTTTTTGCATTCAACATCTTCGGAGGTTCTGAAGTTCACTTCAAAAGTGCACGATTATTTCAAGTAGGATTCCTTCATTTTCAGATATGTAGAAGCTTCAACAATTCAGGAGTACCGGTAGTCTTCTAGAGCAGCTATTTCATGGGAAGTGTAATTGCATTGAAACAATATCAATGTTGATATTAATGGCGATGTTTTGAATGTTGACAAATCAATAAGACTTCGCATTGATATTACTTTTCCAAAAGCTAGATTTTCCTACATGAAATGGCTTCTAAGACAATTGAGTAAACGCTCAACATTACAGTGACATTTGCCGATCAATGATTTTTTTGAATTCAATATGTTGCAGCTGTCTATAAGTGATTAATTTACTCAGATAACAATGATATAAGCAAATGGTTCAATCTCTGTATATCAATGGAAAGTGAGTAACCTTGATTTTCGGCCAACTTGTCTTTCCATTTCCATTCTAATTTTGATGTTGCCTTTTTATTTTTAATTTTCAAGATTTTTCGGTTTTAAATTAGTCCTACACTGCATTCGGAAAAAATTGTGAAGCTGTTATTTGGCGGTTTAGTGCAACAAGTCAAATGTCGTCTGAGCATTGAAAATCTTTCACAAAAATATATTTTAATGACATAGGAAACTTTCCTTCTATATTAAATTTTAACAAAAACGACCAAAAAAGAGATCGGTATACTCTGTTCATTGCAATTATCATTTACTAAAACATGACAATAATTTGAGAATATAGTGAAATCGAGCGTTTTGTTTAATACATTTCAATGAGAATTCGGATGCTTGGTCTGTCATTTTTTCAAATTACTTTTTTGTTCAGTTTAGTTGCAATTATTGGCTGCCGTTATATGGATCCATATAAACGTAGATTCAAATGCCAACGTATTGCTCATCTTTGATGCGACTAGCGAGTCTGTCCGACGCACGTAGTGATTGCATCTGCAGATTTCTCTTCTTCAGAGGAACTATCCAGCAATGAAGAAATTAAGTTTATCAATGAAAGGAGACATTCTTTAATATTCTGAACATACAACGGTTGCGTACAGATGTGATAATTTTTTGACAATTTTCGATGCACTTCGGACAGAGGTAAGAATGGGCCCTAATTAACAATGCACCATTCTAGCGTTTGGATTTTAACAGTCTCATGTAAAATTTTCCTTATTTTTGTGGATACTTACACGCACGCACAAGACAGTAAAATTCAAATTCATCAAAACTCAAGCATTTTCTTCAATGCACGAACAGAATTGTAAGTGATTCGGGTAGTTCACGGGCGGGACCCGGACTGGGCCGAGTTTGTGTTTGATTTTTTGGACAGAAATAGATGTGAAAGCACTTGAATCAGACTTACCATTACTTATTAGGAAATACTTTGATGCAGATCACAGGGTGTTGAAGTTAATGCGAATGCACACGTCCAAGTTGTGTTCTTGCACATGGTCCAGGCCGAGAATGACCACTCCTAAAGATTGACTTGAATATTTCCGATAAAGTGGGCCCGGGTCAGACTTTTTCTAGACGTGCATGAGCTAGCAAAAATTCAGTTCCATTCACATGTCTACGCATGAACGATATTTAAAAATGATTCTGCTATATAAATCACGAATATCACGCTATGAAAAGAAATATTGTCAAATATAAAAAGAAAAGAAGGAAAGTAAATAAGTGCATATATTTCCATCGATGAAAATCGATCAATATCAAAGTAATTTCACGAAATGCTGCAATAATAGGATAATGACTTTAAAATACAAGAATATCATCGGTTCATGAACTCAGTATTAAGCTTGTCATTTTGCTAGAAGTGCATACTGGAACAAGATGATGCACATGCATAAACTTACCAAGTGGGCAAGAAAACATTTTCAATGCCTTACAGAGATAGGAAAAATAGTTGTGCGTCGCTTGCGGATTGCTGTGAATTCCTTCAAAATGATCCGATCACCGCGATTCGTCTAGATTCGAAGAATTCAGATCACTGGTCGCAAGTTTCCTCAATAATGTTGGTCCTTCCGATCATTATTAAAAACGTTGGCTCGAAAAAGCGTGCACAAACTTCTCTGTAGAACTTGACATCGTCTGTGTACCTTTGCTGTGTAATCTGGTTGATGGCAGTCACTGAAACTTCGCACAATTTGGCGTGTTTTATGTTAAATTGGTTGCTCGTTGTTCGATTGCTATGTTATTGTGTCAGCAGATTGTACCATTTCATTAGGGCTAAATGTTCCAATGACAGAACTAGACTGGTCGTCTCCTCTTCTGTTTGACTAGAAAGGAAGCATTGGAACATGTAATGCCTATGAAATGGCACAGTCTGCTGACATGATGCCATAGCAATCGAGCAATGAACAGCCAGTTCAATACTATGCATGCCAAATTGTGCAAAGTTTCAGTGACTGTTATCAACCGGATCACACAGCAAAGAGACAAAGACGATGTCAAGTTCCACTGAGAAGTTTGTGAACGTTTTATCATGCGCCTGCTAACTTTTTCAATAATGACCGCAAGGACCAACATTATCGAGGAAAAAATTTTTGCGCGTAATGATCTGAATTCTTCGAATCTGAAAAAATCTCGGCGATCAGAGCTTTTTGAAGGAGTCTACCGCAATCCGCATGTGAAGCACGACTATTTTTCCTATCTCTGTAAGGCATTGAAACCTTCTTTTTGCACTCTTAGTAGGTTTCTGCATGTACCATCGTTTTGAATCAGTTCGCACTTCTAGCAAGGTGACACGCTTAAACAATCTAACTCTGTGGTTCGAATGCTTCCTTTCTCGCAAACAGAAGAAGAGAACAACTGTCTAATTCCTTGACAAAGAAAATGTTTCGCGGATAGACACATTTTTGACATTGGAACACAAAACTTCTGTGTAACATATAACCGTTGTGGAACCAAGTGATATATGTGATACATTTCTCTCAATATGTTTGAAAATTTTCATGGATGCTAGTCTTCTTCTCTCATAAGAAGTCGTTACCGCAATTGCATAATCTGTCAGAGCTATGCTCAATGTTAATATAGCACGATGAGCGCGATTCTCCATTCTCTTGAGCACATGCTTTTCTCTCTTAGTAAATAACGAAAACAGATCTGACGCTATATTCAAAAGCTCATTGCATTAGCATGACATAAACCTTGCATACTTATGGTTGATGCATTCACTTCAGATGGCTCGTCATTTTTGAATTCACCTACATGTAACTAAGGAGTAAGGAAAACTCACTGGAAAAGTAATTTTACGGCTTGATTATATTTTGCGTTGGACTTTTCCATGTCACGATGCAGATGCATGCACGTTTTTATCATTTTGACAAGACGTGGATAAATCTATTTATTTGATAGAATGATGATAGAATCTACTGAGTTTTAAGAAAATATTGACCAATCTTTATACACACATGTTTCTATTTCTATACGTTAATTAACTGCATGAAAATTGCACAATGTACATGTACAGAGTATAATTCACATTCATCACTTTTGATCGCTAACTTTATTTTGTTAATAATTCTGTTCCCAAACATCATATATCACTTTCTTAAAGAACTTACGATAACCGTTTTCCACTGTGATTGAAAGTCGTTTCTTTGTTTCGATTATTTACTGAGTATCAAATAGTAATAATAAATGTGTGCAAACGATTTGGTTTATTCTGGAAGGATAATATTTGCTTTTTTTGTTTCACACAATCACAATGATGCATTTCGTAGCATAATTAGAATTGTTAAATAAATACAAATGTTGAATTCTATATTTTAACTGCTGAATGATTAGTTTGCAGATTTGCTTGTCATGCTTGATGAAAAAGTTATGATTTTCCAACTTGAATGTTACGTGGAGTTATATTTTCCTTGCAGAAACGTTTAGAAGATTAAGACGTCTTCTATTTGATTCGCAACTTTTAAACGAATTGAATCGATATATCTTTGTTACTTATTGTTTGAAACTGAAATGTGCATTACAACTGAAGACTATCCTGACAATATTGAAATTCTGTTTTCAGCAAAAGTTCTTTGGAATGAAATATATGAGATGTTTCAATGAAATGAATTTATTAAAGTGACGTGGATTAAGTGATAGAAGGCGATGTCATTGAGCAGCTTTCTATTCATTCCGTTTTGATTGACATTTTAGCCATAAGCTACATCCGAACAATTAAAGATCACATGTGCGCCTGTATAACTCTGCTTTCACTGATCGGACGTATATAATCTGTTACCTCCGATTATTATCCATCATCCATGAAATAAGGTTACGAACTTGTTGGGCGATTGAAAATAATCACAACTCAAACGGTTGACCATGCAATTTTCCTAAAGTCCTTTATACATATTTTTAGTCATCATTTGTAAACGTCATGCCACAGTTGCAACTGGACCAGGTCTGCTATTCCTAATTCAAAAAGAATGATTGAAAAGGATCCCGGACTGACTAAAACCAAATAGAAAGATGCAACCAGACTTTAACAAAATTACAGACATTTATTACGTTAGAGATGTTAGTTGAATAAGAAGAATATTTTAGATATCAATATTGAGATATAGCTGTTAGCACGTGCTTGGCGATAATTCAAGTCTTTTCTGAATTACCATACAGAAAAAATAGAAATTGAATATTAGCTTTATCAAAAAATGTTGGATAAAATTCAATCATTTATTACTTGCGATTCTATATATACCTATAATCTGCTTGGAAACTTAGAATCGCAGGTTTTTCCATAATAAGTGGCCTTTCACAGACTTAGACTATTAAAGAATCGAACAAATCTTGGATAAAGAGTTCATGTAAAGTGCACAAGTTTTTGTGCTTAACTACCTTTTAGAGTTGTCGATTTGGCAACTCGAAAAGGGCCATAGTGTGTATTACCTTTTTACTTATCTTAGGTCAACAATAGAATTGCCCTTTGTATGTAAAAAGCATGGGATTATCTATTGATAACTCATCTTTTCATGAAGCAATCTGCATTAATTGCAATGAAAACTGAATAGGAATACCTTTTTCAGCAAGACTCAATGTAATACTTATATCCGCATCGAAATCTGATGTACTCATCTGCTCATCGTATGACAAGGGACATTGAGTGATTGGGCAAGTTAAAAATTTGAATTTCCATTTGGAAAAGTCAATTTCCATTCTAGCGAACTTCAGATAAACAGTTTATTTCTATGCCTGTGACCCATTGGGCTACGGTGGTAGAAAAAACGATTCCCATCATAAGAGACAAAATTACTTATTTGAGTTATGAAAATTTAATGTCCTTGGGTTTGTGACTTATTAAAGG
This sequence comes from Prostheceraeus crozeri, assembly GCA_907163375.1. Classification (NCBI taxonomy): domain Eukaryota; kingdom Metazoa; phylum Platyhelminthes; order Polycladida; family Euryleptidae; genus Prostheceraeus; species Prostheceraeus crozeri. The sequence goes on along the minus strand of CAJQUW010014715.1, from coordinate 331,992 downwards.
CAACAGCAGCTTAGTACATACCATTCTAAAAAAGTATACGTCAGATTAACACTCAAATAGCAAGTAGGCCTACTACATCATAGCTTTTGAGCTCAAACTGTTAAATTAGCTTATCGTGACTGAATTAAATTCTAATTTAGTGTGTATCATGACGAATTATATTATTTCGTAGAAGGACATGATTGTTTCTTCAGTCATGTGATATACTTGATGGTGATATGCTGAGATTATTGAGTAGTTTATGAGTAGCATATGCATTTTCGGAATACTAAATCAATAACGAGGGATGAATGAGCTGTGTAACAGCAAATCTTTTGTCATTTTATTTACGAAATGTCACTTTACTGAAGTCGTAATGTATGAATAAGCAATTTCGAAGAGTATCAATGAGTTTTCCTTTATCGAAATTTCCAGAGTTTCACGAAAGCCCAATGGGTCACTGCCCAAATTGTCACTTAATTATTTTCAAATTTTAAAATATCATCTTATTGAAATCAGAGTATGTAAATGAGCAAATTTTTGGAACGTATCAATGATTTTCTGCCATTAATTATTATATCGGGTTTTCCGGGGCTAAGGCTGTGATCGTCATACATTATTTGTTCAACTTATGCCATCAGACATTCAATTTCCACACAGCATGCGTGACATGCATGAATGGTAGGCCATCCGGTAAGCGAGAGTTACCTATTACAATACGTATCATACAATGCAATTATTCGCACTTTGATATCATGTTTTGTGTGATGAACAGTAATACGCACAATGACGTACTACTTAACAGTCTATTGACTATGCCTTATAAAGTCTATGCTTATACTTTATAATTTACGATCATGTTAACTGCATTTTCAAAGTCAATCAAGCACAAGAAATTTGAAAACAGATAATCAAAATAATGACCAAAACGGGTATTGATGCAACAATAATATTAATGTAATAATGATAGGTGCGCATATCTATATCCCGCCTCCATAAGGAATATTTAATTGGTCAGCAAATTCTAAGTTCTAATATAAGTTTTTCTATCGTTAAAAGTTCTGAGATGAATAATTTGATCACTGGCTAAGTGCTGATGTTACGAAATGCTTTGTCTGCGACGTGCAAACTTCATTTAAAGTGATTCACTGATGTCTGATTTACGTTTTCACTTGTGAGGGAATTCCAGTGATTTGCGACTTGAATTGAGAACTTTCTCGACTGTATTTTAAATTCACATCTTTTGAGTTTACATTGATAACCGCGAGCTGATGTTTAAGAGACAGGAACAATGAGCTCACCAAACTTGTCATCAATTTTTCATTTCAGTATGTGTCCCAAGACCGAGTGGGAGTATTGCTGTACCTGTACAATGTCAATCAAAATTTATCGCGTCCAGTTAGCTTTGTCTACGATTCACTATAAAATGTTCGGGTAGTAGGCCCTAAGTTGCTTTGAAATCCATTACTCATTGCATCTCTTAGCTCCACGTGTTATTTAAACTATCCCACGTAGTGAAATTATTCAAGATCTGTAATAATTTTACAATAGATAGGTCGAGGAACACGCAATGCCTCCAAAATTCATACAGGCTATACAGTACTGGAGACTTTATTTGAGATAAAGTAGGGTTTGAACTACATGTATAAGCTGCCAGTGATCACTTTTTAACTGTTTAAAGAATAGTTTGCAATATTTATATCACAAAACACGTCAAATTATGTTACATTTACATGCTCTTAATGTTGTAATGATTGAATAAGCATGGTCTACGGTTGACATGGGTCTAATTAAGTTAACCGGCCTGGCGCTACTGAAGCCGGCCTGCCGGCAAAAACTGCACAGTGCAGATGATCAATTCAAATTGGTAGCGACATAAGAATATTTGTGAAATTGGCAGTTATATTTCAATGTCTTTCTCTAATTGAGATACATCGTTGCCGATTCAGTAGAACAAATTGTATTTGCAGATTGCAACATTGTTCTGAGATGTGGCCCACTGATTGAGAGATACTTGCAGCCTTTAACCAAAAAACATGAACAAAACCGTATCCCGCACCATAAGTTGTCTTAGCCAGCGTCCAACTGTTATGTTTGCATCAGAAGGTCATCTGCAATGAACATTTCATGTTTAGAATAATCAAGAAAAAGCAACCAGAATTCAGAGAACTAGCATCCAACTCTGTCCTGAAGTCAGTCATTCTTTATTTTCCGTCAAAATGATATAAGAGCATTACTTCAAAATAGCATCATGATACAGGATTTAATATATTTGCTAGATATCCGCAGAATAATTTCTATTTTGCTATCAGCCAATAACCACATACATCGAAAGTTGAATTTCTAATACCATTTGAAAAGCATCGCATTTCTTTCTTACACTTCTTCCTTGGCATTTTCTGTCGCTTAAGTTTCATTTGAAAAGACGATTCAACAATAGAAGGTGGTACTCATGGCTGTTTTAACGTGACCCTCAACCATATTAAGCCGAATCAAAGATTTTCGTGGCGAATGCGAACGTGCATCTGTTTCCGTTTCTTTCCTTTTGCATGTCTTCCGACGTAAGATAAAGGAATCCGCCGAGGCTATAGAAATTGAGAGGATCAAATTCATCAGACTCAGAGAAATCAGAGAGATTCCCTAAAGTAAAGTCTTATTTGCCTTGTCACGTTTTCTTGTCTGCAAAAGCTTATTCCTTAGTTCGTTCTTGTGAATGACAAACTGAAGATAACTCGTCCAAATTCCCACTCGTTAGCTTTATACACACCAAAAAAGCAGTCATAAAATCTAAAAGCTAACTTCATGATTATATGAGATGCTTTATCTCTTGAGTGAGAGTTGGAGATTCTTAGTTTCGAGTTTGTTCATTGACGAATTTCTTTATCACACAAATTGCGGTGACTTTCGTAGATGAACCATTTGTGAGTGAGATTTTGGTTTTTGAAACTCATGGCAGGCTATCGTTTTCAATCAATTTCAGTTCCTCGCAAAAGTACCAATTCCTATTTGCTTTGGAAAGATAAGTGGAGAGTATATAATGAAGTTCATTAATCTTTGCTACTGTTTTGCACAGCAAGCAAATGAGGAATTCAGATCTGACAGCATAAACCAGAAGTCGCAATTCTGATTTTCTTACTATCTATGTCCTTAATGCATTATAATGTGCCTGCGTCACACATAAATATTTTTAAGATAATAAAGTGGCGCTCATGAATCAACAGATGGTGTTTAACAACACAGGAGGTGAATTGTAATACAGATATATGCGAGTCCATCTATGAATGAGAGCAGACTTGCAAAGTTGGCCCAGCCGCTTCTGTTCGAATGGTCAAGCCCAATCCCGGAACAGTTCATTGGCTGCTGCCTGGCCCATTTACAAGTCTGGATGAGACAAATTATTTTAAGTTATCTGTATATACATAATTATGCGCGTTTTATTCTACAACATTAGACAAGTTTTTGCGGCAAATCATGAACTCTAATTATTCACAAAGCACGTGAACGCACATCAATCAATCCTAGCATTCTCTGCAATTCTTTTTAAAAATGTCATGTAGAAACGTGGAATTGTATGTAAGCATCCATCTTACTAATGGGATATGTTTTTGACATTGTTAAATAGAGTTGAAATATCCTTACATTTATTGACTCACAATGATGGTAGCGTAGTTTAGAAAAATGAAACAAAGACATTAAACAGGTAGTTGCACAGAGCACTTGATTGAGTTTTTTTGAAGCATTATATCAATGTTCGGGTTTTGCGTAGGAGGAAGCTATTTCTTGGTGTGGGTGTTATAATGATGCTCTGAAATGTTGCCGATCGCAAGATTTGAACCTCATGTAGAGGAGCTTGACATCTCGGCACTGATGCTCCTGTGAGTATAGCTGCTGTCGACCATTTAGTCCAATTCTATATACCGGCGCTATGACCTTAAGGTAGAGTGTTCACTCTGCGTCCGGGAGACTTCGGTTCAAACCTAATACTTTTAAAATAGGTACACTCTGCATTCTTGTAAAACACTCAGGATAAATAACGGTACTTATGGGTTATCTCCTCCCCTGCGTTTTCAAATTGTCTAAAATCCGTAGAAATGAATCAACCGTCACTAAATTTTAGATACACGTATTTGAGTATGTTTTCTGCCTTATACAAAAAATTGTGCAGATCGGACGAGTACTTTTTGCATTAGAGATGATAACGTGAAGTACAGCGATGTCAGCAGCTTGATCTGTCTTTGTCTGTTCGATGCATTATTGTTACTCGTCTGTGCATTGTCCTCTTTCCGTCTTCGTCTCATTCACTGCTATTTGAACTTTTCCCACGACCACTACACTACCACACTTTTCTAAAGTTAAGCATATTGGTGTAAGGGATGTGGCCTAGGTCATTACCACTTCAAGAGTTGTCGCGACATAACTTTGTTTACACCCACTCAGACGATGAGGTCAGGCGAAGTCAGATCAACTGCTGACTTCGCTACACTTCAAACTATCGTCTCTAATGCAAAAAGTACTTGTCTGATTTGCACAATTTTTTGCATGTGGGTAGAAAATGTACTCAAATACGTGTCTTCTAAGTTTTGTGACAATTGATTCAATTCTACGGTTTTTAGACAAATTTGAAAACTTGGGGGTTGGAGATAACCCATAAGTACCTAAATCACAACTCCGACATGGAAGAGAGGCTCTGTGCCTAATGTGGTCCCGAGAGCAAGCAATGCTCATTTATTTAATTTTTTAATGGCACATATATGGTTCATCGATTAATATGATTATTATTGGCATTATGATATCTGATCAATTCGAAATTTCCTCTCCTATCGCTTCCAGGCAAAGCAAAAAGCACCTCTATTTCGTCTACAATCGTTGCAAGAGTGTTGGCATTTGAAAGATTTAATCGATAAGTTACAAATAGTAAATAGATAAGTACATCATGTGAAGAGCTTGACGCGCTTATCAATTTCCACCCTCATGACAAATCGGCCACATGGAAGAAAAGCGCTTCTTCTGAACATCCGAATAATCAGTTTATTTCAATAAGGTTAATTCATTATTATTAATTATTCATTAATGAATAAGGTTAATTCAATTATCTATTTCTCTTTATTTCTTCGAAACAAGTGGGCTAATTGATTTACAACAGTAAAAAAGTACCTAATTATGTTTCTTCTTGCGATTATTATTCATTTCTGCATCACAGGGCAGTGTGATTTCCAAGCATACTACACCATTTCCATATCTATTTCAGATATTTCCAAATCGATTTCAGATCTTTCCAAATGAATTTCAGACATTTCCAGATGGATTTCAGATTTTTTCAATTGAATTTCAGATATCTTCAATGTTGAGTCTGTGATAGATATCTGAAATTCAATTGGAGAAATCTGAAATCCATCTGGAAATGTCTGAAATTCATTTGGAAAGATCTGAAATCGATTTGGAAATATCTGAAATAGATATGGAAAAGGTGTAGTACTCCAGATACTATATAAAGAATTGTCATTTGCTTCCCATACATATGGATCGGTTGCGTTTTATCAAACATGTATCATGAGAGGGATCTATACGCAAATATTTTGGATTTTTAGCAAATTGGCAAACTATTAAACAGGTGAATTTTTCAATTGGAAATTTTCTAGAAATTATTGAAATTTGTATCATTTACATACGGATCATTTGCATATAATGCATGTTTACACTTAAATTTTGCATAAATGAGTTTGTACTCATATTTGAGTTTGTATTTTGATACCAGAATGATAAATAATTAGGTTCACTTCACTGTTCAATATTATTTGACCTAAATGTGAACATCGAAATAATTAAGCACATATTTGAATGAATAATAAAAATCATTGGGCTCATCTATCAAACTCGACAGTGAACTGTCCAATTCAATTTCAAACTGAAAATCTTTGACACAAAGACATTCCCAAGAAAGGCATCAAATCTTAAATTTTTTAATAGGCTCCAAATGAGTCGTAAAGGCGTCCATTTTTCGTCACTCATTATCTTCGGCCGCTTTAAATGGCGGACATAACTGCTTCCAAAAAAAAACTATGTCGCAACCTCCTCTTTTTTTAGGTGTTCACAATTCTATGATGTTCTCTCCCTTGAAATTGCGGTAGTCCAGTTGCGCCCTTTCTTATTACCACGGGAGTTTCTCCATTTGTCAATTAAATAAAATAATAGATTGAATGATTAATAGTCCACAACATATAAGTCAAAAAGAAAGCAACATTTAATCGAAATCCACATCCCTTTATTAATTAATTATGTGACATCACATATCAATTTTAATTTACTAAAAAACAGCTATTAAATTAATTTTATTAAAGTTTTTAATTTTATGTAATTGGCTTCACTTAGAGATAATTTTCACGCTTAAAGAAAATGTCTTATGTCAATTCCAATATCTTACACTTATTATCTAACTTAGGAAATATTGGAAGTGCCATCAGTTAATTGCAGTCAAAGATAAACCTAATGAATGCAGGAGATGGTTACAATTCAGAAGAGAAATTCGTGCATTCATCGGTTTTATATTAAACATCTTTTTAAATGTACGGACCGGAGCCAACTCAATCTTAGAATTATATTTCATCGAATATTGGGCTGCGGCGCAAAAGGAAGATTTTAAGACAAGAAATATCACCAGTTTTACGATACTGTGATAGTATTCATGCATTGATGAACAAGCTCCAAAGAATCTAAAATCTGTCAGTATGTTTCTTCATAATAAAAACTTGCGATTGATTTCTAGAGAAAAGAACCAATTCGCTTCTAAAAATATGGTTCGAATCAAAAGTTCATTGTGCCATCCCTTCTTTTCGGAATTGTTTTTCCGCATGAACTGTTTGACCACACGCACTCTTTTCCATGAATGCGTTAGAACTGTACATTATACAATGTACATGCATGCTGCTGTTTTTCCAATGATTTGTGAAATAAACATTGATCAACTTATTTATTGACTTATTGAATGTTAAAAGTTCCGCAAAGATGTAGTTGCCGAAGAGAAAGAAAATGGTCGCTGTATGAACGCGCCATGCGCCAGTTCGAGAGCACACCGTCATGGCCCAGGCCGGTTCCAACACATACATACTCACATATTTGTTATAAGGTGCTTTTCACATCAATTACCATGATATTACATACTCGCATGTTATTTCATGTTATTTTGTGCATGATTCATTTCACATGTGAAACAAATTTGACAAGTCGTCAGTCTTTCCTGATGTATTTCATGATTTACTTCCTGACATATACACATATTTTACTTGTTGAAAAAGTATTGATAAGAATGCATGTCTTCATTTTCCAAAGTCTCATAAAGTGAGCAGAAACATTTGTCGAAACAAAAGTTGGTCGGTGCTAGAACAAATAAGATATTAAAAATGTCTTTGTGAATTCTGTAACCAGTTCAACGTAGTTTTTGAAGTTAGAAGGTTAATATTTACTTATCAATCAATAACAAGAGTTTTTCATGAATTCTTTTCATTGGCGCCTCTTTTGTTTAATCTAACTCATTCTCGTAGTTTTGGACATTCTATTTAACACATATCAATAGAAAAAAAATGAAATTTTCAATCTAGTCCCTTCGTTTACAAATCTAATGTTCAACTCTTCGTATGGAAACCGTATCTCGCTAGTCAATCCTCGGTATTGAAATCACTATAACATAAATATGCAGTGACTCATGTCAAGCGACTAATTATTATGATCATTTCCCGTTTTGTGTAGAACTGTCAACTGGTTAAACATTGATACCGAACAATTGACAAGCAAACATCATTTTCAGAGAAGTAAACTCAAAATTACAAAGAAATTTTAACAAGTGATTCCACAATTGAAAGAATATGACAAGAAAAATAATCTTCTCTACAAGGGAATGGCAGTTTCTCTGTTAAAAATAAGGGTTATTGTAAGGGTTTTAGCATCAATATGGGTTCTTGATTCTGCATTAGATGGCTCTTGAATTTTAGAAGGGTTTTATAAAAGAATGGGTTTTTCGGTTTCTTCATAGGACAAACAGTTCTCAGACTTCTAATTAAGGGTTGTTGGAATGTCAGAAGGTTCTTGATGACTGCCCAGGAAACACAAGCTGGGGTAGGCGACGCTGCCCTTGCGTCGATTATATGACCCATGGGGGCCCATTATTTCAGCTGCGCTTGTAAGTGCGCTACACAATGCCCGCAAGAGAGAATAATGTCAATAGTAGGAAGCCACAGCGCGAATACATCTTTATTTGAAAAGGGCTATTCATTTTAGTCGATGGGCCTCTAAAGGGTTCTTGTGAAACATCGCTTAAAACCCTTTTAAACCGACTTCCCGTTTTAACACAGTAGTAATTGGAATTTTTTGAAAAACCTGTTATTAAGCCCAATGATCACAACTTGCAGGTTAAATTTCCATAATCAGGAAATTTAGGCGAGAGTTTATTGCCACATCTCTACCAAATAGCTTGTCCTCTAATAATACGTATGTTTATTCAATAATATTAATAGAAATATTGATATTGATATCATTAACATGCATGTAATTGTTAAGAAGTTGTCGATCAAATTTAATGTTTCTTGCCAACCTGTTGCAGCTATCTCTTTATAGCTAATTACATGTGTGGGAAGTCACTCGGATTTGAAATGTGAGATTACATTGATCATAAAATTGTGGACAGGAGCATTGTATCAACACATTGTCGAGATAATGTACATCAGGCTTGTGCAATGAGGATTGATATCATTCGCACATCAGATGAAAATAATAGTGTGAATGAAGCGCATATTACTGCTGCTAGCACTACTCCTCATAAAAGTCTTGAGTACTGAGGTCTGGGGATCTTATCGGTCATTCCACAGACAGCAGCAGTCAATCCATGTTCTAGGAAAATGATCATCCACACACTTTCGCACGGAGAGACCATGCTGAGCAGGGACTCCATCCTGCTGAAAGTCTAAGTCAATACAATCCTTTGCGTTCACACACTATGGGTCAAAACTTTTGACTTACCATTTTGAAGTGTGATTCGGCTGTCACTGTCTTGTTGAAGAAAAGTGGATTGATTGATCCAGATTTTGAATTGCCATCATAAAACCCAGCCGGTGGACTTGTCAAGACTTCGCCAAATTACCATCCTGCCAACCACCTCGAAAATGCTGGAAAGATTTATTTTGAAAAACCATGAGAAACGATTTCGAGTCTCAATATGGTAAAGAGCAACGGCTTCCACAAAAATGGGCTTCTGCAACTATTCATGACGCCCTTACTATGCGAATGGATGTGACAGACACGAACGCTACAGTTCTTCTCAGATTCGACTTCAGTAGAGCATTCGATCATGTTAGTCGTAAACAACTTATTTCTAAACTTTCTGGAGTAAAATTTACGAGAGGCTTCCTACCTCTGATGCAGGGTTATCTTCTATAAAGAACTTGTCGAGTCAAGAGTGGAAACGGTTTATCATATATTTTTTCCTTTTTGCGAAAACAGCCTCAAAATAGGCATCAAATTTTTAACTGCACGACGTTTCGAAAGTCTTGGTCATGTACAAATGAACCAAATCAGGCTTTACAGGTATCAGAGAGCACAATATGCAAAATTTAAATCTAAATAATGTAAAATTTGCAGATATCTGTTTCCACAATACCTAAAGAATCAAGAAATCTTATTCAACCTAGCATCTAAAGGCACATTAAGTAATCTACGATGTTGCAGTGTAAAAGTCTATGTACATTGTACAAGGGGAAAGGTATTGATGATAACATCTTTAGCACCACATCGCATGGAGAATAAAACTTATTTCTTCGTAGACTAAGAAGAGCACAATACTATGATAAGAAGGATAAAATGTTCCTCCCATCACACCCATTCACAAAATTGTAACTTTTATTAATTAAATATTGATTGTAATTTTTATCAAGAGCTTCAATCTATTTCACAATGATTTATAAGTGTTTTCCTTATTTCTGTTTGATAATAGCAGGAACCGGATAGAACTCGGCAGACGCCAGATTCGCAGTAGCATGTAATCATTCTGTGAAAATCTCATTTTGGGCGCCACCTCCTGCTGGAGCTCGTTCTGACTGCCGGAATAAACTCATTGTTTGTTGAATTATCATCTTTAGTCGCTTAAGGATTCTTGTGACATTTAAAAATCATTTAAAAGATCTAGACTCCAAAGCGACATAGTATGCATCAATGATTACTCAATAGAACATTTGTGACAGGTTACAGCATGCAAAATATATCTGTCGAGTGATGCAACAGCTTACGTCCTCGGATTTGGCAATGCATATTTCAAGCCTGTGTCTTTTGCCGTTATTAATCCCTAATGATACGAAAACGTAAGTTACTCATATAAAGTTGCGGTGCTCATAGAGGGATGTGCACTTTCAAAAACTAATCCAACGTAAAGCGAATAGACACATATTAACAGCAGGTACGGTGTTTCAGTCTTATTGATGTTATAACCTGAGGGCATAATCAGGAAAATATAAATCCCATATGGCACAGCGTTAGTGTCTCTATATCTACAATCATCAAATCATGTCACAAAAACAAAACTGTTATGAGCCTTTAAATTGTTCAAATCCCCGAAATTATATTTCAACTTCCAATATCGAACATCAAAGCCTTTTTCATCAACCTGGAAATTCATTTTTCACTACCGAAGGTTTTTGCAGTACCAGAGCCGAACAGTAGAAAGTGCCGTCTCTATCGCAAAGCAATGTGCTTCAAGCTCCTATCAGCTGCATCAAATTGTCGTATTTGTCTAGCTTTTAAATGGAAAAGGAATGATGTCAATGGTGCCATTAGGTTTTCAGAATCAGAATCCCGAAGTAAGGCCGGAATCAAAGTCGTATCACACCGGATTCCGACTTACATGCAGCCTTAGTCATTAGAGATCGACAGTGCTTGGAAATTTGGACGGTGCCCGAGTAGTCGTTATGAAATTCAGCCGGGGCGGGACACGTCGATGGGTGTCCGATCTCACTGCCTGGCCAAACCTGCGATTTGATGTGCGACCGAATAAAAGCCTATAATCTAAAAGCTTGTGACCACTCACTATCCGACCTTGCAGTTGAAAGCTCGCAGAAAATGGGCGAAAAATCAGACAGAAAAAATATCTAAAAATGTGAGAAAATCTGGCAAATTCAATGTTTTGTAATTTTTGCCCTTCGATCATTTTGTTGATTCGAAGCTTTGCCTATTTTTGACTACAATGTAGTTATTTGATTCATAATGGAAACTTATTCTCTGGTAATAATAGTAATAACTCTGTTTATGACTAAAAAATGGCTGGTGCCATGCTCTTGGAAAATCTGTGGAGCAGTGCCATGCCGAGCCAATCCCGGTACCTGGTCGGTTCTCTATAAGTAGGCCTAAGTTATATATATGGGCATAGAAGCATTATTTTGTCCTGCTATGTTGCTATACATAGCATTGCATGTGATTTACAACATTTTTATAACTTGATTCGCACATCCTTAAAGCAATAACTTTCATCTTAAGGAGTGAAGAAAAATGTATGAACGCGGCTGCTACCAAGTATCACTGCAGACGAAGAAATTTCTTGAATTCTTCATTCAAATCTTCATTATTTGTATTGTAGAAAAGCGTCACTTTTTTTAATTATTTTTGAGATTATGCATTTCAGTAGTTCTTTTTTTGAAATTATGCTTGCTTGTCGTTCTTGCAAAATTGTCAAGAAAATGGTATCTTTAGACTTAGTGATTGCCTATGGTAAATTAAAAGGAAGATTTAGTTCTTATGGGATACATCCTATGCAGAAAAGGTGCATTGTGAAACTTGTGTTTTAACTCTAAAATGCACAGCAGTCAATCTGTTGTAACTGAATTGGGACTGAAATTGTGACAATCACGTGGAGGTCAAGTCTCAGAAATGCTGAAGAATTTCACAATATCCCATGGACCGCATCTAACATTATCTTGTCTTACATCAACCAAAAGATATGGCACATACCGCGACTCAATGATAATTGTACGTCGCTATGAATAGGTACATGTCACAGATAGAATTTGCATCATTCTCAGCAACCGGTAGGCCTAGCCATAACCAGTGCTATTGTACGTGAAACGGCGTTTTCGCCTGGGTAGTATTTGGTATTTTCCTCTGGTTACTGATATTAAACATCTAAATTATTAAATTTGATGAAAGATTACTGCCGTAATCCTTGGGTCTTGAATATCTTCACTTTAGAAATGGACGCTATTGGTAATAATTATGGAGAGAATCTTAATACGAAACCACATGAGTGTCATGCAAGTATTATTGTTGCTCCTGCATAGTTCCAGCATTGCTGCTACAGCTACTTTTATTTATAATCATTTCATGCATTGCTGCAACACTGTGGTAAAATTTGTATAATGTGACAGCACACTTGCCATGGTATTAATTAATGCATTCCATTAAAGGGATTGCTTTTCTCCTTGAAATCATGTTTTCCGCTTGTTTCGTTAAAAGGTCATTTTCTGTCACTTCTGAAAAATTTTAAGGAATAATTTATTTAAAAATGTGTATTTGTTCAAATAAATCCATCGCCTATGTCAAACATCATGCTCCCTTCCATCTGCTTCATGCTTCAAATAACAGCACTAGACAGAAAACAAAGCTAGCATGTCGAGGCAAAATATAAACTATGAAATCTGAACAGTTGATCGCTGTACAAATATCTTACATTTTGACATTGGTATCCTTAACAATTTTACAGATCATGAATTACATGTCCATGTAACACGCATCAAGTGTCGTTTAAGCTAATTTTGCGATGTTTGACTTAGTCAGCTGGTTTGAATATTGGATAATATGATTGAGTTCAAGTATAGGTCGTAGTAGGATGCCGTCGGCTAAAGTTACATGTATCACATGTCTTCGCGGTGATCTGCCACTCAGACAGAAAATCACTAGATTTTATTATACTAATTAATTTCTACACTAATGACAAAGTTGACTTTTCAAAATTCATTTTACCACACAAATTAATTGACACGCAACTAAAAGGAAGGTGAGAGGCGGCACCGCACGATATCCCTCAAGGAGTCCTTCGGTTGCAACTTCCGCAGTAGCCTTTTATCCTTTTCTCTCCTCGAGTAAAGCTGACTCGTCCTACAAGATTCGGTGCGACTCCTTTTTTCACTCTGCACATTAAACATGTCAATCACGCTATTAAAACTCCTCAGGCCGCGATTTGAGTACGCTGCTCTTGAAAAGTCAAAAGCCAAAAGCCACGCGACTTCCTCTATGTACTCGATGCGTGTGTCGTTTACGAGTTCGGCCTTTGAAAGTACCAGTTTGCATTAAGCTTGTTACAGACGTACATCGATTTTCCCTCAGCAGTCTGCACTTCAGCTATTTTCAGACGATGCTACACGCACGCATAAACGATGGCCTAAGCACACAAACTCGTAATGCACACAGAAAGAGTGAGTAAGGTTCAGATCAGTAAACAAAGTAGATCATCTACGGCTGCCAACTACGGATGCGCTATGAATTATCGAAGAACAACTGATTGTATCCTTGTTCCGTTGTTGTGACGTATTGGCTTCTCGTACATTTATATTCCGTTTCTGAACTCTTCGTCTGTCGATCTTCCATTAGTTTCCGGCCCGAACTTCTAGATTGACAGAAAATATCGTATGACAGCTCAAAACGCACGTGACAAAACAACCGAAGAATCTTAAGGATTCGACTCTTTATAGAAAAATATTTTACAACAGTGCATCTCTAACTTGTTTAGACTTTCGTCATTGAAACTTAATGTAACAGTTCTTTTCTTTTTCAGACATTAATTAAGACACCTTTGATCGATGACAAAGTCTGTATTAAATTTTCGAATTGCAATGTTATGAAAATTCATTTCCTTCTAATTTCATTCTAAACTGAAATTTAGGCGATCATGGATGACATGTTATCAGCATCCTATCAATTACTGACGGCAATTAATTCTTGAACGTTGCTTAACACTCGCTTCAACATAGTTCAACAGAAAGAAAACGTTGATAATTTATAATGGGAAATTCAGCATATTTTGATGCTTTGAATTCGGGTTGAAAGTACGACTTGTTTTCAAGCATGATGTTATTTTTGTTTTTTGTCATTTCAGATTTAGTCAAATAGTTGCTATAATAGAAGTAATGAATATTGGCTTTGATGGCATATGACTAACTTTCATGTTTCAATGCTTAGTATGATAAAATTGCCTGTATTCTCTATGTGCGAAGGTTCTGAATATCAATTGAGCAGCTGCACTGACAGAAGATACAAAAAGTTTAAAACATGAATTAAAATAATTTTGAGAAAGTGCTTCACCATGGTTTTGTTTTAGATCAATTATTTTACCTTTTTTAAAAATAGTTTTTTTGAAACCCTTTAGACATGCCAGTGTATCAGCTACTGTTTTCAAAACATTGTTTCAAAATACTGTATATATAATGTATATACAGAAATATATTATTGAATAATGAATTATTCACACTTCCAGTTGAAAAATGTGAAGAACAGACTTGAATGGCTGACATTTCATCCAATATTAGGAATCATCAGCAGACCTGTTTCACATCTCTCATCATTGACACAATTCCCTATTTAAACTTGCAGCCATACCCGGAGCAAATTTGAGATGCGCAATAGTGCTGTGAATTTATGTGATTAGCAGTTAGCACCCTCTTACTCAATGTCAAAAGGGCCGGGACATGTGATTCCATGTCATGATTTCAATGTAGGCCTAGGGAATTTTAATGCTTTCTATTAGGAATAGGTCTGCTTTGTCTTGCAACTCAGATAATACAAAAATCTTGTAACACGCATTATTAGCCTATTCCATATATTCACTTGATCTGTTGCAAAAGGATTTCAAACTAATATGTTTTAAAACTAGAATCCAACTAGGAAGCTGCACATCTATGATTAAGAGTCTATTGAAATGATTATGGTAAGCATAAGGCAGTGATGATAAATGCAGGACTAAAGCGAGTATGAGTATTTGCTTTTCATGTGCAGCAATGCATGACAATTTAACATCAAATTATCGTGCTGCACCTGAGAATGCATGTGTGTATTGCATGATAAGAAACTTGTTCCGAAACAATGGGAAAAGTAATAAGTTAACTGGCCTAGCCGTCTGTACTCAGAGATGCAGGCTACATAAGGATGTTTCACACTTTGGTTTCATGCGAGTAGCAAAACCGTGAAACCTGACTCAGTGTTTCATATCTTACAATTACTGTTATACTGTCTATCGGTTAACTGGCTCACATACGTTGTGACGTCAAAAAGTCACCGAACTTGTCACTTCAAAAAGTTCCCCTAGCAAGGCTGCTATCATAATTCAAAGCTACAGATCATCTAGGCATGATAAATGTGTATTTCATTGCAAACTAGTATTTTCCTTCACCCCTAAAAAATCAAAAACAAAAGCAGATCAATTTTTGGGAAATTTGGAATTAAAACAAAGTTTTTCCATGTAACTTCCCATTTGATTAACACATTTGCGTCGACGATAAACGAAGCCTGACATACCTTCCTGGAAAAATGAGCGGGGACGAGAGAAAAAGATTCGGATGTGGAGATACGCAGATCTTCTTCGGTTTCGCAGCGACGGTCTTCTTGAACATGAAGCCAATCGAATATTCATGTCAAGCTGACTCAACAATGTCGCCATTGCATCACAATCACGGCTACTCGGAACAATTTCACTCAAGACAGTCGCTAAATTGACATTCGTTCTTTTATCTATACCAGTGATCAGGATGGCTTGTATGTCGTCGGTAGAATATCGAAGAGTTATTCTCTCTCCGGAGAAAATTGATTCGGTAGAAGATGGTTGAGGAACTCTAATCTGCATTGGGTGATAATGTGACCACCAGATCAACCATTTACCTTTTGGATTGGAGAATTCAAGAATGGAAGAATAAATGTTGAAGACGAAGAAAGATGTGGAAAATCTGTAGAAATTGGAGACCACCAAGAGGAGTAGTGGATGAAGATCGTCCTCGAGGAGCTTCGAATCACCAAAGATGAATTGGCGGCTGGTTTGAGCATCAGCAAAGGTATCGTGTTTGATATCATGAAGAGCCATGGGATAAGGAAGTTGTGTTCACGATTCGTTTACTATTCTCTATCAGGAGAGCTGTGTGATCAGCGAATACAGTGTTGTGAATAAACTGTTTTCGATTCGCTATTGCAGAACTTGAAGACGATTCTCCTTTGTCTCTGTACCTGCCGGAAGATCGCCGATCTTCTCAAGAATACAAATTCCCTGGAGAAACAACTACCGGAAAGCTACGAACCGGAACTAGTCATCGAGAGGGCTTCTTGTCAGTAATTTTCTGAGACTGCCGAAGAGTAGATCTCATAGACTTCGTCGATCGTGGCAGGACAGTCAACTCGAATACTACCCACCTAAATCCGGGAAGCTTGTAAGTGCAAGTGGAAATCATGCGGTCAGTGTCTGCACACTTCTTTAAGACAGTGCACCGATTCATGCTGCTGACAGAGCCGGATTTGTCCAACTGCCGCATTCCCAATAATGCCCTGATCCTGACCGCAGTGATTGCTGGTTATTCAAACATTTGAAGCATCATCTGAGGGGCTGTCGCTTCAAAACCACAGAAGATCTGTGTGTCTCCACATCCGAATATTTTTCCTCTCGTCCCCGCTCATTTTTCCTGGAAGGTTTTCAAACTCAGCTTATCGTCGTCGCAAATGTGTTAATCAAATGGGAAGTTACATAGAAAAACATAATTGTAATTCCAAAATCCCAAAAATTTGCATGATTTTGTCTTTGATTTTTTAGGGGTGAAAGAAAATTCATGTACTGGTTAGCGATGAATTACACATTTTTTGCCTAGATGATCTATAGCTTTGAATTTTGATAGCAGTTTTGCAAAGGGAACTTTTGAAGTGACGAGTTCGGTGACTTTTGACGTCACCACGCACGTCTGTTTTTGAACTTGCCAGAAAGTGAAAGCTGAATCTTTCAATCATTGTTCACGAATCATATAATGGATTGATGCTCTTTTGATACACTGATGTCCAATACTGTGCATGTAGGGAGAGCATACCGTTATGCAGTGAAGTGTCGCGTCTAAGGTTGCAATTTGATAATGTATCAATCAATATTTGTGGTTCGATCCTAGCATATATCATCCTTAGTGCTATTATCATGTGTATGTAATCTCATCACCACAGTTGCATTATTCATTAAGCTAATCCTTGAATTGATCACACGTGCGCTTATTATTATTTCATGATCAGATTTCAATTAGCTGAATGCTCATTGATTATTTAGTGTAGCTGCGGCACCCTTATAAATATCTCTAAAGTGCATATAATTGTCCCAGAGTTGAATATAAGGTCATTTAATCCTCTACCTTTCTTCAATGCACCTTTTTATCACGTAATGAGACAGGCGCATGCGTTTTCATGACACAAATTGAATATGATAGCACTATTTACGGAGGCCAGAGTGGTTTGCAGAACTGTACATGATCGAATTATTCTATATTTCTCAGCAAGTAATACCTCATGATAAATACGAAACTTGATGGTGGTATAGTGCCATTTAATTTCAATGTAAAAAGCATGTCATGCATCGCATGTATTATTTTACACACCAAATATACAAAACTTAGATAGAACTCTTCAAATCAAGAGTTTGTACAAAACAAGTGATCAGAAGTTTTTTGAAGTGAGCATATTGCTCATGCGATGGTAGCCTTAATAAATGGTAGGACCATAGACCAAAGGCAAGTCTTATGGTTAGACTTGGAAACTTAATCACTGCGATTAGGCAAAGACGATGTGCAACTTAGATGCCAAAATGATCCATGAATTTGAGGCAGTTGAAGGGTATCACGGGTAAGTTCTGCCCTTGTCGCCCCTATATCTCAAGTTGTGTGAATTGCATTGATTCTCACATTGAATTACATGATTTCATCACAAATCATCAAGAAGTTACATCCACTAATCAAGATGCACTAATTGCCACTAATTGCTGAACAGAAAATGTATGGGTGGGTGTCATATTGAGATATGAAATTTCATTTGAAAAAGCATGCATGACATGCAAAATCTCCGGCACTACACGTAACTCAAAGTTTACGAAGCCTACCTATACCTAGCTAATGAAATATTCAAAGCCAAGATCCAAGCAAATTTTCTTTGCAGATGTTTTGATGAATTTCAGCCACACTATGCATTTGCAAAAATAAAGGATAGTTAGTTATAGTCACGACGGAGACTCATTTCCAAAGTTCTGAATCAGCATATTTTTCAAAATCACGATGCTATCACGAATGATCGGCTACTGGCGGTCTACTCTTCAATGCAAAGAGGTGTAAAAGCCTTAGTATCGCAAAGCGGAAGATTTTCCCATCGTAAATTTCCGAACGTCGAAAACGTGGATAAGTAAATATTTTTGGTCTTGTGTTCAGAAAAAATGGTCCGGCCACATTGATAGAACAGCATCATGAACACTGTTTCCTTGAATTAAGATTGATGAGGCCATATTCGAACTATTGGTAACAGAAAAATTATGTGATCGGTGATACAAAATACATTTCCTTTATAGGTTGGAATGATCAAGAGGTCAATGCCCTGACTCATGGTACTTCAAAACTGTTATTATCGTCTTCTTTGTGGCCATGGTTGCAAAAATGAATGCCCACCATCCCTCGACGAGAGACTTATTTCCAAGGCCACCCTATTTTATCAACATGCAATGAATGAAAATCCCATAATGAGAAATTTGCGCACTGTCCTGTGGCTAGTGAATAGTGGTCGTTGCTTGCCACATGCAAATTCTGCTCGCAGACTAAAATCGTTTGCAGAATCAAGACTGCCACGTAGTACATGAATGAGTTTGAACATCTGCTCAAGCTAAGTTATCGTGTCACTCAATGAAGATATCACTGTTAATTGCAGGCCTACCCTCTCTCTGAAAGTGTCCATTATCATTATTTTGATTGTTTTAATGAAGTACTAAGCTTATACGCATAAAAGTATTTTTGTTGTCAAGTAGCCTATGCTTACATCGATCGGACAGGCTGAATGCGCCACGACATCAAAGATTTTACGATATTGACTGTGATAATATATGAGGACAGGATTGCATGAATGGGAGTAATACTGCAATGTCCTTCTACTTAGGCATAAGGTTACATAGTATTCCATCGAGTACTCCATATGGTGTTCTCGTGGTCATCAGGAAATGACGTCTTTCAACAACTTCACATTTGACTATTTTTTCTAAAAATATATTTCATCAAAATTTAAAGAGCGAGTGTGAAAACACTGTCGTCGTGGATTTCTAAATGGCGTCTTTCTGGTGGTTTATTAAGTATCATAGTTCTGCCATTCATAAAATATTCATTTGTTGCATGAAGTTTATACTCCCATTTCTATATAGACTTAAGCTCTTAGGACAGTGAAGATGTAAATCTATTCCGGGGTGTAACTGTTGCATTGACTGACAGCAATTGAAAAGCTGAACAAGAAATGATAGGAATCATTGATTTACATACATTTTGATATAGGCATAATAACTCGAAAATAGCAGCAATAGCGCAAACAAAATGTTGACGGAAGTGGCCAAGATGAAATAAATTACAATTAAATTGATTCAGCACAATGAGCTGACCGAATTTCGCAGCAGCAATGTATAAGGAGACTTAATAAGCTCAGCCCTTCTTCCTTCCGGTATCTGCATATTTCGGAGTCTTATTAAAACTTCAACATCGTTCATTAGCAAATCACTTATCTGTATTAAGCATGTGCAAATATTTTATTGCATTTATACCCAGCAATGCAACTTTATGCATTAATTCATGCAAAGCACTCACTCCATGACAGAATAATCAATATTGTTTCCTTTTTCTCTACTCTTTCTACTCAGTGAGCATAGTTAAAATACCGACATGAGTATTATGCATAAATGTGATGGTATTTAGTATGAAATTTTGCTACAAAAATTGTAATAGTTTATGAAAATAATTGGAAATTGAAATTTAACTGATAATGAAAAATATGTCAACGATTTATATATCCTGTTGGTTATTGAATAATGCTCATGACATCTTTGTGCATTTTCATAGCACCATTTATTCCAGGAGGAGGTTGCTAGAGAATAAAAAGTCTCATTGTATCTCAAAGAATATCTTCCACACGAAATCGTTATGTACACCATTTTAAACAACATTTACAGAAACCTGGCAATGTCGACAGGCATATTTTGATGACACAGCGAACGTGGGGAATTTGAATGTGTGAAACAATGTTCAACGCTAATCCACTCATAGTTCTTTCATCATTCTCGAATGTTTATCGGTTTCTTCCATCCATCAATGAAGTGAAAATGCCATTTTGTAAGAGAGCGAGCCTAAGGCGCAGTTCAGTTCGAGGTAGGGAGGGATAGGGACAGTAGAATAGTATAAAGAAGAGAAGGAAATTTAGTGGAACTGAAAGATAGCAATAAAAAAATACTTCACGTAAGTTTGCAGTTGTCGATTTTCGCCGGTATGAAAAAGCGCTGTCTGGATAAGGATACAGGTTGGTCGAATAAACTTCTGTGGAAAAGTGTACACAGACAATAAACTTGGTTGTCCTTCAAAATCCTTATTTCATCGTTATCTCCCTCTTCATTTCTCCATCATCTTCTGAAAATCACTTTTTCACGTGATCGGTGCAAAGTGTTCATGTAAAGGACGAAGCATTAATCTTCATAGCTTTTGCCACATTGGCCCAAGTGCTCTTCGGAAATGTTCATCGACGCTACATTCTACGGAAGGGCATCGATGATGGTGTGGTGTAAGTTGTGCTCGTGACAATGAGCGGGCAAAATGTTCCTCTACAGAACCACGTTCGGATTCCATGAATATCTGTGTCCATTTAGTAGACCCAAGCGCTCGTCGGAAATGATCCTCTACCAGATCTGAAATGAAAGGAGATTGCCATGAAAAACAGATACAGTAGAATACATGATTTGATTAATAAACAATTGTGAAAAATCAATTTTAATTGAATTAGTCAGGAAGCGGAGCAAACTTTTGCGGAAAAGTAGCAATTATACATAAACAATGAAAGAAAGATCCAGAAAACTTCCAAACAATCCTGATGTTTTGAAGTGTCTGCGAAAACACAATGAGTGGTTCGTAATGTGCAGTCATAGTTGGAGACCTTTTCCATGGAGTTATTTTTCCATGTCAGAGCATCTAACACATTCAGGGAAAGGACAGATTCCTCTAACCGTTCTTCTGAAATGATGCCAAATATTCGCAGTATTAGGCTTCGGAAAAGAGTTCACTATTGGTAAGGCATGCTATCATTCACTCAATTCTTCGCACTTTAAATATTAATACAAAAAAGAAAGAGGAAATCATTGGCAGATTACTGAAACTCTGCTAGAAATAACAAATAAAAATACAGGATTGCCACACGATCTTATTACTGCTACTTCTTGCACAAAAAAGGCAGAGAAAAATTGTATTTTCTTAAATTGAAAATACATGCCCTTATAGCAGTGGTGGGCACTTGATGGCCCACCGACCCACGGTGGGTGGCCCGCCACCGCTTCTCATGTCCAAAGTGGCCCGCGGACATTATTTGAATCGGTGATTTGAAAAAGCCTCACTTCGACTTCGACCTTTAAAAGGCACTTCTAGGCTTAAAGTTGATCGTCTTTAGAATTTGCAGAAATATTAATTACTGACTTATTGAGCAATATGATGGCACAAAAATGCTCATTCCAATGCTGAAACTATTTCCGTTCACAATGAATATCTTCTCAATATGAAGGCAAGTGACATAGCCATCAACTGCGTGAGTGCTAAGTCACAATGGTGTTCGATACCTTTTTGAAAATGTATCACGTACATGTAATATACTGCAGGGTTGCAATAAGTCTATAAACGCATGAAGTAGGCTACGCTTGAAGGAGTCCAACCGCATGAAGATATGTCACAGATTTTAAAGTGAAAAATACAGTTCCTTAATAATCAACAGCTTAGCTGGATGCAATGTTGCTGCAAACATTTACAAATATAATTATGTCATGCACTACCACTATGTATAGTACAACAGTCCTTGAAACTACGCTACAAAGTGCTCAATAAAGGAATTTTCAACAAATCTATTTCCACCTTTTTAAATTGGTGGCCCGCGAGGCCTCTCGTAGGCCACTAGTTGTGGCCCTCTATCCCAGCTTAGTTGCCCACCACTGCCTTATAGTCTACTTCTTTTGAGTCTGCAGTCTGCACCCTCAATAGTTTGGAATCCCTGCAATATTTTTTTGTGGAATGTGCCACTTCATTTGCAGAAAAACGATTTGCAATTGAAATGAGAATGTAATCTATCAGCATCACATCAAATGCTTTCTGCACTGTCAATGGGAAAGATAGAGGAGGAGCAGATAGAAGAAAGGTGAGGGGGCGGATAAGAGGTGATCAAAACAAACCTGATGAGCGGAGGAGGTGAATCGGAAGGGAAACAAAAAACAGGTGATAGGGTAAGATTCTCAATTTAATGGAACATCAAGAATAGAAGCACAGCGGCCTCACTTGACCTAATAGCGCTTTTATTTTACCACTTTCGGAGACGCGGTGGTAAGAAGATTGGACGACAAAGCTCCGACTATTGTCAAGGGTCACAGTAAGATACAATGCGGAGAGCACCTTTAACTTCCCGCGACCCTAATGTTCAGCTTACGACGCGTGTCAGATTGCATGAAGATTATATGAACCCCAGTGCGTGTGTGTATGCGTGATGATCAGTTAGATGGGGATTCAAGATTAGAGCAACGATATACACACGATAGATCGCAACTGCTGATGTTTTTCTCTTTCTCCTTTAAGAAGAGGCACAAGGAAAAAAAAACACAAGCGTGAATGATTGAGGAGGGGTGAGAAAAAATGGCTTAGTCATCAGTTGAGAGTCTTATTTTGTTTGTGTTTGTGAGCACTGGGAGATGGGGATGATTTAAAGTAACGGATTATAGAGCACATGCGCTCAGCGCAATCCCTCTTATCTTATGCGTCAAACTGTGGAGTGGTTAAATCGAATTCAAATGTGAAAGACGACCGATGATGAAGAAAAATATATAACACAAGATGAGAGCGACTGTAATTCATCTTCAATTTAGTTGTTAGCATTTTAAAATCCTCATTGCTGCTGATTAGTGGACGATTACATGGATATTTGAGCGATTAACCGGTGTAGTCGATCGAGCCACCAAGACTCGTAGTAGTGGTAAATCTCAGAGTCATTATCTAAGTTTGTATTACTCTTGACAAGTATGCAGGTTAAAGAATAGAAAACATCTCTAAAAGTCCCTTTGATTATAATGATAGGAAACCAGCACTACCACATCTAGGAAGGCGTGCAGATATTGACAATGATATCACCTCTAATCCGAAGGAGTTCTCAACTTGTCAGTTGAGGCTTAGACACACAAGCCCATCCAAGGCCAGTTCCATAATTTTATGGTCATCCATCCCCAACCCGATGCACAAAACTACGGGATACTAGCAAGATAGGGGAGAGGTGAGGAGTCCTTCACACACTTGCAACTCTCAGTAAGTTAGGGTTAGCAACCTCTATTTCCCGAGGCGGATAGACTCAAACCCTGCAACTTCGCTCTTCATGCAAAAGCGTGGCCCGCCCGTGAACAACTGGCCTATCCCACCCTATTTTATGTAATGACTGCAAAAGCTTGTTCTTACACATGAATTCTCCAATTGTTTTGCTACTTAAAATTTGTGACGCAAGTGCTACAATTATAGCGTTTCTGATCCATAACATGACGTTTCTGGACATGTTAAATGACAGCAATTTAACTTTAAAGTAGTGTCTGTAATAAATCTAAATCGATCGAGCATTCAGGATGATTATTAGGATAATGAAAGATGGCACTCAAAAATTCTGCGATACCCTAACTGTCCACGAGAAACGTGATGACTTTGTAGCGTCATTAAGATACTTTGTACATGTTGCTTTAGTATTGAGGATTCGATTACATATATTTGCGAATGTGTAGAATAATAAATATGAAAATATTGCGATCCAACTTGACGCCAAAGCCATCCATAAAACACTTACCGTAAAATCTCTAATTGAACGTCACCTTTAATTTAACGACACTTTGAGAAGAGCTAGACACGGCGAGAAGAGCTACACCAAATCCGGCAACATGCGAGCGCCATTAATGGAAGTATACTTGAAATGGATTGTCGATGCCTGGTATCAGCTGCCGAAGGATCTGATCATCAAGTCATTCAAAGGATGCGGACTGACCAACGCTCTCGACGGCTCGGAGGATTGTCAGATCTATTGTTTCAAGTTGAATTGGAAGGTGCAATTTAAATTGGTTTGCAACTTCTCCGGCAAGCCCGAACCAATGCTGGTGTCGAACGTGGAATCAATCACAACTTTGACGATGATGCTGAAGGTGATGCGAATGACGAGGACAGCTACAACAGCGACGCGTCACTTGATTTTCACTAGTGAGTTTGTGATTTCTAACCAGTGATTACCGGTAACCTGTGTTTGCTAGCTTTTGTCAAATAGATATATGCAGAGTTTTTATGTTACATGTTTTCGCTTTTCATCTATAAAATTTACAGATTTAAGATAAAAATTACTGAAAATTTCATCTCTAAATTCTGATCAGCTAGTCGAAAAATAGAACGGCACCCTCTAATCGAACGGCACCTCTAATTAAACGGCAATGCGGGGAAAGGTTTGAAAAATAGAGCGGCATGCCGTTCAAATAGAGGTTTTACGGTAGTTCAAAACTTCACAAATTATGCTGACAAAAATCACAGTTCTTCGATGATGTAATGAAGCTTTCATCTTATTTCTCGAACTGAAAATTAAACTGAAATGCTGATCAAGTATTCGATAGCAAAATTGATTGCAAGGAGAATTTCAGTAAAAACATTGACATATTCCTTTCTCAGTTACTTCATTATCATAAAAATATCATCAAATTTCTTATTGATTGACTGAAGCATGAGTGACAAATGCAAGTTATGGGTGGATAAACGGTCACACAATTCCCCCAGAACGGAAATAAGAGGCGGTCACAGTAAGCAATCTGTTGAGAAAAAGCAATAATGATGGTGTGTATGATTGTTTCATTCGAAGAAGTGCACTACGGATCTTTTATGGATGGTCGGCGTAACAGCAAAGAAACGAAACATGGGACGAGAGGATTACATACAGCCGCTCTGTGACAATTGACAAAATAATCGACGAGGATGTTGAGATAGGAAGAGAAATGGGAACCATTCTCGCGTCCAATCTTTGGTCAATCTAACACGAGAATCAAGTCTGAAACAACATTCCCACGATGAGTTGAAGAGTCAGACAAGAACTCTTGGGAAAGTGGTGCGATGAGACTCACATCTCTCTGACAAGTTGATCCTTGTCCTTCTCCTCATCGTTTTGACTTTTCTTTTTCTATGTAAATCATCTGACTGCACAGCTGAACGCAGTGGGAACAATCTCCTAAAGAATCTTCGATAGTGGTTGAAAAGTGCGTAAATTGAGGTTAGACGATGCTGAATGACAATGATGGTTGCGTATTCCGCGCATGCGAATTCCTAGTGCTTCGTTAATACACATTATCTAAGAATTGCAATAAAACAAGCTCCAAGTAAGAAAGCTTCAGACCAACCTGTAGAGCAATTATCAGATGATAGACATTCGAAATTATCAAAGGATATTAAGGTCGTAAGTTCGATGCTGAGATTGAGCTGATTTACTTTTTGTACTGTTATGACTCCAGCACTACGAAACGGTTGTACTTGGACAAGCTGTACGACTAATTTTCAAGAATAATTAACGATGTATATTTAGCAGCATTTGAAGTAACAGGAACAGGTGTGGCCTCCGTGGCACGGTGGTTAAGTGGTTGGCCTAGCGATCTTTTGGTCCAGAGGTCGAACTCCGAAGGTGTCATTGGAAGTCGGCAGGAAGGGCATCCGGACTAAAAGTACTTCAACGCTCCATAGGTCTGACTATGTCAGCACCGTTCAAGCCCCAAGTATGGGGAGTAGTGACGCAAAAGCTTCAATTTTTTTCATTTGAAGCAACAGGAAATTATGCGATCAAATTTAGGCGAAGTTTGTGAACTATCACTCCTGCTTCATAATTTTAAAATTTTTTTGTCTAGTGCGACATCAATTGGTTGTAATTTAATTACTCCGGTTTCGTATCTGCTTTACGATTTGGCATTTCATACAATAACAGTACTTCTATTACTATCATTAATGTCATGTCACAATCCAAAGACATTGATTGAAAGTAGCCATTCACACTTGTTTCATTTGAGTAGCGTTCCCTCCACTTCTTAAAATGGCTATTGTGATATAACGCAGCAACATTATCTAATTGATGTTTTGGTCATATAATTAGTGTTGAATTAGTGTCATTCACATCTTATCGGACCTGTTGGATTTCCGAAAGTAATAGTGAAGTTAAACAACAAGGAATAGGCTAAGTATCGCTGTACACTTCAAATAACCCACTATTGAATGGTTGATCAACAAATAGAATTTAACTTAAAACACATAAAACTAAGTCGGAATCGAAACTTTCTGAAAAATACTTGTCTTGTTGGCTCGCGATTAAAAATCGTTTCATACTCAGTTAATCCGAAATCTGAATTATTGCCGCTCCAGGAGCACTTGCTCTACAGGCGAAATGCCAGCGTTAAAATATAGAGAGAGAAGACATGAAACAGTCGAACGGCTGTAAAAAGTTACTTCCACCTTACACTAGACTTGCAAAGACACGCCTGAGTTGCCGGTTTTACTCCTGGTTGACCGCGTCGATCGTTGGTATGATATAAAAGCACATTGCGAATCTCCTGATTGCCAAACTGACACTCATTTCCGCCCCATCTCTACTTTCTTTCTTTCTCTCGGTCGCTCTCTCAATCACAACGCTCGCTACGGTAGTAGTGCTCATTCTGCGCCACAAGACGGGCGGATGATCGCAAATAATCTAAAATGGGCGGCATGGGTTTTATAACACGACGATGCCAAGAAGTTTCGGCAAGAAGGCATCCAGGAGTAAGCGGCGGATGTGAGGAGAAAAAGGGACAAAAGTGAGAGCGTAGTTGAAGGAGACAGGATAACGAGGAGAGGATAATCAGAGGGCAGAATTGAATGAAGAAAGATGTGATGAGGATAAATTTGACGACAGGGCCATGGGATATTTAACTTGAGTGTGAGGCTAAATAAAGAATCAGGTGAGGGGCGAACTATTGAGCAGTTGCCAAAATCTCAAAGCATCTTCGTGCGTGTATGCAGATCGTGATTCTATACCGCCATTGCCGACAACTGATAACAAGCATGAGTTGAAACAGGAAGGCGAGCAAGGCAACAGAAGAATCTGAAGACAGATACGGATGCGATCAAGTCATCGTCGAACTTAGCCGAAGAAACACGAATTCTCTATCAAATACACCTGCTTGTATGTCGTTCTAGACTATGCACTGCATGGTGAGTGAACAGGCAACTTGATGCGAGTTAGCTTTGTTTTAATGACGTACTCCAACTGATTTCCAACCGAAGTGCGATTAGAATATCTATGCTATATTGACGATAAATCCAGTAATTTGTACACATTTAGCACCAAGAAGTGAGTGCAATGCGGTTAAGCATTCTCATTTAACAAGCAATCATGAAGTCAAAGCGGCAAGATACCTATATCATACAATAGATATCTTGTGATTCACACAACTTTTTGATGAATCCAAAAAAATATATTCCAATGCATTTCTCTTGTAAATAGTGATCTTCGTCAAGTCCACAGTGGCTAAGTGCTTGATCTAGTGATCCCTTAACCAAGAGGTTGAGTTCATGGGTGTCATAGGAAGGAAGGGTATGATGGCGCACCAGCAAAGTCTGACCATGTCAGCAACGTCCAAGAAATTTCAGCCGGCTTCTCAGATTGAATGAAGACATGATAATTGCACCATCATACAATATGCTATTTCGTAACGATATATTATCACAAATTTTGCTCTAAGTTGCATAATGTCATAACAGCTGTTTATAATTCAACATTACACAATGACTATCTATAGCGTGTAAATTCGCGCAGCTAATTTTGTCAGTACAAATAAATGTTTTGACGAAGCTGATCAAGGTGTATGCACGTTGCACAGCCCTCTGGGCTAACTGCAGGGATTTTCAATATCGCAAACTGCGTGCTTATCATTTTGGTTTAAGCAAAATTGTGATTAAAACGCTCTGGATTTTTAAATGTTGACATCAATTAATTTCATCATGACCTTAGCTAGAATGTCAGTTTGCGGACTTGCACAAACTTTTCTGGAGCTTGTGCATAAGCTTTTTGGAGCATTATGTAGTACACTTGCAGTTCAGTCAGATGTCCTTTCGAAGAATTTCTCAAACTTAGCTAACTGAGACGCATGGATACCATTCTGGTACGTGAGTTTCCGGCAAGTAGGCTGTCACCTTCCAAGATGGGCAGCAGTGGCGTTCAAGGTTCCGTTTCTACATGAAAGGAGTACATACATAATGCAAGGCTAGAATTCGTAGAGATAACTGTTGACTGCGCTATTTGATTCTTCATTAAATTTGAAGCAGACTCCTTCGAGTACTAGTACAGACTGACAGTGCACCGAATGAAAGTGACAATCAACAGCTTCAGTGCTAAGTCTTTTCATAATTACGAAGTTTGGAAATGTCTTTAAAAGTGTTTCCTTGTTGAGCGAGAAGTCAATTACTTTCAGTCAAGTGAAATCTTAGGAAATTTTAAAATGTCAATTTTCATCAATCCGAACCGTCAAATGTATACGTCCATCATCTATAGAGCAAACGTGATTGTGAATTGTTCTCTCTATTTCATTAGTGAACCAAACGATCGTCAGATTTACCATTGTGTTACGAACTTGTCTTTTCCTCTTCTGAGGGCTGAAAGTTTGTGGGCAAGGCAGATGAAATGCACGACGGAAAGTGAACACTATCATTATGAGGTCAAAGATATTCAATTTCACCATATTTACTTTATTAGACAAGATTTTTCTCTTAGTATACACTTTGTTTTTAATGGCCATCATCTAACTATTTAAGTGTATGACACACCACTCATTTCTTTCCTCATAAAAGAGAAATAGATTATGAATAAGCAGGATCAGCTGGCAGATTCAGAAAGCAAACTCAACTCGAGGACGTGGGCAAACAAACTTCTCAGCCAAAGGTTCACCCAGTCTCCTGTCCTTTGCGTGAACACCTTGGCAGTACTTGAGGAGTGCTCGCACCATGACAGTGTATCAGCGAAGGTGTATTTGCATGTGTCGTACAGAAAATGGATCTATAGCCATTGTAAACTCGAGGAGGATAGACAAGGGTAAGAAAAGGGGCAGATGATATAATGAAAGACAACGAAGTCTACATACCTTACATGGAGCAGGCTAGAGTGAAAATGAATTTGTAACGGATAATTGAATTTTCAGCCAGGTAATGCATGGGAAACGATTTATTCGAATGTAACAATTTAGAGGTGAAAAGAGAGTGCGTTGAGAGAGGTGAGGAACGTACACCAAACGACTCAAGACACAATACAGTATCAGTTCTCACACGCATTAACAGAAATTGGGAGCTGCAAAGAGGTCACCAGCAAATGATGAAAATAATAAATCAGTTTTGGACAGCATTAGGAACAAGCGAAAGAATTGAGCCGAAAGGCGACAATCCCAAGTATGGAAGGAAAAAGATAGTTGGGTTTTAGAAATCATTTTCCTATCAGATGAAGGGAGATAGAGGAATGGATTATGAAGAAAGTGAAAGTCATTCCCGCTGAGTTAGGATCGTTCGTCATCCTCCGAAAGCTGACAGTATGTAATCTTGCCTTCCTTTCTTTGATGAAAACGGGAGACAATTAAAAGTGAAGAAATCGTATACTCATTCAGTCAATAGAATAGTTGAAACGAAGGGGAACAAATAAAGCTCGACGACCGACAAGAAGTCGCTATCACAAAAAAATGAAAAATTGTCAGGAAAATCAAAATTCGCGCATTCTCCCGCAATTCCATTGTCACATTTCACAAGCGGAAATTCAAAGTCCTTGCCAACTGCTCAATTAAGTCGATTTTCTTAATAACCTGTCATCCAAGGCGTTAGCGTGATTCAGCAGCCACGTTCTGTAGACATGACATCCCACAGTTCATCTAAATGTCCATCCCACACGAGAAGCTCTTTCAAAAATGAAGGAAACGCGAATGTCAAAACTGAAGGACGTTGAGTTCGAATCAACAACTTGAGGTAATCAGGTTAAATTCGTACCGCCTATGTTTACATTCAAAGAGCGAATTAAGCATCGATTACAGGTAGGTTTAGATTGCTTTGAAAACCGGAAAATAGCGCGAGTGAAATGGGATACTGGTGTTGGCATCACATGAAAAAGGAATTTCAACTTCGATCATGATGTGGATCGGAGATAGCCGATCGCCTGAGGATACAGGTCTTCATGCCTGCTCTTTTCTACTAAGTGTTATGAATTCATTCAATTTGATAGCTTGACAACATGGTTGAGTGTCATTGATAAAAAAATGCATGTGCGACTTTTACTTGTGCTTCAAATTATTTTGCAAGAACACTAGACGAGCGTGCATGCGTGCAAAGCGTAAATGCAGGGACGCGAGAGCAATTTTTCGGTAGGGGGTGGCTAAAATTTTTGGCGTTGCAAAACGAACTTTTAGGCGGTTAACGGAAGCATACTACTTACTCTGTCCTTGCAGAAACTGCATTCGTCGGGGATGAAACTCAGATATTTCCTTTACTATTTTTTACATTCAAGTTGAATCTTGTAATTCAGTTTTGGCTTCACTTTTTTATCATCATGGCCTCCCGTTATCTTGAGCATGGTTTCGACAAATAGGGGGCTCACCCTCCAGAGTAAAACACGCGTTCCATAACAACATGCAAGTCAATCCACATTTAATTATAGCAGGGGATGTGGATGGTAATAAAAATGAAATCATTCTGAAATGTCAAGGAAATATTTGTTTTGTATTGCCTATCGATTAACTAGACCATAGTCTGACTGAATGTGTCGGAGCTGCCCCAAGCAAGTGAAATTTTAGAGGCTTAGCCCTCCCTAGTCCCCCTGTTCCCTCGTACCTGCGTAAATGCCTGAATTTGATATAAGCTTTAATATTTGATTGTTGTTATCAGTTCAATGGTCATAAAGCGTGAATAATGTTCATAATCACATTGCATTTGTATGTGACGAATTCAAATATTGCCTGAATTTCAATTGTACATGCAGTTGAAATTGATGGGTTTTGAAATGTACATGTAGGCCAAATGAACACTAATATCGCTATTGTTGGAATTGAAGTCTAATTTCTACTTATGAAATCTAGTGAATGAATAATCATCTGATCAACTCTGAACTATGTGTCAAGATATAAAATGAAAATATGATACTACTTCATAATAATTAGCTATATTTTATTCATCTTCAAGCTTAGAACATTATAAGTTACGCATCGCGATTGTTATCTCACACTCATTCTTTACATGTTCTTTACTTCTTTACGATCTTTAAAGCATCATTTATCATTATGCATATTGTAAGTGCTAAAAGATTGATAAAGGGCATCCGAGTGAATACATGTATGAAGTAGAAAAACACTGCATGTAGTGCATGTTTCATTTGGAACCGGCCTGCAGAGTAGATTAACCGAGCCAGCCTGAAATAGTCGGCCGATTTTCAACTCTGCATGATTAAGAATATTCAAATTTTTTAAAAAACAGGTTCGGTATTGGAGCATAGTTTCTTCACTTTGATTAAATGTCAAATTGGCAAGGTGAGAAGTGAAAGAACGTTTTTCTTCAAATCATCTATGGACAGGAAAATGATAAATTCCAACATCGGAAGTGCAGGGTAAGAAATTTGGCAGTCAAACAACCACGCAGCATGTCTAGATTTCGCTGAATCACATCCGACTGCTAATACTCATCGTTCTTATAAAAAAAACAATAGCAACGATGTCGCGTAGCTGTCACTCTCTTTTCTTGTTGTCTTCTAAACTGACTTTTCGTCTTTCATCACTGATAGGTTTGACATAAAACGGGCACCTGTCTTTTGCTATGTCGGTGGACGTCGTTGGCGCGATCTGGCTGACTGGCGGTTGAGAAAAAGTCTACACAGCAGTTCACCAGGTCGCGAACTGAATTTCGGAGTTCTGAGTCTTCGTTCCTCATTTCTCGCGATAGTTTTTTAAACTTTGGCATCGCAAGTGCGAGCAAGTTCATCAGTGAAATTCGTTGATAATCATCCCCAAGGAATACTCAGCAATGGAACCATTGGAAAATTCATAGCCGTCTGGCTTTTTATTCAATGCCTTCGTTGAAAGATCGAAACAATAATGAATAGTCTAGTTTGGGTAACGGTTTCGTGAACTTTTGAATTTAATCCGAAATTGTAGTTTGTACTCGACAACAGGTCGTTTGCATATAGAGAAAGAGTTTTAGACTGAAAAGAAGTAATCCTTCAAGGAGCATTGTTGATTTGATAACTTCAGTTCATATTAATCTGACTGATGAGTTCTTTTCATTTAATCTTTCAATTTCATTTGCTTCCCGTCGATTGTACTTGACACTGAGTGACATAGCAATATGCTATTTGGAATCAATTCGAAAATCTCCTCAACGTTACGCCATTCCTTCAAGTTTAGAATGCGTGGATCTTATCCATCGATTCACCAACGTTTCTAACCAGACAGTATAGTAAAATATCGGCGTCGAAACTGTTATATTTCTGAATTATATCTTCTTCAAACTCTATCGTATTTCTTTAAACTCCGTACACCTAACATCGTTAGCAAAGAATGATGCGTTCAAAGTACCCATTTGAGTAAGACGAGATCAAATTTTGTAACCGATATTATAAACGCTAATATAAAGACAACGGCTAAAGTTTTCATTACAAGGAGAGGAAAAATGAATTTCATCGATACTATTGTTGCTCTAATTAAAATTAAGACCGCAAAATCTGGTTTAAAATTAAATCGCAGAAATCAAATGATGAGTTATTAATATCTCCACAATCTTTCAAAGTGGAAATTGTGGAAAGGTAACTATTGACGGTAAATCATTTACCTTAAACAGTCGTTAATTTATCTACGTCCGTGTGCCAAGCAGGTTCGGTTCATTATTTTCATGATAATTAAATGCTTTATCAAATAGTGAGGCATCCGTAACAATGAAGCAGCTGTTGAATACATGTTTTGTCTGATATCGAATTCTCACTAGGAAATCAACACATTAAAGTCTCTTCAACAGATGAAGTAATGGCAAAATATGATATTATTGAGGTGTTTCGTGTTTATCAGCATGTTGATTCATTCTACAAAATTTCTGAAGAGGAAAACATTGAAATCGTCGAATATAAATACATCAGTTATCGTACCACATGAAGACTAATACATGCCAAAGATTGAAAATGCAGAAGAAATAATGCTCCAGAGTTGACAATTTAATTCGACTGAAACAGGGTGTCCATAAAGTTTGTACCGCGTTTTGACGCACTGTCATTTTAATAAAATCTGTTCAAAATCAAATTTGATTCATCACACGTATTGATGAGACTCTTAAATTTTCTTTACGACGATGCTTATAAAATGTCACAATTTATTTCAAACAGAAACTGCCATGTGTTATATTTGAGTGCCTTATTTAGCACAATTCGAGTCATGTGTATTCCATTTAAACGTCACGCTTATTTCTTTATTATAGAAAGCATATCCTAGATTGCAAATTTAGGCTTTGCATTATTATGATGCTTAAATTATTATAAGCTTAACATGATGCTTGTGGCGAAGCTGAAATCTGATACCTTGGTTGAACGTCAATTGATAAAAGAGGAGCAAGAAATATTCCCACATACAAACATAGGCCTATGCCATTAAGCTACGCGAGGCTCAAAGAATCGGGTTCATTCCAAAATTGATCTTGCTCTGGAAAATGATTGCAAATGAAGAAACTTTTAACTTCAAGTGTTCTTTAAAATGTATTTCCGAGATAATCTAAGATTGTCACGGAAATTTGACATTGAATATTGTTGCAAGCAAAACTTTGGTTCTCGAATCATTACATGTAATGGATCAAATTTGAATTTGAACATTTAAGTTTCAAAATGACAGCGGGTTAAAACCAGGTACAAACTTTATGGACACCCTTTATGGCACACCTTTTTATATTCTCATACACATAAATACGTGTTCACATGAGATAAGGACAGAGATGCGCTAAGCTACTCTTCATTGCGAACTAACAGTAAAAGTTTGCATCGGAGTAAGTTTGTGGATTGATGATAAATGAATGATGGTTTAACATCACTACCCCCTTTACTGGGGCTTGGACGGTGCTGACATAGTCAGACTTTAATCTGGAGCGCTGTGATCTTTTAGTCCGGATGCTCTTCCTGCCGATTTCCAATGACACTTTCGGGGCTCGGCCTCCATACCGGAAGATTGCTAGGCCGAGCACTTAACCACGGTGCCACGGAGACCAATGAGAAATATCTCTATCATTAAGAAACCGGAAATTTTCATAAAAACTCACTTAGTTTCAGTGTGGGGCGTGGGCATTATCTCAAGTCCGTTGACCTCTAGTAACTAATATTTCTTTTACACGTCAGTTCATATCGATGTACAAGGAGTGACGCAAAATACGAAAAGAGACAATAAATTATACGGAATGCGTTATCCGTTACTCTACAAATCTGCTAAATGATTCAGAGACGAAAGAATCTTATTCGAAGAAAACCTATTTTTTGATCTGAAAACTTCAAGTTGAAGTAGTCTGACTTCCATTGTTTACTCAGAGGAAGGATCCATGTTTACAGAATCGATCTGCCACAGGGAATGCTATCCACAGTCAACAAAAGGAACGCAGGACATCAAACGAAGTGCTAGAACCCAACACTTTTAAAGATTTCTTCCTGTTGCTGCACCGACTTTAATGGATTTCCTACGAGATGAAGGAGCTTCGACCCACATGTCTTCCCTATACACTCGATATTCGAACATCGCGCCTAGTGAAGCTGTTTTATTCACCTCAGTAACTGTACCGCGTTGAATTTGTGTTAAATATTTTTCACAGCCTACACTCGAGATGAGGAGAATGGCTGTTTTCTCAACCTCTTTCTCTGAACTCTCAAAACCAGTTTTGATTTTGAATATTCTCTATAACCGACAAGTCAAACACTGTATTGTTAGTCGAATGCAGTAGAACTATTTGAATTCCTCTGTGCCGCCAAAGCTTTCCAAAAACGCCGCAAACACGTGTCATAAAATGAAAGCAAATAATCCGAGTCATTTGACACGACTTGAAGCCGACAGTTAGAATTTCAATTAACAAGATTGGAATGTTGCATTCATCTCTTCTCTTTGTACAACATTCAATGTTTTCCTTTCTACTCACAAGCACTATTTCAAATAGATTGCTCCGCGAGTGCTAATGATGATAATGATTAAAGATTCTACAGCGATCGCGCAGAAATGCTAAAATAGTTGGAATTCGCAAACTAACAACATAACAGTGTGCTTGCGTGCTCACGATTTCATACTTTGTGGACTATTTGTGGAATGACTTGTCCCGCATACTTGTGATCACTATTTTGAATGCCCATCTCAAAGAAAAGCTGGGTCATAATGTTCACTTCCTAGACGACAGGACAAGTGAGTTATCGCGATATCCTTGTACTCACATTTTTCCCTACGGGTGGAGGCGTCTAGTGACTGAGATGAGGCGCGTACCTGATGTCTCTCGGGTATTCGAGTCCCACAAGAATGCAGAAGAGCGAAATAGTGAGACAACAACGCGAAAGTAATGACAACACACGCTTCGTGTACTCGGTTCATCTCACAAACATCTAACAGGGTGGCGGCGTTGAGTTCTCTACTCGTCAAGAGGCGTCTCTTTGGCGGCAAAATTCGAGACGATGGGAGTTAACTGTCTCCATTCAGCTATTCCGAAAACACGACACTCTAAAGGAAGAGTATCTAAGAATATCGCGATTCGTCCCTTGAACAGTGAAGTCTCCGCCTCGAAACTCTTCATCCTTCATCTTCTTGTCATTATTTAATTTTCTTCATCTCTTCAGCTTTAACATTTTTGTGAAGTTAATCTCATTATTTCATTCACTTCCCAACTATCCTCTCCTCAAATCGTTATCATTACAATCATCGTAATACACCGCTCATTTAGGATCAGTGAAAAAATATCAACTCCATTTTATATTTCCTTTTCTCACTGCAGTAATTGTCGTATGGGATAGACAAGGTACAAGTGTATCGCCATCATCATCTGCTCCTCTAACGTCGTAGACTTTTTACTTGGAACTGAGCAAGAAAAAATGGTTTCGCGCTTCGACGCGCAGCAGATGAACTGCTTGTTGATATGGACAAAAAGTCTGCTTATGTATGACATGAAGCGGACTGTACTTACCTTCAGGTCTAGCATTGTTGGCGTAGTGTATGCGAATTTTACTTTTTCGTTTCGTACTGCAGTCTTTGTCGAGAGACGTAAAACTGTAAAGAAGAGAGTCCAAAATCAATCAAATTTTATCACTTTGCAAGATGAGTAACATTTAAGCAAAACTTTCACAGACGTCGTTTGTAAGAAAGATTTGTTACATTTGAATTGAGCATTTATGAAAACATGGGAAACAGTCATTACAGCTAAATTGTGAATTTTTAACAGTATTTATCTTTGTCGCTCTCCATTGTGACTGCCACACAATTTAGGGCGGATGCGGAATGCACCGGCAGACTATTATGATAAGCCTAGCAATTTTAAGGAAATATGCCTTACGGATATACCCATATGGATATACCCAGGTTAGGGAGAAAGATGTGCCTACAAAACACACCGTCATCATCGAAATTTCAGTTCAAACTTGCATGATTTCTAACTTCTATGTATGAGCTTACACACCGTCATCATCGAAATTTCAGTTCAAACTTGCATGATTTCTAACTTCTATGTATGAGCTTTTCATCAACTTTACAATGATACTGATAACAATTAACTGATGCCTAATTATCGAATTGAGTTATTACGTGTCATGCTGATAATTTTCACGATTATTCCTCGAAAACCTCACTTCAAGGCACGTATGCGTTCGGAACTTAAGCGGAGAGTGATCAGTTTTATGACATTATTGCACTACCGCCGATAGCATATCAAAAAATAATATGTGGAAACTTGGTAATCTAAAATGGAATTGTGATTAAATTTTCCATAAAATTGTGCATGATTCTGAAACAAATTAGATACGAGATATTCTATAACTTCTATTGTAAAACAATTTTTGGTTGAGTTGAAAATTAATGCTTCAGAGGAATTAATAGTGCTTCCGATTGTGTTGCATACACAAATAGTAAAGCACGTAAAACACATAGCCGATAGTCTATATATATCGTCAATTTTCTTTATTAAATACGGAGTGATTGTCTTCGTGTCATATGCTTTACTTATTAACTTATTTTTTTCAATATACATGTACATAAAACGCAGTTGTGAGCAGATTATTGTTCATTCTAAAACACTTATGATGCCGTGATTACATAACCTGGACTTCCGAACTGCTTCATTCGATTAGAACAAGATATTCACTTAAAGATCGGATATTTACCTTGGGAATTAAATATGCTGTGATGATAAATGAATTCTCAATTCTTTTTTTCAATAAAGAGATAATGTTTGATGATTGCCTGAAAACGCTTGTGGCTGTCCAAAATCTATTCGTTAGAGGCATAAAAGTTCACAAGATGACAATGACAGACAACGATTCATGGAAAACTGTAACAATTATCAAAAACAATTATTCGAAGAATTTTAAAAAAAGAGATTTACCGCATTAAGACCTAGCGTAAATCTCTTTTCTTAAAAGTATTCGACTCTTTTCTTAAAAGTATTCGAATAATTGTTTTTGATAATTGTTCTTATTTTCCTTGAATCGTTGTTTGTCATTGTCAGCGTATGAACTTATTGTTTATTCATTGGTTGCAACTGCGCAAAAATAATTCAATTCTTTATAAAATTCATGCTTTATTGAATCAATTTCACCACATGCAGTCCATCAATCCGATAAAATTGTCTTTTTAACTTTTCAGTTCAATGTTACGCAGCAAAGAAGATTTTTTCGGAGAATTTAATAAACCGCATCATCCCACAATTACTTCGTAGAATAAGACTCATTTGAAATGGCCAAATTTCATATCATAGGCCTATGCAAAATTTTAGATGTTTCGCCGACTATTATTAAGAATCGAATGAAAACATCGCATCCACCATCTAACAATAATCCTGTCTGTACAACTTAAAACGCAGCAAGCTCTTCAACTCATCCTTTTCTCTGATCATATGGCTTAAAAGACCAGAACAATACCAGAAGTAGAGTTCAAATGCTCTGTCTACGGCGTGTGTTCTTGTGACGATTGAGTTGTGACACTTAGGTCGTTAAGATAAATAGGTCCTCCGGGATATAATGAAAGCAGTACGAAAGGAATTAATCGTTTTGTGGTATTGAGTAAGTCCGAAATGCTGAGTTCTTTCACTGTCGTATTTAATGGATCCCAGAAGAATGACTAAAAAATGTAGAGAATAAACTTCTGAAAGGACAAGCGGAGAGGACAATAATAGTAAAATGTATGTTTCCATCTCATTTCAGTCGCTCCACAATAGAGAAAGGAGTCCGGATATTCACACCTGCCGAATTCCCGCTACTTGATTGTGGAATCCATGCTGTGTCGCTGCTTAGCGAGGAACTAGTCATTCAAGCTGTATGTATACAGAATATACTCATGAACGTGGAAACACTCAGGAAATGATTTTAATTTCCGATAGCTGTGTGTAAAGGCTCACTATTCCATAACGTCATCGCATTCCTCTTTCCTCTCTTCCTATAATAAATTACTCAACTCCAAAACTGTCGACGTGTGTACATACAAACCAGGAAACAATTTCTCTAAAGTGGCTTAAGTAAAAATTCTCTCCCCTGAATTTTAAGACTGCGCAAGTTCTGAATATACTATTGATTTTTGCTGCTGAATTCTTTTGCCTGCTCCATGCATCAACAAAACTATGTAAAGCATTTGTTACACAGGTCTGGAGAAGGAAATATTCTAGAGCGCGTACACATCGCAATACAAAGAAGAAGTCAGGTGTCCCGCTAGACTCGCACAGATGTTTAAGTACAGAGTTTAAAAGTAACGAAATTACGTCGATGAATGCAACACTACATTTTCTTATGTTTCGTTTTCTTTCCTGTACCTCTTCTTGACACCTCACCAAGTTAATGCCTCTTCATATTTACCTCCTAAGATCGTCAATTTGTGCGACTAACAAAATTTTGTATATTCAGTACCGAAGCTTTTCGCGATTATTCCTAAGATCGATAGCATTTAACGGATAATTGTTCTTAGCGTAAATTTCAAAATGATTCATCAAAATCTTTCCATTGAAACCCATGGCATCTATCCTCAAAGTCTTAATCTTTGTTTACCATTCAATTACCTGACTAATTCAGCATGAATGATAATCTCTTTCCCTCTTTGTGAGCAAGACAATGTCATCAAAATGACGTACTTCACAGATAATCTTGTGAATATAAATCTAAGTTGTTTTATAAGATACATGCAGCCCACCTGGATATACTTATTTGTCATCTGCTG
The DNA here is from genome assembly GCA_907163375.1 of Prostheceraeus crozeri. Classification (NCBI taxonomy): domain Eukaryota; kingdom Metazoa; phylum Platyhelminthes; order Polycladida; family Euryleptidae; genus Prostheceraeus; species Prostheceraeus crozeri. The sequence goes on along the minus strand of CAJQUW010014715.1, from coordinate 292,280 downwards.
CTCTGGCAAATCAAATCATTTACTTTCATAACGGGACCTACTGACGGGACAACCAAACATAAAAATGATGCGGAAGAATGTAATCTCAATATCGGGATGTGAGAGAAAAGTCAATCCAGCTTTTTCAGCGCTGGTACAAAAAGTTTCATGTAGCGATTTTTACATCAATGAAGAGAGGGAGAATGATATGACAATTGGAGATATAAGAGATTAGTATGATGCGCGAGGCGGACGATAAGAAGGTTAATGATAAAGGAAACTGGAGGAGGTGGATATAGAAGCTGTTGACAGAAGGATCTCGCCCACTTGGGAATGCGGCAGACGTCGGTATGGTTTGTTGACGTGTTACCTCGAGCTATGATTGAGGCTCATGTTGAGTCTCGAACATTCCCATCCCCACAGCACTCCTTTCTTCCTCCTTTTCATCGTCGTAACGAGCTCATGTATCTGCGCGTGTTGGGTATACCCTACGCTGTTCGAATGCCAGCTCCCCTCTCTGCATCCTCTTCTGCACACACACACAAACACACACTCACATCGCCCTGTCGCCCTTCAAGTCAGGGAATTTGGCTCTCACTCTCATAGCGCGAGATATTCGGTTTGAGAATGCTGGCTGTCGCTCTATCTTCTCCTATGCCAAAGTCCTTGAAGGCAAGTGAGGACTTTTCAGTGCGGTTCGAGAGAAAATTGTCGGTGGGAGAGTGACAGAAATGAATCAAGGTGAGAAGAAATTTCTAACTTGAGCCTTCTTTCTCTCTCCCATTTCAATTAGTTGTCAGTTATCCTCGTTCGAAGTTCTGCGAATTTCTTCAACTTTCATGCAACCCCGCTGCCCCTCGTGAAATAGTGCACTCTTGAAGCAGTTCCTAAAATATTCATTCTTTCCTTGCATGCCTTCAAGCTGACCGATGAGGATTGAGCGGGAATCAGAGATGATGACTCAGAGAAGTCAAGGAGATTCAATTTTCAGCTATTTTTAGATGTCTTTGATGACTGTGTTTATGCTCTGGTCGTATTGAAATTCAATGCTTGCTTTGCTGCTATGACCCGTATGCTTTGCCGTAACGGTTTTTCTTTTGTTAAGAGAGCTATTAATTTTCTGCAACACATTTTTGTCTCATCATTGTTATATAACTACTCCACTATTACAGAGAATTTTCTGTGGAAATCTTCATAATTCAATAGAAGGAGCTTTGAGTTCCTCGCTGGTAAAAACTTGCCTCAACGATGTCATCCCATGTCCTAAGTCTTCTGTAATTTGTTCCGATATCTGTCTGATCATTTGCTGACAAAATGAAGTGATGATGTGTTTTGTCAAACTCGTTAATTAGGGCATTCCAAAAATAAATATTTCGTTATGAAGGTCATGTATATTATAGGTGTAGTTCGGAGGAAAGAAAGTCATGTCTGCAATGTCAAATAGAAGCAGGGTGGCCTCACGGCTACGAAAATAAAATTTGGGGATATTTCGGGTACATTTTTGTTGCACCTCCCCCCCCCGAAGTAAAGTTGGCGATAAAGAATAGACACTGGTACAACTAATTGCCAATTTTCCACTCGATAGTCAATGATGATACGTAATATCCGGAAAATTTTACAAAAAATTAAAGCTGTGCGGAAAACATACAGTCTATAACGAAAATTTTCTTGAGAAAGACATTTTCTCAAATCATGAAAATCATCATCATTTTATCAAATCACAAGTTGTAAAAACCGAAATGAAACTATTTTGATTAAAGAATAAAAACGATGCTGTACAAGATACGTAAAACATGATATCTAAAAATTCCGGTATATAGGCTACCCGAAATTCGGGCATGTGCGGCCACCCTGTGGAATAAATGAGTTGACAAATACTAATATTTAATCCTATGGACAATACTGATTCAAAAAGGATACAATTAGTTTAATTATCCAGATATCTTTCATTTACAGAAATATATGAAACTGAAAGAGTATTAACAGAAAAATGCTGTATAGTCCTCAATGTTCCTGCTAATAAAATTTGATTGAATTTTTAATAAAATTTTCCAATTCATCTGAATGCAAAGCGAGAGAATCAATCGACTGAAAGTTTGGATGATGCTGATTGTTTCGCATGAGGTTTATTCATAAATAGAAAGATTAAAGAATGAAAGTCTTTTTGTATGGAAATAAAAATTGGAAAGTAGGTAAAATACATTAATTCTGGAGATAACATCTTCTTTGACGAATTATATCATTTTCAAGTAGAAAGTCATAAGACGTATAAACGTAACACACATTGCTTTCCTTATGTCTTCAAATCGCCGGAAAGCAATTATGCAGTTGCAACAGTGGTAGAGAAATTCATTACTGTGGTTACACACTCGCACACTCTTATCGAAGAGAGACTAATACACCATTACACTCTAATCTTTCGCTTTTAGATAATGGGGATAGAAGATGAAGGTCATCTTAACGGCGCATAAAAGCCCTCGGGACAATTCAACCGACGTAGAAAACAGCGTGTTCAAATGTTCTCATATTTTCCATCGATTTGAAAAACAGGATAAGGAGTATGAGAGATAAGAATTGAGCAAAGAAGAAAGGTGAGATGTGCCGTTTGGACGAAAATATCTTCGTCCTCCTGCCGCGTCTAACTCATACATATAGTTATATTTGTATTCCATACGAGTCTAAAGGTAAGAACGCATGTACTTCGGCGAATAAGATTTTCAACAATGACAATGAAGGACAACATGAATCTCTCTTGAACTCCAATTTGAATAGATTCTCAATCATGTGGGATTTTAATGAATTTGTAAAAACGGACAATTAAGCGAATCGTTGATAAAATCGCTGATAAATTAAGCATCTTCGAAAAACAAATCAAAAACCGCAGCAAATGTGCCCTAGTAGCCAAATCTAATAAAAGCCTGAGTAATACTGCAAATGAAAAATGTAATTGAATAAAATTTGGAAACAAAGCGAATATTTTTCATAAATATGTGCTCTGTCTGTTATTCACTGCTCGTTCTAAGGAAGATAATGCTTCAATATGCAAACATCGACGCACTGAAAAGCTTTAATAGCAAACTTTAACGCGTGATGTGCGCATTAAAAATTCACGCGTTAACTTGGAAAGATGCGAAGTGAGTATCGGACGGTTTCTGACCAATTCTTATGTCAAAATGAAGAGAATGTCAAAACTGTAAAGAAAACCACAGACAACTGAATCATGCATCCTTCAAATAATTTCAGGTTTGTGTAGTCCGGTTGATAAGCTTAGTTGAATGCGACAACTATGTACATGGAAATGGATGACAGGTCGATTGATAATCTTATATTATTCTCGCATTATTTCTCATTATAGACAAGATCTCACAAAATTTCACATTCCAGTATACATGAATGTGAAAAGATACAAAATTATATAATGGCTGACTTTGAAAATGAAATAAAATTGAAGGGAGAGCAAAATGATATTTTCGACATTACAGTGCCGTTCGCCTAATAGACTTTAATCCCAAATGACATTATAAGTGCGAATAGGAAAGCAGCGACAGGGATTCACTGTGAATGGTGGCGGTCCTCTCAAAGGTGGATGGGATGTACTGTATAGATGGAAGAGTATGCGCTGAAATATTGGATCAGATGCAGTCAGCAATGGAGTCGAAGGACAAAACACGGAAGGAAGTATATTCGTTACAATTACAACAGGGTACATCACGAAACTTGAGTCAAGGCCGACCGTGCAGGAATAATGATAGATACAGAGGAAATTACTGACCGGAAAGAATTTGAATACTCGTCTAGGAATACAATATTTCGATACAGAACATTTGTTTGGCTTCGTGCATTTGTATTTTTACGATTAATGCTATTTTGGTTTCTCATCAGTCATGATAAGTTTCTTCGATTATTTTAGTACAACAGAGAAGTCGGCAAGTTCTTTAGACATGGGTGACAGGAATCTACCAACATAAAGATGATGGGTACATGTAAGTGGTGCGCATTTATAAGTATCAAGGAATTCACTAAAAATAACTTGTATTCCAAGAGAATCTGCATCTGAAGTCAAACTTTAACTTTAATAGCAGATTGTTGACACTTAATTAGTAGGCCTATCATTAAACGAATTTCTAAATATATAAAGTCTTTCAATGTAGTAACGGAGTATACTTTGAATTTGTAGGTAACCCTTACACTGATTACACGTGAATTAATTTCATAAATCATATGCAATATTTCGTACAATACTCGTATATATGTAATTCATTATTGATCAGAAACGCGTAGATTACATCAAGTGAAAGTTATACGCATTTACAAGATATTTGCATGTCTATCTTACAATACTGAGATCCCTTGCGCAAACACACGTGATAAGATGGCAATAATGAGCATTTGAAATTTGAATATGTGGTTTGATTTGCAATTCATGAGATAATGCAATAGTGATACATAACATTATAGAAGGCTGAAGTCTAATACTCTGCAACACGGGAGAGAATGCAGATTGCCGGTGATTTTTTTTCATAAAACGTACCCAACTGAATAAATCAAATGATTCAATATGTTATGTATTTTCAGGTTTATAGTGGGAGTAATTTATCTAGATTACCATGCCAATTAGCAATGCGCTAATATTTTGAACGGTCATTTGATTATATTTCAATGAAAGACACATTGATTCAAATTCAATGACAATGTCATGCTAATAAACACTGTCTGTGGCATGAATGAACAGATGCTAAGCGTGGTTGCACATGTATGCGTGCATGTATGAAACATTTATATACTGTAGCCAATATGCGGCCGACCTCTGACCGAATGCCTGAGGTTAATAGCCTGACAGGAGGGCAACGGGTCGGAGAAATATTACAACCTAGTAAAAGTACGCGCTTCCATCAGTGAATGTTGTTTATGTTAGGATTTTGGATCGCAGTTGGTAGAAGGGAATCAGTGTAGAGTCAGCTCATGTACCTTGCCATCCTCATCATGCTCTTCCTCCATTATTGATGAGCCTTAGATCTGGAGTATTGGCGCTGAAGAGAATTTTCTGCAATACAATGTCGGCATCGAACCCGTTATCAATCCAGCATTGGGAGCTGACTATACGCTTCGATATCTCCATACAACACAGTCGTATGGCTGATATTTAATCTGTCAGCGCAAGATTCTCACACCTCTCAATCAACGTTTATCCTGGGGGTGTTTTGTGGTCAACAGAGCAGCTGGTTACAGCTGATACTTTGCCTTGGCGCCATGCGGTCAACAAGAGGAGGTTTGGCAGACATCCCTCTTGGCAAGAATTGCGTGAGAGTTTTAGTGGTCGAGTGTAGATCACAAGGACGAGGGAGTTTCTAATCTAGCGCCCTGAAATTCAATCTAACGTGAATTGAATTTCAAAGATGTGTACTCCTACTTGTGTGTTGGCATAAAAATATCACTACAGCTGCTCTACTTTTAATTCTTGATAGCAGCATTGGCCAATGTAAATCCTTTTTCTTGACAAATTTTATAAAACAAAGTCTTAAAATGAATCATTTTCGGCTGCAATTTTATCCGAGTAGTATGCGTCTTACCCTGACGATGGAGGAATAGAACTCGAGAAAATGCTATACGAATTCCTGTTCGGGAAGTAACATGATAAAATTGCCCATTTCTATTTCTGCTTAATTAATGCCTTCCTTTGAACAAAATCGTTGCACAGTTCGTGAGGAAATGATCAAGAAACGTGAGTGACATCGATGTAATTTTCCGCTTTCTTGCCAACTTTCATGTTCGATAATACAACTTAGAATGGAAAAGTGCTCATAGTCATAACGATGTGATCGCGAACAATTCTGGCAACAAGCCCGACAATGTTAAAATTTTCAAGTGGGAGACGCCGTGATAATGATGAAGAAAATTGAATACCAAGAAATGCATGAATTAAGATACATGTAAAAAGAGCGATTAGCATTATCAAAGAATCAAGGGGTATTCTCTTGTTTCGGTTGGTGCAATTGTAGCTTAGGTATATCATGGAAATAGGACTCGCAACAATTCTGTTATTAATTATGCCCGTAAGTATTTATTACTCAGCGTGCATTAAAATCATGAAGTATATATTGACAAATTACCGTGTTGACAAAATATAGCGATTTTTGTTCTGTGGTAATCGAACTTTTCGACAAAGACTTACGAAAAGTTAAACAGAGATTTGATTTGCAACAGGAACTGAGGAATCAACAATTGATTGCGAAGTGGAAGTGGCTAGTGTGAGAACATTATTCTAGCCATGTTCTGATGTCTTAACTTGACTAACACACTTGCAGTATCAATAACAGATTCAACACATTATTTATCTAATTTCAAGTATTAAGTTTTTTGTGATACATAGTGCATGGATATTCACTTGACTTAATCTTGGGATAGCTTCTCTGTCAAATGAAGAGGCTTCAGAGTTCACAAACTGCCTACAGCAACGTCGCTTTCCCGGCAAAATGATGGCTTCTTTTTACTTTAGTCGGAGTCAAACTAGTGTAAGTCCAAATGAAAAGGCTGAGATTGTTTTTCATTGCAATGAGTTAAGTTTCCTTTTTCGAGGATAACAATCATGTTATGGATAAGCCTCAAACTTGTTTAGAATGTACGGAAGCACCTGTGAGCATCCGACAAAACTAAGACTAATGCTGAGCATGACGCAAGGAGGATAAAAAGTCACAAGTCATTGAAATGCACAGCAGCTGTAATACTGTCGAAATGGGTGTATACTGGATTGCCATAAATCGCTGGATCAAAAATCTTTCGATTTGAATAGCTTGTAGTTGAAATCCGTTACAATGAACGCGAAGTAACCATGATTGAAGAAATTCGAAGCTATCCGATTTCGTTTTTTGTATAGTGCACGATTCTGACCGAATACTCGTGTCTTAATATGCTATTTCCACCCTCATCGCATCTAACTCAGCTCCTTTATTTCCTGTGTCAGAATCGAGGTCGGTTTTGGGAAATAGGACAAATATCTGAAATCCACGCACTTGCTCGATTCCTACGGAACGCGTCATTTACTCGAATAAACTTGCCAACCTGTGAGAACTTTACATTCTGTAGAGGTCACGAAGACGAGTGTTCAACAAAGAAAATTTGACAATTTCAGCATCTCTCTCAGCTTACCTTTCATACATTGTCCTATTTCTGTAATACTACGAATGCTGAGAGCAAAGCGTGTTAATTAAATGGGAGGTCTGACAATTGATAATGATTCCGAAATATCCTAGGGCTTCATCAGAAATTGAATATACTTAGCCTCGACGAAATTACTCATTGCCCTTTCTTAGCAGTTGGCAAGCATTGTTACATCTTAACACTGTATCAGCAAGTACGCTTCATAGAAATTTCTTTAGTAATCGAATTAGTGGTGTGTACTATACGTATTTCGCAACAAAGCTAAAAAACAGGTGATCGTTCGACCCTGGCCTTCAGAAATTGAAAGCAGCCGACCTACGTCTGAAATATCATGAATTTAACATATTTTTATCACATTTTGATCTGATATAATTCTATGATTCTGTGCGTTTTTTGCGTTTCGATGACGACTAATACCAAAAATTGCCTATAAATTGAAACTATTATCTTGAAACACTATACGCAGTTCATTACTTGGTTATAATCCAAAAAAGGGGGTGTTATTCTACTAACTTGTTTTTGTTAATGTGGTTCATATATTAATATGTTCTGTATAATACACTTAGATGTGGACTAAGCTGATACGAAAAAGATGACTTTCATTAAGAATTCTCCACAGTACCCTGCGATTGAACTTTTCAAACATAGCATACATAGAAATTTGATCATTGTATCAGGTTTGTCAAAGACAAGTGATCGCTTTCAATGAAACTGCGTATGAAAAGCTGGCCTGTTAAAACCGGTCCGGGCCCATCCGAGTATCCAAAAATCCAGGCACTGGCCCAGTTCTCCGTCTGGTTATAAGAAATCACAAAATGTCAATGCAGGTTCACCATTTGCAAAAATAGAAACTCAAATAACAGTGACAAGTGAAGGAATCCGAATGAGTCAATATGGAGCCATAACTACGAAAAGTGGATAAGATTGAGTCTGCACTATTCGTGTACGCCTCAAGACTGACTCTAAGGATGAGGTTGGAGCCAAGTATGTAATATGATAATGAAAAGCGAGAAGAACACGTGCTTATACCGATATATCCTTTGTTCTTTAAAGAGATAAAGAGCACGGAAGTGAAATAGGACAATTGTTTCGTCTGCTGTTTCTTTGTTCCAATAAAATGACTATTGAGTGCTTGTTGTTGATCGCAAGTACTACGAGTACGTGCATGAAAAACTGAAAGATCCATTTTCAGTTATTTGACGATCATAATGTATTTTAATCCAAGCACATACTCTGTCCTTGAAAGAACGACTCGTCGAATTAATATGTTAATAATCACTTCATGATTTTAAAAGCGAAACAAAGACTAAATCAACCAGAGCAATGTGTGACTGTGTCGAAAGACCAGCTGTTGTTGTGCTGTCAGGACAATACACGGTTCTAGCTTTCTCAAAAACTAATGAATAATGTAATCGTCGATTGTCACGTTAGAGACTTTGTTCACATTAGTGCCATGTTTTTGCCACTGTCTTTTGACAGCTAGCGCTTCCTAGTATCTAGCTGAGGAAGTGGAAACCGGAAGTAACAATATGAAATTTAAATTCCTGACCATAGATGACATACTCCACTGCGTTCAATTAAATCTCTCCAGTTTGTTCGCCGAAATAATTAGTTTTGTAACTAACCAGTTTGAACGTGTTCTTTATCAATTAATGAATATATCTAATATTGTTCATTATTCTGTATCTTAAACATTTTGTAAATCATCATTCAATCTCGCATTATTCAGCTGAGACAATCAGTTAAATCTGGCGAAATGCCTCTAGCAAATTATCACCATAGAAATCGCCGATGTCCACGATAGCAATTGACTCCTGATGCTGGCAAGAATAGCCAGCGCAAACGCATGCCAGATGACAGTTGTAGTGATACCACATTCTGATGTCGATGCATTGGAACAGTCGGATTTAATTAATACAAGATCGTCATACAAAGTCAATTAAAAAAATGTATAGCAATTGCAGTCAAGAGAAATGAATAGTTCGAGGAATGAATTTCCGATAATGCAATTAGCTATAACCATAGAGTAAGCACATCAAACAAGTAGCAACTCAGTATTAGTTAAATGCCCAATGTGTATGCACTTTCGATTTCATCAACTGAACTCGAGTTGAGACCCAGGAGCACATGTGAAATGTGCAAATATTTACACATTTGGAAAAATCTGCACGTATTTGACTGATCATGATAGCAATACAGAAAGAAAGAATCATGCTAAAGAAGGTGTCATAGTATTTTACAGATCCGCCATGTCGTAAAAACCTTGGAGAGGTAATATAGTTTGTTAAATTAGCATTTCGATGGGTTACTGTTGCTTTACTGCTCACCCCTAAGATTATTTTCTTTCATAATATTATCACAAATCCTGCCACTGAAAAAGCATAATATCATAATCAAAGACAAATACCATAAACAGATGTACATTGTCCACATTACTATTCAGATTCAAGAAATGAAACGCAAGTTTAGTGAATCATACAATTGTGTCGATGAAAATTGAATTAAAAACTCGAAATTTCAGCCAACAGGCACAATAAGATCTCAAATTTTTCATGATGACTTGTATTATGATGTGGTTCATGAAAATCTCATTGATAATCAGCTCAATCTCCGCTTAATTAGGATGCGTTTTCATAAATGCTCATTCCTTGTTCAAAAATTTAGCTTCTTAAAAAGTGATTAAAAATTTTTTAGACCGCAGGAAAGTTATCTCCTCTGAAAACTGAAAATTTTAATATTAATGTGTTCACTGTATGCAGACACTTTTTTGAGTTGACACTTTTGTGGTCTCCGTGGCACCGTGGTTAAGTGCTCGGCCTAGCAATCTTTTGGTCCAGAGGTCGAACCCCGAAGGTGTCATTGGAAGTCGGCAGGAAGGGCATCCGGACTAAAAGTACTACAACGCTCCATAAGTCTGACTACGTCAGCACCGTCCAAGTCCCAAGTATGGGGAGTAGTGACGTAAAAGCTTCATTTTCAAAAAACTATACCTACTTTAGGAACACTCTCTATGGTTATAACAAAAATTGTTAACGGATTGGTCATTTTTATATTTGGCGCTTTCTCCGATCATCCAGGCAAATTGGTGCTATGCAATCCTATCCCTAAGACATTTCAGGACTATTCTCCTCAAAGAAATCTTAGTTTTTTTCTATAGTTGCAATGAAAAACACGCGTAGATCTGAAATTGCCATGTCTTTAGCCCGATTCAAATTTTGAACCAGTTGTTTGCTGCGCAAGTGCGATAACGCTAATATCATTTCACGATGTATGGCTCTCACTTTACTTCCTTCTCATCAAGATGCAATAGCTCCCCGCGCCTCATATCAATCCACAATACAAAACTGCAAAGCAAAGGGTAACCTTTAGTCCGCCCTCCTCCCTTCCTGAATACCCTGAGGGTCATACGTTCCATCCGTTCCCATAGTTAAGAAACACAGATTTCCTACTGTAAAGCATAGCTGATGAATTCCGTCATTTAATCAGCGAGTCCACCTTTAAGTCATGGGAGAGTGAGTTTAAACAAAGGCATCATTAAAGTCGAGTGGTGTAATACAGACGTAAGACGAGCTCAGTGTCTTCATAGAAATTGATGAAACATTGTTAGGATGACTTTAATTCACGAGTCGGAAGTTGAAGATGATGTCAACCAAGTCCGTCATTGTACCGTGTTGTTAAGCATTATAAAATGTTCTTGTTCGCACTCTTGCGGTACTGATGAAGAGTAAAATTGTGAATCAGTGGTTGATTCGGCGACCATGAAAAGATCGAAGGAAAGCACTCTCTAATCAAATACGGGGATTAATCTCAAAAATGAAAGCGGACGGAATTAGTCACGCTCGGCAACTCGAACAATAATTAATTGAACGACAAACAGAAAAGACTTAAGCCACGCAAAACTTGCTTTGTGTTTAACGAAATGTATTAACGAATTGCTATACCATTACGTATATATCGATCAAGAATCAACAACCATTTTAAAACGGTGTTTTTTGAAGCGGCGAGATCAAATAGATTGGTATACGTTGACTTCGCACAATGATTTTTATCAGCTCTGATATAAAAAAGTGAAACTCAAGTAAAACAAATACACCTGTTCCATTTGACTGCATTACCTCATTCAGTTACAAAACATGAAACATTTCAAGACACTATACAAGGGCTATACAGACAATCCGTTTTCTTTCAAACAGAAATTATGAAATCTACGGATTCCTCTGAATTTCATTTATCTAATTCCGTTCAGAGGGACGGGCTGGTCCACAAAATGAGAAATGCCCTCAGATACGTTTGCCTCTAAAAGAAACCTGATGTGTCAGCGACAGTCTTACAATGATATGAAAATGTCGCAAAATATTCAAAAATCAACTACAATCAAGACAGATAGAGAAAAGGACAAGGAAAGAAAACAGCATCGACATTATTATCATGTAAAATAGAAAGATAGAAAGGCACAAAATGAAATGAAATAGAAACATAAAAATGATAAGGCAGGAGAAAATGCAAAATACTTCAGGAGGCAAAACAGCGAAAGTTAAGCAGATTATATTATCTATTTTTCAAGCGACGCCAATTCGAAACTGAGACTTTTTTATATTGAAGAAGTTCGTCGTGAAATCTCAGCAGAATCACAGAAAACCGACTATAAAGAAACCTCATGTTCGCGTTGTTTTTATGAATTTAAAGGTGGGGATAGTCTAGAAGAGTAGAAAATTTCAAGCCAGCTGAGATAAAAGTAAAAGAATCATGAGTCCTCTTGTTGCATCAGCCAATTTTGACACGTTTCTTCAAATTCATCACGATGCAAGTTTAGTGATGATTCACCAATTCGCATCCACCTATAAGTATATGCAAACTTTGATATTCGAAATGTATGGATGCATGGAGTACGCGAAAAATATGTGTGTGAATGAAAATATTACTTATGTTGTTTCATTTCTCTTTAGTAATGTGCCTAGCTTAAGGCAGGATCGCCATTATTGTGAATAACAAAAGTAAGAAGAAGACATATCAAGTATTATCATACTTTTACTTTCCTCACCCAAATTTTCGGACCATGGCTTCATCAAGGGTAAAAATGAAAGAGATTCACACGTCCAGTTATATAGCATTTACACAATTTAGAAACAGAAATGAAAATATCAACAGCAAGCGCGAAAGTGAAAACATTGCGCTAATTTTTAAATCGCAAAGCTGTCATTTTCTATAAAAAGTTATTAACGATGAAAATGGCCGATGTGCATTCGTGACAGTGTAGGGGAAGAATTAACAAGCTAATTCAAGCAGAAATGCCTCTATAATAAATACGAAGCACTGCTCTTCACAAAAAATCGTAAGTACAGCAAGCACAGTAGACAGGAATTCATTATCATTCTATATTTTGTAAGGATTTGATCGATTTACAGTTGAGTAGTCGTACCTCAGAATCTATAAACGCTTAAAAATTAGAAATATATGATGAATGCATCATGACAATAAAACACTGCCTTTCACTCTGCTGATAGTAGGCCAACAATTATTGAAAATGTCCAAGAATACTCACATGAATATATTTTAGAGAGTACATCTGTTTTGAACATATTTCACATACTGGATCTAACAGCTGATCTAAAACTTCAATAATTAATATCTTTCAGCGATCGCTCATTCATTTTTTAAACTTCAGCATCGCACATTTGTAGGAAAATTGAGCCTCAGGAGACATTCCTACTTCAGTGCAGCCTACATTATAGTACATTTTTGTTAGACAAATGTCAGTTGAATATCAGCTGATTAATGCACAAATCAGCTTGATAAAATAATTTCGAAATATTTATAATGTCGAAGAAAATTCCGTTAGTGAATGAACGATTTTTTATCATTAATGAATGAAGTGGTCTTCACTACACGCACATGATAGACTTTCATCGATGTAAGCGTCAATGTAATTTACTCAAAGAGACGCAAGTAACAAGTTTGTTATTTCTCTATCATTTCATGACATCGAATTTCACAAGCGGGAATAAACTTGAAACTAATTTATAATTGCGTTAAAGTCGACAAAAGACTCAGAAATTACGAATTCCGATTTTTGCGCACATCAGTAAGATAATTTTGGGAAGTGATAAAGAATCAAACACGAAGAAACGACAGACATGAAGGTTATCCGAGGCTATATAACACTCTAATTAGTGCGTTCTGCTGAATCACCGTCGTTGAAGCAATATTTAACGGAAAACTCGAAGAATGAGCAATCCACATGAATGATATGTTCGAATAAGTGCATCAACATATCGATACTTTCTTTGAAAGTAAAAACCCTTAGAAATCACATAGAAATCACTACACTCGTATGTAGCTTCAAATAAAAGACAAGCTGTTGCTTAATAGGATTACAATACATGATTATATCTGTAAAATATGTCGTTATGGAAATAGAAACGCTTTTATGACATCTTTGTGTCAGTCTATATACCTGGACAAAATGCATCAAATTACCCATTGTTCTATTGAAAATGTTTTTCATTTGATAATCCATCACTATTGTTCCACGCATGATGTAAGAAAAGTTTTCTACACAATAATGATTATACTAATCTTAATTTCGTAAATATCATTTAATTAATATCTGAAACATTACATTCAGACACTCTATCCCTTTGTTTTCTCCTCTTTTGAAAGGCAAGGTTATAGTGATTGAGCTATCAGTACATCTGCTTCAATTACATTTCATGAATATTTGAATTTTCTTTTGTATCTTCCCTCCTTCAACAATTTACGACCAACTCATCTTTACTCATGCAAACTTGGTTCGCGACGACTGAAATCAATTTTACGGATACGTTTTCATACCTCTCATAATTTGCCCAACCAATGAGAGAAGGAACATTTTCGCACATGTCAGATTGAAATAGAATTTTGTCAATTCTGATCATTTCTCGCAACTCAGACGTAGAATGATATTTCTTATCTCAAACGCGTGATGGGGAATTGACGCTTGGAATCGTCGAATATCCGGACGTTTGGGAATATAACTGAGGTTCAATATAAGCGAGAATTGCAATTTGATCCGCACGCAAGCAAAATGCAAGGCTGTTGAAGTACGAATATTCAGGTATCGAAACTTCATGCAACTTATCATTGAGATGAAGCCATGAGAACTCCTTCAAATTTTCTTTCAATTTATAAAATATTTGACTTTCTCATGGGTCATCAAATATTTCACTGTCTATTTCAAACTTAATCAATAGTTTGATTGACTTTCTGCGGAAGCACAATTATAATGCAATCACAAACTTGTCAATATTCTGCAAAAATGCTGACTCGCATTCTATCGAAGGACCTCAGATATCCATGACAAAATTAGGATGTCGTGTGATTGTTCATTAATGGTCCATTGCATCCTTAGATGAATCATGGACTATTGATGAACAATTACACGGGTGACACGACATCAGAATTTTTACATCTTTTTTAATGCTTATAATCTGCATTCATGCTCAAAGCTATCTAGCTGTCATTTTTCTTTTAAATTGTGATCTTTATGGTTGTTAGAAAACTAGGTTATCCAATATTTCTATTTAGTGCTGCATATAGCCGGAAATTATGTTTAAAATTTGAGACTATGTTCATAAGTTCACTGTTAATTTGGCACTGAAGGTGGTCATGTTTGATGACTGAAACATGTTTGGTAACTTAGTAAAGAATATAGTAAAATGAAATTAGTTGAAGAATATATGAAAAGTCAAGTGATATCTATTGAATGCCAAATGAAATGATCATAATAACATTTCAGACTTGACCAATAACGAATAGTTTTTAAAGTAGCTCACACTGAATTAAAAGATGTCATATTCTCAAAAATATTCTGGGGTGCGCAACAATATTTTCACTATTACTACATATTGCGCTTGATTAAAATTGTTAGAGCATTTAGCCAGCTAGGCATCAAGTCGACCATGCAAAAGCAAATACAAGGTTACATAATTATCAATAAGTCTGTTGACATCAATTAGTTGTGACCTCAATTAACTCAAAATAATTAAAGAATGTTGGCATGCATATTGATCAATCTAACATAATGTGAAAGTGTTCGTCTGATTGTACTTAATAATAGCTTTTGAAAATACTAATCCATACAAAATTTTCGAATGCGAAGGTGACATTTCCATTACGCATTTGTTACTATCACATGAATTGACTGCTGTATAGATATAATCGAAATCGAAGTGAACTTGGGGAAATATGTTAAATATTTTCAGTCATTATCATGAAAGTTGACAATGCTTTACACTTTTTCCCTAGTCGAGTTTAAAATACAAAGAGAAGAGATATCTAGAACTCATTCATTTCAATCATTTCAGGCAATTAGGAAAAGTCACGAAATGATCGAAAGCTATAAACTATAGAACAAACAAATAAAACGACACACATTCAAGTGCATGAAAATAAAAGCAATCTCATGAAACTGATCGATGGATAAACTGAAGAGAGGAAAAAGGACACAAATGAAAATTCTTCGAATTTCAGCATTACAATTACTTTTGATTTTGTTTCTACGATTTTAATTACTGCGTGTACCTCTTCAAATTTGGATCAACAATAATCAGGAGAAATCTCGATTTGAACTTTTTAGTTCCCTTACTATGAGCTCTATGGATTAGTTGACAAATACTCGCTCTCAGAAATCGCGAGTCTAAACGTCAAGAAAACGAATCTGGATTCGTGAGGGTTTAAGATGCATGTGACATGAAACTAATGGCAAACTATTTTTTCAACATGACTAACATATCTGCATGTAGTATGGAAATCCAAGATGAAAATCAAGTAAATAGTTTGTGGGATCTTTTCCAAGGCACAGAGTAGAAGAATATCGCTCAAAGAAATCTGCATAAAATTGGATTAAAAAAAGAGAGAAATGCAACGGAGAAAGAACGATAATGCAATAAAATTGAAGGGAAGTATGATAGATAAAACGAACTCCTTAAATTGACATGAATGCTATTTCAAGCATGTAACACAGAAAAGCAATGTCATAAGAATCAGAGAATGCACTGTCTGAGTAATTCATTAAAATTTTATTCAAGAAATATCGATGGGAACGTCAGCCAAGAATGCTAAATTCTTTCTCCATTTCGAAAATAAAGAAATGAAATAACTCGAAAATCACTGGGAACATCAAGCAAAAGTTCTTCAAAATTCAAGACTAGTGAAAGCATCAAATCAACTTAACTTGAGGTCCACACCAGATTTGCACAGGTTGAAAATGGAATCAGTATATATAAAATACACTATAATTCATTATATTAACATTACATTAAAATACATTATATTATTCTGATTATACATAATCAGAAATATAAAATAAATTTCTAATTTCACAAGAGAAACTCAGTTTACATCGAACAGAATTGTCAACTGCAAATGTACGTACATGTACATCTTCATCATTGACTCAGGAGAGTTCATAAGTGATAACTGGAGCCATGCAAAGTCGTTAAACCGTTCGAGCCGAGGATTTATCCTGGTTTATTTATTATGCAAGTCAAAGGTGACAAATTTAGACTGAAGAAAGTAGAAAACCTTCTACATCTTCTTCGAATTTGTTGCTTCGGAAAATTAAAGATAAAATGTTTTAATCATATAACAAAGGTTCATATAATTCATACTTGGCGCATCGATTATGTTAATAAATCACATTTTTTTCTACAAAATTTGATTAATCTTTATTACCTCTTACTGAAGTTTTTATAAAGCAAGCTAGAGTGACTATAGACATCACACTGAACAAGGAAGCAGCAAAGCTTATCAAAATTTGTTAGAACGTAGAACTTTCAGAAGCAATCGCGGAAACCATTCTTTGGAACTGAAAATAGTCATGTCACAACACAAATATACTCAAACATTGGAAATCGCGTCAGAACATTGCATATGAAACATTATCCCACTTCCACCTTAATTTTTCAATAAAATGTGAATTTTCTTCAACGTCGCAGCTGCTGATATTTGTTAATTGCATAACCAGAATAATGTACAGGTACTATTATGTACAAAAATTCTGATTATCAGATTGGTTGCTCTATATTCTGCTGTTTTTGTGTTGTTTCGAATATGGTACATTTGAGTCACAATTTTACCTGAATCTGCCTCTGTTGATGCATTGAAATTGGCGAGTCACTGGCAAAGACGGTGCATAGCTGACAAGAGACGAAGTAAAAAGAAAATTCATTGATGACAGAAGCTGCCGCGGTTTTACGTGGTAGTAGCAAACGAGTGTTTACCAAAGTCAACAAGCTTATCTATCGTAAATTGAAACTCAAAATCTCTTCGCTCAGAAGCAAGTTATGCGGCGTTTTATTTCTGTCCATAGTTCTATCGTAAAGCAATTCTATCATCTCCATCCACATGGGGAGGCATGCTCGAGAACACAGCCCAAATCGATTTCAAAATCGAAAGCAAATATAGCAGTTGAGATATGACATATCAGCTTCATTGTCTACCTCTTTGGACTATGCTACTGTGTTACTTTACGAGCTCTGTTGATAAGAATGACATGAAATTCTCGTCAAGGCAAATTACATGGCGGTGCGCTATTTGCAAGATGCAAATTATGCCAATCTGATTTCAAAGAAAATGATAAAATATGTGCCAAGTTTTAAATGACAGTGTTCATAGAAGTTGATTATAGGTCCGAATCAATTATTGAGGTGATCTCACTAAAGGTCCATTCACACCGGGCGCGGCGCGTCCAGAATTATCGTTCAGAGTCTTAAAACCGATGGAACAGTTCACCCAGAGACGCGCAGAACAGCGCCGCGTCCGGTGTGAACAGCCCCATAGATTTATTAAGGCTCTGAACGTAAATTCTGGGCGCGAAAGGAACGCGCAGCTTCCGTTGTGAGTGGAAATTAAGAAACATCGAGTGGATTTTAAATGATGCTCAGCATTGCACAATATATTTTACTAAAGATTACAGCAAATAAGTTAGTCCTTAAGAGGATTGAAATTCGTTCCTGCAGGCAAACCAGGTAAAGTCAACCACTCTAAGTTACAAAAACATTTCTTACAAAGCAATGGGCAAGCCGAAAATTACAATTGCCAAACACAAAGGTCGACACCAGTAAGTTCATCAGCAGAGAAACCAACCAGCTTTGCATTTCTGGTCTACCAATTTCATGTATGCCCTGGTTGGTGGACCTCCGCTATGTAGAACAACGATGTGCTATCGACACAAACCAAATTGCTAATAAAACTGAAATGCCTCTATAGAAACATGAACTTATGGCAAACAAAACAACGTCGCAATAATCGCTGGAATTATAGAAGCACCTAATTTTTGACATAAGGAAATCATTCTGGGTAGAAGTTAAACTCATATAGCTCTCAACCCGTTCATATACGCATACCTACGCATAGTCTAAACAAATTGAAGCTATTGTCGGCACCCTGTCATCAGATTCTTTCTGCTTCGCTACCACAGTCGGCAGAATTCTGTCAGTTCGGTTCGCTTTTATCTAAATATTGCACCAATAATGCTGATCTTCAGCCTCAATGACATCCTCTAAGAATGTGAATTTTGTTCTCATTTTTATTCAACAATTTAATATTCACTCTACGTTGTATGGCCTGATGGACAACAGTATTCTGTAGAAATATGCGGCCGTCAAAATCAAAACAGATCTAAAATTCAAACGAACATCATTTATTTAATTTTCCCAGCTTGAAATAAAATTTATCTCCATAGAAATCACCATAAAAAATGTGTCTGATTTGAAGAGAATTTATCAAATATGGTGAATTTCAAATGGATGGTTGAACTTAGGGACTAATTGTCTAGTACTGTGTACTTTTAGATTTTCGAAGTATTCTCTTAATTCCTCAGACTTTCCGATTTAATTCTTTCGATCAACATGCGTTTGTTTGAGTGTGACTAAGTAAAATGTAGTCTGCTTCGAGAAGTACTGACATTATTTTGTGTGCACTTATGTGAGATGGAAGGGGAGAAGAAATACAAAAGCAGATGTTTACATGCGTGTGGATCCGATTTGATGCAGAAAACAGTGGAACCAGACTCAGCGCCAACGCACACTGCACAAGTTTACAAAGGACAAACTTCAACACCTGTTAATACGCGATGAGAAGAAATATTAGGCAAAGGGAAACATGCAGAGAAGTTTATGACTTAGTTATGCAATTACCAAATTAGATTATTGATTCAAAACAAACCTAAAGCATATCAATATCAAATACAGTTTTGTTCCCGATTTTACAACTGCTTCATTTAATGTGTGCGTGTGTAGCTACTGTAAGTATCGTGGATACTTTTAGGAGTCCTGCGAAGAATTGTGTAAAACTTAATATATACTGTATGGTAACTGTTAATACTGCCATTATTAAGTTCGGGAAATTTAGAAAAATCCTAATTACTCAACGATTGCATATTACATTTGAAAAACACTAGCTTTAAAGATATATGAATCCAAACGCTCAATGCAAAACTAACTCAAGTAAAACCTATTTAGCAGCTATAGATGCAACAATCTAGAGGGTTGCATAGCGCTTCTCCAATTTCCGTGTCACATGTTTGTCACTTGTTATATTATCTAAATGCGCGAATTTCTATTTCGCCAAAAAGCGGTCAATGACCTTATACACCGCAAGCAACACTTCCAATGAAAAGTAAATAGCCTAATCAATCAAAAAATATCATTTTGACTGCAAATTCTCTTTATTTACTTCTAACCATATCAAACTGCCTGTGATGGCGGTCAATGAGAGGACTGTGGAATTTAGAATTTACTCGTCATTTCCAACAGAAGGGTCGGGTCAAGACTTTCCCTTCAAATTTTTCACGTGCAAGTAGAGAATAAAAAGCAGCGGTACTTCTTCACAATTGTAGTTGAATGTAGTTGAATAAAAACTAGCACCATGTGTCGCAGGCTGTGATAACCAATGCGTATGAAGACTATTTTAGCTGGATTGTGAGTATTGAATCGCCCCGATTTCTGACAGACTGGCATCTAGCAAACTCCGAGCACACTGAAGCATGCTCACACCAAAATTAGCCACAATTACAGCACTACTACGAAGATACACAGACAACGCACTTTTATAGTCTTTGTTTTCGGTACTCCACTTCTGTTCTACTTAACGGATTTTAAACTGCATCTAAGTTTTACCAATGTAATAGGCATTACAAATGTGACATTTCAATTCGTACATAACATTGTACACCTTTTTATGCAGCAAGACGTCACAAGTACAGTGCAGCTACAATTACCATGTTTCTTAGTATTTATGTATTTATTCAAGAGACGTTGCATATTCAGGATACTTCTTTTTGCTAAACTAATGTGCAAATTGAACTAATAAAGATTTGAATCATTTTTCATAAATTGAGTGACAACGGACTGACACGCTCGGCATATCGAAACCAAAACAACATACCTTCAATAATTTAATACTTTACAGTCGGAGAAACTGGATAGTTTAGCCTATAGTTAGCTGTCAGACTTTTTTCCTCTTCAGATCGACACTTCCTGGTGACATGAGTCACCCAAAATTCGACTAGACACTTCGGTTTTGGCGAAAAGGGATACTTCAACATCCGACTATACTATTACGTAACGGAGTTGCAACACGGGTTTGGCGAAGCGGGAAGCCACCGCCGTAAAACATATGAATATTAATGTAAACAATATATAGAGAGAGCTGATGAATAAGTTATGGACAGCGCAGCAGACTGCATTGCAATTTTGACTTGTATGAACATCACATGAAAAAATGAAGTGAGGACTGTTGAACGTTGTTCTTCATAGATTTTTCAAACTGTCTGCGGTGTAATTGCTTCTGATGAACTGTAGTAAAAGAATTCAACCATAAAGAGTTTTCCCATTATCATTCATACTTGATATTGAAATATAGCATCGAATTTAGAGCACATATTAATCTTAGCACATTTTCATTAAAACAGAGACACCGATGGTTTCGCTTTTTCGATTTGTTAGGGAGTAGACTATTGAGTAGTCGACCGATGTTAACCAGGTAATTACGCGGATTTACCAGCACGCGTGCACATTCTTAGAGCATTTTATCAAACTGCGCTTTTGAAAATTTTTGAAAAGGATTACAAAACGCCTGAGTCGTAATGCTATCTGAGCTCTTGTCAAAAGCTCCACCCAGTTATGTGAATAGCATTCAATTCCTAAACGATACCTAGTGATGTAACATTCTGATGATTTGACCATAATGGGAGGAGCTGCAGCGATAAAATTCTCAATTATCTTATATGAATATTGGATTTCAAAACTTAAAACCAACAAAAATGCGAATGCACCTACAAATATCCGCAAGTTATTAGAGAAATTGAGAATGTTCACGCGATGTTCTTATTAAAGAATTGCTTCATTTCTTTACACGCATCATCCATAATAATAAGCTTAAAATCCGTTTGGGTGAACATTGAAATGCGATAGAACAATAGCCATTCAAGAAGATTCACCAATCGATGAAGGCTAATTTGCGCAGAATTCATGATTAATTCGCGAAGATAACATCTGTCTCTGAAATACAGCTTGCTATGTATATTATAAGTTCACAACAGTAGCTATCATTCTACACAGCTTGATAGTAAACCTGCGAAATATTAAAATATTTCAAGTCCTGTCTTCACAAAATACTTTTAAGACGAACAGAGAAATTCACCCCCACTCATCCAAATTGCATTCACCAAGCATCCGCAATGTTGTCTCAAAAATGAATCATAACTGTCACTTGTCAAAGTTTCACAGTGCAGCATACTTTCATGCGAGGATATCCCCAATTTTATTATGAAATTCTCTTTCGAAACATGTTTCTCATAGACCATGTATAATTTCTATGCAATTCATGTCAAGTTTGAAATGAGCATAGTCACATTCGAACATAAAGGAGTTAATACAAAAGCACTTGAAAGTGCTTGGATCCACTTTGGAAAATTCTGGAGAAAGCCTTAGAAGGAACCGGATGCTTAGCGGAAACCAAAACTCTTTTCATGGCTAAGCAGATTCTCCATAAGAAGCTGGTTATCTACACAAAATATATAACGTGAGATCTCTACATACTATTCGTTGAATGCTTTTCATACAGGTCTGCAAATATATACACGAACTATACACGCACATTGGAGTCAACAGTTTGATTCTTCCTCTCTGGCTATACGACTAGCCAAAACAAAACTTAGGCCTATCATCAGAAATATTTCAAATGATTAAGTTATAGTAAACCAACATAGTAGACATTACAGACAAATTAAAGAATTTATCAAAGCTTTTTGAAAATATGTGGTGTATTACATTATGATAATAGTCCATATTCTATTTCAGATAATTAGAATATGCTTAATAATTAGTGTTTTATGATATATTGACATTTTTGCGATAAAACCGTTCTGCTCGATACATAGAAAAGAGCGAATAAGCTTTCACTACAATTTTGAAAATGAAAGTTCTGGTCAGATTTTTACCTCTTCCAAATTATCCACTTATTAACTTGTCAATTTATACTGTGCCATACGTACTTATGGCTGTAATTATCACTACAGTAACAGCTTGAAAAGAATACTTAGATTTCCATAACATTCTCTCTATATAAGATTCCTATAAACTAGATAAATACAGTTTTGAGAATTAAAACTTGACAATGCGCAGAAGTTTGGCAACCACAGTAAAAATGCCCAACAGTCATCATTCCCCATAGTCAAACTTTTGGCGAGCAATTTAACAATGATGCAGTTATCAAGGCAAAATAAGGAAAAGCTCGGAACATTGGATTCATAACATGAAGATTCATAGTTGGAATATTGTGAATTTCTAATAAACATCTCTATGTATAGCACTCCTACTTTCTATATTTCCCGCTTCTTTTCGTGAATTTTGACATTTCCCGACTAAGAAGCTGAAAACTTCGAGTTATTAAGAAAAAATTGCATTTACGAGGTAAAAGATATCTATCTCCACACAACATTTAATAAGAAGTTTTAAGTACAAGAACGTAAGGAATGCAGAACTTATTAGTAAACAAAAATATACGACATATCACTAATATCAAAGCTATCATGATGAGCTTAAGATAAGATCAGAAAACATGACATGATTGATGTACATGTAAATATTAAATTATTTCTAATAATGAACCAAGGCCTCATAGGTTGATCACAAGCTGCAAGTATGCTAGGCGATATCATGATTAAAATAATTAAGAGAATAAAACATAGAGAAAATTGCCCCATGTAAGGAATCCATCACGCTGTTTTCTTATTCAAAATTTATTGCATTACCGAAACTTCACGAAGCCTCATCGAGCGTGCTAGTTTCTACGCTAGTTTTCAAGACTTATCGGAGAATTGGGGTGATAATTTTTTCAGAAAATGTGTGTCCGACATTCCTTTCATTAACACTAAAATTTGAATGAAAAGTAATATTGATTTCTCAAATGTATTCAATTTTGATAACCAATGCACTCAACAGACAAATATCGCTTCCGCATAATGGTGGGAGACGACAGTTGATTATTCAACTTGAACTGAAAATTCTCAAAAACATAAACAATTCTCAAAACGTTGGAGATAGAAATATTCATTTCTTAAGGTCGAAATCAATAAATATGCAAATTAATGCAGCAATTAAAAGTTTGATATATGTCATTCATGCGGTTGATATGCTTCCTTATCTAAGAACACAGTGTGATTTTTTATGAAAGATGCCAAAGCGCAACGGAAACATAAATATCTGAAAAAATATGCGCCTATGACATTGCTGTTCGCTGAATCCTTATCGATAAAACAGTTATGGCAAATAACGAGTACTTATAATGATGTTGTTTTTCTAAACTCTCCTGGCTAAATTACAAGAATGTAAATGTTGTGCCATCGAGGAACACAAATGACTATTCAATTAACTTGAAATATCATAAAAAGGCTGGACTATTCGATAAAGAATACGTATGATCATCTGAACATGAAAGAAAGCAGTGAACTGGGCAGAAAAGTGAGCAGTCCTGGCTGCATTGGGAATTGGACGGGGCGGTGAATTCAAAATGATTAATGGTAAAAATCTAAACAGTTTGTCTAGATAATGCTTCACTGTACTCTTTTGCTATTTCCAAAAGAGACTCATTGCATTTGGAGAGCGGTTACTAATGATTGTCGTCTGGCAAGAATTCGTTAAGCTACCCCTACGTAATCTTTCTTCAGAATGGAAATTGGATATGTCGCCAAACTCATCGGAAGAACTTGGCGCTGAATTTGTCACGAATCCGCAATAAAGACTTCTTCAAAAATTGCTGCACTTTTTGTCATAGTGAATGCCATAAGTGGAGTTTAATGGACAGAGGCGAAATTCGCTACTTCAGAAAAATTGTGAACACTTCAAAAGGTGTGAATTCATTTTTTTCAAAATTAACCTTCGTTGCTGGATTTTTTAGGTGTGCAAAAAAATGATTATAGCTACCTTAGGGCCTAGGATGTATAAGAATTTGGTCAGATCGTTGATAAAACTCACCTGGGTTTGGCAACCATTGCGTTCTAGTTCTGTGCTCAGCTGGCTCCGTTCTTGCGCACACGCTACCTCAACGCTTCTTGTTCCAATTCCGAGTCGAAACGCGCTCCAGTGCGTGTTGTTGTCGACGAGTGTGTCGTGCGCGCGCAATCGTGTGCGAGAAGAGATATAGAGAGAAAGAGAACGCGAGAGAGATAAAGAGCAGAGAATGAAGGAGTGAGGAGGAGGGATATGTAAAGGGGGACTTTTGAGGGGCCGATGAGAAGAAAACGCGCGCACTGCGAGCAGCGCACGGGGGCACGTGTGCAGGAATCTGAGTAGTTGTCACACACTGGCAGAGGTGGCCGTGGTATTGATCCTCTGTGTCGGCTCTTTACTCTTCCTTCTCTTCTCTGTCTTGAGAAACTTCTGCTGCTGCTAACCAGCTGCTCCAACTGCGGACGGTCTTGTCTGCTGCTGCTCTTCTACTCTTCGGTTGGTGAAGCGCTGACACTGCTGCTTCTATTAGACTGCTCCACTGTTGATATTGATACCAGCTGCTGCTTTTATAATTTTCTTCTTTTGTAGTTGTTGATCATCCGCCAATGCTGTCGTACCCGTCTGGATCAGGACTGATCAGTGTTTACGAATGCCCAAGAGTCGAATCACTTACTCTAGCACTTGTCTTTTCTCTCGTTGTCGCACAGCCGTAGCCACGGGCTCGCTCACTCTCAATATTTCGATCTGCTTGCAGCGTGCAGCGCGCTTTGAAATTCCATTGTCTGCTTTGGAATGCCAGGAATTCCATCCGACCTCTGACGTCATCACGGGCCGGCAGTCGACAGGCAATGCAGCGCGTGCGATCTGCATTCGCCTGCATCAGTGGAACTCTGTTGAGGTAGAAGTGACGAGGCTAAGCGGGTAGCGTGGCCTCATACTACATGCGCTGACTGTGGCTGCTGTTGCTTTTGCTGTCATTGTCGATCATGTCACATGTTGGGGTATATTTCATACCGTCATACACATACACTGAATCCAAGTTTTCCGTTTCAGATACGGATTTCATCCTAAACATTGCGACAGTGATTGGCATCTATTTAGTTGTTTGGGGAAATTTGTCAAAAAATGTATCACTTGTCAGTCGGTCAGCTGAAACTTTGAAATGAAATTTCCAATACTAGTTTTTCTGCAAAACATGATGTGAGGGCATTTCAGACGGATTTCCCTTTTATGTAAGATGATAATTGATGCACGTCGTATGCATTGCACAACCACCCATCATATTCAAGTTAAGTCGCTAGAAAGCGTTTCATCCCCTATCTGCATCATTTGATGCTGCAAAATTCGAATTGCATAATTCAATAAGTGTGCAATCGCTTATTTCACTCAAGTTGAGTCGCTAGACATTTAAAGTGTTTCATTCCCTAAACATCTGCATCATTTCATAAGTCAAAAGTCAAAAGTTGTTTTATTTCCAAAAAACATTGGAAAATAATATTACAATGTTAAGGCTGGGTTCAATACATTGCAATACAGCGTGCGGTCAGTGCTGTGAAAACAATTAAGGAGATCATGAAGGAGAAGAATCATTAATTGAGCATTTATTTAGATTTCAGATTCTTTGTGGTTAATTCTTTCTTTTATGACCATGCGTAGCTCGTTGGCTTGCGATGGATTTTAAATGCCATGGAGTCATACCTCAAATTTCGAATTGCATTATTCGCTTCGAGAAGAGTCTCAGGAACGTGTACCGCATTTTTACTATTGCAACGCGGAGTAGCCTACTTTTGCCATAGTTTATCTCTCCACAAAATGCTAAGAATCACCTAGACTGTGATCCCGATCCAAACAGTATCAAACTCTAGGTTATTGGAAACAAAGGTCTGTCGACATTGAATATCTAAAGAGAATGACAGATGTCTATATAAAAGACACCAACATAATTGATTCCCCATGCAAGTGCAGCCGAGGTACTGTTGGTGTTTATGGTGTCTTTTATCGACTAAGTAGTAGGCCTAGTGGTAGTGGTGCTGGGGCGGAATGCGATCCGACGGCTCGACAGCAAAATTCGAATCCGAAGAGAGGAAGATGAAACCGAGAAAATATGATCTGACAACACATTTTTAAAATCGGAATTCGATCCGATGAGGCATCCTATGATTCGACTAATCCTAAAGAAGTTTTTTCATGATATACATAGGTTACATCGTACGCACACCTGTAGTATCCTACTTCTGATTGCAACTGAATGATTAGGAATTGCATCTTTAGTATATTTTTATCAGGTTCTACTTTCAACAATGCACACATGCGAATACATGGATGTACAAAAGAAAAGGCCATCTAATGTTTCAAGCATCTTACCAACAAAACAAAATGCATGTGCATATAGAGTGACGCAGTCGACCAAAGGGATGCAAAGGGAGGTAGGACTCTGTGAATCAGGCTTAGTCTAACTTTCCTCGTCTCCAGAATAACAGGAAACATGCAAGCTAGAGCCTTGTTGGCTTCTGTTGCGCTACACAGCATACACCGCGGTAATCCATCCCCATTCTACTTACTGCTGACATTTAGATAACTGTTCTATTCAACTTGTAGGAGGCTTAGGAGGCTGAAATTGATAAAGTAGAAGTTACGAAAAAAGCTTGATCCCTTATAAATTTTGTAAATAAAAAGAAAAGCCACATTTGATTTCAAGTTTAATTGGCGCAACATGTTTCGGCCAATTCTCCTTCAGGTGCAACGCTGGACTGAGGTTACAACGATACAATTTGACAATAGTGAACGCATTTAGACAGAAATCGATGCATGCGGCGTGACAGATGAAACCACAGAATTAGATTGTTTATCTGTGTCACTTTGCTAGAAGTGCAAACTGATTCAAACAAATGGCACATGCAGGAACTTAATAAGTGGGCAAAAAGAAATTTTTAATACCTTGCAGAGATAGGAAAAATAGTCGTGCGTTGCTTGCGGATTGCTCTAAATTCCTTCAAAATGCTCCGATCGCCACGATTCCTTCAGATTCGAAGAATTCAGATCATTGCGCAAAAGTTTTCTCGATAATGTTGGGCCCTCCGATCATTTTAAAAAAAGTTAGCAGGCGCATGAAAAAACGTTCACAAACTTCTCTGTAGAACTTGACATCGACTGTGTCTCTTTGCTGTGTGATCCGGTTGATAACAGTCACAGAAACTTTGTACAATTTGTCGTTTTTAATGCTGAACTGGCTTCTCATTGTTCGATTGCTATGGTATTTAGTCAGCAGATTGTGCCATTTCAATAACGTTGCACGTTCCAATGCTTCCCTTCTAGTCAAACGGAAGAAGAGACGACCTGTCTAATTCTGTGGATGAAACACAGAAGCAAGCAAGAATACAAGTTGTAAAAGACTGATATCATGATTAATACTAAATGGCAGAGGACAATAGCGGCTATTGATCGGACGTTGAAATGGAAAGTCATAATACTGAATTACAAGAAAGTCAAAATCAAAAGATAAAGTCATAATACTGCATTACAAAAAAGTCAAAATCAATACTGAAAACATAAAAATCAAAGATGATACCCGCAAAGCTCAAAAGGAAGTAACATACAAAGTCATAATACTATATCGTTGTAACCTCAGTCCAGCGTTGCACCTGAAGGAGAGCTGGCCGAAACATGTTGCGCCAATTAAACTTGAAATCAAATGTGGCTTTTCTTTTTATTTATAAAGGTAGAAGTTGTTTCGAATAGAATCAAGCTGCTATAATGGTTCTGTTAACTTCACACACTTCAAGAACTGCCATTCCGAGACATTTCGGGAATGATATCAAAACCATGCACCATAATCATATCTCAAAATGATCATGAGAAAATCATAGATAAATGCATTATATCGTAAATGCAAAACTGTGAATTCCATCCTGTTAAACAAAACAGTCCTTTGCTACTAAGCTATTGACATATTATTTAATAAAGATGAGCTGACCAGTGAGTGACCACATACTATGAAAATGTCGTTCTAACCATATTTCGAAAGCAAATCGAAGTGTGCATCTAAATAGTAAGGAAAAATATATGACTGCTGCCAAGCAGTCCTAAGTTAATATTGACAAGAATTGCCGAGGATAGCATGAATTTTATCGACGTGCATCATAGTCTAATTATAAAATATTGATTCAGTCTGTCTGTGGTCATTATTATTTGACTAGCAATCCGATGCTGGTCTACATTCCTTTATGGTCCAATGAACATCTACACGTAACTACAATATTAAGTGGTTCAATTCTTTCAGAATCAACACAACTATATTACATTGCAATATTTGTTAAATGCTATGGATTGTCAATGGAAAACTATGGGACCTACCAAGTTAATTAACAATATAATAATGACAATCATCAATCAAAGCAGTGCGAGTTTTCTGATCACATAATGGTATTGAAGATTTGTGATATTCATAAGGCTACAATTATTTAGGACAGTACGAAGCTAAAAAAGTTATATTTTCAATTTCTCGAACGTTGCACAGGTGAATACCATACTCAGTGAGACAAATAAAGTGAATGCAAAAGGTAATTCACAATTCATTAACATCCTGATCGAAAGTTAATGTCTATTTGGTGAAACCTGTATTCTCTTATCACGATTGCCATCAAATTCTGAGCGGCTCATGATGACGATGTAGAGTTGAATCACACATCCCGAAATGTAAGAACATAGCAGCCACATGTATATCGTTACCCACCCATTCTGAAAAAGACTTTTTCTAACCTCACACTATACACTGCAAACGTTGGATGCCAAAATTCCATCCAAATTGATGCCAAAATCACATGCACTTTGAAACTAACAGTTGATGGGAGATTCTCGTTTATTCACAGAGATATGGCAGGCTTTTCATACGAATATTGACTTCCTTTCGTGTATTTTCGTATGTGCTTGGTGTGCAACGATGCGAGTTTGTTAGTGAGCAGAAATCGCTGGATATGAAAATTCCCCCACGAATTGATGCTTAATTCACATGCAATTTCAAACTACCAATTGACGCGAGATTATCGTATATACATTTACTGACATTTGGTATGTTTTTCGTACCAATATTGACTTCCTTTCGTACATGATCGCATGTGCTTGGTATGCAACGATACGAACATATCCCTCTGTGGTTGGCTGATTAAATCAGCATGCCAATATATGTTCTGGCATCCACTCTCCGTGTATGTTTGGTAGTGAGTGGTTTACATTGCAGTAGTCAGGCTTGCAGTGTGGGACGAGGTTTCTTCGCCCCATTACCATTCCATTTCCACAGGATTTTTTCAAAATTCACGATTATTTCCCATAATAATTTCCATTAGCCAAATACTTCCTTGATAGTCTTTTCCGACTGAAATCTATCAGCAGCTAGGCTGTGGAGCTAGGATAAGGGCATTCTAATAAACTGCAGGCCGCCTACTGTGTACATGCATCATAGAGCTATATCAAGTCTTAGTACCTCCTTTGTCATGACAGAAGTGCCGAAGGAATGGCGGTTTTCAGAGTGGAAGTATTCGTTTGTTGATGATCATGACCTGTTCAATTAGCCACCGATCTATGTCAATGTTGGCAAACTTTCAACCCAACTTCCGAACTCAGGATTGCGATCTTCTGTTCGCCTTCCGAATACATGATTGAAATTCTTCTATCAACTTGCCTCAGAATTGCAGCTAATCTACTCACCATCTGTGTTTGCTGTGTTCGGGCATACGATTTGCGGTGATCTTATTTAAATTTCCGACTTATTGAGATTACATCTGCCCTTATTGTTCGTGATTTTTATCCACAACTCAGTGTCCACTGTACTGGTTAATTGCGCTCCATGTCACAGGGTTTCGGAGCCGTGGTCCAGCTACTACGGCTCCGGCTCTCTACCACGACTCCGGGAGGCTCAGGCTATAAGACCCTTCGACATATTGTCGAGGCCCCAACACGTACCCGAACAAGAGACTTTCACAGAATGATGCACCACCGATGGCTACTGCGAAACTGCACGTCGAGGTGTACCAGCTGGTGCCTCCTCTTGTCAGACAAGATCACAGAAAGCACATTTATTTCCAATGGGAGAAGGCTGATGTTTTCGGTAAAATTATAAATGGCTCTGACTTCTAAAGCCTAAGAGCCGAGAACAAATATTTCATTCTTCCGAAGTAAGGCATCATTGATTGAAAAGAGGTATTGAAGTCAGGCACATCGAGGTATTTTTGTCAGTGAAAGGGTTTTCAAAAGCTTCAATCCGCGACTGTTAAACATGCGTGTGCACTGATGAGACCAGGAACCGGGTAGAACTCGGCAGATGCGCAGATTTGTAGCAGCCATGGATAGGGTGTACTGCATTCTTTGACAGTCCAATTTTCAGCCTAGTTTCGTGAAGAAACAGGTATTGCCGGACAAGATGATTCAACCACTTAGCTGTTAGGGCTCTAATATCTATCAATCAAGTGAAACATATTTGGACATTGAACTACAATTCTTTTTATATCAAAAGTACTTCTTCAAAAGTTTCTTCTTCTAGGTATTTTATTGAGAATGAGACACACAACCATACATTTTTAAGGGAATATTAATAAAGTATCAATAATGTGCTTTAATAATAAGTACAGTGCATTACATTTGAGGACAGAATTCATGTGCATGTTTTTCGACGAGAACCTTTCGCCCGACAGTTGCGTTTTCGGCTGGAACACAAGCCGAAAGAAGTCCGCGATATCCTATAAAATCCAAATAAATGATTCGCAGTAGGCTATGTATTGAGAGGAGATGACGGCCAGCAGGTTTTGGTAGGTCTACAACGATAACCTACAATGATGGCACACTTGTAGTCGCGAAAAGTGAAAAAGCAACTCCCCTGTTTTATGGTCGAGAATTCTATTAACGCTAAGCCAGCAAAGTCAGTAAGACAGTACTTCGGCGTCCCGCGCTTTCAATGGTCGATGTAACTAGGTGGACCATTTTCATAAAATAAAATAAAAGTTACTTTTTTACTTTTCTCGACTATGAACATGATCGTTTGGTCAATTACGTGACACACTTATATTAGTTTCATCCACACTGTCAAATATCACGTTATCTCGCAAAGTGACTACTGAATTCTTAATACATACAAAACTTCAAGCTGGAGCTGTGGTATTTCTTGTCGGCTCCCACTCCGGCTGCGACCTGATACAACGGCTGCAGAACCCTGCAGTCTGTGATATCATAGTTTAAATTATCACCGTGACCACAAATTTAAACGGGGATTTGAGATGTACCATGGACAGCTAGAAATCTATGGACTGATTGCAGATATCCAGGCAATACCACTGGAGGTCTACAGGTCTACTATACCCATAGAGATTAACAATACCATAGAAAGTCCTAGAATGGAAATTGCATGAAAATTATGGCACACGCTGGGGGAACTTAGTTGGGGCAAAATGCAACTTGTGCAATCTGGCTTCCATGTTTTTTGATTGGCATTTATATTTATCAGGCCAATTCTTGATCTGGATTGTTGGTCCCTGTCCAAAGACCAATTGCTCAAAAGCAATAGTGAATTTACAAAATGCTGCGCCGACAGGATGACAAAGAAGGAAATCCTTTTAAACGTTCTGTACGTTCATCATTTTGAAATATCGTTCTGATAATCTATCAATGATATAATCAGACTATTATGCAACTTGTAATGTCGATTTACAGAACATGCATAACTCCATCTTGAAATCAGAGGCCAAGAAATCTTAGAGTATTAATTTTACTTTAAAGGGTTCCCCTGTTCACTAAAGTTGAATAATTTTCAAAATCTCTACATGCATTCGAATATTAGCTTCTAAAATATCACATGTGTCATCATTCAATGATTAATTGAAGAGTTCCAGCGACATTTCATTTATTTGAGAAATGATTGTCTGTAAAGAAACTTTCAGTGTGTTTATTCCAGAAAAGCGCCACGTTTCTTAGACGCTTGAAGAATAAATTATCCAATAATTAGACTTTCTATCTGTGAATTCTTCAGATGTTCTTACAAACAACTCACCGACCACTTTCAATTATGACTTTGTGAACAAATTTTTAATTCGCATTCCAATATTGAAAAATTGGAAAATATTTGTCAGTGACAGCTACAAATAGACACACTATATTAATCCATGGAATAGTAGGCTATTTCACATGAAACAATGTCGCCATCTCACTTGCAATTCTCTTCATGAAAATCCTGTAATTAGGTGTCAACAACTTCCGCAACCAACTTGGCAAATAGTTTCACTATGATATAATGTTTTAGATCGAATCTGATCTACAAACCATAGATTTTTCCATGTGCCATCATTGTACATAGGCAAGATATCAAACTTCCATTCTAGTGTAATACTATTATCCACTTCTATGACTATACCAAAAATCAAGTAATCAAAAACACTAGACCTCCAGTGGTATTGGAAATCTGACAAATTGCCTTAGCGATCAGTCCAGGTGATAGTATTCTAGCTGTCCATGGATGTACGCATGCAATAGCTTAACTCATGAATATATCTTATCAATAGTTTCCATCGCTGATTCTGACAATTTAAGTGTCGCACTTTCTTGATTTCATTCCGAATTTGAGCGCATTTTAGATAACAGTGTACTTCTGAATACATAATTCACTTAGGTACACAGCGTTAGACAAAAATCAAGATATTTTTCATCCGTGTTTTCCATGTGTAAACCAAAAAAATCCAGAGAAAGTACGAATTTTAGGATGAAATGATTGGGGTTTGATCAAAAACAAATTTCTGGCTGCGTTTCGTAATGAAGTCAATTATTTTCATTTGCATGCATTTGAAGTCAGTAAATATAGCGTCATCTATTCTTCAAAATGTCTATTTGCTAGAAAATGAACATTTGCATTTCTCAAAGGTGCCACAATTCGTTAAATAAAAGTACTCGAAAGTGTTTTTTATCATAAAATTTCTATTAATGTAATTTGAACGATGCCAAATTTATCTATTATTTTCATGCTTGCAGACTTTACCTATTCTCCACATAAGAACTTGCAATGTAAAGTATTTGCCACAAGCAATGCCTAAATGACTCATGTCTAAATAATTATTCGTTTCAACATTGTGTGGAGTGATACCTCAACAAGATTAGCATAGATTTGCTATAGCGAACGTGGAAATCTCCAATGTTAAATTTTTCTGTAATTCAAATTTGTGCAACCGACTAATTGTGAATAGAAACGAAAATGATCTTTTCATTGTGAATGTTAATTAGAAAAGCGAAGTGATTACTGTGACAGAATCTGATTGAAAACCAAAAATATGTATGCTAAAGGAATAGTGGTTAGTTTCTAATTACAGACCTGTATTTGGCTGACAATTGATCTGGCAGATGTGCATTTAAATTAATAGTATTGTCTTTTGATAATCAGATGCGCAACAGTGCCAATTGTATTTTGATATTTCTCATTAAATGGATTTTTACAATATGGCAAGACGCATAATGCATATAATTGATGGAAGCGTGTGGTCGTACTTCGAATATTTCTCGGCTCATTTAATTTGGGACATTCTCGACTCCTTTAAAAATGAGTCAATGATTCTGCCACATTCAAAAAAACAGTCAGTATTCAATTCTGCCAGTAGAGACATTCAGTTTACCTTAGAAGATGCCCGCTTCAATATCAGCCTGCATTGTAATGATTACTATTAACTGTTGACTAACTTAGACGACACGAAAGAGTACTGTGTAAAAAATAGAATTTGATGAATACCTGCAAGAACCATGACCATAATTCGTGATAAATTTAATTTTCGTTGCATATTACCGGTACAGTTCACCGAATTGCTTGTTTCACAGACTCTTTCTCTTGAGATTGGTTTCGACGTACATCTCTTACTCCTTGTGGCGATCTTTCTAGCGTAATCTTCGAGTAGTCATTCTTTCACGGAGGTTTTTGGGTCTTGAGGTCTTGACCTTGACAAAGTCTACGGCGAAATAATGTGTTTAATTTTGAATTTATTATGCTGCAAATCAGTCGAAGAAAACTAATTTTCTTTTCATTGTTAATTTTTTGTAGAATAGTGAGCCCAACCTCGCTTCCCTTCGGTTTCCGCGTACAATTGTGCGATAGTACGAAAGCAAGCGCGTTAGAGCAAATGAATACCATACCATCATTAAAACCAGTAAACCACATGTCAAATGTGATATTAAGTGACTACAATCTAATTATTTGAAATGTGCATCTGAAACTTAGCTGGAGGCAGAATCATGGCCAAATCACTTTTCACAAGGTCTTGATTCCCCTTAGAACCCGATGGGGTCAGGGTAAAACAACTGGAATGACCATTCAGAATGATCATCAAATAAGTGGCCCATTCTTTCCGTCATTACTCTGCAGATATGCTCAGTGGATAGTCGATATCTATTGGTAGTCGAACCAACTTTATTGACAACATTCACAAGTTTCGCACTGATGGCACAATCGCCTTCCATTTGAAACAAACAAATGTTAAAAGTGCCGCAAATTGTTTTCATAAATGACTAATGCATAGTTTGTATGATGCTAGTGTCTCAGCGCAACATTCTTTCCCAGACAGTATAGTCGGAATAGTTTAGATGACGGTCGAACAGCGTTAATTTGCATGTAGACACAGAAACAGCACATAAACCACGCAATCAATTTTATCCATTCCTCATCCGATAAGCAAGCTGCTACCGCAAACTTTATAGGAATGCGGTCGTCAGTATTTTGTCACCGATGAAGATATGTGGGAGTGAGGTTATGAGCTGCCACAGCATGAAAGAACGCAGCGAACATAGTACTTCTAATGCATTTGGAATGTAAAGCATTTGATGAGGACAAGATAGCGCATGTTTTTGGTCAGCAGTATACTCTGTCAACATACGATGTCAATTATCACGGAATGTTTGAGAGTGAAAGCTATGCCTGTGCTTCTAATTGAAATGTAATGACCGAATTTTGTTGATTTGGAGAATTATAGAAGTAACGAGCATACATGCACAATAATGTTCTCGTACTATAGCAAATTACATCTGTGACAAATGCAGTAGTTAACATTGAATTAATTGAGTTGCACAATATATCAAATTGCCATGCAAAAGATGTGTGGCTGGTGGGATTGACGAGACGAATAACTATAGCGAAAAAACACTTACTTCAGTAGCCTGACCGAGTTTCCACAGGAAAACGAGGCCGACGATATGAGACTTCCAATGAATGATGAACATCCAAAGCCTACTCAAGAATCTGCGCGTCTGCCGAATTCTACCTCCTGTCAGACAGCGGTAAAGGAGAGCATGTGCTAATCTAATTGGATGCAGACTGAAGCTTTTGATTAAAATGAAATGTTCTATGTTTTCTTCTATTAAGTGAAAGTACTAGGTTGCATGCAATAGCCAGAATTTTTATCATGGACTGCTGTCCTCAAGTCATTTCTTATCATGATCACGTAGCCTAACCCTGGCTATAAAGCGAAACACATTTAGATTTGACAAGCCTCCTAATGTCGGAAAACACAAATATTTTGACCAATGCTTTCAACAAATATTTAACCACACTCTCGCAGACATCGCTGATCACAGGAAATGGCTTGAAGATTCCATGTCAAAAATTATTCTCTTTTTAATATGAGAAAATTAACACAAAATTTCAATATGCGTCCCATTGGATTAGCATGTGTTTTTCTTCCAACTTGTCTGACAAGAAGAGGAACTAGGCAGAGCTCGGCAGACGCGCAGTCCCGTGGTAGGCATAGGCATGGAATTCTAGATAATTGCTAGGTAATTCTAGATAATATCTAGAATTCCATGGCATAGGTTGTGTAATTCGGTGAAAGTCTCACTTTCGACCTCATTCCCTGCAGAAACTCGCTCTGATTGCCAGACACTTCACGTTCATCCATATTTTCTATTTTGCTTCTTTAAGTGATGAGTTATCAACCGCTCCTGCCCATGTTAAATCATCTTTTTTGACAATGATTCTATTGATCATACAACGCATATAATATTTCATTTTCAGTGGAAGTTTGCTAGAATGGAAATTGACTCAAGGTGAAGGTACATCCGGGGGAACTAAGTTGGGGCATGAAGAACCAATGAAAAGCTTAGAATTGCACACGTGACTGATTCTAACCCAATGATACAGACGTTGGCAGGTGCATCTAAGTGAAAATGCGTGCGATTTATGTGCCGTTATTGTGCATTGCATGAAGCTTAATTTCCATTCTAGAGGTTTTATTGTCGTCAATTTCTATGATATAAGATCAATGGTGTTCATTGAATCTCTACCTCTTTATGTCTCAGAGGGCGCTGAAATTCTCTTTAAAAGCTTTATACTAACACATGAATAATATTTTTTCATACATCCATGATGGCGCATTGTGTGTGTAATTCACTTATACTGTTGACTGTTAACACCATACTAGTGTGCGTGCTTTATTGGTAGGAGATCGAAAATGCGAATAATTTGCCTTCGCACACGGTCGCGAGTGACTAAAATCAATGTTTAAGATGAAAACCATCATTATATCCATAGTTCGACATCAAAAATAGACTGTGAACAAAGGTTTTGAATCAGTATTTGATGAGTTTGAGATCTCCACAACTGTTCTCGCAGTAAAGAAAGCTGAGAAATTCTAAAGACAAGCTTCTACAACTATTGCATATTTTCGTAATTCGATTATTCGTAAGGTAAAGCTGACGGAGCGCTAGCGGTTTCCAACTGTGCAACATAATTTAATAATTTATCATCAACAAGCAGTCGGTTTCCATTGTAGTCCAACTTACTTAAACAGAAGTGACAAACAGATTTCTATAGTTTCAGTGTTTGGTGCCGATATCTTGCCAGTGCAATTTACAAAAATTCACCATTTTTTATATTTCTGTCTAAATATGATATCAATTTGATAGAAGAATTCACTATACATCGATTCAGTGCAGAAATCTACAATTACTAAATGTTTAAAAGAATAAATACAAAATGAAAGAATGAGAGAATTCTTCTTCATCTCTATCAACCACAGAATTGATGTTTAAGCGCATCACTATGCTAGAAGTGAAAACTGATTCAAAACGATGGCACATGCAGGAACTGACTAAGTGGGCAAAAAGAAGTTTTTAATACCTTGCAGAGATAGGAAAAATAGTCGTGCGTCGCTTGCGGATTGCTCTAAATTCCTTCAAAATGCGCCGATCGCCACGACTCCTTCAGATTCGAAGAATTCAGATCATTGCGCAAATGTTTTCTCGATAATGTCGGGCTCTGCGATTATTTTTTTAAAAAAGTTAGCTGGCGCATGAAAAAACGTTCACAAACTTCTCTGTAGACCTTGACATCGACTTTGCTGTGTGATCCGGTTGATAAGTCAGTGAAACTTTGCACAATTTGGCGCTGAACTGGCTGCTCTTGTCAGTTCTGGCATTTAATGCTGAACTGGCTGCTCATTGTTCGATTGCTATGGTATTATGTCAGCAGATTGTGCCATTTCATTAACGTTACATGTTCGAATGCTTCCTTTCTAGTCAAACAGAAGAACAAACGACCTGTCTAATTCTGTGCCATCAACAATAACCATGGGATCGGTGCTTGCAACTGAATTGACAGACAGCAGATTTCTACTCTAATCCTAGCGACTGAAACAAAAACGGAATTCTGATTTCTGTGATTTTGACCATTGACCTATAGGGGCAAAACCTATTCGTCAATGCATTTTCCAAATTTGACAAAAGCAACTTGTTCAAGCTCGAAACAACCGGTCACTTCTAATTTCTCAACTGCTAAGAATTCTTGTTTTTAAATGAAAAATTTCCTACAAAAGCAAGACGCCATTTCTGTGCTTGTGATCAGCTTATGAACAAGAAGAAAACTCCATTTAAAGGTGAGGTCGTGCTTTGTGTGTGAATTCGTACACACTCGTGTGTTCTGGGAACACCAAAATGTGTTCCACAACTTTTCATCACTGTCAGATTTCTTTTACATTTATTTAATGATTTCATCCAGATTCAACGATATCTCGCTGATCACCAAACTGATCTTAGACAATGACACATCCCCGTGAGGGTAATGGGTTTGCTTAAAACAAATAGACATCAGTCAATTTCTGTATTCATGCGCATTTTCAACATTCATTCTTGCAATGCTGGATGTTCTGTATTTATGATATTTGAGTATTTCGAAAGGCTTGCATAAAGTTCTTACCGGTATGTTAAATTTAAATTTTAGGCTCTTCATTTTATCTTCGTCAGCGAAACTTCGAGACTGTAGTCAACAAAATTGACTTTTCAAGGATCTCTCCATTCGATTGCTTACGATTATACAATATTGCATCAATACAAGGCTAGCAATTCTTAGCGTATATTTATGTGCTTATGAAATTTGGACAGTAATATAATGCTCACCTTTTTTAATGTCTGAAACAGAGCCGTTATGAGGTCATATTATTCCTTCACATACAACCGTTTACAAATGATCTACCAAATGGAAAATGTTGTTAAGCTTATATCATAATACATTTTATATCCTTTCAACATGTATCAAGCTAAACTCTCCCAGATTTCCAATAACACGGACAACGTATCAAGAGGAAGAGTGTGGCATTTCCACCTATTTGTGTTATTAGACACGAAATTATTTGGCTTCACGAATGAAGTTCTGTAGTTGAATGTAGGCAATACACAAGAAAACACTTTGATTACACACATAATGTTCTCAGTGTGTGTGACATAGATCGTTGGGATGGTCCACACTTATCTGTGCTACCTTCAGCATTATTTATTTAAAGCAGATAGTGCGCACATTCAATTTTCAATTCCTTTATATGTGAAATGAAACCAGATAATTAAATTCACTCGCATTTAATTACTTTCTGAATTCATTTTCAAATCCTACATTTGTGAAATTGATCATCCGAAGGTTCATGATGATGAGTGTGAATTGCTTAGGTTTGCAATAGTGCATGGCAGCTTAATACATCATTTGCAGGCCTATGATTTATCATCTATAGATTGCTATCGGATAGGTCAATTGATAATCTCGCATATTTTTGGTCTAATGACAGAATATATTCGTATAACTGTGTATTCGAATACAAAACAAATCTAATCAGTAATCACTATTATACATCAAAAAACATGCTGTCAGAGTGCAGACTGACGTGACGCTATCACGATCTGCCACTAGAAACTTTCCATTAGCGAATCTCATCGAAATTTGTGAAATTCATTCTTCTTCGTGATAAAAGTGCGAGTTTACTTTTAACTTTAATTTTAGCACATTGTACCGCGCATCAATGATTTGCATGTTTCATCGGGTTGACTCTCTGTGCTGGAGATCACCTGCAATGCAATTCAGAATACACCAGAGGCTTGATTTTCAAGATTGAATAGGCACGTATTCATTTGAGTCATCTGACAGTGGAGGAATT
Organism: Prostheceraeus crozeri; assembly: GCA_907163375.1. Lineage (NCBI taxonomy): Eukaryota > Metazoa > Platyhelminthes > Polycladida > Euryleptidae > Prostheceraeus > Prostheceraeus crozeri. The sequence goes on along the minus strand of CAJQUW010014715.1, from coordinate 252,226 downwards.
TTTCGTTTATCTGAATACACGCGAGATTTGAACAGACATGGGCGAGAATCGAGAATTTCGGGTTTTCGTCTCGGTCGAGGAATTTTCTATTCTGGTCTCGTATTTGTAGCTTTGACGAATTTCATGATCTCAAAATTTGTTCAAAAATTTCCTTACTTATATTTTCTCATCTAAAACACGGAAAGTTGCCGTAGTGATTATTCCAATATAAAAAAAGTCTTCATCAAATTATTTAAATCAACCCTTATCGTGCATGTCGGTTGGCCAATGTGTACTCAGACTTAAGACTGAAATTTCCTTCCTGCTTCGGATCCACGCCCGTTGAGTGGGTATATTCAGGAGCAGAGTAGTCGTCCCAATCATTTCGGTTCGCACGTCGGTTCGGTATGAATTCTTTTGCGATATATAAGATACCCTTATATTCGCACATTCACGGTACATTTTTTTCTTAATGCTTTAAAATTGAATAACGAATTAAATCATGTGATATTGGAACAGACTTTTTTCATTATTTGATAGCTTGCAATATATACTTTTGTTGTAGAGTTTTGGTCTATTTCAATTTTTAAAAAATCGACTTATTTCAATTTATAGGAAGAGACATCACAGTGACAACGCGTTGGGAAAATTTCATCGCAATACATCCTTCGAAATTCAATTGTCGATAATTGTGCTTTTGCACATTCTGAAAATTTTCGAATATAATCGAATTTTATCATTTAAGTTCACAGGATTGCAATTTCTTATCGTGATATTTTTATTTCACGTCGATGGTAGTTTTCCATTCGCATATGATTCGAGGTATGTAGAAATTAGCACAGCGAAATTTGCGTCATGATATTAGGCCTACGTTGTAATTAAATCATGATTTACTGACATTCTCGCCTATATCAATTAAAAGCTGAATTTTCAGGTCGGGTGGAGGCTCGTTTCTTTTAAAAAATATCATCTCAAGATCCAGGCCTGTCTATGGGTCACCTTACATGCGCACATGTCTGTCTGTACTGCATAATATCGTGAATGAAAACAGATATTGTAAGATCAGTTTAAAGATGCTGCTTCTCTTTACTTCTGAAAAGCTTAATATTTTCCAAACAAAATGAATGAGAAGGCTTTGTTTTACACGTGAACTTGTAGATTCAAGGTTTTGATAAAATAGTGTATCCTCGTGCAAATAAAACTGCATATTGAAAAGAAATTTACATTTTTCCACAAAGCATCAACTTCTTCATAATGTCAGAGATTGCTAAACGCATACTCTTCTTTGGGAGATAATAGCCGATCTAAAAATTATTCACTTTCGACGACAGCAGAAGTAACCCGCACTCGTTATCAACCTCATCACCACTTGAATGTGGTCGAAAAGAATACGAAACTTTTCTATGATCAAATTCCAAAATGGTTTCATCACTCAATATAGCAATTTAGAGGCGGATTCGTCAGTCATTCATTTCATGTCTTTTATTGATTAAGTCCAGTCACCGTGCAAAGTTTAACAGCTAGAAGGAGATTCAATTGAACGAAAGGTTGCACTTAAGTACAGTTTAACTCAAGGTGCTCTCAATTTTTATTCACCACTTACTTGCTAGATTGGAAAATTGTGGGATCGGTTTTTTAAGGAGTGATCCTGACATGAAAAGCCCCGTCACAATTTTGACGAACTCAATATGATAACCTAAATTTTCGAAACAACTGAGATTTTCGGGAATTTTGTAGTGAATTCTACAAAGACAGTATTCTCCAGAAAAGAAAATATCCTTTCCAACATATCAAGAATTCTCAAGTAATGGTCTGCATCGGTTTCTATTCTCGCCAATGCCTAGATTTGAATTCCTCAAAGCAACATGCTGCCATTTCATTGTCTTCCATGTGCCATCGAAGTCGGCCCTTTCGTGAGTCGTATTCACTACACATTCCTTGACGACATCATTTTATAACCTCTTGCTGCTAAAATTTTGTACGACATTTTTCACGAATATGGGCTGGATAGTGATGAAAGAACAACGTTGTATACAAACTTGATGTAGCAATACAATTCACCAGTAGCGGATCAACGGACCGTTTCTGACAAAATGAAAGCAATCAGAAAAATGGGTTATTTCTTTGTGCTTTCATGGCATTTACTACAGTGGGAGGAAGGCTCAATGACCTTCCAAGGACAGTGAGTAGAAATATCTTAAAGTGTATGTCAAATACTGTGGAGATGTACACACGCACAACCAATGGGAATCGGTCAAGCGCATACCGCACCGGTACAGGTTCTTTAGGCGTGATACTAGCGCCTATTAGGCGTGATTCTTGACGCTTGAAAATGTCTAGATGATCAGACGAAATGTGCCTCTCTCTCATATATTTTTTTCTTTTTTGCGAGTAATTTGATTAGAAGCAAAGTAGATTATCAGCACTATAGTATAATAAGTTATCAGTACAGTAGGGATATCAACAAAAGAAGCATCTTTCATCAAAAAAAGTTTTAGAAATATCCGCATTGTGGATCAACCCGACCAAGTTTGTGGAGAGGATAAAAAGTCTATGAGGCTGTCTGTCAATGCAAACAATTTTGTATCAGTTACGAACTTCCACGTGTGGTGAGTTGCATTTCATGGCATAGTCTCAATTTTCTTCTCATTCGTTTCAATTAACCATGCTCAATATTTCAGGAAGTTGTTACTTATTATTACGTAATCACCGACGGAATGCTCATTACTGAAGAGATTATTCAATAAGGTTGATAATCTTCGAGGAATTACTGACGTAACAGTAGAACCAACTAAAACCTTCTCTCCTCGGCAGATGAATACCGTTAGAAAGTGAGGTCTCACAAGAGAAAGGAGAAACTTCCTCATAACAGGAGGAAGTGAAGAGAGAGGAGAGGAGGAAGAGGGAAGCTATATCCCTTGTTCTTGGCGCACTATGGCCCCGATCAAAAGCAACGTAGCTTACAGTCTTCCTCAGCCCTAGAAGAGTTTTGAATTTTAAACTAGAGAGAGATATGTGTGATTTCCAATCAGATTATGTGATTACTCCTTTTATTCATATTTCGACTTCTTCAAATTCCTCTTTGACTCATGTTTACAAACAGATGCTGTCTCCTTTGATTCAGTCTAAAAATACATTTTACTGTTTGATGAACATTTATTGCCAATAAACAGCAACTTTAATACTTACCAATATTTTGAGAGTGATGATGTTTTGATAAAATATTTCCTCGCAAGTTTATTTTCTGACGTGAGAATTGCTTAAGCACTGGTGCTCTAAATGAGATGAATTCACTTGTTATCTGAATATAAGCGTTATTTGCTTCAGACAACAAGTGAAGTTTTATATAATTTATAAGTATGCTCTCGCCTCGCAAATTTTCAGATTGTTATTAAAGATCATGATGGTCAAATAAAGCAACAACGGAGATGACGCTAATCCACTTCTTCATTAACTTTCAAATTAACAAACCTTTCATTGTAAAATACTGACCGACAGTAAATGCATTGATGCAGTTTTATGAAAATAGTGACTGTTAGCCTGGATTCAATCCAGTTGAACCATCTTGCACATCTTTGTCAATGAATATAAGATGTTAAATGGGATCTTAAGTTAAGATGACATCCATTGCATAATTTGTAGCATATTTCGAACGTAGCTGTATGCTATTTACTCGAGGATAATGCCATTGAACTAAAGAGTTTAATTTCATCTTGGGATCAGTCGTGATTGGAGAGCATGAAAGTGTTGTTTCAACTAACAGAGGGAGCTACATAACACGCTGACCCAATCTCGAAGTCGATCATAGTATCATGGAAAGTTATTTTTACATCGAGCTTTATACATTTCTATCCAATGCACAATAAATTCGATAATGAATGGCAACAGTTACTGATAAACGCCTTTATTTGAATATTTATCTATTTTTTAGTATCATTTGTTGATAATTAACTTATGTAAATTCTACACAAATTATTTTTTGCACACGCCTCTTCATCATCAATTTTGGCATCTGGAATAATATTTCATCCTCTATTGAAAACATGGACTTCATTCATTTAAAGTGCAAAATATGAATCATGTCAATGTTTAAGTTTGTCATCGGTTTATGAGATTTCAGAGAAAACAGTATATAATTTTCGCTTGATAACATCGTGGTTTTGTTTGGTTATTCGCGCAGCTGTTACTTAAGCGACGTTTAACACTCCCATTGTCTACAAAGAAAATCACTTTGCTAGAGAAAAGTAGAATAAGTACACTGACTGACATGTTAGTCCTTCTTCAAAGAAATAGAATAATAAAACGGCTGACGGATGTGTTCTCTTGAAACTACAAGCGTGTATTTCTTAGCGATTTTTCAGACACATATAGGAAACTTACATTATCGGTTTGTGCAGTGCGACTTTCCCAAATTAACAGCTTTCAAAGTAATTTGAAGAAATAAGACGTTCAAATAAGATTTTATGTACCACGCTCAATTTATTGTAGATTAAATGAACCGAACTGACTTTATCTGAGGAGATAGTGCAATAAATTCCCATAAGCTAAAGTGATATTCTTCAAACACGCGAAAGATTTGATTATGCCGTGTATCGACAATGACTCAAGTTTTCGGGCACTTTCTTCTCTTCTCTGGGATTCTCAGTTTCGTGATAGAACTTTTTTTATTTCAGACAGCAAAATATCTTAGAATAAGAAAGTGGTACGACAAGGGTACCGTGTTAGGTACTGCGAAAAAGTCGAGTTTTAACCAAGGATGAATTGTCTACTATGATGAGTGCAAATATTCATAGCGTGTATGCATGTTTCGTATCCATGCTCGTATCCTCATAATAGGTGCCTCATATGAATTTGCATGTCAAAAAGCTTTTTGTTTGCTATCAGTACAATTTTTACTTCAAATATGTATTCCAACTCCTATGTTCGGTGGATGTGCAATAATTATGCAAATTTTGAAATCAACACGGAAATTTGTGCAAAATATCGGTCATATTATATAGGAATATTTTAGAATCTGTGATATAATTGATCATTTGGGCACTATATCATGTTACGTTTTTGTAATTCTCTGCATTCAATTTAACTACAAGTATTGTACTTTATCATTACTTGTATATACTATTATACAATCATTGCTTTCCTAATGACTACTATCGTCTTTCTTAGATTCTTTCTTGAGTCTGTGATGCTTATAATGGCAAATTGGTGAATCTCAAGAAATGTCTGCCGAACAATCTTTCTCTGTAAAGCTAAACTTGAGTTCTACGCCAACCCAATAAGCAAATTACAACATTGCACATAATAAGCTTCACATCTTTAGACTATATTTTCATGAATGCATAATTTCTATAATCAGAATACTCAATAAGAATTAAGTGATGGAAATTTCATAATAACATTTGTTCCTAGCATAATTAATATTTTACGGCAGCAAAATTTCCTGATATTTTGATTTGAAGATGGAAGATTTCTTATACCTTGAAACACATACACGTAGAATCAATTTTACTTTTCAACTGAAATATCGGATGATTGTCTAAGACCAAACATTTACAGACCATTTTCAGTATGTGACAAAACTCTAACTCAAATTGATCAAAAATGCAGATTCAAATATCAGATAGTCAGAGAAAATCAACTGTGAATGCATGCAATCACGGCATATAGCCTATACATGTATCGCTAAGTAATAGTTACGGGCCAAACAGAGCATGGACCTAAATGATCCCAAGAAAGTGGATCTGGTTAGGAAAATTCAAGCACATCCACGGTCATAAGCATGAGTTTCAACATTTTGATGCCCCCTTCATTTATGTGATCGTCGACCTCAAAATTCCGGTTTCTTAATTAAGATATTCACTGGTGATCAATGGCAAAGCATAAAACTAAATTCTATTGTTAGCACCAGGGATGCAGATCCGACTCCGGCTTTTGATAGGACTCCGACTCCGGGTGGCAAGTATATATAGCTTAGTTTTGAAAAAAAATGCTAACCTACGTTATAGATCATTATCGGCTTACCTGAACCTATCTATAGCGATTATTTCTGCATTAATTATCAATCATTTTCGCGATGAAAGTTTATCAATAAGTTGGATGCATACGACTCTGCTCCTCCCATCTTGTTGATGTGTGCTTCACCAGGCAGGAAAATTCCCATCCTTCTCCAAAAAATGTGAGTGCACTTTCGATTTTAATATGCGCTTTGAAGGAGCCATCACACACGATTAAAATGTTAAGGTAAGATGTAATGTTCTCAAACAAACTAGTATTTCATTTTTGTCTCTAATGTGACCTTTGGTGAGTAGGTGTGATCGAAGCTAAGAAGGCTTGTCTTCTCTACTAAATCACCGAGTGAAATGACAATCCTTTTCTCACTTTCACGATTAATTCCCTCAACTATTACAAGCTTTGTATGCACTGCTGTCTCTGTACTTCTGTTTGACGGAGAAAGTTGACATCAAGACAGAGACAGCTATGTACGAGGATAAATAATTTGTTTGCATTATATTTCGGGTCTAGGTATTGGCCAGAGTCTGACTCCGACTCCAGCAAAGATGATAGGACTCTAGGACTCCAGGACTCCGCACCCCCGGTTAGCACTGTATTGTAAACTATTTCGAAGAACCTGCGACGTTACATTTGGAGAATTCTTTACATGTAAAAGTTAGTAGTTGGACTGAGAGAATCTCTCTGTAAAGAGTGGGTCTTGCAAATGACTTATATTGTGCATATTTGTAGAGTACCATTCAGGAACTAGCCATCGCCTTTACAATTTGGAGTCCAATGCGTCTTAATGTTCAATTAAGTCAGATTTTTGACTGAGTGTAACTCGACTCAGTTCTGAAGTGACGCCTCAGATTTGCTTAAATGAGTTTACAGTACACTCGCACTTCACGTTTTGCAAAATGGAAATATTCGAGCTCCAAGCTACACTTCTTAACTGTATTTGCTGAAGAACAAGGTGTATTCAGTGTACCTCACGAACGAATGAGAGTTGATTGTCTTTGCTATATAAAAGAGTGAGGACATGATCGTCTTGACAAATGGTTCTCAATATTCTCAATACATAAACTCATGAGTGCATTTTTCTCTTATGGTGTCTCACAAAATTATTCTCACTATTTTTCTGATATATTGTCTAATTCGTTTATTTAGTTATATAGAATAAATATAGTAGAGATAAGGAGTGAGAAATTCTTCTTCGGAAGGGTGAGAAAATCTGCTACCTTGGTTTTCAAAAGTATACAAAAATTTACATTTATGAAAATTTGATGTCAATTCATAGCACAAATTGAACTAGAATGAAAAGTGAAGAGAATATTAAGTATACGTATATCTTTGTGTATATATTTTCAACGAATTAAACCTGACAACAGATGCATAGCAAACAAAGCAGGAAGTGGAAGCAAAATGTGATAAAACAATTTGAGCGCAGACATTTTTATAGTACTCCGACAATTTTGTGGTAACAATTGATATTTATGATTTAATAACTTATTCAATAAAGAACGAATGATTACACAATATTCGATCTGAATTTTATCTGTTTGTCCATTGTTTCATACCTACTTATTACTATCAAAATGCTGATATTATTTAGACTGATAAAATTTTATTGTCAATTATCATTTTATGAAGTCGGAAGAAATCGGATATATGATAAGAAGATGACAATATCCTCAAGTATAACTGTTGCTTACCAGCTGCAGTTCTCTTTTAAGTGCGATTTATGTATAAGGATCAGGTCAGTGATGTTCTTCATTCACAAACATGTTTGCAAGCATTACTATTTTTCTTACAATCAATTGTGACTGACATAGAGGATGCGCGCGTCCTTGCAGTTATCAATTTTTATAGAAGTTGTATTACACAATTTCGTTCTAGGAGCAGAATCACATTTATCTTGTGACTCATCTAAAAAATAATTGTGCGAAAAAAACTCGAAAAATACGCTGTACAATGACCATGCTTATCAGTCATGAGATTCATGCTGTTTTGTTTGAAATAGGCTGGTCAAGGTCACCTGTTGTCATCAATTAGATGACGTATTATGTCTTGATGCAATGAAGAACAGCATTGATTCAATTTATCCAAGTCTGACCTAGTTGATATTTATAACTCATGTATTCGCAGTATACTGGAGTACGTGGCGGTGCTGTTTGTAAACTTGAACTCGGCAAATTGAAATGTGCTAGAAAAAGTGCAGAGAAGGTCGCACCGCATATTTTGCGGTTCCTCGCAGTGTGACTGTAGCAATTTTGTCCCTCTTGACTACAGAAGAATAATCATCGGCATGATATATGTTTTACTCTATACTGAATGACACTGATCATCCACTGTTTCATCTTATCCCTGAAAAATTACCGTTTTCACAAAAACTTTGTATGCCCAAGTGCTTATCTGCTTTAGGTAGTCACAGTTATATTCCAATTATGACACGTCTTATCAATAACAACTCCTCTGTTTGATTCAAATATATGTCTACTGTAGCTTTTATAGTTCGTCAGTCTTCGCAATTTTTCACTTTCTTGTTATTTAACTTTGCTACTTCGCTCCTTTTGCGTGTGTGAAATGTACGTACGACTTTGTGTAATGCCTCACGATTCTCATTACTGAGGCTTTCGGAAATAAACGTTATTATTATTAAAATGTTCCAGATGACAATGGTAGAAACTTTGGACATTATACTGCTCATTCTGTGAATCAGGGTTGCAACCTGCCGCCGGCCGGCGTATTACTGTTCATCGCACAAAACATGTTATCAAAGTGTGAATAATTGCATTGTATAATATTGTATTTTAATAGGCAACTCTCGCTTAGTACTGGATGGCCTACCACTCATACATTTCACGCATGCTGTGTGGAAATTGAATAATGTCCAATGGCATAAGTTGACCAAATACCGGTATAGAGACACCAGCCACCGTTCCATCCCATACCAGCCGGTTGAAATATGCTGGCCATCGTCCGGCCGATTTTGAATACGCCGGCCCGGCCACCGTTCCAACCCTGCTGTGAATCATAACCAAAATATCAGTGTCATTTATGAAAGAATCAGATTTCTACAGAGCCTTTTGCGAACACTGACATAGTGCAGTTTCCATAAACAAATCAGCTTTTGTGCTTTGTAAGAATGCAAAATAGCAATGAATGCAGCATATGATGAATTTCTATTGATGTGTTTCACTAAATGTTGAAGTATAGCTAAATGTCTCCTAAGTAAATCTCTTAATCTCATAAACGCATCTTAGCTTATTGCAATAAGTAGCTATAGTTACCGTCTTGAGTTGCTGTCACCAAGGACGTGATCAAGGCAATGCGCTTTCTGCCAGCAATACATGTCATATTGAATACTATTGCAATCCTCATAAGCACCATTCAGTTTTCTAATACGCAAACTTTTTGATATTTATGTCGCAAAATCGCACTATTTATCACTATTTATGACCTGGCAGAATTCAAAGATTTCAGCAGCAGAATAAAGCAGAATTTAGGCATCTGAGCAAACAGAATTGCACTTTTGAGCAGCAGATACCACACTGCCCCGGGTGCAATTCGTACAAAAACTAAAATGCTCATCAGCACGTTGACCGACTTGCTTTGTTTAGTTTCGGGCCCTTTAGCAACTTGGACGATTTGCAGATCGACGAGCTGCACCTAAGACTGTCCCGAACAAACAGAGTCTATGGATATGTCCTGCAAATAAAACACGTGGAGAGTGAAGCAAAAATGATGCTACGCAGCATAACCATGCAAAAGCTGGCATATGGAACTCAAGTCAAATTGCATCGAGTTGATAGTTTTGAGGATAGACCTAATCAGACCTAAACAAAATACTCAATTGCTTTTTAATAGGGGTTCCTGGACAAAATGTTTTGAAAACAAAATGTCAGGCGATAGCTCGGATCGGCTTGAGACAGTCTGCGCATGGCTCGGCTCGGCTCGACTTCATTCCTTTGAGTCGATTGGAGCCGCGGTTCATCGGCTCAACTTGGCCTGAAATATTGTCATTGTAATTCGCAGAAAGGGCATGCGGACTGAAAACACCATAGCGCTCAAAGTCTCAATCTGACAATGAGTATGCTGAATTCTTGCCGCATACAGTGCTATGATTCCAGCCACTCACAACTCATTGTAAATAAAATAATTAAATATTGAGTTGCATCCTCAGTTGAAAAATGGGAACAGATCTGAATAGCTGCCATTTCATTCAATATCAGGAATCATCAGCAGGCCTAATTCACATCTCTCAACATCGACAGAACTCCCTATTTAAAGTTGCAGCCATGCCCGGGGGAATTTGAGATTTGCAATCAGCAAGTTAGTGACATTTCGACGGGCTTTCATTAAATATCAATTTAATCACATTATTGGCAACTCACATAAGTTAGCGCGCCTGCAATAATTAACAAATGCTGCTATTTGCAAACACAGTGTTAATAGAAAAAATAGATATTGAGTTGCATCCTCAGTTGAATGCAAGGTCTGCTCCTATTTTTCAACTGAGAATGCAACTCAATATCTATCTATTCTGTTTACAGTGTGTTTGCAAGAAGAAGCATTTATCAATATCATTGCAGGCGTGCTAACTTAGGCGAGTTCACGCCACCCTTACTAGTTCACACCGTTAATGTGACTAAATTGATAAAGAAAGAAAGAAAGAAAGAAAAAATGCTTTATTCACTGTCAATACAAAAGCGGTATATGACATTATTTTGCGATACAACTTCTCAAACACATTTTGAATACTTTACAAAAGAATTCGTGTACAGCGCAGAGGAACGTTTAACAGGGAACATTATTCTTGTTTGTCGAAGATCATACATGCTTTTGCTACGAAAGGTGAAAAACTGTGACAACGGGTGACAATATCTGTTACTAGCAACTTTCCTGGCTAGTTTTATGCAAGGTCTTTGAAGCATTTCATGCACACTACTGTTGTTCCGCAGTCCCGCTCCTGCCCATCTTCTCGCTAATCTATCAATTTTGAAGATCTTCTTCATGTGCTTCTGGCGAAGGTCACATATTACAGGCCATGAATACAAAATTTGTGAAAAAACCAAGCTGACATAGGCTTGCCAGATAACAGCACTCTTGTTGCGGTTGTTTCTGAGTTTCTTAATAAAAGACATGGTGCGACATAACCGTTTATGTAGCTCACTGAAATGTTTGTCCCAACGAAGGTCATTTTCAAAATGCACACCAAGCACTTTGACCGAATCAACTTGCTCGATACACGAGTCATTTACACGTATATTCATCACAGGTTTATTTGACACATTTCTTGAAATAGACATGCATTTCGTCTTGTCTACATTGATCACAAGCTTTTTTGTTCTAACCCAGGCACAAAAATCATCCACATCAGTTTGAAAAGAGCTAGCATTATCATCCACAAGATGCAGCAAAGTTATATCATCAGCATATGCAATCACACGAGTATTAGAAAAGTTCGGTAAATCATTAATGAAACTGACAAACAGTAGCGGTCCTAAAACCGAACCCTGTGGAACGCCACTTGAAACAGGCTTCCACGGGCTACTATAATCAGAAGAGACAACACGCTGGAATCGACGAGACAGAAAACTTTCTATCAAACAAACAACATATGGTTGAAGATGAAATTGTTTGATCAAATTATTGAGAAGAGTCAGGTGGCTTAGACTGTCAAAGGCTTTTCTGAAGTCAACAGCTAGCAGCTGTACAGAGTTGGAAGTGCGAGCAGTAATATGTTGCAGGATTGTCAAACGAAGGGTTAGGAGTGCATTCGTGCAGCCTCCGAACTTGCCAGGTATAAAGTCAAACTGTCGAGGGTCAAGGCTATTCTTTAAGTGCGGTAACAAAATGAAATCCCGAATAATCTTCTCAAAAACCTTGCTTGGAAAAGGTAGCTGCGAGATAGGCCGATAATCAGTCTTTCCTTTTGGGATAGGAAGAATGTCTGCAAGTTTCCACGCTAGAGGAAAAATATTGGCATTCAGACAACGATTATAGACATGAGCAAGAGGCCCGGCAAGAATATCTGCGAAAGAGCGGTAAAAATACCCGGGAATACCGTCAGGGCCAGATGAATTGGACTTATAGCTCTTCATTAAAATGTAGACTTGAAATTCAGTAACCGAAGGACGAGTATGAGAGGAGTCAGGACGAGCATCTTTATGGAAATGGATATCGCTAGCGCCAAAAACTGACGAAAACTGATCATTCAGATTATCGAGGGCGTCATGTGTCAGAGGAAGATTTTTGGGCTTTCTATTGAGTTGAACATTGATAGATTTCCACTGCTCTGAACTGGAGTTGGAATTTATGTTTTGAAAATGACGGAGTTTGGCTTTTGAGATTTCGGACTCGAAACGTTCCCTGAGCTGCAAGTACTTTTGATAGTTGCCTCGACTTAAAGACCTATCCTTGGCGTCCGACAAAGCTTTCATGGAAGGAGTAAGCCAGGTAGGATCACAAGATCTCATGCGCACAGTCTTAAAAGGAAAATATGCATCGAAAATATTTAATGAATACCCATCGAAATTTTACAAACTTGCTGATTGCAAATCTCAAATTCACCTTAACATGACTGCAACTTTAAATAGGGAGTTCTGTCGATGTTGAGAGATGTAAACTAGGCCTGCTGATGATTCCTGATATTCGATGAAATGGCAGCTATTCAGGTCTGTTTCCATTTTTCAACTGAGGATGAAACTCAATATTTAATTAATTATTCTATTTACATGGTGTTTGAAAAAAAATCTGCATCCATTGTTATCATTTTGTTGCAGACGCGCTAACTTAGGCGATTTGCCAATAGTGCGTTCAAAGTGATATTTAATGAATGCCCTTCGAAATTTCAGTAACTTGTTAAGTGCAAAATCCCAACTTATAGCTCAGTCCTATACACAACAATTTATTGAGAAAAGCATTCTTTTGATTGATTTAAATAAGTGTCGTAACTTTACTGATTCATTTAGCCTGTCGGAAAAAGAGTATTAACCAAGTTGGTAAACCTGATTATTAAACCAAGAAGCAAAATGAGTTTTCAGTTTTTGTATGAAGACTTAGACTATGATGCTGTTCATGAAATTTTCTTGTTAATCAATTTGATTTCATTTTAATTATGTTTCTAATCAGCAGAGTTTCATTCCATTTAGCATCTTATAGGTTTCATACTTAAATATCAAATTCTCAAGTACCGAATCGCTAGTATGCTAACACAGGAATAAATTTCAAAAATTTACCTTAAACTTTGATCAAATATTTTTTTAGACATCAAGAATAAGTCAATATATAAGTCAACATGGTATCGTTTGAATGAATTGATGTTAATAAACTTGGTTCATAAAGTAGAGCTAGCTAAGTGTCCTGTTAATGCTACTAGACAAGTATCAACGACGACATACTCGTAGAGCATAATATTCACAATAAATCTAATCTGGTTAAATGCCAAACTATCAAAAAGAAATACACGATTGGTATTATTGAAAAAAAGTTATTTGACAAGAGCATGTAATATATATCTTTTTGCCATGTGACTTAAAGCTCTACACCAGACACGAACGAATGAGGACGAATTTGCATCGCGTCTCGTATATAAAACATACCAACAACTCGTATTTCATTGTAGAACAGCCAATCGCATATAGAATAGTTCGCATCGCTACATACCAATCACATACGAAAGTAAATGAGATTTCGTATGAAAAACATACCAGATCTCTGTAAACATACCTGAATCTCGTATCAAATGTTAGGTTCAAATTGCATGTGAAATTGGTATATATTTGTATGTGATTTTCGTATATAGCGATTTACAGTGATGCCTACCAAATACTTGCTCTATGTTGCATAATATGCGATTTTCTTTTAAGTAGGTTGTCAGGAATATTGTATAGGTCTCTATGTGATATTATAGATCAATATTGTAATTAAAGACCTTTTCTCATAAGATTATTATTAACTTATTTCCATTACAGTTGTGACCTTCCTTATAATACGACCTCATATATCACATGTATGTAGAAGTTATCACTTTTTAGACATTATGAGCCTTGTGGCTCGGATTTATTGTTCGTATGAATTTTAATGCAAGATTGATGAAATAATCGATGATGAAGTCAACCAATTCCGTTGAAATGCTAATAAAGATCGTTGACAATGACCAGGAGGATCAGATGCGAGTGTAGGATCTCTCCCGTTCCATCCATGAGATCGACGTTTAGCCATCATACTCGTACTTTCAGTACTGCATGGATGCTCCATAACCGGCACCATTATGATGTAGGCTGTAGCAAACTGCAACTGATAGGGATATCCATACTGTGACTTAGCCAACGATAAGACACTATTTCCACTATAGGCATAATATAGCGCTTCTGATACACTTCAACCTGTATTTCACAAGTGTTCCGCAGAAATCCCACGCAGGAATTCCTATCTGATAAAAGGTCATTCCCGCACCACATGAGAATTCCCATTGCCAGGGCAACTCTGGTCTCGCCATGTACGGTATGTTAAATTCCTCTGTTATCTGAAAAACACAGTCTTGTTTTTTTTGAAAAGTCAGTTTCTTCAATTCACATGAAATCATAATATTTTCATGCAAATTTTCGTAATGACTTCAACTTTGATTTGAATCATGTGGAAATAGAGGCTTAAGTTAGGTGAAACTGCGGAAGTCAAGATCGAAACTCTTGATGAAATAACAAGACTAACGGAATGTATCTTGTCACAATTAGATCACTCAGCTAATGACATAGATTATCCAAATCAAGTAAATTCCAAATTGATAATTCCTGAATTTTTGACGTTCGAGTTCGGCGTGCATGGAATGCCAACTCATCAATATTCAGCCGATCCACATATTTACAAGTATTTACATATTACATCGCTTATTAAAGGAAGTTGCTTCTCACTACATTTCTTCACGTAAAGTGACAGATGAAATTTAAAGCATTCCATATATTTCTTAGTACATGATTCATTTGTCATATCTTTACCTATGATGTCAATTTTACCTACTAGGGAAGTAGGAAGAATTGGAATGCGTGTAAGGAAAACCTGCATTCTAAAATTCCTGTTAGTTTTGCGGAGTTTTCCCTTGCATTATAAGTCTTAGCGGCCTGAATTCCTATAATTTTTTTTGATGAGTGAAGTTTTATTTGTGCAACTGTTCAAATGACGAACAGCAAGTGAAAAGATGGATAAGAGACATTAAGCGAATAACGTGTCTGTTTCTATAGAAGCAGAATGCAGAATTCATTCTTACAAGGATTTCTGGAGCTGCCAGAACCGATTTGGGTTTTTGAATTCACAATGTTTTTTCTACATGTTTTCTATCTCAATGGAAAATATATTAAAGAAATAGGCATTTTATGTAGAAGACTGCATTATTTATTGCTTAAGTCTCTGAACAACGCGTCAGATCTTCTACAACTTTGCTGTACAATTTATTTTATAACGGATTGGTGTTGAAAATGTGACCAAGACTTGCTCACCATAGCTTTCGTTAGAGGATGCATATTAATACTTGAATCTTCCGTATGTGCACTGAAAGGATGTCGGATGTATCCGCATGTATTTCAATGCCAATAGTGCATTATGTGTATTTTTAGATGCTTTCCTCTGTAGAGGAATATTTTTTAAACTATGAACATTTATAAGTATTGTAATATTTGTATGTCATCAAAATCGGATAATGCGCTGAAATCAATCTGTTCACTTGATGGCATAGTCAAAATGTAGCTAAATGTCGTTCAAGCTGCTTAACCCTATCAGGACTGGGGGAGGGCCACGAGGTGTCCCCATATCAACTTCTGCTTATATCTCCTAAAATAAGTCATGATTTTTTTGTGACTTTTAGTTTGCATGTATGTTGAAGTTTTAATGGAAATTTCAGCAAAATCTGTAAGGTCAGGTTTAAAGGTCATTTTTAAAAGTACTTTTTAGAAAACTGATGGTTATCATTTAGAGCAGCATTGATTATTAGTGTAATATTTCTGTGTCATATTGACATGATTTTTATGCATGTGCAATTCAAGATTGCTAACATACACATTCTTCTTATCCCCAAAATGAGCATATGTGCATTGTAAATGTGTAATTGTACATTGCTTGTACATGCACATGTGAAAGTTTTGTATGAAGTTTTGACGTGAATTTTTAGATATGGAACCCATAGGATAATGCGAAATACATATCACCATTCGAAAGATTGCATTCGGAATGCCTCATGACCTTGTCTGTATAACGATTAAGTCATTAGAACGAGACATTTGTAAAGATAGTGAAATGCAATAATACATGAAAAGACATTTTTTGACGTTCAGATTTCTAATTGCTATTTATAGCACTAAAATTAGCGTAGAATATCATACTTATAACACCACATAGATATACTTGAGCAAAAGTTTGCAGAAATGCTTCAGGTGTAAAGAACAATTTTTGAAGAGTCAAAAATATACATATATTCATAAAAAATGGAAAAATTTGAAAATACAAATTTTAAATTAAATTTTTGTTATGAAGGTCTTCGAATCATGCAAAATAGGCACTACCATTCGAAAGAGAAGACTTTAAATTTCTAAGTAACAGGTTTTCAAAAAGTTTAATTTATCGGAACATGGAAATTTGAGGGGGCACTCCCCTCCTACGACACTAAAAATCACCCGTTCTGATAGGCTTAATCCTGAATTATGCATATTTTGGATTTTCGGTGCTCCTATGCATGGTTTTAATTAACTTCGGCTGGCTTACAGAGATAAAACAAAATATTGCAAGCTGTGTCTTGAAAATCGTTGCTGCCAGGAACTGCTACACAATCCGCATATTGTATTCACTGTCAAATCTTAGACTCGGAGCAGAATACACAGCGACCGCGTTTTCCGGACGCAGGCCTACACGTGATGGTGTCAAAGGTTGTTCCATTGCAAGTGGTATCTAAGATGAAGTATTTTCTAGTCAACGGTGGGAAATGTGAGCAGATGCCATCTCAAGGGCAAGTTGAATAAGGAATTCATATCTCTGAAATGCAGAGGCTCTTATTATGCAGTTACATATAAGCTTATTTTATTTAACATATAACATGAGTTATACTCATAGACAAGTGCTTCCCATTCCTGAGCACATGAATGTATGTTGATACTATCAACTGAGAGCTAAAAGTCATGCGCTACTCCTGTTACGTGAGTGTTTAGGCCTACTCTATAAATGCGCAGAATAAGCCTAAACATGCTCACGTAACAGGAGTACCGGCAACGCTTTGTATCTATTATAATTAATTTGTAGTTATTGTGGCATAAATACTTCGGGAGAGAATACTTTGGTTTTGAAATTTTTTTGATGTGGTCCGCCCGCCCACTGCCATTACTTAGATGACGCTCTTATTTGATAGTATCAACATACATTCATATGCTCAGGAATGGTAAGCACTTGTAATTGAATATAACTCATTTCATATGTTAAATGAAATACATGCAATTTATTTTGAAGGTCACACAATAAAGCATCTGACTTACTTACACCAAGGAAAAAATAAAGGCTATCCCACTTGAAAGCTCAGTCAGAAAATGCTTAAAAACTAGCTTTTTCATTAGCAGGCCTACATGCAGATACTAATGGATACAGTAGACTCTATACCGATATGGCAATTATCATATCTCTCTCATAAAAAAATGTACCGCTACCTATCTGAAAGCTCAATTAGAATCTGTTTAAATAAGTTGACTTATTATAATTTGACAATAGGCTGCCCGCACGCATATTATAAATAAAAAACTAACCATTTCAATTTTCCATTGTCCTTCGAAAAAACAATGCAAGCATTCTAAAACGTAACTTCCAACATGTTAATAAAAAAGTGAGCAACTCCTTCTGTGGCATTTTCGCTTGCAAAAAGCATTCTCAACATGTGGTCAATGTCAACAGCACCAGATTTTTCGGCGTTGTAATCTGCAGTCATCGGAGATTTCTCTCTCTGTGAGGGAAAAAAGAGTTTCGGCATCAGAGACGAAAGCCGGAGTACTAATGAATACGATTCATTTAACAAGGTAATTTGTGGAATGCATTTGCATTCATTAAAGGATGAAATATTGGAATGTCATAATTTTAGCATAAGTGCCTGTTTCAAAGCAAGGTCCTACAGCCTGGTTGATAGAGCAGTGCAAAAACTAATGTTAAGCAGTTCTAGAATATTGTTAAAAAGCTGATATTTTTTGTCCCATTGACCATACAGACATCAAGTTTATATTAGAATCCTTATCTTATTTTGAAAGATGCATCAAGCAGTTATGGTGTATTTGCTGATGTGTACTGGAACATGTAGTAATTAATGTCATCATATGAACAAATTTTGACTATGCAATTCATCTAAACATTAGCGAAATGCAGTTATGAAGACTGGTATATCAAAGCCAATATTAATCAGTAAGTGTAAGAAAACTTTGAAAGAATGCCATAGAAAAAAATTTTGGTTTTATCCAAAGGCATGCTTTAAAAACAACCCATGCTTTTCAAACCTGTTCAAGACAGAATCAGATTGGTTAGCTAGCGCTGAAATTAGAAATACTTTTCTTACCAAAGACACCAATGTAAATGACTGTTGTCTTGTCATTTCAAGACTGTTCAATTATCTTCGTCTAATTCCGTCTATGTTCAATGGGACTTTATTCACACTGATATCGCTGGCCTTTGGGCCTATTGACCCGAAGCTCCATCAAGCATCGGACCAAAACAAAAGTAATATAATTCAAGGCTACTAGCAAGGGAATTTGTCTTGAGTGATGACTCTTTTGCGTCATAATACTTCGTTGTCATGAAAACTCTGTTCTGCACAGTTTCATGTTAGATGAACTATAAGTTAGGCTCTATCGCTGCTGGATCGCTTAACACAATGTAGTGTTTCAAACTTTACTAATTTTCATGTTACCTAATTTTCAGAGAAGTTTCCATCGGAAATTTCAAACAATTATTTCGCATTCATCATTTTCAAGGTTGCTCGAGTTTCTGATTCAATTGTCTTAGATGTGCAAGCGTAAGATGTTTTCATCACACATTCTGCAGTGATAATAAAAGTCGCTCCCTCCTAAACTAGCACAAAGATAAATTACAAACAAATCCTTTTCCAATTACGTAACTACAAAATTTGCCAAATCACGAATTCTTTTTTATATGTAGGCAGAGACATCACAAACAAAGTCAGTAAGCATTATTCTTCTGTTGAATAATTGAGCTCATTATGGAATTCGCGAACTTTCCATGGATTTTAATCATCAAAATCTTCATATTCTTTTTGAAAGTGGCAAAATTGACAATATCGCTCGTATTTCAGTACGATTGGATTTACGTACGTTCAACACTTTTAATTCCACTTAATCGCAGCTATACAATTATCGTTGCGATAATTTTGACGAGTGGCTTATTTCGTGATCATGCCATACGCTACAGTGAAACATCGGGGAATCACTAATGATTTCAAATCATTTTACTTTCAAATTGTTGCAAGTTCAACAACTGTGGATGGAATTCAGCCATGTAATTACATGTTGATGAAATTGCTCAAAATACCTTTGTTTGGCTACATGAAGAGACTTGCCAAATCTGAATGTGTCTAGCTTCATAGACAGGGATGCATGAACATGATAGGAAAGGACTTGAAGTCTCCATGTCAAAAATTATGACTGGGTATAGTGCTTTTCGCTTAATCATAGAAAACAAATAAAATTTCATTTTTTCCAAAAAAGCCGATGTGCGCCTCTTTGGATTAAAAAGTTCCTTTTTCCTCGTGTCTGACACGAAGAGGACTCAACAGGCGCGCAGATTCGTTTTAAGCATAGTGTGTAGATCATTCTGTGAAAGTCTCATTTTCGGTCTCGCTTCCTGAAAAAACTCATCGTGGCTGTCGGACTCACAGAATTAGATTCTTTAATCGTATCACTTTGCTAGAAGTGCAAACTGATTCAAACAGATGGCACATGCAGGAACTTAATAAGTGGGCAAAAAGAAATTTTTAATACATTGCAGAGATAGGAAAAATAGTCGTGCGTCGCTTGCGGATTGCTCTGAATTCCTTCAAAATGCTCCGATCGCCACGACTCCTTCAGATTCGAAGAATTCAGATCATTGCGCAAAAGTTTTCTCGATAATGTCGGGCTCTGCGATTATTTTTAAAAAAAGTTAGCAGGCGCATGAAAAAACGTTCACAAACTTCTCTGTAGAGCTTGACATCGACTGTCTCTTTGCTGTGTGATCCGGTTGATAAGTCAGTGAAACTTTGCACAATTGGGCGTGTTTAATGCTGAACTGGCTGCTCATTGTTCGATTGCTATGGCATTATGTCAGCAGATTGTGCCATTTCAATAACGTTACATGTTCCAATGCATCCCTTCTAGTCAAACAGAAGAAGAGACGACCTGTCTAATTCTGTGGTCGGACTAAAACGGTTATGGTAAATTCCACGAAAAAGTGGAACTCCAAGTCGAATTTTCAAACTCAGAATCAAACAAATCCGCTTATAAAATGTTGTTGTATATGCTCTATAATTACTAAATTCGCTTTATTTTGGTTCGATTATTGATTTCATTGTGATTTTATGACAATTTGAATTTTTAATTGAAAAAATAGTTTTTTTATGAAAAATGTTGAATTTGTAGTTGACTGTTACATGTCAAAATTATTATTGAAATCTAATCAAAATTTTTATATAATATAGGGGACCGTGGACATATAGAACGCGATCAGTGAATTTCATTTCAAATGTTTACCTTGGCTACAGGGTGCATCAAAAAATTTATTACTCGTCTGTGACGAACGAACGAAAAAGTACTATTTTTTAAAGTAGCGGATAAAATAATAATCGGATTTTAGTGAAACTTAATATTTTCCTCATTTACTGTTTCAATGTTTTTTCAGTGTAGTATAGACACATTGGAAGGTTTGCTTCATAGAGCAATCTCAAGTTAAAGTGTGTAACGAGCGAACGTTCGTTCGTTACATATCTGCCTTAATCACTTATTCACTGCGTTTTGAGAGATAAAAATGGCTCTCGAAGTCTTGAATCTTGTTCATAATTGTTGAGCATAATAGAGACTTCCGTTGCTTGTCTGTCATTGAAGGACGCCGGTGCGCTATGGTTGCTGTAGAGATGCCTTGGAGTCGGACGAATAAGAAATAGGCTTGATGTCTGCAGTCTGCTTTAGCTAACACGTAATACTATTCCAGCTGAGTTGAGAGATTGCACGGTCGTTTATGCGAAATACGCTGACTCCGACCCGACGGTCTGAACGAGGAAAACGGTACAGAAATAACAGAAAGACTGATTAATCACATACAAAAAGAGAAATGAAGACATGTTATATAGAAAGAAAGTAAAAACCAATAAAGAGACATATGCAGCAATGAAACATCAAACAAGAATTCGTGTCCGAAACTTCTGGGATAAAAAAGTGCAAGCGAATGTCAGTTCAAATCAATCAGTGGAGAGACTAAACAGCTATGCGTCTTGATTTTCGAAAATGAAGCAGTTCACAAAGTGCGAAGGGTCTTGCCCACTTCACCAAAGAAGCGACGAGTAGTGATAAAAGAACTCGCAACCTCGATTGGTATTGCATCCAAATCTGACGACGCACCTTCTTCCAACGGAATACGACTTCCGGACGAAGTGATGAATAAGCCGTATGAGCCCTGGATTGTGTGATGTTGTTATTGTATGGTCTAAGAGACAAAAGACAAAAGACCAAGTTGCAAAAGCGTCATTTGTATTACACACTGTGTGAGGCCTACAACATTTTTGCTGTTGAAAATCCTGAAATTGAAATTCTTAATCCAAATTTTTTGAATTGATACCGGTCGATGTTTCTCTGTATAGATACACCTAAATGTATTTGCTCGAGCAAGATACACGAAAATTTTATTTTGCTTATAAGGAGTGTGTCGAAATCTGATGATGTTGGAATGCATTCATATGACAAATGATAGGAAAGAAATTTCCTTTTCGATCACGCAGAATGCAAGCAGTTTGCTTGTCAAGAGTGTATTCGAAAGCTATTAATAATTTCTGCAATTCAATCACAGTTCTGGACCTTCAGTGAGGACAGTACAACCTCACCGAACTTAGTAAAACTAAGATTCAGACCGTGGTTGGTAGCCTATAGCATTTTTGTTCTCGAAATCTTTTGTGCGACACCCTCTATTGAAGAAGAACCAATGATCTAAAGTATGCGAACAGTCCAAATCTTTGGACGGTTCTGACCCAGGGTTAGTCGTTCAAACCGATTTCGCAGAAAATTAGGACTGCAAGATTCATTATGCATTAGTAGGCGTACCTGTTTGGCACTAGCGCAAACCAGAGTGATTTGCTTGCTTTCTTTGTTCCGTTTGAACAGCAGTTGTTACATTTTCATCAATATATCATTTCCAAGGTGATTGTTTTCATATTCCGATCATCAGAGGAATATAGCAATATCGATTGCTCATGTCCTTTACACACAATTGAAGATTTGTCCAGCAAACTCTCACGATCACAAGAACAAAGAAGCACGTGATCTGTAATGGCAGACCAGCAGACGTCAATGCGACCAACTACAAGCCAGTTTAGCAAGTGCTCACGGACAATGATTAAAAGGCGCCTGCTGGTCCTGCAAAAGTAGACTTATCCGTGATCTCCGCCAACTCGCTCTCGCTAACTAGTCCTCAGCTTATGTAGATTTGATTGTCTCTAATTGCGTATTTATTGAACATATGTGTAATAATGGCTAGCACTTAGATTGAACATAAAAATGTGACAGGATTATTACAGGCATATCCGCATATGTAACAGGCTTCCAAGATATTTTCCTACAAAATCTGAATAAAGTAATCGTCATTCCTTTCAATTTGGCTGAAGATACTTTGACCGCATATTTCTATTGGCGTCCAAACCATCGCTGATGGGTCTTTCTCCGACGAGCTGCAAACTGCAAGGCCGCAGCTGATTGAAGTTAAGAAACAAAAGAACATGATGAAGAAGAAGGAGAAGGGGAAAACTAAATCAAAATGACCATCGACCTGTTTTAACGGGTATTGTTTTTTATATCCATGAGGAAGACGTCATACTGCGCAATGAAAGCTTTGCTTGCTCCTAACGCGATCATGGAGAGCGTGCTTCTCTGGTCTTGGTGAACTTCACGCCGCGTTAGAAGTTCGAGGACTGGGTTCGATTCCTAGCCGGAAGGCCATTTGGTGTTGCCAGGAACAAGGTGCAGAGAAATGTCATTTCGATTTCGCGAAAGCCAAAGGTCTGAAATGTGAAAATGTCTTGTTTTTGGTCCTGCCGGATGTCCGAGGACATGAGGGAAGTCAGCTCAGTCGCTGACTTTTCTTCTGTATAAATGAGTTTTGTATGTAACATTAAAGCATTCATATGTGTAATGATATTCCACACTGTAAACTGTAAACCGTAAAAATCCGTTAAAATTAATAGAAAAAATTAGTTTCACGGTTTTTGACACTCTGAACTGTAAATATCCGTAAAACAGACGCTGTTTTATCTGATATGAACGGATTTTAACTGTTACGTCATCACTCATCATGTTGTGACGTCATCATTTTAACAGATAATTACGGATATTTTCTGTGAAGTTTAAGGGTTATTTTAGTTGTTTTTAAGGATTTACAGTTAACAGTGCAGAGAGTGTATGTCATGAATACATCTGTTCTATTCCATATATTCATCACATTTATTCGATGAAAGTGACAATTTCAACTGCATTACATTTATACTTCTAACATAATAGGCTACATAGCCACAACCTCGACCTCCATAGAAATTAGGTTATGGTTGAATTCTGTAAGCAATTACAAAATAATGGAGATTGTTTATGAATTTCTAATTCATGGCGTTAAATAGTCACTCTGTTTTGCGTGTTGAGTTGTTTTTCATTATTACCTGATTGCCAGGAGCCGTTTATACTTCAAAATTCACACCTCCCACTGTTCAATTCATTTTTAGCGGAAGAAAATTTCGCAAAATTAACACATCTTTCAGAAATACTCTCCATTGGATTTTCATGCAATTTTGGTCATTTTCCAATAAAAGACTCTACTTTGCCGTGTATGTAATTTTCTAAATCCTTATCGTGAGTTCCTCGTTAATCCAAACACTAAATTTCCGCAGCTGCTGGAATTTTTTCCACGTTCGATGCTTACTTTCTTTGACTATCTCGTGAATATTGGAAACAAGTCAGATTACTTACTCGATTTCATTTATATTAATCATATGAAGAAAATAGAGGTCGACCGATAAAAGACGTCTAATGATGAAATTGGGAAAATATTGAATCAAAGCTTATCTTTATGAACAAAGTATCACAATCCTTTTACTTCTAAGGTTTTTGAGAAACTCCGTCTCGAGTTTTCTGAAATCCTCAGCTTTCTACAGCTTAGGGTAATGAATCATATTGTTACCTCGAAATGAAAGATAAGCTAAGCAGTCTTGCAGTACATTAAAGAGTGTGTCACAAATTAGATCACAAATTAAGCCTGTAAAAGTTCGTTTCTCATTACTGATAGCGGAGTATATAAAGTCGAATATCTATTAATTTCTACGACTGTATGCTTAAATGTGTTCAAACACAAAAATTGATTTAGAAGAGTTCCTTCTAATGGATGTCTTTGTAGCTTGATCTTAAGAATAAATATGATTTGCAAGACTATATCATTCAAAAACATTGTACAGAGTTCTTCAATTTTAATAGAGAATTAAATTTCAAGTTATTTCTTGAAATGTTAAGTGTTTTTGTAAAATATTTGTTATTTAGTCAAATTTACTCATTAGTTTGTGAAGCGGTTTGCCTATTGATCGAAATACAATGCTTGAGTTCTAAACTAAAGCAACATCTGTTTGTAAATTTAAATGCATGCACTCAAGTATTAAAAGCAATCAACTCGTTTTGTTAATTTGATAATAATCAAATTGAGTTTACATGTACTTCGTACATTCTCCGTAGTTATTTGAGAAAGGAGTAGGTTTGCATTTATTGATTATGTTTAATTTAATTACTCTTCTTCAAATCGCAACGGCAAATTAATCAATTCGTATAACGTTTCCGCAGTAAAGTACATGTAGCCTAACACTTTGAATAATAGAAATACACTCAATACATCTCAAGTGGTTTTGTGACATGGAGGATAGTGATGTTCGAAAAACTAAAATTGGCGTGAAGAAATTCTTCATCTTGGTAAGTTAAGCAAAATATTCAATTTTGAACTTTTATAAACTTTTCATCCGTAAGTGTTCCACTTGGCGCATTTTCTATCGGTGTGCACCAGTCAGATATTCAAATTCGACGTAGTTCAGTGATAATGCAGCAACACGCACTGGAATATATATGCCATCGGATAATCCGCTACTACGAATGTCAGAATAAGTACCCGGTATCTATTTCAGATCAAGATCCTCAACGATTCATATGCTGTGTGATGTAATTAGCAATTGAGAAGATGACATTATGAGATGGTGAAGACGGTGCAGAGACAGTGGTAAAGAGGACAAAGGTGGCCTTGACGATGATATATCAAGTAGGCCTAATTCTACATGCACCGATATGAAAAAGTCTATCGAATACCTGATAGCTACACTTGTTTAACAACAAAATTGCAAGCTATCACTTTGTTTAGCTCTTCTATTATTTTGCAATATGCAAATGGTGTACAAGGTTGTTTAGGAAATTAACGACATGTGAGCTCAGGATCTACCTCAGTAGGCCTACCCATGGTTTGATGATGATGGAGACACTATGACCACATTTGCACAACTATTTGCTTCCTTGAAGCTTCGTAGTTGCTATAGCTGCAGCTTTCCACTTCTAGTGCAAATCAGAATGTTAAGTTATTTTGAAGACATGTTTGACTATTTTTGTCTCTCGTGATGCAGGGTAAGCATAATTTTGAAAGTTTCACGGTGTGTGCGAAAGTTGTTTTCAATAAATCTCTATCTTTTCCGGACAGCAACTTATCGCTCCCACTGAAGTTAGTGATCATAGTCTGGATGAAGAAGACGATTATTAACTCTAAAAAAATGATTGCGAAGCCGGACGTCGAAATTTATTGGTAGCAAAGCGCAGCGATAGTAGGCTTGTAAGCCACTGGATCATGTACGTACCTAAGCAGCTGCTGTGCCTTGTCTCAATATTAAGGTCTTTCACATGCGAAATGCTAAAAATCCGGCGTGGGATTGTGCGCCAAGTGTTTGAAAATGCACCACATTTGCTGACCTATTTCATGACGATATGAACCGTCGTGTATGTGCACATAAACTAGACAGTCGTTTTACAGAGCAAAATAGGCCTATTAAAGAGAAGTGCACACTGTACATGTGCAATGCATGTATATCCACATCATCGTTTTAGAATCTGTTATGCAGTGCTGTCAGACCTGTTTTTATACCATGTAGTAATAAGACAAATTATGTTTTGAATTAAACTACAAGTCAAAATTATAAATTGCATATTGTTCTTAAATGAATTTGATTTACATGTAGCTTGTGTGTAACTGATTAATCCATCAAAGAAGTTGATGTGAATAATGGATTGTAAAATCTTGCTTAAAAGCACAAGAAAGACACACGTACTAGCGTACTAGAAAAATTTTTCTTACTCTAGTTTTATAAAGTTCAGTACTTCAATTTTGCTTTTACAAACACAACCAAAATTTACTACTTTTTAGGAGTGGTAGGACGCGATGGCATGTATATAGTATATCCCTTCTTCGAATTTGATCCGAAATGACTCGCATCCATACTGCGTGAAAATGTTCATCGTGATGTTTCAAGCTATACTTATTGATGCAATTCTAAATACGCAAAGAAATCACAACCGCGCTCAATGGGTTCATTTCTTTACTGTGAAATGAATATTTTTGAGACATGAAAAACAAATAGCTGGAGTAACAGAGACTATTTTGAAGTATGCATGTGAAGTGATTATAACCATAGCCTGTCGATATGTGGCTGAAAGCCGGCTTTAATTTCAGGACGACTCGATCCAGATTCTTTTGACCTTGTGCAAAGTTTTTACTTTTGTTGTCATCACATGCATATGAATGGGCATAGCATGTGACTGAGCATAGAAACTGACAACAATAAAACCTCTAGAATGGAAACTGGCTTCATGCAATACACAATAGTGGCACATAAATCGCATGCATTTTCACTCAGATATATTTGTCAACTTAAAATTATGATACTATAACCATGCACATCAAACGTCTTAGTGGCTATTTTCTTCGAATCAGTCCGATCGGCTAATTAAATGTGATTAACAGGGATTATGAGGTATTTCGTAACTTTGTAAATGAAAATTTAGTTCCACAAAGTGAATGCCCTGACATCAGCCTGGTACTTTGAACTAAAGTGATTAGAAATAACTGCATTGAATTGATATAAAGTTGGCTTAAAACTGAAGCTTGACCTGCATAACGACTTGATACCGTCCTGCTAGCTACTTGAGCCGACCAGCTATCATCTTCCCCAATATCCGCTCATTATATTGATTTGATTATGTGTGACGTTGAATAATTATTCACATATTGCAATATTTCGTTAACATTTTCTTATAGAATAAGTTATTGATCTCAGATGAAAGTAACGAGAAAGATACATGCGCAGTATTTCAATTACATGGCAAATACAATAGTGATGACAAACGGCAACATTTGTTTGGAAGTGTCATCCTTTGATTTATGAAACAACTAGTTTGCGTTCTGACTTTCAGAGGAACGTAATAGTAATAAGTCTGTCTCCGAAGCTTTTGTGTCGGATCCATTGCGCTGTTCCCTCATCGAACTCGTAGCCGGAAACATTCAATGATCAAAGAATAGTTTTGATTTCTGACAATCAAGGAAGAGATGTCATGCCGTACAACTTGGAACAAGCGAATGGGATCAGTAAACGATGTGCAGCCCAAAGACAACCGCATAAAACTGTTACTTTGTCAGATTAAAAGCCGAATCTGTCATGAAATAAAATGCATCATGATATGTAAATGGAATAGAATTCGGAGTGTTCGTCATAACACAAGGATAGTGATGATCGTAAATTCACTTGATGGAAGTCTGATTGATACTTTTTATGAGTAAACCTATTCGTCTCTCATACGAAACCGAAAAACGTCTGTCTATAAATGACTTACTCATCAACCAGAAATTCGAAGTACATTGTCTTTCGGAAACCGTTTGTTTATGTAGTAGTTAACTTATTTATGCGATCGAAGCTCTTCTTTTATGAATATGAATCTGTCTACAATAAAGCAATGGCACTGCCAAAGGTGGTTTCAAGGCCGGTGTATGCAACTGAAATTAACCAACATGAACAGGTGTCAAAATGAGACACAGGCTGCCAATTGTCACCTACAAAGGGCTTCATATTTCAGCTGCCAGGAATATACCAAATCCAGACGGAATAGAAATTGTACTGGTGCAAAATGGTATAAGTCTTCGAGATATTTATATAGAAAAGTTCAGTTTGATGAGGAGAATTCATTTTTGATGCTCAGAAATTTCTCTGAGCCATTTTAAGCTTCTCAAGCTTGGGGAGGACGCCTTTGCATGCTACTCTTGTTTATCGATTTGGTTGCCTATTTGATTGATTTGTTTAAATGCACGATAAAAGCGCAAATTCCTTTTTTACAATTGAAGTGTAATTACAATCTGAGAGCATGGATGAAACACCAAATACATCGACAACATATTGAAGTTAATACAGTATTGAACAAAAACAATCAGAGGTATTATCAAATTAGTCAAAAGTTCACCAATTTGTCCTCTTGATGAATAATCTGCAATCAAATTTCAGAAGCTCTTAGGCGTACCTAAGAAATTTTAAAAAAAGCATTTTTTAAATTAAAATTTAATTTTACGCTATGAATGCCTTGACATCAGCCTGAAACCTATTTTACTGACGTGAAGTGTATCAGCGAGAGAATAAATGGTAATTTTCGAGAATTTCAGGCGACCTTGGCAACCATCGTGGATGCGATGCCCTATTCACATCACAAGTAATGGCAGCAAACAGGAGGATCATAATTATGATGAAATGGCTGCACTAGTATTTAAGAAACACAGACCTTGAATTTCTGCAAAACCTTGACTTTGATAAAAGAAAAACGAGTTTTTACTCGACGTTTCGGGTCCAGACCCTTCTACACTGAGTTAAAACTCAGGTAAAACTTCCATCAGAATGGCATCTACAGAGGCTACATTGCATGATGGTAAAAAACTATCAAGCAGAGATGAACCCTGGTTTCAAATCTGTCTAAATGACGACGACATTTATATCAAATGAAACCTGAAATGGAAAGTTAATACTATATTCCAGAAACTTGAAAATTTAATAAGTTACAGTCATTGATGAAAATCTGATACTGAATTTCACTTAGTCAGCATTTATTATGAAGATAATCATTTCTATTTTGATTCTTTCGAGCAAAGTTTGGACATGCTATATCCACTAGCTACAAGCTAATCCACTTCAATATCATATTCTGGTAAAATTCGTCAATGTTATCAAGTTTTTAGTGACTCTTAACACTACTTTAGGTATAAGCCATGTCCAATTTTTCGAATATTGTATTCGGTTTTTCAAATAAATGATGACTAGAATTCCCAAATTTCATACTCGATCACCTTGATAATGATCGATAAATATCACAGTTGTGTTGAATTATTATTTACATGTAGCAGATATCAATTGATTAAGTATCACGCTATTTTACTTTGATG
Source organism: Prostheceraeus crozeri (assembly GCA_907163375.1). Lineage (NCBI taxonomy): Eukaryota > Metazoa > Platyhelminthes > Polycladida > Euryleptidae > Prostheceraeus > Prostheceraeus crozeri. The sequence continues at coordinate 222,508 of CAJQUW010014715.1, read as the reverse complement.
GATGGTAAAAGTATAAATCAATAATAATCAGCAAGCAATCGGTTGGTCTATTACTTGTTTAAAACAAGCTTATATATCCTTACATTTCTTGTGGCAATGACATCACATGCATAGAAGACTTGTGCTACATTTATTTTCTGCGATAATTAATCACAGTTGTTTGCAATGATTTTTGAAGCGGATGGTGTTATAAATAGTATGTCATCGACTTAGACACTTCAGTTGGCATAGTAATCGAATCAAAATTATTATAAATATGACAATTAGCCTATTTATAGATATGGAGTTAAAAATTATGTTTAACATGTGAGAAAGAAGTTAATAAACTTGAAACTCATTGCGAATGCAATTACTGTATGCTAACAAAAACGTCTGAAAAGGCTTTGCGGAGGTTTGACATTTTCCTTAGTGTTGACATTGGACATTCATGGCACTTTTCAGTTATTGGAGAACCTCGCAATAGTTCTGAGAGTGTCGGTTACGTAATACATGTTACTTCTGATATACTGGTGCGTGGCCTGCATACATCAAGCATAAATTTCTTCTGATATTTGGCTGCAATAAGTGAATAATCATGATTTCATTGGTATAAACTGATAACATTGTTTTGGTTATTGTAGATCACAAAAAGTTTACTTCATCTGACAGCCGTCAGCATTTATTTATATTCACAGTATGATTCGAGGTGATTCTGCAGCAGTGTCCGACGGAAAATTGAATCTGTGTTGACAATATCCATCAATCAATTCTGATAGAATTCTGACTGTGGGAATATTGTAAAGGAAGAGAAATCATTCTTTTGTTGATCAACGAGTTTTAGATGTAAGTTGTTCATAGACCAACTATCATATGCTTTTATCAAAGCAAGCAAGCGCGTGCACAAGCTTACCCAGGCCTGACGAAAAGTCTAGTGAAGGCCGGTTTCATCCACAATACTCAGTTTACTTGTGCTCACTCGATGCTTACTTTTAATACTGACCTTTGCCAAATAATTTACTTTTACGCCGTGGGGCCTATGCTATATCATGCAAGTGGTGGTTCATTTCATCGACAGGTCTTTCCGTCGACAAGGTCATTTAATCGAAAGTGACCCTGTCGACGAAAAGACGCTGCTGATGAAATGGCTCAATATCTGCTTGTCGATAAACTGAAGCACAGTCAGCATATAGGGCTATAGATAATCGCGAGTAAACGCTCTTGGTTGATTTTAGTTATGGAAATGTCTCCTATAATATTTGAGTACTATGCAAACTTGATGAATGCTCACATGAGCTAGATTTTCGTCATTAGTATGAGTGGCTTATATAATATATTTTTTGGTTATAGGTAGATATACTCAACTTGAATGTCGACTTGAATAAAATTCTGAGAATGTAATGCCATCAACATGATAATGCTTCTAAATTTTGTCACTAATTATATATTTTTGAATACTAAAGTTATTTGTAGATTAATGTGAAAAATTTGAAAAAAATGTTTGTAGGCTGTTTGTCATGTTATTATTAGATCACGACGACACCTGCTTTTGATTCGCGTAATTCGTGCATATGTTTATAAGAACCCGACTATGATGTGTGTGTGTGTGTGTGTCCTGTGTGTCCTGTGTCAGATTAGTCTAACCAGACAGAAGTCTCATATTTCCATCAAGATGGTTCTTCAAAATCAAGCCATGATTTATTAACTTTCCCATCTCAACAAGCAAATGGAGATGAAAATCCAAGCCCTGTCCGTCCAGTCCCATTTCAGTTCAAATTATCAGGCTTAGACACAGTTGATGAACTCCCGGCCCGCTTATGTCTACATGTGGTTCATGCAAGATGCAGACCGGTGTAACAATCTTCCTCCTCCGTATTCTAAATTGCTGACAGGAAAAAAGTATTTTAGTATCAGAAAGTCGCTATTACCAGATTCCCCCGCGGGAAAAGAGAGGTGAATAGATTATTCTAAAAGCCGCTGCTTAAACCTTTGAAATCAGTCTAAATCCTAGCGACATGTCAATGCAAATTTTATGTTATCTCCTGGAAGCCACAAACCTCGATATCTCTGTATTGCATGTTCAGTGTCTTCAACATTTTCAAGATAAAGTGGGGTGGGGGAGAATTAAAAAATAACACGGAAACAAAGAGCTAACTTAAAAAAATTGCGGCAGCTTTTCTCCCGGAAATTCGAAGCTACATTACACTTTCCACCGGAAAAGTAATAGCAGGGAATGTAAGAAACCTGGTTTAGATACATAAATGACACCGGCTCCACTCTTATCGCAGGCATGTTCAAAACTTTATGAGCACAAAGACATGGTCATTCAGTACTCACTAAATGGTCAAAGAGAAATAGTGGAAGTCTATTACATACATGTAGATGTGGCCTATGTAGCTCTCACGATCACATAATGTTGTCATTTTAAAGAGTTTCAGAAGTGGTAGATCCTACATTGTTTCTACTTTAGTTATTGATATTCAAGACAGCTTAACAAATTCTCGGATATTTATGAAATGTACATTCTCGGAATGATTTTGTAAAAGCAAATTTTCGTAATCGCTATTGAAGATTTCGAAATTTTAGTAATATTTGTTTCAACTATGATGTCAAATACGAAATAGCTTCTTTTTAATTTTTAAAAGGTTATTATGTCACTGCTGTAGGTGGCACTCAATTTATTTTAGATTGTTTTTTTCTTTATAGGAAGTAGGTTTCTGATATTGTTTGCTTTGATTAAATAAGAAATTACAAGAGCGTTCGTTCTTTCTCAGGCTTCCTCACATCTTATGAGGAGGTCACAACCGGCATTGGGATTCAATAATTGAGATCATAAGTGAAAAATGAAAAACTGACTGGACTCTAGTCGACCACAGTTACAAAAGTAAAAGGATTGATAGAACATATCAAATATGGGAAATATTGTCTAATACATAATAAATACAAAAAGGTTCGGTAAGTAGACAGATTGCGTTATAGGTCGGGGATTTTGGAAAATCATCAAAGTCGATTAGGTAACTTTGGAAAAATCCCCCGTCGTTTGTGTGATTCTTTCGATGCATAATGGTCAATACTTTTGCTTCTCAACTGCGTTAACAATATAGTTGCGATAATTTTTAAATTCGCGTCCTAATTGAATGGAATTACCAAAGCACACAAGAAAGCAAACAAGCCTATAACTGCATCGATGTATTACAATAAAATGCAACAACAGACGGTTTGAGCACCTTCCTGCTGAATGCAAAGAGAGGAAAGAAGTAATTTCCTCTCGAACGACTTGCGTTGCTGTAGTGGGGAATCTGCTCTGGTTTTCGTCACTGATGTCGTAACTCAGCACTCCAGTATGGTCTATCATGGCCCATACAGTGACAGATCTCCGGTCATGAAGCTTTTCGACGAAAGCTTGAGGGTTCTCAGTGCGCCAGGAGTGCAGATTGTCTTCGTCGGAAAAACTATTCGGAGATGGAATTGAGGATGCTGAAGTGAGGAATTGAGGATCCATTGATTCCTGGACGAAGGTTGGCTGAACGACGCTACTTTGCGAGACTCCAAGCGTGTTGCTTATGCGAGAAACGTTCGGGTCATCTTCATTCACGCTTATTCATATCCCCATACGTAAGGCTTCATCCAAAGATGGAGTATTTTCTCCTTGCTTCGGACACATTGTTGAATGTAACCGCCCATGCAATGTACAGAAGCCATTCGTTCGATGATATGAATTCGAATTTTTTGAACTTAGAGCATTGATTTGGTGCTTGGATATGCATAGAAATTCAATCAGTCAAACAATTCAGATAGATTTTTCACAAACTTCAAATAACGTTTTTTTTGACTCACCCTGTATAAGACGATTTAGGTATTATGTAGTTTGAGCTACTTTGGTGTGAAAATCCTTCCGCTATTCAATGCACTTGAAGTGAATGTACACTGTAAATCGCTCAATACCAATCACATACGAAGGATGCATACCAAAATATTATTTTGGCATATTTCTGTATTCGCTTGGTACATATTTGTATGTTTTTCGTATGTAATTTCAAATGTGGTATGCTTTACATACTAAAGCCATACTAGCACAATGTTAAAGAAAGCATAAATCATGTCCAAAGTATGTTGATTTAAGGACTTTTGTCAATAAAGATCACACTAATGTTACTATTGTTCTGTAAGTAGTGAGATAATGACATTCAAGCGTCATACTTTCAATAATAAATTCGATTTTAATAGATGTAATTCTAAGGCATTTTATGAATAATCAATAAGTATTCAACCATCAACAATTATGCATTATGCAATTTTGAAATTAAGCATATTATCAATCCGAAATAAAAACACATTATAATTCATGAACGCAAAAATAGTTATGTTTAAGATATATAACTCAACATGATTTCACGAAAGACATCGTTAATATGAATTGATGTTTTTCAGCTTGGTACATAAAGTAGATCTAACTAAACGCCTTGTTAATGTTGCCAGACAAGTAGCAACGGCGACAACCTCTTGGAGCACAAAATTCACAATAAATCTGATCTAATTAAACATCACTCTATCAAGCAAAAAGTATTCACGACTAGTATTACTGAAAAACATTATTTGACAGTAGTATGTAATACACACATATTTTTTGCTATGAGACTTAAGGCTGCTCATACTAAAGACATACGAATGGAGACCAATTTGCATTGGGTTTCGTATATAAAACATACCAACAACTCGTATTTCAGTGTAAAACAGCCAATCACAGATAGAATAGTTCGTATCACTACATACCAACCACATACGAAAGTAAGTGAGATGTGGTATGAAAAACATACCAGATCTCTGTAAACATACGAGAATCTCGTATCAGATGTTAGTTTCAAATTGTATGTAATTTTCGTATCCAGCGATTTACAGTGTACATGATACTGTCCTTACTTTGCATGTCAACTCTGGTACTCATCGCTGTGGGTTCTTTTGCTGCATGAAGAAAATAAGGAACAGTCTAGCATCAAGGAGGTTTATTGCCTTGAAGTCAGTCAAGATCTTTGCAAAAGACTGATGAAGAGCATGCCTACTAAAATGATTAGGGTGCTGCGAAATGGTGGCATGCCCATTTCTTTGACAGTCTTCCCCTTCTTCTATCATTCAGCGGCAATGTTGCTATGAAACAGATAATAATGGCATCATCAAAATCAGTTCGATTTTAATTCATGTTGCGGTGAAATAATCTTGTTCTTGTTTCAGTAAAAAGAGACTTTTGGTGTCTACTGCGAATTCCACAGTCTTCGAGAAAGCATCTCAGCTCATGATCTTTTTTCATCAGAGCTTACTTTAGGCTAATTACTTAAATTTCTTCGAAATTTACTATTAATCGTTTATCTAATAAATTAATAGACAAACTTAAGTAACAACGGGAAATTCATATACTCCCATTCCATTATGGCTTCAATTTTTGTTGATACCTCAGAGAATTGATCAAGTCAGTGACTCGATGTTTTTGTACTTTTGCTATCTACATAAACTTTTCATCTGAAAAAAGGAAGCATTGTCAAAATGGCCATTATTTGAGTATTAATATTTTGCAGCTTTTGTGAAAAATTATTATATTTTGAATTTGAGAGTGGTAGAAGACAAATAATGTTACGAACTTGCAAAGGTTTCTTAAATTCAAAAACTTTATTGTTGGAATGAGAAGCATAAATATTAACCAGAAAGTTATGTCAAACCCCGGTGAATCCTTCCATTCTTATAGCGTCTGTGAATCACAAAGAGGTTGTTGACTTTTTTTGTTGAAAGACTGATGCTAAATATAGCGTCAATCAGTAGCAGCTCGTTACATGTCCACGCATTCTGAAATATATATTTCTATAAACTAATGATGTGAAGTTTCCAATAGTGATCTGGGTTATAATGTTTCAAATTGGCTGTATGAAAATAATGACAAGATGCTAAATTTTCTGATATTCATTTTCTTACTTAGCAGAATATCAGCAACTTGATGTTCGAGAATTCAGATACCTATCTTGTGAACGACATCTGAATGTCTATAAAAGTATAGCCTCAATTGAATTCATGGCATGAATCATTAATAGATTTTAAATGTTGTTTCATCGAATTAGAATGTTGAGTTATGAAAAAATATCACTTGAGTTCACTTGAGATAAACCACTGCTGTCAATAGATCAATTAACTTAGGGTTTTTGTATCATGAAAGCTATAGTGATTCAAATTCACTCTGGTTTACTTTGGAATGAATTACTCTTCAGTAAGGCTTTGAGTTCTTTGAATAGAAAACAACATTATTATCATGCTTCCATATTGAACGAAATAATCGAATGATTGTTTTCTTTTGCGAGACGAAAATTGCTCAATGTCAGCTATCGCTCGGAATTTTGAGACTTCGAGGAGGAACATTAATGCGATTCGCCTCCTAATTGTTGAAGTATGCCATGACTCACTGAATATTTCAGATATATCAGCAATGCTTCAAAATGTTCACTATAATTGGCAAGAAGTACTTCAAAGAGGCATTGCAACTTAAGCAAAATAAAATGAAAGTGAAATTTTGTGAGCTTTAGAATTTTAGGGCATATATACTTAATCGTTTTTTGATTCTTTACACACCTCTCCATAATCAATTCTGTTACAGCTCGATGTTGGAGAGCTTAAGTCCACGGCCCTGCTTGTCATCAATGGACACAGTGCTTGACTTGCAAGGACCCACAGAAACTTTATTTCAATAATTTCTCCATTTCGCATGATTGATGTCATTTTTACTGTTGCATGTTGACCAAGTAATTAAACAAACAAGTCGGAAGAGAAGCTCTTTTCCAAATGGTGACCATTCGGACAAACAACATCATTTTGAATAGATCGTATCCTATATATTGGTTTCCCTACTTCAGCATAAATCATTGTGCAATTTAATATTATTTACATTTTGTCACTTGCGTCGGGAGATTTTTACATTTACTTTACGTTTCCACATTGTAAATTAGGCTTACTCGTGATTTCCAATTTTGAATGAAACTATACACTTTGCTTGCTTGCTCTATGACATACTTCTTAAATCAACTCAATCGATTAAATATTATTTGAACCGTTGATTTTACCTGAAATTGCCACATTTCCTTTAATATCCGTTTTGCATTTGTGATGTACTATCACAGAGGGGCTATCTCCGTGCTATCTGACCATCCAGGAGACTGATACTGAACAGGTCCATAATGTACTATGACGCATAGATAAACTGATGTACTATGTGATGCAATATAACCGTTTCGTGAGGTGCTTGTTAGTCATGTCATATTAGATACAGTTTTGTTGAATTTCAGCATTATTCGGATATTCAGCTCGTGAAGAAGGGAAAGCAATTCCATTCCGACCAATGATTTATTAAAACATCATCAAATCAAATGATTGAATTATTATCAAATTACTAAAAAATTACAAAATGAATAAAATATATGCTAGTAAGAGTGCCCAATATTTCGGTTCCACTTTTTCAGTGGCAAAGTTGCTTGTAATTCAAATATGAAATGTCAACGTGCAGTAGCTTTGTCCGTGAAGAAGTGGAAGAAAGATAATTTCAAACTGTCTCGTATTTTATTCATTTTGCGAATAATTTTGCATGACTTATTGAAATTGTATTCTTTTTTTCATGCTCATGCTAGATAATAGTGAATTGCACTATATTCCTCGATTTTTTCTTATGAAAAGGGCTTTCCTTACTCCATGAAGTACAAATAATTGTCAAGTTATCACTCAGTTTTCAGTATTATTGTCCTATCTACATTTCAAGGAAGAAGCGAATAAATGCTGCTTTCTGTAGTCCCGTATTGGCTGATTTGTTGTTTTTGTGAAGTCATAAGAAGTTCGGACTAGCTAGTCTGTTGCATAATGCCAACCGATGCATTGATGATGTACTTTAATGCTCAGCCTCATTAATAAGAGTATTTTCTAATGTGTGATTAAAATATAAGCATAGAGTAAGTAAATTAGGCAGAGTAGCAACCCAGGATTAATTAAATCCATTTTGTGTATACAGTTTCGATTTTATTAAATGAACTCGAATGAGACCCGGCATCACATATGAGATATGCAAATGCTTTTACAATTTTTGGATAAATTTTGGATTTGACCGATCGTGATAGCATTTTACAAATCCTCCATGTCATGTCAACCTGTGAGGAGGTAATATAGTTTGTTAAATTACCAATCCGATGGGATACTATCACTTCAATACTTAGCCTTATCAACATAGAGTAAGTATATTTAGGTAGAGTGGTAAATCTGCATTTATTAAATCCCCAATGTGTATACACTTTCGATTTCATAAAATGAACTTGACACGAAACCTAGCACCACATATGAGATATACGAATTTTTGCACTTTTGGAGAAATGTTCACGAATTTGACTTATTATGACAGCAACACAGATGAAAGAAAAGTAACTTACAAATCCTCCATATCATGACAACCCTGAGAGGTAATGTGGTTTATTATATTAATAATAATAATAATAAACTTTATTGAGTCCACATACATGATTCGGTAGACTAGAATTCACATAACACATAACGTGACATAATGATGCATCAAGAGACAAAAGAAAGGGATTATGTACAATAACGCAGGAAAGAAGATTTCAGACGAAGTGTTTTTGTGGGCGGAGGACGGATCGGACAAGCATTGCGTAAGGATCGTTTTCGTGTAAGGAAACAAGCTCTGAGCGGGTGGCAAGAGATGGCTTACCATTGCTTTAAAGCTCATTCCTTGCCTTACAATAATTAGATTACTTTTCTTAAGCGTGATCATATCACAGACTACCTGCCACAGAAAGAGCAAAAGCATCATTATAAAGAAAATTATCTATAAAATGTGTAAATGGGTCAACATTACTATTCAGCACTATTCAGATTCAAGAAAAGACGCCATTTGAATCAGAAAATCATGCCGCTGAAAATTGAATTAAAAACATGACATCTCAGCCAAGAAGCTTTCAGTAAGATCTCAACTTTTCCTTGAAAACTTGGAGGGATTTGCATTCTAATGCAGCTCATGAAATTTCCTTATCATCAGCATAATTCCCGCTTAACTATGATGGTTTTTAGCAAATATCCATTCATTTGATGTCCAACTTGTTTCACACTACTTATAAAGGGGACGTCATCTCGGTAGTATTTAAATACAGAAATAATTGGAAAAATTTTAGCTTTTTAAAAACTGCTCAAATGATTTTTAAAACACCAGGAACGTAATATCCGCAAAAAACTGAATCTTTTGATATACAAATTTTCACTGCATACTGATACTTGTTTGAGTCGACACTCTACCTACTTATACTTTCTCCATGGCTTTCTGTAGTCCCGTATTGGCTGATTTGTTGTTTTTGAAGTCATAAGAAGTTCGGATTAGCTAGCCTGTTGTCTAATTCCACCCGATGCATTGATGACATACTTTAATGCTCAGCCTCATTAATAAGAGTATTTCTTAAGCGTTAGTAAAATATTCAAGACAAAGTATTTACTCTAACCCGAAGAACCCGGAACATTTCTCAACAAACTCGAACACGACAAGAAAAATCTAGCCCTTCCCTGAGTCCGATCGGTTTCGGTCCCGACTTCACAGTAATGACTGTAATTCAAATTCTACAGACTAAAAATTTCATGAAGTTTCGCGTGTGGATAGAAAATAACCTCAATTACAATTTGTGATGATTGGCAAATCTTAACTGATTCTATGTAAATTTGAAAAAGTGATAATGTCTTACAAAACATGCCCGATCATGTTCGGATTTCTATTTTTTTATTTCAAATCAGTTATTGAGGAACATAATGTCGAGAACCTACATCAGACACAGGAACACCGTAAATCTAGATTTACCAAAGTATCTGCTAATGCCCTCTGCTAATCGTGTCCACAAGTCTACCAAAGCTTTTGCTGTTGCAGATTCAATCTGAAAATGATACTTTTGCTAAAAATCCTGAATTGCACACTACTGTCTTTGGCAATAAATAGTAGTAGGAGCAAATTTTAAATACTGGAACCGCCATGATTTCTATACACCTATTACCGCTAGATGCAGTGAAATTGATTGCGATATGAATGCAACCCTGCCTTTTAATACTGAAAACGGTGCGTCCTATTACAAAATAATTATTTCAACAAAAATATCTGAAAAATATCATTTGACACAGTTTCTGCAAGCAAAAATGTGATTTTTGTTGGAACACAAAGACCACAACAACATTTCTTATAGTAATATTTGCATATTTGTTTTTGTGCTTATCTACTTGGCATGCCCTTTATCTTAGCAGTGCTCTTGCAAAAGATGCTGAATCGGAGGTGTGCTACATTGATAGAAATTGACACAACCGCTCACACAAGAGGACACTCGACTTGATACTGAGTTTCCACAATCCATTGTAAAAAGAGAAGACATATATTGAGCGCAAAAATGTACAATAAAATGACAATAAAATGTGCAATAAAAAATATAACTTCATATTGAACCTGAATACACTTTTCCTATCACAGTAGTCCATTCCGAATCACATTTCTGTCGCTTATCTTATACACGTATGTACAATAGTACACGAATGAATGACAATGTACCGTAGTTATCAAAGAGACGATAAAATAGCTGCAATACACCGTCTGACTAGACAGATTGCTTGCAACGAAAGGAAAGTCCAGGTTCTCAACGTTGGAGATATTCCTTGACGAAATCGGTCCTCTTCGCTCGTGATTTACTTCTTGCCATAAAGTAATTATTTTTGCCAAGATATGAGGGCAATCCATTGACTTCTAACACATTTTGTCCGATCGGACTGTTGACCATCATCTTAAATATCATTTTCAATTATGAATTTGCCCACAGTCACTACTTCATCCCGGGATGATTCCTCAACTGCGTTATCATAGTATGTAAATCAGTCTGCGCAGATATTCGTCGACGTCTTACTGTAGTCATCGTAAGACTTCAACTGCCACCGATTACTGTGTTAGATGATGGCCTACGTTGTTGGACAGCGCGTAGACACACTAGGGAGTGGTGAACTAAGCGCACGTAATCGAGTTGTTAAATGATGACTGATCATTTTTAGTGGCATTAAAAACAAGCTATCTCAAACTACAGATTGTTTCATAAAAAATGGATCACCCTTAAACATCGCCTTAACTTCAACTTTGTCTAACTCCTCCAAACTTGAACGAATTTCTCTGAAATTTGGAAGATATGTCAGTTGTACTTACTAATATCATTGTTGGAAATTTCAAGCATGAATATTGAGTTGTTTTCCTGTTATAGATAAAAAAGTAGTAGATAATTTGATCTTCATTTAGCAATGTTACACAAAATCATACCTCACTCTTATAAAATTACATTTGTTTCCTTTGTTATGTAATATGTTGTTCTACAAGCCAAAAGCTATCAAGCAAAACAAAAATAAAGAAAATCGGTCAATCAGAGCCAGTATAGCACCATTATTCATCAACAATAATGTAACTGCTACATGTGATTAACTGGACTTCATGTTCCATAGCTTCCTGACTTCGTTGCGGTGGTGTTGGCAGCACTCCTGATTGCTTTCAGCTAGAAATCTATCTCTTACCGGTTGAAAACAATACAAAGCACAAATGAACAATAACGAGATCGCATTCACAAAAGACAAAGTGTCAACCTTGCTAGAACTAGAGGGTTTTCTTTGCAAGCTACAAGCAAGCGACTAAATGTCCCTTACACAAATGTGCATCGATGGCATAATGATGATTTTCGACTCTGTCGTAAAGAGGGCTCTGGCCGTCCACGCAAAACATCCAAACGTAGAGACCACATAATTTTGAGATTTGTTAAAGTTGATCCATAAAAGTTGATCCATAAAACCATTAAAGTCTCTCGTTAACTGAGATGGCTGCACTAGACTCGTCTATTTCTAAGTCTACTATTCGTAGAAGACTTGTTGTTCGTAGTGATCCATCGACTTGGTTATTTATGGATGATAATGTTACGTGTCACAGGAGTAGTAGAGTCAACTTATGCAAGTCTCAATTAGGGCTTAGGACATTATCTTGGCCAGCTCGTTCTCCTAATCTGAATCCAATAGAAAATGCATGGAGTATTCTAAAACGTAACGTTCGTCGTTCACTGCTACCTACAGATGGCGTAAGTAGTATATAGTGTGACATCCGGCGCGACGCTTCGCTTCGCTTTGCTTCGCTTCGCTTGCGCCGGATGTCACACTTTTGCGGGTTTTTTCAAAAAATCAAAATTTCAAAAATTTAGGTAGACTTCAAATTTCACGTGGCCGAAGGCCCAAGGGGGGAAAATTTAGGTAGTGACAAATTTTCAAAAAAACAAAATTTCAAAAATTTAGCCGGTCCCGAAATATCACGTAATCTCAAATTTGAGAATTACAATTTTCTCGCTTAAATCATGACCGTTCAAGGACACCGAAAAAATCATAAAAGTTAAGAATCTCAAAATTTGAGAATTACAATTTTCATTGCTTAAATCATGACCGTTCAAGGACACCAAAAATCATAAAAGTTGAGAATTTCAAATTCATGAATTTTATCCATCTTTCAGGTTTTTAAAATATATCATGTGACTAATAATATTTCTTTAAAAGTGGAAGAAACAAAAGTGGAAGAAGCCGCAAGAATATATCCTTCAATATCATATGAACGTAGTTCTACTACCCCCTCCCTTCTAACTTCTAGGGGTCCCTTCTGACTTCTAGGGGTCCCTTAAGAAATTTTTTTATTATAAAATGAACAACATAAATGAGTTTTTAAAATTATATGGAACGCAAACTACGACAAATTTCGACCTAAAGAAAATCGCAAATGAATTAGGAATAAAGAATTTTCATGTTCTAATGAGAGACGAATTACAATTCCTAAAAAATAAGCCAACAGGAACCTTCAGTTCCCGGAACAAAGTTCCATCAATAACTGTAAATTTCGTAACCAATCTTCACACTTCAGACCAAAAAGGCGTACATTGGTCAGCAGGCGTTAAAAAAAACCAGCAGAACTATTATTTTGATTCATACGGTTTGCCCCCTACAAATGAAGTAACAGAATTACTTGGAACGGGAACATACAATACGTTTCAAATTCAAACACCAGGCACTACCTATTGTGGACAATTATGTTTATACGTTTTGTACAAATTACAAAAAGGAGTACCATTTCTAGATATAATGTTAGAATTGAACGAACCGTAGGTTCTATGGCTACGCCTAACAAGGGAATTTCATTCCCGAAACGTTAGTTCCAATAATAATAATAATGATAATTAAAAATCAGTTCGTTGTAATTCATTTTGATAAAAACGGCCTCTGATATCTTCATCATCTAAATCTTTGATTTCGTAAGTAATCGGATAACTTTGATTTATTTTAGAAATTTCAAATATTTCTTTAGTCCAATAACCAACAAAGCCTTTTTCAAATTTATTCTTATATTTAAATATTCTAACTCTATCTCCAATTTTAAATTTCGGCTTAAGTTTCTGCAAATTCGGATTACTCTCATTCAAATTATTATTCTCGAATATTTTCTTTCGTATCAAATCAGGGTCGTCAGAAGCATTCTTTGGGGTTTCTTCAATACCAGAATGAACTTTATTATTGTACTCTTCTACAACTCCTGGTAATATCTTCAACCATTTCTGATTTCCTTGCTGAGTAAATTTTTTGAAAATTATATTTTTCAACGTCCGATTGAATCTTTCTATCACTACGGCCTTCCCAGCGTTTTCAGTTGAATAAACAATTTCAAATAGTGGCTGAACGTTTCTGTTATAAAATTCCGACCCTTTATCAACAAACAATTTTTTTTGGCTTTCTATTACTTTCTTTAAAGATTTCTTCAAACGCATATTTAACTGATAGACCACTTTTATTTTTTAAAGGCTTTACCCAAGCGTATCGTGTATATAAATCTATAACGGTCAATGCGTATTTATAATCAGAATCATTCGGCATATGAATAAGATCAGCACTACAAATATCATCTTTATTAAATACTTTTACTTTCAATAAATATTTAGGCCTTCTATATTCCTTGTGGATTTCGGACGCGTAGGTTCGAGCGTTGCTCTCAGAGTTATTAGTTCGAGCGTTGCTCTCAGACAGCTTTGCTGTCGTTTCATTTAAACCCTGTCCGAATAATATTTTAGCTTGTAAAGCTTTCTTAACAAACATTCTTTCAATTTTTTCTCTAAATGTAGGGTTTTGAATACTATCTAATTCTTGAATCATCTTCTTATCAGCTGCATGTCGAGAACTTAGATCATGATTTCGATAAGCTAAATCATGCCTGTAAGCTGCGGCATCTACTCTATTTATTGGTTCTTCACCTGGTTTCGGATTATTATTCTCATCTAGTCTTATATCTAATCGAGTTCCTGGACCGGTATATGAATGACCAGGAAGATGTTTTTCTTTCTAATATTTACTCCAAATAAATCCAGGAAAGTTTTCTAATGTTTTTTGTATATCACCACCGAAGTGGTATGGAACTTTGTTCTTGTCACCTCCAATATGCTGACAATTTGAGTTTTCATTTTTGTTTAATAGATAATTCAATAAATCTAAATTAGAAATTTTTAATTTAATTAAATTTTCGGAATTTGTAGAATTCATTTTAAAAGATAAAATAAATTTAAAAGATAAAATAAATGTTGTACCTAATGGAACTTTGTTCAGAGGCTTTAGCCGATCGGACCAAAGGTCCTGAGGCTTTAGCCGATAGAACTTTGTTCAGAGGATTTAGCCGATCGGACCAAAGGTCCTGAGGTTATTACCGAATCATACTAGGACTTAGATATATTCCAGAACCATCTTTAGTTTCTTTAATTTCAATTAAATCATCAACATTGTGGAGAATATTTTTAAGAACTCGTTTTCCTTCATCAACTAATTTTAATTTACTAATAAAATTATCTACTACTCCTTCACCCCTAGCAACTTTCTCTAACTCTCTATTATGACGTTTTTGTTCTTCTAATGCTGCGTTCTCTGATTTATTTTTATTTACTGCTTGGACAATACCAGCTGTCCCACCTGCAACACTTCCTGCAGCTGCTATGCCACCTATTATTAGTGGAATTAATGGGAGAATCCCGCCATTCTTTTCTTCTTGTAATTGAATATTCTCTATCATTGGTTTACTTATGTAATACTTTTTTTTGTTAATCGTAATAGTTTTAGGTGTATTTTTGTCAACAATATTACGTAATTTTAATTCAACAGTTTTATTATTATTATTACTTTTCGCTTGCGACATTTTTAATAAAAAAATTTTAAGTTATCAAAAATTTAAATCTATTCTAGTTATGAAAAAATTTTAATCTATTCTAGTTATGAAAAAATTTTAAGTTAAGAATTTTTAATCTATTCTAGTTATGAAAAAAATTTTAATTAACTTATCCTAGTCATCTTTCCATTAAGAATTTCAATAGAATATTTTACATCTTCTAGCAATAAACCATAAGCTATCAATGAAGTTGTGGAATCTTTCTTTTCAATATTAATTGTTACATCACAACCATTTTTAATAATATCTTCAGATTGTGCACTTAAATCGAAACAGAAAATTGGATATAAATGTCTCCAATCTCCAGGAGTTAATTGTGGTTCAACTCCAAATTCTATACAAAGATTTCGATAAGAATCATATCCTTCCATAAATTGATTATTGGTATCATCGAATCTTAATGGATCAATTGGATATCGGGTTTGATTTAATGAAACTTGTAAACTTCGAATTGTATTAATATGAAAGAGATTATTGTTCTTATCAAAACTTGGAGAATTATTTCTTTGAAAAGTTAGTAATAAATATCTTGGTGTATTCGCAGTTCTAGTAAAATGCCAGTTAAATCTTTGTTCGGAAAAAGTTACTGAACTAGCAGTACGCTTTAGAAAATTTACTGGAATTGGTTTGTTAGTATTTAATCTTTTTGCAATAGCTGTTTCAATCTCTAAACTAGGAGTAATATGCTTAATCCACCATTCAAGTCTATCAATTTTTAAATATGCTTTTTTTCCAGTCTCACCAAAAAAGATTAATTCATTATTTGCTGTACGATGAATTATTAATTTAAATTTTAATTGATATGATATTTTGTCATAATCTAAATATCCGAATAATGGAGACAATGACCAATTAACTGTCTGTTTACTTTTCTTGTTAAATTCACGTCTTTCTTTATATGCATCATTATTTGTTTTATTTAAATGTTTTGCAATATTTTCTACATCTTTCGCAATTCCTGCTGCATCTGTTCCAGCGTGAGTTAAATCATCAACAATTATACCATCATTAGTATCAGGAAACCAACCTTCGATTTCATGCTTTTTATTATTTTCACCAATTGTTATAAATCTAAGCATTGTATCAATTACACCTGGAGAATCACTTATTGTTTCTATATTTTGAGTTGCAACATCTAAACGCATTTGTGTAAATAATCTTGGAAAAAAATTATTCTCTAGTGCAATATTATCGGTTTCTGGTAATGGTGTTGTAAAATTAGCATCACTATATAAAGAATATTCACAATGTAAAAACGAATCAGGTAAATATATATAACTCTGCTGATTATCAACTTCAAAAATTAAATCACCTCCAGTATTTACTCTACTGGAAGATCCGGGATTCATAGCAATTCTTATATAGTCATTCTTTTTTTGATTATTACTGACGAACGGAGGATCGTCTAATCTAAATTTATTTTCGATAAGCGAAGACATTTTTATAAAAAATAATTTGACTTTTTGTTTTTCTCACAGACAGAAAAAATTTTTACTAAAAAAATTACTAAAAAATTTTACTAAAATATAATTTTAGAATTTTGCTAGCCCATTACCTCTTATTTCTTCAATTGTTTTTTCATTATGTTTACTATCAGACGGAGCTCCGCTCCTCAAGGGTTCCCCAACAGCAATGTTAGCAATTTTATTTTTTGTTTCCTCTGAAAGTTTTTTTAAATTTTTTAGTTCTTCGGAATCATTCCTAAGTTTACGAATAGCTTCTAGTTGTTTTAATTCGTTTTGAGACTTGACAGCATTTGATATTGCACTAGCTGTACTACCTATAGCAGCTGCTCCTTTTGCGGCAGATGTAATCAAATCTTTATTATTTTTAATTAAGTTAACGATACTACCAATACCAGAGAATATCCCAGCTCCTTCCGTGTGAACGGCACCTGCGGTGCCTAGGAACTTTTGTGTTCCGACTGTTTCTCTATTATCATAATGATAAACAGGATTCATACGTGGTTCATGAGCAATTTTTTGATTTGAAGCAAAATGTTTAAGATTGTGTTTATAAATTATAGGCATTTTTTAGGATTAAATTTGACTTTTGAGAAAAAATATTTACGATCGGCTAAAGCCTCGAGGAGCTTCGCTCCGATTGGTTAGTAACCTGAGGAGCTTCGCTCCGATCAAGATTTACGTTTGTGAATGGACAACAACTTCGAGATAACTTTATTAATTGACTGTTGCACTTTATCTATTGCGTCAAGCAGAGTGTGATGTACTTTAATTTCTTTTCTATTAACTTGCATTTTCTGCTGATTAATCTTCAGTGCCGTTTTAAGTGCATTTAACTTAATTTTAAGAACATCTAATTGTCTTTTAACAGAATCTAACTGTTCTTTATTTTCTTTAGAGTTTTCTTGTAAATTTTTCTTTAATTCATTTTCTAAATTGATTTTAAGAGTTTTCATTTTATCAACTTTTTGATTAAGTGAGTTTACTTCATTTATTATTCTATTCATCTTTTTCATTTGTTGAGTAATTTTAGAACTCAATTCATCAACACTTTTTTGGAATGTAGTTTGTAACTGCTTTAAATTTTTTTTAATTCTTTCAGGTAGATTTTCTATTTCATCTTCTAATTGTTCTTTTAACATTTTTATCTGATGTTTATTTTTAATTACAGCAGATTTTAAATTTAAAGAAAGTAATATTAAAATTTTTGATTGTTCAGAAATCTTTTTAAAAAGTTTTGCTATATCTGCTTCTAGCTCTCTATCCTTTTTATCAAGTTTTAATAATTTTTCGTTTAATGATTTGTCATTAAGTTTAAGCAACTTCAATTCATTCATCAGTGGAACCAAAACATCGTTTATATATTTTTCTTTTAAATCATTGATTTGTGTATCAACATATTGTTTATTTGTTAACTCTGTATTTTGTTGCGGAAGAATAGAAAGATGCAATGGACCAGATAAAACGTCTCCAGTTTTCATGATATAATTTTCTATCTCTATTTCTAATTCACGATTATTCGGGATATATGCACCTCCACCAACATTTGGTAACATCATTTTTTAACAATAAAAAAATAAATTTTTTTCTAATAAAAATAAAAAAATGGAAACCCCAAATTTAAAAAAATTATATTCGTCCGCATCATCCTGTTCTTCTTATTCGACGAGATCAACGGGATTTGAAAATAAATGTTTTGTTAATAATAATAATCCATGTATAGATGTTAATCTTTTGTTTGAATTACAAGCCGAAATATTTAGAGAACAGACTAAAGGTTTACCTTCTATAGAAACTAATTATTGTTTATTTCCAGGTGATCCATTTATTAAATTTATGGATATTGTTAGTAAATATAATGATGTAGCTTATGTTGAATTAAATAAAGAAAATATGGTTATAATAGGTCATAATAATGTATATGGGTTTATCAGAGCAGTTTTGCCGATTAGTAATACTGATTGGATAGAAAATAAAATTATTAATTATATCAATATTAAAGAATTAGTTAAAAAATTAAAATCTTTTTCCAAAGAAAAAATAAGATTATTTGTTGATGAACAAAATCAATATAACATTCACATAGAGAGTAAAAGACATAATGAAGAATTACTATGTCAAGTTTATTATAGAGACACAATTTATAAACAAGAAACATTAGAAATGCCCCAAAGATATGATGATGATACGTATATAGGATTATATTCCAACTTAAATATTAATTTATTAAAATCTTATATAAATGGTTTAGCTCAACAAGAGAAAATTTATATGTGGACTACACCTTATACTATTAACAATGACCATAATCATAATAAACGAACCGAAGGTTCTAGGGCTTTGCCCGATCTTAAAGAATCTTATGATAATAATGATAATAATATAGATGATAATAATATAGATGATGATAATATAGATGATGATTCTGTAACATCTGAAAAAGGTGTAAATGGTAAAAAAGATTATAAAAATATTAGTAATTATAAAAATTTATCTAAATTTCATTTTCTTACAATTGAAAATAATAATGATGGTATAGTTGAAGATACGGTTAGACAACTATGTGTCGGGTCTACAAAATTTAAATTAGGATTTACATCTAATCAATTTAAAATTTTATCATCTTTAATAAAAACTAAAAGTGATTCAGATTATAGTGGTGTTATTAAATTTTCCAAAAGAGAACAAAGACCAATATTTTTCTCTATTATATTATTATCAGATAAGAAATGTAATTTAGAATTAGATATTCCTATCAGGGAATGGTATCCAATCCCAAAAAGTGTAATTTATGATGATGATGAAGAATCAATTTATGATGATGAAGAATCAATAGTTAGTGAAAATAAATTTAAATTATCTTTTGATAAAACGTTATATGATAAAACTTAATATGATAAAACGTTATATGATAAAATTTAATATGATAAAACTTATTATTATAGAACATTATATGCTAAAACTTAATAGAAAATACCAAAATATACGATAAATATATTTTCATATGTAATAAAATTTTTAGATTTAATAAGTTTTTAGATGTAATAAAAAAAATATTATTCCCACGTGTCATCATCATCACTTAAATTACTCTCACAGACGATTGTTTGAAATATTTCAGCTTGAATATCTTCTCCGTTATAAGGTAACATAATTTCATTTTCATCAGGTGCTTGACGTTTAAGAATATTTATTTGACCAGAAAATTTTTTTTCTTCAGTATTATTATTTTTATCAGGAATACAAATTCCAGTTTCTAAAGATCTTTTCCATGGTTTATTAACTGTAGTCGATAATGTTTTCCCCGAATATAATTTTAGAAAATCTTCTACTTTTACTTTATCTTGTGAATATCCTTTGAATGTTTTCTTTTCACTAAGTCTCCCTTGCTCATCTACAGTAATGCAGTATTTTACTTTCGGTGCAATAAACATTGCAAAAATAATTCCACCATTTCCATAATCATTTTTCCCTTGACACAATTCTCCTCCAACATATCCAGCAGCGTCTAATTTATTAAAGAGCTCATTGGAAATATATATTGAATCAGTATCTGTATAATGAATGTATTTTTCTTTGAAACCATTAATTTCTAAAATAAAGTTATTCATGATTCTTCTAGAGTGAGAAAGAATGAAAGAACCTAAGTGTGATGGCATGAATGACGTCTTCCCATCTTTTACAATATTAGTTTTGAGAAATTCATCATCTTCCATTTCTACTTTCGCTAAATATTGTTCATCATTTAATTTTTCATAATCTTTTACTTCTTGAGTGAAATTTTTTCTCAATGTATTCTCATTCCATAAATGATATTTAGTGGTTATATCTTTTTGCACAGTTTTGCCATATAGCGAATTCATCAATAATTTAATTAACTCATCACCTACAGTATTTCCTTCTGTTTTATATCTTTTTCTCAAATTAAAAAGTTTTTCAATATAATTTCGAAATGGTGAAACTTGATAATTTTTTTCATAAATTATACCATCAGTAATATGTAAGATTTTTCCCCCACATCTAACAATTTCTTGTATGTCTACAGAAGTTAATACATCATAACATATACCATTTCTAAACCTGATTACTTTTACATGAGAATTATTATTTTGATTTTTAACTTTATCTTTTATAGGAACTGGTTGGAAAAACATATCATTCGGATATTGAAACACAACAGAGAATATTCCAGTTTTAGGTCTAAATGTTTGAGTATTAAATTTATATACTATTTCCCGCTCTTCTTCTTGACGAAATTTTCTAACGGATTCAGCTTTAGGGTATTCTGAATTTTAATCATACATAGCTGATGGATATAAAGATGTTGCATCAAAAGCCATTAGAAATTCATTTTTTTGTTCAAGTAGTTGATTTGAAATTTTCTTACAAATTTCAGTTTTATCTCCTAAATCTCGATACTGTTTCATTAAATCTATTAAATTACTTCCAGGGGACAAAGCCCCATCAGCGTAGCGACCAAGGGACAAAGTCCCCCCAGCGCAGCGACCAACGGACAAAGTCCCCCCAGCGCAGCGACCAGGTAAATACTGTTTTAATATTGGTAACAAGATGCTACAAAATGGCGATATGTATTTTCTTATATTTGCTGAAACTCTTCCACCTTTAACAGATTTTCTAATATAATTTCTAGCCCATAAATCTATATGAGAATGAATATTTATATTGTCATTTTGTACGCTTTTCATCCAACCGTTAAATGTTAAAGCAGAGGATGTTAAATTAGTAGTTATATCTTCACCAACTAAATCTCGCATAACATTATTATATTTGTAGATACAAAAAGCTAAAGAAAGAATATCGTTAACTAAATATGGTCTCCATTCATTTTCTTTTTCTTTATAATTTTCATGTGTTATGTCTCCAATTTCATAATTTAATTTACACACATTCGTAGGAATTTTAAAATTCTCACACCATTTAGAAAGACTTGTTTTTACATGTTGATAACTGCATTTCATTATAATAGTTTGAAGTGCTAATTTACCTGACGGTGAATCTTTTTTCATATTGTTTTTAAATCTAAGAGATTTTTGAATATATCTACTAACACATTCAGTTGTATAAGGATTTTGTAATGAAGCAGACAATATTCCTCTTGAAGTTTTAAGAGGCGGTTTAGATAATTTAAAATTAGCTTTTATCGGAAAATAGGAATCAAAACCTGATGAATTGTGAGCTATTAAAGTTACTCTAGAATAATTAAATTTTCCAAGAGTTTTAAAAAATTGATGGATCGGACATACGTCCTCTGGGTTTCCCCCGATCGAACATTCATCATCCTCAGTTCTCGTAAATATTTTCACACAATTTTGAAGTTTATTAAATTCTAATTCAGTTAAATTATTATACTCATTAATCTGTTTTTTAAGTTTTTTAATTTCATCTTCATCTTTTGATCGTTTAATTTTAATCATATCACTTAACAAACGTGTTTCTAATTCTTTCAATCTTTGTTTCGGTAAACAACATATAAATTTATTAAAATTAATAGCTCCTACAGCGTAAGGAATAGGATGATCTGTTGAACAGTTAGGATCGGGAAAAGTTTCGAGATCCCAAATATATGTTGAACCATAGTCAATTTTTTTCTTTGTTATGATTTTATATGGACGCGTTGTTAGATTTTCATCAGTAACTGTTTTATATATGGGTTTGAAATTATTTTCAATTTCTCTAATAGCTTTTAATTTATGAGATTTATTAATTAAACAATAGTGACCAATTGTTGAACCTGCGTGAAAATAAGTGTAATAAACATAATTATGAAACGTTTCAATTCCTCTAGGATTTAAATGACGATTGGCAGGACTATAATATTGAACACATTCTCCAAAATATTTATTGAATTGAGAAAATTTGCAGTTTGACATTACTCCTGTTCTAGATGTGGCTTTCTCTTTATATAAAAAATTATTAAACATTTCTTTCATCATTTCTCCTTGTTGTTCATTAAAACCTCGTAAAACATTATAACATTTAATAAAACAAAAATCTTCAGAAGGAATATAACAATATTC
The DNA here is from genome assembly GCA_907163375.1 of Prostheceraeus crozeri. Taxonomy (NCBI): domain Eukaryota; kingdom Metazoa; phylum Platyhelminthes; order Polycladida; family Euryleptidae; genus Prostheceraeus; species Prostheceraeus crozeri. Next base: position 199,718 of record CAJQUW010014715.1, on the reverse strand, counting down.
ACCGAAATATTCTTTGATTCTATATTTCATATTAATCCCTGCCCCTCTATGCGATCTTTGTACTAACTTCATTCCAAAATCTTCATATTTAATATTACCTGTAAAAATCCATTCGTTAGCATCGGATTTCTCATCCAGATTCGAAAACCATGTTTCAAATGATTTTTTATTATAGAAGGTTACGTAAAAATTTTGAATTATATTTTCCTGATCTTTAATAACTTTTCCAAGTAAATTAATAATTTTACCATTTGCTAAAAGTTTCCTCATATCATTTACTACATTAATAAAAGATACATTTTCATATTTAATTTCATTTGGATTAAATAAATTACATAAATCATCACCAAGTTCATCCTTAATTCTATCATCGAAAAAGATATCAGTAATAGGAGTTTCTAATATTTCTTTTGTTCCACTTTTCTGTTTTTTAATATTGCGTCTAATACTACGCCTAGTACGTTTCTGTTTTTTAATACGTTTACTACGTTTACTATGTTTAATTTGCGCATCAAACTCAGCAATTTGTTTCTTGATTAATTCATCAATCCTAGACGTTTGTCCGAGAGACATTTCACGATTCATATTTTTTAAAAGAAAAAATGAAATTTTACAAAGAACCTCGGTTCCGTTTTTGCATATACACAGGAATATGTAATTGATGTAATGTTTCTAATTCATGTGCTGTTAAATGTTCTTTCTTAACCAACCACCATAAATTATTATACGCCAAAAATACTCGGAAACTTCTTAAACAAAGTGGAAAGTCTTTTGTTTTAACACACGGTTTAATACCATGTTTTGTTTTATAATCTGTAACGAGCGCTACGTATTTATGATGATAATAAAATCTAACTTCTTTCTTCGAATTTACAGGATTTGTAGGATGGCGATAATCTTTTAAAACTGGTACATGCTCTATCTTGTAAGCATTCAACATATTTTTTTTTATTTTTATTAACAAAAAATTTATAAGAAAAAATTATTCGGTCACTCCGTTCGATCACTCCGCGAAAATATTTTCTATCGACTTTTAGTCGGGGGAAAGCCCCTCGAGCCGAAGGCTAGTCAGAGAACAATTGTTCGATAACTCTATCATGAATTTTTTATCAATATTAATTGTAATGAATCCATAATCTTTTGACCAAGCATTGTTACACGATTGTTTAAATTCATCTTTATTTCTTACACATAATCTCTTAACAAATCACTTAAGTTTCTTGCATTTATTTCAAATAGTATAAATATATTTGCATTCTTTCTAATAACACTTCCGTCTAATGAATACATACTTTGTGTTAAATAAAAAACACTACAGTTATTATGTCTACCTCTTGTGAAATAATTTCTCTGAACTGACTGATTTCTATCATTAACACAATCATCAAAAATTACACAATGTTTCATTGTTTTATCTAGTTTACTAGGATCTTGCATATTACCACTATCATCTATTAGTTGTATCTTTATATGCTTATTTTTATTGGTTTCAACTAACTGATTATTTTTTGTTGCTTCTTCACACCACGAACTTATTTCTTCTTCATCTTCAGATTTTTCATATTCTTTGAATAATGAAGCAATTGCTGTTTTTTTAAGATTATTTTCAAATCCATATTTTAAAAATTGATAGACGGGTTGTTCTGCCGTTGTTGTATAAATTATAAGATTGTTATAATCCAAAAAATTTGGAGTCGTTAAAATTTTAAACAATAGATACGTTTTTCCACAACCTGATCTTCCACAAATAACTGACAAAACTTTATTAGATAAATTTGGATGATGATTAAATTTAAGTTTTTTTTTATTAAATGGAGGTAGTTCACTCATTTTTTAATAAAAAAATTTTATTTTTATTTTTTTATTTTTTGTTTCTAAAGAAGAAGAAGAAAATTAAACTTCTCTAGCTTCGCGTAGGAGTTTATACCTCTCGAACGGGAGTTTATACCTCTCGAACGGGAGTTTATACCTCTCGAACGGGAGTTTATACCTCCCGAACGGGAGTTTATACCTCCCGAACGGGAGTTTATACCTCCCGAACCAAAAGATCTATCATAATCTCTTCACCTCCAAAATTTATTTCTTGTCCTTTTTCATCAGTGATTCTAATGTTAATGTTGTTAATAGTTTTTCTTGTAATAGGAAAATATATTAATGTTTGTGGAAATACATTTAATCTATAACCAATGGGTACCGTAAAAGCTGGAAAACTGAATATTAAATTTGATAATTTACCATTTATATATCCTCCTTCAATAATGTCACAATGTACAACAATTGAATTTATTTCAGTTATTTTTGGAATCTTCTCACCTAAATGATAACCTTGATTATAGGTTTGTTTATTAAATCCTAATAGCTTTGACAATGATCTATCATGATTAAAATCAACTTGATGATTTTCGTCTAAAGTAAGAGAAAATTTATTAACTGCCGGTTCAACTGCAAAATGTAATTGTTTCTTATCTTTAAATGGTATACCTAAATTTCTCTTAATTTCATTTGATATTGATTCAACTTCGTAAGAACCAGGAAGAAAAGTTAGTATTTTCCACGTTTTACCTTTATCAGTAGAATATCTAAATTGATCATTCACATCTTTGATAACGTTTTGAATAGTGTTAAATGTAGAGAAACTAGTCAATGCAATTTGATAATTTTTATTCTGTTCTAAATGTAGAATGGGTTCTAAATTACAAGTGTGTGATGAAGTAGTTGTTATAATTTTTAACGTCGTACTAAATTTTGATGAACCCAAAATCTCTGTCAAATTTTCTAAATGATAATTAATTTTGTCTAAATCTGCTGAACACATTTTTTAGTTAAAATTTTAAATAAATATTTTTTTAAAAAAATTAGAAACAACATATTTCAGCTACGGGCGAAGCCCAGGAGGACATCAGAGATGTCCATTTACACTTTTATAATCCTCTTCATTTAGAATCTTCTTTTCTAACAGTCTTTTCAATATAGCATGAATTTCATTGAAACTAGAATTATGTCCTTCTTTTATTGCAGATATTAAAATATTTAATCTATTTAGTAATTCTTGTGGATCATCTGGTAAAAATATGGTTGTTTCTGTTTTCTGTTTTTCAGATAAACCTTTTCCTACTTTAACTCCCGTTGATAATAAATTTTCTAATTGTTTATAACGTCTTAGAGATTTTACTGCACCAACTCTGTCTAACATAGCTTTATATTTTATGAGATCTTCTACAGCATAATTATTTAAAGCTGCTCCTCTTAAAAGATTAACAAAATTTCTATCTAAATTAAAAGGAGATTTATCTGGTGAAAAAATTAAACCTCGAAAAGGTTGTGGAAATATTTCTTTTTGACCGAGATAAAATCTAGGTATTGTTTTTCCATCTATAAATGAAATAGAATGTTCAAATTGCATAGATTTTGGTAATTTCTTATTAATGTTTGATTCTAGTAATCCATAGTCATCTAATATAGTTTTGTGCTCTGGATCTGTTATATCAATTTGTTTATCATTATTTGTACTTTCTTTTTCAAGAGTTTTAAATGGTTTCATAGTTTTTTCAAAATCAGTTTTTACTTGTTCGGTTTGCTGCATTTTTTCAAACATATCAGATTGAATACCAGCTTTTATCATTCTATGTTGAAGATGATTTTCTTTCATAATATTTCTTTGTTTTATTAACTCTTCTAATTGTTTTATTCTTTTAAAATTATCAGCTCTAATTTTATCCATTTTTAAAATATAATATTTGAATTTTGTGGTAACATTGGAATACAACAAAAACATTTTACTGAACAAATTATTTTTTTATTGCTTTGTTGTTTGACATCTTTTCGTTTAAAGTTTTCTCGTTTTAAGTTCTGTTTAATAAAGTTTTTTTTAATAAAGTTTTGTTTAATAAAGTTTTGCTTAAATTTTCGCTTAAAGTTTTTAGCTCTTCTAAAAAAATTTTGTCATTTTCTTCATTATAAATTTTACCATCAGTAAAAGTTTTACCATCACTAGAAATTTTGCCATCCTGTCTATTCTTATCATCAACTTTTTCGGACTGTAATTGAAAGGTTTGATTTACTTCATTAGCTATTTGATCAAATTTTTCAATCTCATCTAACGTAATAACATTATCTTCACATACTCTTTGAAAGTAGTAATGTAGTTTATCATAGACTTCTTTAATATGTAAATGCTTAGTTTTTAATGATTTTCGTTTCTTAGTTATTTAAGATTTATCTAACATTGTAACAAGTGAAGTTGCAAAAACACCCGTACCTGTTAAAGCTGTAGCAACTACTGGAATTACTAAAACACCTGAAGATATAACAATTGTTAAAGCACCTAAACTTATTGTTAAGAATATGCCAATTCCTTGTGTTACATTCTTAACTTTAGTCCATCTCTTTCTTAATTTTTTATAATGCTCTAATCTTAATAATAATTGAGATTCCTTATCTTTCATATAGCGTACTCTATCTTTGTGTTTTTCAATGTTCATTTTTTCAATGTTAATCTTTTCAATGTCCATTAAAGTAGAACTACGTTCATATGATAACGAAGGATATATTCTTGCGGTTTCTTCCATTTCTGTTTCTTCCATTTTTTAAAGAAATATTTTGAATAAATATTTTGAAAACAATCTTCTGAAATGCTATTTAAATCGAAATACGTAGTTGTTTGTTTGTCGTATATTTCTAAGAACTCAGTCATGTTATTAACCTGAGGTAATATATCACCTATATTACTCAGTATAACTGTCGGATTTTCATCATTCATTTTAAATGAAATAAATTCCAATAACTGTAATAATGTCTACTTCTTCACAGGAAAATGAAAACAACGGCAGTGTATTTTGCATCAAATATAATAATACAACAATCAATCTTATCATACAATTGTACAATGTCAGTCTTCTACCATGAGACTGGAGAACAAAAGAAAATAGAATTACATTTCAAAATAATCCAAAATGCAATACTACTAAGTTCCATGAATCATTCTTAAATATCAAATATAATAATACAACAATCAATCTTATCATACAATTGTACAATGTCAGTCTTCTACCATGAGACTGGAGAACAAAAGAAAATAGAATTACATTTCAAAATAATCCAAAATGCAATACTACTAAGTTCCATGAATCATTCTTAAATATCAAATATAATAATACAACAATCAATCTTATCATACAATTGTACAATGTCAGTCTTCTACCATGAGACTGGAGAACAAAAGAAAATAGAATTACATTTCAAAATAATCCAAAATGCAATACTACTAAGTTCCATGAATCATTCTTAAATATCAAATATAATAATACAACAATCAATCTTATCATACAATTGTACAATGTCAGTCTTCTACCATGAGACTGGAGAACAAAAGAAAATAGAATTACATTTCAAAATAATCCAAAATGTGTTACTACTTATAAAGAAGTCTTCATAAATACCAAAGATTATGTTACATACTGAAGTATAGATCTATACAATGTCAGTCTTCTACCATGAGACTGGAGAACAAAAGAAAATAGAATTACATTTCAAAATAATCCAAAATGTGTTACTACTTATAAAGAAGTCTTCATAAATATGTATACATCAAATATGTATGTACATTGCACATATCTTAAAAAGTGAAACAACACAGTTAATGTTCATTCATCTTGGGAACCAAACCTCATTTCTTCTATAGTTGTCGGTTGATTCAATTTTTCTATATAAATTTTGATTTCTTTAAAATGTTTTCTAACAAAACTAATGGGCATTGATGAATTTAAAAATAATACGTGTGGTAGAATTAGATCTGATAAGTTCATCAAGAAATAACAATAACTTACGTTATAGGAAATTCTAAATAGTTCCAAGTTTACCACAAATCTGTTTTTTTATTGTCACTCAATTCCAGAATTCTTTTAAATCCATAACCTTGATAAGCAGCACTTCTGAGCAACGACCCATGGTGCACTTTATCACTTGCAATCAGTTTTGAAATCATAGTAGCACTATCTTCGATGGTAATGAAATGTTCTTTTGTAACATTGAACTGAGGAATTGTAGTAGTGTTAAGATACTGTTCTATTTTTACTGTAATATCCTCCACTTGTTTTTGAGAGTCCAATTTGTTCTTCTTTCTCGATTGAATTTCTAACTTCCACTCTTCAAAGTATTTATTCGCAGTTTCCTTGTGCTCTTCTTTAATTAAGTTTAGTAAAATCGGCATGTAAAACGAAAAAGCTTCTGCGGCAGTACGTTTTGGCATTTTGCAATAAGGAAAGAAAACAGTCACTAGTTATGATTAATGGAATTGTAAATGAAGTCTTACTTCCTACATGCTGCAATTATATTCCACGTCTTACAAATGAATAAGTGGGTGTAGCAGCTGTTTGTTCTTTCATACATTGTTTCCTTTCAAATGTTTGAGTTGGAGGTCACAGCTCTTTACACTGAAATGCCTTTTATTCATAAATGCGAGAAGCAGATGTTCTCTACAATTGAGTGATCATCTGAGTGCAAAGCAGTAACAATAACAGGCATTGTGAGAGATTGTGTTACATTCTTAAAGAAATATTATTAGTCACATGATATATTTTAAAAACCTGAAAGATGGATAAAATTCATGAATTTGAAATTCTCAACTTTTATGATTTTTTCGGTGTCCTTGAACGGTCATGATTTAAGCGAGAAAATTGTAATTCTCAAATTTGAGATTACGTGATATTTCGAGACTGGCTAAATTTTTGAAATTTTGTTTTTTTGAAAATTTGTCACTACCTAAATTTTCCCCCCTTCGGCCTTCGGCCACGTGAAATTTGAAGTCTACCTAAATTTTTGAAATTTTGATTTTTTGAAAAAACCCGCAAAAGTGTGACATCCGGCGCAAGCGAAGCGAAGCAAAGCGAAGCGAAGCGTCGCGCCGGATGTTACACTATATACTACTGGCGTATCACAACTTACGTCACTGTTAAAAAGAGAGTGGAGAAAGTTAGATCAGTCAAAAATCAACGATATCATCGAATCAATGTCTAGACGAATTGGTAATGTCATTGACAATAAGGGTAGGGCCACAAAATATTAGCTTCTTAAGAACCGTTACTGTATCATAGCTTATCAGATTACATAAGGACATTTAAATATATTAGGGACATGAAATAACATGAAAAATGCTTTCTGTATCATACTTATGTTTTATTTAGTCAAATTTTAGGATGATCCACTTTTTATGAAACGGACTGTAAAAGTCGAAATCTGATACAAGATAGATTTGCAGTCAAAATGACTGCCATGGCGCTTCTAGGTATAATGCTGTGTACGTTCCACCATAGATATCTATATGCAGAAAGTTTTGCTTGAATTGATTCTGGGGATTTGTACAAGTATACAATAAATGTCAAGGCGTGTGATTCTCAAAGATTATTTGTGAAAGAATCACACATATTTGAAAATCGAATGCATTCAGTTCTAGTGTTTTAATCTGAATCTCGACATTTTCTTATCTTAGAAACTTTCCCAATGGTCGGTTATAACTAGACACCGACATCTTAGGTGAATATTTTTGTCATTTTAGGTTTTTTAGGGGTGAATAATTTTACAAATTTAGGTTGTTTATTTAAGTGAATCAAAAATCAATCAAAATATCTATAGAGCAATGGTATTTTTTGCTTATTTTCATGAATTGTGCTTTTTTCGGTGACTAATTTGTAAACAAGTACCGCGACAATAATCTACGTATAAGTTTAAAAAGAGTATTAGGGAAAAGAAAATGACAAGTAAGTCCTAGATTTAATCGCGATTCGGAACGATTGTATTTCAAGCTATAACAACTGCACAGATCAAGCATTAACAACTAAGTACATATGCTTCAAAATGTAAATTGACAATTCAATTGTACAATTGTGTATGTGTCAAACAGATCAAAATTACTCATATTTCAAATGCAATATAAGCTCTACAAAAACTCTATAAATGTATATAAAAATTTAGAAACAATGACCAGAAACATTTGCCACTGCCCAGAATCACTCATCAATGTCTCCGATCATATTTCCGATTATAAAAGTGATTCGTTGCCACGATTTTCTCAATGCTTTCCAATGTGAGTACATGTATCTGAGTTAATCACATAGCAAGTTTTTGTCGTAATGACAAGATTTAGGTGATTTAGGTGTTTTTACAAAATATCCGGAATTTAGGTAAAAATTTATTTTAGGTGATTCAGCTAAATTGTCGCTGTCTAGTTATAACAATTCTATCCTACTTAGCCGCAATGCGATTTCGTAAATGCATTCATACAAAGACGAATCAACAAATTTATTAGTAATCCTTGGGAACTGATGAACTATTGATCAATTATGGGAAAGATCACAAGCAAAAGCTATCTATGCTCACAATAACTTGGATTGCGTAGATGAAAAATAATAAGGTTGCGGATTAAGAATAATTTTCACAGTTTTGACTTAAGAAATGAAAGCGGTTGCAGTTATCTGCAGACTGGCGCACGAAGCTGCTAGAAATGATTGCTTAGGAAAGTCCACAAGCCCTTGGTATTCCCATTGGTCGATGGGATGGCCGGGAATAGAAAGTTGTCTCACCGACATCTTTGGGTATCAAATACACGCAAAAGTAACTTATTAAGTTTGATTCATTGACTTCATTTAATTAATAAGAATTTCGCATGTGTGAATTCATCGAGTGACAATTTCTCATTGACTATAATGACTTCTGTGATTGCTGAGACTACAGTGTGTTGGTATCAGCTTCCCTAGTCTATTTTTCAACACGGTACTCACCAGAAGTTTGTCAAACTTCCTCACCCCAGACCGACTTGCCTCGAGCGAAATGGGTCCTCCTGAATCGGCTCCGATCCGACCATGGGCGACACCAGGTATTCATGCATTAGATAGGCCTGGCACGAAATGATAACTGCGGCTGCGGAGCAGCACAGACAGGACACGTCCTCACGTACCTGTCAGGCCATCTGTCTCGAGGGTGACAAGGTTGCAGTGGACAGTGTTTTCAGGCACTGGCTGCGACACACCATAGCCAAAAGCTGTGAACTTTTATTGTTAACTGCGAACTTTCTTTCTCATACTGTGTTGCTGATGTATTTTATGCGAATGTATCTCATTGTATAATACATATTTCCTGGTAAAGATTCGAGATATTCGTGAGTATACAGATACGCATGTGTTTAACAAATATTCTATCATTTATGAACACATATACACATTATGATAAGAGATGATATAAAGAGATGATTTGATGCAAGCGCTAATAAGTGCAAGCCGACCAACCAAAGCAAACTGTCTCAGCAGCAGCTACATGTAAACATATGAAAAACTTTTAACTGTCGAAAACAGCTATTCGTATTTGCTAAATATGCGTTTGGACCTTCGTACAATACTTAAATATTGTTTGTAAAGTTCATAACATCCACTTATCAAATTATTATGAATAAAGAAAAGGTGCATCCATAGACAGCAAGATGAACTCAAACATTTGGCATTTAGATGCCCTGCATTTTATGGCAGACTTAGCTGCAATGTAATTGACAAATTTCCGCAAGTTGCTGGAAAGATAATAGATTCTACCATCTACAAAAGTTGAAATTTTATCCTGAGTCATCGCGACAAATTTACTTAAACTTACTTCATTGTCAATGTTTGCTTTCTAATTTCCCAATGAAGCAAATTCAGTTAGCTGACATGTATAACGTTCCAGTGCATGTACTCGATATGTGATGCTTTAATGGTTTTATTATTATCCAAATGTGAAATTTTTGAGTAAATATAATGGTTCCAATGATGTGTATATATGAATTATACTTCTCTTACTACTCGTTGTACTTTAAAAGAACATAAGGATATATTCAAACATTAAATAATGGGTGCACTCTGACTGTTTGCTTATCGGATAGAATTTTAATCATATTTCAGATTAAACGTGGAAGCCGTAAACATCATCTTAAGGAAAGAATTAACAGACAGACGTTGTTTATCGTACTTTACCAAAACTTTTTACCAATGAGAATTTCAAACATATTGAGTTTTTTCGCAGAAACTGCTCTACTGCACTATAGCATTGGGTGCCTTATGATATGTATCAAAGTGATATTTTATTGATTCTGTACTTGCATTTACCTGAAAGTCAAAATAACATTTAGAATAGTACTGCAAATTCAATTTTCACACCTTTCCATCACCTCATCGTAGCTATTAGTTTCTTTTATCTTGCAATGTGAGGATCGATTATTTTCAGAGACCGGTCGAGTACTAGGACTTTGTTTGATATTCGGCAAATTTAGGTGTTTTAACAAATTGATCAGTATCATGTTGAGAGCTTCAGCAAGAGTCTTGATCAACCCTAAATCTGAAAATAATGTCTCTATTCAACAGAATGCTTCAATACTTTTGCAACCGAAAAAGCAATGGAAGGCAAATTAATAAAAGCAAAAATTGCTGCGTGAAGTTTCAAAAGAAGGAGCAGAAAAATCCTGATTTTTGCAGCTAGTGCTACTGATGATCCTACTGCGTGGTTGACAAAGCAAGATGCAGACATGCTCTCGAAGTATGCTTTTCAGTCTAGCAACTGCACTGTACATGAACATCATTGCGCATCCGCAGCACAGAACACTTGAGCCAATTGCAATCATTCGGTTGCAACATGTAGGGCAATCTGCAGCCCGCTGGTCATAACCCGCAAGATAGGTTTGTGCGTCCTTCAATGCGAATGTAAAACAAATTCAATACTCTTCTGAGATGTTTAATGCCGATTAAAATGAATAAAGAATAAAAATCGCCAGACGTTTCGGGTCCAGACCCTTTGTCAATGGCAGAACACTTAATTGTGCGTCCTTTAAAGATTTAAATGAGGTTTGTTGTTGGAAGAAACAAGCTAAATGCGATGCTGCATTCAGGGATGGAGATAATTAACCAGTTAGCATGTTGTCAACCGATCAATTCTTTTTAACCGGTTATCCGATCACTTTCCTAGATCGACAAATTGCTGGCACAACATGACTTCTCGTCCGCCATAATTATTCAGTAAGTGCCACTGAATGATTACTCGCCCGCTGCTGCAACTGTTTGTGCTGTATGAGCGCTCTGCTCGTGTATGAGCGCACCACAAATCATGTCAAGGTTTATTGGTTACGAACAAAGAAAATTGTAAAACAGCAGAATGGCATGATAAGGACCGTCATACCGACCTACATGGATCAGCAGATGTGGTTTGATCGGCACTGAACGAACGTATCTTCAGGAATTATGAATCAAATTAAACACAGTTCACAGAAGTATCCCATGTAAGTACATACTGTTCATTTTTTAGACATAATAAATCATGTCTTTGGCATTTGAATGATTACTTTTTATGTTATACATTGGCGGGGGAGTAATCAGTTAGTGACATTTACTGAACAATTTTGACGGGCGAGAAGTCACGTTACGCCAAATTGCTGAACAACTTATCTATGATAGCTAGAAATGGCATTTTACTTTTAAACTGAAAGACTGATCCATTTTTTAATTCAGTTATGCCAACCTCAATACAGTGAAAGCATCATATTCGATTCGTCTGGTTAACACCGGCAGCCAGAGCGAGTTTCTGCAGGGAACGAGGCCGAAAGTTAGACTTCCACAGTATGATGCACACCCTTTGCCTACTGCGAATCGGCACGTCTGCCGAGCTCTAGTGAGTTCCTCTTCTTGTCAGGCAGGATCAAAGAAAAATACATGGAAATCCAATGGGACGCAGATTGCAGTTTTTGGCTAAAATGAAATTTTGTATGTTTTCTCTGATTAGACGAAACGTACGAAGCCCAGAGTCATAATTTTTGGCATGGAATGTCTTCAGGTCATTTCCTATTATGTGCATGTGGTTTTATAATGCATCTAATCAGCAATGTATGTGAGAATGTGGTTGAATGTGGATAAAGTTGCTCAAAATGTTTGTGTTTGCCGACACTAAAGGGCTCGCAAAAATCTAAATGTGTTTAGCTTTATTGATAGGGTTGTATGAAAATGAAAGAAAATGACCTGAAGACATTCCATGCCAAAAATTATGACTCTGGGCTTAGTGCTTTTCGTTTAATCAGAGAGAATATAGAAAATTTCATTTTTTGGCAAAAACTGCAATCTGCGTCTCATTGGATTTACATGTGTTTTTCTGTGATCCTGTCTAACAAGAAGAGGAACTCACTAGAAATCGGCAGACGTGCCGATTCTTGGTAGGCAAAGGGTGTACATCATTCTGTGAAAGTCTCACTTTCGGTGTCGTTGCCTGCAGAAACTCGCTCTGGCTGCCGGACTATAATGTTGTCGTTGATAATAGTAAATAATGATCTTTAAATGGTAGTCAGTAATCAGTCTACTATCAAACATCTGCATCAACAAGCTTTCAAGAAATAAATAATGCACAGTGAGACCTGAATGCATTCTTCTACATTTACAAACTGTCCTGTTCAGAATCACTGTCAGATATTTAAGATATTTGAATATTTAACTGCACTGGCACTTGTAAATTAAGTGTTTTAGTTCCACAACTTACTTGTGTCGTATTTCTACTGATGGACTCTGTGGCCTCAAACTGCTACTTCAATGTGTCTTTGCTGTCATTTCTGTTCATATAAAATAAAGTTATTTTATAGTGTAAAAACCAATCAATTAATCAAATTTCTAGACAGTGCAACGGATTGACAAAATATCCGAATCGTCATTCTCCCCTTTGCTTTAATTGAGAGTCCAGTAAACTGACCTACTATCACATGAGCTACGTCTTCAAACGTAGTATTTTGCACATTTTGAACGTTGTGAGCTTCTCAAATTTGTAATAGTAGAATTTGGTAAATAAATCGCAGTTGGATGATGGGGTTTTGGTTTTGTTATTGAATCGAGTTCAATATCGAGTACTTTAAGTGCGCTCACATTAGATCGCCACACATTTTTATCGCCGAGCTTCGCTGTTCACATTGAACAATTTATTATTGAAAAAATCGGACTGATGTGAACGAACAGCAGAGACTTTATTTCAATTTACTGTTGCAGTTATCGTTATTGGTTTATGTTAGTCACGTTCTTCCTCAAGTTATTGTAAGTCAGTGTGACTACTAGATCGTGATGCCATTAGCTCATGATTGTGTACATGAGGCCAAGGAACACGTTAATCCACGTTCTTGATCATGAGTCGCACATCACTTTTTATAAATCATATGAAAAGAGAAATGTTTCATTGCCTCGATTTAAAATTACGGCAATTTTGCATCCGAGCATTTCCTGGAGTGGTCTCAAAATATAAAAATTTACTACAAAAAAGGGTCTTGTAGATAAGTTCTATGCATTTTTGTGATCAGTTGGTCAACTCAACCGACTTATAATAATTGACTGCTTCTAAATCTGGTCTCCATTCGAATATCCCTTTGATAATTTAGAAAGTGCAATGAAATCAATTCGGTTCGTTAATAATACAAAGTGTCATGAAAACGTGTCACTGTTATTCAACAGATAAGTAGCTGCGGTATATAGACAGTTTTTACGGATTATGATTCCAAAAGTGAAAGTTGACATTTTGCTAAGTATCACGAATTATTTTCTGCAACATGCCAAGTTCTCAGCAATGTTTATATCGTTATCTGCGTTACCGTTACACGCTATTTTAAGCTGCTTTCACTATCTGAGTTATTAGTTAGGTGACATCCACCAAACCCCTACAGCAGGCGTTTAGTTTTTGTGTCATTTGTTATCTTAGTTCTTGTTGACATATCATCACTGGCATTGCTGAGTACAGTAAAGGCAGTGCACATGTGACATTCTGAAATATCCAAGCTTATTTATGAAGCAACTGCCTATGATTATTCCATCGGACCCCGTACTAGTTGCTAGATACCCTACACTCGCATAACTGAATCCATAAAGATGCATAAAACTGATAGTTTATTGGACGAATACGATTCTTCTATTCCGTTGCATATCTTTTAATTACCTCTCCAGTCAATTACTGTGTAAATTTCATGTTAGCTGATCTGTAATGTGTTTACCATATCATTTCAATTTGTGTATAAACCTCATTTCGATGATTGTAGCATGGTGCCTTGATGATGCATTAGTAAAAGATGCAATATTGATCAACAATGATCAAGTATTCTTTGATTTTTATTAATTTTTGGTCGCATGCATTGCATAATGCTATCTTTGGGCTCATCATTTTATTTAACTTTACTTGTACAAATTCAAGAAGTATCATTTTGTAATTTCTATTATATTACTGTGATTTCTTAGATTTTAACTAACAAAATGATAGAAGATCCCACAAATAACGTCCTCTCCATGAATGTGTTAAGCAATCATCAATACAATGACAGCAGTGAATTGTTGGTGAGGATGACTTTTCATTGCGGTTCAGAAAATCATCATTTTTGTGAAATTGAACGACACGCTTGAGAAAAAAAGGGGAATACGTCATGGTTCGTCAGACGTGAGTTATTCGCTCAAGCATGGTCTGATTAAATGTACACTGTATATGGACATGTAGATATGAAATTAGTAGTAGACAATCATAAATGTTAAGCATTGATTTCAAATCCTGAACATGTTATATATTCTGATTTGCATCGTTTATCCAATAAATAAGTGAAAGCTGCACAAAAATTCGAAGTATCTTAAACCGGGTCTCTAACAGTTGATATCATTCAAATAGAGCAAGGTCGATCTAAAAGACGTAGTCACTCACTCCCTTTAGGTGATGGTTGCCCTACCGAGAACAATTTACATATTGACCTGCACAATGTAGCTTGCAATGTAGGGCTAATGTAATTGTCACTGTCTGGACAACAGCCAATTTAAAGACTTTCTGATATTAATTTGTGTTATCAATCTGGTGCTACATAATTTATCTATTGTTTACATAATAACATGTTTCTACGCTTCATACATGTTCACCGTGGTGGTGACAGCGATGCAATGCAATTATAAATAACGTCAAAAATCACTAGTCTTAAAATGAGTGATACACTTGAATTAACCAGCAATGTTGATACGAAAAAATCTTTGCGACTTTTCTGATAAAGGGAGAAATAAAGCAGACTGTTTCATATATGGTTCCATTGAAATCGTATGTGATAATTATAAATTCCTTTAGACTGTACGTTCAAGGGAGGGGTCGAATTTTATGTATTGGTAATACTATTTAAATTCTTAAAGTGTGAAAATAATTAATTTTCCACTTGAATATCAACATATTTCTATTGGAGGTTCAATGCAAATCAAGTCATAAGTAGATCAACGACATTGTTCAGACTCTGTGATAAGAAATTTTCTGAAAAGCAAATTAAAATGAGTTGTGTTGTAGGTATCAAGTTTCCTCCATTACATAATTCACAATTCATGAGATTCAGACTAATTAGAGAGGCTCATGCTATTGATCTTAATCCATTACTAAACGTCAGGGTAAAACGCGATCCTGTCTGAGTATGAATTTACTTTTAAGAGCACACACTTTACATGTAATCTAAAAACTGTCGATGGAGTTTTAATGTAAACTCCTATTAATGTATATTAATTACATCGATTATCTATCACACTCACAGGATAAACGTTGGCTCGAAGAACCCTTAAACCAGATTGGTTGTAAAAGACGCTCAGAAAGCAACTGCTTCTTAGTGTCACTGTTTTTGGTTTCATGCCCTTCTTGAGATATCAAATCTGATTGAAATAATGGTACTTTTTACTCAATATAAGATTGAAAAGTAAATACAAAACATGAAAAAATATGACATGCTGCAACAAAAGCTTTTTGCGAACAAACAGATTGTTTGACATGTTTCAAATCTGACTGAAAGCAAAGAGGCACATGTCAAACAGAGTCAACAAACAATATTTTCTTGATTACACGAAGGATGTAATGAAAATGCTCGATGACTGTTCTTAACAGATATTCTGTGCAACCACTCTCTTTCAATTCTACACAAGGGAATATTACGAACTTTTCTTAACGGCTAATTCGATTTGATTTTTTACATGACAATAACCCGCTAAATATCGGGGAAATTGCCACAATAATGCAAGTAATAAGAAACACTAAAAAGGAGAATATGACATATTCAGGAAGCTTATTGTACATGCATTTTGTAGAAAAGGATAATAATGACAAGCCAAGCTGTTACATTGAAAATTGTTACAAATTTTCGCCGATCAAACGGCCAGTTCACGCAAAAGGGATATGAAATTCAAAATACATAAGATTATAAGTCGAGATCAGAGCTGGGCACGCGATTCAAATATCAAGGGTCCGCGACCGCGATTCCGCGATTGAAAATTTGACCTTTTGGCCATATCTATATCTGACACTTTATTCAAGCAACTGAAGGAATGTAATGATTATAGTGCTTGCTGTAGGCATAACGTTTAATTTTTACAATCGTGTTTAGCTGAGGAGGCATGCAACTGGCGTGTCATAGGCCTATAGACCTACTCTTGTTTGCTAAGTTGAAATGAATGATATGGCGGCATCAGGCGGCCCATGTGTGTCTACATAGATAGGTACTAATGATTCGAATACAGGTACTGTGCAAGCACTCGAGAACTTGAGGATGCGTCTTCAACATATTCCCCCGCAGAAGGCACTCTGTATGAGAATGAATCATGCACATTAAAGAAATTTAAGAAACGCAGCAGCATTTAGGCTATACTGACGCTACCGATCAAATGATAGAGACGATCAAATACTAAAACAAATATTTTAAATTACATTTAAAAAAATAATAAAATATTTATATATAATAATATAATTAATAGTTACAATATTTATTATATAATTATATATTAATTATAGTTTTATAACATTTATAATATAAATATTTATAATTATATATAAAAAACAAATATATTCAAATTGCTGGGCCAATAGAAATCATAGAGGCCTAATTTCAGTGTAATTTTTTATAATCTTTCAAGGAATATCACACATCTAAATAGAATATTATTTCAGTAGGTAACTGAATGAAACTTTAGATATGCTTTAAAACTAATAAAATATGTGGATTAAAATATCTTCAACATTTCTCACATATTCAATCAAAATCTCGGAATTGCGGATTTAGGTCTGAATTCAATCCGCGATGTCCAGGTCTGGTCTACATAAACGCTAGATATCAATGTTTTGATACATGTATGATTTGCATTCTTCTTTTTATTGAGATCAGGTTTCATATTTTTTATCAAAATGATCTCTGTAACACGCAAATTTATTTTGTTGACATTCACTGCAAGTGGGTAAGCTACGAATATGTCAGAGGAACAGTTTTGACGGTGTTTGAATATGCTTGTTTTCTTTGCTCTCTGCTTTTTGTTTGGAGATGACGAACTGTGCTCCCGATGCATTTTTCTGACATACAGTTTGTACATGTGATTTCATCCAACATGGATTCACTACTTTGAGTGACTGTGATTCCTGACAATAACCTGACAATAATAGTCCTATCTAGACCTGCTCTATGTCAGAGCAATTACAACGGGGGTATATTGAACTGGTGAATAGTTTCAGGTCCCTCGATTAGATTTGTGTCTTTCTACAAAGCAACAGATAATCAGATACTGTTGACGTCTCTTATCTAGTCATGTCAACATCGGGGCTAGGGGAACACTCGGTCTCCTTGTGATTTATTCAGTGATCTTTTAAACTGACTCATTTCACCGAAGCTTCTGTGAATTTTTGTTTTGTCGTGCTTTCCAACTTTTGCCCGAAAATTGTAGAATTCCAACAAGAAATTCAAATTAATCATTAAATTTGGAAATTTCACTTCTAAGTTTTGAATTTTGCCATTTTTGCAAACATTTTCTATGATAAATTTCAAGGAAGCATATGAGTACAGTATTTTACAAAACTATGAATCTGTAAAACATATTATGATCACCGTTAAATATATTAAATGCAACTCAATTAATATTTTAGTAATGATGCATTTAAACAATTTCTTGTGACATCTGAACATTTAAAAACTTTTAGCCTCTTCAAGTTCACTACTTTATTGCATTATTTAAAGTCACACCAACGCTTGCAGAATATCATACTACAGATGCATTGCAGAGACACGACACGTTTGAAACCTTCCACATTTCATAATCAGTCCTATTCCATTCCCGAATCCACATCCTTTTGCATTCTAGCATGACTTATCAGTACACATGACCATTTTGTCGTCATAACTGGCAACGAATAAAGACATTTATCAATACAATTCGGTCAAATGGCAAAATGTCTAACAATTCGCAGAAATTGGGATTTAAAATTATTGAATTGATACAAAGATTTGCGCGTTAGAGCAAATAAGATTTCCAAAAGTCAATAAGTTTCTAATGCATTTCTGTGGGAATTAAGTAATAGCCTTTCAACATGGAAAATATCAAAATGCGTGCATTTCCAAGCGAATTTAAAGACAAATGAGTATGATGGTTGTGTGCATTTATTCTTTGGTTATACACAAGAGGAATGGGAAAGGGGTGTGGGCGATAACACATAATAGACAATAAACATGCATTGCTATTATTCTCGCTACTGCGTTAGAGAACATATTAAAAATCCGAAGAGCGCAATCCAAAACACATAAATTCAGCACAACATAATTAGTGTATTTTCTGATTCTGCATAGTTTTGCTGATAGTTTTGCAGTCTGCTTGATATCCATCTGTTAAACGTGATCGCATGTTAAACCAAAAATTACCGTTAATTTTACATCACTAAAGCACGATAACGGATACTTTCCTCAAATTCACCCAAATAGCATATCTGTAAGTACAATCAGCCTACATAGCTCGTATGTGTGCAATTTTCTCGATAAATTGTGTAACTATCAATTATTTTATCATTCGGTTACTGGCATTCCCGGAGCCATACAGCATAACCATTGGCTTTCGCTAATATTCAATATTCAGAGCATTTTAAAATTCTATATTGTTTAATTTGCTCGACAGAGAGTTTGCAAGTGTGTTTTCGACTACATGAACCCATGCAAAATCAAATAACATTTTTGTTGACTAAAACATTGCCCTTGAGGGGAGATCTTCAAATATGCAATGGCAAGCCTACCTTATTTTTAATTAAATAAAATTGAAAGAGAACGGTAACTGAATTTTAACGCTAGGATGCTGCAAAACAGTGTCATGAATCTTTTCTAAGAGACACCGAAACAAATGCGCCCAAACCGGGACGCCTGGTCACAAAGAGATGGAGTGAAGGGCGCTTCCTAAACAATATTTGCAACATAATGTACTGCAGCAGAGAACCAAAGTTGGCTCTGAAAGTCATAATCATGATTTTCAAGAAATGATTAATCGTTCCCGCTAAATAGGAGGCGCATTTTCATCAGTTATGTATAACTTGTTGAATCGATCAACATCATGATCATACCGACATATGGAATGTTTGTGCAGGAATTTCATCTTAATAAAATATACAGAAAATTGATCATGTTTGAATGAAACCTAAGATTTCCCGTTGCACCGTAATGATTTTGACTGCAGGTAAGATGGATCTAATTTTCACCTGTCGTCCTCATGTTTTTATCTCGATGACTATGACATTTTCAGTTACGTTTCTGAGAAATTTCGTTTGGTGTGAAATTTGGCATTCTGCGCAACCTTCCCGTCAGTGCATGTACTTTCTGTCCCGATGTTTGCCTTCCTGTAATTGATAACAATGGGGAATGTCATGTCTGGTAATGATTTGTTTCTCAATTTCTCTCAGCTATGTGTCGTTTCTCTTGATATGCCAAATATTTATTAGAAGGTGAGGTGATCTAATACCAACAATTGAATTTGCTTTACGGGCTTCTGATGATGCCAAGCATGGCATTTGAAAATTGTGAATGTAGAAAATTTGAAAGAAAACATTTTTGAGTTCGAGAAAAATCAGACACGCATGGCATTATTATTTTCTGATACAATACTGTTTTGTGCTTTCATGAACTTTAGAGAAATTATAGTGCAAAATAATTTTCGTGTCTACCAGTGGCGCTTCCAAGAAATTAAAGATGGGCGTCACATCAGCTAATTTTCAACAGCTATTTTCCTGTTGATATCATGCATGATCCTTGATCAATTACTCTAGATCATTATTGCATCGATTCACTACCTATCACCCCTACAAATACAAGCTTGAATAAATCTTTTGCATTCAGCTTGATTTATCTATATGGCTTTAAAGATGCCATTTGATAGGTGATAGCAATTTATATAAACATTGGATAATTCATCGTATATTCTACATTGGCGAATTTCTGTGAATCAATTCATGTAGAAATTCAGTGATGAAATTTTAGAAATAGCGCTTCAAATTTTCGACTTTTGACAGGGATCTAAAAATCTGTAAAGATAAGAAGTCTGTGGTTGCATTTTCGTTCAATTGACGTACATTAACATCGAATTAAAGAATCCAATATGATTTAGCGCTTGGCCGAAACTAATTATTATTCCATCACCATACCAAAGTTTAGGACTCGCGCTTTTAAACCAAGACTGGGACCGGTTGTCGGTTTTAACTTTATCGACCGCCCGGTTATTCAAATTGCGCCTGCAACGAGCATTGATGACATTCATTGTTGAATAAATTGCCTATTAAAGGAATTGCAACATTGTCAGAGCATGTGAATGTAACATAATTTAAGACAGCGCATTTTATGTGACATGACTGCTGCGAGTTGTTTCTTAAACCTGCCTATCTTGATCTATACATGTAGTTTCAAATCCTGCATTATTTCAGATGAAGTTTCCAGAAAATTTTGTTCCATCATGTGAAAAAAGGTGCCTGAGCTATGATAAGATCGTCGGAAAATATTGAATTGGTGAATGTAAAGCTCATGACCTTGACTACTTATATATGACACAGTATTTGAAAAACTGATCATTCTATAAGTATTGTTACTTGATATCGCATTTATCATTTTCATCAAATATTATGAAATTGATCAATATTTAATATGACTTGCACTCATTGAGGGATTATGTGTTATCATCTTAGATATGAAACTTGGGCTATAATATTTCGAGATTCATTATTTGGGAACGGGTGGTTTATTACTATTATTATTATAATTAAGTGAATGGTTGCTATATTTTGTACTTGTTTCCAAGATGGTGCTGAATATTCCATGTGAGAAGATGAAATAATGGTTTTCTATTATATCAATTGATTTTTATCCAATTTTCACTGTCTGAATATGAATATGAAACTCAAGCAATGCGACGTGAATGTTTTCATTCGAACGCTATCTGAAAATGGTTGCTGTGTGACACAGATAAGTCACACTACTTGGTGATGCTTAGGCGGGAAAATGCAAGTTAGACCTGTAGGGTAATTGATTCAATACCTTCCTCACTTCGACAATTTATGTACCCGTGCCGTGGACATGGTCAGCACTGTATAATCATTAGCTTATGTCCACTTGGTATGTGCACTCATAATTCCTAGTCATACTGAGCGGATTAAGGTTAGAAAAATAAATTTTACTATTTGCTAGGAAATTCAATTGTAATCGAAACTTAGTTGTCTGACAAAAATTTCTGTCAATCCTTGCATTTATTTGCATAATGTTTTTGGACAAACAAGCAACTATGCCCATTATGCGTAGGTTTTTAAGAGCTATTTGAAATCATAGCATCTCAAAATGATAATTACAGGATAGTGTTTTACAAGCAGACGTATACATGAATAGACTTATGTTAAAAAACACAAAGGTACAATGATGATAGTGTGGTTCCTAAAAAACCCTGTGCATAATAAAAATGAAATGCATACACACTTCACTTCAGTCATGCATCTGGGACAGTTTCAATGTCACACATTGGTGGACTACTTCATAGTAGGCCTATCTCTTTATCTCTCAAGAATAGATTTGCAGTAGTTTCGTTGACGCATAGGACAGATACTTCTAACAGCTTCATGCCTACAAATGTGAGAGCGTGGGACGACTGCTGTGCACATTTCTGTCAGTGCCCGCTGTCATCGTGAGGATTGTCCATACAATAGACATTGTCTCTCTCTACTCGATGCTGGTGATGACCTTCAGTGATGACTTTCACAGAGAAAGTTGACTTTCTTTTGATTTGATGCGATTTGATATGAGGGACTACACTATCATCATCATAACACATCAGATGACTGCTACCCATACATAAATGGAAAGAGTGAATACATTCTTCTTGGAAGAGAAATAGGATTCAAACTAAGATATCCACCACTCGGTATGCGATTGGGCACAATGTCATGAAGCTTGGATAAGCTAGACTGTGTGGAAAATTTGACTCCTTGGTATATGCCTATTACATGGAAAATTGCAAACTTTCGACTGTCATTAAAACGGAACATCAATGTACAGTATGGCTCAGCAAGTTTGCATCAAGCATGAAATTTGCGAATTTTGAATGTACAGCCATTTCAAATCAATATGGAAATAGAAACGCCAAGTATAACTCAGAATGCATTGGAGAGGATTGGAAGACATAGAAGTCGAGCTTGAAGTTTTCTTAGTTACTAATATTTGGTTTGTCCACCACAACACGGTTAGCGATAGCTGAATCTACTCTTCTTGTCATGCTCCCAAACAAATGTATGCTCGTTGCTTGAATTTCTTCATATCGATGTCATATTTCCACAAGCGAAGATGTTACTTCGCTGCGAAAATGAGCTGCGTCATCTTTGAAGAGCATCTCTGCAAGAAGAACAATCCATGTCCAGTACTGATGCGAATAACTGACTATAATGCGTTGAAGTAATTCTTGAATGAGGACTGACTAATTTGAGTAATTGCCAGGACTGAGAATGTTTTTGTACATTCTTGTAGACATTGGAATGATCACAATTCGTATAAGTAGATGTCGGTCGAAAACAGAAATATGAGAGATTTGTCTTCTTAAAATATAAAGCTTTTCATACACAAGAGATTTGACTTGAGATATTTGAGATCATTAATACTTGCCAAAGAAATTGTTCATAAAACCACGCTCCATTTGTCAGTTGTTACCAATAATACAATGAAACTTTTTCGACAAAAATGTGATTAATTTCCTTCACATTCCATGTTTAGATTGAAAACCAACAAAGCGCTTTTGTTGTCTAAAATTTCAATATGTGAGTATTTTCATTTCCAATTAGCTACAGTGGCAATAAAATTTGTGGAATTCAAAACACGCAGACACGTACAATGTTTTGTCAGCATTGATTCAAAATAAAGTTGATCTCAATTTCCTATGAGACATTTCAGAAAAGTGAGTTCTTGTATAATAATCCACTGCTTGACATTCCAATGCTAATATTGCTTTTAGAATGTTTATGAATTGTTTTCTAATGAAGCTCGTCCTTACAAAGACTCGGTAACTTGTTGATTGCTTTTCCACGTTAGCAATCCGAAACGCTGGTATAATTTTTTATTACTCATGTTGAAATATTTCTATTCAAATACCGTAATGACGAATGCATTAAAATGATTGTTTGAACAAGTTCCAAATAATTGCTTCCAAGCATTTCATTCCTAATCATTTTATTCATAATTGTAGTTACATAAATTGAAATGAACTGACATTATTGGCATTTTTCTCCATGGATATTCTCAATAAATTGCTTTGTGGATATCATCAATTTACGAATGGAATGAAATTATAGTCTGAAACATAATTTGAATACATAACAATTCGTTCGCAAGTATAAAAATCAAAAGTAAGTCAATAAAGGAATATGACCGCTAAATATGTTTGAAATGAGGAAGTGAACGACAATGACACATGGATAGGCCTATAGATAAACAATGACAAAAAATAGCCCAAAATTGAAAATGTTCTTGTCTGGAAGTGACATTCAGATGGAGCTTGCATCGCAGCTATAAAAAATTTCAAACGTGAAATCACAATGGAGCAAGCACTTGTAAATCAGATTTTATAGGGAATCGCTTTGGGCGAACACATTTTTTAGATGTAATGTATATCCATAATTATGCCTTTTATTATTTCACTCTGTTAGTCCATAGATTGCATAATTTTTTAGTTAAGATTCAAAATTAAGCTAGACACATCCTCGTTAATTAGTGAATCAGTGTCTATCATCTTTGCTGGTGATGCGTTAGGCAGGTAGTGTACACTGTCGTGCTTATTCTATGTAGACATGATGTTCAAAACTAAATTAATTATTGGCATTGTGACAAGCGTTTATTGAACTGACTCCATGGTTTCCACTGATTTCTGATTGCTACACACAACATGAGTACTTTCATTTATGCAGCATGCAGATGATGTGATGATACGACTTTGTGGAATGCATCGTTTCTTAGCTGTCATTGAATAACAGTCGTATGCAATCAGAAAATTACAAATTTAGACTTTGATTAATATAATTTAATAAATCATGAACTTTGAATCTGAGCTGGAGCCACTCGGTATGCTAGTAAGACGCCGGGCTGTCCCTTTATATAGCGAAAGTCTTGTTGCTTGATCATACGTGCAGCATATAACTGCTTCTGTTCAACCTTGAATTGACAATTAAAAGAGAACGGAGTCAATGGAATGCTATTTTCCACAAGGATTTCACTACCAAACCGTCGATCAGCTGAGTGTGTCTAGGTACTGACAAATATTAGGCAATCGTTCAGAATATGACGGAAGTTATTGCTTTATCATTTACAGTGTAAGTTGTTGATTTATTACTGATTTGACATTTCTAATCACAATCGAAGGAGAAATGATTCGTCAGGAGGATTTGGGAATGTTGCACTAGCTCTTGGAAGCATTAGTGCCTTCGTCACTCTCAACTTCTTTTACATGTTAATGCCCATAAACATTTGTGAAGATCATTTGCCATTCATCTGATTAGCCATAATTTAAGCCAGGTTTTGAGATTAGCCTCCTTCTCTCTTTCTCTTTCTCTCTCTATCTGTGTGTATACAAGTATATAAATATTATAAATATGATACAAGAAAATAATAAATTGAGCTCTGAAACATTGGATAAAGGAAAAGAAAATACATGCACTATCGACAATTGAAGGGCGAGCCTACGCTGCAACTCAAGAAATCAATTTCATTTGTCAGAAGTTTTCATCTAAGTATCTCAAAATCTGCACTCATTCAATATTCATACCACTTACTCATTTTGAAATTTATATATTTTTATTATTGTTTCAATATAGATCGATAGATGGTCAAAATGTAGTCATTTTACGGCCTAATAAGCGTTAGAATACCTGAAAATGCAATCCGCTTGTTTTTTCATTTTGCTTTTCCAAGAGAAAGGGCAAAGAATACCAACTTTCTTGGTCACTATGTCTTTTATTTTGCGGTCAATAAAATGGGAGTTAATAAATGTAGAAGCTGCACTGCACATTGCTAAATTCATTATTTTACTGATTGCAATATTAAAAAGGAATGACCGAGAAAGGTGGCATTATTTTCCTTTTCCCTTAGAGAAACAGGTGAATAAACTCCTGAAAAGCCTAATCGCCTACATTTCATGCAGTTATTTCAGAGTTTTTCAATCATGTTGATCCTTTTTTTGTAATCATACAATTTTCGGCGCATTTGACTATCTTGGCATCATGATTGCAGTGATATAGTGGATTGATAGTCAAAATTCGGTCATATGAAGAAAATGATAATAATTGAGGATTTTTGGAATTTTAAATTGCTGTTTCTTGTAGAAGAATCAACGAGTTAGGACAAATGAATGCTGCTATTATAAAGTTTCGGCCGGTCGTTTTTCATCCAAGTGCCGGTATAAGAAACACTTTGAAGTGATGGATGGGCCGACTCGGTCAACCTTGCTCGATACGCTTCAGACGCCGGTGCATTTGAATGGGGCTGAGACGGAGCATTTTTGAAGTCGAGGAGACAGGATAGGTTACTGCACACCCTCCGATTTTGATATTCCAATAACTCAATATTCCAGAAAAGTGCTTCACAACATGCTGGACTATGTATTTACAGCGTGCTCTTTCCAGGTCATAAACGGTTTTATCAACTTGTTTATCTTGCTACAAAACTAGCGATTCAAAATTTGATTTCTAGATTTTCAAGAGTTTTTTGACATGCACTAAATGTTCTCAAATAAAGCACTTATGAATTTGCTCATAATTTTGCTTGCGAAAGTTGAGATGAATCCTCATTCTCTTTATATCCTCAATTTTGCTATTTCATTGTAAAATTTTAATTCTGGAATGATGATGAATTCCTCTTTATTCGGTGTTCAACATCGTATAAACATTGATGTACAACATTTTTGCACTTCATACAGCAGTTACCATTATATATTTATATAGGAATTTAATTTTAAGGAAATTGGCGCATTCCACATCATTTGTAGATCGAAGTTACAAATTTCTACATGATGTCCGCACATTATTCTAAATACATAAATTTCTGAATTTTAGGCTCAAATTTAAAATAATTTGGATCTGCTTGATTTGAAATAAATATCATATACATATCTCACGCTTCTTTTGCGTAGCTCCACAGTGATTATTGATTATTTGAATAAATATCAGGAAATGGATCGAAAGCAAGTGACTTTGCATTATTTAACCAAACTTCAGCAAATTTCTAGCTGTCATAGCTTCTGAGATATTTAAAGAAGTAATAGGGGGCGAGTCTCTGTCTACATTTGGGTTTGATAGGTTTAGAGAAATCGGCGCGAGTCTCGCCCAAATAATTTGTCTGTTTGGTTATAGTCGAAATAATTTGCACTTTCGCCGTTGTTTCAGTTTCAGACAATAATAACTCTGAAAGTATTCTTTCTTTCATCACATAAATGCGATTTGGAAAAAATGCATTCTTAGATTTATTGTCAAATCAAGAGCATATCGTGCGTCAGAATGTTGTCTGCACCGTTTAAAAAGTGAACTATTCAAAGCCGGTTCAATGCTTTACAAGAAGATTTGTCAAGCTACACTTATCATCATATCATCAACCATTCAAACAAGCGATATCGCAAAATAATTCATGTAATCTGTTGTCAGCATTACTAGACAAGAGTTGACATTGAGTGGAAACTTGAAATTCTGGTAGCTGTCAAATTGTGTTTTCATGTTTATGTCAAAGTACAAGAGAATATTACTCAGACATCCACCCCAAAAGTCATGAAGTTGTGAGCATTTTTTGCAAATAACTTGGTGTACTTCATCTATGCGAGCAAACTTTCACCCAAGCTATGAAAATGTGCGTGTTGTTAAATAAGACTACATCAATTTTCCGTGACTCAATGCATCTGATTTCGAATGACGATTTTCATAGCTGTAAAATTAATGCCTCTACTGTTCAATTACAGCTTCATCAAGCGAATAGAGATCCTCTTGTTTTCAACACGAGAGTGAAAGGTATGAAACTGTGCACTTACAATCTATCATGGAAGTCTTAATAACGATTCGAATAGTGCAGGCAATAAAACAGTCAGATGATAAAAAAAGAAATCGAGAATATCGTAAACGAAATTCTTGAAAGTTGGTGCGTGTTATCGAGCTAATCATCAGTGTAAATGGATGAACATGAACACCAGTTTGTGATAGTAATTGCGATTAATATATTGAGATCATATAATTAGTGATGTATCACAATTACATAGATGTGTAGCCATCAAATTTAAGAAATGCATTGAAAACAGATACGCAGCTAAAGGCAAGACAAAATGGCTGAGATTTGTATACAGAAAATCATTATTTTGTGCAACTTTTCCTGCTATGAAGGGGAGCAAACTTACATTTGCAGCATTTTTAATTCCATTGATATAAATTAATTAAGCATAGAAGTTTCTGAATCTTCAAAACATGTTTTTGAGTTGCATGTTCCGAATTATTTTATGTCATCAGCTCAAATGACAACTTTTTTTAAACGCATTTGCAGGCACTTTGTCGTACATTAGTAATGGATAATAAAGTCGGATCGGAACGCTTACAGTATCTATCATTTCCATATAATCTCAGCATCATCTGTTGATCTTTACGCGTTTCACTAGAGTATTAGCCATCTTTATTCCTTTTAGCTGCAACAAACTGCAAAGCTGTCATCATGATACGATTACTGTTTTAATCAGAGGAAAAATGAACATGTAACATCTGTCGTTTGCAATAATTATTCAACCTTGCAGATTGTAGACGTAACAATGATTGCCATATTGAACTCGGAAAACGATTACAGAAAATACGAACAAAAAACCAATATAACAAAGAATTGAAATGTTCATTGTTATATTGAGCTGACAGCATGCTTTTTATCATTCAAGGGCCGTGGCATGTTTTCGCACCAGCATTTAATTAACCAAAGAATGTTTGTCATAAATGATAATTTTGCTGCACTTGGCTGAAATCAACCCTGTCAAAAATCACAAAATTGTACTTCTGATCTTATATCCAATTTGGGTACTATATTCACTTCATTCTTACATCAATATTCAATCACTTTGTAATATTTGATTGTTTCTGCTGATATCTGCTAATTTTTGGTCGTTTTTGGTTGAGAGTGCAAGAAACCAACACCAACAAACAGTCACCAAGCGTGAGCTGCGAATATGGTGGACGTGTTCTCTATCTCTCTCACAGATGCTTCATTATTGTGTTGGAAATCTGCCAATTTTATGGATATATTCGGGTTTTTGGTATCGTGTTTTGATACTTATTTGTTCCACTCTTTAATCTGCTCATTTTGGTGTTATCGAATTTAATTGCGTGCATTGGTGTTTAGTTTCTATGGCACCTTTTTCTCCGACGGACAATGGCATTCGTAAATTGCTTTTCTCTGCTGTTTTGTAGCTGATAGTTTCCAAAACTCATCAATAATTGCCTACGTCATCATTAAAGGTGTCGGTGCATGGTTGTGTAGGCCGATGGTCGTTTAGGCATGTTCGTGTAGGCATGTTTGTGTAGGCCGATGGCCGTGTTCGACACGACATTTTCGTTTGCTCAGTGTGTACATAAATGGTAGATCGACATTCAAATATTTACGTAATTCCACCCACTTGTGGTCCGCCGGTGCTATGCATGTCCACTGACGTTCTCATGTCAAATTTCAGCTAATGTGAAAATAAGTTGAGGGCCCTAGAATGAACGCTTTTATTCAAAAACTCCTTTTTACAATTTAAGCTATCAAGCCATCATTTAAGTTCCATAATTGATGCATATTTCTGTAGAAAATTGCCAGTATATTTCCTGTCAAATTCACTCTCAATTTAGCGGTGCTATTACATTTGGCTGTAAGACTCACGATCACAATACTTGATTTTGAGCAATTACGAGCACATTACATCCGTCGTGATCTCTTTGAAAACTGTCAATAAGGATCGAAGTGCAAGTTTGGGAGTGAATTCAATCTCGAGATCTCAAATCAATATTTTCAAATACCGATATCTCGAGATCTCTAATTCGATATTACAAGTAGGCCTATGTCAGATTGCACCCCGAAAGTACTCCGATTGTACTCCGAAAGTGTAATTAATTACAGACAATTACCAATTACTGTACAGCACCGATAAATGATATTTTTTGAGCTATTCTGGTTTCACGAAGCTTAGCAAGCTATAAGCTGAGAAATCTAAGTTTGATTGTGGAAAAAGCAAAAGAAAACTAGAAGACCAGTTCAATTGAAACTTATGATCCTGGAACGGTGAAAAAGTCTTTTACCGCATAATTAATATACAACTTTAGTAAGTCAGATCCATGAAGAGCCAGCATTTTCATACAGTATTTCGTTCACTGAATAATGGACTAGGCATATTTGAAATAAAATTAGGGAACGTCCACAAACTGAAGGATGAGCTTTATTTCTCATTTTATTGCGAGGCCTTTCGACTGTCGATACCCGACGATCGATTACTTGCCCTGCAATGGCTGTTGAGACTCTAAAGGCCTCGCAATAAAGCGAGAATTAACGGTTGTCCGACATGAAACTGAGATTATAGTAGTTCGCCAACTGGGGTGTGGCACACCCCAAGATCAATAAAACCCCTCTATGGTATGAAATTGACTAATCGTCATGTTTTCAATTACTTTTTGATTCGTACGTAACATTGTAGTCTTGTAACACATTTTAAGCAAAATATTCCAAGTCATAGATATCGGACTAATGTTTAGTACATAGATATTTCATCAAATGAAAACTTTTGAAATAATTTTTATAATTATTTATGTCATGAAAATGACTATTTTAATTGTTTCAAAATAATTTAATCGCCTTGAATTGTCAATAACAGTCACTTCTTAATTGTCAAACTTGTGTAGTCATGGACAATTACTTAGGCCGATAAAGCTAATAGTTATCTGCCGTAAACCTAATAATCAGACATGTATAAAATATTTGAAAGTTTGAATATTCAAAATTATCTTGGTGGACATGTAGGCCTAATAAATATCATGGAAGATTCAATATGAAACGCTGATTATGAATGTAAGTATAAAAAAGATTATTTTTTCGTAAGGAATCTGTAATTCAAACAAATAATATAAGTATTCATTCTACAATAACACTTTGAGAAGATTGTAACATCACTGGCACGCATGACATTTTGATGATCGATGTTGCAGACACATCGGCTTGCTACATATTGAGCAGGCATAGCTTGTCTTCCTGTCGGATTTCCTATCGCAGAAGGCACATCGTTTCTGTTTGTCCAAAACAGTCGCAGTTCTTGCCTCATTGCTGCTTCCGAAACCGAAGAAACGAAGTGCATCAACCGTAGTAGATTTCAAATTTCGTTGATTTGAACGGCGAGCCATCTGTCCTGATATCAGCTGGTAAGCAGCTTCTTTTATAAATTGATAATGGGACTCCTGCTTGCAGCAATTTCGTTCTGCAATTTCATGAAATATGATGGATGCATTATTACTGACAACATCCAACATGTTTGAGAAAACGGCGTACGGCCATCGTCTGCATTTGCGCTTGCAGGTGAATCCTCTCATCTTCTTGTCGGCAATATCCACTCCTGATTTGGTTTCATTGTAAACTGTCACCGTCAATGGTTTCGTATTGAGGGGAGGAACTGGAACTGTCCGATGCATGGAATCAAACAGAAGAACGGGCTTATTACCTTTATCCCAGAAGGAGACAAGTGCGCATCCATTATCATTGTAAAACACTCGCGTGTCTTTCCGTGAGCGACCACCAATATCTTTAGCAACTGGAGGTAATCCTCGATTGTTGTGGCGCACTGTACCAATATACGATATACGTCGAGAGCGAAGTCCATCCACAAGCTCCATGGAGGAGAACCAGTTGTCACCGGTGAGGTTTCGTCCACTTTCCAAATATGGCTCCATCAGATGCATGGAGACAGCCTTAGATGTCACTGATTGTCCAGGAGATATAGTACCTGTACCTATGTAAATGACTCCATTGAGAATATAAAATGAGTCTGCGCAACATAGCCAAAAGATCTTGATCCCGAACTTTCCAGGTTTTGAAGAAATATATTGTCGAAATTTGACTCTGCCATGGAACTCCAATAGTTGTTCGTCTATTGTTAAATTGGTTGATGGCTCAAAAAACTCTTTCAATCTTTTGTTGAATACAGTGAAAACATGCCGAATGGGAGCCAGTGGATCTTCCCTATCCCGCCTCAATGGATCCTCGAATCGTATCACGGACTTGATTTGCAGGAATCGTTGTCGTGAAAATGTTGCTCGACATGCTGGAATTCCATCTCTTATCGACCATAATTCATCAACGTCTCTGTAGTTGGCGCGAAAGGCTCCTGGAAATGAGACATAACCTCGACTTAGATATATCGAGATATGTACTATCAATAATAAAAAATATATACCTAGATATACTACGATAATGCTTATATACACGTATATATATTTGTAACATAAAGTACCCAGACATTCCATTTTTATTGCGAGTAAAAACAAAAGACTGCCGGACTAGTTTCATTGCTTCAAAGGCAACATCTTCAGTGGATAGAAGCAATACACGTACATCGCAATGAGGAATATATGAATAGGGAAAACACATAGGATCTTACGCCAACATGTTTCTGCTTCAATGGCTTATCAAGGCATTGAAAATCTTGTCTGTTTTCTCTATTTTGATTACTAATTTGTATTTGCTTTGATCTTATTTTTTTCAATATATAGTCTACATATATAAACTACAAATTGTATGTTTCCATTATTGACGATATTGTTGACATTAGAAAATGCATTTTTGGTCAATTATCTAAGCAAATCATCAACTACATAAATATATACATGTAATTCTAACTTTCATAACTTTGATCTTATACTGTCGTACCGTAAGATGATAATTATACAAAAGTAAGTTTGTGAATCAGAGACAAATTGAATTGAAGAAACTTTGATGTAAAATGCAAAAGTGAAATATAATTTTCAGAATGAATGCACTGTAGTAATAAATATATAATAGTAATAATTTAATAATAGAGATGACAATAATGATAATAAAGTGTGATACAAATAAGAAAAGTTCCAGATAATTGAAATGAGTTGTTCCGGTCTTGCATGTATTGCGGCTAAATGGAAAAACATAATAACATTATTACGCGGAATATATAGTATAATACTATTATGATAAATTACTATAATCTATAAAATACTGATATATAATATAAGTAAAAAAAATATATATATAGTACCAGAAATAAGATTCAAAATGGAGTATCAATAATAACCAAAACACTCAGAGTTTGAGTTTTTCCTGGGTGTTTTGGTTATATATATATATATAAAAGCCTATGATATTGGTGAATAATTATATGACCTACATCTATACATGTTGGTTGCTTACCTAAAAGAATCACAATTCCAATAAAAGCTTCCATTTCCATTCGATCGATACTTTGCCAAAATCGCTTGTTGTTTGCATGACAAGAATTCCAATTCTGTGTTACTCGTCGACCTTGTAAATTAGAAAATTTAACCAAATCTGGGATGATGCAGTCTATAAACATGAGGAACGCTTCCTTTTCGGTTGAGGGACGTATTCCTGGTTTTACACCGCTTCGAAAATTGATGATGTTGTGTGCACTTGAGCGACCCACAGTACTTGGAGGATTGCTTGACCATACAGTACCAGATGGAGAAATAAAAGTAAAATGTTGTTGTGGAGTGTCGTCGTCATTATCACTATATTCTTCGACTGACAATTCAGCAAGTTGATTATTTTCTAGTATATCATCGACTATCAAGTCTCTTTCGTCGACAAGATCTAGATGATCACCTGCACTTTCATCGTTGTGGATATCGCGCTCGTCATCGGCCTCGCTGTCATAAAAAACATCTGTATTGTCTTCTTCGTCGCATTCTAATATTGCTCGTAAAGCAGCCTCTTTGCACATACGCTTTGGACGAGACATTTTGAAATGACAGCTGCAAGCAAAGCTTCCTTGTGTTGAAAAAATTCAAATATTTCTATGACGACATGACTCTCATTGCCTGCAAAGCATTGCCATCTTTATTTTAGTATCATTTACTGATTGACATAGTAATCGAAATTTGACATAGAAATAGGTCGTGTTCAAACTACTACCAGAGAAATAGTTCAGATACAATCATGATTTGTATTAACTGAACGTAGAAAGGGCACTGAAATATGCTAATTTTCTGATCAGAATGTGGGGTGTGCCACACCCCTATTGGCGGTTAACATATGTTACTTTGATGTCTATGGTAATACCGTCAAAAATAACATTTTTGATTGGATGTAATAATCTCTTAGATGGATCAGTAAAAGTCATGAAATATAATGCACCATTGATAAATGTAGATACTGTTTCTGATTGTTTAAACATTGACTGGGGTGTGACACACCCCAGAATTCGGACAACCGTTAAAAGTCCTCAGCTTTTTGGACTTTCCTCACTTTATCTCACAGTATTTTGTACATTGTCCACGCAATATTCTTTGTCAACACTGACGTAAAATCTCTATGAATTCACAGCTTCCGACAAAATATAACAGAAGCCCGTATACTCTTGAAGTCATGCTTCTTCATCTTTTATATTGCGTACCATCTGATATCTAATTCTCTCTATCATTGCCGAAATACTAGTATGGATATGCGCATTTTGGTGCAAACTTGTCTCTACAAATGCTATTTATTAATCAATATGCTTTTGCATGTATTGCATGCAAACTCTTATTCAATGATTTGGCGCGATCGGTAAAAAAATGAGAAAAGTTCTTGAGAAGTGATGTGACCACAGAATCAGACAGGTCGTCTCTTCTTCTGTTTGACTAGAAGGGAAACATTGGAACATGTAACGTAAATGAAATGGCACAATCTGCTGACTAAATACCATAGCAATCGAACAATGAGCAGCCAGTTCAACATTAAACACGCCAAATTGTGCAAAGTTTCAGTGACTGTTATCAACCGGATCACACAGCAAAGAGATACAGTCGATGACAAGTTCTGCAGAGAAGTTTGTGAACGTTTTTTCGTGCGCCTGCTCTCCTTTTTCATAATGATCGGGAGGATCAACATTATCGAGAAAACTTTTGCGCAATGATCTGAATTCTTCGAATCTGAAGGAGTCGTGGCGATCGGAGCATTTTGAAGGAATTCAGAGCAATCCGCAAGCGACGCACGACTATTTTTCCTATCTCTGCAAGGTATTAAAAATTTCTTTTTGCCCACTTATTAAGTTCCTGCATGTGCCATCGTTTTGAATAAGTTTGCACTTCTAGCAAAGTGATACGATTAAACAATCTAATTCTGTGGATGTGACAGACGCGTGGCCCTTCATGAGTCACCGCCGGTCATCTTCAGGTCTTTTATAATGTAAACTCTTGAAAAAAATCATACAAGAATTTTGAGAATCGTATAAGAATCAATTCATATCTGAAAATAATGATCATGGCCGCTAGAATAACGTGCTAGAGTAATGAGGCTTCCCATGGAAAGAAACAGTTATTTAATTTCAGTGTCGAGTTGACATATTTATTGACTTGGAATAATTGTTCAACATCTACATGTTCAACGTAGCTAAAATGCATGGATGATTGATAACCACAGTTACCAGTTATTTAAAAGGCAATTCAAAGGAACAGTCATCAAATGTTGAACATATCATTCATTATTGGTACCGTACGTTTTAGATGATTGTGAAAATATACCGTCGCTTATTATAAATAATTCATAAGTACGGGAATGCCAAGTCAACTTGTTATAACTTTATATTTAAAATCCAATGAATCCAATGTTCTTCACGAAGCTGTTTTCAGGGAACTTAAATATCAGTGTTAAAAACTTTAATTGAGATCTTTGTTGTGAAATAATTTTAGTTCACTTGGTATTCCCTTCACTTTTGAATTAGCTTTCGGATGACATTCAATGCGTGGGCAAGGGAATATTAGTCCATTTGGCGTGAATAGTTGACCAAATGTTCCAAAAGACAATTCAATGTGATATCAATTTCCATAAGTTAAATGTGTGTATTAAAATTCTCGAATAGTCGAGATCTCAACATTGCCATCTCGAGATCTCAAACGCCTGAATGATCGAGATCGCGAGATTGAATTCATTTAAAACAGATTAAAAGGCTTTATGTGCAAAATTTTCAAAAATGACTTTTCAACGCAGAAATGTTCAAAATTGTATTTGACATCACTTCTCTGGAGGATATCTTCAAATTCGATCTGCAGTTTAAATTTAGAAAATACAAAGGGCCCTATGTGTCAACTTTCCATTTTTGTAATCGGCAAAAGGCCCTATGTGCATGCTTATTTCATTCTTATTCATAAACCATTATCGCAAGCGATGGCTAACATAATTCACCTTCATCTAATTTTAAAAAGCAGTATCTAACCAAAAAAAGACCCACTTGTATACCGCTGTCCCGATCTCAGAACGATGCATGGCTTATAAATGGATCAAAATGAATTTTGGCACTTTTGATGATCGCATTCAGTCGTAGACACTGGTCTTAGAGTCCCAACCGCAGAGCGATGCGTGGCAATAATATAGATCTCAATCCAGTTTCCCACGTTCGACAAAATCGATGATGATTTTGTAATGATGACTGTAATCCCGAATGTCTGGATCCCGTGGTATGTTATAGGCCTAAATCCCGAAGTCCCGGGATTCATTTAGTTGCTATTTTACTCTTAGCATAATTATTTATGGATATGCTGACAATTTATTGGTTATTGACTGCTTTGCAAATGTAAACTGAAAAGATTTTAGAATAATTATCGATATTGTTCTCAATATTGCTAATTCAATCTTGGAGTTTTCCAATACGGCTGTGTCAGCATCGGCCTACATGGTATCTGCATGATAATGCATATCATGTACCCTCTGCATGTATTCAGGTCATTTAGTTGCAGTGACTAGACATCAGGAATTGCAAAATTATTTCCTCCAAATATAATTACATTTTCCTACTTCGATTCTTTCCAGCAGTGGATCCGTATATAAGGGCATCGGCGAGTCTGTTGATTGCAAGCCGCGATATATGTAGTGTCGTTTTGCTAGTTTTTTATGTGGAATTCGCATATTCGCAATATATTGGATCAAATGGAGACATTGACTTTTGAATTCGACTTGCTGAGATGCTTCAGAGAACACAATAATTTTATATTTTTCTTTAAATTCCTTCGAAAAAACAGCACATCGATCTAAATGAAAAAGGCCCAATGTGCAGATGGGTCCTCCAAAACTGTATAGGATAGCTCTTTTAATGTTGTGCATCATTTTAAAAAATAGAAGCAACGTTTTCCTGAAAAATGGAAATTTTTCACATAAGGCCATTTGCCGATTCAACAACGACATGCATCTTTTATATTGAAGATAATTTGGTAGAATTCCCTCGAACAGTGCAATAGCAACAGTATTCAGTTAGTAAGCTTTTGGTACGGAAATGACCACTAGTTATCTCCATCTGTTCGTTTAGAGAGGAAGCTTCGTGACACTGTTAGCAGAGTGGCATTATCTGCGGACATAATACCATAGCCACCGACCAATGAGCAGACGGATCAAAATTAACACGCCAATGATGAGAACTTTCAATGACAATGGCTGGATCACTCAGCAAGGACACACAGATGATGCCAAGTTCTACAGAGAACGTCCTTCCGTGCATTCGTTATCTTTTTCAATAATAATAATCGGAACGAGTAACTTTATCGATAAAACCTGTAGGCCTACACAATGATCTGAATTTTAGAAAAGATAGTGGTCATCTGAGCATTTTGAAGAAATTTACAGTAACCACATGCGATGAAGGACTGTTTCTTTCCTGGTTTTAGTGCCATCGTTTTGAATTAGTTTTCAGTGATAGTAAGCTATCTATTTCTGTGTACAGGCTTTATAGCATAGTTCAAATTTATGTTGAGCACTTGTAGAGATACTGCTTTACTTCAGTCGTCGCTTAGTGCAGTTCGCGAATGCGCACGTAAATGATTATATTCTTCACACTTTTATTATGTCACAGTTTGTACATTCAATCTGTTTTGCTTTCACGGTTGAAGTCTAAATTAGTTTCATTGTCATCACTTTGTGTACAACATACTGCTCTTGATTAACGTTTAAAACTTCAAAAAATATTGTTCGCTTACATTACTTAATCTTTAAAATAATCTTTAAACATAAAAGCAAATCTTACTCATGGACTAAATCCTATCATCCTAAAAAAGTTGTTGCTAATTTCTCTTTCTTCTATGATCGATGTCGAAAACAAACTCTTTGATGATTTTTCCAGAAGATTTGTTTCTAGACTGACGCTTGATTTGTCTTTGCAAGCAATATGTATACTCGGTAGTGTCAGATTTCAAAAAGACAATTAACGATGTTTTAATAAATATACAATTTGTGTGAAGTCTGAACTTAAGTGTTTTTCACTTTGCACAGAAACATTTTTCCATTTATTTACAGCAGCACAAAGTAAAAAGGTGATTTAAGCCATTAGCCCGTAGATGTTCTTAAGGAGTTCAAAACATCGCAACTTTTTTCATTCAGCTGTTTGAAGCGCTGATCATTTTCACCTGAAGAAAAATTGACAGAAGTAAATTAACTTTCATCTTTTACACTTACTCATTTAACACGGACAAAGATGAGGTTTCTGATGAAGCACTTTTCCTTTTGTCACACATTCTCTAGGTGCGAATGACCAACTTTAACATTGATTCTATTCATTTGGAGCTTCCTATTTTTCTGATTTTTATGTGACATTGCATCCCGAAGCTATCGAAATCAGCGTATTCATTGAATAGGATTTCATTTCATCTTTTTTCAGTCATTTTCCCATGCTCATTTTTTAGAAATTCATACAAAATGCAGGAAATCTAGAAAGATAACTTCATTTTCCTTTTCCGAATTGGTTTCGTTTCTCCCACACTTTAACCTGAAACGTCAAATTGATTTTGCAAAAGAATGCCTGTATCAAGCTACAATGGAAAGAAATGGCGACTTTATTGTAATGGAAACATCGAGGGAATTTGCTGAATAGATAACAGTCACACCTTGTCATTCGATCAGGTTACATTTCTCCAGCACTAGGCAATCGATCTTGTAATAATTGAACTTAATTGAATTCAATGAGAAAGTGAATGCATGTAATTGAATTGTAAGTTGATAATATCAGAAGTTTATTTGCAAAATAAATTTGCATAGACATGAGATGAAGAAAATCGTACAACACAAAATGGTGTCAAACACACAGTGCATTTTGCAAGCTATAGAGCTGAAATATGACAGAGAGAAGGAGAGGCAATAATTCATGCATGTAGCAAGATCAAACGTCCGTCATGCCACAATGAATGAATTAATATTTAATTTGATTTGGTGTCCTTATTTATTAAGCTTGTTTATCCTCTAATGCTTTATTAAGTCGGTCGAGGATCAGCCAGAGACTCGACTAGAATAATATTATTCCATTTTTTGAGCAACATACTATGTTCTGTTTAATCGATTATCATCTTAATAAAATATGGCAAAAAATATTTTTCAATCATTTTCAGTTATTTACTAGAAATAAGAAGTTTGGGAGTTCGGGACTCGCTTTTATTATCATAATGATGACTTTTTGAGGGGTTGTCCCTAAACTTGCCTGTGTGAAAACTATCGCTAATATCTGCCTGAATGTAAATAAAAAAGATCGAATCTTGCGTTGACAACTTTCACATGAGGCTGTGCACCAATAAGAAATCTTAACACTAGGATAGTACTCCGAACCAACGAATTGCCATATGTTATGTACATGTAACGTAAATGATTTGATGCAAAAATTTAAGAATCAATGCAATTTTATATGTTTTCTTTTGTGAATGACTGAAATTGTGTTACAATTCGGTCTCAAAACAAAATAGTGTTTAATCATAAGAATGTCTTGTAACTTTATGTTATAATTTTCTTTTGTTCTTTGCTTATTTTTCAAAATAAGCCGACCTAGCCTCCATGACCACATGAAGCACTGAGATGTGCAACATCAAACATAATCTGAAATCTGCTACCCCAGCGCCAGGGATTTCTTATACGGCGATAGAACACTGGTCTCAAAAATCAATTTTTAGTGGCATTTTCAATATCAAAAAATTAGAATCAGAAAAGGTACACCAAATCTCAATCGCAGGATAGTACCGCTCACATAACCATCAACTACCTTCATAAAAATTCGCGATTGTTGTCAATTCCTTTTAATTATTAGGCCATCTTGACAAAATGAATTTCAATGCACAACTTTGCGGCAGGAATCTGCAACAAATACATGATTATATAATTTCATTCTTCTTCAGATATTACAGTATCAATGTCCAAGATAGTGCCTAAATAGACAGCTGAAGTCGATGGTACCTGCACAAGCAGCGGCCGATTTTAGTAATAAAACAAAATTGAAAGTCGGATTCCCATGTATTTCGAAGATGTAGTCCCAGCCTGCCGTCAACCAACTAAGAAGTTTTCTAGCATCTTCCTGACTTTTATGCCTGTGTGATTAAATCCATCGTTCATAGATAAAAAATAAATCCTTCTATCTACCACAGCTCTTTTGTAAACATTTGACGAAATCTCTCAGTTCATCTTCTAAACTGTTTATCTGCGCCGTTTTTATGCATAATCTCTAAATTATTCCCCATGATTTTGCTTCAATTTCTCGTTATTTGAAACGCAAGTCTGACAACATACATTTATGGCAAATTGTTCGGATGCTTCACTGATTATTTCCAAAAGCCAAAATTTGACTACTGCTAATATATTTTCAAAATTTCACATCCGTTATCTGCAAATTGCGCTGTCCTCTAGGTCGTTACTGCGATAAGCAACGTTTAGCAAAAATTATTCATGTAACATTTGCGAATTGGAAACAAATCTCCTGCTTGGTGCTCAAACATCAAACATAGTGATTTAGAGTAAAATTGGAAGTAATCTCTATTTGTCTTCGCAATGCTAAGGCAATGCTGATCTGAAAATGACTGGAACTGCAGTGCACACCAGCGCATTTATAAAGAAAATTTGGGAATGGCTTAGTATTTTTTCCTACTTTCGTGGGAATTATTTAAATTGTCATTGCAAGCGTACCTTAGAATTAAGGAATGAAAATTCATGATGTCTGTCGTGCTTGGGACATCAAACGACGGGCAGATTCTAACATTTGTCTTCTCTGCAATCTATAGTTATAGCTTTCAAAATCAGTAATGCGTCATCTGGCTGCCTCAGTCTAAATTCAAGCAAATGACATTGAATCAGTCCATTGACTTCAAGCAGGACATCATCTTATATGAAATTCAAAATTTGAAGAAGTATATTTTCTCAATGATCTTCTTAATATTCCGTCCTCGCTATCACAAAGGCACTCATACTGGGACAGGGTTGGAACAGTCCGAGGGCCGGGTCGGAGGCAGACGTATTCAAAACCGGACGGTTAGAGCTAGGACGGCGGCCGGCGTCTTTGTAATCGACTGGTTTAGGCTTTCATAGTCAGGCATCATTTAGTCATCCTGACCGTTAGATATTATTCAATTTCCACACATGTAGTATACATGAAATACACGAAAGGAAAAATATGCCTTACAGTACACCGGAAGGGCAAGAGTTCCCAACAACATTATGATTAATCGTACTTTGACAGCATGTTTTTTGCGATGGAGATGAGTAGTAGTCAAATGCGCAATGACTTATTTGCCAATCAAATGATCCATTTACACTATGATATATAATGGTAATAATGATAACAATAGCTGTGTTTTCAAAGTTAATCATATCCAAGTAAATTGATAATAAGGAATTAAAATAATGAACATTGATATATTATATTAGCATGACAATCATATACAGTCAGATGAACAATATGATTATTCTGACTGAGTGCTGATGTTTCGAAATATTTTGCCTCTGAAATTTCATCATTAATATTGATTTGAAATCAACGACGTTTGCGGTTTGCAACGTCAATCGGAGGTTGGTGCATGCCGGTGACTTATCAAGCAATGCTCCATGATCTACCGTCAAATGTTCAGGTGTAGGCCCAACTTGTATTTATAACTTGCGGTTGGATTGAAATCTAATCGATCATCGCATCTCTTATGCATCACGTGTTGTATAAACTATCCCATGTAGTGAAATTGTTCAATATATGGAATAATCATACGATTGTCTGAGGAATACAGAATTCTTACAAAATTTATGTAGGCTAGAATGTAGGATTCTGGAAAGTTTAAGTTGTGCTTGAAGCTTCAAGTATAAGACATAAGTTAACAATGTCAACATTTTGCTAGCAGCTTGCAACATTTACGTCTTATTACATATGCACATTGGAAATCTTAAATGATGTTATACTCACATGCCCTTACAATGTTGCAATTCCTTTGATGGACTAGTCAATTTATTTCAGAATGACTGTCGTCAGCGGTAGACATAGGCCTTATTAAATTAACTGGCCGATCAGCCTAGTGATCCGGTTTCAAACCTTATGGCCAGGCAGCACCAGCGACCTCATTGCTAAATCTAACCCTGCACTTCGAAGTAACAATATGTTTAATGTAATAGTACCAAAAGACTGCATTCCTACATACTCGTATATATTTGGATAAAGTGCGTAATGTGCTCATCCTATAGAAACTTTGCTAAACACAACTCAAGTATGTGTATATCAAATATGAATGATTTTCCTCCAAAGGTAACCATTCCAATGTAACATATATTATGACATATTATTCCACAGTTCCAAGCAGGGTGGGTGAAAAGTACTGTTTTAGGGACCTGTTGGGTCTTGAGATTCGGTTCGAAATTGTGATGTTGGATTCTCACTAAATCGGTTGCGGAACAAGAGTTAGTTGACCCACCCATAATTCGTATGCCACATATGCACATGTTTTCTGATGTTTCGTGGTGGCAAACAGGCCTCATGGAATAGTGCTCAAAGTCTTTTGAGTTGCTTTACTTGTATGATTTCGAGTGACGAATTTAGTAGTTTGCTTAAGTTAGCCTAATACTTTTTGTTGTTGTGACTTTTGATGACAAGCACTGACAGCGATAACATGGAAAGTCATATAGCTATTTAGATATAACAAAATCAATAGGAAGTCACGTTTGAAATCAACATCCATTATCGAACTTAACTGATAATCTAGCCAGTGTCAATACTCGAAATAGACTGTTATAAGGTGTAATTAGACTTGAATTGTCACGGAAATTAAAGATGCTAAATTTGACTGTTATAAGGTGTAATTAGACTTGAATTGTCACGGAAATTAAAGATGCTAAATTTGACTGCTTATTTTTGAGTGCTAATGTGGCACTGTAGGATATCGGAATAGCAACATACAAAGCATGATCATTGTCGGTAGGCCTATTTTCTTATTGGCCATCGACACAGTCAGCTGAGCAGACTGTGAATAAAAATGTAAGCTTAAGTAGGTTCAAGCAAGCATGCTTTGTAATTTGATTTGATTTGCGAATCACCACCTAATTCGATTAGAGATTCGATTAAACTTTAAATTTGCCGTTCCACAGTTCTTTAATCGCTTCGTTTTAACTTCCGATGCCGCGATATTTGGCGATTGATATTTTCTTGTAAATAGCCTAATGTACATTTCTTCAAAAGCATTTAATTAAACGCAGAGCGTGAATTCTATCAAGAAATTGCTCCATGTGTCAAATAGAAAATGTAATTGCAAAACATGAAAATATCTCAAAATATTGAAAATCCATCTACCGTTCATCATTCAGCGTATAAAAATCTCTGTTCGTGAAGCTCGATTTAGTGATGATTCACTCAATATTGCAAATTTTGCAGTGGACTGATTCAAAAACAACTATGTAAACGCCTCATGATATACATTGGCAAGTTGCATGAATTATGTATAATAAAAGGATAATCAGGCAGAATATCCAGGTCACTAAAGTTCAATAATTATGCTATAAATTGGCTTGCAGTGTTTTGTGTCAATTTGTCGGATTCAAACATCTTATCATCCGTGGGATTTTCACGAAACACAACTTCATGCATAATAAGAAATCTAAAATTCGCAACTATAGATTTGTTTTGTGGGCGATTTTGTCTGCCTACGGAAAGAGGAGCCTGTTATCAGCAAAATTGAATTCTCAGAATAACTGCAATTCACTAATCGTGAGAAAATTCCATGCAAAAGCAGCAGTGCCTATAGAAACACTCCATGACGATATAAATGATTTAT
Organism: Prostheceraeus crozeri; assembly: GCA_907163375.1. NCBI lineage: Eukaryota > Metazoa > Platyhelminthes > Polycladida > Euryleptidae > Prostheceraeus > Prostheceraeus crozeri. The sequence goes on along the minus strand of CAJQUW010014715.1, from coordinate 156,131 downwards.
TTGTCTGTCTATGAATGATGATATCAAGAAGTTTGCATTTTCAACTGTTTAAATAATAGCATTTTTAGAATAACTTCAATATATTGATATAACGGTCAGCATGATAAGTCATTTTTCAAAGAACGACGCTTAAGTTTACAATATGTCTTCATATTTTCATCATTTTCATCATTTACATGATCTTTAGGCTGAGCAACATTCAAACTTCTGTCACGAAGCAAAGAATTACAAATTAAATCTTCGAAATTTTTGATGGCAGGCTTATAAATGAAATAGTACACAGCATGTTGTTATTATGTCATATTATACAACCCAAAAATAGTGTACAATTTTATCTGCACCTCATGCGTATTTAAAATTATATATCTTAATAATGAGTAGAGCAGCAAAAATGATATCTTAAAATAGGAAACTGAATTTTAAAATTGAACATTTTTGAAAACAGTTTTTTAACAGCATTCATGTTTATCAATAGAAAATGTGAAATAAAATCCCAATAGTAACAAGACAAAAATAGTTGAAGTTATGTGAAAAAGCACTTAGAAGTCAAAAAGACATAAAACGTTAGCCAACTCACATACTAATGACAATGACTGTCCCATTAGAAGAAATAGATGTGGGGATTATAATTTTCCTTCTTATTCCGAGCATGTTTTCTACAAAAATTAGCCGACAGTTTTCTCCTTGCCGACGATCGTTATTTAATCTTTTGATATTTATTAATGACTGTCGCGTACATGACTCTGAATGCCGTCCCCGGAGTCGTGTCTGGAAAATAATAGTTACCGCATCCGCTCCGGGGGTTCTTGCCTAGAAAATGATCGTCACAAAATCCGCGCCGGAAATGTGCCTGGAAGATGGTCGTCACTGCAACCACCCCGGAATTGTACCTGGAAAATGATCGTCACCGCATCCGCCCGGGGGTTCTTGCCTGGAAAATGATCGTCACCGCAACCGCCCCGGAGTTGTGCCTGGAAAATGATTGTCACCGCAACCGCCCCGGACTTGTACCTGGAAAATGATTGTCACCATATCCGCCACGGGGGTTCTTGCCTGCAAAATGATCGTCACCGCAACCGCCCCGGAGTTGTGACTGGAAAATGATCGTCACCGCAACCGCCCCGGAGTTGTGCCTGGAAAATGATCTTCACTATATCCGCGCCGGAAATGTGCCTGGAAGATGGTCGTCACCGCAACCGCCCCGGAATTGTGCCTGGAAAATGATCGTCACTGTACCCTCCCCGGAGTCGTGCCTGGAAGATGACCGACGCCGCACTCGACCCGGAGTCGTGCTTGAAAAATTGCCAAATCCCTGCCCGAGTCTTGAAGCGGGTGCCCGGTCGATCCCCGTTTCACATCTTACATAATTTAGATTAAACTATCAATTTTTTAATATTTCTTCAACCCCACATTACCCTGCGACCAGAAGATGGGTGAGTCACAAGACCTTGAGGGCAACAAGCAGCAAGGATATTTACGCTACTGCAGAGCTCCAGTCCAAACCGAACCGGTCCGTGACAATGCATTTACCGTACGAGCTCATGCGAGTTTGTCAGCTTCCTCTGATTGTGAGATAACTCTCAGTCAAAATACGAAAGAAGTCAAGCAATTTTTACAAAATTCAAGGATTTTGTTGGTTTGGTCACGAAAGGCAGTTATTTTTTCGTACATCATTTGAAATGACATCTGATAGACTGATGAATGCTTTGACATGCCGAATACTTCACTTAGTTTGCTAACTCAATTTTCATTCAATGTCTCAGGGTGAAGTGGACAGAGTAAATAATGCATATTATCTCTCTGGGAGTATCTGAATGCCCCTTGGCGTGGCACAAAGACTGTGGGAATACGGATTCCTCCTACACTTGCGCAGTCATTCGCATACCAGACATAGCAAAGCGTTTCGCGGACGTTAGCTTTAGTTTGGCATTGGAGACCTGTGTCTGGCTACCCACTCACTCTACTCAATGCATTCCATTGAGACTCCTGGGGGACTAACACATAGCGACACACTCCACTCACGCTCGACAAATCGCCCTGCTATGTCACACATGGTTTTGGCCAGCTCGTCGCATTTGATTCCTCTTCAAGTCTGTCACGTGAGTTCGCCAGCATCCAGTCAACCAGGTTTTAGTATCTGAGAGAAAAAATCGCGTGCCTTCTCATAGCATGCTCAAAGTCGATTGAGCGACGCAGGTGTGTCGTGTTGTGGAATGTTAGAGAGGGGACTGGGAGGTGGGGAGATAAAACGTCTATCCGTTGAAGTAGAGGACGAAGGGTCTCTAGGTTTCACGGTCAACATTGATTTCTAAATTTCATTCCAACTGAGAACGTGGACACAACCATTGTCGGCCAAAATCGATATGATGTGAATTACGAACGGAAGACATGGCAATTGGTCGTGCAGAAAAGAGAAGAAGAAGAATCTTGCCGAAAAAAGGAAGACTCCTTAGAATTTCCGGCTGAGACAAGGTGTTCAAAAGAAAGGATGTGGCATTCTTAAGACAAAGGAACGCTTGTACTGTGAATAATTTAAAGTTCAGCCACTTCGACCAAAGGTGGGCTAAGAATTAGGGCAATGATCTAGCGAGAACTCATCAGATTTTTATCGTAAGGGAAGTGCGCTACTCTTTGTCGGTTTGAGGGTTGAAGTTTGAAAAGAAATTCAAAATTTCCGTCTGATGAGAGTAAAAATGCAAGATGGGAAGTCATCGACTATCAACAATAGATAGGGGCCACTTGCTCCCTATGGCATAATCAGTTTCCCACACGTATGTGAGACGAATGAATTTCGGTCGGCTACAAACTGAAAGATATAGAGGAAGGAAGGGAGAGAAATGGAGGTGAAGAGGCAGAGAGAAAGCTGAACCGCGGATTGTGTTTGTAGTTTTTGCCTTCTCCAGCATTTTCCGAAAATAATGAGAGGCACTTGGGTGGCGACAGGTTGCCAGCCGTGAAGAACCCGAACGCATATGTAGTGGAAAGGCGCTTTCTTTGTAAAGGTTTTTATTATTATCCTTCAAAGCTTCATGAAGGAAAACACGGCCATGAAATAGCACGGTAGGACAGAGAAATGGGTTCGTACGTGCAAACGATGATAAATGTTGCCAATAGGAGTGATGTCATGACCTTCTTGCCAAAGCATAGTTATGACTAGCATGAAAGATATGAATGCAGAAGTATTTAGAAATTCATTTTTTAGACAGAGGTGGAGATCATGAATTCACAGTATCAGAAGCAATTGATCAATGTGATACACAATGGAATTTCAATTCAAGCCGTTTGTCAATCAACGCTATTCAATCAACTCAATCAGCTTTCTTGTTCATCTGAAAACTCAAACTACTGTCCACTCTGTTTCACTTTGTTTTTAAGTTAGTGGTTAGAATGGAAATAATTGTTATAGCTCGACGGACGTTAAATGACCTCCAGCGTGTAATGAATATTATAAAAGGATTTGCAAAAATTTCTTATCAGACTGTGACTCTATGTCATGTATTCGCTGTATAGTCCGGCAGCCAGAGCGAGTTTCTGCAGGGAACGAGGCCGAAAGTGAGACTTTCACAGAATGATGTATACCCTATGCCTACCAAGAATCATCACGTCTGCCGAGTTCTAGTGAGTTCCTCTTCTTGTCAGACAGGATCAAAGAAAAACACATGTAAATCCAATGAGACGCAGTTTGCAGTTTTTGCCAAAAAATGAAATTTTCTATATTCTCTCTGATTAAACGAAAAGCATTAAGCCCAGAGTCATAATTTTTGACATGTAATGTCTTCAGGTCATTTTCTTTCATTTTCATACAACCCTGTCAATAAAGGTAAACACATTTAGATTTGGCGAGCCTTTTAGTGTCGGCAAACACAAACATTTTGAGGAACTTTATCCACATTCAACCACATTCTCAAATACATTGCTGATTAGATGCATTATCAAACCACATGCACATAATAGGAAATGACCTGAAGACATTCCATGCCAAGAATTATGACTCTGGGCTTAGTACGTTTCGTCTAATCAGAGAAAACATACAAAATTTCATTTTAGCCAGAAACTGCAATCTGCGTCCCATTGGATTTACATGTATTTTTCTTTGATCCTGTCTGACAATAAGAGGAACTCACTACTTAGAGCTCGGCAGACGTGCCGATTCGCAGTAGGCATAGGGTGAGCATCATACTGTGGAAGTCTCACTTTCGGCCTCGTTCCCTGCAGAAACTCGCTCTGGCTGCCGGACTAGTATGCAAGCGTTTATTTCAGACCACAGAAGTATAACAATCGATATTTGCAATGTTTTAATTACGGAGTTATTCTGAAACTCTTGTCAGACACTCGCATTTTAGTGAACAACGCCATGGTGGCGGAAAGATAGCGTCAACTTTGAGATTTCTGCAATTGGCCTTTTGGATTGCTATAATTGTCATTCTAGAGACCATTGAAATCGAATTATCATCAATGGCATTTATCTACTGTTATTGTCCGAAAAAGTTCTACCTAAAAACTCAGTCTAATTTACGTCGTGTCATTTCGAGACAGAATACGTTCTGTCGGTGCCCCCAATGCATGACAGCGTGCTGAAATCGTGCAATTAGTCTCTACCACGCTGTCAAGCAATAAGGTACATGTAGTTATAGCACTCTAGGCTTCGGCTCGTCTTTCTGCCACATGCATGTCGATGGTACATTGACTGGGTGCGTTTTATCATTTCACTGACCGGGCTTCCCATAATTTGAAATATGTCAAGTCAATTTTGCTCCAATCCACTGCTAAAATATATGCAGGTTTATCGCAGCTTTCTTGGCGTTTCGAAAATCTAACACAAATTCATCAAGTTTACATATGCAAACATCAGATATTAGAAATCAACCAGAAACCACATTGTTCTTCTAATATGGCAATGCCTATAGATCGCTTACGTACAAGAAACTGGCTGAGTGGTGCCAATCGAACGGTTCGGGCCTGAACCTGAAAAATCAGGATCGTTTACAAATCTGCTTGAAGATCACATGCACATTTTTATAAGTAAATTTATTTTTATCCGGTCGGTCATCGATCATCAGAATCAGTACACTGAAATTAGGCATATTATCAATCCGAAATATAAACGCGTTATAATTCATGGACGCAAAAATAGTCATGTTTGAGATATATGAGTCAACATGGTTGCACGAAAGATATCGTTTGAATGATGTTAATCAACTTGCTTGGTTCGTAACGTAGGGCTAACTAAGTGTCCTGTTAATGTTAATAGACAACCAACGACGACATACTCGTAGAGCATAAAATTCACAATAAGTCTAATCTTCTAGTTATATACCACACTATCAAAAAGAAATATTCACGATTGGTGTTACTGAAAAAATGTTATTTGACAGCAGTATGCAATACGTATAAGTTTTTTGCTATGTGACTTAAACCTCTTCATGCCAGAGACGTACGAATGAGGACGAATTTGCATTGGGTCTCGTACATAAAACATACCAACAACTCGTATTTCATTGTAAAACAGCCAATCGCATATAGAATATTTCCTATCGCTACAAGCCAGTCACATACGAAAGTAAGTGATATTTCGTATGAAAAACATACCAGATCTCTGTGAACATACCTGAATCTCGTATCAAATGTTAGTTTCAAATTGCATGTGAATTTGGTATATGTTTGCATGCAATTTTCGTATCCAGCGATTTACAGTGTACTCACGCTACGAAACCGATGGTTAGTTACGTTTCATGTCCTGGGTTCGTGACGTGGGCTATCAGTCTAGGGAAAATACTCACGAGCCATCAACATGGTCTCAAAAACAACAAACATTACTTGTTCGTAAATATCACTAAAATAAGTTTGCCATGTCCATAGAAGATACAAGTACTCAGCTTACACGAATGTACGAGTAATTGATTTTCAAAAACAAGCGAGCCTGATCCGATTTAAAGGAATAAGTAACCCATTATACCTGACAGTTCACAGATATCGGCTGCATCGACCTTTGATCTGGGACAACTCAATAATCCGGATCTCTATAATATCTGTAACTACTTGCATAATGTCTGGAAGAAGTATCGGGGTAATTAAATGACAATGATCTGTGCTTTGTTGATTATTCAGAAGTCCAACACTTGGAGTTAGGCCAACTGTTGAACAACAAAAATTATTGATGCCCATGGTTAGACAATGTAAAGGCGTCAAAATTGCACAGTATGCAGTTACACCACATGCAGTGGCTTTGTAGTAAAACTTGTAAAACTTCTTCAATAATAAATTCATGTTTGGGTTCCGAGCTTGAACCAGAACATGAAGCGTAACTAACCATCGGCTTCTTCATAGCGTGCGTAGGGTTGAGAGTATACTAATACTGAGTTTGATGATCGATGAACAGTCGGATGAAAATCTTCAATCAGATTTGCGACTGAGCCTTAATTTTCAGGCCCAGGCACGACAGGCATGCAGCTGCTTTCATAATTGTTCCTTCTATTTTCAAAATTGACGTCTTTTTTGAAAACTCATTTTCATGTGTGGTTTGAGGGCGCTCTAGGCATTGTACGAGATTGGGAGTGGTGACATTATATTTGTATTGATCTCCATCTCTTTTTGGTTTCACTTTTTGCCGTTTTGGAATCAAGCCACAATATGCATGAAAGGGCTAATAAATGTATTTTCACTGTTATCGCTCAGCTTATACTTGTAGATAATAGATGGCTAATAGAAGGCGGGAGGACCATAATGAATCAATAATGTGAAAAGTATCAGCTTTCTCTCACGAGTAATTTAATGCCACTAAATAAGTATGAATAAAAAATATGTACACAGCCGACGTTTCGGGTCCAGACCCCTTCTCAAGGCAAGGCAGCAATAAAATGATATTCATTTTATTATACTTGATTTATTATACTTGATACTTGACATTATGCTTGTAGAAATCGATATAAAGCAATGGATAAAAGCAAAATGGTCAATAATGCATCACTACTCAGCATAGCCTTCTAGTTCTACCTTGCAAATGTTGCGTCCTGAGTTCGTCGTCATTGTCCCAATCATCTTCTCCTCGATTTCTTTCCTTTCGCATTCCGCCTCATTGTACAGAATATCTGCATTTAATTGCTAAAATTCGAGGATTGAAACGCAAGCTTGAAAGTATATTCATACAATTCGCTCTCGCATGAGACCTAAATTGCAAAAACATTATACCACTTGTTATGTTCAACTAAAAATGGAAGTCAATTTCTGAAGGTCTTCCAAATGATTTGTTGTGTACCTAGCATTACTATTTTTCATGCATTATTTTTGTAACGATGTGCAATGAAAAATCCACAGAAACTGAGCTCCTTGCAAGATAATTGCTTCAAAGTAGTACATAACGTGTTTTAATTGTCTTTCACATGCAATGCATTGTCACGATAAAGACTGCGTCCAGAAAACAGATCATTTGGACGGAAGCAGCAGTACATTTCAAACCTGACCTTTTATACACTATTGTGGCGTCTTTCCAGAACATTCAGGACTAGGATTCCTGACCAATGTGACAAGTTGTACTTGATATAAACTCTGTAATTCTCAAAGAAAATTAGCTAATCTGACAATAATATTTACGGGTCGAAAACTACTTACACATTGATCATCAAAGAGGTGTCTATCATGACAAACACGTATGTACAGAATTTACGCTCTAAACCCCTTGCTCTAAAAGATTGTTCACCCAAAATACTCAAGCATTTCTGTCAGAATTACACAATTCAGCAGCTCGACATAGAAAATATCCTTTCTTGCAGATTCGATCGAACACAGCAATCAATTTTCATTTGCCTATTATTATGATACCTTCCGCAATGTTTTCATCAAACTTTGAATCTGGATTGCCAGTCGATATTCAATAAAATCATGCGCAGTAATTGAAACTGTTTTAGGATAATAACTTCGGCAAAGTGTTTAAATGTATCTTAATTGTTTTTAATTTTATAAATGACTTTGTGCAGAATATAATATCCTTGTGTACGGAAGCAGCACATCACGAAAATTTATGCTCTGTACGATGGTGGCTTATCCTTAATGACATGTATAATCATCTCAATGTGTTCAAGTTAATGGACATTGCTCATGTTAATGAGCTTTGTCATTTCGGAGTTTAATTACGTTACAGGACTGAAGTACAAATTTGCCTACCACGTGTACATGCTGTAAGTATCTGGAATATTATCTATTGCTTGTTGTTACTTTTACATGTATTCTAAAGATTTTTTTTGAGTGAATAATGTGCGACTAAGATGTTGATTACAAGAATGACTCACTTTAATCTGCAGGTAGGGCTGCGAACTGGATGAGCTTCATAATTTGTGCTCTCATGACATCAGTGCACACACACATGTACAGCCTTTTTATAGCTTAGTATGCTTGAAGCAGGTCCGCTAGATCTATGAACTAACATACAATGGTGGCGAAAAGATTTGCCGTCTTTGTCCGTTTTGCTAATTCATATAAGCTAATTCATTGAATTGTATCTACTGATTTTTGTCAATGAAGAGTGCTGTTGTTTCTGTCCCTTTAGTTTTAGTCTTAGTTAGCTTCAAATCTTGAAATGCAAGTTTTATGATGTTAATTAATGAAGTTGATCTTCAACTCTTCAAAGATACACTATTGAAAGCATTAGAAAAACGCCGACTCTAATTTCTGACTAACTCTCTTCGTCCATGATCGTGCACATACTGTATAATTAGAGAAGTAGCTGTACTTAGTTCACATTTTTTATTACAATGGTATCCAGATACAAAAGTTCTCATCGATAATTTTATTTGCGGACTTTTAGGTGATTCACCCTTCCTCAGGCACAGCAAGATGAGAAACTCAACTTGAACATTAAAAAACTTTAGAGCTAGCAAAAAATCATCGACGAGAGCTTTTGTCTTTGAAGAATTTTCTTGGGAATAATTGTCTATGTTCTCGAGAAGAAGAAAATATGTACGAGTTGGAATGGTCTCGATGACTTTCCATCACGTCACATATTGAATTGTCCTCATTTCATGCGTGTGTGTAAAAGATTTTTTTTGCTTTTTTTGCAACAAAATGTATCCAACTCATTTCATTGAAAAATTGTCGCTACGTGAATCCCACATAGCTCGTATCGCACGAGCCACATTCATATTGATAGATCACGTTGCTACTGGTCACGAGGGGCTTCCCTATTGGGTTATCAGTTAAACATTCATATTTTTTTGAGATGGCAAAAATATATGATGATGATATAGTTCTTGTCGAAACAAGTAGTTTGAAAACTTTCTTGATTACTGTATTTCCCCATTTTGCCAAAGAATCGGAATTTTCCAAAATAAGTAAGATTTTAAAGTGCTACCCTCATTGACTTTGTCTTGCCTGAAATGTATTGTATATCGAAATTTAAGAAGATCCGCGTTTTAATTTAAGTTATCTATCTGCAAGGGAGAGGCAGTATTAGTTCCTCGCCCCACCCCACGCCAACAAGGTGCGTTAGGAAAATGCACCAACTGATCGAGGATTCACAGCGATTAAAAATGGCAGGCTAAAATAGAATAGGCAACCCACTGTCTTTTAGATTAGAATATCAGACATTTTCACTTATTTTGTAAATGAAACAACTATGAAATATGTTGTCTGAAACTACTGCGCTGTAATATCAGAACAAGGATTCGCATTTCCGGTAAATGATCTTGCATTTATTCAAGGCAAATCAGTTTAAAGAATAAGAGTAAATGAATGAAACTTACAACGCCATTAGAAATTATCTATGGAATTTGATTTATGTTCTAAGAAGAAGTCTCAGCATCTTTGGAAAATTTTGGTTTTGATGGAAATGCTGCCGTTCTGAATATTGTCATCAAATTGTTTTTGAATATGCATGTTCAAATATCTTTCTATTATACTTATATTAGAATACCGAATATAGAATGAAGCATTTATTTTATGTACATGTAGATGATCTTCATATGGGACGATTGCACGAAGCAGTGAAATGCTTGAACGCAAATTTGCAATGACGTCTATATATCTATTCTCATGGCATGCGAAATCGATTGCATTCTAATTATTTTTCATCAATTCTCACTTTCGCGACAGATTACTCTGCTGCATTCATCCACGGCTATCAAGTCAGACAGCGAAGAAAATATTCAACTAAGACAATGGCATTGAATATTTCGTGTTATTGATATTGACAATTTCCCTCGTTTGTCTTAAATAGCGAGATATGATCTGACTCTTGTTAGTTGAAGCTCATCTATTTCCGAAGATGCCTTAAATGCTCTTAACAGAAAGCTCATTTGAGAATTAACGCATTCCCTTACTCATATAACTGCAGAATATATCACGTTTTCATTGACGCGTAATATGGGAATTTTCTTGCACCGTCGATAAGTATGCAATTTCTGACATTAACTAATTATCCGCGAAAATCTAGCAATTGTTAAAGAAAGATTATGATAACTTCTGAAGTTTCATTTCAAACTGAGCGTTTTCTCTAAGTCGCCAATCAAATGTTCAACCTTTGTCTTAATGTCTGGTCGCCCATCTTTCTACAAATGCCACGCCTACACTAGCGTAACACTGAAAATAGTTAAGAAAATGAATAATAAGAATGGGATGGCAATTATTCCTGGCTGACGCTTGTTGGCGAATTGTTGTATGAGGAATAATAACTTTGTGAAAGTTTTCTTCATTTTATTATTACATCTCTCATATGCATCCATACCACATTTTATTCATTCCAACCTGCTTTTGACAATTACATTGGCGCATTAATAGTCTTTGTTCCTTTCTCCATCTGAAAAAAACTCATTCTGTTATCTTCCCATTAACATATTGAAACTGTCGTTGTCAACTTGCTTCATTAGCTGATGAAATGCTTGGTCAAAAGAATGAGTACAATTCTTCTATGATGTACGTTAATATTGATGATATGCACGTCTTTAGTATTGAATTCTCTTATGAATCGAGCTTGCGAAAGATCTCAGGCGACTGTGTAGAGATAACTCTATTGAATATTTCCAATTCTATTGAATTTTGTTTCACAGTAAAAACGCGAAACAAGTGCATCATCAGTGTAATAAAAGTCCAATCTATTATGTTGACTTCTAACATTGTTCCTAGTCAATTCTGACGCCCTGTCACTCTGCTCAAAGTATTGTTGTCGTTGTCTCTTCTAATTGTGCACCGACTCAAGCATCTCATCTTTAACAAGGCCTCCTGCACTTTTTCGGAGATGTTGACTAACCCTATACTTTGAAAGTTATTTGTTGAAGCAACAAACTATGTATACAATCTACTTTCCGTAATATTAGCTGAATTATCCGCTTAATGTCTCCAGGGAACCCGCCGAGTCTTCGTTGAATAATTGAAATAATCCTGATATCTGAGAAATGTCTGAGGCATGTAAACTTATCATCATTTTTACTTTGGTGTTATGTTCGACATCTGAACTTCATATCACAAGCAGTTGAAATTTGATAGCATATTCGCGTTCAAACGCTAGACAGTTTAGTCTAACTTCGGAACTGCCGATTGTGTGTTTGTATAATTTGCTCCCGCTGAGCTAAAGAAATTGCGCGATGTATTAACTTTATTTGCCACGTACGAGTATGTATTCTGCTGAAAATATAATGATAGAGTAAATTCACAAATACTACATTACGCATTGCGTCGATGTATCCATTTAAGACATTCTAAAAATCAGTTAGATCACTTACAAGTAAGCTTGTGAATCTGAAATTCAAAGCTTTCTTTCTAGCAGATTTCTAAAGAATGTATTGATATTTATAGTACATCGATTTTTTATCACTAGAATACATTTTTACATATTTGCATTTAGTTAAATATGAATATATGAGTAGTAATAAAACATAAAAGTATAGTTACATAGCCTATGAATAGTATAAAACGTAGTTACACGTATTTAACTAAAGTGCATTAACTGTTAATCAAGCTACCATGTGTGGGTTAAAAACTAAATATATTTTATTACCATGTTACAGACCACACTTTTGAATTATATTCTTTGTTATAATTGTTTTACTGTATAATTACATAGGTGGCATATTGTACAAACAAATTCATTTCTGCATATAAATCAAATGAATCCAGGGTGTTCACAGTTACAAAACCTGTCACCATTTATTTTGTCATATGTCGGTCTTTGATAGGTATAAGCGTTTGTCTCTGCCGAGCGCGTTGGTCTTTGAATCCATTGTCATCATCATTCTTGTTTGTGTCAGAGAAGCTCATATGAACGATCATCATGATCATGTCAGCAATCAGAGTTTGTCTAATGATGCTGGCGTTCGTCATGATAGGTATGATTACAAACCGAGCTGATCAAACTTATCATGCATCAACGCGGTATAAAAGTAATGTCAAATTTAAGAGGACGGCAAGTAAAGTTATCATGAAAATCGGCGACACAGTTATGCTTCCAAAAATCCAGATTCATGAACGACCCAGGTCGTGTTTCCAGAATTAGATCCGGACTAGTTCCCATTGTGCCAGTGTTATCAGTAGTGATGGACGCGGCTGAAATGCAGCTAAACCGTTAACCGACGTTTAAAAATTTTGTCTTGATACTGTATTATTAATCGCACTTCAATTTTTTTTGCAATGTAGTATGATTTGACTATTCTTGATAATTTAGCTTTTTTAAATGTATTTCAACAGTTTGAGCTCTGGGATATAAAATTATGTAAAGTCATCAGTTATCGATAGTGCGCATTACATCTAATATAGTTCCTAAGGTGTGTTATCCAGTGTGATCCAAAAATAACCGAACCCAAAATAAAGCAAAAAATATAGTAAACATCACATGTATTTATAGTGACAAGCAATTAGTCAATACATCAATAACCGAAGCCCAGAAGACATGACGTGCATTCATGTTCTAAACTGTTCGAAATGGTGGCCCTCATCCTTGACACATTCCGCGTAGCGTGAGACAACACTGCGACACACTTTTGCACAGAGTGCAGGAGTAATAAGATCACAAGCGTTTTGGATTGACGCCCTCAGATCAGCGATTGATTGGGCGGTTCCCTTAAAATGAATTTTTAATTACCCCCCTCCCCCACAAGAAGAAATCGGGTGGGGGTCAGATCCGGTGATCGGGTCGGCCACTCGACGGGTCCACGGCGACCAAACCAGCGCCCAGGGAAGTGCTCATCCAACCACTCACGAACCTTCAAAGCGTAATGAGGCGGGGCCCCGTCCTGTTGAAAGTAGAGTTTGTGAACATCCTCTCGTTCAGAAGGGATTGGCCATACCTGCTTCTTCAGCAACTTCAAATAGGATTCACCACTAACAGTTCCTTCGAAGAAATGTGGTCCAATTAGGCCAGAAGAACACAATCCGCACCAAACAGTGATTCCAGGAGCACTAACGTCCTTCTGTAGAATCTCGAATGGATTCGTGTCGCACCAATAGACTAAGTTGTGTCGATTAACGTGTCCGTCGGTTTTGAAAGTGGCTTCATCTGACCACAAGATGCTGTCCACAAAATCCGGATACATGTCAGTAAAGCTAAGGAACGTTTCACAAAATTGTAGGCGTCTGTCCGGATCGTCTTCATTCAGCTTATGCAGCAAATGTGGTTTGTAGGGCTTCAAGCCAATATCCACTAGCGTACGTTGCACACTCCTATATGACATGTTTAGTTCCACTGAAGCACGGCGAATAGCTTTTGTGGGACTGGCTGTAAAAGCGGCAGCGACCAAGTCCTTGTTTTCGTCAGTGCGCATATATACAGGTCGGCAGATTGTTTTATGTTCACAACTGAACCAGTATTGTTGAACTTTGAAATAAGATCATGCATTGTCGATTTGGACGGTTTCGCTGACTGAAATTCATCAGCCCATTCATCTTGAACATGTTTGTAGCTATGACCATTTTCATAATACCGTCTAATCACAGAAACACGCTCTGCTGTAGTCAATGTACGGCGACTTTCCATGTCTCTAATATTTGAATGAATCAATCGATCTCTATCTAGTTTCAGATTTTATACATTGTAGATTCAAGATATTCATAGAAAGCGAAATTGATCGATTTCTCTCTCAATTTTGTGCATTGTGAACCGATTGACATTCATAGAGAGGGATTAACCATGCAAAGTAATCATCGAGATTGCGAATTAATAGATATCAAAATGCCTTATACTTTGGGTTCGGTTATTTTGGATCACCCGGTATTATTCATGCAGGTTTAGTAGATCCTCTCGAAATACGCTCCATCCTTTAAGCATAGGCCTAGTAGAGACTAGTACGCAGACACGCAGACTAGTACAGAAGACAACCTTGGAAATCTACTGACGTTCGTTTTCCACCATTGCAATGGATCACATGGCATCGAAGAAGCAGGGAGTCTCACGTAATCATTGAACTCATTCGCATGAAATTGAGATTTATTTGCATTTCTAATGCTTCCTTTCCGACTAAGGAAGCAAGTCGGAAGAGAATGAGTCTTCCTTCAAGACTAAAATGTAGGCTTACGGTAACTTGGTCGCCGATTTTGGTCACTCGAATCAGATGTGATAAATATATGTAGTGTAATTGTAATTAATTAGAGTTAAAAGATGTTTTTAGATTTAACCGGCCAATATAACTTTAACCGGAACCGCGCCCATCTCTATTATCAGGACCACCTACATGTATGTTTTATCTGCAGCCCAGCACAAAAAACGTATCACCACCACTCATGAGTTATTAAATGTCAATTTTCTGTGTCTATGTACACTAACCAACCTTGCAATCGAAGCTGGAGCTCCATAGGTTAGATTTCAGCAGGCTGGAGTTGTTGCACCGAAGTTGCAATAATTATTTGCAGATATTGTAATTGGGATGTCTGTCATCGATGATATTTCCGTTTTATTGTTTCTCTGTGACATTGAAAACAAACAAAAGAAACAAGTTTTTATATGCACTAAATTGAAGCAACATTTTAGTGTCATTCTCGTTCTAAATGATGAAAGTTCAAGGATTGGCAATTTTTTGAAAAGTAAGGAACTGCACCCCAGATACCATGGTTGGTAATTTGTCAAACAAAGTCAAACAGACACCAGTATATTGTCTGTAAATATATCTGGAGGATATTTTTATGTTTTTGCGCCTTTCCCAATGTATAGGCTGCGAAGACAGAAATTGAGGGAAGTGCAGCAGAGATACTTATTCCGAAAGAAACAGCGCCAATTTCGATGTTATCCACACTTAATCCGTATGTGAACAGCATCATGCTGTACGTTGTAGGCTGCGCGTAGACCGGTTCTCGTATATTCAATTCGATCTAAACTTATAATTTCTATGTCATAAAAATGAAACTTTTAGAATATCACGGGAATATCACGAAATAGTGAGTGCAGTTCCTGATGTTGAAAAAAATGTGATAAAAAGTGACGAAAATGAGATTCATGTTCATTATAAATCATTTAAGGTCTCAATATCCACGACCTCAGAATTTTGGAAACTCATTGCTGCGTACCCTACCGTAGACCCAAGAGTTGACCAAAATTGCCACCACAGCTGTAGGTAGGCCTACATTGTAAGAGATTAGGAGAATGAAAAACGGTAGCAATGCAAATGAAGTACAACAACGGGCTTAACATCAAATTTGAGAGTCTTTTAGAAAACCATTAAGCTTGCAGAACATTTAATTGTTTTTTCTGGGCTATTTATATGAGTTCAGGTATATCAAATTCAATGCTAGCTTAGTAAGTAAAAGAAATTTTTTGAGGGCATTCGTTGTCCTTTGAATGACCGCATTACACATGCACATTGTACATATAAAATCTTCATGCAGCAGAATTAATTATGTACAGTTCCGGCAATTATTTTCAAAAGATAGAGATGCGCTTAAACAGTAGGAATGAAACTTACGATTTAAAATTGAGTGAATACATGAGAAAACAACGCATGAGACCTTTTCAGTGATACGCAAATTACAAAGGGTGGTAAATATGACCTTCATTGCTCCGTATTACAACAGGAGGACAAACAAAAATTCGAATTCAACACCATTTTAGTAGCTGAAAATCATAAAGTCACAATTTCGAAGTTCAATCACTAATAACAGGCTCTTAGTAAGACACATTTTGAAAAGGAGATCAAACGCAGGCCAGTGGTCAAAGCCTCATTTTTGAAAAGAGTTTTCATTATATGTAGTGGCAACTCCACTTAAGGGTCACATCAGTGAAAATTTCAAATTCATTCAAACTTAGTCAAACTCATTGCACTTTGGCAAAATACTTTAAATTATTTTCACTAGGTCATTCGACACAAAAGATGCCGCACAAGTTGAATATCTTAAAAATGAGAAACTGTACGCAATTCAATGCATATTTGAATTCTTCAAACTGGATTTATGGTTGTGTATTATGAGAAAAATTGGCCCTAAATTATCTGCAATCTTCTTCCAATGCTATTATGACAGGTTGAAACAAACATGGGTCATGAGCGTTTGAAAGCAAAGCAATACAACTGTCAGTTATTCATACTTCTTGCAGTCAATGTATCTATGATAATAACTTGTATATCATATAATTTTCTCATTACATGTATATCCGCACCCTATATGTTGTCTCATTTTATTGATGTTCATCAAACAAAATTATCACTTCATAAATTTTTAAAAATGCTAAATGCCATGAGTCAAATTTCAATGAAAAGGCCTCTTCGGGGGTTGTGGCTTTATTGGTGCTATTGTTCTTTCCAACTTAAGTTTTCATTGTGCCCAAACCATCTCAAACGCAACTCTCATTTGCTTCTTTCCAATCTACATATAGTCTAATCTTTCATCTTATCAGTTATTCTCCATTTCAGCGGGTGCCAAAAACATTATTGCAACTGTGCTACTTCTGTGCCTTTTATGTGTCCTTCTGTGCCTTTTATGTGTCCTTCTGTGCCTTTTATGTGTCCTTCTGTGATCATTCAATATCTCAATCTTCCTTTCTCTCCTCTCTCTCTCTCTCTCTTTCTCTCTCCCTTGCTTAATACAGTGTTTTGTTAGATTGAGCCTCGGCAGGCATATTGCAAAGTCACACATAAGGTCGTATCTTATTTACACTGACGACTATTGCAATTTTCTGTATATTTGTAACATATAAATGTCACGCGTCACTCGCATTACATCAAGCATTGCGATAGTTTCATCGTGTCATACAGAAATCACATTGTACAGACTTTTTCTTTGCATAATGTCTTCAAGAAACAAAGTGATTCAACTCCTACAAATGATGCGATGCAAGTTCACTGGCGCCAAATAATGGATACTTAAAAATGTGACAGTTGTCTATAGTTGTTTTAGTGGAACCTTATATCATAAACTAGCACATTTCTAATTAAACTATTGCATTGATAAAGAATTCCCTGAAGCGGCCACAATTCTCACAATAGAAAAGTGCAGTAAGTAGGAATAACTGTCTTAGAAATATTTATGATGAGTTTCCACTGATCAAACAGAAATTATGAACGCGCACATAGAATTGATCAAGATCAAATCCAAATCACTGAATTCAGACAAAGCTCAACTAAGCATGCTGAAAAGTTCCACAAGAAGGGGTAGTGAATGTAGAGGATGCATCACTACCCGAAATTCAAAGTAGCATGGATTGTGAGAATGGGTTACTTCCCATGACAAAAGGGCGAATAAATAATTGATCACTGTTTATACTCTGCAGCACATCAGGCGGAACATCTCTCCACCATGTGGCTGAGTTCCATTTACCGCACTCGCATTCTTTTGTGGCTGAGTGTCTAACAAGAATGCAAACTGTACCAATTTTGAAAGACTTGCGATTGACAGGACCAAGGTTTGAACCCTGGTCTTCCGGACTCAGAGCGAACACTCTACCGAATGGCAACTCCGGCGGTGGTACCTGCAATTCCTTCAAATTTTGCTATTTCAGAGAGAAAACAGGTATCATCTATTCTTTGATTTTCGTTCAGCTTCATTTGACAAACAGTTCAAACTTCATTGATAGCTGCAATTTCTCAAAAGTCACCTGTTCTTTGTTATTGAATATTCATGAACGATGCTGGTGTTCATTGTCGGGTTTACCTTGAGTAGCGATGGTGTGTTTAAATGAATGCTGCACAGTGCAATTACATGTAAAATGATTAGCTGAGCTCAGCACTAAATGAAATGAATAGCGTCATGACTCATGAGCCATTGAAAATTTTCTACAAATATATATTGGAAGGGGCTTCTCTAATAAAGCCATTAATTTCAATTCTCTTATTGAGCTAGGAAAACTATTTTACATACACTTTCTCTATCAACTATGCCACTGGCCCTGAGGAGTACTAAAACTAAAGTTTCTTTGTTTGTTATTACTGCATTCATGGACATTTTAAATTGCGTGTTTAACTTTTCTTGCTAGTTTCCTTTATCAACAAAAATTGAAACCGGCGAACAACACACATTCCGCCACATTAACAAGATTCACATCCGTCTCCATGTTTGTTTAATCAAGTCATATTAATGGTTATTCATCAACTGTCAGTAGAACTAAATACTATAGCGTGACCATTCATAACCAGTTGGAATATTTAAACAACTAAAATGTAGCTGCGACTGAGATGATTTCCTCATTGTACAATGCGTAGGCCTACAATTTCAGGAAAATGCTCTTTTTTGAAAAATGTTCGACAATACAGGGTGACTCAAAAGTCTTAATGGGGTTTCTAATTGAGATTTCTCAGTAAGTATTGACAGTAAAAACTTAATTTTTCGTTTATGCTGTAGAGGAAGAGCCAGAATTTCCAAAAAGACTTGCATTCTTACAATATATGTTGGAAGCATAGAGTAGATATATTTAGGTAGAGTGGTAACTCAGCATTTATTAAATCCCCAATGTGCATACACTTTAGATTTTATTAAATGAACTCGAGGGGGATGCAATTGGTAATTGTTGCCAAATGTGAGATTTTTGCAGTTTTGAAGAAATTACAACGGAATTGACTGATCATGATAACATAAAGCAGAAGGAAATGATATTATTTTACAGATGATCCGTGTCATGACAGCCTTGGAGAGGTAATGTTTGTTAAATTGGTAGCTCGATGACCTGTTATTACTTCCATGCTCAACCTCAAGAGAATCTTCTTAAGCGTTATCATTTACAAGCAACCTGCCACTGGCACAGCAAAATAACATAATCAAAGACAATGATTTCAATTAACTTTGAAAGATGTAAATGGGTCCGCATCACTATTCAGATTCAAGAAGTGAAACATGAATTTAGTGAATCATAAAATCATGCCGGTGAAAATTGAATTAAAAACTTGAAATTTTAGCCTAGAAAGCAGAATAAGGTCTCGTTTTTTTCATGAAGAGCTCCATTATAATACAATTCATAAAATTACCTTGATATTCAGCTTGATTTCCGCTTAGGTAGGATGTTTATTAGCAAATATTCATTCCTTTTAATATCCAACTTGTTTCATACTACTTATTTAGGAGAGTCATCTGAGTAGTATTTAAATTGGCAAAATTTTGACTATTTTCAAAAGTGCTCAAATAACTTCTTGGACCACGGGAACGTTATCTCCGCAAAAATCTGAATCTTTTGATATAAGAATTTTTACGGTATACAGATACTTTTTGAGTCGACACTCTACCTACATGTATATGTCCCTACTCTATGGTTGGAAGTGAGTTCCGTTGACTTCAGCACAAAGAATGACGCGTTTTTGAAGTTTTCAAAAGATTAATTGTTAACTGCTATTAAAATTCTGGGCTTTCCTCTACAGCATAAACGAAAAATTGAGTTTGTACTGTTAATACTCACTGAGAAATCTTGATTTGAAATCCGATTAAGACTTTTGAGTCATCCTGTACATTCAATGCCGCTAAATAAAAGCAAACACAGACCGAAATCAGCTCTGCTCACAGTGTCATTTTTTCTTTAACTTCCAAAAACTGAATTACTTTTGGATGCTCAATCTACATGCACGAGTACCTAACAGCTGCTCAAACACTGGACTAGAAAGAGGAAGTTATTGAATTTCGGATTGCTTCGAGTATAGACGATATTACCGAAAATGGCAAAAAATGTACACAAAAGGGAAAATATTTTACACTGATAAAAACAGTGCAACAGAACAAAACCTGACCACGACACAGATTTATTGAAGCTTATTCTATGTCATGTAGTGTATCTAGGTTGGATGATGTAAATCATGTCCTTCAAGCTATTCGTGAAACTTTTGTTTCCGACTTAGCCCCTTCGTCCGAATCTGATATGCACTCAATTGCCACTCAAGCACCTCGGGACATATATAGCAACATATCTAAGGAATCTGAAACCAGCTATCGCAAAATCTCGCGATGATGTCCCCGATATAGTGTATAGAGAACTGGCCGACCTTGTTGCAGTGTACATACATGCCATCATCAAAAACTCTATCCGCTCGAGAATATTTCCACTTTTGACTCAAATCTGGTGCAACTGTTCCAGCACCGAAATCCTTCCCTATTAAAATTGAGAATATGAGACCGCCGATATCGATTCTCTCCACTCTAGGTGAAGCGATGGAAAGATGCACTGTGCGTAATCTTCAAACACGTTTTCTTCAAAATTATGACAGTCATGAGCATGGCTTCCGTCCACAAGCCTCCACTGGTGCAGCCGTTATTGATCTCCATGAATATGTTTCCCGGCAACCTGATGACGTATCGACTCTTGCTGTGACGATTATCAGCATCGATTTATCCAAAGCATTCGATCGCATACCCCACAATCTACTGATTGATAAGCTCGTCGACGCTGTAATACCACGTAAATGATGCATGTATTAAGTGCAAGTGCGATCTCTGACCGATCATTTGCTGTCTCCAAGAAGCTGTCCAAGGCTATTTGCAACAAGACAACCCGACCAGTGTCACCAATTTGAATGATTCTTTACAAAAAATATTTTATGAACCTTGTAATCAGGTGTGTCCTTATCTAAATGTCTTGCTTCTAACTTGTGTACCAATAATGTCATTGTGTGATTTCCAGTCATCAATAAAACTCACTACTACTACTTGAACTTTATTTTCAAAATCATTCACTCCAGAACAAAAATCCTGGCTAATCGCATGACAAAGGCTCAAACAAAGGGCAATAAATAAAAGTATTCAAGTTTGCCTATAGCCTTTAGGACAACGTGATTAGCAGTCATCACAAAACTTCGCATCCTAGTTAATATTTTCAATCCTCATACAATTTTTATGAAGATTGAAAAGTAGGCCTAGTGTATATTAGTTTAAGCAGTAGAGATGCTTGTGTGAAAGTTAAGGTGAGATATATAAGCATTTATTTTAAGGAAATGATAATCGCATAAAATTCTGTTAATTATATATAGGCCCACATGAAATGCATGTATGAGGTGACGAAATTTCATACAATTTTAATGTAAGTTTGAGCTAATTGTAGGTTAACAAACATTAAGTGCTATTCAACAGAGATAATGCATATGGAAAGAAAGCAGCTTTTTATTTTTCGACATAATGATGAGGAATCAGGAGTTGGTGAGGATAAATAAATGTTGCAAACTGCTTCTTAAACGTTGAAATCATTGGCTAATGCATGTATAACTGCAAGCCTACATGTACACTTTATCTCAAATATGCGAGTATTAAGCTTCCAGAATCCTATATTCTACCCTTGCAAGAATTGTGTATTCCTCAGTCTACATATCGTAAGATTATTAAATATCCTGAATAATTTCACTAAATGGGATAGTATACATGCAACATGGAGATCAAGAGATGCAATGAATGATAAGATTTCAATGCAACCACATGTAGGCTAATAATAGAGGTAGGGCTGTACATTTGGCAGTGGATGTGAAACGCAGTACTATGCAGCGACTGCGAAACGTTTTGCCGTACACTTAATGACATCAAAAGTTGATGACATCTTTGGCGAGCTTTTTTAAAGTCCTGAGTTCGCATAGAGAATTCACAAGTGGCGCAAATCTCACTTCGGTAAAATAGGATTGAAATGAAGTCGTCACATACCGGTATATATTTTTTGGCTGACCAGAGTTCTATAGAAGTAAGTTGACATATTACATATTCGCATGAAAAGGTACATAAAAAAGCAGGCGTCCAACGCCTTCAAAAGTTGCAACTTTGACGGTATGACTGTAGCTTTGGATTTTCAGTTTCAGACAGATGGCAGGTCGAGGCTTCATAATAGGGCAGTGATTCATTATGTGGGCAGTTTGAGATGGAGCACCACAGGGACATTTGCTTGAGGATTTGATTCCCCATCGGAACATATCCGAGACGAAACGGCCTAAACCACTGCGGAGTCTGTTAAGCTGGACCCATTGTTTTCGACATAGGCCGGAGCCAGGAACCCTGTGAAAAAAGTTGCCGGGACAGCAGCGTTGCGTCGACATTGGCCCGACGTAGTTATGTTTCCTGATTCCTCGATGTCGGGCCATTGACGTTGCATCGACATTCCGCCAGCAACCAGTCGGTATTTTGCCATTAACCAGCCCTGTGGAACATTGAGCTCCTCCTCAGGCAGGTTGCCGACGAGGTTTCGAAGAGGATGTCGAGAACGGATTCGAGTAGTTTTTGGGAGACCATAAAACACAAGATGAAGTGGGTGGTCGTGGGATTCGGAGTGATGAAACAGTTTGTCACAAATGTTTCAACAACGGGTTTCAAGCGTCTTCATTCCTGCTAGATCAGGTAAGTAGGAGACCGGTGTACAGCGCATGCATCCACTTATTGTTCTCAGAGCGTCATTAAAAGGGATGTCGAGTTTTTGTGCATGAACACTTTGTGTCCAAACGGGAGCACAGGATTCTGCAGGAGCGGTCACGAGCGCATGCGTAGAATTGCGTAAGACTTCAAATGAAGTACCCCATGAGATGTTGGCTATAGTCCCTTGATGAGAGCAGTACGAGATGACAGTTTGCTTGCAAAATTTTTCAAATGTTCGCGAAAAGTAAGGGACCTGTTGAGGGTTATGCCGAGGCATTTTGGATTTGGTACAGAGGGCATTGGAGAGCCATGCAAGGTCACTTGGAGACTGGAGTTAATAGTAGGATAAGAGATTTCGAAGATGGAATATGGACGAGACAGATTTTCTCGATGAGAGTTTTAGATGCCACTTGAGGTAGTCGTTGATTTCAAATCAGATTTAATGATGTAATTTCGAAGACAAAACATTTCGAAACTTCAGCACTTAGTCAGAAATCACGTTGCTCATCTTAATGCATGTCCGTACGGCTCATTATTTTGATTCTCTGATAGAACCAAATTGCTTATGACGGACTTTGAAAATATAGTTATTATCATCATTGCTATAGATTGACGCGTAAGCCTGTTACTCATTGTATGTAGGTTGGTAAAGCAGTCATTGCGCATTTTACAACACAGTCTCTTCCAGTGCACTAGATATGTTGTCAAAGTACGATTAATTGCATTGTGATTGGGCACACTTGCATATCAAGGGTACTGAATGGAATCTAAGACGAAAAACAAATCTATAAAAATATAGACAATTATGCTTGCACGATTAACATAAAAGATAAATCCAAAAGCGTACGTAATTTGTATCAATATGATACGCATGCAAATTGAAGAGATATGTATTAAATATGTCTACAACTGCATGCATAAATGCAGAATTAAATTTAAAAACGGCTGACAGCAACGAAAGGAAACTCATTTACACGTACGTGGACTGAGAGAGATAAGTCAGAACGAACATCGAAGACTTTTGTTAGATATATTACTTAGGACAATTGCAATTTACAGAAATTAATATCACAACTTTTCGTGTAATTTATCGGGTAAATTGCAAATTTCTTTTACAGATCTAAATTGCAGCACACTTCCGCCCGATCTCTCTCTCTCTCTTCACACAGATTTTGGCATGGGTATTCAGCAGCAACATTTACGCGTTTGGTATAGTCGAGAAATTTTGATGAATTTTGTGATTCCCTGTCCCGGGTGGTCGCAAGGTATGGAATGTATAGAAGTACTGCATTGAAATGCATCACTCGAATTGTATTTTTCCTCAATCTATCAATGCATGCAATCTGTAGACTGTATACTTTTTATGATCATTTTATGAGGTCAAAATATGTTTAATGAGATGGGACATGCAGTAGGCCTATAGACAATTAAAAAAATCCCAACTTATTTCTGATTTTTGTGAGGTGTCGCCTTTGCAATTCTCATAAGATATTTTCTTTTAATTTTGAACGAACTTTAATGATTTCACAAGTTTGTAAATATAGTATAATAATAAACTTTCATAAATAAACCTGCAAACTATAAACTAAACAAATTCTATATGATTTCTGATCGATATAATTGGATCACAGCATTGTCAGTGCTGTTTTGAAAGTTCATCCTCGGTGACAGAGAAACAAATAAACTTTTTCTGAACATATCCCACCACTAAACTTTTATCAATTGCACATACGGGAGCGGGACACGGAAAACACAATAATAGGCCGATACCCATCATATAGCGAAAATGACGTCTTCAAAATTTCTTTAAAGATACGTGTACATGATGGGATTTTTTGCTTATCTATCGGCTTTTATTGTATCATTGAAAATGTGAAAAACAACGCTTCCGTACAAAGCCTTTTACTGTATAATCATAATTCGCAAATTTCAAAAAGCTGCTCATGAACCAGACTAAACCCTGACAGATGCCCAACAGATGAATAAAATTTGAACTCTATTTAATTGCGTCGCTCTGTTATTTTGTAGTGTGTCGACGGTATAACAGAATATATTCGTAAACCAAGACTAATTAATACATTCTTCTAATCTCTTTACTGATTAATATAATACAAGTAGTACTTATAGGAGTTTAAAAATGTGTAGTATTAGAAAGGCACTTAAAGGTTAACGACAGCCGAACTACTAGCTGGAATACTGTAGGGCTTTCCTACATTCGGATATCGATTCAACGGTTGCAACCTGAATATAGCCCATTAACGGTAGGCCCGTCTTTATAATTCATGAAATAGCATAGTGTGGGCACTTGCCCATACTCATCACGTCGTGAATACAATTATAATGCAGCCTTCATGAAATTTTGCGGCTCCATATAGCGACCCATTGCATCTGTGCAATTATATTGTCGATGAATAGCGAATCTCACATTTTTGCATTATATTATACGGGTGCAAATATTATTATCTTCCAATGCTATTAAATTTGTTCGCAGATATTTTCGTGGACAGCATCATATTGTATGGCCTAAGTATAGAAAGCCTACGTTATTATAACTAGAAAAGCAAATATGCTTATTGACTAAGTGTGAAGATAATACACTATCTTACGTAGAAATATATTGGATGCTCAATTTACGTGTGGCTTGGACTATTTAGTCCGGCAGCCAGAACGAGTTTCTGCAGGGAACGAGGCCGAAAGTGAGACTTTCACAGAATGATGCCCTATGCCTACTACGAATCGGCACGTCTGCCGAGTTCTAGTGAGTTCCTCTTCTTGTCAGACAAGATCAAAGAAAAACACATGTAAATCCAATGGGACGCAGATTGCAGTTTTTTGGCTAAAATATAATTTTGTATGTTTTTCTCTGACTAAACAAAAAGTACTAAGCCCAGAGCCGTAATTTTTGGCATGTAATGTCTTCAGGTCATTTCCTTTCATGTTCATGCACCCCTGTCTATATAGGTAAACACATTTAAATTTGACGAGCAAGCACAAGCATTTTGAGCAACTTTATCCACATTCTCACATACATTGCCGATTAGATGCATTGTAAAAGCACATGCACATCATAGGAAATGATCTGAAGACATTCCATGTCAAACATTGTGACTCTTGTCTTAGTACGTTTCGTTTAATCAGAGAAAACATACAAAATTATATTTTAGCCAAAAACTGCAATCTGTGTCCCATTGGATTTACATGTTTTTTTCTTTGATCCTGTCTGACAAGAAGAGGAACTCAATAGAACTCGGCAGACGCGCGAATTCGCAGTAGGCATAGGTTGTACATCATTCTGTGAAAGTCTCACTTTCGGCCTCGTTCCCTGCAGAAACTCGTTCTGGCTGCCGGACAAAATTTTCCGACTCTTTCATTAATCTTTGCACGTGACATTATAATTGAAGATGAAATCCATAATACAAGTTTTATTTCTTAGCCTGATAAAAAGCTTCTTCGAAAATCGTCATTTTTATTGCAAAAATTGACAATCGTTGGAATTACTGGATTTTCAGATAGGATTTTTATCTTTTGCAAACTAGATAAATTAGGATTAATGCTGAGCTAGCAGCATCATCATGCTAGCCGAAATCATGGGTTATCTATAGGAAGGTATAAGATAGGAAATTTTTACGGTGAATAGTCCATATCTACCGCCGTTTTGTAATTAGAGTCATCCGTCCAAGTTTGAAAATCCGTCTTTGCATCATCAAAAGCAATTACATTATGAAATGTTCTTTTCAAATTCGATTTCACAAAGCACTTCACAAATTTTGCGTAGCTACGTCATGATAAAACAATGAAAATGAATGAGAGCCCAAAGTTCGCAAGATGCAAGGCAATATGGCAAAAAATTTTAGAAAATCACCTATATGAAAAAAACAGTTGATATGAAGATCACTCTGGTTTCCAATTAGCAGGACATGCTCCACCACTTTTATCGACGAATTTATAAGCTTTGACCAATCGAAGCAGCTCGTCAACTGACCTCGCAACTTGAGGTTCATTCACAGATACATGACGTAATACCCCAGCAGGATCGATAAGAAACTGTCCACGAAGGGCAAATCCCATACCATCAATGAGCACGCCATAATCAGTGGCGATGGTTTTGTGATAGTCAGCCAATAAGGGAAATTTCAAATTACCGCCAAGTCCACCATCTTCCCGACTTTGTTTGATCCATGCAGTGTGGCTGAATTGAGAATCAGTACATACTCCTATAACAGTTGCACCGGCATCCTGAAAAGAAAAACAAATTACTACATATAGAGGAATGAAATTGTGGAAATATTTTCTGTGCTCTTCAATAATTTACTAAATTACATTGCAATTGCAAAGATGTGCCATGCCGCGATTTGCTTTACTTCACAACGCCCCATCCGGGAGGCGATCTCATGCTAGGAAGTTAGGAATGGGCAGCCTTTACATATTAGCAATCATTGTCAGGATATGTTTAGTGGGTAGCAGTCTGGAGGTCTACGTTCGTGACCCAAACATGATCGTGCTTTTGCAATTAGAGTCGTGTTTTATTTTCGTGATGATGTTGGCAACAATTTAGTGATTATTTTCAGTCTGAAATAATTTGACAACTTAGTATGCTCTATAAAATTTAAGATAAAAACTATTCCATCTTAATCCATGATAAAGGATAAATGCACTACGTTCTTTTATTATACGTGCACGAAAAAGCTAGAAATGCTACTTTGTATGCAGTAAACCAATAAATGACTGAGCCACGAGCATCAGTCACGTCGAGCACGCTGTCTAGTACTCGAACTTAAGAAGATCAGAGCAGAGCAGTGCGAGGATATTCTTGCCATCATGGCCACCACCGCCACAAGCAAGCGTGCATTTTCAGCAGGGTTTGTCATAAACAGGGGCTTCTAAGTTCAAAGCAGATATATATTTATATATATCAAAAGTTTTTCATAAGATAGGCCACAACAGCCTTTTGACAATAATCACCGAACTCCAGATCGAACTATTTCGTTGTTATTTCTTCAATATGCTCCTGCAATGAACGCTTGCTTTGCATTGAATTATTCAATTACATGTTTTAGATGAATTACTCGGAAGATGAATAGTGTAAGACTTTCGTGTTACTTTCCATGTTAGACATGACGGTTTGAACTTTGTGCTTGTGTCGTGTGGTGTTAGATGTGTAGTCGTGATCGTGTTTAGGAAGGAAAGCTTCCATGTCGTGCTGACGGTAGATTTTCCACGATTGATGATCTTAGGTGTATAACAAATGGCAACTAGTGGTACCTCCCTAGGTGGACAAACTCGAGCCTTGCACCTTCTGCATCATCGTTGCATAGCACGGACCTTAGCAAACTCAGCTTATTCTACCAACTTGCCTACCGCTTCATACTCTCAAATAAATCGCGGAAATTTGCATCTGAATTGACTACCAATATCAATTCTCTACTACCAATCTATAATATCAACCACAGAAGCAGATGGATCTCAGTAGGGCGCAGGCTTGAGTGATGTGAAAATGTTTTTATTTAAACAAAACAATCAGTCAATAACAACGGATATGAAAAATAGTTTGGAATGAATTTAAGTACCGAGCTCATCTTCCTTAGCTGATTACCTGAGCTTTATGTACTTTGTATTCCCAAAATATTTACCATTGAAATTTCTGTTCAAGTACCGTATACAGGCCTCCCACGCTATCTCAGAAGATATTTAATTTTCTTACAAATATATTTTTGGGTCATGTATGAAATACCGAAATAATTGGGATTATCGCTGCTGCGTCCTACGGCATGTATAAATATTAACTGTACTGGAGGAATAAGCATGTATTATCACGTAGCCGAGTTTAACTTGCAGTCATAAAAATGTCAAGGATTCTTACCCAAGTGCACACTAATCTATTAGGCAAGGATCAGTTTCTCACACGGGTCACGTGCTGAAATAACGGAGTTCGTTTAACACCCTTCACAGAAAAGGTCTAATGTATTTAGGTATAGATGCATGTATTCTGAAACATTTCCCAGATAGTTCGTAAACTTCAGTTGTGTTGCCAGAAAAATCTACATGATTTTTAAACAGTACTTGAATACTACTTATAAAACATGAGTAATGTAAAAAAAGTTACTTTTGAAAATTCAAATTTAAAACCCTTTGCTTCTAAAAATGGTATAGAATCCTTTCGGCATAATCTTTTAGAAGACGTTAATCCATTAAAAAATTCTTGCATAAAGTCCTCGAGAAATAGTTTGTAAGTTTGGTTGTTTTTCGCCTAGCCAAATATCTTCCATCATAGGAATATTAGACTAACAACCATTATCCGTGTTCTTATGCATCCCTTTGTTCTCTTATATCTAAACTTCATTTGCGGTTGGGATTTAGCCATGCTTCCTCAGGTTCGGAGAGACTTTCCTTATCGTTCATTTGGTAATCCGCCATCTGGTACGGGTTGTAGGCTAGGGGCCGAAACCTTGCTTTATGCAGCCACATGACTCCGTACATAGTGATCTTATTTTGGCTTCTTCTGTTTCTTGATTTTCATAATTTCTAGTTTTTGGTTAGCTTCTCTTCATGTTTCATGCCGAGCTCTCATTTTAGTTTTTAATTGTAAGCAAAAATTATTGTAAGTTTAAATTTATTTATTAGCTATTAGAAATTGCAAGATATATCAGTGAATTCCTTTTAAAAAACATAAAAATCACATCTTCATGAAACTTATTTTCTCAAGAAATTTGGCCTGTCTTTTGTCTCTTTGATCGTGGAGCTGCATAACCTGCAATTTCAATTCATACATTTGTGGCACAGATCTTCACAAACAATTCAAGTGCTCATTCAAAGGAATCGGCTCATTGGTTTTTTAGAGTTGCTGAAAGATAACGTGTCACTCGAGTCATACATTTCCCTGAAGGCAGCAGAACATACTGCATGCTCTTGCAAGAGCACATGTAAACTTAAGCCGCAAGAACAAAATAAGACTGTCATTGATAAAATGATATGCACAAGTTCGAAATAAGTAGAACAATAGTGACAATGCCGTTGACTCGTATTAGTGAAGCTCGTCAAATTGACAGGTTAAAACCCGCTATGAACCACAAGTACGAACTACCAAACTTCTAATGGCATTAACTCATCTATGTCTCATTGCTATTTAATGCGCTGTATCGATGATTGCACAGTCTTACCTTTTGATGTGTCTGTGACATGAAGCGCCGTGGTTTTTACCTCTTCAATTTTATTTTGTACATAACTTCACGAAGGCAGATATAAAAGGGAGTGACCCACTTGTTTTTAGCACAATGCCAGAAAACTTTGATCAGATCTTGAACAAGAGAGGGGTACCTACTTGACAAGCTTTCAATTGATCACTCGTGACTATTTGTACAAGCAAAGTTTAGTAGACCTAAATTTCTATGGCATCGGATTTTATCACAAGTCACCCCTCTTACCCACATGTGACGTCTGTTAATTCTCGCTGCTTGTCAACTGTGAGCTAGCATGAAAATTAATTTCGAGGGAAGAACGCAATCCTCTCACCCGAATAAAATTAACAACACAAATTTAACCTAAATAAGCTCTAGCATTTGAAAGCACCCATCCGATCGATTCCATCTTCGAGACATAGCCAGTGAGAAAAGTTGGTTTGATACGATGAAATAATCCGTTCATAAATACGATGCACTTCACTGACGCTGTGCTTTTGTGTAGGATAGAGATGGTTGATAATCTTAAATGTTTCTGCAGCAAATGCTGGGTCGCATGCATAAAAATGAGAACATCTCTTTCTCACAATTTTGTGAGATAATCTTATCAATTAATGCATAAAATTTCTCACGCTCATAGGCAATTTTTCAAATAAAGAAATTCTTAGACATCTCAAGGATGAGAAAAAGGCATGCATAAAATGAGTTTTGAGAATATCTAGCTAGAAAATCTCATAAAATCATAAGCAACAAATTCTTCGCTCAAGACCGATCATGTGTGAAATTAGTCAACTGAAGGATGACTAATTCTTATCCTACATTTTCGCACACACGATATATCTTAAGTCGGTTTCATTGACAATCATGTTGAGCTTTAGCATAGGACATGTAAAAAGCAGAAAGATTTCTAATCAAGGTCGGGAAGCAGCAAGTGGTCGTTATGAAGCTTTACATTGTTTTGACGAAGAAAATGTCGAGTGGTTGGCATCTTAAATCTTTATGACTTAGTGGAGAGGAGGATAACCTCTGATGGTAGGAAACAAAACCAAATCTTCCGGCTAATTGCAATGCACTTCGGACAAACACTAGTTCATGATCACGCAGAATGAATGCACATATACTGGTGTACAAGATTAACACATCTTATATCTTCCAAACCTCAGAAACAACGGGTGGTGCAGTTTCATCCAAACAAAAGGTGGAGATAACTCTGAGATATCTCGCCAATCTAGGTTTTAAACTCCTATTGCTGAACAAAACTGTCTTTCACCGATGTACAGTTTCGAGAACAATAAACGAAACAAATGTCTATTCCGTATTCAATTCTGATGTGAGAGAACATTCTTGCAGACAGGTTTTTGTTTATTAGAATGTCAAGTGAATATTTCCGGAAAACGTCTGTCTGATAAATATAAATCTATTAACTCGAGCTTTCGGTGGCTTACAGCTCACCTTCTTCAAGAGTGAACGAATGAAGCGATGTCCACATGAAAGTCAGATTAACCTTCAAGAAATCAATGTCTATGAAATCAATATCAAACAATAATCCGTCGTTTACACTAAAAACAAAAATCCTCGAGACAAAATAAGGTACAAAAGCTATTACTGTTTAAATAATATAAGTACAAATGTGATAAAAGCATAATTTACAGGGATTCAAAAACTGTTGGATATTTGTGCAGAAATAACTTGCTTCATGTGCTTTGACGTATTTTATAATACATCTTCCTGCCCAATGGGTTCACCATTATCTCCGATTCTCTATGAACTGTTTCTACAGGACCTAGAAAACAAACTTTTCTCGTTGCCTAGCTTCGGGGCTCTTACTTTTCATCGCTACGTTGATGACGCCTTTGTGATTATCAACAAGAACGACGAAGAAACCTTCTTCAGTAAACTGAACCAAATGCATCATAACATCAGTTTCTCTCGGGAGCTGAAAGCAAACGGACGATTGTCGGTGCTGGACGTCGAGATATCGAGAAACGGATCTAGGTGTGAACTTTCTGTATACCGGAAGCCTACCAACACTAATCGTATACTCCAGTTCTCTTCCAACCATCCTTTTCATGTAAATACAGGAATTATCAAATGCTTCGTTGATCGAGCGATGACAGTTTGTGACTCGAAGTTCGTTGACGAAGAAATCAAGTTCTTGAAGAAAATATTTTCGGCGAACGGTTATCCATTGCATGTCTGGAATAGATATGCACATCGACAAGTGGTAGCAAGAGAAGTCAATCATCAAGAAGACTGTAAAGGTACGGTCTACATTCCTTATATCAAAGGCTTGAGTGAAAAAGTCAGAAGAATTTGTCACCGTCATGATTTAGCTGTCAACTTCAAAAGAAGTAAGAGTGTACGTGAACATTTGATGAAGGTGAAAAAGCCAAATGACGACCCCAAAGGATGCATTTACCAAGTGAAATGCCAAGACTGTGATCGTTTCTACATAGGGGAAAGCGGGAGAAGATGTAGTACCCGAATGAAGGAGCACAGATATGACATCAAAAGTGTAAGTGAACGATCTGCGGTATCCCAGCACACGCATACTCACCTCCACAGACCGAATTTTCCTCCAAATATTCTGGCTGTGGAAACCAATCTTTATTCAAGGCGGGTAAAAGAAGCGATATTCATACAAATGAATCGAGATTTGGCGTACAATAGAGACGATGGATTGGAATTGAGTAGTATTTGGATGCCATTACTAAGAAAGAACAGACAACAATTTTATGTTCCGTGATTTCGTTTTTGAATCTCTGTAAATTATGCTTTTATCACATTTGTACTTATATTATTTAAACAGTAATAGCTTTTGTACCTTATTTTGTCTCGAGGATTTTTGTTTTTAGTGTAAACGACGGATTATTGTTTGATATTGATTTCATAGACATTGATTTCTTGAAGGTTAATCTGACTTTCATGTGGACATCGCTTCATTCGTTCACTCTTGAAGAAGGTGAGCTGCAAGCCACCGAAAGCTCGAGTTAATAGATTTATATTTATCAGACAGACGTTTTCCGGAAATATTCACTTGACATTCTAATAAACGAAACAATTCCGCTAAAAGCCGCAATGGCGAAACGGTGGATAAAATTTCCCGTTAATGCTGCTGATAAACGAAATGCAAGAAACAATTGGTTTGACGAAGTCGGTTTTCCATCGTGTATAGGAGCACTTGATTGTACACGCATCAGAATCTATAAACCTATGAGCGCATTTGGAGACGAATACATCAACCGCAAAGGAAAACCAAAATTAAACGTAAAAGCCACTTGCAACGAAAAATGGATGTTTACAAGTATCGACGTAAGTTGGGCTGGATCTGTTCACGATAACCGAATCTTCAAAAATTCAGAACTGTACAGGTTAGCAGCAACCCATATTTATAAGATATATAACGGTAGCACTCTATAGGAATCTTTTCTGTGACTTCCGTAACAAAAGTGTAGAAGACTCACTTAAAAGCTGAACTTAATCCAATCAAAAGTAAATAGCAATTTCACAGCATAAACCTAACTATCCTTTTTACTTAAGAATAAAAAAGGAAATATTATCAATAACGACAAATCACGAAGATGTTAAAAGTGAATCTCCATGAGGCCTTAGACCCCGAGATTGTTGTTTGGCATGTTATCTGAGTCATCGAGCTTAGTGAGTCGAGATTCGTCGAGACATAAGGAAGGATCGACTGATGATAAAGCACATATCGTAACTATTGTTTATAGTACATGAAATTGATCAGAAACAAAATTATGATAAAGTATGGTGGTTGTGCACTTATATGATAATGAAAATAGGATATATGATAATTAACATTATTCACGGGTAAAACAGAGGACATCTCACACAAGTGCATTGATCATACAAATGGCAAACGTGAGACAGAAGAGGTTATTCGTTTAGCATCATGGAAACAGCGCGTTCGACCAATAAAACCACGACAGCAATAAAAAGTGATGTATATTTGGAATTCGCATTTGACCAACTAATTTGCTCATGAACAAAAATTCTCTTGTGATGTATTAAACTTGGAGCATGAGGAAAAAAAAGAAATTCTCGTTGCATTAAGTGCGATAAAAATCACGATCTCATTGCAGGTACTGACAAATTCTGCCAATCGACCCCTACAAATATCTTAGCATTGAAAGAGAATTTCTTATACTCCGAGCATAACTTCATGTATACATGAACGAGAAAATCTTTAACATGAGAATATTTTAGCTTAAAATCTAAGAACTTCTTTTTGAGAAAATCATACATATGCCTACTTTAAATATAGACCCCATGTGTAGGCCTACACACACCTGTAGACTACATGACAATTGATTCAAATAATCATTGCATTGTAGACAAAACTAAGATGCATTATGGGTCACAGTGATAATGACATGAAGCAGAAAACATGGTCTATCTGTGCGCAAAAAATTCTTAATAGGCGTGATTTGCAACATAGAACGTATAATAAAACAAAAATTCACAAGGAAAAAACTGCAGTAAGTAAGCTGGCGATCCTTTTTGCAAACTCAAACAATTTTCATAGGACACTAAGTATTTCAAAAAACAAAGGAAGTTACCTTAATGGTGACTTGTTTTGTTGAACACTTAACATATTCTATTTTCCGTTTTCACATTTCTGATATTTAGTTTCTGATTCATTTACAAACATGGCTGGTGGAAACCCCGAAATTCTTTTCAAATTACAAACGTTCTGAATGATCGCAGAAATTGATCATTCGAAATATTTTCAACGCAAATTTCACCGAAGAACATCCGGGCCTGGACACTGGGTATTAGGAATGGTGCAACGACATAACACTGCCACCTGAATTGTTCGCGTCGAGCGTCGTGATGCCGCCACACTTTTGCCCATTATTCGTCGACAAGCAATGCCTGGAGCGCGCATTATTACTGATATGTGGATAGCATACAACACAACCAACACGTAAATCACAATGCGGTTAACCACAATCTCCATTTTGTGGATCCAAATGATCATTCCTTGCATACAAACACTATCGGAGGCTTGAGGCCACAACAAGGCGAAGTTTTGGGCGATGCATTATTTTGCAGCTACATGCAGGAATTCCTTTTTCGACGTCTTCACAAAGAACTAAAATCGCATCTCTTTTGGACTCAACATTATTATTCTTACTGAAAGAACGGTAGTACTTGAGTTGAAAAAATAGAAAGAGTAGATTTGGGATACTTGGTGTCTTCTGAAAATGTTTTTGAGTTTCTGGCCGTAATGTAAAGGATCGCCGGTAAGCTTAGCACACGGTAAGCAAAGTTCGTTTTCGATTATATTTGTTTTTCGAATTCTAAGTGATACGTCGACCATTGAAAAAAGAGAACGTGGACGATCAAATATGCTCACTTTCATTGATTAGGTTTACCTACTATTTAATTACACCATCACTTCTAAAATTACATAAGGGATATTGAATCATAGTGCATTTCTAACCTTGGTGTGTTCAGCAAATCATGATGAGAAATGTCAACACCAACATTTACTTTAATCAATCGCTGATTCAATATGTAATAAATTACCTTAAATTCTTGATAGCGATCATTTATCACTTGCAACTCAGAGCCACATACTCCAGTAAAATCTTGAGGGTAGAAAAACAAAACAAGATATTTTCCAGCATAATCTGAAAGGCTAATATCTTTCACTGATCCATTAACAACAGCCTTCCCAGTGAATTTGGGGGCGGGATGCATTAAGCGTGGCACACTCGAGAAATGTTTTGAAACCGCTCGCAGAGATGACGAGGCGCTTAGAATTTTTCTAGACCACATATTTGTCAGCAAGGATTATCGCCTTAGTTATAAGAAAGGTTGCAATAAATAAATAGAAAAAAATTCATTAAATTCATTCTACTTATTAACTCTTAAAAAGTAAAAAATCAGAAATATCATAATTAGCTCCATCTTTGTAGTTAATTGTCATAAGTAACTTGGACATATAATTTTATTTTTAATTTTATTAGTTAATGCCCTAGATCATGATCCTGGAAAGTTTACACAAAAAAGACAAAATTAAGACGGAAAGCTGTAGCAAGAAGCCGACCAGTAACCCATGACGTGCTTTACAAAACGTTGCACAGTCTTACATCCATTCAATCAACTTAGCAGTCATCTGCAGGTATGGCGTGAGGAAATTGTGCCCCGTCATGTTGTAAGTAGGAATAAATCTGCCATTGCACCTACTCCAGACAGGATTTGCTTTCTTATTTGTCTGTAGGCATTGCATATTGTGGAATCCAGTATTCACCCTTGGATCACGAGGATGATAATGACATGTCAAATCAAAACAAACATCCGAAGTCATGCTGGTGCAAGACCTAAGCGTCTTGCTCTCAAAAAGTTGCGCCAATGTCCACGCCATTTAAAGTTATTTATGGAATCGACAATTTCATGTGCCTTGTGGAGGTGAAATATTTCAATAACAAACTTCCTGACAAGTCATTGATTAAGCTGCTAGACGCATAGTTGAAAGCCAAAATTCAGCGCATATTAACTCACCATTACTACGGCTGTTATCACGGTTTTTATCCATTCATTCTATGCATAAAAGCACTTTGACAAAATGTCTAGCGGTCAAAAAAAATTGCCTTACTGTAAGACTCTGCGACACCGACTTCGATCGATACCTTTTCATAGGTCGGTGCTATTTTTGCTTTCCACCGCCTCGTGAAACAGCAATGCCATTCTTTCTATCTAAATGATTGCATTATATGACTATCAACACACGGCTACTGTTCATTATATTCTAGCTATTTGAACAATAGCGGAAGTCGGATTTGGTAGTTCTTCATTTACACAAATTATGACGGCATAAACTCAGTTAGAGAACAGCCCCAGTTATCACAATTCACAATTTTGTAAAATAATTTCGAATTTTAATATTTTACAATAACTCGTTATGATCCTATAATAATTTGAAATTAAGAATATATTTTTGTATTAATGTATTTAGAATTACAAACAATCCAGAAGTAACTTTCCAATTTTCCAATTTTTTTCATATGGATGAAGGAAATTTCTGAACTACCTGCAAGAAAACCAACAAGACTCCCAACCAGTTCATAATCCATAGCTTCTACAATCCGTCTCTCCAGTTCTTTCAAAACAGTGAGACTAGAATTGATGGAAGCTGCTTGCTGACGGCAATTTCAGCTGATGCGCCGAAATAGGCCTTCAATCAAAGTCATCTTCGATCAATAGTTAAAAAAATCATGTTTATGAGAAATTGGCTCATTTAGATCATAGAGCAAGGTTGTGTGGTGCAGGTTATTACGTCAAATCGATTTTATATTAAAGGAAATGTACAATGACACTGTCCACAAGATCTCAACAGAAATCCCCATGTCTAATGGATGGAAGGTTGTAGCATGGCATCTGGTAAAGATAGGGATTTCATGATTCATATTTTCTTGTTTTACAATACCAATTTTATCCCTACCGCCTATTCAATTTTTCGCAGTTTCCTGGAATGATGGAATCACATGCTGTTTTTCAATTCTTTGGATTCTGCTTAAAAATATGTACCTTCAGGCAATTTTAATGTGATGATTCTGATTCCAGAGGTCTTTGCATCATAAAAAATGTCCACTTTCTGTCCTGCCCACACAATTTTCCATGTCTTCGCTCTTTAGAAGGATCATATCATCATAACTGAGAGCATTAATAAGTAATAAGTGTTTTTTATGTGATGCTTCATGTTGTAAATCTTACGATAATTTTTCAATCCATCGACTAGAAAAAATTGAGAATTCTTAGTTTCCTCAGTGTGAAGGAATCTCAAAGAACGTAGGCATGTATATTGTATTGTTATTTTTTATTATCTAAGCCCACCATTCAACGTTCTTCCAATGATGATTAACAGCTGCTTTGGAATGAAAAGTGAAATCTTTTACTGTATTATAAACCTCTAAGCGGATAGATAAGAGGGGCTGACTGAAAATTTCTTGGCCTGGCCTAGATTGCTTCGAGCCAGGTCATTCCGCTCAGATGATTAGGCACTGTTCAATTTGGCAACAGCGCAAAACGAGTGCTTTGTCAATTCGATAATGTGCTAGTGTGCAAAAGCTACTTAAATTTAGTTTGTTTATTAGTGTTAGTCGGATAATTTTTGCGAGTCAGATAATCAATGTTTCAAATACAGCTGTAATCCGTTATCTTGGTTTGAATGGACTCACGCCAAGGGAGATTCATGATGATCTGTATGGAACTCTTGGTGAAGAAGGTCTGTCCTACACCATCGTCAAGAAATGGACATCAAAATTCAAGAGAGGAAGAGAGCTCCTGGATTATGACAGTTGAAGCAATAAAAAGCGTCGAGGATCACCAACATCGAAATTTCAAAGTCATCAAGTCTGCGAGAAATCTGGGTTTCAGAGCCGTGGTCCAGTCACCACGGCTCCAGCTCCGACCCAAAAACCTACGACGTGCAGTCGGGCCACCAACACGTGACCTAAAGTGAGGTTTACACAGAATGATGTACGCGTACTCCATTGCTACTACGAAACTGCACGCCGTCGAGGTCTAGAAGGTGCCTCTTTACGTCAGACAAGAATAAAGAAATCACATAGATTCAAATAGATCACATAGTCAGCCACGCTGACGATTCAAAAGGAATGCGAGTGAAGGCAGAGGTCATCTCCTAGTGACATCGACAGCTTAGTGTCCATGATATTACTAGGAGATGACTTCTGCCTTCACTCGCATTCCCTTTGAAGCCTCAGCGTGGCCTAGTGAAGAACGTGCAACCTCGTCTCTACCGCGGATTTCTGTTCGATTCCTAGATCGGAAGAGTGCTGTCGGTAATCAAGGGTGTTGGTCTCTTTTATTGACAACCCTTTCGACCCTAAGACGGGAATATCTCGTCATATATAATGCCCTAAGACGAGAGTATCTCGTCATTTCCTTAATTTCATTTCAATTAGTCTTTTATAAATGTAGGCAGTATAGCAACCACGTCAGATGGCTTTCAGCGCAAAATAGTTGAAATAATAAACATCTGTTACCATTTCTTTTGACAGAAATGGTCCAATATACGCAATAGCAATGATTTCTGACAGTAACTGACGTGCATCGATTTCACCTTCGTCCGTGTTAATAGCTGAGCTCGACTGCACGTTAAGAAATTGCGACCCCGCAGGGATGACGACAACCAATCACATAGTGTTAGGTGCTACGGGGTTCCTTTCTTCATGCTGCGGAGTATCATTTGAAGAAACCAAGAGTTACGAGAAGTTGCATTCAATCCACTATTCCAGAGCCAATCTGTATTGACAGATATAATGATGAAGTAGGCGGCATCGACCTACTTACCAGTTACCAGCATACCAGTTAATTAATCCATGCATATTCGTGAATCCGAAAAATTCATGCTTGGTTTATAAGGTCGGACTTAACATCATTGAGATTACTATACAATTCTTTCATTCGGCATCGTTTCGGAAAAGAAAGTAAACTTGCATCATTTTTAAAATATGTCTTCTTCTATCTCGGGCCGTGAACTTTTCAATCACCCCTCGCATGTAATCATCAGCTCCATTATTAAAGAAATAAGCGAGTAACTTCGTATGACTCAAAGCCTGGTTGATGTGATTAAAAGTAGAGTATTCAATGAAGCAAGCATGCATAGCTTTTAAATTGCAGCTGCAGATTTGCAGATTGTTACTCATCGGAGACTGGCGTCAGATGATATGATGCTCTGGGGTATTTTACTGATGGTAGAAAGTCAAGGTTTGGTAAACTGTAAAACATGAGCAAATCATAAAAAAGTCAAAACTTCTTTAATGCACAGCCGATCATGAAACTTTTTTATAATCAAAGGAAATGCACTCAATCCCCACTGCAACCAAAATCAAACGGAAATATTTTTTTGTAAAATATTTCATGAAAGTAAATGCAAAAGACGACATCTGTATCTATACAATTCTTCTCACAAAACTCTTCACGGTGAGTAGATCTTATTCCGTAAACAAAGCTATCACCACCCGACATCTCGACCTCATATTCAAAATATTACCTGGTGTATTTCATCTTTGCTAAATTTTGAATACTACTCGTATAATCAGTTCGGAGCATCTAAGTGATCCAACATTGAATAATTTGTATAACGGAATCTTCCAATTACTTGATGAAACACGAGAAATGATCTGCGCGCTAACTCACCAAACCAAGAAGAACTTAATAGTAAGACAAGTACGTGGAATTAGTTGAACAGGATACTAGGAAGAATTAATCGGTGGATAAGCCAGTCTTAAGTGATACTTAACTGAAGTTGACCTAAAAGGCGTAGAACCCTTTTGACCAGCTGCAGTTTTATATTTAAATCATTTAAGACGTAGATATTAATTAAATATTTAAAACCTATTTATCTCCCTATTTATATAGACAAATAAGAACTGATCACTCAATTCTAATAGTATAGACCCATATTTCTACATATCAAAGAGAATTGATGAACAATGCTCGAAGAAACCCCTTAAGTTAGAGGAATGGGAGCTTTAGAAATATTTTTGTAGGATGTAAATACGGTTAGGTTTAGCTTGATTAGAATGCCTTTATTAATTCCTTTGAATTAATTGAAAGCGATTATGTCGAACGCGAATAAGCTTATATTTATTCCACGCTCATTTCCAACCGGTTCAACAAGTGTATCGCTTTTGAATGCCAGATATGGCTGTTTGAAATAAATATATCAATCGTCAAGGATACACATTAAGTAACATATTACACAAATATCATGTGAACGTTGACCCATAGACATCTTGTAAAGAAGCTAACAATATTGAGCGCAGTCTTACACGATGACCTTAGATATCATTGGGCCATGATATAACAGCCCCAAGAGATTTCCTACTTGGAAATAAATGGCCTACAAGAACAAAGGTATCATTGACCTCATCAATCGAGCAAGCGAACAAGTTTGTGGATCGGCCGTTGGAATACCTTTCCACGCATTTTCACCGAACACGAGTGCACAATATCCTCTTTGCTCGATTTTACTTCGACAACTCGTGCAAGAGGCCACTGTGATCGTGGAAGCTGTATGTCGCTAACTAGGACCACATCCCCTACCTTCAGAGAACGCCGAATCTTCATCCATTTTGTGCGAGTCTGGAGAAACTGCAAATATTCATGTCGCCATCTTGAAAAGTTCTACCCGGTATTGTATTTGACGCCAACGGCGTTAAGGATAGCCATCTTCCGGACGAATTAGTCCAGGAGGAAACGTTAATCCAGAGCGAGTCATCAAGATGTCGTTAGCTGTTAATGGCAGACCGTCTGATGAGTCTGCAGAAACCATCCACATAGGTCTTCCATTGAGAATTGATTCAACCTCACACAAAAGCGTATTTAAACCGTCATCATCCAACTTGATTCTTTGTGAAGACATCAATCCATTGAGGACCTTTCTAACTGTCCGGATTTCTCGTTCCCAAACACCTCCGAAGTGGGAAGCTGAAGGCGGGTTGAATTTCCAGGTTATGTCTTCTTTTAGTAGGAAATCTTCAACTTTGCCTTGCTTCAGATTACAGAGGGCTTTTCCCAATTCCTTTTGAGCTCCGCGAAAGTTTGTCCCTTGATCCGAATAAATGAACTTGACTTCTCCTCTTCTTGAAAGGAAGCGCCGAAGTTCGTTGATAAAGGATGATGTATCCAAAGAGAAGACAACTCTAGGTGGATTGCGCGACTTGCCATACACGTAAAAATGACACCGTGTCGCTTTACTGAAGAACGCCCGCGAACTACATCGAAAGGTCCAAATAAATCAACTCCCGTGCTTGAAAATGGCGGTAGATCTCCTTGAAGGCGGTCGGGGGGCAAGTCAGCCATCAATTGATCGCAAAATCGGGCATCATATCTTCGACATGTTACACAATTTCCAATTATTCGACGAATATAGGATACGCCTCCAAAAATCCAAAATTTCTTTCGCAAGTTTGATTGAGTAGTTGAATATCATAAATGTCCTCCCAATTCATGAAAGTGACGAATAATTAATTCAGATACATAACAATGCTTGGGAAGAATAATTGGATGCCTTGTAGAGAAAGAAAGATGCTTCGAAAGATTGAAACGTCCACCAACTCTTAAGATTCCGCGATTGTCAATAAATGGATTCAATTTCCTCATAGAGCGATCCGTAATAATTCTTTTTTCCGAGAGCTCTTTCATTTCTGTTGAGAAAGAATTCTTTTGAACGTAACCAATGATACCTAGTTTTGCTTCTTTGATATCAGCGGTGCACATCAGAGTAGGCTGAGATTTCTTTAGGAGAACATGTTTTATCTTGATCCACCATGCTATTCTTTTCAGTAGTTTTATCCATGATGACACTGATTGAAACAAAGCATCGATTGTGTCTGACTTCTGAACAATCGACGACAAGATCGACGACTGATTACATACTTCTGGATCCTCAACCTTTAGATTCAAATCGATCTGCTTATACTTAGGCCAATCTTTCTGAGAGCGCCACAGAAATTCAGGTCCAAATTTCCACGTATTGAGTCTTGTGAGTTCATCAGATGATATGCCACGACTTGCGATATCGGCTGGATTCAGTTTTGATGGGACATAAAACCAATCAGATGGGGAGCTGTTTTGGGTTATGAAAGATATGCGATTCGCAAGAAAACGCTGATATCTGGTTGAATGATTGTTGATATACTTCAGTGCGGCCATACTGTCTGACCAGAAAAATACCGAGTTCACTTGCACTGTAGTTTCTCTTTTAAGCATTTCGCATATTTCAACGGCAAGCTTACAAGCTGCTAATTCGAGTCGTGGTATGGTCATTTTCTTCAGAGGCGCTACCTTTACCTTTGCGAAGGCGAACGCACAGTGGACGTTACCAACTTCGTCCTCGAACCGGATGTAGCTGACGGCTCCATAGCCACTATCACTTCCGTCAGCAAATGTGTGAATACTGGTATTTTCAACGCGGCACCACGAAATCAGACAGGTGATGCAATTCTTGCAACCATGACCTCCATTTCTTCAAAATTTGTGTCGGTAATTCCTCATCCCAATCGATTCTAACTCTTATTAGCTCCTGCAGAATACGCTTGGCAGGCAATAGTGCAGGGCCTATGAATCCCAATGGATCGTAAAGAGCATGAATAGTCGATAATACACCTCTTCTTGTTTTTGGCCGTTCCATCGAATTTATGTCGAATCCAAAAGTGTCCTCTGCAACATTCCACTTCACCACAAGTACGCGTTCAGATTGAGCGGGCGATTCTTTCGACACGATATTCACAGCACGAGTTGAATTACTGAGAGATTCTAGCGGCAGCGAGTGCAGGAGACTTTGTGAATTGCTGTTGAATTTTACAAGATTGAAACATCGAGACAAACAAAGTTCGCGTACTTCCTTCGCCAAACGAATGGCTTCATCCTCATTCTGCGTGGACAGCAGCAGATCATCTACGTAGAAGTTTGCATTCATAGCATCAATTGCTTCTTTCGAGAACTTCTTAAACTGCGAATTAGCTGTTTCTTTGAGTGCGAAGTTGGCACAACTCGGGGAAGATGTGGCTCCAAACACATGAACCGATAAACGAAATTCTTCAGGCTTTGAGGTGAGATCGCCGTTGGGAAACCACAGAAATCGCAAACAGTTTCGCTGGTGAAGAGAGATGTGAACCTGATAATACATCTTCTCAATATCAGCAATCATTGCTGTATGACCTTCACGAAACCGAATCAGAATGCCAATCAATCCATTTACTAAATTGGGACCAGGTAAAAGCTGATCATTCAAAGATTGTCCGCGAAATGGTAGTGAACAGTCAAACACTACACGAAGTTTCTTCTTTTGTTTATGGAAAACCGGATGATGAACAATGTACCAGACTTGTCTTTCCTCGTCATCTTCTTGTTCAGTTGGAACTTCTTCTGCATAATTTTGATCTAACATACCTTGAATAAATTTCGCGTATTCAATTCTCAGATCATCAGATTTATGAAGACGTTTCTTTAGACTATTAAGCCTTGCTAGAGCTTGCGATCGATTATTTGGAAATGTAACGTTCTCTTCTCTGAATGGGAAACCAATTTCCCAATGTACATCCTCTTCAACTCGCATGGTAGATTCAACGCGCTTCTTCCATAACAAATCATCAGCAGATGGTGAGGTGGAAGTATCAGCATAATCTGGAAATTCCTGCTCGAACATGTGTTTGATCATTTGATCCGTATCAACTTTGATTCGATTGACTGTGATCCTCTTTATGGAAGTTGCCATTCTTCCTTGGTTGATGGGTCCATAGAAC
The DNA here is from genome assembly GCA_907163375.1 of Prostheceraeus crozeri. NCBI lineage: Eukaryota > Metazoa > Platyhelminthes > Polycladida > Euryleptidae > Prostheceraeus > Prostheceraeus crozeri. The sequence goes on along the minus strand of CAJQUW010014715.1, from coordinate 111,955 downwards.
GCTCATCCGAGTTTGTAGAGAACAGCAAATGGTTCGTGTTCGATTCCAGAAACAACGTCCAATGGTTTCATAATATCTAATGCATTGATTCCAATCAACAAACCAATTTCTGCATCGACAAATTGAAAGGGAATATTTTCAAGGTATTGCCATTTCTTTAAATCTTCTCTCTTCAGAATATCGGATTCTGATATCGGCAGATGTGATTTTTTGAATAACACATAGGTAAAATTGAAGTCGTATTTCCGCTTAAATCTGTCAATTCAAGGTTGTTGATGACCTTTGTATTCATCTGAGATCCACAGTGTTCAATTGTTGAAATTTTTATTGTCGTTTGCATGCCTTTTATTCCTAGTTTTTTTAGCACAGATTCTGCAACGAAACAGTCAGTACTACATTGATCCAGTACAGCATTGACGATTATGGATCTCCCATTGAAACGAACCTGAACAGGTATGGAGGGCATAACCATTCCTGCATCTCTAACATGCGATGCCATGCAACCTTTCAAAGAGTTCTCTGTGACACTTCCATGTCCGTTTTCCTTCTTTGGATTGTGATTCACCTACATATTATTCCTGTGTAGAATAGTTGGATGACTTTGCTGACATATTGAACATATCAATTTGTCACAACAATTGGAAGATTTGTGTCCCAAGGCAAAACATCCGAAACATAATCCATTATTCTTAATGAACTCGACCTTTTCAGAATTTGATTCTTTTCCAAATGTCGAACATTCACTAACTGAATGAGATACGGCTCCACAAAAGACACACTCAATTACATGTACATCATCACCTTGACGTGTGACGAACGTGGATGATTTCTTAGCTATTGATGACCTTGACTGATTGTTCATTGGTATGTCCTTGATTTCACCAAATATTGGGCGATTCAAAATTCTTGATTGTGTTCACAAATTCAACAAAGTCATGAAAAGTTATTTGACCATCCTTCTCCAATAGGTTGTCAACCAAAACTCTCCATTTTTCTCTCATTTTGTAAGGGAGCTTCATAACTAGCATCTTTATTTCGGAGACATTGTCTATTTGACAAAAATTCGAAAGTCCTTTCATATAATTCTCACAACCGAGTAGGAAAGTGGCGAATTCCTCTGTTGCTGAAGCATCCTCTTGCTTAATAAGAGGCCAGTCTCTCATTTTCTTTGTAAAGGATTGAGCTACATGATATTCATCGCCGTATTTTTTCTTCAACAGCGATTACTTGTTGAAAATTCAAAAGCGATTCACTTGTTGAACTATTAATTCCTTTGAATTAATTGAAAGCGATTATGTCGAACGCGAATAAGCTTATATTTATTCCACGCTCATTTCCAACCGGTTCAACAAGTGTATCGCATTTGAATGCCAGATATGGCTGTTTGAAATAAAAATATCAATCGTCAAGGATACACATTAAGTAACATATTACACAAATATCATGTGAACGTTGACCCATAGACATCTTGTAAAGAAGCTAACAATATTGAGCGCAGTCTTACACGATGACCTTAGATATCATTGGGCCATGATATAACAGCCTCTTTATTGGGTAGTAATGAAACCAGTGAATTATACCACATCAATAACCGAAAGTATTGCATTCATATGCGCTCTGAATGCGACCATCCGCTTCTTACTCTTGACAAAAAAATGAAATGTGATTTTTTTTGCCATTGAAGCATTAAATAGGTGCTTAAAATCGCAAATTATTTCTTCTAGCACGATCGCGTAAGATCCCGCAATTATCGAACGCGATTGCGCGCGTTTTAGCTCGGTCGGTCACCTAATGACAGGCCTACGTCACACTTGGAAAGACGAAGAAATCAGCCTCCAAGTTTAGGTCAGATTATTTTATGGTGTCCCACATAATTTTCCGTACGATGTTTCGATCTTCATCAAGCTATGGATGAGAAAGTTTACTGGAACTCACTGGCTTTCTATCTGAAACCTCAGCCATGAGTAAATACGCGTAATTAATATCACACAATGCCACGCGTGATTAGCTGCAATATGCTGCAGCCCTGCAATGGAATTTGTTTACATTGCAATATGTCTACAAATTGCAATTTCAGTTTTGAAGACTCAGTCAGCACTACAATTTTTACGAATTTATCAGTTTTTTATGATTAATTAAAATAATCGAGCTAATCTGAAAATATGGACTTTTCATAGCCTAGTTATTTTTCTATAATAACTGGTATTATATAAAATTGTATTTTGCAATTGATGCAATTGCGTCAATTCAGCAGTCCAAAATTTTTGGTCCACGGGAGATACGTAAGGTATCTATAGAATCTTGCTTATCCAGATGACATATTGAAAACAGTCTTTGAATGCACATGTAATGTAAAGTAGTGACAGGCATAATTTTAATAACCAAAAATATACCTGCCGACATGTCTCGTTCATTTTTTTCATTTTCAGAGAGTTGTCATTAAAATAATCGATCTATTTCAGAAGTTTGCTTGAAATATTAATTTTCATACAGTCACATTCGGATCATAATTTAGCATATACATAGAAATTGATCATAATAGTGATGAGGACTGCTGTAAAATAGTCATAATCCGACAATTACCCACATTGATTTTAAAACTGATAGTAGAAGTAGTCAACAACTTTAGAATATGATTTTTGAACATACTTCTGTGTTAATTCATCGTCTTCTATCATTCGAGTATAATCACTCGCAATTAGCACAGCATTTTTCATCGTAAAAAGATTTTCATTCATGGGTGAGCAGACGTTTCAGACTGAAGCATCAGTACAGAAACATATGAAATATCTAGTAAGCCAATCAAAATTCATGCGGCCTACTTAATTGAGCATTTGAGTTTTTACAGTTCAAATATTTCTTGATGGAAAGTCGGAATCAGGGCTAATAATATAAAAGCCCATCAATATTAATAAGCTAACTTAACCAATGACAGATTATTAAAGCTGCAGTGGTTTTGAAACAAGTGGTTATGACGTTAAATTTTTCTTAATTGGACTTCAGAATTCGGAGTCGGTAGTGTTTTCACGTCATCGGCGAAAAGTACTTTAATATATTCAGGCAGGCCATGTGCTATATTGCATTGGCTAGAAACATTAGGATGTTAATCAGATCTAGTGATTCGATTACCACAACGTGTGTTCGAAAGCACCCATAACCGTGGTAGGTACTACACGATAAAATATAAAAATATGTGGACTGCGCGCGCCGAAATTTTCAAATTGTTCTGTAGAATAGCTGATAACTAAATATGCGTCGAGATAAATAATAAGTAATACTTGACTCCTCCACATTACAAAAGAATGTGCACGAGAGTCAATATAAATGCTATTCACCATTGCACAGATACTGTTAAGAACTTGTTGTACCTGAAAAACATGATTTTGTTATTTATAATTTCACACTGTATTTTACACTGTGCAAACTTCAAAAACAATCTTGCGATCGCTATTATTCTGACTTCGAAGTCAATGGTAAGGAAGGACGTAGAGATAACAGCTGAGATCGAATATAGTGATGATTATGACCTGCTATGCACAGAGACTGAATTAATCGATTTAAGTAATTAATAGACGAATTAACTTAATTATAATATATTTCTTTTTCAGATGAGATCTTCCGAAATCATGTCAAATGGTGCTGATTCAAAGCAACTACATGTAGTCGAATGTTTGGAAGACAATTTCTACCCAATACTTGAGATACGGAAACAAGTATCATCAGTTAAACAATTCTTCGTTTTGGTGAAGCTAATGTGAAGTTAATGTGAACTACTATCTGCATTTCCGCAAACATTCGCATCAACTGATCTCGAAGTGTATTAGCTGTCGGGATGAGACAGAAATGATAGAAATCTTTAATTGACTCATCCTTAAAAGCACCTTCCGTCTCAAATTCTAGAAAGAAGTTTATTTTTATAAAGTGCAGAGAACCATCTTGAAGACAGCCATTGTGAAATGCCGTCCCATCTTCTTCGGGAATTGCTAATTCTCAAGGAATTGAGCCCAAGAGTTTTGGAGATTATTCTTGCATAAGTGATGGTGAATACTCACCAGTTATCGCTCATCATCGTTTAATGTCATTATTGTATCATTTTTTTAATTTTTGTCATATTCTTTCAAATTGAAATAGATATCGTGTACACATTTCACTATCTCAGCGAAAGCAACGTGAGTCCATAATTTAACGTGATGGCTTAATATATGCAAAGTATATGCAAGTCAATGAAAGAAATAATTTAATTCCTGCTCAACAGTTAAAATACTTTAAAAATAGTTTCTTGATGATTGTGTTTGTATTGATTAACAGAAGCTTAATAATTCAAGAATCTTAAATGTTGAGCAGGAAATGGATTCTCGTTTTTATTGATTATCTTATAGTACATGCGACTAAACAAAAATGATAGTTTGAGTAATGAGTCAATGACTTATTGCATTATGCCTTATCAATCGATTGCATCTGATGTCAACCTGTTGTTGCGTATAATGCTATTTTGTTGTTGTGTCGACCTTAAAGAATTGTGATCGTCATAATTTGCTAATTTCTTTGTAAATACTTCTAGCACTCGTGGAATTGTATGTTCTTTATTCATAAAAATGATATTAGACGTATGTCTAAACAAGCTTTATTTCATTCTGCTGCTGGGCTGCATGAGAAAAAATGCTGAATATATATACACAGAATAGTTAGTGAACGTATGACTGCCTACGTTGAGGTGTGCAGGACTGTCATGAGGGTGCAGCTGGGAGGGTAGACCTAATCAAGATGCAGTTTAAAAACCTGCAACACTCCACAATTTAGTATATTAAATCGATGACGCTAAATTTTCTTGCTAGAACCTGCAATTTGACACTTAGCGGCGCCCACTGATCCTCTGGGCGACACCCTTCAATGCGACATCGGAACGGCTCCTCCAGCATTCAATTTTCGTATCGTCGTTCCGGCATTAAGCAATTAACATCGGTCAGGAAACTTAGCAGTACCATCGTTTAGTTAGAATTGGTTATCTGCGACATTGACAAGAAGCTACCATCGTCTAAAATTCATAACAAAAATAATTTATTCTTTTCGATATCTTCATTTTTTGCTGTGATGTGATTGACTATTTGCAAAGTTTTCACATGCGTGAGACTCAAACAGTTGATGAAATCTCACAAGGAAACGTTCAGTTCCTCTCATAAGATGGGCTCAGCCCTGATTTGCTGCACTTAACTGACTTGCTCGAATAACTTAGGTGAAATGATATCAAAATATCATAATGTTGTTTGAAATTCTTCAATTTCACATCGAATTATCTACAAAATATTTTATTAAATTTTCAGTTAGAACCAGTCAGGCCCATAAAGGGATGAACTGAAGCATTTTTGGATAAACGAAGCGATTCTGACTTTCTAATTTATGATGACTGTGTGCCGTGAAGAATACTCGTCATGATATCAGATTTGTTGACATAAGTGGTTGAGTGTGCACCATTATTAAGTTGTTGTTGTTGTTGTTGTATTTATTAGTTGTATAATTTATTGTATGTAATAGACATTAATTGATAAACAGTAATTTGCAAAAAGGGTGGCATTGAATAATATATTCTAAAACGTCGAATAGAGTGAATGTATTTGAGAAATTTAATTGTTTTCTCAAAAAATATATTTATTGACTCAGCTTGGATCAAGTGGCGATAACAAAATTTATCATTCATATCCTTTCCGAAGACTTGATAGGAATAGTATGAGAGAGGTACATGCTCAGTCTTGTATTTGGATCTACAATTTGGTGAAAACTCTCATTCTACAATGTACAGCCACCTCGTTCAACAATAAATCAAATGAATTTGTAATACATAGGACCTGCTAGCTATAAGCTTAGTGCGTGGCCTCCGACGAAATATCGTGATCGATGTTCACAAAAACAATTCTTAATGAGGTTACTAAATTCTAAAGCTCGATCACGCCATATCAACTCGAATATAAAATCAAATCAATTCTCAATCATCGCAATTCATACGCCTAAATTTGCTGTCTTTGTTGTAATTTGCTACTTCGATCAAAAAGAAGAATGAGCTTGCATGTAAATATATTAAGCGCCTCTTGGACTAATCCTCGCGGTCAGTGTTTTACATCTTCAGGTTTGTACTTCAGACACCTTCCCTGTGTAATCATCTTTCGAACCTCCCTGTAGGAGAAAGTCGTTGGACCAAGGCTGTAATCTACATTTCGTTGGCCAATGTTCGGCAGATGATTGGCTTAAATCTCGTACAATGCAGAGGTTTTGATGAGCAAATGAAGGGCATTAGGGGATAAGCCACACTTTCGCAATTTTACAGGAGAGCAAATTAAAGGTTTCAAAATATCATTATACAAAAGCTATGTACGCTAGTCCCCTAAACATCATAGGCTACGAGTCTATGCGCATGAATTATCAGCTGATCAAGTAGCGAAGATTAAGACGCACTAGATTATTTCATACAGGCGGCCAAATGAAAACATGTAACCCAATTTACGTGGCATATTGCCTTTTACGTGCTCATACTTAAAACTGCCATATATTGAAGTATCTATAACAAAGCTTTCCCATTCACTATGCGTTCATTATCTTTCAAAAAATGTTTATTGAAGCAGTATTTAATTTGATCCCTTCGTTTAAATTATATTTTATTCACGATCACATTGTCTACTTAAATCAAAACTCTAACTTATTAGTTAGTAGACGATCACTATTTTTCAGAAAATTGACGGCATTCAGCTTTAAAATTGAAGATTAAGATTACAGATCAAAATCAACTTTGAAATTTAGATTAGATTGATTTAAATTTGCTCTTTTCTTTGTAAAAACTGTTTTTTATTTTGGTTTACATTACGTATTCTGAGGCAACATCTTTAGAGACCTTAAGCGACATCTTTTCTGGATTTTCATCGTCAAATCGGAAAACTTGTGCTTTGAGAACCCTATGTTTACGTTGGAAGGTTGGAAATCTTAATGAAATCTTGTGTCAACATGATCTGTTCTTGAACCCTATTGACGGAAGAGATCCTTGCGGCTCATTCCAGATAGCAATCAATCCGCATGTTCTCTTCTTCGACTTGATTTTTCCATGTGGCTGAAGTCTCGATTACATCAATGAGTGTGTGGCCCACAGAATTAAATATTTTGTTTATCTGCTTCGGTTTGCTAGAAGTGTGATTAATTCGAAATCGACGGCACATCGAGGAACCTATTAGGTGTGCAAAAAGGAATTTGTAATACCTTACAGAGATAGGAAAAAAAGTCGTGCGTCGCTTGCGGATTGATGTGAGTTCCAGCAAAGTGCTTCGATTGCCAAAATTCCTTCAGATTCGAAGAATTCAGATCATATAAACTTAACTATACTTAGGCTACTTCCATTGCATGTGAGCTTCTTCCTGCTCAGGATTGTTTCGCTTCATTCGAAATCATTTTCCACGCTCGGATAAACACATTCATTTATAAACCCCATTCATTCGATAGGCATGGTGAAAGTGCGGCCATAAAGTTGCCAGTAATCATTTGTTAATTGCTTAAAGAAGTTCTCAATATTTTTGTTACTAACCATACGTGTAGATACTCTGAAATTGTGTTACATTCACATTTAGGACTACTCTCTTAATTTTGTAATGATTGACTAAGCAATTTGCTCTCGACTGAATGTCATCAACGGTCACACTGTAAACTGTAGGGCACTAACTAAGGCACGAAGCCGAAATTTGGTGCCAGTTAGCGCCTAGTTAGTGCCTGTCTATTGCCTCGAGGCAGCAGTAGGCATCAAACCAAATATTTGTTTATCCAATGAAATCGAAGGAAAAATCAATGGGCACGAACTCGGCACTATGAAGTTAGTGCCTTGTGTTGATTAGAATTGATGCTTAAATTTCCTGCCTAATTCAAGCGAAATTTCGTGCCCTTGAGTTTACAGTGCAACACGGGTCTAATTAAATTAAGCAGCCGGCCGGTCTTCAAAGTTTGTGCCCGAGGACGGGAAGGCGTTGCTAAAACCGTGATCGGCAGGCGGCCGGTTCCAACCGTTAATCAAATGTATTCAAGTACAAGGAGTGAAATAACTAATCTGAAATTCTATGATTACAATCACATTTGTCATAAATATGTAAGACTTTATTCAACATAATGACACATAGAAGAAGTCTAGCCGTTTGATATGATGTCTAGTTCGTTGAGGGAATATCATTTTCGCATTCAGTTTTCTTAATTTTTCCTTCGCTTATTCTGCTATCGTTATTTGACATTTCGGGGAGAATGCTTTTTAAGCGTTAAACTTATCATTCATCTCCCTATTTACAAAATGGCTAAATTGTCAAAATTCGATTAACAAGAAAAGTCTAGATGACTCTATCCAGACAGAAGTATGGATGTGAGACAACACTATCGTGTTCTTTAAATAGCATTTACAAATAGCAAGCGTTCCAACCCATGATAGTAATGAAAAAGTCATAATGAATTCCTTTCTTGCCAACAAAAGGTCGTCTATTAAGTGCAGCAAATAACGAAGTAATTTTTAACTGTCTGTTGACGCTGTGCCAAAGCGCAAGCTCCACTGACCACTCGAAATTGCACACTATTCCATGGGAGTGTCTACAAATCTGCATAGGCTTAAGCGGCTTAATAATTCACGACATGCAAAACCAACACTTTTTGAAATAATCAATATTCATGTGTTCAGTCGAAGCATATTTTCGGAGACTTACATGTGTAGATGCAGATCACGAATTCTACGATTTTCCTGACATTTAAGGTATTTATTCACTTATATTTAAGTAGGCCTACGTGGACGTCGTACACTATGACAATAGCAGTTCGAAAGAAACTTGTTTTATGTATTGAAGAAATAATGATACTCAGCTATTAACTACTTTATACAATGATTTAGACTTCTTAACAGACAAAATCAAAACGTGACGGAATTACATTTGCCTTGTAATTCCGTCATGTGACGGAATCACATAGAGATCAGTTTACAAATTTGTGGATTTCAAGTCGATACGTGTACCGTAGAGTTATCAAATTCATATGATTGAATTCGTCGCACGTTCTAAAATTTATCACAGAAATGGCTGAATTTGTAGTTTTTTAAAAGAGCAGAAATATGCAAAAGTGATGAGTTCAAAAAGTCATGTCAAAGTGTGTAATTCCGTCACTATGAGAGTTAAAGCAAATTTTAAACCATACAGTTATGTAGATCAATAGCAACTACCTCACAGTCTATCTTGGTGTATTTTTGAATTCTAACAGAAAAATCAGGACATTTTTAGGCAGTTCTTCTATGATTAAAAAACTGTTGAAAATGGTCACTTTGCCAAAACTGTAATTCCGTCACGATGGAATTCATGAGATACAACGGGCAAGGATGAATTTGAAAATTTTGCTCGATGATGCTTGTCAAATTACAGACTTCAGCTCTGACTGAGTCTAGCGAAGCAATGCATCAACAACTCTATGTATTTCAGCAAGTGCACTTCCAATCATTGCAGATATCTTTACCCCCGTCTTTCTAAGATATGAAGATTTGCAAAGCTAGGCATGAACAATACGACTAGAACAGAATGTGGCCTATACATTGCTAACAGTAGCAATATCATCCACTCACTTTCCATTTGTAGACTGTAAACAAAACTATGGAGAAATTTATGAATATTCACATTGTAAAACCTGTGATGCATGCGTGAAGCATTTGTAAGGCCTCAGCCACACTGCGAACTTTTCCAAGCGTTTCCGAGCAAAGCGTTTTGCAGCAAATGTAAAGTCATCATTACAGCAGTTGTAGACTGCCACATTGCGAGCAAAGCAAACCAGAGCGATGAAACCTTACGGACATACGTTTACTCGATACGTTCGGGACGCTCGTGTTTTCTTTGCTCTCAGTGTGGCTGAGGCGTAAGACGTTTGATATCTATGCAACCGATCTACCGGAGTGCTGATCCGAATAGAGTCAGATTTTCAGTTTTTCAGACTTTGATGGAGAGGAGAGCCCACAAATAGATAAATCGGTTTTCCAGATTTTTTAGGAAATTTTCACCAAGACTATAAAGATGAATACATAAATTACGCCCTTCTGATAAACATGTACTATAGCAAAACAAAGCATCATTTTGTAAATGACACCCGTGTTACAGAGAGCGATCGTTGCACCTGAACAGTGCAAGCATTCTACCGGCATGCAATGCATATAAAATAGTATTGCATATAACTTTGTGATAATATGTATGTAAACGCTAAAAATTGATTTTCAGCGTTTGCAATGGAATGTCTTGCTATTGCATTATTAGATAGAGTGGTAACTTCGCATTTATTAAATCCCCGGTGTGTATACACTTTCGATTTTATTAAATGAACTCGAGGGGGATACAGGTGGTATTGCTACCAAATGCGAGAGATGAAAATTTTTGCAGTTTATTACACATTACCACGGAATGGAGTGATAGTAAACAAACAGTCACATAAATAACATATAAATAAATCATATAAATAACAAACATGGTAGTAATGCAGAAGAAGTGATTGTTTTTTTACAGATCCTCCGTGTCATGACAGCCTTGGTGAGGTAATGCTTGTTAAATTAGCAATTCGATGGCCTGCTATTGATTTCATGTTGAACCTCAAGATATCTTCTTAAGCGTGATCATGTCATAAACATTCATTTTCGATTAATTAGAATGCTGCTAGCAAATACTCATTCCTTTTTATATCCAGCTTGTTTCATACTACTCATAATGGGGCGTCATGTCGGTAGTATATAAATTGGCAAAATTTTAGCTTTTTCAAAACTGCTCAAAAAAATTTTTGGACCGCAGGAACGTTATCTCCGCAAAAAACTGAATCTCTTCATATAAAAATTCTTGCTGCATACAGATACTTACAAGAAGTCAAAATTTTGCCAATTCATATACTACCGAGATGACGCTCCCATATCAGTGGTATGAAACAAGTTGGATTTCAAAAAGAATGAATATTTGCTAATAAGCATCCTAACTAAGCGGAAATAAAGCTAATTATCATGGGAATTTCATGAACCGCATCATAGCGGAAGTCTTCATGAAAAAGTTGCGATATTATTCGTGCTTTCTTGGCTGAAATTTCAAGTTTTTAATTTAATTCTCAGCGCATGATTTTATTACTCACTAAATTCATGTTTCATTTCTTGAATCTGAATAGTGATGTTGACCCATTTACAACTTTCCAAGTTGATTGAAATCATTGTCTTATATTATGTGTGCTCTTCCAGTGACAGGTTGCCTCTTGCCTGTGATATGATCACGCTTAAGAAAATACTCTTGAGGTTCAACATGAAAGTAATAGGAACATATCGAAATGCTAATTTGACAAACATTAAATCTCCAAGACTGTCATGACACTGATAATCTGTAAAATACCATCATTCCTTCTGCAATACTATCACGATCACTCAATTCTGTCGCAATTTCTTCAAAACTTCAAAAATTTTCATTTCTCACATTTGGCAAAAATTAACAACTATATCCTCCTCGTGTTCATTTAATAAGTTCGAAAGTGTATACACATTGGGGATTTAATAAATGCGGAGTTACCACTCTACCTAATATATTTACTTTATAGATACTTGTTTGAGTCGACACTCTACCTATATAAACTTACTCTATGGCATAAACAGTTTGTGGGTAAACGGGGTGTTTATCTCCGATCAGAGGCATGAAGACTTACAGCTAGAAAATGACCTGAAGAAATTGCATGCTAAAATTATGACTAATGCTGACTTAGCTAGTGCTTCCCACTTAAAAGTTTTCATGAGGCATGAGCAGTAGAGGGAGCCATGAAAAGTTTCTCTATTTTAGGGGACTGATTAAAGTCTCTGATTTAGTTCCTACCACGACCGCCCTCAGGGCTTAATCAGGGGCTAGCATAAATATTTCATTCTTTCAGAGTGAGGCATTATTAATTAGAAAGAGGTATGGTAGTCATACACATTTCAATCCTCATCCAGTTGGATTTGAATGTGCATTTTTTATCCTGTCTGACAAATAACCGGGTAGAACTAGACAGACGCGCAGATTCGTAGCAACCATGGATAGGGTGTCCTGCATTCTCTGAAAGTTCAATTTTCAGCCTCGTCCCTTGTAGAAACTCGCACGAGGGAATTCAACCCTCAAGCTGTCAAGCCTCTAATATCCATTAATCAGTGATGCACTTAAATATTTTCAAAATTAACCGAAATTCTTTTTATATCAAAATCACTCCTTCAGAAGCATTTTAGAACTTCACATAGGTACTTTATTGAAAATTTGTCTCTTAATCTCTATATCTTTAAAATCAAGATAAATGATCCGCAGAACGTTATGCATTGAGAGGAGATGAAAGGATTACCTGCGAATGCGACTGCGTCTACAGCGATTACCTACAACGCCGACACACTTGCACTCGTTTCAGTTACACTGTCAAATATCACTTTTAATCGCAAAATGACTGAATTCAAATACATGAAGCTTCAAGCCGGAATCGGAGCCGTGGTATTTTCTATCGGCTCCGGCTTCGAAACCCTGCTCAGAGCTTCGGAGATGGAGTGAATGATTGGAATTCAATGCAACCACATGAACATGTAATATCAGTGTTACTTGAACATTTGATGATGTAGGGAGCATTGTGCGATTAATTTTTATTGACGTCGTACAGTTGTTGCAAAAGTCTTGCAGCAAATACTGAAAGAAGAAATTGACGACATCATTATTTGGCGAGCTTTTTGTTCCAACCTTATAATAAGTCAACTAACGATCATCAATATAGCTCAGAAGACATACAGGATGAGGTATTAAAAATTTGACTCAATTTTTAATGTAGCAAAACATTTTTATTATCCAGTAGAATTATCCAACAGAGGGTCTCATTTTGAAGCCAATGCACATCTTTATTATCATAATCAACATTGCAATGATTGTATTTGAGGATGAAAGCTCATGCAAAGCATAAGAACTCAAAAGCCAAGTAGCTAGATGAAAAGAACAACGATTGAATGGAAAAGCTAACCTAATTCCAATTCTTCACTTAAACGACAATCATCATGGTGAAGTCCTTCTGTTGCAGAGGATCTCACAGCATTTGGATGACTGGAGCAACTTCGGCAATCCCGCCTTGCAACGGAACGCCAGAAATTTCGGATTTTTCGGCTTCATTTCTTCACAAGTCTGCAGCACGTTTCTTCTAAGTTAAACCCCAAACATTTTCATTCTGAAAAATGTCATTACATGTACTTCTGAACACAAGACTACATTCAATGTGATCATGATCGAAGTTTTTCCATTCAGTCGTTGTTCTTTTCATCTAGTTTCTATAGGCTTTCGAGTTCTTTTGCTTTGCATGTACATTACATCATCTTCCAATGCAGTAATTACAATGTTGATTATGATAATAAAGATGTGTATTGGCTTCAAAATGAGACCCTTCTTGTTAATTCTGTTGGATAATAAAAAAGTTTTGCTGCATTAAAATTTAATCATATTTTTTATGCCTCACTCTGAATTTCTTCTTCTTCTAAAGTGAATTCGTGGATCACTGGATTTCATTGCACCCTCTACCAGTCCGGCCATGGTCGGTTTTGACAACACAGGTCGTTGGTGGTTGCCACGGCATCATCCCCGTAAAGAGTAGACAACCGCTTACTGAATTTTCTTGAATAAGTGGAAGAGCTGATAGATGGAAGAGATTTTTGGCTGCATGCAGAAAACAAAAGCATTTGTTAAAATATAAATACCGAATCCTGATGATATCGTACCCTCCGAGCTTGACTTTTGAGAACGGAATGATTTACTATCGGAGGAAGCCTTTACATCGAAGCAGCTGTCAAGTGAACTCAAATTTGCCAAATGATGTGCTTTCTACTAGTTGATATGGATAAGCATCACATTTCTTGAAATATAAATTTACGCAATAATAATTCTCTGAATTGAGAATACCTTATCAGAGATTCGGTTCTTTCTTCTTTGACTTCAATGAATTCTGTAGAATTGCAAATATAGTATCAAATATTCATCTATGTTGATCAATTATGTTAATTTGCTCGGAAATTTTCCATACAATAAGGTTGTTGTCCTTCAAGCATTCGAGCACTCTCTCTCTCTCTCTCTCTCTTACATGCACCAAAGCAGTGATGAATTTTCCTATTTGCGTGAGACTCCCAAAGGAAGGTTTTGTGAAGCGAAGGACGCCGTTAAAAGCGGCTGAATGTGGCTCTTTTCCTCTGCCGTCATCTTACCTCATTCTCTCTTTGCTATCTTTGTCTGACAGACAGCTTTCTGGTACGCCATCGAGGGGTCATAGACCCTACGGGAATATATTGATAATATCTAGCGCGGATTTAACTAAATAGTAACCGTAGACTCAGATATAGTGAGGACATCGAGGAGTGTAACAGTACATGATCCAAAATTTATCAAATGAAGACTTTTTGTCTTTATCAGCTAAAAATACATACACTAATCCAGATTCAAATCCCTATACGATTTATGTGCACAAAGTACACTTTCGTGGGATCGGAAAACAACTATATTAGCGTGCAGGCTTTCGGACAACATCTAAGCACACAGGAATGACGGGTCGTGATCAGATATCAATCACGGAACAAGATAATGTAACACTAGCTACTGGATAACATCGCAAATTTACAGGAAGACAATATGCGAAAATAAAACCGGGCAGGGGTACGGCTTTGAGTATAAAAAACAGCTCAAAATGACGGATGCCACGTCATTTACAAGAATAATCACACCACCACTTCCAAATGATGAGGAAGGAACGTGCGTGTACAAGAAATAAACCAAAATGGAAAAGTAATAAGGCAAGCAAATATAATACAGATAAATAAAAAAAATGCTGACATACATGCGGCTAAGCCGACAAGCACTACTAAGAAACGATATTGACACCATACAAATAATCAAATGCTTAACTGTAGGACATGCCTAAAAATATTAAATCGAAAGAAATTGAAGACATAAATTATAAAATAAATGACAATAAAATATATTTTCACATCCGATTCGCGTCCAATACAGCCAATGTGCCCAATACAGTTTTACATCTTATATTCATTGCCTTTACCGGACTGCCAACATTCGGATTCTTCAGATTGCTGTAATTGATGGAGCATAATAATGGAGCATTCTTCTATACCTGCACGATTAAATCATACACTTGATCTCATCCAGGGGCCGATGAACAATATTGCGTGATTTCTTTGCCTCTATGTGTAGCAACTGTCAAGTACCGGTACATCACGCCACGAATAATAACTACCAGTGGTTTACCACTCCCCCTGATCGCCTCCTGACATTGTCGCGAATAATGCAGATCCTCTAATGGTTTAACCTGATTGGATCAACGGTATGATACATATCCGATTATTCGGTGCGATTTGGTTAGTAAGGCATTTAACGTACATGTAGTGATAAGCAGTAAATAGGCCTACATTAACTAAGCTGATGTATCATTTCCGGATCGCTCAAGTGATCGATGTGGTTATTGAAATTGATCAGGAGTTATTGCAAGTCTCGGCTAAATATTCAGCCAGGAATAATTTGCAATAGCTTCAAAAGTGGGTTCACCTTATACAGAAAATTCATTCATCAGCACGTCAAGAATCTAGGAAAATCTAGCCAGTGGAACACTTTCATTTCTTTCAGTTGAAGTCACTGCTCTTTTCGAAATAGGTATTCGGCCCCTGGTTGCATTTGTGCTGTGGTCCGCTTAAAACTAAGCCGAGCGATATGTGCTTTCGCGATTTTTAGCTTTAGCGTATTTTCAAAAATCGTTATGCACCCCGGATTTTTTAGCCTGCTTGAAAGTGGCCACCTTCTGTCAACATTTTGTATGGTATAACTTTAAGTGAAATGCATGGATTTTCAACATGCGTACATTATCTTGTCATGTCATTTTGTAACATGACCATTGACATTGATTAAAGTAATGGAAATTCAGATTATACTCTATTTAAATACTACTTATAAATCATTTTAGTAGTAATGAGTCATGCTAGTAACCATTTCTGCGCCAAAATGAGGTGAAATTCCAAAATTTGAAAAAATCGGTCAAAGTAGGTGATTTTAAATTTTGAAGTGGCATTTATGGCATGAACTGTTGACTGAACTTGACTCACTCACTCATTCCTCGTTTAGCGTCCATGAGGAGGAGTGAGGGAGTGAGGAGTTAGAGCAAGTGCATGAATACCACATACAATGAGAAAGACCCTCGATATTTTTGTACCGTGGATTTTTTTTTTCATTAGAAGCAGTGCTTTAGACAACTACATGTAAGAGGGACTGAATCGCCCCCCCCCACCAGATTCAGAACAGTAGGCAGAACAGATTCAGAACCACAGAAATCTGACATTCCACTTTGCTTGATTTAATGAGGCCAGAATAATGAACAGCAGCTGTTTATTGACGGACAGTTCAACTGCTCGATCAATCTGGTGGGGGGTGCGGATTATCTTAAGAAGAATTAAATTACCGAAACATTCAGTGGTAGTAGTAGATTCCTTGTCACAAGGCTATTCTGAGTCATTTTATCAAGAGTATTTTGGGAATGATAAGAATTTTTACTGAATACAATGACATGGCATCGTCTGTCAATAACGTCAATATAGCCTTGTCGTGACAACGCCCGTCCACAATGCAGCATTGCTTTCAATGTTCATATCCACCAGTCCTTTATTATCATAGATTGTCGGCATTCAATGGCAGAAGCAAAAAGGGCACGACCACTAAAGAATGAAGTGTTTTAGACATAACAGGAAATGTTTCAAAATATTGTGCATAAAACATGCGATGGCATTTCAAATGTGTGCGTTTTTAACCGTCATCCATTAAGTAAGGTATTTAAATTTAAGTACACAAAAACATGTAGAATTTCAATTGTGCACCATATACCTTATATTAGAAACTTTGTGCGTTTTGGCGGGATTAATCTGTGTCACTTACAACTTAACACAAAGGATCAGTAATCCCCACCGTCCAAACTTTTTGCGGTATCATTTATGAACCCGTCTTTTCACATGATACAGGAGATCTTGCTATTCTTCCACAAGAAAGCACCTAATTTTCCTCAAGATAAATTGCGATAAGTCATCTTGCCAAAAAACACACAAGATATTGCGCAAGATGCTTCATTTTCTGTAAGTGGTGTAAGATGTTTTGGCTTTTTCACAAGACGAAGCAAGATGTGTCGACTAGTGACGTTCCAAGGTAACAATAGATATAAAATGCTGATTTGCACAATGCATAAGGCTCATAGACATTCGTGAATTTTCATCAACATGCACTTACAACAGCTCTGTTATGAATATAGAATTTCAAATTTATAGATCAAGAACATGTCTACATGTACACACGTTTTGGTCGTGTTTACTTGACTCAGACCACTTTGAGAAGAATCAGTACTTTAACTTGAGCGGTCACCATTCTGTGACAGTGCATGCATAGAAATGTGTGCTTTTGAAACAATTGTGTTTATAGCTGGTTAAATTACAGCTCGCTGTAGATTGGCTAGACTAAAATGATCATTTACCTCAGGGTGAAGGGTTTGTCCTCCCTTTTCGGTGTTCCCTAGCATCTTGTTTCACAATCGCTACAAATTTTCCTGCACTGACTTCCCCAAGCTTAATTTCTGCCTGAGCAGTATAATTGCCAGAATAACATGAGAATTTATCATTGATCATTTAATTAGTACAGTAATAAATTATGCATCGACTGCATGGAAATTATTCATTCATACAGACTGTCTACACAGCTATTGAAATTTTGCATAGTTTGATGTTTGAATCTCAAAATGTTAACTATGGAAATGCGACCAATTAAAAAAAAAATGTGAGCAGTTCAAAAAAGTGAATGAAAAGAGGAATGTCCTTATCGCTTTCGATTTCATGAATTTTGCCCTTTTATTTTGCAGCTACTTGAAATCCAACTAGAGTGCAAGCATGAATTTCAAAATACTATCTTTCAAAGTCAACTCAAAATGCAAAATGAATTTTGCCATTGTACAATGCATACGTAAGCTGTCCTACGGTTTCAGGTTCGATTACTTCGAAGACAAACAATATCCTGATGCAAAAGGGGCAAAAAATTAGCGATCGTCCGTTCCTTGTTCGGCCGGTTTCAGCTTTATAGAATATCATCGATTTCCTAATGAAAAGTCGACAAATTGTTCTTCATGCTCGTATTAAATGATAACCAAAAATTACTTTATGGACGAAGTTAAGTTTATTAGACCCTCTCGCCACTGGCTTCGAATGCCTCTGTTCTGACATTTATTTTGGCAATAATTTTCTGCTTTTCCGTTAGATCTCGGAGTATTTCGTAACAGGTGACTGAAATCGACAAAACAATAATTGCCTGACTTTTTTGAATATTCGATTATCTTTAACAAGCACTAAGAAACCTGGATTTCTGAAGTCAACTTCAAAGGGAACCTATGCTCACAATATTCCATGGGAAGATCTCCCTAAGTTTCCTACCAGGTCTTTCCCTGACGTGGTAGAAAACTTAAGACGATCTTCTGTTGAGACACATGATTCGTTTCACTGGGAAAATGTTCATAGTTTGCGATAGTATTCGCAATTATCAATTTAATTGGAGGACTAACAATTCAATAAGGTTTGACAACGTAGTTAAACTTAGATTAATTGATTGATCAATTTCAGAATTATTCTGAAAAATTGCAATAACGGGAAAATATTCAGTAATTGATAAATCTGCTTCATCTGTGACACATCGGTCAAATGCAGATTCATGTCAGATCACGTCAGGTAATCTGCCACACATGTGGAATTCTGTCGTCACAATGTGGCGACATTCGGTCAATGACATTCTTTGTGCTATCTACCACATATTCCATCACATTGCCTATTTTCCACATAGTAGTCTATAGCATCATTACTGAATAAAATATATAAATATTGTAATATAAGTCCTTAAACGCACAATTGTATGACACTAAAATCGATTACGCCTGATCATTGAGTACAAAAGCGTGAATCAGTTAGCGTTGAAAGAATAAAGGCGCGTTCACATTAGACCTAAAACGATGACGATAACTATAGGCCTATAAGGAGAAATTAAGATAAAATCGCTATGCATGTGCAACATAGCTGCTGTTCACATTATCCCGATTTTCTGAACAATAAAATTTACAATGTTGACAGCAGAGCTGAACGATGAATGAAGTATAGTCACGATTTTATCGTTATCGTGCTAGCAGTCCGGTAGCCAGAGCGAGTCTGCAGGGAACGAGGCCGAAAGTGAGACTTTCACAGAATGATGTATGCTCTATACCTACTGCGAATCGGCACGTCTGCCGAGTTCTAGTGAGTTCCTCTTCTTGTCAGACAGGATCAAAGAAAAACACATGTATAAATCTAAACGGACGCAGATTGCAGTTTTTGGCTAAAATGAAATTTTGTATGTTTTCTCTGATTAAACGAAAAGTACTAAGTCCATAGTCATAATTTTTGGCATGGAATGTCTTCAGGTCATTTCTTATGATGTGCATGCACCCTCGTCTATAAAGTTAAACACATTTCGATTTGGCGAGCCTTTTAATGTCGGCAAACACAAACATTTTGAGCAACTTTATCCACATTGAACCACATTCTCACATACATTGCCGATCAGAAGCATAATAATAGCACATGCACATCACAAGAAATGACCTGAAGACATTCTATGCCAAAAATTATGACTATGGACTTAGTACTTTTCGTTTAATCAGAAAAAACATACAAAATTTCCTTTTAGCCAAAAACTGCAATCTGCGTCCGTTTTGATTTATACATGTGTTTTTCTTTGATCCTGTCTGACAAGAAGAGGAACTCACTAGAACTCGGCAGACGTGCCGATTCGCAGTAGGTATAGAGCATACATCATTCTGTGAAAGTCTCACTTTCGGCCTCGTTCCCTGCAGACTCGCTCTGGCTGCCAGACTATAGCGGGAGCACGCCGTTACTGAGTCAAAATAACAAAGGATTCACGCTTCACATGTATCTTCATGAACGCATGGTTTACCGTGTGAAGATGCATGTGCATTACAGGATGAAACCTCGCTTGCTTGATGCTATTTATTGCAATTTATATTGTTTGAGAAGGTGTCTTCGGCCTTTCATTAATTTTGTATTGCGTCAGCAGTGATGATAAATTAGATGTATATATAGAAATGATTATCGAATCAATGATTGTCGTCAGCACTTCAAAATAAGCTGAATAAATGAACAATATTGTGTCAATCAAAACAGAAGTTTATTGTATTTAGGAACTGGTAGAGAAGTGACAGTTATGCGTCGTTTTCACCCACTACTCACTCGATAAAAGGAGTCGAACTAATATCACGCGATATTGGAAAGACGTTATTATTCCGCTTTCACGCTCTTGGGTGTTGACCTTAAAAGTTGCTTGGAGTGCAACAGCAGGGACTGTATGATTTTAACGACGAGGGAAGCGCAAATTTGACAGTCATTCATTTAACCGCTCGTATATGTCTGACACTTGAGTTCTGAATGAATGATGAAATTCTATGAAATTTCGAAATAGAACATTTTTAAATACTGGATAATGGAAATACTGTGGTGGCAATTGAATGGATGTTTTAATTAAACTTTAACTGCTTCAAGTGGCACCGTGTCGTATGTATAAGATCCTGTCTATACCGACATTGACGAATGATCGATCGGCAAGCCACAAAATGATCTGCTATATACATGTGCTTATAATTTGTTTTATTATTTAGTCGTCTATTTACTAAGCAGAACAATCAAATACCACAATACACACCGATGTGCAAGAGAAAAATTCTCACTTTGAATGAAAGAATCCGGTTTAGAGCGCCCACACTGACTGTATGGGCATTTGGAGGACAAGACAGAATGATCTCGTGCCATCCATCACGTGGAATAACAAATGGTAGTCGTTATTATGAAGTTCTGTGATCGAACTTCACCGCATGTCTCACACATGACACTTAGTGGATTTGCCAATGCATCGTACGTCATGGAGTAATTGCTCGCACAACAATGTTGGAGGAGCATCTTCCTCATTGTCTTCCAATCGATGTTCCATAATCAATTGGAAAACGAGGGCCAATTTAGTGACTCCAAGACGCTCGAAATTAACACCACGTGACCGTTGATTTTGGGCTCACTCAAAGAGTAAAAGTAATCTGACTCCTAGTTCAATATCTTTGTTCAGAGAATCTAAAAAGAGAAGGCGGCTTTTCCTCTCTATACCTGCTAACCGCTTCCATCAAACTGAATGTGGCATCTTTAAGCACATCAGATTTCATCAATGACCGAATTGCTCATAATACTGCAGTAGCGCTCATAAAAAAAACAAATTATTTTGATATCTATTTCTGTCAGTAAAGATTTATCATTTATTCTGACGAGGTTGGCGACATCCTGTAGAAGCCTTCATCCAGCAGTGGACTGAAAACGGCTGAGGAAGAAGAAGCTCTTGAAACACCAAGCCATTCTCACGTAACCTGTGAAGCCTACTGTATTTACCTCATAAATTAAATTTATCCATAGACTAAGTATAGCATCAGCATGGCTGGAAGCCTGTTCTCCTCACTGTCCCGACTATTGGCTGACATCATGAGGCCGTATATGGATATACATGACTCCTTTGTTTTGAATTCATCCGACGTTATACGGAAATTACGCTGTTGTCACTTCAGCAACGGAATTTTTGTGTCTCTGGACATTGAATCATTATTCACCAACGTGCCCATCTCCCCTACTGTGAGCGTGTTCCGTGACTTGCTTTCAAATGACACTGACCTTCCTAACAGAACCAAACTATCTGTTCAAGAGATAGTTAATCTGTCGACTCTCGTTCTCACATCGTGCTACTTCAACAGTTTCGAGGAAACCTTCATCCAAAGGGAAGGCGTTGCTATGGGAGGAAGTCTAGGTCCGGTAGCAGCCAACCTTTTTATGGCTCGTTTTGAGGAGGAAGCCAAGACAGCCGTTATTAACGCCGGCCTATCTTTCCCGAGCCTCTGGCTGATGTACGTTGATGACGTTCTCATTTATTGGGATAAGCCCGAAGACCAGCTGAACAGCTTTGTGCAAGTCCTAAATGGTGTGAGCCCCAACATATGTTTCACTGTTGAGCGGGAACATGATGGAAGAATACCATTTCTCGATATTCTGATTGGGCGACAAGGTACGGACCTGATGTTCTCAGTTTACCGGAAGTCCTCTCACACTGGGAGGTATCTTAACCGCGAGTCTGCACATCCTACTTCCGTATTCAAGGGCCTGGTGCGCACCCTCTCCACACGAACTACAAACATCTGTTCTCAACAAAGACTGCGAGAGGAAAAAGAAGAGACCATACGATCGTTGAGGATGAATGGATTCTCCGATTCTGAATGTCGTCAGTGGTGGTCATCGAGTACAAAGTCGGAAGGTGAAGATCAAGGAAAGAGCAAGAAGTTTAAAGGCTCTCTTCCCTATGTAAGAGGTATTACGGAGAAAGTTAGGGGCATTCTTCATGGTGTTGGTGTTGACATAGCCATGAAACCCCCACGACTCTACACAGTCTTCTCGTGAAAAAGCGACCGGTTCCAGCAACAACTTTAGGTGCTGTTTATCAGCTACCATGCACCAACCCTCCCTGTAACTGGACCTATGTGGGAGAAACTTCAAGGACAATTGAGGAGAGGAAGAAAGAGCACAGGAGAGCTGTCAGGCAGGTTGATGTTGAGCACTCCGAAGTCGCCAAGCATGTTTTTGAGAGCGACCACTCTATCAACTTCACCGGCATGAAGATTCTCGAGAAAGAGGGGTGTTGGAGGAAAAGGGTGATCAAGGAAGCCATATGGACCAAGAAGTTAAACTCTTCCAACCGCACCAAACACACCTTAAGTGACCACTGGACCTTCTAGTATTTGACTGCATTTCCTTCTGTCTTTTAGTTTTTACTTTACTTTACTTCAGTACTACTTTTGAGTTATTCAGTATTATTTCGTTTTTGTATAATTTGTCCAGGAACTTGATCTTATGTCTATGACATCATCATTGAATTCATTTGTGTTCTTTGTGCTACAGTATTCTTGCTTGTCAACCTGCTTGTGATTTTTAATCAATCTGTTACGCAGTGACAGTCAGTTGCCCGAAGATGACCGTCGGTGACGGCTGAAAGGCCTTGCCAATTTAAAATAAGACATACCATCAATCAGAAGGACTTTTCTTCAGATTTCTTAATTATGACAAGTCCTTTATTCGACGAAATTCGACGAAAAACTAAGTATATATAGGTTGAGTGTCGACTCAAAAAGTATCTGTATGCAGTGAAAAATTTTATATCAAAAGATTCAGTTTTTTCCGGAGAGTACGTTCCTGCTGTCCAAAAAATTATTTGAACAGTTTTTAAAAGGTTAAAATTTTTCAAATTATTTCTGTATTTATGTACTACCGAGATGACGTCCTCTTCATAAGTAGCGCTAAACAAGTTGGATATCAAAGGAATGAATATTTGCCAACAAGCATCATAATTAAGTGGGAATTAAGCTGATGATAAGAAAATTTCATGAGCTGCATTAGAATGCAAATCCCTGGAAGTCTTCAAGTAAAAGTTGAGATCTTATTGAAAGCTTCTTGGCTGAGATGTCATGTTTTTAGTTCAATTTTCAGCGGCATGATTTTCTGATTCACAAGGCGTCTTTTCTTGAATCTGAATTGTGCTGAATGGTAATGTTGACCGATTTACACCTTTTAAAGATCATTTTCTTTATAATGATGCTTTTGCTCTTTCAGTGGCAGGTAGTTGTGATATGATCACGCTTAAGAAAAGATCTTATTATATTAAGGCATGAGCTTTATAGGCAATGGTAAGCCATCAAATTGCTAATATAATAAACCACATTACCTCTCAAGGTTGTCATGATATGGAGGATTTGTAGGTTACTTTTCTTTCATCTGTGTTGCTGTCATAATAAGTCAAATTCGTGAACATTTCTCCAAAAGTGCAAAAATTCGTATATCTCACATGTGTTGCTGGGCTTCGTGCCAAGTTCATTTTATGAAATCGAAAGTGTATACACATTGGGGATTTAATAAATGCTGATTTACCACTCTACCTAAATATACTTACTCTATGAATTTATTCATGAGCACCGGCACTCTTTCTTAGTGTCCGCTATTCATAATACGTTGCAAAAATCAGTATAGCGTGTTCCCATACGTGAATTGTCTAATCACCCCTAACTTGTGTCAATTTTAATGAAATCTAGAAAACCGAGATTTTGAGCCAGTAATGTTTTAAAAACATATTTTAGCCGCAATTAACTCCTACATACAGACACTCATACGAATATTTGTCCTATAATTGGCAGTGAGACAATAAGTAAACTATCTTCTTTCTAATTTCAACGAACGTAAACACTATACACACGATATTGGCTTACTGGGCCTCATCAGTCGCAAAGCCAGGTTCGAACCAGCGGCATTGTAAGTGGGGGATGTGCAAGCATACCCTCTAGCCTTAAAGCCACCGAACCATCTTTTGAGAGCGTGAATTAGCCAGGATGGCACTACTTCATCAAGGACACGTGGCCATGAATGTGATATTGTCTTCAGGTTCGTGGCGTCATGGTTAGATGCAAGATACCATGCCTGCACGTCCACTAGCTCTAACTTCGCTGGTTCGAACCTGTCCACGACTGGTGAGACCCAAAAGGTCGAAGCATGTCTCGTGAACATGTCTTCATCTTTTAGATTTGATTAAATTTATCAATAAGTCAGCTGTCTGCTTGCCAAAATATTAGTTAAGACTATATTCATTTATGTAGGAGGTCATAGGAACTTCGATTCGCAATTGTAATCAATTTGATCAATCACCTAGCTATCTCCCAACCGCATCCGGCGGCATCGTCCATGTACTGCTGGCGTGGCATATTCTGTCAGTCATCAAGAAAGTACAGATGTGTGAAATACAGTAGAGTAATAGTAAGATAAAGAAAAACTTGAAATTGTGTTAAACTTGCAATACATGATATTTCGGTTCAATTCATGACACTACTATGATGAACAATTGGTTGTCTCTTCTAAAAACGGACTTTTCAAAATAGATCATGAAATTGACTTTGTAGTCGGTCAATAGTTTACAATTACAATTAGTTTTTGATGAAAAAGTGAGAATGTAACATTTTCCAGCAAAAGTGTCTTAAGAGAGCTCAGAAAATACCCGTACCTGATTCACTATCATACTCGCATGTTTTCATTTTGAAAAATTGCGATTTGTAAAGTTAGCAATTTTCATATTTTGAGCACTGCTCAGCAAATACAATAACGGATACAAGTCTATCATAGCTCATTTCAAAACTGAGAATGCAAGCCATCGAATGATGTATAGCACGTTTTTTGGGACACGATTGGAAAGCATGAGAATCGATTGAAATTCATCGAAATTGAAGTTGTACGTTTTATTAAGGTCAGAAACTGGGCATCAGATCAATGGTGGTGACCCGTTTTCCGCTGTGACTGTGGTTATTCTGAGGTATCAACCATGGTTTCTACAATCGACAAAAGAAGTGCTCTTCGTCTTTCAAGTGGTCTTCAGAGGTTTCCTAAATTTATGAATGTTCAATGGAAGACTTTAATTTGTTCATTTTGTTTCTAAATCCCGAACAAGCGAAAGCCACATTCCCTATGTCCTGACCAATATATAAAACATCAATCACATATGACGTTGAGTTATCTAATTTCCGTTCCTCACATTGAACTATCAAACTTAACACCTCCGGGTTGCGGCACGCTCAAAGTGGCAATTCACAGCAAGACTGTCAACTGTCAGCGGCAGCGGCCATTCAAACCATCATGAACTGAACTGCACTGAATTGGAGTTTGTGTCTTTGAATCACTAAATCTCACATTGAAACACTAAAACCCACTCTTATGAGAGCCAGCTTGACCCTCAATTCTGAAATAGGCAAGAAATATAATCAAACAATTTAGGAAAATTTTCTTGTGCATCAAGGGGTAACCGCATTGGTAGCCTAATATCTCAGACTTTCAATAGTCCAGAGTGAAATTTCTTCGAATTCGAAAACTTTGCTTGTATTTATCTCTCTCACGTACTCATTCCTTCAATTTATGTCTTCTTGGTTCCGCTCAGTTGGACAAATGAAGCTTAAATGACTTCCTTTAAGGGGCCGCGCTTTAAAGGTAGCAGCGACGTATAGCTTTGTCAAGCTTTGAGCTGTGAGAGTTAAGGCCGGTTTATACTCGCGACGGATTTTGTCCGCAGTGCATCATTACTTTATGTTGATGACTTCCTGTCAGCACACCTGTTGTGATAACAGGTTTCCCCTCGCTAACGTTCACGCGTCTGGTTGATCAGTTAATGCGGTACGCATCGAGAAAGGGTTTAGAACATTTCTAAACTTTCCGCCGTGCGCCAACGCAAAATTATCGATGGAGTCCTCTAATTCTTGTCTGTTTGAGAAAATTCTAGTTGAAGTGAGAAAATATCCAAATTTGTGGCGTATATCGCTCAGTACATGCGCAGAAAAACGCATGTGCAGTACACGCTGCACAAAACTCGTGGCAGGAAATTGCCGAAACTTTCGCAACTATAAATATTGCCGTCACAGCAGAGGAGTGCAAAAAGAAGTGGAAATATCTACGAGACAACTACCTGAAACAAAAGAAGAAAGATGCAAGAAAGAGTGGTGATCCTGCAGTGAAGACAGTGACTTGGAAATATTGCAAGCATTTTTTCATTTCTGAGTGACACTACAAGCGAAAAAAGACTCAGACGAAATTTGGATCAGTGTGAGTATTCGCATGAGATATTTTGGGGCCAGCTTGTGACAGCATAAGGTCGAATGTGGCCCTAATCATGCGAAAGTACGCCACATGACTTTCCTCGTCATACAGTCGCATCTCATTTACAAGAGCCATTTCTGATAGTTCACTTCTTCTAAAAATTCTTCTTGCATGTACACTCCTCTTTTTCCTCTTCCTCTTCTCACTCAGTAAAAGGAGTCCACTCAAAATATTAATGTTGTCGTCGTTGGTCGTCATATCGTGGTGAAAGCTATATTATATGAAGTAGAAGAGAAGGAAGAATTTTAATGTATTTTTCACAGACAACACTACGCTGCCAAAATGCGCCGAAATTATTTTGTTGATAGGGAAGAGTCAAGAAATATAAAGCTATCAATTTCAATCACTACTCAGTGATCATCTTCAGGCGAAAAGGAATTTTAACATTGAATTTTACATAAGATTCAAAAGCCATACAGTTATGATATATCAGCCATGGATACTTCGATTCCAATCAGGAATGCCACCTCAGCAACTATTCAAAAACTATAAAACAACAACATCACACATGTTAAAGGACTCGCAATCAACCGAATACAACAACTATTGGTGGTTATTCTCGACAATACTTTCTTCGAGCTTCAAGGCAAATCTTATCGTCAAACAACTGGTCTTCCAATGGGAAATTCATTATCTGGAATACTTGCTATCCTATTCATTGACACCATTGAGAGAACAACATTATTAACAATGAGTGAAATTCCATTGTTTAAACGCTATGTCGATGAGTGCTTTGCCTTGGTAACAAATGAAGAACAAGCCATTCAATTACCCCAAACTTTGAATTCACAACATCCAAACATCAAGTTCGAGATCGAACACCCATCCGCTACGAACACTATCAGTTTGCTTGATTTTTCTGCAACCATGACCACTTCAAACAACCATCAATTTGAATTCTACAGAAAGACAGCTAGAAAGAATATTTTTGTCCATTATAGATCAAATCTACCAACCATAACAAAATCTCACTTCATCAGAAACGAAAAACAGCGAATTGCTGAACGGTGTTCCAGTTTGCAAGTCTACAAAAAACACGAAAATGTATTCGAAAATATTCTCCTCAGCAATGAATACCCCACACATATGATCAAATATTCTTCAAAGAATAACAGAGAATCTAAGCGGAAAAATGACAATGAATTTATGTATTTTCCATTTCCTTACGTATCTGACAAGTTAGATAACCAAATTAAAAGTGCCTTTCGACGAGAAAAAAATAAATGTTCGGCAAACAAGAAAAAGTAGAACACTAAGAAATGCACTCAAAACGAACTCACAACAAGATCAACGCGGCAACTTATCGAATTGTCCTGTGCTTGACTCTAAGAAATGCAAGAAGAAAACATTGTTTATCAGATCTCTTGCTCTAAATGCCACCAATTTTACATCGGCAGCACTGTACGATTTTTCCATATTCTCTGCAAATAGCATATGACAATTGCTGGTTCGTCCATCAGAAAACATTTGAACAACTGTCAAACGAACAACATCATAACATCAATTCTAGCGTATGATCACGATGCGAGTAATCTTCGTCTAAGAGAAGCTTTTTACATCAACAAATTAAAACCAACAATTAACAACAAACATGAACTGAACAGCTACAGGGATTTTCTCTTTTTCTGATACTTCGGATTCAAATTTTACTTATGTACCACTAACTTTTCAGTCAGGTCATTGTTTTCTATGCTACTCATAGAAATATACATTACCATAGAAAGTCCTAGAATGGAAATTGCATGAAAATTATGGCACACGCCGGGGGAACTTAGTTGGGGCAGAATACAAATTGTGCGAGCTGGTTTCCATGTTTTCTGATTGACATTTATATTTATCAAGTCAATTTGCGATCTGGTTTGTTGGCCCTTGTCCAAAGATCATGTACACAAAAGCAATAATGAATTTACAAAATACTGAGGCGACAGGATGACAAAGAAGGAAATCCTTTGAAACGTTCTGTACGTTCATCATTTTGAAATATCGCTCCTATAATCTATCAAGAGTATAATCAGACACATATGCAACTTGTAATGTCGATTTGCCGAACATGCATTACTCCAGCTTGAAATCAGAGGCGAATAAATCTTCGAGTATTCATTTTACTTTAAAGGCTTCCCTGTACATTATATTTGAACAATTTTCAAAATCTTTGCATGCATTCGAATATCAGCTGCCAAACATCATCGCACTATATCACATGCGTCATTCAATTATTAATTGAAGAGCTCCAGCGACATTCTGTTTATCTGAGAAATGATAGTAGGTAGAGAAGCCTTCAATGTGTTTATTCCAGGCAGGCGCTGGGTTTCTTAACCGCTTGACCGAGAAATTATCCAATAATTAGACATTTTATCTGTGACTTATTGAGATGTTCTTCCAACCAGTACAGCGACCACTTTAAATTATGACTCTCTGAACCAAATTTTAATTAGCATTCCAGTGTAGAAAAATTGGAAAATAGTTGTCAATGACTGCTACAAATAGACACAGCATATTAATCCACGTAATAGTAGGCTATTTCACATGAAACAATGCCACCATCTCACTTGCAATTCTCCTCAAGAAAATAGTGTAATTTGCTGTCAACAACTTCCACAACCAACTTGGCAAATGGTTTGACTATGATACAATGTTTTAGATCGAATCTGATCTACAAACCATAGATTTTTCCATGTACCATCATTGTACATAGGCAAGATATCAAACTTGCATTCTAGTGTACTATTATCCACTTCTATGACTGGTACTATGTATTCGCCTCATGTGCTATATATGATCCATACAGCACTTTCGACACGATCTGGGTTGTCCGTTCGTCTCCAAATTCCATATCAGAAGTACTTCAAACAGTGATTGAGAGGTATTCTATTATCGATATCAGAATTAAATTAAGCTGTTTCAAAATTCATGAATTCAAATGAAATATATCCATGGAGTATCGAAGTCAGTGTAATAATATTACGTAACCCAGCACTACCTGCCTCATACATATCTCTATTACACATCTCCTATATCATCCCTTCCATGTCATATTTTTATGATATCATGGTACGAAAAATTTTGAATCTTATCTGTAAGTCAATGCTAAAATTCCTTTTCGCCTGAAGATGATCACTGAGTAGTGATTGAAATTGATAGCTTTATAAAATAAATAAAATAACATCAAATTATCCTTGACTCTTCCCTATCAACAAAATATGCTCTTTAGTAAAGACCATAGAGTAGATAAATTAGGTAGAGTGGTAACTCTGCATTTAAACTCCGCAATAAAATACAGGTGGCATTGTCACCAAATGTGAGATGCAAATCTTTGTAGTTTTGCAAAAATTACAACGGAATTGAATGATCATGATAGCATAAAGCAGAAAGAATGATAGTAATTCACAGATTCTCTTGACTGCCTTGGAGATTTAATATCTTTGTTAAATTAGCAACTCGATGGGTTCCTATTACTTTCATGATCAACCTCAAGAGTATTTTCTTAAGCGTGATCATACCACAGACAACCTGCCACTGGTACAGCAAAATCACATGATCAAAGACAATGACTTCATTCAACTTTGAAAGATGTAAATGGTTCCACATCACTATTCAGATTCTAGAAATGAAACATGAATTTAGTGATCGAGTCACTAAATCAAGCCGGCGAAAATTTACTTAAAAACTTGAAACTTCAACCAAGAAAGCACGAATAATATCGCGACTTTTTCATGAAGACTTCCATTATAAAACGCATCATGAAATTCCCTTGATAATCAGCTTAATTTCCGCTTAGTTACGATGCTTATTAGCAAATATTCATTCCTTTTGATATCCAACTTGTTGCATACTACTTACATAGAGGAGTCATCTCGGTAGCATATAAATTGGCAAATTTTGACTTTTTTCAAAAGTGCTCAAATATTTTTTTTGACTACGGGAATGCAATCTCCGCAAAATACTGAATCTTTTGATATAAAAATTTTCACTGTATACAGATACTTTTTTGAGTCGACACTCTATCTATCTATCTCTACTCTATGGTAAAGACATTTTCAAATATGCGCCGAAATTATAAACGGTCGCCTTCCAACAGTACAAACGCATTTAGCTCCCATTTCTTCATGAAATAACGTAAACAAATCTGCTCATATCGGTTATCATGCTGCTTGTGCGATGCGCCACGAGTATAAATCGGTGAGCCGTAGAGCTTGATTACAGCTCGCCACTCATCAGAATTGTTGTTTTGCTACGTTGGTTCTAAAAATAGATCGTCCAACCGCTCGAGCTTTGAGCTGTGATAATTGAGAGAACAATTGCCGCAGCTCGAAGCTAGCTGTGACAAGCTGCCACAGCGCAACTGGAGCTACTAGTGTGTCCGCTCCGATTGAAACACATACAAACATTTTCACACCGCGGCTACAGCGCAGCTCAAAAGCTTGTCGAAACCCTGAGACTTAGACGGTGATGACGCAGTCAGGCTTTTCTGGAGTATTGTGATATTTTTGTTCGGATGCCCTTCCTGCCGACTTCTCATGACACCTTCGGGGCTCGACCACATGACCAAAAGATGGCTAGGCCAAGCACTCAACCACTGCGCTGCGGGGAGCACCCATGTCAGCATATGAAACAAGCATTTTAAGTATAGGTACCAAGCAAGTAACATTGAAAATGCCATTAGATGGATTGGATTCCAACCCTCTACCTGAGCGACAAGTGTCCAAGTCTAAACAACAACAAAGCTACACTGACACACCTGTTGCTGACGTGCTGCCTTCATGATGATATTTATTGTGTTGATGACCGACCAATGCCATAACATTGATGATCCCATTCGAAGAATCGGGAGATGAGCTAGTAATTGCTGATGTTTGACGATCAAGTAAATAACATGAATATAAATACACTTGGATGACTCCGGACAACTTGAATGCCCACAGCCTTAGACAGCCACTAGACAGGACGCAGTTGGCATTCCAGGCCTGACCTCATGTACATGTAATCTCTTCAAACATAGATGAAACCATTTTTTCAGAAATTGATATCCATGTTGCTCTAATTTTACTTTACTTTGATGTTATTGCTGGAAAACAGTAAATTTGATAAAAAATGAGGCCTATTCAAGTAAGCCTGTAATAATACTGACCAAAACTGTACACGATTGCATATCCTGTTTGGCAAAGGGGACAAAGATAACAGTTTTAGGCAATGTCTTTGTTAAAATAACATTCCAAAACTGATTTTAAAATCGCACCTTCTGTCTATAGCTTCAATACATTGTCTTCAAAGATGGATTTAAAACTGCTCTTTTGAAAATGAGCTTCATGCTCAATTCATCAAAAATAATTTACCATGCCTGTAAAATATTGTTTTTGAACATGTCTTCAGACGCATATTTCTTAACCGAGGTTTTGGACATGCTTTCAAGAAATGTTTCATACATGCTTTCAAATGCGCTGTTTTTAAACTATAACTGATGTCCTAGTAATTGATAAGTATAGACTTTGTTAGCAGGCTCCTGAATGAAGTTTTATTCAAAGCAAGAGCAGTTTATCGCAAGTAAACAGAGGCGAATACGAGGGTTCAGAGTCCTCTCAAGGAATTGAGTTGCTGTGAGCAGATATAAGTAGCATAATATAAACAATCGACTTTGTAAACCTACAAATGACATGCTACCGACATTAGAGGTAATTTAATTCACTTATTCACATTATGACAGCTGTTGAGGTTGCCGACACATTGATTAGATCGTCCAATTAAAAAGAAACGGTAAAAATGCTGGAATAAGAAAAATTGAATAATGAAAATCAGATGAAATGTGATGTTATTTTGCTTTAAAACAATTCCAAAAACATGGATATCTAGACCTTAGTCACAGCCGTATTGACAATTGCATTCATGATCTAAACCCAAGTTTATCAATTTCTAATTAATCATGTAATCTCAACGCATGAATATATTTAATATGGACCAATCGTGATGGGGCTGAGGATGACATCAAATTTCAAATCGAAACTTCTGCGCTGTTAAGTCCGATTTTATAGAACAAATATAAAAATAGCAAATAGAAAATATAAAACAAATGGTATTCTAGATATTCAAGTTTAACTTCTAGAAGCAATTGCACTCAATAAAAGCCTGAATGCAAGAAACTAGCGGAGATTTTCAAAGTAGTGGGCATTAATTGGGTCACCTACTACAGTATATTGTATTATTTATTTATACTATTATCATCTTAGCATATCATCTTTTATTATACTATAGATCAACTTGACATTCAAACTTCTGCACAACGCATGATCGCATCAACTTAGTGTTCTTAATCTTTCACACTAAAGTTATGTTCTGTTTCATAAGTGTTGAATATTATTTCTACATCATAGTCCAATTTCATAAATTTAATTAGTTTTTACGCTGGAATTTGATAGATGTTGCACCTGCAAACGGTGGCATCAAAAACTCGGTAGGCTATCTTCCCATTCATCTTTCTTCATCGTGTTTTTAGCATTACTGTATTTAATTTCAAGAAACTGCTTTATTAACGAATTGATCAAGTCAATGGGATATGAATTGCTTAGTAGAGTTCTTGTAACATTTTTTATTGTTATGGCAGACACTTTCCAGCCTGAGCAGTGAGCATGGCGTCATATGCTCTAACATTCCTATAACAAGGGTACGAACATAATGTACGTTTCCATTGGAGAGGGCAGGTAGCATTACAATATTAGTATACCTGAGCATGCACTTTATCAAAAAATCGATGTGGTTAGGCCATTGCTATTGTCAATTTTGACATATGAAAATGAAATTATATTTTCAGTTTTCTCTATTGCAAAAATGTACTTACGTAAATCCCTTTTATATAACAACATTTGTCAGAAACGTGTCTTTCGTCTGTAAAACCTTTGGTTCTGAACCGATTTTCATAATTTTTTTCATCTTGATCCTTAGAATCTGCTCTTTTCGGTTATGATAAATTCAAATAAATCTAACAAATTTCTCTTCATGAAAATTTCAGCTCAAGGAAGAATAAGTACTATAAAAGGCCTGTCCCAGGCATAGGTACTCCATCGTCGGGAAGAAATTTCGTTGTGATATGCACAAATTATGCACAGAAAGTTATGTATTATGTGAAAGCGCATGAACTGAGCTTTCAGTCAGACTATAATTCAAGATTGCATTTACATTGACTTGGGATGATTTTTCAATTAGCATTTGTCCCCCAAAAAGTGTCTCCTGACCGATGCACATTTCTCAACTTAGAAATGATGTTTTTTTATCTTCTTTATACGACGAAATACATAATTTGTGTGTCCAGTTGTTGCAACAAAGGAAATAATCATCTATGCATTATCACAACGGAGCAATTGTGAATTCAAAAAATGTCCTGCGTTCTTTCGACCAGACTTTTTGATTTTTTTCAAAATTTCATTTTTTTGCTGAAACCACACTTTTTGTCCGTATTTCATGAAAACTCACAGATGATCAAGATCTACAATGCTATCATGCAATGGGAAATTTCCTTTTATAAGACAATGACTATCATTTTTAAAATCTCGCTAAACGGCCAAAGTGTCCATTTGACCGAGATCACAAAATTGTCGGTCAGAAGACACTATGATTTTCGAGTTCAGCATGAAAAATTGTCTATGTTCTCAAATCTTCAAAGAAAACAAAGTTGTAAAGTTGAAAAGACAAAAATTGCCCAAAATGTTGTTATATAGAATGGATTTACCCACTTACAGTTGGCGCAAGTTTAATTGGGGAATGCTCAAAAACATGATGATTTTGATATAATTAGAATTATAAGCTCATGAATCGGTCGAGCGGTAATACCATGTATATTCTTACCCATGACATAGGTATAATTTCAAGAATTTGTTTGTAATAAGAAAAAACAAATTTCAATCATTGAATGACATCAAATGATGCATAATAAGCAATAGTAAACTATATACTAAGCAAACTGCATGATTATAAATCATTGAATATGCAAGCAAATTAAACGACTTCAACACTGATAATTTTGATGAAGATTGAATGAAACTCAGGCTGCATAATTAATCATCCTTTCACATTATTCTGGATCGATTGACTGCTGCTCTTCTGTTGCTAACTATTGATTGCTTCGAATAATCAGGTTGTCTGATTATATTCACTACAAATATGTGATGGAGCTTAGTGAATGATGAGATATGATTCGATGGTGATCAAAAATCTTAAGAACTATTCTTAACTTGAAGACTGGAGTCAAGTTCACCAGTTTTATTGATCATCTTTTTGAGAATTGATGTACAGATTTGATGGTTGAAAGGAAAGCAGCTGCCAATTTGCAGAAAGAAGATCGATGCAGACAAGAATTTGCATCAATTCCCGTGAGAAAGCCAATGGTCAGTAATATGTAGCGAAATGTGGAAAATGACAGTCCTCTTAGCTCGAGATGTTCGAGAAGCTGTGGCAGAAGAAAGGCTGCATCATTACTAGACCGTGCATTTATAGGCCCATGGCGTGACTCATTGCAAATCCCTTGACAACCACAAAAGCGAACGTCAAAATTAGAGCGACTATGGTAGCTTTATGAAAGACAGGGAGCCATGTCACACTGCAAGGTTCAGTCTCCATAGTGTCATAAGTATTCATATCTTTTAATTGTTGGATTGCAATCCATCTTCTCGAGCCCCCTGGAAACCATTGGGACATTATCAAACAAAAATTGAAAGTCAGTTAACGAAGCAAACCGTCTGTATCTGGAGCCGCGAGCAATACATAGATCCGAAAGCAGCGTGCAAAGCTTGAATGCAGTTTATAAGCATTTCAAAGCAAAAAGGGGAGACGACTCTTTGTGATCTTTTTGATTTTATCCAACATTTTTTTTTATATTTGGATAATTGATATAATGCGCTTTTGATTACTCGGAATATGGTTCTAGCTTTAAAATTAAGCGTTTGATAAGAAGTGTAAATAGGCCGCATAACCATTTATCAATAACAAAATAACTAAAAATAAGTGAGCCTTGTTTATACTCAGAAGCACATTATGCATGAAACAGAAGTCCTTCAGCAGGTAACACAACTACATGTGTGTTCTTTTACTTTATGTGTTCAATGGAGATTTGTCTCAAGTAATTTTGCGCCATCTATAAACTGTGAAAACTGTACTTTAAATTGGGATGATGTGAATTCGAAAATGAATGGAATTTATCAATATTGGCAACTTTATCAAAAGCTACTAATGTCATCGACATGCCGTCTATTATTTTGTTATTGAATCATATATACCTCCTGTGCTTGAAGCACCAAATAGGCTTGTAAATATTAGCCTTACATAGAAGAACCAATCTATACAATACCAAGGAATCAAAACAAAAGACCAAAAAAATGAAAAGAAAGACATCACTCCAAGAAGTCATACGCGCCAGGAGAGTTCTGGCAACTGATCTTGCCTGTGTTACGCCCAGAAAGTTAAGCATCTCATTGCGAATCAATGAGTAGTGCTCATTTCGGCATAATGAAAGGGATCTAGAAATCCGATTTAAAGTTGCCACTGCTTAGAGTCCCAAACACCGTAAGTGGTGACCGCCATGGGCAAACAAATCCATCCCAAAATGGTACACAGTCCGTCATTTGCTTGATGTTTTCGTTTCTCTACTGCTGTCAGACACATACCCGCTATAAAATTTAGGAGGAGTCTTTTCAGTCAGTCAACTTTGCTGTAGGCCAGAAAGAAAGAAATTTGCTAATGTACGAGTAGTAAGTTGCTGATTTGAAACTCGTACATAAAATAATTTTTCATATAAATAATATTAATAATCTAGGATAAATAAAACTCCTAGATTAAATCAAACTCCAGGTCTTAGCGTTAAATCTTTTGTCTCAAAAGTAATTGAGTAAATGTTTTTGATCATTGCTATCGTATTCTTGGTACTGTTGGTCTCACTGTCAGCTTGTCTCATTGCCTCATTGCAGCATTGCAAGTACGTTCGATATCGAACTGAAAAACACGAAGGTGATTAATGTTTAGTCGATTGATAGCTACGTCATACTGCTAAAAGAAATATACCGAATGTACGTGTAGCATCTTTGGTCTGTGCCGTCAGTCGTCTATAGCGATTTCATTCCTTCTTGAATGCTATTGTGCTGTGTGCTCGGTGACCCTTGATAAGTGCTTGTCATTGCATGTTGTCTTGTGCACATTATGAAGTTGTTCTTTGTTTGAAGCAGATTGCCATCCACTGCGATAAGGTCCTTTGATTGATTTCAATTATTTACCTGAATCGATTTTCATTTTCGATATAACTTTCAAAGGAAAATTCTCCTTCGTTTGAGCCGGAATCGTCTATAGTCTCTTACCTGAAAATGGTTTGCTTCCACGTGGCTACAATCGTCATTTTTTCAGTGTTTGAAAAGAAATGGATGAAAATGAAAATACGAAATTATTCACCTGTGAGTCACCCTCAACAACCTTTGCAGTCAGTCATTGATGCATAACATGAATTCCAGGCGCTGAAAATTGTAAATATTCTATCACTCGATTTAATAAGAATCTTGTTGGGGAGCAGGTGGTTGAATTATCTTGCGTGGGGATTTGGAGAGAGATGTAAGATAATAAGAGAATGCGTTGCGTCATAGAGTCTGAGAGAAGGAGGATTATTGATGGTTCAACAATTCTATGGAGGGTACGGCCGGGAGTGATTTAAAATAATCTAGAGTGTTTGGAATCGGCGTAAGATTAGCCGACACGCCTGCTCCAATGGCGGTCTAGGATGAGTCTTGAATGTTCACTCGTTCTTTTACTCTTCATCTGTCTCTTCGTTCGACTTGATTTCCTCTTGTGACGTCGTACAGAAAGGCGATCGTATCCCCAGTCGGTACATCTGTCATGCCGAGTAGCCACTGGTGCACTGGCCGTCGCTCAGTACTTCTCTCTCCCACAGCCATTGCCTCTTAGTCTGTGCTAGCTTGTGTTAATGCAGAAAACTCTTCCCTGATAATACGTCGCGTAAATCCTCAGTGATATGATTTCTAGTGAATGACAATGTGTTATCGCTTTTCAAAATATCTCAAATTGTCTGAAGTTGCATTGCTCAGACCATGTGAGATTAAAAGTTCTCCCCGACCAGCAGGCTGACTAAGTTCAAAGTCAGACTCATCGTCCAGAGGGACCTGTCCACTGGTCTTGCCAGTGTCATGGACCTGTTGCGCGGTTGTGTGTCAGATATCCATGGAAAACTATCAGACGCGACAGTGATCGAAGAGCGTCGCATTGCAGGTGTGAATGTTGAGCCAATTCATATCAATGATTTCGTGGCTACGTGGAGGCACAGAGTCAAGTGCGATCAGCTCGGATACGAATTTAAGGTGAGAATCCCCTTTTCTGTTGTAGAACTGCTAATGGGAAGCTAGAAAAGGGCAGATGAAGTCCTTGATTCCCAAATTTCATTAAAGTACACATAGCTCTTAAAACTCTTGAAATCTCTAGTATAGTTGCATTAGCAATTTTCCAGCAAAAAGTCGCTGAATTAATTAATTTCAGAAGATTGAAATCAGATGAAACTTGAATACGGATTGCAGAGTCGAAAATATGATGGATTTTGGTGATAACTGTCTTCATTCGAAGTCGATATTGCGATATACGCTCTCTCATCCATCACAAAAACGGAGGAACAAGGAAAGTCTGGTGACGTCTGGTTAGTTCAATGAGATATTAATCCAGCGTCACGCAGTTTATGAGATGGAGCAGTTGGAGCAAGAATAAAACTTAAGTCAAGTATTCCGCGTCTTTTGAGAGGACAAAAGGTCTTTGAAACTCTTGAAGATAATTTAATGTATCAATGCTTAGTTATTCAGATAAATGGTCAATAAAGGCTCCACTTGCGATGTAGAATAGAGATTGTTAAATACAACTAGAATTCTTGATATGGGTCAATTATTGTTTTCATCCATCTTCTAAAAATGCTTACCACAAGCCGCATGAGTGAATCTCATTGATTCTAATGCTGAGAACGAATTTCAAGAAATTATCCGGTAATAAAGACACCCTAATAGGTTTCATTCTCTTGCTTTTTATACTTTGGAAAGAAAGTTCATTTTCAATGGATCAGAGAGCAGATGCTATCAATTTATAATCTCATCACGCTATTAGCACCGATTTACAGCATATTCCTATGAGCACCCGGCTAAAGTATAGATAGCACAACATCTCGTTTGTTAATATCAAAAACAGTACGGTTTATTGAATGAAATCAAAACTTTTTATGAAATTCGAAAAAATCAGTCACAGAGAGAGAGAGAGAAAAATATGTTTTAATGTATCCATCATTGAAAATCGGAAATAACGGAAAAACGGAGCGTGAATAACGTAATGATTTCGTGAAGAATTACCACTTATATCACACTAGGGAGATCCTTGTAGACAAAACTAAATAAATTGCGTTCGCGATGTCTGCTTGTGTGGAACTGATACTTTTACACTGTAAAAAGTTAAAGGTGAGTATAGGACAACAAGCAGTGTAGAGATATTTTAGATGGATGATAATACTTTATCGTTGAATTTGTTGAGGACTCTGGTTGAGCAATCAAGTACCAATCACGGACAGATAATGCGCCGAGTTCGTCGAAAAGTTAATTATTGGTGACTCGCACTTATTATTCAGACGACTAAAATGTGGAGAAAAATAGAGGACAATTTTGGTCAACGATTCAAACACAGCCATTAGGCCAAGTGATCATGTCACAAAACTGGCATCAAAAAGCGCAGTATGCTTAAAAAACATGGCGTGTTTTGAAGCCAAGTTTTAAGACGTTCTTTAGAAATGTTTTAGAAATGTGGAAATAGTGACATTCGATTTAAATTTATTGATGCAAACTATTAAATACTGGCTTAAATATCAATTTTCCTTCAAAAGTGACCATTCAAGTGAATTTGCGAAAAGGTGTTCTGCAGATGTAAGTAAACTCACATGCCGTTGTGAAGAAGAAACATGACTTGCAGATACTCAAAGAATTGAAATGATTGGGAAAATATACAGAAATGACTTCCGATGTGCTTCATTACTACTACAAATATTAATAAGTAACATTTACATAACATCTGAATTTCAGATACTGTCTCTATTCATTGTCTATGTTATATAATATGATCATGATGAGATTCATGGACTCATACTTACATAATGCAGTACTCATGTTGAAGATATGTTGCTTATTAAATGACAGCCAAAATCGACGGCGCATAAGTAAATCCTGTGAATGTCATTTTGTGATTGGGATTGTATGTTTGTTCATCTGCAACAATATCATCGGTTGTCATGACGTCTTCATTATCTTAAACAGCAATTCAACCAAGCTAACGGTTACGAGGAATATCACATTTCTGCTTACAGTGGAGGATGTCTGCCTTAAAAGTGCAATCAGAAGCATAAAATTGATAAATCTCATTTAGAGTGGTCAAATGAATGCTAGATCAATGCGTTATTAAGTGCACCAAACTCGGAAGTACCTGGATCTACATAAGCAAATGGGATTTGGCGCTGTTTGACGCTCCGTAGCTTGCAAGACGACTGGAAGCATAGCTTAAGAGTTGTCGTTTTACTCATGTTGGCTGACAATCTACAAATTAAAAATGATAAGAAGCTCTTGCGAGAATTTAGGAAGAAAACGTCATTAACTCTAACACAATAAAGGAAACGGCGCATCAACCAGTGTATCATAGCAATCGAACAACTACTTACCCATCTAGTCCGGCAGCCAGAGAGAGTTTCTGCAAGGAGCAAGGCCGAAAATGAAAATTTCACAGAGTGATGTACAACCAAGGCCCACAATGAATCTGCACGTCTGCCGAGTTCTGCCTGGTTCCCCCTCTTGTCTGATAGAAGACCCCATGTCAATCCAGTTGGACACATATTGCTCTTTAGGTTGAGATGAAATGTTTTACGTTTTCGCTCATTATATTAAAAATACTAAGCACACAGTCATAACTTTTGACATAGAATGTCTTTAGGTCATTTCTTATTATGTGCATGTGCTATCATCATGTTTCTGATCGGCAACGAATGCGTGAATGTGGTTAAATGAGACTGCAGAAAATCTTTGTTTGCCGACATTCAGCGTCTTGCCAAATTTGAATATGTTCAGTTTTATAGACAGGGTTTCATGAACATGATAGGAAATAGCATAAAGACATTCCATGTGCTTATGGAATGTGTATGGAAGTGATGGATCATGTGTGTTTTTCTTTGATCTTGTCTGACAAGAGGAGGAACCAGGTAGAGGTTGGCAGACACGCAGATTCTTTATAGGCATAGAGTGTACATCACTATGTGAAAGTCTCATTTTTCCCTGCAGAAACTCGCTCTTTTGACCGCTATTATCTAAAAACTATTGTAAAGTCTTGTTTGAGCTTGGTCCAAAACCACGCTTTTAAATATGCTTTTCAAAATATCTTCCTAACAGCCTGGTTTTTAAAGAGATGACAGGAAGTGATTAATGTGATAGGTGTGCACTTAGGTGTTCTATTAAAAACTAGAACAGATAAAGAATAATGAACCAGCAATCTAACCGTCTTTCCATGGGTTTTTAGGAGCGAATTTGCGAAAGTCTACTTCAAGAAATTGAGTAACTGCCAGCAAGTGATGTATGTAGAAAAAGTGGCATGATATAGACATGCAATTTAGTTAACGAATAACAACATGCTATCGACAATTACAGGCGCTTTATTTCACATATCAGATTTTGATTCCTGTGATTGCTTTTGATTGCAAAATTTAATTGCTTTTTATGACACGAAATGTTGTCGTCTCATCGCTATTACACACGTGATTTTGGCCTAGCTCTCGCCAATTTTGTAGATACAGAAACAAAAAGAATTATAATGTGTATGCAAAGAACGAATGAAAAACAATCAATGCAGGAAGACAAAGATGTACAGTAGATAGCTTATCGCAAGCAAGTTCAGTTATTCCTAATGAAGACAGGGGTATGTTAAATATGAAGGAGTGTTTTCTTTTTCCATATTGTCTGAGTGTTTTATCATACCCATTAGTATGTAGTGAGTTCTTTTCAAGGGCATTTCGTACTAGAGTTTTGTAAGAGATTAAAATTAATTACTTACTAAGCTTGTAAGAGATCTTTCTTTGAAATTGAGAAGCTTCTGAGTTTCTTCAGCAAATAGATGGCATATTGACAAGCAGTTTTACAAAGACATGCCATTTGCATGGTCCAGTTTAGGTAATTCTGGAAGATGATACCAAGAAATCTGATTGATCAACACTGGGAGATAAAAACAATGATCGGAAGAAGTTTACATGATCTTTTACTTTTGCTTTTTAAGTAGGATGCCCTTAACATTCATGTAGCCATGTAGCTTTACTTACATCTTTGTCATTCTCTCTCTCTATCCTTCTCGTTCCATAATCTATCGGTATTGTAGTTATTGTAGCTATGATAATGCATGGAAGAATGGTATATCGGGTACTAATGGTGCAAGCTTAATTGCAAGCTGATTTCTCCTAAATTGATTATGAAGCAATCTATTTGCATGTATCAGTCAGCGGCAAAACATCATACAAATTATCGTCAGTTCGGTAATTGAGAACTTCCGTGAAACAGACATGACCGATTTCGTATTATGTTACATAAAAGTTCATGATTTGAAATTACAAGTGCTTTTGAGTTCATTAATAATAATAATAATAATAAATTCTATATTTAACGAGGATAACATTTGTAGCTGGGAGCTAATTTACAATGGTCCTCAAATAAAGTGTAAGTACATGGATTACTGTGTTGATAATTTCTATTCTTAAGTTATGGGATATTCAATTGATTAGTTGAGCTTCAGATTATCGACACAGGACTACTTCTCATTGGCAGCATCAATTATGCAGAAAAATTAATGGTAAAACCTCATCGATATGTTGAATGAACAAAGAAATAATATAATACCAATCTCATGGTAATTCCTTTCATTTATGCACTATAATAAAATATTACCACCAAATTGGAAGAATAGGCTATACCATCGAATTAGCTTTAATTAGAGTTTCCCGTCAAATTACCCTAGTCATCTATCATTTTTATGTGGTTTTCTTCTGTACGTAAATAAAACAATGGTGTGTTAGAGTCATTAGTGGCTCCCTAAACTGCGCTGAGGAGTTAATACACCTCGATCGAGTTCATTAAATATGATGACACCATTTCTATCGGTTTTTCGATGATCTCGTGATTTCTACTGTTAGTCTAACATAAGTTATCATTTTGGGAGGGACGACAATGCAGAGCGTTATAAATAATTGAATATCTCATCCATTTTCTCTTCGTCTTCATGCATTAAATTCAGGCAGTGACATGCGCAGTTAATCGATCCCCCTCGATTAATCGTGCGACGGAATCAATCGCGCGATTGCTATTTGACCATGAGTCATGCAAATGACTTGTAAGTAACTGCTGAATCAAATTTGCTTGATGAGCAAAAAAATAAACAATTTTACTATTCACTCATTCAACGTTTGAGGTAGTTTCACTGAATGGAAGTGTGATATCTATGCGTAGGTGCTTTTATCTGAGATAAACTAGGATAAGACAGAATTGTGGTGTGACCCAATTTCTTCACTCCCAACACGCCACAGTAAATCTTTATGGGAGTCCTGTAGGGATTCCAAACACATCGCAGGAAGGCGTCATTCTATGCATTAGTATTAAGCAAGGTCCACGATTAATGCGATCATGCATGCTGTCGAACATAAGGAGGTCCCTTTGATATGATATCTCCGCATTGAAAGCATGTAAAGTTATTGATAAAAATCTTAATACTTGGTACTTGATTTGCATTCAACATACCGTGTGCGCTATGAATTTAGCAAGGTAAAACTGTTTTGTCATGTAGCCTATAATTTGCTAATACCAATAAAGCTATAATTGATTGATTTATAACAAGGCTTGTCACAATATTGATGGAAGAAACGGCAAATGCCTACTGCGATGTTCGATGAAATATGGCTGATGAAGACCAAAAGATCCAAAATTGTGAAATGCAAATGCGTGTACTAGGTAGCGAAAAGCATCGAAAAACGCTAGTCAGCGCATGTGGCGCAGTCTGTCCCCGTCTTAATAAACACGAACCTCAGTACAAAAAGGCGGATTGAAGACACCAGGAATGCTTCACCAATGAGGCTTCTTCAGTGTTGTCATTTAAAGTAAGGTATGCAATCGGAGAGTAGTAGTTACCTACTGGTAGATTTGCAGCAGATTCTTACTAATAGATTCTCAAGATTCAAATGCATTGCTTGCGATGTTTGTGCTTTGCTCTCAAGCTTTCACACAGTCGTGTTAAATAATAGCGTAGAAGCAATTTTGATTTATAAATAGAGTAAGTATCTGATAGTCTCAATTCTAATGGAAATTATCGGATTCATAGTGAAACCAATGGTCTAGAAATTAATGACAAAATGTCAATCAAACTAACTGCAAACTTGTAATCACTGAATTTGAGAAAATCTCAAAACTTTCATAATCGCGCGATTTTCGATTAATCGTGCACTTAGTCGAACAATTCGGAATCGTGCCCGTCACTGAATTCAGTCAGATTTGATCTGGCATTAATATTGGGCTGTGACCTAATGTAAATATTTCGAACAGCATTGATGATGAAACCAGGCTCTACAACAAAACATACCATAGCACCAACAAGTGATAAACTGAGGTGGAGTCAGTGTCCAAGGCTGCATTGTGAATGTAAGATTGCCTAACTGCGTCGCCGACCATACGCTACCACAAATCGCACTTGTTCCAAAGGTAGTCCAATTTTCTCAAGTATCGAATTTCTTGAACTGCATGTGAGCGAAGTTGACAAACATTCAGGAGCCACTTTGACCGATAGTTTATGGATGAA
Organism: Prostheceraeus crozeri; assembly: GCA_907163375.1. NCBI lineage: Eukaryota > Metazoa > Platyhelminthes > Polycladida > Euryleptidae > Prostheceraeus > Prostheceraeus crozeri. The sequence continues at coordinate 67,224 of CAJQUW010014715.1, read as the reverse complement.
ACCAGAATTCTCGAGGTACTATGATGATGCGCTCTTACGAACGTTTTCAAATTGCCAATGCTTGCCGATTTCATTAACATTCAATAGCCATTTTGACCAACAATTTGATGAATAAAATGTTATGCATCAGATATAACACGGTTCAGCCAACTCATACTCACTAGCTCGATGACGAAGCTGGAATCGTCGAGGCCATATAACCGTTTTCTATAACCGTTTTCGAGATGAATGTTTTTGCTTTTTCGGAAAGACAATATTGGATTAATATTGTTTTGCTCACTGCATATAGAATCGGTGAACATTACACACAGGAACAATATACTCAAGACATCTGAAAGAAGTAGCTGAGGTTATCACACGACAAAAGAGGCGCAATGCTGAAAAATTATAGAAATAATTGGTAGACCTATTGCTAAAATTTGAAAACTTGATAAATGAGTTTTAAAGTGAAATAGGAAAATACACATAAAAAGAGAGTGTTGATCTTCTTGCATAGAGGTGAAACTATGAACATGGACCATGATCGGAAATATAAAAAAAGATGAAATTCTGGTATGTTCTAGTCCAAAGACAGGTTATTTTGCAATCATTTGATTCTTTATCTAGCTACAGAGTTGATCACAAAAAATTGAATATCTAATTTTTGTCAAACTTAATCGACTCTCCTACTTTTGAGTGGAATCGTACATTAACCCTCCATGCATTATTAGAGAGCATATTTCATTAGCTTTCAATTGAATAGTGACACACCTGTTACCGCAACTGTCTAGGCAGGACAATATGTAGAAATGGTAGCATCTTTTAGAAATCGCCATTTTCCAGTAAGAAGACGTATGAGCATGATCATGAATCAGACACCACTAGAAAGGGGTTTATCTGAGCATTCTTTGATGTTTTGCTAGTGGAAATCAGTTAACTTTTAGAGAAGTTGTAATGTCCCGAATTCATTGCATCGGAAATGAAACCCCGTTTATGCTAGAAAAAAGGAGTTTCCCATTACATGATAAACACAGGAGCAGGGACACTGCATGAAGACGTACTTGCAAGATTGTATGGCCATGAGCCCCATCCCAAGTCTATGGCTTTGAACCGCATGAAGGCCGACACAAATTACGAAAAGTTGCTTTCATACATGTGCCGATACATTGTTTTTGGCTTCAACGCCCGGACGTGCTTACAACGGACTTTACACCAACATAAACTGAAGAATTCATTCAATAGTAGAGCGCAAATAGGCTCTACAAACAAGAATGATGCCTGATTCTTGCAGTACCAGCGGCCTTTAAACAGCGTATAGCGCACAACCTCTCATGCCAACTTTCTTAGAAATATCGATTATGTGATCGGTCCAGTTGAAACAATTGTTGAAAAACACAAATAAGATCCAGATATGGCCCTCGGATTTTCTCTGTGTCATTCAATGCGATGAGCACTGGTCAATCAAATTTAATTTCTTCTTGATTGGCACACGCATCGATGTCAACTATGTTCAACACTGGAATTAATACCAATAGGTCATCCGCTTACTTTGTCAATCTGACTTCGTCTGGAATAAAAGAAACCATATGAGCAGCAAAAAGCTAGGGGTGAGGATTGAGCCTAGGGGAACACCTGATGACATTTTTCAGAACGAATTGAAGGCAACCTCCTGCAAAGTTGCGCGAAATCTTCGGTCATAAAGAAACAGCCCAGCGGATGAAACTGTTTGGGATTTAGTAGTGAACCAAAAGCTCTGCATAAATCAAATTAATGATTGCGGACACCCTGAACGTCATCAGAGTGGAGAATTCCTATGACGGAATCAAGTGCCATTGAATGGCGCGTAGGGTTATTTGCTAATCGACAACAACATTTCCGATAGGATGGGAAGCAAAGGAAATATTAAAATTTTCGCTATTTAATTTCCGAGCTTTTGGAATGGGCACCACATGGGATGTCATTCACATCGAAGGTACATATTCGAGAGTAATGAATAAGAGGAAGAGGTAAAAAATTGGATCACATGAGCCGTGAGCAGATTCTCGAATGAGCTCTGGAGACAGAAAGCTAATGCCAAGACTTTCAAATTAAGCTTTAACATATTCTGAAAAGGCGAATGACTTGAGAGGTCCATGAAATATCATCGCAGGTAATCAATGTGAGAATTAAATTGCACCTGCGCCCGCATACATGTGTGCCCTTAAACAAAAGCCCGAGTCATCCCGCTTCTTTTGTATTGCCTAAATCTTCTCCCAGAGGTGCATCTGGCGCAGGGATTGCACTTGGTCAAGATCCGGCGGATCCTGTTGTAAATATCCGGAATCTGGGCGAAGGGCGTTTATGATGAGATGTTGATGGTCATTAATGCTGGGGAAATCCTATTTATCGATAGAAGTTATAAAAGTTATAGAGCCTCAAACTTGTTTTTCTCGTTACTCACTTACATGTAGAGTTGGGAGTGGCACCCAAAAATGCGAATGAAAATCTGAATAGAAATGTTTTATCCAGGAATATCTGTAGCTCGGTATTGAATGACCATCTAATAATGTGCAAAAATGATGAAGCTTTTAATGCTTTGTTCATTTTAATGGTCATGTTACCGTTGTAGAGTTGTAACCACTGCACCCGCTTTACTAATCCACACCAAGGAATGAATCGACATTCATGACTTTCAAAGATAATAACAAAAAAGATCCATTGTCCTTCTCCAAACATATGATATTGATCCGACTACCTTACACTTATAATGAACAATAGCAGTAATTATTAATAAGTCTATAATAGTTGTTTATCCGCAAATTAGTTAAATAAACACAAAAAAAAAGCATGTTTGCTGTCTTTCCTTTCCATTAATTAAATATACCCGTTTATCGTTGTTGAAATTGTTTTTTTGATTGACAGTCATGGTAAATGTAAACTTAACTAATTCAGGAATTCAGCTACAGTTATCATGTCTTAAGAAAGAGTACATATTTCTCTATGCTCAACCTCAGATTATATTACCGATATTTTATATATTTGTAATCATTCATAAATATTTAGTAATGATATTTTGTAAAAAAAGGTAATAAAAACTGAAAACCAGAGTGACAACTGCAATTGGCGACAGCAACATCCTAGGATTTCAATACCACTTCGTTGGTATGTTTTTATGTATTATGAAACGCATAATTTAAACTTAATCTCAGGAACCAAACTATTCAATGTTTCATGACAATGAAAACGAATAACATGCAGTTTTATCACTTTTGATCATAGGATTCGGGTAGTTGCAAAAAACCCGCGTATTTGCAATCCCTGATCTGGTGACATTACCTATCACTGGCGTAGGATGTTTTCTCGATCTCTGCCAGCTGTCTCTATCATCACGTAATTGGGAAGCTGGGCTATAACACTGGGACTATTCAAGTCGATGATTTCAATAACAGCACCGGTTTATTGCAGATTGAAACACGACTACATCTCAACGACCGATAATTGATTGACAGACAGGAATGAAAGACCTCTTCTGTCTACCCACTGAAATTTGCCCCGATATGGTCTTCTACCATAACAACACCCATAATAAACCATCGGTCTTATTGCTAATTGTTAAATGCTCGCACGAGTGAGTTACGCTCGCATGAGTTAGGAGTTAGGACCAATGAATGCAAATATCGAAAGAGAACTTTTATTTTCATTTTATACGCCGACAATACAGCACAACTTACATTAAGTGCATTCACTTGCCATGAAATGATTCCAAATGCCAAAAGAAACACACAGGATTTTACACCAAAATTACTATGACATCTAAACTTCAATCATCAGATTCTACAATCGAAAGTTAGATCAATGATCGCAAGGAGCTACTATAATGAGGAATTCTAAAAAATATATACATGTTTTAAAACCTGCCCCGGCCTGTGATTTTCAATTTAAATCACGGGATCCGTTTTATTTAGTTAACAGCCACTTGAACAATGGTGTAGATCATCATTAAAATCAAGATTCATTCAACATGCTTCTCTGTTCAGAATCCACTGCATTCAGTATTCGCATTGACAAGTTCCATAGCCACCAACTGACTGCACGCTTTGATGAATCTAGACTAGTAAGTGAAATTACGCCCGCAACGGAAATTACTCTGCTGTCAATAACTTATGCATCCAACAAACTGCTTTGAAGCTGTGTAATATCTTGAAAAAATAGTTTTTGTGATCTGTTTTGTGCATAAAATGCGGCTTCAGGACATGTCATTCGACTTGACTACATGCATTTTAGAACACTAACTATCTTGATATAAATATCAACACGCAATCAATTCAATGGAATGCGACTTGCTGCCACACAGTAAATCGCTTATTCAATTCATTAGCCACGTTCTATGAAGACTTCGGGGCCTCTAGAAAACGGCCAGTTTCAACCCTGTAAGATAAGATCCCAAACATGAGTCACAGGCTGTGATGCTCAAGTGCAAAATTATTATATTAAGTATCTATATTCCCATTTTCACTGAAATACATCGCATAATGAAAGGGGAATGCAGTCTACATAATTTGCATGAGACATAATTGTCTCAAAACGATAATGAAAATGTCGATAGCGAGTTTCCTTCTTTCTATCCAGCAACTGCTAATCGCCAATGATATCAGATGCCATACGGTAACTTAAATAAATGTCATTTAACCGCTTTGAGTACAATTTATATCATCGATAAGCAATTTTGAGTACATTGATCGCTTCAAATTCAAGACAGATATTTTTTGTAGCATGCACTGTGAAAGCATTTGGAAGTGGGGGTAAAGTCACAGATGCAAAATCCTTCGTATCAGTAAGAAATTCTAATGATGAATTGACTATCATAAATTAATCGTAGAGCAGCCAGCTGCTGAATCGAGATTCTTAAACCCTTCTTAGTGAGAGAAAATTCAAATGAAGAAAAGTGGCAAGGACATTTCTTGATAACAGATCGAAAAATGAGTTATTCCTTTAATTCTCTAAAATGCGTAGTTTATTGGCGAATATTAAACCAGCAAAATTGTTCATTTGAATCAGGAAATTACTGCTTTTCCATAACTTGACCAATTCGTAGACCACATGTTTGTAGAAATACCGAATTACACAGAATTTTATATTATAATTTCCCGATTTACTATTCTGGATACTGTGACACGTAAATAGCTGAATACTCGAAATTTATTGTTGAAATGATTGAACAATGAGAGTGGTGTAAATTAAAAACCGCCAGAACCTGTTTAATACCTACATGCACGAGTAATTAATCTTATCAGTCTTCTTCAATGTCTTAAGTTGATGAACTTGAGTCAAGTAAGAATTAGGTGGCTTAAGCCGAGAATTATGTATTCATCACAAGAATTTTGGAAGAAGATAGCCAGTGGATAGGAATATTTGATTAAATAAAATCAAGTTTTCGACTTATCTCAAATTATAAGAGTATGAACAGTAAAATACACCCATTCAAGACTACCGATATATCTTCCTAAACTTAGCCGTAAGTATACGTAGCTTTGAGACATCTACATAGGAAAAGTTAACCAATTAAGGCCCATCACTTTGAAAATCCCCTCTGATTTCTAACATTTCACTTTTTATTGAGCGCAATTAAGATGAAATAGTGTAAACCAGAGTAACAGAGGCATTGATTCCTCCAAAAATTAGTAATCATCTCGGTAACATGATATGACTTGTGTCAAAAGATGGCTTAAACATTCGAATTATTAATAAGCAAAATGAGCTTTCTAATTTTGAATGCTTTATGAATTTCACCATAAATCAAGTAGAAGTACACTTATATATCTACTCACAAGAATGCATTGTGTTTTTAAAGGTTCTCAGAACAGCTGCGTAATTTGAATTTAAATGTCAATTGCACCAAGTCAAAGCAAATGATTATACGACGCTCACTGAATTCATGTCCGAAGATGTACAACGGAATCGACTGTGTGTACAGTATGACTATTCTAGGTGTTACTTGGTGTGACTCCCTGTCTTGGAATTTACACTTCGACGTTTGTCTTTCTACTTCGAGGTGACTATATGTCATGTGTCGGTTGAAAGATGCTACACCACTATTTTGTAAACTGTCTCACAAAGTGTGCAAAAATATTGATAGGATTCAAAAACGGACAATCTGTAACCATGAATGTAATTGTGATCGTATACCCACCGTTGAGCCGCGTCGTGAGGAGCAGACAGTGAAATTCTTGCTGAAATGCGAGGGTGCCCATCATCCGCTGAACTGTTATGCTCCCAAGCGTCTCAAAAACAGTAATCACTTTTGTCTTCCGGTCATCAAGACGTGTAGACGCAGGAACACTTTTCCCCGCGGGTTTGTGCTATCTACAACCAGCATTTATGCAAGAACAAATTACATATGCTTTTTGTGAGTGGAAAGGAAACCATTCTTCCTCATGTTATTGAAATTACATGCGCATTATCTTTTATTGACTGATAACTTTGTACTTGAGTGAATGTCTGATTTCCATCTATGTAAGAATATAAACACATCTCCGTCTCTCTCAACCGCTCTTACAATAACAGAACATTTATAAATTATAAATAATCCAAATTTGCCATTATTCGCAGTGTCTTTCTTGATCACCTCCCTAAATTGTAGAATGGCAAAGGGAACCACATTCACTAAATTTCCACATTTCTATTTTAATTCATGTCATTTAATTTGTCTTGCATTTTATAGGCTCAGAGAGTGATCCCATGTTGATCATTTGATGTCATATCAAATGTCATCTTTATGTGAGTAACTGTTAATTACTTACATTCGTGTCATCACCTCCTAACTATGCGAGTCGAAGAGTAAATTATTTGGCTACAAGTCGAAAATTTGATTGAAGGAAATATGATCGAGCAATGTTGATCGCCATGGCGCAGCCATTAATGCCGGTTTGGGAATTGAAATTTGTTGCAACAATGCGTTTCGAAATGATCAAGCATAATATTCTATCTGGTTTCAATAGTTTGATTAAATGATGAGCATTTGAATATATAATTTTATACATTGCATTTTCCCAATTCAAGCCATAATTATGCAGTAAGCGACTCATGATTGTCCTCAGTGTGGATAATAAGGTCATCTATTGTTGAAAGGCATCCCCTGGTTGTACAAGAGGCCAACATGTATATTCAGCATTAAGGGGAAAGGTCCGCGTATCCGGGATATCAGCATGCGAGAGGGAGAGATTTTTTCTTCGGAGACTTTTTATATTATTAAGATTCCACCACTATTTTGTATTCCGGGATTGTCAAGGTACAAAATAAAACTGACAAACTGGCCAGATGATAATCAAGGGAACTACAAACATCTCATAAAACAATACTCAATTAGACAGAGAAGTGCAGGCTATACCACTGACGACCGTTAATCAAAACATTCTGAAATTGGCGAATATGCACAGTACATAGCTTCTTTCTTCAGTCTTTTCATAACAGTCCAAAGTTTAAAAGGTACAATTGACCATGATATAGATATTAACCCATTAGCATGACAATTTCGAAAATTTTGATGGACAGCGGTGCTACTAGTTGACAAAAGTTCCTCAGTTCCAGCTTTAATGCAACGACAGGTTTCTCCAATCTCGACTGAATCACATAACAAATAATCAATTTAATGAATATCGTTTTTGCAGTAAAAAGGCTTCTTTTTTCAGACGTAAAATAGGCTTCACAATTTTCTTCACAAGTAATATGTTGCCTGAGTAATATGAAATCACTTTCTGAGAGATTTTCCATAATCAAAATATAAGGAGATATAATCAGTAAATTCAGTACGACGAAGATCATTAATAATTTCTCTTTTAGTAGCTTCATCGGTTAATTAAAGGACAATGGATATGTATCTTGTTAGCATTGTCATTAATGTTTCTCAAAATACTCGAGGGAGAATTCTTATTGTAATTATATTGCCTTAGAATTTTAGTCAAATATCTCTTCGGATGACCATTACTTTTAAGCCTTTCTGAGAATGTTTCTCTCCATCCGGATTGGTTGATCTGACAGTAGCTCCGCATAATCCACCCAAAATAACACCACGTTTGGTAGACATTAGAGAAAAACAGTCCCATGACGATGAATATCCTTGATATAAAGTCCATTTTGAAAATGACCATCATGAATATACTTCGCTATCAAGAAATGGTAAATATGTGAACTTTATGCTTTTTAAGACTCCATCATCATCATATTGGATTTTATGAAGTGAAATGTGGGAAAGTCATATCAAAAGCAATCGTCGATGTATCGAAAGTGCCACAACCTGAACTTCACCTTCAAACCGAGCATTGTTTTATGAAATGCTTTTATGTCTTTTGATTGTCATCTGTCCAGTTAGTCAGTTTCACTTTCTACCTTGAAAAAGCCGGAAGACGATATTCTAGTGAAAAAAGTATCCGAAGAAAAAATCTTTTCCTCTCACATAAATATTCAGTCTCACACAAAAATCACAATGTATCACATAAAGATCAGAAATTCAAATCAGATATAATTATTTTTGCCTCATAAAATTCATGTGGATGGTGAGAGAAGTGTTTAAAAGCATGGTTAGTTATAAAGCCATGGTTCACTATATGCTATACTTCTTTTTCAGATAATAATTTGTGCTATAATATTTGTCCTGCAAACTGTTGTACAGGTACTAATAAGTTACCAAAGCAAGTATTGGCTTTGGTAACTTATTAGCAACTTACCTAGAGTATTTTTCGGTGTTTTGGAGTAATGGTAGGCACCAATAGTAGGCTACATTTCCGTAATGATGCTTGGCTAATAGCCTCCACATATAACGCAATACTCAAATATCATGTGCTTGTAGAATATATTGTTTTATAAATAATTCGAAAAACTCACTTGCAATTGAGTCATGCATCGATGAGTTGATAGAAATATAAATTTAAGATAAAAATTTCACAGCGATTGAAAAATGTTTGTAGTTGGTCAACGTTCGGAATCAGATCGAAAGAAATTTCCGATAAAGGACATTTTATTTTCGGGGAACTCCTGCATCCTCGCACTGATATTATTGTGCCCTTGAGTAAAGCTGACCTTTCTTCGGTGTTTTTGAGGTGACCTTTCATCTTTTGTTTAATTGAAAAGAAGCGACACAAAACACTGAAATGAAAAATGATAAAAACAAAAGAATCAAAACAATGGCTTTTACAACCCTAGATGAGATGAATTCAAGAAGCTATCAATGAGATATATTCACATCACAAGTAAGGCGTCATTGCTAGAACCGTAAAATTTGTCGCCGATGCTGCTTGAAGCTCGCTTTTTGCACGGAAATTTCATTTTCTAAATACTTCGTGGACGAATTTCTATGAAATGACTTCAACATGACATTTGGCTATCTTCAAAGTAAAATACGTTACTAGTGATTAAATGTTTCCTTCATGAGGTAGAAGTATATGTGTTTATTTCACGTCGCTGCAAGCGAATGACATCCGAAACAAATTGTTTAAGAAGTCGATAATTTCATCAAAACTCAACAGATATCACCACAATGAGACATAATTTCCGGTATTTCGTCTGTCATGACATGTCGTGATGGCTACATCTGCGATTTGATGAAATCTATCAATAAGTCAAGTTACTTGTTTCACCATCCTAGCAGCAATTTTACATAAGCTTACAAGAGCAACTTTTCAAGCTTTTTCATTAGATAATACTGACATAACATATTAAGATGTTATAAATAGTTCATTAGGTTGAACTCCTGCCTGGCATTATCAATCATGCCAGTTCATACACTTTCATGAGAGTGAACTTAAATACAATGTATGAAATTACAATATCTTTATATACATGTATAATAGGATGGATTGCTTGATTATAGCGATTAAGTGTGCGTGTATGTAAAGCGACCACAAACCAGCATTGTCAAATACAATTTCACAACTTAATTAAGCCTGTCATACGCACAGTGCCACAATCTTCAATCTTTAGTGAGCTTTACAGTCATGCACTTCTGTACGTACTTTTTCAGTTATTCTTTTCATCAAGTCTTATAATTAACATTACTCTGATTAAAAATGATTTTATCCATATGAATTCGATCAATCTGTAAGCTCCCTGCACTTCCTGTTCTCTGTGCATAAGACATTTTAGCGTTTATGTTATGTATGAGTTCATTAATACTAAAGCTATCTTGAATCTATTTCTCATAAACTCTGATATCTATCGTTCATTGCAAGGATCGCTCAAAGTAGCATCGACAAAAGATTACTCATACTACATCAGTATTCAGCATGCTAAGCATGTATAGCACACGGAATACTGATGTAGTACAGTGATATCAGTAATCTTCTATCGATGCTACTTCATTAATGTGCGATCCTTGTCATGAACAATAAATATCATGCTCACATTACAAATTTAAATTCCAGTACTTGGATTTTTGAACAAAGGCTGGTTGCTCTAAATGATTATTTTCTGTTATTCTGCTATTACTAACGCTTGCTCTCCGATTAATAGTCCGGGAGCTAGCGTGAAGTTGTGCAGGGAACGAGGTAGTACATAAAACTTTCACATAGCATAGTACACCTCCAACCTACTGCAAAACTTCGCGTCTGCCGGATCAGATCATTTGCTTTTCAGAAATAGAGAGGATAACACAATCCTATGTATTTCCAGTGGTAAAATTGTGACATTTAAGGTGTTGAGTCCATTTTTTCGAATTTTTGCTCATAAAAGTTACACAAATTGGTATTTTGTTGAATTGGTTATTATAGAAATCATCTACAGATCATGATCTTTCAAATGAGTGATCATTCAGTGACAGAGGATGAAGTAAAGTGTACAAACAGACACTTTTCGTTAAAGTATATCAACAATTTTCCTGAAATTTCTATGTTAAAATTTGCAGTTACACCAACGAAAGGTGTCTGTTTGTACACTTTACTTCATCCTCTGTCACTGAATGATCACTCATTTGAAAGATCATGATCTGTAGATGATTTCTATAATAACCAATTCAACAAAATACCAATTTGTGTAACTTTTATGAGCAAAAATTTTAAAAAATGGACTCAACACCTTAAATGTCACAATTTTACCACTGGAAATACATAGGATTGTGTTATCCTCTCTATTTCTGAAAAGCAAATGATCTGATCCGGCAGACGCGAAGTTTTGCAGTAGGTTGGAGGTGTACTATGCTATGTGAAAGTTTTATGTACTACCTCGTTCCCTGCACAACTTCACGCTGGCTCCCGGACTATAATACTCGTATCTTCAAATTTCACTAGGTAAACAACAACCTAAGATTGAATGTTCTATCGCTATTTAACATCTGTAAGCATAATAACAATTCGTCTCAGTTTCCCACGCAGGCATTGCGATTTCGTTAAATAAACTACCTAAAAGGACACAATGCTCACAATGGAAGATCACTATTTCCTAAACGTTTGATTGCGGTAGAACTTTGATCTAAGAAAGCTCATAAAAGTTTAAAGACACAGCTTGTAGATTACTCATAACGAACTGCTCTTTAAGGCGGTATCGAAAGTACTCGATAAAGTTTAAGTATCAGCAATTAGAACAATACAATTACAACAGCTTACTTCAAGTCAATTTCAAAGAACATCTATAGTTCTGTGTTTATTTTGTCAGATACCAATGAAAAGTCATAGTAAGGAGGCGTGACATATGACAAATGAAGTCCTTATAAAATGATAAATAATGCAATGGGCCTATATGAATGTCATTATGTGTTGTAAGCTAATGTACTGTGTAGCAATTTTCATATCGACTTCAGCAAAGACAGGCAGAATTTGATGCTTGCTTATATCTCATTTGCTGCATGCGTCTGTGAAGTTATACCGATTTGGGGTCCACAAATGCGAAGACTTGAACACTGCCGGAAGTCCACAGGCCTGCTGAAAGTATATTCGCAAGTGGGTCAGGCCTTTGATTCGCTTTTTTCTCGAAAACGCGGAAATTTCTCATTGAGCTTATAATAGTGATATACACTTCAGAATTAAATGTGGGCTGGGTTGGAATTTTCCTTTTATCATATAGTGATTCCATTTACAGACTTTTCTTTCTATGTAAAGATATAACCTTTAAACATTGAATATGCGATATTATGACATTATATTTTTCACATTTTTCAAGTGCGGAGAAATACTGAACATACCAAACTTATGTTTCCGAATTGATTATTGATGAATCTTTAAAAAGTGGATGAAGCATGAAGGCAGCTCTTTATGATTTTGCCAGCAACTTCAAAACATAGTAGCCTGCCATGTACATATCTGTATACACGTCACTATACACAATTCAATGCCTCCGGATTCTTTTGCGAGAAGCCATGAAGCTTCACACTGGTTTATTAGGTAAACAGTCGACAGAGAGGCAAATAATCTTCAGTCTCTTTGTCATAAGATCATTGTTTCTTCATATTATGATAATTGATCAAAATCGCTCCAAGTTATTGTGGCACAAATTTCTAGCATCGTCTGAGAGACTTGTTAAGAGTTCCAAACAAGCTAAAAAACAAAGAGTTCTTGCTTTTAGAAGATCTTTTAAACAGCAAAGAACTGTCATAAAAGTCATTGCTATGCATAGTTTCAAACAAGATTCCAATCTATTCTCTTGTCCATCATATGATCGGGGACCAACAGATCTCTTGTCACAAACAACTCACTATCTACGATCAGCTGACTGAAGCTAACTGCGGGATTGAACTGGCTCTAAAATCTTGATCGGTTTTCATCTTTTTAGAAGATGAAAACGTCGCAAAAATCAAAAACTGAAATAATTATTTAGTCTCTACCGGTTTCAATTGGCAACAAGATGACAGAAATTGACCAATCTTTATCCCACCCCCAAACTTTATTTCCAAAAACAAAATTACAGGAACTTGTATAACACAGAGAAATTTGCCGTAACTTGTGAAATTTTTACAAGCAAAAATGTCATTACATTTACACAGAAAAGAGGGCGTGTGAACAATCTTCAAACCTCTCGTTGCGGCAGGGACAGCGAATGACGTCACAGCAACCAGAATCAATAGTGTCAGAAGAACAATTCCCATTGGATACCTGAATAATCCTTCGTTGCAGCAGTGATTGTGAGACGACTATCACTCTTTTCTGTGTAAATGTAATGACATTTTTGCTTGTAAAAACTTGCCACCAGTTACGGCAAATTTTTCTGTGTTATACAAGTTCCTGTAATTTTGTTTTTAGAAATAAAGTTTGGGGGTGGGATGAAGATTGGAAACTTGATAACGCATCGTTCATCCGATCCGTCGCCTCTGGAGTCGTTCGTGAGAAAATAATTCTCTCATTTCACTAAACTCGGTTTTCATCTTTGACATAAATGAAATAGTTCCTCTGTTGATGTATATCAACAATGTCTGTTTTCATTATCATTTGACTACAAATATTGGATACTTTACTAAATTTGCGTGACAGTGGAGCGAAATCGCTCAATTGACTGATATAAGAAACGATGAATCGCCGCAAATTGAACACATAATTGCTATAAACATCAATTTGTTCAAACGGAAATACTTTTGTGTTGATAATTGGAAATTACATTCATTCTGTTGCTAAATTACATGTATGCCTCATAATTCATCTCGATATTGAAGAGATTTGGGATCTCTCCCCCTCCACCTAATGGTTTATGATGCTTGTCCTGAAACGGTCATCGCACTATATCATTGTTGCGGCTGACAAAATCGCTATTTGTTACCAAAAAACTTTGCAGTTAAAGCCCACCGAAGTCATTTGACCATATTCACTTTTATTCTGCTGATAGTTCATCTTCTCCTGATTCATTCATTTTCTTCTTTTACCAAAGCAGACTAAGACTCAATCAGACTTGCGTCAATTGCATAGGTAAATGCATTTGATCAGTGGCAAAATTATGTATTTTATCATTAAATACACTAATACTACACTAAGGCGCGTGTACTGACAATACACCAGTTTTTCGTTCAGAGGAACAGATGTCTGCGTTCGTGACCCGTACACGATCGTGTTTCGTGTTGTGTTGAGCCTTGTCATTCGTGTCGTGCTCGTGTTCTACAGTTTACAAATTTAATCGTGCTTCGCTTTCGTTTTGAAAATGATTAATTGGAAACTTTCAGTTTCAGCAAATGTGAAAAATTGACCTGTTTTAGTTTAAGAAATACTATCTAAAATCCATTTCATTTCACAATGATGAAGGATAAATTATACGGCATTCTTTCATTGCACTTGCCCTGAAAGGATCGGCTGGACATACAAGGCAGTGAAACAAAAATATTGACAGTTTTTAACCGTGTTTACCCTTTAGGGCACACATCTTTATTTCGCAATATATTTACATTTCCTTTTGATCAATCCTTGGTTTAGAGACTCACTAATAATACATGTGTTGCATTTGAGATAGAAAATAGAGGAGGAAACGTTTTGAGTGTGGTGGCACATTTTTGTACCACTGGGCCCTAGAGGAAAATTGGCTCTTATTTACATAAATGTCTAACTTCATCAATAACTGCTTAAAATGAGGTAGTTGATAAGGATGGACCATCGTTTGAATCAGCCAATTAGAATTGTGCAAATAAGACTATATGATATCAAAAGCCTGTTTTTAGTGCACTTTATGACATGCAGTAGTTGCTAAGTGTACTTCAAGTACATAGAGCATCAAACATTTGTAATGGGCCTACTTCCATTTATCGTGATCTCCAAATCAAGTAACTTTGCAATATTGTTTCAAACATCACTGATGTTGATGGCATTTAGTCCGGTAGCCAGAACGAGTTTCTGCAGGGAACGAGGCCGAAAATGAGACTTTCACAGAATGATGTACACCCCATGCCTACTACGAATCTGCACGTCTGCCGAGTTCTAGTGAGTTCCTCTTCTTGTCAGACAGGATCACAGAAAAACACATGTACTCATAAATCGAATGTGACGCAGATTGCAGTTTTTGGCTAAAATGAAATTTTGTATGTTTTCTTTGATTAAACGAAAAGTACTAAGCCCAGAGTCACACTCTTTGACATGGAATGTCTTCAGGTCATTTCCTTTCATGTTCATGCACCCCTGTCTATAAAGCTAAACACATTTAGATTTGGCGAGCCTCTTAACGTCGCGAAACGCAAACATTTTGAACAACTTTATCCACATTGAACCACATTCTCACACACATCGTCGATCAGAGGTGTGATAATAGCACATGCACATAATAGAAATGACCTAAAGACATTCTATGTCAAAAATGATGGCTCTAGACTTAGTACTTTTCAGTTGATAAGAGAAAATATAGAAAGTTTCATTTCTGCCTAGAACAGCAATCTCCATCCCACTGGATTTACTTGGGGTTTTCTTTGATCCTATCTGAGAAGAAGAGGAACTCAGTTAGAACTCGTCAGACGTACAGATTCGCAGTAGGCATGGGGTGTAGATCATTCTGTGAAAGTCTCATTTTCGGTCTCGTTCCCTACAAAAACTCGTTCTGGCTGCCGTACTAGTTGGCAGAAGCAATTAATTTGAAGATTCAGGTAGAATGCAATATTACAACTCTTGCAGAAAATGTTGCAGCGACATTCATTGTTCTTTGAAGTACACATTCTGCAGCGTTTTTCTTGCTTTGAATGACCGGTGCATTTTGAGGAATGTAAGCCTTCAAGTTTCTTTTTCTTTCCTTTTCTTAGTTGGCAAGCCAATTGCAACCCTCGTGAAATGCAATTAGAACTGCTATTCCTAAAAGACTTTCATAATTTCTTCTTCAATAGAATGAGGGATTCCTGTCTGTCTTGCGTACAGTTCAGATAGTGAAATCAGAATATCAGCAATGACTCAATCCAATCCAGAAACTTGTATAGACAGTTCGACACAAATATGCCGGATCGAACTAGATCAATCAATAGCATTAGTAAGTGAATGATCATGCTGTGTTTTGGAAATCCAAGAATTAGAAAAGTTCGATTTCAATCACATTTAGCAAACCTACGTCCAAGTGGAGAGATCTCAATGATTGCTTCATCTAGTCACGGATCTACTTCTGCATCAGTAAGACCTTAGTCCTTGTCATCGCTGTGTACCGACCTGCATGTATCAAAATATTTGTAGAAATATCCCTTACATCGAAGCCTGAGAGGCCATGTGGTTACGATGCTGGTCATCATCATCATCTGGTATCAATCAGTTCTTGAAGTAGGGAATTTGAATCCGACAGAAACCCTATTTAGAATGAAAGATAGACATCAAATATCAATGTCCTATCTCCCATATGCGCTTACATCTACTTATCTATAGCCTTCATTCACTATACCTACTGATAACAAAAGCGCTCATTCGTTTCTCAATTGACTGGTGCGCTTCATCACGCTGTTCCTTGCGAATGATATTATATTTACAGTATTGCATCAATCTGCGGTATTTATGATATAGACAATCTCAATAGTGATTTCAAAACCTGCTCCATACAAAATGATGTGGGAGTCTTGGTGATATAGGTTTACAGTGGAAGTCATGGTGGTTTTCAGTGCATAAGGAAAGTTTTGCCGGTACCGTAATATGCAAACCGCCGGATGCTGCTCTACTTCGAGTCCTGTGTGATATGCGAGGAGCACACACTAGCACAACAGATTTTCACCCAGTGTACAATCTGACGCAGGATAGCATCGACTCAGGGTGCAATCTGACGTAGGACAGCATCGACCCATGGTGCATTCTGACGCAGGATAGCATCGACTCAAGGTGCAATCTGACGCAGGACAGCATCGACTCAAGGTGCAATCTGACGCAGGATAGCATCGACTCAAGGTGCAATCTGACGCAGGACAGCATCGACCCATGGTGCAATCTGACGCAGGACAGCATCGACTCACGGTGCAATCTGACATAGGACAGCATCGACTCACGGTGCAATCTGACATAGGACAGCATCGACTCACGGTGCAATCTGACGTAGGACAGCATCGACTCAGGGTGCAATCTGACGTAGGACAGCATCGACTCAGGGTGCAATCTGACGCAGGACAGCATCGACTCAGAGTGCAATCTGACGCAGGACAGCATCGACTCAGAGTGCAATCTGACGCAGGATAGCATCGACCCATGGTGCAATCTGACGCAGGACAGCATCGACTCAGGGTGCAATCTGACGCAGGACAGCATCGACTCAAGGTGCAATCTGACGCAGGATAGCATCGACCCATGGTGCAATCTGACGCAGGACAGCATCGACTCACGGTGCAATCTGACGTAGGACAGCATCGACTCAGGGTGCAATCTGACATAGGACAGCGTCGACCCATGGTGCAGTCTGACGCAGGACAGCATCGACTCAGGGTGCAATCTGACATAGGACAGCGTCGACCCATGGTGCAGTCTGACGCAGGACAGCATCGACCCATGGTGCAATCTGACGCAGGACAGTATCGACTCAAGGTGCAATCTGACGCAGGACAGCATCGACTCAGAGTGCAATCTGACATAGGACAGTATCGACCCATGGTGCAATCTGAAGTAGGACAGCATCGACTCACGGTGCAATCTGAAGTAGGACAGTATCGACCCATGGGGCAATCTGACGCAGGATAGCATCGACTCAAGGTGCAATCTGACGCAGGACAGCATCGACCCATGGTGCAATCTGACATAGGACAGCATCGACCCATGGTGCAATCTGACGTAGGACAGCATCGACTCACGGTGCAATCTGACGTAGGACAGCATCGACTCAGGGTGCAATCTGACGTGGGACAGTATCGACCCATGGTGCAGTCTGACGCAGGATAGCATCGACCCATGGTGCAATCTGACGCATGACAGCATCGACTCAGGGTGCAATCTGACGCAGGACAGCATCGACTCACGGTGCAATCTGACGTAGGACAGCATCGACTCACGGTGCAATCTGACGTAGGACAGCATCGACTCAGGGTGCAATCTGACATAGGACAGCGTCGACCCATGGTGCAGTCTGACATAGGACAGCATCGACCCATGGTGCAATCTGAAGTAGGACAGCATCGACTCAGGGTGCAATCTGAAGTAGGACAGCATCGACCCATGGTGCAATCTGACGCATGACAGCATCGACTCACGGTGCAATCTGACGCAGGACAGCATCGACTCAGGGTGCAATCTGACGTAGGACAGCATCGACTCATGGTGCAATCTGACGCAGGACAGCATCGACTCAAGGTGCAATCTGACGTAGGACAGCATCGACTCATGGTGCAGTCTGACGCATGACAGCATCGACCCATGGTGCAGTCTGACATAGGACAGCATCGACTCACGGTGCAGTCTGAAGTAGGACAGTATCGACCCATGGTGCAATCTGACGCATGACAGCATCGACCCATGGTGCAGTCTGACGTAGGACAGTATCGACCCATGGTGCAGTCTGACGCAGGACAGCATCGACTCACGGTGCAATCTGACGTGGGACAGTTTCTCTCGTTTTTTTTTTTTAAAGATATATTAGGAGACAAATTTCAAACTTAAATTTGACTGTAGACAAATCACCTACAAAATAATTACATTCTTCCATTGAACCTTGCTCTCCCAAGACACAGAACTCAGCGCCATTACATTTGTCGATTCATTCAAATAACTGATATGAAAGTATTCCCAGAGGTATACAAAATGTTTGCCGACAATCCAACATAGATTAAAAAGAGAGATTTGATGGCTAACTTGATATGATTTATCTATTGGTTTTCCATAACTGTTATTCGTTAACAAAGAAGTTAACGTTGAAATACTAGGACAATCGTACATTAAAATACCTAGAACAATTTCAAACAACATCGTCAGTTTCATTCACATGAAAGGTAACAGTTTGTCATGTTACTTTATGAAGTTAATGAGCTCAATAAATATTTTGTAGAGTTTTCACAAACGCCATTGATTTGACTTCCAATTAACTCTCGCAAATAACCTGATATAAAGAATGCCGCAGAGCATTGTTGTGTTCCAATTTTCGTCACTTCATGACCTGATGTTATCCCGAACTCATTAATTCATTCTATTTCTAAATATTCTTTTGTCTATGCGGTTTTATGTTGTAAGTGGTGTGATAGAGGTTAAGAATGAGAAATCATCATTCAAAATCCAAAGTATCGAAAAATTTAAAACTGAAATCCAAAATTATGGGCAAATGATGCTTACTATAGAAATAGATATTAACACGTTCACAAAAAGGCCTGCTAATTAGTAAATGACCGAATTATCATTAACATCAACAGAGTGAAAGTTTGTTGAAAGTGTCCCTATCTGTTTGTACTACAATATCAGGCTATTTTTTACATTTAGATTTGAGGCATAGCTAGAAGTTTGTTGCTATCGTGATTGCATGACGGCACATTTTGAGTCCGTTTCTTTTAAATCAAAACCATGCTATGAAGTAGACACTGGTGAGGAAAAAATCGATAAATCGGAGATATCCATGCTAAAAGTATTAAGTCCGGCAGCCATAACGAGTTTTTGTAGGGAACGAGACCGAAAATGAGACTTTCACAGAATGATGTACACCCTATACTTACTGCGAATCTGTACGTCTGACGAGTTCTAACCTGAGTTCCTCTTCTTCTCAGATAGGATCAAAGAAAACCCCAAGTAAATCCAGTGGGATGGAGATTGCAGTTCTAGGCAGAAATGAAACTTTCTATATTGTCTCTTATCAACTGAAAAGTACTAAGTCTAGAGCCATCATTTTTGACATAGAATGTCTTTAGGTCATTTCTATTATGTGCATGTGCTATTATCACACCTCTGATCGACGATGTGTGTGAGAATGTGGTTCAATGTGGATAAAGTGGGCTAACATATTGGTGCTTGAGGACAGTGGGAGGCTTGCCAAATCTTAATGCGCCAAGCTTAACCAATGAATGTTCTTGAACATGATAGGAAATGACCTAAAGACATTCTATGTCAAAAATGATGGCTCTCGACTTAGCACTTTTCAGTTGATAAGAGAAAACATGGAAAGTTTCATTTTTGCCTAGAACTGCAATCTGCGTCCCATTGGATTTACATGGGGCTTTCCTTGATCCTGCCTGAGAAGAAGAGGAACTAACTAGAACTCGGCAGACGTGCCGATTCGTAGTAGGCATGGGGTGTACATCATTCTGTAAAAGTCTCATTTTCGGCCTCGTTCCTTGCAGAAACTCGTTCTGGGTGCCGAACTAATATTGGTGTTGAGGCACATGAAAAGTCTGCGACATGCATTTACACGTAACGGCACCAAGCTTAAAAGCATAGTAAAACACGTAGTTATCTGTGAGTGTGTCATTAATGTTACATGTCTTACAAATCTCTATGTGGACTGATCAGTAGAAGCGTTCAACTTTTTACTTGTCGAGGACGGGGGACAGCTTTTCAATCAACTTCCGAGCTGCATCAAGCGCTTTAGACGAGTAACGTCCGTCCTATCTGAAATGAATCTGCACCAATTCGGCAATTACGCTACCATGAGCATTCCTTGGCACTTAAGACAACTGTCGAAATTGCCAACTTGTCCTCAAGAGGTAAATGGGCATGTCAAAGCCTGAGCTTCAATCTTCTATGCTTCAGAAAGATGAGTGATTGAAAATTCCATCGAATTTCGAATATCAATGACGTAACTGATCGTCAAGGAAGAAGCCAAAAAGTGGCTTATAGAATATTTTTTGAGAAATACATGACTATCGCCCCGGGCGTTTGGCTTCGAATAGTTTGGTCAGCAAAGCGAGCTTGTGCAGGGAACGAGAACGAATAATAGTAATAATAATAGACCTTTCTTTAGTCAGTGCGAAAAGTGGTACATGCTGAAGATGGTGCAAATTTTCATGTGAATGATGAAAAGTCAACAAAGCTTTTGTTTATAAAGCAGATTTCCAGTGAAAGGACAAACGTGCTTTGGAGTGGCGTACAACTGATGAAAGATCACGCACAATAAAATATTTTGACAAGGAATGAGAGCCTTTTCTGTGGAAATCAACCTGATATTTATTTCTTAGAAACATGAGCGCGTCTTTCTTGCCATTAACTATTTTGGAATATGCTCCGACATTCTTATTTCAAAGACTTCTCAAAATCACGTGACCAGCAGCATCAGATATTACGAGGCACCACCAAAACTGTTCTTTTGGTCCAAATACTAGCGCATTTAAGATAATTCGGCAATGCAGCGGACAATTAGCGCCTTATACAAATTGTTGAAGCACTCCAACGAAATCATCTTTCAACAGGATGGTGAAGCATTACACTGACACAACTAAGTTCGGCGATTTTTGTTTGAAGAGCTTCTCTGCCTTAATTGTGGATCGGTTGTGACGGGCCTCGATATTTGACAATTAATAAATGGTCTCACGGATCATCAGACCTGACAATTTTTGATTCTCTTTCTTCGAGGCAATGTGAAGCATAGCTTACGTGCCTCCATTTCTTAATAGTCCCGACTGAATTACAGCAGCGCCAGTGAAATGACTAGAGCATAACATGAGCTAGATCATTGTCTCGATGCTTCCCGAGTCTCCAGAGTAGGTGATAACATCTAGAAAAGTTTGATAATGCTACTTGACCAAAAATGGACATGTTTGAAAATGTGTACCGTACCCATTAATGCCCATTGAGGCTTTCTGACTTTTGCTTCTGAGAATCTCAAATGTCTCACTTTTCCCAACAGTGAAAAAGATTGGCATTAAAATTGAACACGAGGTATTCAAGAACATAAGAGACAGAGTTTCACTTTTTCCATATGTTGAAAGATCGCACTTCTATGATCATGAGAGTACAGGCGTTAATTAAGCTTATCGATTGATATGTTGCTGTTATGTCCGTGTGCGCCTCTTACGCTATAGCAGACTATATTTTGAACAGAACATATTTCTGATTACTGTGCAGTCGCGTCAAGTGGCAACAAAACTCGTCTTACTCACAGGCAATTAAATTTCTTGTTGAGGAAGAGAACATATTTTTACTCAGCTGATTGCATGCTCAATTATCCGCTTTACCGTGAGTCTAAATTTTTAATTCACTAGTTGAGCGGAAGGGTAATTAATTAATGGAAAAGCTAACAAGCAGCGTGATATTCCTATCACTCACCATGTGTTTTGGATCCTTTTGCCAACTTGCCATCCTTTTCGACCGCCTCTTACAGGCTTCACTGGGTAAACACGGCATCTTCCCTATTACCACATAAATGACCGTGTTGCAATGTCAAATGACCATGTCACATGGTGAAGAACAACAGTGTGCCATATACCTACATGTGGAACCTGTCACATAAAACTCGATGTCTCTACAAGTAATTTAAAACTTACTTTGAGACACTGTGTTAATTCAATGGATCGATGCAATCCAATGAAATCGGATGAACTTTTTAAACGCCCTGTATAATGTGATTAATTTTAAATGACACGTTGTGACCTTTTTATAGTTTTCTCTGAGATTCTATATGAAAATTTAATATATATTCGAGAATAGGGCCCATGAGGTAAAACTATTGTTGAAAAACTTCCAGCATTCATTGTATTCCTGGGGATCGGCAAATTTCAGAATCAAGTGTTATACTTTGTTTCCAATTATTGGCATGTGAAGGACGTTTCCGATAGCGAGTCAACTAGCTATGACGTAACATAGACATCTCACCGCGGACAATGGAATGCAACTTCATTCCAGCATCAATCAAATACAAATCGGTTGTCAATTATCAATTAGTACGAAATGCATCGCACTAAGTATAACACTTGCTTCTGAATTTCGTCGATAATCAGGGCTCACCTCTATCCCTAGGAATACAAAAAAGTGGGTAAAACTAGTAGTTTTCATTCAACGCATATGCAATAATTCCAAGAAAAATGATAAATGTACATGAAAACAAAAATTGCAGCAATGCACATCAACTTCCAATTTTGAAGCGAATGATTTAATTGATCATCATATGCAGCGAAATTGTTTTAGATCTTTTCAAATTCACTATTTGTGTAGACCAGCAATAAATGATAAAATGAAGTTAAAAATCAGCGTTTGTTTTTCGACTTCTAAATTTCATGATTTTGTTTTTGCCGTATCTTCAAAATTATGATGTCCATTTATCAATGATACCATTGACCTATTCTATATGCCAATCAACGATCCTCTTATCTTTTGAGTCTATCTGGTAGGTGATTACTTGAATCCCATGTGACCTGTCGTTCCATTCATGGATATACTCACTGTTTCGTAATTCTGATCCTCATACGGAATTTTATTCATAGGCTATCTCTAATCCATGGCTGAAGAAGGATAAGGTCTGGCAACGAGAGAGTAAATTAATCATCGTGACCAATATCGTCATATTTGATCATTATTGTTGTGGCTATGTCCTCATTCCTGAACAAGTTCAGAGATTTAACAATGATTAATTACAGTAGTTTGCTGCCAGTATTGGGACAACACATGATAACTATTCGAATGATATCATCAACTTGTTTCCATTTGCTTCTATCAGATCGTAAATCTGAGAAGGAATCGGGTATGTAAAACTCAGGAATTTTTACAGAGGCCGTTTTCATTCCATTCGTTGGAAAATTTGGAGTTAATGCTTTGAGAGGAAAATAGCATTTTAACATGATACATTTTATGAAAATTTCTGATACGCAAAATTGCGCACATTCATTTTCATAAATATCTATGGATGGGTGATGAATACAGGTAAAGGTAAACGGTAATGTCAGTAATTTATGCATTCGGACGATGCCTTTTGATAAAATTTTTTGCCTTTCTTCATTTCAAAAGATTTTCAATCCATTGACAGCGTTGAACAGCGGCCTGCCGGATCGTTTCTTTCCGACTTATGTATTACGGTTGGTGCAACCATAGAAATAAACTGTTTATCTGAAGTTGACTAGAATGGAAATTGACTCAAAGTCACGGCACATCCGGGGGAACTAAGTTGGGGCATGAATGACCAATTAAGAGCTTAGACTTACACATGTGACTGATTCTAGTCCAATGATAAAGATGTTGACAGGAGTATCCAAGTGAAAATGCGTGCGATTTTTGTGCCACTATTGTGTATTGCATGAAGATTAACTTCCATTCTAGAGGTTTTATTGTTGTCAATTTCTATGGGCGCAACTAAATAGCTTGCGTAATGAGTGACTCTCGCTATGGCAAGCAGCAATCGATCAAAGAAAATGTATCTCATCACTGATGAAGTTCTTACCATAAAGCTTATCTTAAACTGTCAAACACTTCTGATGGTAAACCCAGATTATCCCAGTCAACATTTTTCTTCATTTTCGATAGTGACCCTGATGTGTAGTAGGGTAGAATCCGGGACAGAATTTGAACACGGGAGAGCCGGATGCTTCGACTCGAATATGAATTGGATGACCCGGCGAACACTGAACCCGCAATTCGCCTGAGGATATTAATGCCGCACAATCAATATTTATAACACAATATATTAGATATAATGGTTAATAATAATTTTCCTGTTATTTGAATGATACTTTTTGTAAATGCACATGTAAACATTACCCCAGCAAAATCATATCAAGCGAACACAGCGTCGATAAGTCGTTCATCTTCGACTCGTTCAGTTATTTCCAAAATATAGCTTTCGCATGGTAATGTTGAAGTTACTCAATTGTGCATTGGAAAATTTGTATTATGCATTGCTATGTTTTTGAATTACACCGTACTAAAATGACTACTACACTAGATGTGCTAGATATATCTTAAATTCTGTGTTCCTTGAACATAGTTAAATTGTGTTGAAAAAATTGTGAATCCATTTTAGAATGTGAATAATGAAGATAGCCTACGTGTTTGCTTGGAAGTTAATGAACTAGCCCCCTAGATAGGTTCGACAAATTTGTGTTCCTTTTCATCGTGAGGAAATCTCGAGGCTGTGTTTAGAGTTGAGGACATGCAATGGTCAGCAGAACTGAAATCATTTCTTCGCAATTATCGATAAGTAAATTTTAATCACTATTATTACATTAAAGATTCGTCGATTTAGTTAAACTGCTCTCATACATTTGCAGCTGAATTTCTCAGACATATAGATCTGTGATAAAAATAGTAAAGCTTCGGCCTCGATGGTTTCATCTGGCATAAATCTTGAGGAACGGAGGCACACAGGAGAAGCCTTAGCCATCTACACATTACGATCTGTCATAATTATTATGTCATTGCAAAGCATAAGCCAAGTTTGGGTCCAGTCTTGGGTGGACCCCAGGATCCAAAGCTAGGATCAACATTGGGATGAGTATTGGGTACACCCGAAGATTAGACCCTACCTTGACTTCCAATTAATAATGTACAGTATATATATACAGATTGTTTCATAAAAAATGGATCACCCTTAAACATCGCCTTAACTTCAACTTTGTCTAACTCCGCCAAACTTGAACGAATTTCTCTGAAATTTGGAGGATATGTCAGTTGTGCTTACTAATATCATTGTTGGAAATTTCAAGCATGAATATTGAGTTGTTTTCCTGTTATAGATAAAAAAAGTAGTAGATAATTTGATCTTCATTTAGCAATGTTACACAAAATCATACCTCACTCTTATAAAATTACATTTGTTTCCTTTGTTATGTAATATGTTTTTCTACAAGCCAAAAGCTATCAAGCAAAACAAAAATAAAGAAAATCGGTCAATCAGAGCCAGTATAGCACCATTATTCATCAACAATAATGTAACTGCTACATGTCATTAACTGGACTTCATGTTCCATAGCTTCTTGACTTCGTTGCGGTGGTGTTGGCAGCACTCCTGATTGCTTTCAGCTAGAAATCTATCTCTTACCGGTTGAAAACAATACAAAGCACAAATGAACAATAACGAGATCGCATTCACAAAAGGCAAAGTGTCAGCCTTGCTAGAACTAGGGTTTTCTTTGCCAGCTACAAGCAAGCGACTAAATGAATTTTGAGATTTGTTAAAGTTGATCCAAGTCTCTCGTTAACTGAGATGGCTGCACTAGACTCGTCTATTTCTAAGTCCACTATTCGTAGAAGACTTATTGAGTCGAATTTCAAGAGCTGTAAGAGGCCCTCTCAGATCGAATTATCAGATCAGCATACAAAAAGACGTCTCAGATGGGCAATGAGTCATTGTCAGTGGCGAAATCAATGGGATCGGGTTGTCTGGTCTGATGAGGCATCAGTCCGTCTGAAGGATAGTGATGGTCGATTGAGATCATGGATAAAATCTGATCAGGAAATTCCGAGACATTTACATCGTCCCCGGGTACAAGGTGGTGCGACCCTACTGATTTGGGCTGGCATTTGGACCAATGGCCGCTCTGAACTTCATATACAGCAAGGAACCATGAATTCTGAACGCTATGTGAATGTTTTACGAATGAACATTGGCCAAATGACAGATCAACTTGGTTATTTATGGATGATAATGCTACGTGTCACAGGAGTAGTAGAGTCAACTTATGCAAGTCTCAATTAGGGCTTAGGACATTATCTTGGCCAGCTCGTTCTCCTGATCTGAATTCCATAGAAAATGTATGGAGTATTCTAAAACTTAACGTTCGTCGTTCACTGCTACCTACAGATTGCGTATCACAACTTACGTCACTGTTAAAAAAAGAGTGGAGAAAGTTAGATCAGTCAAAAATCAACGATATCATCGAATCAATGCCTAGACGAATTGGTAATGTCATTGACAATAAGGGTAGGGCCACAAAATATTAGCTTCTTAAAAACCGTTACTGCATCATAGCTTATCAGATTATATGAGGACATTTAAATATATTAGGGACATGAAATAACATGAAAAATGCTTTCTGTATCATAATTATAAAAAATAATTAATAATTAATAAATTATAATAAATTAGTTATTTATTAATTGTTATTATTATTATTAATTATTTATGAATTATAAATTAATAAATTAATAGTCATTATTTAGTCAAATTTTAGGATGATCCACTTTTTATGAAACGGACTGTATATATATTGAAAAAATGTATTAAAAGCAAATGTTGAATATATAAATAACTAAAATCCCAACACTAGAATCCCAAATTAAAAATGAAACACCTTATGAGTGCTGATGCATTTCGTTGACTTTAGTCAACTTGTCAAAGCACTAAAATGAATGTCTATTGAAATCATGGAGTATACAAATTCAAAGCACACAAAATACCGAGACATAGGACAAATCATTAACTCAAGAGGAATTCAATGAAGGATGAAATATCTTAATAAAATGAGATTCTTTAGCCTCTCTCTGTACTCGAGACGTCTCAGGTGCTAAAAGAAAAAATGGCATAGCACGAAAACCTTTGCCACAGTTATTGATGTGGCGGCTTACTTTTAAGATGGAATATCTCTCATTACGAACTTGTTGTCTATGAACTGTCATTCGGGTTTTGAAAAGATCACCTGTTTGTCCCACATAAAACTGATTGCATTTATTGCAGGTGAGCTTGTAAATTATGTTGGAAGAATAACAATTCATGTTTTGTTTTATTTCAAATGTTTTTCCGTTAAAATTCACTGTTTTTCCACATTCTATAATTGTGGATTATATAATTATATAATTCTATAATATATAATCAGTATTTTGTTTGTTGTTGTTGTTGTTGTTCCAACAAACAAAATCCTGACATTTTTGGAAAAATCATCCAACCATTATCGTCTAGTATCAACGTTCTGGAAAAGTTCAAAAACTGCAAATTTATGACTGCATATAGACAGCCGAAATCTATTTTATCTCATCTAAGATCAGCAAATCGAACAACGATAACTGGCGTTCAAAAATGTGGGGAGAAACGATGTAAATGCTGTGAAATTATAGAATGTGGAAAAACAGTGAATTTTAACGGAAAAACATTTGAAATAAAACAAAACATGAATTGTTATTCTTCCAACATAATTTACAAGCTCACCTGCAATAAATGCAATCAGTTTTATGTGGGACAAACAGGTGATCTTTTCAAAACCCGAATGACAGTTCATAGACAACAAGTTCGTAATGAGAGATATTCCATCTTAAAAGTAAGCCGCCACATCAATAACTGTGGCAAAGGTTTTCTTGCTATGCCATTTTTTCTTTTAGCACCTGAGATGTCTCGAGTACAGAGAGAGGCTAAAGAATCTCATTTTATTAAGATATTTCATCTTTCATTGAATTCCTCTTGAGTTAATGATTTGTCCTATGTCTCGGTATTTTGTGTGCTTTGAATTTGTATACTCCATGATTTCAATAAACATTCATTTTAGTGCTTTGACAAGTTGACTAAAGTCAACGAAATGCATCAGCACTCATAAGGTGTTTCATTTTTAATTTGGGATTCTAGTGTTGGGATTTTAGTTATTTATATATATATATATATATATATATATATATATATATATATATATATATATATATATATATATATGTGCTCCTGCAAGATTCATTTGAAAATTTATGCCCAAGTACCAATGTTGAATTGTCACACATCCGAGCACTTAAAGGAAGCTTCTACGGTCTATTGTTTACAAAGCAATTATCTTAGAAATCATGCACTACAAAGGAACACCATTACGATAATAATGCAAAACCACTAGACGACAGCAACGTTAGATCAGTGGTATGAGTTTATTACATATACACTTCTTGCATACTAAGTTAATAATATTTGATGGGCATGCACGTAAACAAAGGTGGGATTTACACAATAGCTACATATTATATGGCTGTAGACTTTCGTGAGAACTAAATAGGAACTCAACTTGTCATCAAACCCACTACAGCCGCATGTTTGTGTACGTAGGATTTCAGTGTTTGATTGAACAGCAACTAAGAGTGAAAATTTCTGAAATCGTAGCATTCTGATGGGAAAATGCCCACGGTTGCCCATCATCTTTCAAATCACAGCTTTGACATTAGTTTCTTTGGTTTATGAAGCCTAGATGTGTGCATTACATGTCATTTAGTCAGTTTAAATTCTTTACTCATTTATCTTGAAAATCCTTATCGTCGTGGACATGCCTCACAACGATTGATAAAAACCCAAGATCTAACTTCGCAATAAGCCACAAGACACAAAGCGAAAATCATGCGCCATAATCCACGAGGGCAAGACATCAGCCATTATAAGTGGATATCTCTGTACATAATCAAAGACGGTTTTTGGCTTGCATCTCATAGATTACTCTATATGTACACTGTAAATCGCTCAATACCAATCACATATTTCTGTATCTATTCATACGCTTTTCGTATGTTATTTCAAGTGTGGTATGCTTGACGTACTAAAGCTATACCAGCAAAATGTTAAAGCATCAACGATATCTAAAATATGCTGATTTAAGGCCTTTTGTCAATAAAGATCACACTATTGCTGTATGGCACTAACTACTGTTTTGTGAGTAGCGAAATAATGATATTCAAGAGTCATACTTACAATACTGAATTCGATTTTAATATAAGTAAGTCTCAAGGCATTTCATAAATAATCAATAAATATTCAACCACCAACAATTATGCATTGTGTAAATTTGAAATTAAGCATATTATCAATCCGAAATAAAAACACATTATATTTCATGAACGCAAAAATAGTTATGTTTGAGATATGTAAGTCAACATGGTTGCACGAAAACTATCGTGTGAATGAATTGATGTCAATCAACTTGGTTCATAAAGTAGAGTTGACCACGCGTCCTGTTAATGTTACTAGGCAAATAGCAACGACGACATACTCGTAGAGCATAAAATTCAGAATAAATCCAATCTAGTTAAATACTTCACTACCACAAAGAACTATTCACGACTGGTAATACCGAAAAATGTTATTTGACAGTAGTATGTAATGTATATATATATATATAAGATAAGAAGACCAGAGGTTTCCAAAATAGATGTATTCCCCGACTAGTTTCATCAGCTATCGCTGACTTCTCAAGGGGACTGGGAAATGAAATGAGGGAGGATACATAGTAATTAAACATGTACTAAAATCATACACAAAATTCAAAATCAATGAGAGGCATTGAGTGTCGGTTGATATCTTTGGATGAAATCAGATTCAACCCTCTCCCCGTCTGATTTCTTGAAAGTGGGAGGCATCTTATAAAAAGGTAGCACTAGGAACTTGATATCGTTGTTCTTTGCACATCTGGTCACGTGTTTACTTACAGGTAGGATGGAATACCTGGCATCAAGCATTTGTTGTCGGTGTACTGTCATTCGGTGACGAAGGCTGTCTCCGGTTTGTCCGATGTAGTACTCGTTACACCCTGTACATGTTAACTTATAGATGACATTAGTTGACAAACAAGACATGTTAGATCTTATTTCGAAAACAATGTTACTTTACGAATTGAAGCACAGACTGATGAAATTAGGCTATCCTTGTAATTTGATTGAGAACGCAATTGATAAAACAAAACAAGGAAACCAAGAAAATAAAACAACTATTATAGCAAAACAAAAATTCAACGATGATAACATTTTGAATTTTGTGCAAACATTTAATCCGAATAACCAAGCATCTTTAACCAGGTCATATCTCC
Source organism: Prostheceraeus crozeri (assembly GCA_907163375.1). Taxonomy (NCBI): domain Eukaryota; kingdom Metazoa; phylum Platyhelminthes; order Polycladida; family Euryleptidae; genus Prostheceraeus; species Prostheceraeus crozeri. Next base: position 36,779 of record CAJQUW010014715.1, on the reverse strand, counting down.
AGCAGTGAATTCCCTTTCAGTATGTAAAAGTTTTAAAGATAAAAAAGTAAGAAGAACTTTCCGACAACCCAAACCCCTTTTACGTATCCTTAGCAGAAATAACCGCTGCACGATCACTGGTGTTCATAAATGTGAGGAGCCTCTTTGTAAGTGCTGTGACATTCTTATGACAGGAAAGAGTACAATTTTTAAAGTCGGTGACACTAACATTGTTTTCGAAATAAGATCTAACATGTCTTGTTTGTCAACTAATGTCATCTATAAGTTAACATGTACAGGGTGTAACGAGTACTACATCGGACAAACCGGAGACAGCCTTCGTCACCGAATGACAGTACACCGACAACAAATGCTTGATGCCAGGTATTCCATCCTACCTGTAAGTAAACACGTGACCAGATGTGCAAAGAACAACGATATCAAGTTCCTAGTGCTACCTTTTTATAAGATGCCTCCCACTTTCAAGAAATCAGACGGGGAGAGGGTTGAATCTGATTTCATCCAAAGATATCAACCGACACTCAATGCCTCTCATTGATTTTGAATTTTGTGTATGATTTTAGTACATGTTTAATTACTATGTATCCTCCCTCATTTCATTTCCCAGTCCCCTTGAGAAGTCAGCGGTAGCTGATGAAACTAGTCGGGGAATACATCTATTTTGGAAACCTCTGGTCTTCTTATCTTATTTTATCATCGCATTCGCTTTGGACTTTTTCATTTACTTTTATATATATATACAGGCCGGCCATAAAGTCACGCAGGATGTTCAAAACACCCTGTTCCCAGGCATTCTCACCTATACAAATCCAAATACTGTGAATATATTCTACTTATCATGGCAAATTGTCTGGTATCTCGCGATACCCCCTTGTACAAAGACCTTTGATAAAGATCTGCCTCAAAACAAGTACTGTATTTACGTCACTCAATCTATCTTCTAAGATATAATTCAACTCTTTATTCAAGAAATAGTGTTCCAGAGCAAGTTTTTATAAGAAAAACAACTTGTATTCTATTCGAAGTATTGATTGGTAGCGTTAACAAATAAATGTAAATGTAGTCAAACAAAATGTGTACAGTCCATGAATTCTCAATATGACGACCTTGGTTAAGTTTCAATTCTTCAAGACGAACCAGAATATTCTTACAGCTTCTGCGCAATTCTGACGGGGAAATGGAGCTCATTTCTTCACAAATTGCCTCTCTAAGCTCATCTTTAAGGACACCTTTGATACACTCTGTGCTTTAGAGCACCCAAAACCAGAAATCCGCCGGTGACAGATCAGGTGATCTTGGAGGCCATGGACGATCAAAGCATCGGCTGATAATTCTTGTCCCAAACTGCTGCCGAAGATAATCAGCCACGCACCTCTTTATGTGAGGAGGCGCTCCATCCTGTTGGAAAGTCGTCTTAGAGAGCATTCGCCTTTGTTTCAGCAATGGAACAACATGACTCTGGAGCATAGCAAGATAGGAATCACCGTCAATACTGCCATTAAAGAAGAACGGTGGTAAAATCATTGTTGACGTAAAGCCTCCCCAAACGGTAATCTTTTCTGGGTGTAGAGATGATGAGACAGTCACATGCGGATTAGAAGCGGCCCAAATAACACAATTTCTGGTAAACACACAACCATTCAAATATAAATGAGCTTCATCAGTCCACAAGATCGAATCAAAGAACCTTGGATCACGCTCACACATCTCTGTGAAGAGGTTTGCGTATTGTAAACGCTTTTCATAGTCAGTTTCCTTAAGTTCTTGGACCCTTTGGATGTGATATGGTCGAAGATGTAATCTCTCTTGGAAAATTTTCTTGACAGTCGATTGCGGTACTTGAGTGCTGGCTGCGACTCTTGTAGAGCTACACACCCCTAGCGAGTGTCGCTTCTTCAAATCCGTCAAAGTTTCTTCAACTTTCTGAACTGTAGCATCGGAAACTCTTGGACGTCCACATCGGGGCTCATCTTCAACACTGCCGGTAGTTTCGAAACGTTGGATGAGACGCGAAACTGTCGTTTCACAACAAGGAGGATTCCTGATACCAGATTCATTTCAAAAAAGTCGCAATGCTTGTTTTGGAGAGCAATTGGATTGATAATAAAATTTCACTAACTTTATACGGGTCGGTAAATCCATTCTTTTGTTTACACGTGTGTTCGATCGGTTCTTCGCCGCAAGTGATGACTATTCAATCTACGCTCTCTGATTCAATCTGACTTTCACTGACTTGATTTCGCAGTGAATAATTAAATCAGTTCAACACAATTCACAAAAATGACAGTTGGATCAGATGCTAGAACTTTAATTGAGTAAGAATGAAGAGTTGAATTATATCTTAGAAGATAGATTGAGTGACGTAAATACAGTACTTGTTTTGAGGCAGATCTTTATCAAAGGTCTTTGTACAAGGGGGTATCGCGAGATATCAGACAATTTGCCATGATAAGTAGAATATATTCACAGTATTTGGATTTGTATAGGTGAGAATGCCTGGGAACAGGGTGTTTTGAACATCCTGCGTGACTTTATGGCCGGCCTGTATATATAAATTAATTGCTATGTGACTTAAAGCTATACAGACGAGAGACGTACGAATGAGGACGTATTTGCATCGGGTCTCGTATGCAAAACATGTCTACAACTCGTATTTCATTGTAAAGCAGCCAATCAGAGATAGAATAGTTCGTATCGCTACATACCAATTATACGCGAAAGTAATTGTAATCTGTAAAAGTAAAAGTAATTAATCTGTAAACATACGAGAATTTCGGATCAAATGTTAGTTTCAAATTATATGTGAATTTGGCATATGTTTGCATGTAATTTTCGTATCCAGTGATTTACAGTGTAGGCTACATGCATGTACCAGCTACTTAAAATGCTCATTGTGTAGGAATTCCACTTGCGGCTTATAGCATGTGGCATGTATTTCGTTCCTACACTACGACCGTCGTGCCGTACGACTTCAATATAATCGAAATTGCGAAAGATTGTTGCAGAAATTTATAGAAATTTTAGGCTAACTAACTTGCAGAAGATATCTATTAATGATTCATGAATCTAGATTGCTTTGATAATCAGTGAACAGTGTTATTTTTGATTGCTCAATGTCTTTTTGATAGGTCATTCCTATCAATTTCAACTTTAAATTCCACAACGTCGATGATCCTTTGATGCCTATTTATTCAGTTATAGACATCTGCTAAGATATAGATGGCGCTATGTGAACTGACTATGGTCATGCATAATGCATACCGAGCCGAAGGCGAAGGATCCATTCTGTAATTATGGGCTTTGACATTGACATAGACAATCCTACAATCGGATGGTAATGTATGTTATATAAATAAAGTTCATTTCAGATTTCAAAAGTATTCATCAATCACAACATGAAATTGATGATGAACAGCTTTTTAAAGAGGTTCGCATAACACATTAACATGACATCGATAAAAAGTCCGGGTCTCGATATCGATATAATTTTGATTTAGGACATAACTCTACAGGTAGTTTCATATTCATGTGTTCTATGCATCTGATATACTGAAGCGCTCGTCAAGTCATGCTGTCACATGAATGAAAATTAAATCATTTAAGTCCTTCTTATTCAAAAGTTTAAAGAAAAGGTATCGACTTGTCTTTTTTAACTTCTAGAGAAATGCGGTGACAGGACATTAAACGCAAAGATAATTGATTAAAAGCCAATTTGGTTAAAATATTCTGTTGATGGAAAAGATCAAGTAAAGACGAAAATGTCATTAAGGGAAGATTGAGCTGAATAATTAGATTTACACCTTCGACCTGAGGCAGTTAATCAATGGACATCGCATAATTTGATCAGATATTTGCCCTCTTCCTCGGCAAATGCTCCCTTACTAATTGAGTGCATCTAAATATATCAGACAATTACTTGGTTAATTATTTGCACATTTTTCACGATTTCTTTTGCCTACACAATTTCAGAACTGAATAGCCACAATTCTAAATATTTGTAATTCAAGAAAAAGAGTACTGCTTGTATACATGTATATCGTAGGTGCATCAAACGAGCATGAATTACATACATGTATAATGTGTTGTATAGATCACGGCTACGCATGCAAGGATATTGGTAATTTACATCTTTTCGCAAAATTCCATGAAGAATGGGATCATAAATATTTGAGTGTGTACATTATAACAGATCAGCAGGGATTTGTCGCACTTATTTTTTGAAATTCTGATCAAACTTAGGCTGAACGTTTTCGTCAGCTAAGTTTAGATATTGAGAAACCAATAGCATTTTGGCAGATATCAGAAAGAATTCGTCCTTTTGGAGTAAATAATCAATCAATGGATAAAAATCACTTTAACATAAAGGGCAGAATGCTGCAAAACTGAATAAATTCAGGAAAACGTGAGCATCCGACACTCAACCTTCCATATTTAGAATAACGATTACACGTTTGTTGACATTAACCACATTTTAAGAGAGGAGTAGAAAACAAAATTTTGTCATTTGTGTCCAATTAGAAGTCATATACTTAAGAAGTGCGCCTATTACTTGTCGATGATACATGAGATCTATCTTTAAATCACATAAAAAGACAAAGGAAAATATCCATTTTCGCAGTTTTTCATAAACCGCAAAATTCTGCTGTAAGATCAAGAATGAAATAGCGGCTAATTATGAAGCTGTTTTGTAGCGCATCCTGCACTGTTTTGTCAGATTTCAAGTAACTCAGTTAATGAGAAGTTGAATTAATTTTTAATTTTTCACACATGTGAAGATAGAGAACTACATGTTTTGCTGTTAACGATATTTCTTAAAGCGCGACAGATCAAGCGAGGATCCTGTCAGACTTCTACACAAAAGAGCAGGATTAACCATCAACAAATATAAGAATGTCAACAATATGATTTTGCGGCACTTCGCATATATACACATGCATGCGCATTGGTCCAGTGCAAGGACCAATAAATTATTTTCGAGCCAAAGTACCTTTTTCACTCACCCTGCGATATACATATCTTTGCATATTTCTTCATAGAATCCCAATGATATTTATGTGATTTGAATTTTATATAATATTATTTTTCATAATGAAGTAAAAGTCAATCTCAATCAGTGTCATTTCATTCATAGCAGTTGAAGACAAGACACAATTATTTAGTATCAGATTCATGGATTCTCGAGAAATCGTGTTCAGTATGCTTTTGCGGCCATATCTTATATATGCAGACATTTTCAAACTTTTATCATTTAGCCTCATTTGAGTTAGATAAACAATATATTCCTGATTTATTTCTGAAGTCTGTGCGACTGTTTCCAGTCTTTCTTCTCTTAAAGGATCATGTTCATGCAAATTACTTTGTCAAAACTGCATTTTTGTGTCTTCCGTACGTAGCTCGATTTACTCCCTTGGGTAAAAATTTGCAATATCATAATTTTAGGCTAGGGATTGTTTATTGAAACCCTAAGACTGCTGAGCTGAGATGCCATCGGTATCTGATTGCGAGCGGGCGAGCGTGGCCCTGATGTTTTGAACAGAAACGATGCCAGGTCAGACCAGAAGTTTCATTTTCATTTACTTCTGAAGATGTGAGAGCAAATAAATCAGGAAGAAAACCATGTGACTATGAGGCTAATGTGACATACGTGGTGACGTCAATAAGTCTGTAGACTTGTATAGATAAAAACAATTGACATCCTTCTATGAAAGTATATTGAACTTTTTGGGAAATTGTGTAAATCAAATCTATAAAGCACATGAATTATGACATTGCATAAATTTGAACAATAATTTAAACGCACATTCATCCCACTAGGGTACAAGCTTTTACAAATGCTTCAAATACGCAAAACGTCGCGAATCAAGAGCAGCCATTGCATCGTCATGATCTTTGTTGAACCAACCAGTCAATGAGAAGAGTTAACAGTAGATTCATTAAATGATAAAAGCAAAAAATAGAAACAGGGTCAATCTACAGATTTTCAGATAACATTTGAGACATGGAGGAAGTCTGCTTGTCTGGAAGTGAAGCTCGGTCAAGCTCGGATTTGCTTCGCTCAATCGTCGTCATGCTAGGCCTACTCTTGTCTCAATGCCCAGTCAATTTTTCTTCAAGGTTGAATAGGCGTGCTGTCATGGGCGATTCATTTATGGCGATTCAGATCAGATAATGAGATGCGCAGTTAGCATATTAAGTTAACAATTTATGCACAATTGTACTCTCTGAAACTATTGCTTTCAGTTGAAGAATTTTTTTTAAGCATGTGCGCTGCAAGCCGGCAACTGCGCTACACTTTCTTTGTGACGACTCCCGACATGTCATGTGCTAGCCGTTCATGAAGTTTTGTTGGCACCATGCCGCCCGGGTATATGACCAAGACCGGACTTTTCTTCCTGATCCAAAATGAACACAGCGATTTCTCCGATGGTCTTCCGTCTGCAACGCATTTAAGATAATATATACCAAGCAGCGACGTTTTTTACTAAACAACACAAACGACGACTGCGCTACGATTAGTTGTTGAGACAAAGATGTAGTCTTTACATCAACAGGTCTGCTCAAGTAAGCTGGATCAATATTTTAGGTGCATGGAATGACCATCTTTGAAATTTCCGTAGGTAAGCTACTACTTGAATGCAACCATTGGCGGTTGTGGATGTCTTGATGATCCGCCCATTTGCTCCAAAGAAAATGGAAATTTTTCTTCAATATGAACATACATGTATACTCTCATGAAGATGTTCATCTGTTGGGATCAGCGTCGAAATTCGGTCGTATATACATGTAAATTATTCTAGCTCGTTTATGAGCTACAGGTCGGGAAAGACGTAGATCACATGTAGGTCTAGACCAAATTAGGTAATTTCAGAGCCAAATCAAAGCTTCTGCATATGTATATTGTAGTAAATATAAAAATTGTCAAAAGATTGATGATTTGTGTTCTTTTGGTTTCTCGAATCACTAATTTTGGAAAAATGAGTGAATTAGCTGTTTTGGGGTGCAAAATGCAGCCAAAACACCCACAAGCTTATAACAATCTGGAAATCCCATCTCTTGACATGGATGATGGCTGACATTTTACATGATTTAAGGATGTTGAAAGTTAGGAGAAGTCACGTATTGATGGGTTTATTGCATCAGCATTTTAGCCACAGAAATACGTCAAAGTGCAGTGGGGTGCATTTTGCACCCCGTTCACCTACGAACCGCTCTAAGGCATGAATTTACTGTATACTAAATCCACCGCAAAAGTGCTCATTGCGAGCTGAATGAAATGAACATCCAGTAGTTGGTCAAGTCGCAAATTTCAGGCTAATTTTTGACGCTACCCCCGCCTGACATCACATAGATCCTAACAATCATGGCAAAGATATCAAAATACTAGGCACATGTCATGTTTGTGAAGAAACAGTTATGGGCTAGGCATTTGCAGCAGATATTCATCGTATTAAAGTACAGTCGAAATATTTTAAGGTCCAATCTGCATCCAGCAATTGCACTAAAGAATAAAACTATTCTATGAAAAAAAATAAAGACCAAATTCACTCAAAAAATGTCTAAAAATCAAATAATACGAATCATGACTACTTCTGCTTACCAACAGTACACTGCATACGCAAATTAGATGCATCATGTGCGCACATGTCAAGCGCTTAGAGCAATCAATACACTTTATCTGCTAGTTCTATGCATTGTACAATATGCCGTAATTGGCATTGAAATTCAACAGTCATTACTTCTTTGTATACACATGTAGTTTTTGAACAACAAATCGATTGTGACGCGCAAAACTGGAGCACGATGTGATAAATTTGAAGTGATCCTAAGCTCATTTCACTTCCTAATGAGCTTAGCATGAAATTGTTTGCAGAGGAACTAATTATTCTGCGGACTGGAACCCTTCATCATAGTCCCCCTGACGCTACGGGCCCGACCATTTGGACGATGATTAGCTACTTCGTTCGAACAGTGTATCATCTGAGAGCGTCAGCTGTCACAAGCTTCCAATTTCAAAACAAACTCATTATCACATTTAGAACCTATAGGGATTTCTCCGAATAATTATTTGACTTCAAGATATGACACGTTTATCATTTTGGGCAGAAGTTTCAATTTGATAAATGCAGATTTGTACTAGTTCAGGCAAGTACACACTCACTCTGCTCCGAAAGTTCTAGTCTTGTTTCTGTGAAAGAATGTTGACAAATGTTCATCGTAGACTAACTGTTGTGAAGGAGTATAAAAATAGGGGAGAAGTCTTGTCATTAGCAGAAACTATCAACCTGGATTTTTCTACCTTACGTCCACAAACCAAAACGGAAAGACGAATATTTCCGGTTATCTTTCTCGTTATCTTGATAAAAAATGAATGAATTATCACTGTTAATCCATGGAGGTACATTTAGAGAAAATCATGTGGCGGAAATATTCATTATTTATTTCCAATCTCTTTCTATTCCCTTTTTATGTCACTGATTGTCAAGCATCTTTGCAGAGTTAACTATTTACTAATCATTTGTCTTAACGTTAATCATTGAACTCAGGTCACCCGGAAGAGTGGCTGCTGTCCAAAACGTATGAAATTGTTTTCACACTTTCTTAGAATTATAAATATTAGAAAGGCACTATTCACAAAAATACTTTTCGATGACAAAACGACAAAGGTGCAATTTAGGGATATCGTTCCGAAAGCTGTTTCAAAATTTGAAAATCTAGAATCTGAGCCAACATTTCTGAAGCGATGATTACATGTTCTGATGCATTCTGACGCATATTCTCATGCTCTTCTCAACTTAAGCGCCTGCGTCATCCTCGTACCGAGGAAATTTGATCTGTTTTTTTCTCCCTCTGTCATGATACTGTCAAGCTCAGCGAAGAGTTAATTTCCGATGTGCAGAACGCATCATAGTCTATTGACGATTGACTATTTTGACATTCAGATCTTGGCAGTCCGTATTTATTCATTATTCATTTTGTGACGTACTTCGACTCTGTGTTTCTACTGAAATAGTCCCAGAAAATGACAACAGGTTCCTTTTTTATTGAAAATCAAGGATTATAAATAGTAAATCCATCAAGCAGAGATGGGCGAGAATATTTGAGTCTATCTTAAATTGCAGGAATCCTACAGTTTTCAAGTGAATCAAAATAATCATAATTTTCGCTCCTTTGTGTCGCATGCGTTCATCACGAGTGCAAAATATCAATATCACAATGCAAAAATGATGTTTATCGGATGTCCAGAGCTGGAACCGATCCGCTTTTTCGGCCCGGACGCACTGCGTATCTGGGCAAAAAGTCTCGTTTGCTCACCTTACCATCCTAAATGAAAATATCAATTAGGCCAGTTGTGTAATATCGCCGTAAGAATCATTCTAAAAAAATAATTATTGACTACATGATCGCATGCTGTACGGCTTGTATACCATTAATAAGCAAATTGATCACTGTTGAGCAGTAAGGTGAATTTTTAAACATTTAATGCATAGTAAATTTATCACTTGCTTTTAGTATTGTACATTTTTAACGCATTAGTCTATCCCAAATAAATTTGATCTTGTTTGATGCACCGATTGTTGCATATTCTTGGAAGTTATATTTAGGCTTACAAAAACAGCGAAAACGAAAGTGCTGAAGATAAGCAGCCTATTTGAAAAAGTGAAGCCATTATGTCGGTGTTCATTACTCCTAATTACTTAAGAATTATGTTGATAAGCCATCAAATTAAATGATACAGAGAATTTAAATGGTCCAATGAGGAAAATATTTTCATTCCAGACATAATAAATATCGGCCCGGGTACTACATGTTTCATGCCCAAGTCTGGCCCGCTTCCAGATCTACGGATGTCGTTCAATCATAGATCTTATTGTTGACTTTGATTCAAATCTGAGATTATTTTCCAAACAACAGTCGCATCTGCGTGCGTATGAATGCAATTCAAATATGTACCAGTTGAGAATCAAATGTCTCAGCAAACGAGCGAACAAGTCTAGTGATGCTTTTTTATGACAAATATGCCTATAATGTCATGTTAACTGCTTTTGACGGGAGGTAATTATTCATAGCCATGTTAAAAGAAGTTATTCTGCTACATGTACTTTTGTTGCAGGATGAGGTAATGTAGATAAAATAAAAATAAGTAAATGACTGACTGACTTGATAAAAACGAAACGTCGGAAACGAACTGATGAGACGAAACGTCGGGTTTTTATCAGTCACTTACTTGTTTTTATTTTATCTACATTACCTCATCCTGCAATAAAAGTACACGGAGCAGAATAACCTGCTTTAACATGGCTATGTAATGTCATGTATAATTCATTGATCTGAGATTTTGTTTCTCAATGCTTATGAGGTAGTTGAACTTAACTAAGCTTTGAGTCATCTCCGTATAATTTGCTAGAACCATCTGCTTATTCTTTGCTAATGAAAGTCTATCTGGAAGTTTTATTCATATTACATATTGATTTACAAGTGAATTTCGTGGATCAACTGGATGTGTCTCTTGACCAATGTAATCCTGTTATATGAAGCAACTTTTCATTTTATTTAGGGCAGGTGCCGTAATCAATGTGCTCTAATTCAATTGAATTTTGCTCATCTACTTAATATTTATTTCGATACGCAGACATAAATACAAGATGCTTTCTATATAGGGGCCTACTATGGGTACCTGTTCTTTGTTGCTGTTATGCAGGAAGCATTTCGAGAATATGACGAAGAAGCCCTGACATCAAGCAATTGCATTTTACAAAACCAAATAGCCGTCATCGTCACATTCAATGAATCAATTATTCGGCTGAATGGAAATTACTTTTAATACTGGAGAACTGAGCTCCTTGGTAGAAGACAATAGGCCCTGCGAGCTGTAGAATTCTCATGGCAATTGCAGTTCTGGATATCAGAGATATTGACACCACAGTTTGCAACTTTTGGTTACTAGTCACTTCGACCCCCTGACATTTCGACCCCATAAATTATTATCACTGATTGAATCCACTTCAGATAGGCAGAATAGACCCCTACGAGCCTTACTTTAACTAATGAATGCAAATTACAGCCGAAATATCCATCAGGAAAAATAACCCACAACACGCAGAATTTGAAATCTTTGATAGATGTTAAAATCGATGAAACAGACAGATGGAGCTTGTAACAGCCAGCTTATAGGCAGGAAATTGAACAGAGCACATCAATGTATCTACATCTGTAGCCAACGCACTATATGCAGAAGCGTAGATTTGATAACCCCATTTCATGGGGTCATTTAAGATGACTTAATTGATGGGGTCGAAATGTCAGGGGGTCGAAGTGACTTGACACCCAATTTTTAGGGGCTCATTATGCATGTATGTATGAACTTCCCAAACGTCGATTTCAACTTTACGAAACAGAACTAGCAAGGTATCAGAGTGATTGATATGAAGCTTACAAGTGTGTGCGTGTGAGTGAGTAAGGCAAAGATAGAGCGGATGTGGTTAGGAGTGCCTAGAAATAATTCGCTGGTGTTGAATCGTTTCTGAGACAATATTTTTAGAAAAGCAGACAGCATTGTCTGATATTTTGGCTGTGAATTGTGAGATGGTCTGCTCTGAGCAGCCACTTTTGGCTGCCCTTTGTCTCATATTGTCTGTTGCAATTGTCTGATCATTATGGCTGATATTTTGGCTAGTATTCGGCTAATTGTAGTTTACAATGTGTATGTTGAAACTACATGTACGCTTGAATCACATTCAATTGTCCATGGTCAAAGTTTATCCATCATGAACAATTTCCTCTGCTTTTTCACTTTTGCCATTTTTACTTCTGACGGCTTCTCTTCTGATTTTTATTTTGATTCTTGCAGGCAATCATACAACAGCAAGGGGCATTGCGATATTCCGAAGAAGCCTGTCATATCTCAAATCGTCATAAAAACTGCTCCGGAAATGTATTGCCGTGTAAGTTTGTGAATAAAATTGCCTCGTAGATTTAGTTTCTATACTCAATAGTTAAAGTGAACAATTATTCTGGTGTATAAGCAAGATTTAGCATAGTAGATGTCATTAGATAACAATAATGTTGTTATACTTTCTGATTGAAGGAAAGTTCCGTAAGGAACAATTGTTTTACAGAATTATGTTTGCTTAGCAGTGTCAGTTTTCTACAAGTGCAACGAATAGTCATTCGTCAGCTAAATCAAGAAGTGATCTTTTTCCACGACATATATTATTTTTGTAATAGTAATCATTATGTCAAAAACACTTGTCTGGTTCTTGAAATAACAATCGCAGCGTAGAAATTGATTTTGCAGTTCTTGAAGTGCACATTTTCATATAGAATTATGTAGTTACAAATGCGAAATAACTTTACTCCATGGAACTGACAAGATTTGATAATTGCGATACCTAAAATCAAATTAAGTTCATTCCATTTTCTCGAGTAGTGTTACAAATGTATTTCATATTCAATGTGAACAGCGCTATCACACTAGCAATAAAAAAACTTGCACATCACTTTCCAAAAAACAGTCACTTATTGCTAACTTTTTATAATTTCCGAAATAAAAAATTCTCAAAAAAAGGTAGAAATTCAAACAGCTGAATACATTGTTGGCATTATTTATTGTATTCAAGAATAATCCGTACATTTATCATGTAAGTTAATTTAAAGTCCATACACTTATTTTGATTTACTTCATGAAGTCCTTTTTATCTTCATCATTTTGAGAACTCACTATTGTCATAACTATATATATGAACAAGCTGTTGTAGAGATGGAAGCCATGCCCAAACCAGTTGGTTGGACAACTTAGAGCATTTGAGCAACATCCATTCCTTTTTACAATTATCATAATAGGTTGCACTCTGAACAGCAATAATCATTCTTTGAAATGGGAAAGGAATTTAGTTGATCATATTGATCTATTTTCATTGGATGAAGTGCTCCAGCCATTACAGCAGTGAGCACATGAAATAATCAATTAATTTGTTTGGTTAAGATTGAGATCCTTACTATCTCATCATTTCTTTACGTCGATTTAGAATGTTTTAGAATGCTTCTAGCTGTTTTTTTCTTTTCCAGAAAAAATTAGAAGACACTCCCTGTTGTGACGACGTTGTTATTCTATAAGATTATAAGACAAGCAAAAAGGTGTTAAAACGTCCGACGTTTCGTCCGGACTTATTCATGGACCAAGATTTAGAATGTTTCTAGAATCTGCAATTTTTACAATGATGAGGTTTTAGAATTGGTATTGACTAAATAATCATATGATCAACTATTTAACCAATCAACTAATTAGATAATCAACTGATTTTAGAAATTTGGAATTGAAGGTATACTTTAGGCAGCATGAACTTTCAGTTGGATAGATCTATTGAAAAATGCAATAAGCGTCTCGTCCCTTTAATACAATATGATATACATTATGTACATTATATTACATGAATATATTAACTAAATTTCCGGTATGTTAAAATAAAAGCACTTGTCGATTGGAATGCCATCAATTCTTTTGAAGAAGATTTTCACGCTATTCCCACAAAAGATTTATAGTTGTTTGGCATGAAATGAAATATCCTCTGATTTTTCATTTCATTTTATAAAAGTATTTTACGACAATTTCACAAATGTACGATAAAAGTCAAGATGCCTTTCTTTAGTGCTGGGTAATGCATATAATGCTGGGTAGGTGCATATAATAGCGAAAATTTTCAATTATGAAAATAAAGGTTAACTCTTACTCTTCTTGAATGTTGGAGGTAAAAACATTGGTTTATCAGCGGACTTTTCCGATCCAGACCCTTTGTCGACACAAAATGACTTTGTCATTCATCATTTATCATTACCAACGCCTTATCATTTTTGCGTTGATAAAGGGTCTAGACCCGCGACGTCCGCCGACATTAAAAAAGATGAAGAATTGACTTTATTGTCATAATTGAAAACATATGTCAGTTTAGGATGAATTGGTGTTCCCAGAGGGACACCACTTTTCACAGAGAGAAAATGAACAGTTCCTGGTATAAATTCAATAGTTCTTTTTCAAACTTCTTCAATAATTTTTCTCATTTCCGCAAAAGTCACAAACAATGAAGGAAAACAATCGGCAGTCGTCTTGAGAGAACAAAGACATGCCTCCGTTAATTGTTTTGTTTTGAACATTCGTTCACCTTACATGTTGTTTGTGACTTTTGCGGAAATGAAAAGAAATATTGAAGAAGTTTGAAAAAGAACTATTGAACTTATATGAATATAACGCACATATTCGTACTCCTCGCATCGCAAGGATTCTGAATATACCAAACATGAACACTTTTGATGAAAAAGAGAGAATACAACATTTTCAGCCAAAAAGGTCATGATTTTGTGATAACTTCACGATATCACTCATTTTTCATTAGCTCTCCGATTTTGATGAACAGTATGTCAAAAGAGAGCTCAGAAAATGCTCTTTCTCCTCGTGTCTGATTCACTATCATACTCACATGCTTTCATTTTGAAAAATAGCGATTTGTAAATTGAGTGATTTTTATATTTTGAGCACTGCTCAGCAAATCCAACAGCGGATGCACGTCTATCATAGCTCATTTTAAAGCTGAGAATGCAAGCTCTCGAATGATGTATGACACGTTGTTGTGCGATGGATTTGGAAAGCATTAGAATCGATTGAACTTCAACGAAATTTAGGTGGTCTATTTTTTATGATCAACTCGCTTCGAAAAGGTCTATTTTTGCTAAATCGGCCGAGGTAAAACTAGGCTAGTGCCATATCGCATATTACGCTTCTGCTTGTTGAATAAGTAGGAATGTAGAGTTCCGTCACAAGAACTTGTCTATCCAATATTTGATAAGCTATATTAATAGATCAATTAAACAACTTCATCATTCATGCAATTTCAATGACTGGCTAGTCGTCCATTGTGATCTATTTCGCAAGAAATAGCACGTGAGCCGGGTCCGAATGATCAAACTGAATTTTTAGCAAACCGTGATTAATTATGCGCGCTTATTGAATAGTGAATAATGGGTGATAATTTTCAATAATACTTGATGTTTGATTATTTCGAGTGGAAGAATACACTCCAAAATGCCGCTGTTTCTCAGAGAATTGATAAAGATAAAACACCGAATGAATTACCAGAGATGTCCTCTCATTAATTTGCTCTGTATCATTTGTCACTACGCGAAAATTTAACCTAAGTCACAAAGCACAGCTTCTCCTACTCCTCTCAATAGTAGGATTGTCCACAGCCAGAGATATTAAGAAAATGAACCCAAATGTTTGTTTTATTATTTATCATTTGCAGCGCAAAATCGTTATTTATGTACACTGTTAAAGCAAAAAATGTTTCTAGATTTACTTGCATCGCAACCTGTGATGCAGTTTTCTGTCGGAAATCAAATACAGTGCACAAGCGCTCAATAGTTCAAGAATCTTGGGTAATACCTACGACGCCAGGTAGATTACTGAAGATGAAGCATAAAGGAGAATCTCTTTCGAGCTCAACAAACTCAGGAGAATTTTCATGAGTTTGCCTGTATACGAGGCCTCGAAACAATTCCACTCAGTAATTTAAGTCAAGATTATGTCAATCACTAAAAAACGGAATGAATCTTGTTCGTAAATAGAAGCATTCCTGATGTGCAATGCAATCGATGAGCTCCATATGTCGATAAGCATGAACATAATGCCATATATTACATAACGATTTACATATTTCATATTTCATATTTCATCATGCATTACTTGGTTGGAGGAGACTGCTATGTATAGAACATCTTGCATTTTATTATCGTCAAGAGAGGAATTTAGACAATCATCGTTAGGAATTCTTGTTCTCTTCTCGTTCAGAATTATCAGAATCCAAAATCTGAACATGTATATTTGATGGCGTTGAAGCTCACTGTGCGGTAAGCATCAGAATATATGCAGAGAATATAATGTAGATTAAGTAGAATGTTTATCGTATTACGAAAGTTTGGTTACTTATAATAGCAGAACTCACATTTTCCTACATCTAGACTACGTATTATTTAATACAAAAGTTTGATAATCACTTGTCCTCAAAACTGTTTTGGATATAATGCTGTATCATTCCAGAGTGGCAGCCGGGTCTGCACATTAATGCACAGTCGAGATCAATTTTCTCGGTTTGCAATCATGTCTATCATAACAAGCGCCTACGCAAGAAAACATTGTTGGCTAGAAAATGAGCTTTTCTAGCACACACACATTATTTTCTCCCTAAGAATAATTATATCGATGGATTTATACCAGCGCGTTCTGCACACTGCAGGTCATGACAATCTACATGTGCATCAGCGATAGGTACATGACATAATTTTCACAGGATTATTTTGCGGAATGAATTATTGATAATTTCATTTATGGGCACTTGTCATAAGGATATGAAAAACAGGTAGCGCTTGTATATTTCGAATAGTTAATACGTGTAATTGCGATTATATATTCATACACTAATAGCCTCCATCAGAAATTGTTGTGGATATACACTTAATAAGCAGCATGCTTTACTATATTCGAAATATCTGGCGCGGTTCCCACTCTGAACACGCTATTAATCTGAAATAGAAGAATAGCAATCAATTGAGTAACTGCTGCGAAAGATTCATTTATTGATTTCTTGTTTACACTGCAGTGCGAAATGAATACTACATCGCATTTTCATTAATTTTCTTCTTTCACCATGTTCATACCGGCGATTCGGCTCCCCTGTCACCTTTTTTTGCGCTCTCTGCAACACTTAGTGGACTTATTTTTAGTGAACATTCAAGCTTTCCCCTGAATATCGGTGCTTGGCCGACTGGAAGCTCAAATTTATGACCTATTTTTAAAAGTACTTTCTATTGAAGTGCAAAAAGTGATCATTTTTTGAAGACTTTTCGTATGATAGCGTTCAACGAAATGCCTCGTGTTGCAAGTATTTTGTAAATATAAGTCTATGAATCACAATTGTCATCACCTATTATGCCAAAGACATCCAATAGTTCACTAGCAATGCGAATGTTATGCAAATACTACTTATTAAACAACAATGGCGCTTGTAAGTGGTCAGTTATGATTCTTTTCCCAATCATATGAATTGTTTGGGTATGTGCAAGTCGTTATTTAGAACTGTAGAATATTATTCACAGATACATTGGAAAGGTTACTTTTGGAAGAAAGTCTTCCACATTTCATATACGTATATTAATATCAAACACTTGCACAAGTCAATCTTATCCATCTCCTTTTTTAGAGCCTATTCCTAATTAACATCTCTATACATTTAACCAGCATCGTAAATAACTAACAATTAGGTGAGCTATAACCACAGTTCGTCAAAGTGTCAAAAAATTTTAAATGTCTATCAAGATTGGTAATCAAAATTTTGGATTGCTATTTATACTACGAAGTTGAGCGAGTTATATCAAATAGAAGTCACCATCAGAAATTTCACGCACTATATATGTAGCACTGTGCATTTCATGTCATTTGGAGCAGTATTTTACAACCTACGGAGGGGAAGGCCTAATAGACTTCCCACCCTCGGAATATGGAACGCCCGCTCTGGATAGGTTCAATTCAGTGATGTCCACTTATCACTGAACAAACTAACATTAATAATAATATTATCATTATTATAATAATGTTATGTATAATATAATTAATACAAATAATATAATATAATAAATGTAATAATATAATATTATTATAACCAGCATCTTTCATAATAGCGAACAATAGGGCGGGGAGCAGATCGTCATATCCACAATGAGGTACTACTATCGATAACAGTTTGATTGAATATAAAGAAGGCTTAATTCTGAATTTTGCTGAGCATTTTTGCAATGTTATCAGTTAGACTGTAAACTTTACAGTCCATAATGTAAATTGATGAATCCTTTAGACATCATCGGTTATGGCAATGTAAACAATTTGTGATTTTTGTAGTCAACCATGGTGAATCCTGAATCCAAAAACATTATTTCACTTCTCATCGGATGTTCGATGCAAATGTAATTTCTTTCTGAGCAAGAGATAGCTCAGGTTGTTTATCTCTTGCGAACCTTTTCCTCGATAGTATTCCCATTCGCAGTAGACATTTTTTCGGTAAACATAGATACGTTTAATTTAGTACTGTCATTGATTTTCAGGCTAAGTTGTATATATATCGAGATTGCTGATATTTTTTCGAACATATGCGATCCCTTCGAGAGAGGTGTCGTTTCATGGGAGACGTTGTTAAGGGAAAAATAACATAGACTACATCTCCGACTCAAGCGATAATGAGCATGCGGGTAAAAGTATTTGCAAGAATGTTCTGCATGGATTCTTGAGAATTTTTCAACCAAATCAACATCTGCTGGAAAGCTTAGCACTATAGTGGAGAAAGAATGCTTAGGATCGAAATCAGGACCGTGTTTCGGTTTGCTTTGATAAACCTTGTTCTCAGGCAGTTTATTAGGTTCAATTCACCTGCACATGAAATGATCCTCAAGAGAAGGTGAAGTAATCACTGAAGTGTGTCAAATTATGCTCAACACAATTATGCATCGACAATTTTTGAGACAAGCAAGCAGAACGTGTCGGAAACTCCAAACCAGAGAATAGTACAAAGTAAAAGTTGTTAATGCAGTCCAGATATTGGATCAAAACTTGCTATCATTATCGAAAATAGCGATCGTTAATCGAAAGTCATCGCACTTACTTAAAGCACTGTTTGGCAATCAAATATGTCGGATTATAATCTTATCAAATTTAGTTTCATTTATTCCACTAACATCTGCCCAAATGATTTATTAAAAATATTAATAACCACAATCTGAAATCAGGTGAGATTTTTTTCTCATTAAATTTGAATTTTTGAAAAATCAATGCTGACATTAAATATCAAGAATGCGATGAACGAACAATGTACTAGTAGTACAACGTGTGGCAGTTTAGAACTGGCACCATATTCATACACTTTGACCGGCACATTAATGATTGCAAGTAATTTTGAGCAATAATTTTGAAAAATGAGATGAAAGATCTCCATGAATGCAATTGTATTCATAACTTTTTAAATTTTTGTATTCCTTCTACCCTCTCCTTCGCATGTATCTTGCATCGCTTTTTGTATTATCGTATGAATGACGCACATGCTGCGGATCCATCCATATGCAAGGATTGCTGAAATTGAAAATATTGACAATGCTGATTTTTCTGAAAATCGCATGAGCATAAGGGTTATGCACTGCTAAAAATGTTGGCTTTTCAAAAAACCAAATTTGGTTCATTAACTTTTCCTCATAGGAGAGCCAAATCAGGTTCTTCAAAAAGTCATGAATCATTTTCTGAAAAACCAACGAGAATTGGCATTTTCTATTTTACCTCGCTTAATATCGTCTCGTGGATGTCATAAATAGGAACGTTCAATTAGATTCAGGATCCAGCCTTGCTATTGTGTGCGGATGCTTTTCCATCTAATGACTTTAATCAGTCGGTCTTCTTAGACATTTCTATTTATTCATTTGCTGTCTTCATGGTCATTGCATGCATTTGTATTTTCCTACTTTTAGCAAATTTTTTGCATCATGTCGAAAGAGTTGCTCCAGATAGCTATGGAAAGCCAGGCCTTCTTTTTTAACCTTATAGGATTAGGATGCAGTAACTTACATAGAGTAATCGATTAAATTGATTTTCTTATGAATTCTTCCTTTCGCGGAAACCATTTATGCCATACTACTTATAGAATCAATCAAAGTATTGAGTTATGTATTTTTATAAATGTAAACGGATGAGTCTGAAACACATGTTTCTTAAACGCTCGATAGAAGCATGCTCAAGCGAAATATTATCAAAGTTAGAAGAAATCGCATATTTTTCAATATACATTGATAATCATAAAATACAAATTATAGCCTACCGCGAGTTAGAAAATATCAGGCGGAGTACTGTTGTCTACACATGACGTTTGAGAAAAAGTTCGCAAAGTGACATTGCAGATCGAATTCAAGAAAACGCATCTTCAATAATCAACAAAAGTATTGTTAATTGCATTCGATGTTGCAGGAAAAGTATCAGCGTCATACAGAAAATTCAGTAGTCGTAGCTGCATACTCATATCACAAACCATCTACAACAGCGGTTGACAAAGTGGGGGAAAAGCTATTTCTTTGGAGGGGGAAATATCAACGTTGCAGCTGAGGTAAAAAAATCGAGTATGCTTAAACAAGTGTGACAACTATTATTCTATATTTCCGGCGAAATTGAAGAAATGGATGAGATTCCCTTTCAGTGAGGCCGCTGATCAAATCTCCGATGACGACTTTGAAATGAAGGAAAAGATAATCGTTATGAAGAAGATTCTTCGCTTGAGACAGAGTTTCGGGATGTATCCCTTCCACAGCCCTGGATTCGATGACTGAACCAGTTTCCGAAATTAAAGCGGCTCTTTCAGCACTTTTGATTTTGAGTGTGAAGCCACAGTCAGTCAAATTTCTATCAGAAAAAATATATACGTATAGAAATAGACTGCATGTCGAAGCCGACGCTCGCGTTGCTTTGGCCTCCACTCAACTGCACATTGACAAACTCGTGAAAGCTAAGCAATATCATCATTCTCAGACATAAAAGCGGTCTCTGCTGTTGATTTGCATATTTTCCTTGTACATAAACATCTGTTTGAAATATATACTGAGATATTTGTAGAACACATGTTATAAAAGTACGTGGATTTCTTTCAAAGCAGAACAGTGGGAATCAGATTTTTTCTGGATCGAAAGGGGGGAGTGTTACTATAAAGTTTGGGAATCACTGATCTACAAACTATGCACAATCATTTCAAACGTTCCTCTGCACCAGATGTGCATGTTAGTGGCGTTATGTAGTGCTTATGATCATGATCACGAATTATGTAAGCATATATGCCCCTATAAGGAGACAATATTCTCTATTCTTTTCGGCTATGATATGAAGGCCTATGCCATCAGCAAAAATCAGAAATCTTTTACGATTTTTATTGGATTTTTGTGACGAAAGCCAATATACAGCCCCTGGTTTTCAAACATGAAAATAAAACAGTCATAAAACCAAATGGTGTCTTGAAAACTACAAAAACACAAAAATTTTATGAGTGCATAGGGAAATAAAATATATTTTTATGATAGATGAGTAATGATATTTCCGATAAGTGGAGCCCGATCGATGTTCCACATTTGTCACGCAGAAAGAATACAGTTGCCACCGTCGTCTTGAAATTATGGAGCTCGTGATCCATGTCAGAGTGCAACTAATTCTCCAACTCATTAGTGAAACAGCATTTCTAAATTTGAATATTATTTCCAATAGACATTGAGTGCAATCCATGCTTATGAAGATAAGTTGCCCAAAGAATGTTTCAAGCAGTCAACTGATGTGATGAGATGTCACTCCGCCACCATAAATTCCTCAGCGCTCTAAGTTAGAAGAAATCTCGTTTTTCGATCTGTTAATCTACAATATATTCATCAACAATATCAATCTGATTTCTGAGACTTCAGTTTGACATTCACGCTTCAACATTCCATTGCTACACGTTTTGGACTCAGTCCTAAACAGGTTTCCACGAAGCCTTGTCCCTTACAGTCAATGGAACGTGACTGGACGGGATGAATTACATTACTTTATGACTTACATCGAGTTTTCCGTCCTTCGATTGACTCTCTTACCTTGAATTGCGTGTACTGACTGTTATATTTCTCTACTACTCAAGCGTTGACAAACGTTGGGAAAGAGGAGAAATGAAGATAGGGATAGATTCTGAGGGTGGGCAAACGACAAGTTCGCATAGCGGCCGCAATTAGCGAAGTCAGTCAAACTAACTATCCAACAGTGCCCACTTCACCTTCATCGCAACACGAAAACGCTAGCCCTGATTACAAGTCAAGCATTTTAACACTTCCGAACCAGGACAGAGGAACAAACCACTACAGAAAGAATGACTCGGAAGACAGAAAATGATTGGGCCGCAATTATCGTATTCTAGATAAACGTGGAAGTAATATTCAGATTTTTGTTCATGCTATTAACCTAACGCGATTTATTGAGGAGATTGTCTCCCTGTTTGATTCCAAGGGATATGTGTGAGTCAATGGAGTGTTTCCATGTCTGATTTGTTTGCGTGTTTCTGAAAAGCGATCCTAATGACGGAGAGACAGATATGAATGGATATACCAGAGACATGTAGGTTAGAATTAGCTTTTGTTGTTCCATGAAAAGAGTATATTGAAAATATGAAGAGATGAATATTTGCGAATAGCACGGTATGAAACAGATGGAAAAATAAAGAGTTGTGTATTGTTCATCAAATGGGTAAATATTTTTTCTTTCGGGGTTGGAGTCTTCCATTGACTTTCATTCAAATTTCATTTGGCAGAGGTCAGCTACGACTTCAGAAAACTTAAGATTCAAGGCAAATAACAATACCACGAAGTAAATTAACTCTCTTATGCAAGATGTTTCTTGCTGACACCAGTGATTTCCACAAAGGTGTAATGCTGCTTAAGTATTTATTGTCTTAGTTCATAACATTCGGAAATGATTGATGAACTCCTCACAAAAATAGTGATTATATTCACGTCTTTTCATGGTTATCTAATAGTTCGTGACAGATAATTTCGACATTTTTACTACAGAGGTCGAGGGCTGTATCCCAAGAAAATGAAGAATGAAGAAGGCACAACATACAATGGTATTTATCGTGCGCTTGCAGCACTCAGTGTATATAAAATCATTTATTTAAAAACAGTATACTAATTTTGACATGACGCATATTTCCAATTTCTAAAGTCGTGTGCGCTAATTACCCGAACATTTTGACATTTGCAACTGACATAGCAATGCCTTTCTTAATTTCAAATAACGTTTTGTTTAAATCGCATCGTAGGTTTGTAAAGTATCAGTTGATGTCCTGATATCACCAGGAAAACAGCTCACGGATACAGCTACCTTGCATTCGAAGCGGAAGAATGTGGCAATATTCATCTTAGAAAAATCAGAATTCGCTTGACCACTTTTTTAAAAATACTACAGAAAAGAATATTATTTTTACTAATAAAGCATTATTGAAAGGAATAAGAATTCAACATGAGATTTTGCGTCTAAAGAAAGATAAGTTGAGGTACGCAGAGCTATCGAATAGACACTTCGACTGCTGGAAGAATTTCCAGCACGCACTCGCTGTTACCAATTTGCGCAGCGATGGCAAAACGCAGGCGAAGTTATGAAGCGGGGTTATTGTAATCGTTGCCACATCCCATGCGTGAACCAAGCAACCGCAAGAACATAAAAGTTTAGTCACCAAGGCCATCAAGAGTTTCAATAGACATCGACTGAACAACGAAGTCTGCGGACAGATCAAAATAGTTTGAACGATTACAAAAATAAAAATGAATAAATACGTCTAGCTTCATAGACAAGGGTGCATGAACATGATGGGAAATGACCTGAAGAGATTCCACGTAAAAAATTATAGCTCTAGACGTAATACTTTTCGCTTAATCAGAGATAACGTAGAAATTTTCACTTTTACCAGAAACTGCAATCTGCGTCCCATTAGATTAACTGTTTTCTTTGATCCTGTCTGTTAAGAGGAGGAACTAAGTAGAATTCGGCTAACGCGCAGATTCGAAGTAGGCAGATAATGTACATCATTTTGTGAAAGTCTTATTTTCAGCCTCGTTCCCTGCAGAAACTCGTTCTGACTGTTGGACTATCACAATCGACCTTTGAAGACGCAGGACGCATAAGCACTGTCAGCTTCTGTTTAATTTCAGCGCTGATAGAATAGAAATCGACCTTAAAAGGAAGGGGAGCCTGATTTTTCCTTTTGCTATAATGACTATAATGTCCTGTCGCTTGGTCAACTACGTGACTTTAAAAAAATGTCATTTCAGATTTTTGAAGTTGAAAATGTTTGGTTATAAATGAATCTCGGAGAAGAGGCTTTCCACATTGGAATTTGCTTCCTTCTGCACATGGTTTCTTATATGACTACAGACGAACAGCAAATTGGAATGAGTACCTCACGTTTCGAGATGAAGAACGTCACAGTACGATAATCACTATGGGTCCACCATCCACGACCCAAATAACTAATGCACCTAGATGCCATACTCGATTCTCAATGTAAGACAATGACATACCCGTTTTAATGCAGAGTGCAAATGTGCGTACACGTGCATAAAACATTTCTATTTGCTTGTTCAATGTTCATATTAACGATGATATTATGATATTAAAAGTGTAGTAAATGAAATGGAAGATATCAAGTTTATTCTAGAAACTTTCAAGAAACCATCAGATAACAAGAATGTTATGAAGCCACAAAAACACGTGAGTTTGAGATGAAAATGATCGAAACATGGGATGCAGAATAGCAATTTTTTCTCTTTTAAAGTTATCATTTTCAATTGTTTTCCAAAGCATTCGATAGAATGGATTACTTACTTTGATGATAATTTCACTCAGATTCATTTTTGCTCATGATATTTGAGACGCTTCTCCCTAAAATGAAGTCTAAAGCAAAAAGATTAAATAATACGTTCTTCTGTTAATATCTTGATGACTATATTATGCTTAGTGGAAGCTATACAACGCTTAATCAGGAAGTAACCGCAATCTAACAAAATGTGAGGCAAGTCATTGAATATGTGCAATCGAAGCAAACATGAGCCGCACCCAGCAGATATATTGGTGGCACTGAGAAAACATAGACAACTGAGGATTAGCCTTCATACCCTCTAAATCCATCAATTCGGCAATGATGTATTTGACTTTACTAAAAATTCAACAAGAAAGTGTGTTTTTTAGATTGTACGAAACTGCGTATCACAAGCTCAATCAATCTGTGAGTTCAGTTTTTGCGAGCATGGCAATTAGAAATTACGAAGAGATAAGCATCTATAACGACGTCTTAACATTTTATTAGTGGATCTTTGAATATCTTCACATTTATTTCCAGACTGATTTCCTTTGAGTATTGCAGGATGCGATTCATTGATAAGAACTGTGAAGAAAAGAACATCTTTCAGAGTATTTTATCCATTATGCAGATGAGATGACCTTTCTGTCAGTATGTGGTGTATTACGAAATGAAAAGCTTTGATGAGCAATTTTCAACAGCCGAAATAGTCTAGTTCCCGGCCAACAATGCTACGTAGCACCTACGTAGAAGATGGTAGTATTGGTTGCAGTACGTAGCGTGTCTGTGCTACGCAACTGCAACGTAGCAGCTACGTAGCACTTTCTTCGGTAGCGAATGCAAGGTAGCGGAACGTAGCAGCTACGTTGATATTTTTCGGTAGCAAATACAAGGTAGCGAGACGTAGCAGCAGCTACGTTGCAATTTGTTCGGTAGCTAATGGAAAGTAGCGAAACGTGGCCGCTACGTAGCAGGTCAATTTTTTCCTAATTGGCAGCACATGATGCCCATATTGCGTCACAAATGCTCCTCGGATGTCTTCCTCCTTAGCGGGATGTCCCGGTTGACTTTCGCCCGGTGAAAAGCGATACGATCAGTGGCGTGCGGTCAATAGATGCGGTGCATGCGGCGAATGCCTCGCTTAAATTCTGAAAATTAACCATTTTTATCCTTCCCATGATTGAGGACAGTTTGGGCTCTGAATATAAAATCTAATAGAAAATCATTTCATTGAGGGAGATGACATCTAAAGAGCTTTAACAACGGTGAGGCATCGCCGCATTCACTGGTGCTATCTATTTGAGTTGACTAACTCGCAGTCTGTGCACGCTATCTTCTCGCACAGCTCCTATACAAAAGCCTGTGAAATGATGTAGTGGCTACATTCGGCGAAATGGTCGCATCGCTCACTTTAGGGAAAATGATACAGATAGACCAGATCTCATCAGACTGACTTGTGTGCATGTGCATGCATTGTATGAGCCAGTCCGATGTGTTATGTATTGGTCATCCATCACCAGAAAAGAACAAAGCGTTGTCTGATGTACAATGTAGAACTGTCTTGGACATTTTGTGCTATCAATTTGTTTACCGATCTGGCGGAATATTTGCCGAAAAAATGTTGTTGAAGCTAGGCGACCAATGCCCAAAATGAAATTCAAATGAAGACCGAAGCGCTGAAAGTTGAAAAGGCGTACATTCGTCGAGACGACGATTTTTCCATGGTGGTTTTGAAACCCAAGTCTGAATGTCCATTGAGAAAACTTCACTTGTAAACTTCGAATGATGTAGGAAGGCTTTTTCTATCATTAGGTCATTTGATGACTTCGTTAAAAAGTCAAGGAGGATGGATTTCAATTTTAGATAATTTCGTGAATATTCGCGCTACGTGTTAGTGCCATTTTCAATATCGAATATGATACATGCCATGGCGTGCAAGGACAATGTCTAACTTTGAACGCATGGGCATTTAGAAAATATCAAATTCTGATTCTGCGCATCGCATGCCTATCGATAAGTAGCACCGCACGCAACTGGATACGATAGTGTCATTATCTACCAAATCGGGAGAGTTAATCATCTCATCACATGTGCCATGCAACTGAAATAGGCCTAGCATATACATTACTTAAAACGTTACGTAACATCACATGAAATTGTCAGACTCATGAGGTCCCGAAATAATCCACTGAAAAATGCTACGTGGATTCCACATCGAATCCACTTGACATTCTGGAATTCACGTGGAATTTTTTTTCGTCCAAAATTGCTATTGCAAGATTTTCGTCTTTATTTTAGTAGTGAAGCAGTTTCAATTTGTTCGAAATCATGACGGATGACATGGAATTATCCACGTGGATAATTCTATGTGGATTCCAGGTGCCATCCCGGCCGTGTCGAAATATCATCGTGGTAAATGTAAATTCCATGGCGCATTTGTGTGGAAATATGTCCACGTGAAAAGAAGCAAAAAATTCTACGTGGATTCATGTAGGAATGTCAACGTGGAAAAGATGCCGAATATTCAATGTAGATTCGAAGAAGCATTTATATAATTGAGTCCACATAGGGAAAAGCGGAAAATTCAATGTAATTCCACGTCACAGTCGGTTCGTCCACTTCGTCGAGCAATCATGCAAGTAAGTTTGTACAATGGATTCAAAGCTACTCAAAGGATTATTCAGCATTCCTATCCTCATTTCCTATTTCCTCCATTTCTGATCATCCTCTTCCCCCTTCCTCCCTCTCTCTCTCTCTCTCTCACACACACACACACTCTCTCTCTCTCTCTCTTCTCTCGCATTATATCATGTACGTGCATACACACCCATATTCGTGAGGCATCATAAATATTGAATGGTCTATGTCTATTTCGCACGACAATATTTTTACATAGGTAACCAATTGTTATTGTCACTTAAATCTCCCAATAATGAAATTCGCATTTCACAAGTATTAAGTCTTGGAATTAAATCGTCTTTTAAGTGCTCGAAACTTTTGCAACTCTGAGTTTTCTATTGGTTTCATCAAGTGATGAGAACCAACAGTTTACGTTTAGTAGTATAGGCTATACTCTACATCCAAAATTTGCGAAAGCGATGTGATTTTGAAAGCTTTTACACAGCCAAGTTCTGTTGTGCAATTTCACCACCACCCTTCTTGCTTTCATAGACAGCTATTTCATCCCTATCCCAATTTCGGCAGCTCGCACGGCTTTGTTCGCCTTCGCCTGCTGACAGCTACAGATTAAACAGATAGCATGGATCGATGATGCTGGCGCTTTACCTCCAGCCACACATAAGCGTCAAGCATGGAGAAACTGACATGATTGCGATGTTACGTCAAATATAGCAGACTTCAACATTGTGGATTTTCATTGCGCACGCCACTGCTGCTATCCTTCATCTGTCTGTAGAGACCGCTAGTCTCAGTGTTTCCTACTTTATCTTCTTCAAATTCTTATTCATCGTGTACAGTATCAAATTTAGTGATACATGCGGATTACGTACAGCCCTCGTCGTGGCAATGGATTCCTCAAACGGAAGCAAAACTTCATCCGATAGATCTGCGATATGGATTTGAAGAAACTTGAATAGCCTACCTAAATGATGTACTGGAAATAAAGAGAAATGGTGCTGTTGGATGCCAGAACAGAATTTCTTTCGAATAAGACAATCAAAATACATTTGAACTCCATAGACTTCATGAGTACTCCATGACTTGTCGCTTCTTCGTTTATCAACTCCGTGGTTCAAGCTCAAATGCTTCTGTGTGTCGATTCTTTCATCGCAACAACATGTAAGTTTCAGTACTTAAATTCATATTAAATTGGTTAATGAATGAAATAAGAAATAAAATCAGAATGGAATTTTCGAAACAATTCAGATTCAGATCTATTTCACAAAATTTTGAAGATAGGCTACACATACGCACATTTAGCTTCATACTGCATGTAGTCTGTCTACAACTACATGTATATCGTGATGGCATATACATCGGCAAATGTTGTTCCATGGCCTGATGATAATTTTGCTTTTAAAAGTCTACTTTAATGAGTTTTTACTTAGTTAACTCATTTATCAACTAATTACCATTTGTTTTATAGTAGTCCTATTGAAAATTTCCATAATTTTGCATTAATTAGTAAGTATAAGCATAAGTATTTTAAGATTTATTATTGTGTATGCACTACAGCACTGTAATTTTACGCAAATATTCGGCGTTTACACATAGGCCTACATCCACTCACATTTAGGCGCACTCATATACTAACAAATATTATCAACTTGAGATGTTGAAGCAAGAAATGAAATGTTTTACATTCCGGCATGCAATTATACATATTCATACCTCTTGTTCTGCTGCATTTTTAGACTGATCAATTTGTGTAGGAGCATCTTCCAAGTAGCATCTGAATATGCTTAACAATCGAGTCCTTACTTCGACAGTCTGCTGTTTCCGGACAAGGAAGATATGAAGCTAATCATTCAAAGTAAGTAGGCCTAAAACTTTCGGCGATCATTTGTTTTAATTTCTATTAGTTTCATTATGCATTTGATAATCTCCAATGGAATTTAGATTATGAGACATAGCCTATTTAGACATTAAAATTATTTATTATGATTTAGTGGCTTCTTTATGTCCCTTTGTAATCATTTGAAATACTCTCTTATTTTTAGATTTATTTGCTGTTCAAGCGTTCAGGACATGTGTCCCTTCTTCAGGGGTTAACAAAATCAAATGGACAAGCAATGAACTCCTGAAGAGCAAATAGATCTATAAATAAGAGAATATTTCAAATAATTACAAAGGGACATGAAGAAGCCACAAAATCACAGTGAATAATTTTGATGTCAAAATATTAAAATATTTCAATTGATTCGCAACGTTTTATACGAAGGGGAATAAAAAAGATATAAAATCATAATGAAGAATTTGCTACCGAGTGAAGGTGAACTATATTACTCGTAAAATTCCAACTCTCCAGCTGTAAACGACTGTGAATCAGACTTCTGTTGTAATTCTTGTTACAATTGCGTAATCGCAATCACAATTGATGTAATTAGTAATTGTAATCAATTACATTTCTGATGAGTAATTTATAATCGCAATCAATAACATTTTTAGCCATGTAATTGAGAGGTAATTGCGATTGCTTTGCAGTCAGCACAGCTTAACATTCGTTCCGCAAGTTGCTTAAATTACGTGACTCTCCCCGTCAAAAAATGCATTACTATGAGTTGATATGGTTCCACACACCCGGTTATTGATATGGAAAGGTGAAAGCAAAATTCTTCTTCGTGTGTTGTATATTAAAAATAAATAAAATAAATCTCCTGACGTTTCGCCGTCTGGCTTGTTCACAGGAATCAACGTAAAAGAAATTGTCACATTCAGTGCAATTAGAGTGAAATACAACTCATGTGGATGTTGTGACGTACATGTAGATGACACGCCCGTTTTTAATATACAACACCCGAAGAATAATTTTGCTTTCACCTTTCCATGCATTACTATACTTAAATGTGTAGCCTACCGGGTGTGCAACTACCGGTACTTTTTTCAAAGAAATTTATGACGAAACACAATTCCAAAATCTAAATGAAGTGCCGGTCTTATGATATTCTTTCCCTCTTATCTTAATAACTGAACTGAAAATGCAGATCAGAAAATTACTCCCCTCGGAGAAAAGAGAAAAAAAAACAAAGTTGAAATCTTCAATTCAATTTAAATCATAGCAGGTAATTGCAAGCATGGCAAAGTCTCCTAGAAGCCAGAAGTCTCGATATCCCAATCCTGTATCTTCAGTTTGAATCGTAGTAGAGTTGTAGGGCGAAAACACTTGGGTGAGAATAAAAAGGTGCTAATTTAATATCAATGCTATATCATCGCCTGCTTTTCCGGGGAGCAATTGTAATTAACCTAAGCAAATCTGCCTTGAAAAAGAGGTGTCGTGGAAACGCAGAGTTTAATGCTGACAATTATCTAAAGTAATTATGAATTAATTGAAATGTAATTGAAGAAAAACGGAGTACCGGTAATTTGTAATTGTAATCGATTACAATGATAGAGATGTAATTTGTAATTGCAATCAACTTCATGTCATGAGTAATTGACACAAGTCTGCCGCGAATACAACATAATGAATCAGAACACATATAGAAGGTCGTAAGCAAGGCATAAAAAGTTTTTCCACTACAATTCCTGCTCATAGTATGCACGTTAATTAAATGTTAATCAGGCATTGACATTCTTCAGTTAATTTGTATACTTTCAATACAGAGATCATAGTATAGCATCATAGGGACTTACTGTACTTAACTGCATGCATGATTCGTATGAATAGTATGCTACAGACAGGGTTGGAACCGGCCGACCGATTTTAGTAACGCCGGCCGTTTAATTTAATTAGACCCACGTCTACCGTTGTTGACATTCAGTCTAGAATATATTGCTTAGTTAATCATTACAACATTAAGAGCATGTAAATGTAACATAATTTGAAAGTATCCACACGTATGTTTTGTGACATGATTATTACGAACTGTTCCTTAAACAGTTAAAAAATGATTACTGGCAACTTATACATGTTATACGTCAAACTCCACTTTATCAGTGATGCAGTTTCTAGAATCCTCCTCTATCCTGTATGAATTTCGGAAGGATTGTGTCCTCTTCTCTGCTTTTTTCTCTGAGGATTTTCCTTTTGCATCTCCGCCTTGGCTAGAAAGCGACATTATCAATGAATCAATCATCGTCAATCGTTATCATACATTCAGGAAGGATAGTCCTGATAGAAGATAAAATAAAGTCCAGGTTCGTATTGGTAGTGGTGTGACAACTGTGACTATTTTTTTCTCAGGATATTCCAGTTTCATATACTGAGGCATTTGACTAAAGGGACGCAGACCTGTGATTTAATTAATGTCTTTTTTGCATGCTATTATCTAATTTTTGCGCACGGTGATCAGCCACAGGTGTCTATATTTGAATAAATGCTTATTCCTACAGGCCTAAATAAGTCGGTCTAAATCAAAAAGTAACATTAATACTGTACATTGCAGTAATAGGATCAGAGAGACCTTGCTGGTTGAAAGATTAAGCAAATTTTTTTCGAGGGCAGGACAACCCCTAAAGAAATTGCTAATACAAATCCGATCATGTGTCGCATCTTCATGTTCATTTGTTCAGTTAGTGTGACTATCATCAGAATTTTCAATTCTAAGTTGTTACTTTTGACTAGCCCTGTATCTATAGGCCTATTATGCTTATCTTACAAAAAGTCAGTTGAAATGTGTTATTACGAAGTTGTTTCACATTAAGCAATAAAATCTGCTTTCTGTGTCGAATTTTATATTGATATCACACAGGGTTGGAACAATTACACATTTTTTTCCATTACTATTACAATTACAGTTGTGCTTCTGCAATTACAATTATAACTCTGAAATCAAGATCTTCAATTACAATTGCAAATGCACGACTATTATTCAATTACAATTGCATGTGTGACTTTGCAATTACAATTACTTCAAAAGTTATAATCAATTACACAATTACAATTACATCGATTTTCCTAACAATGTTGGTCAATTATGAGTTGGTTGTCCAAAACGATTTTAAGTCTTTGTACATTTGATTTTTAGTATAAGATGCTACTTTAGGTAGGCCTATTTCTAAAAGCGGTGTTAACGCCCATTAAATAGGTTGCGCCATCTCCTGCTATAAGGATCGTCTCATACCCATGCAAAGTCATTCTCCTCCATGTACATTCTTTTATATCAAAGCTAGGTCTCATGTTTATTAATACGTTGACCTCTCACCTACGGCGTTTAGAGATTGGCATAAATTATTAGAGAAAATATTAATGTATAAATTCGAAAATGTTCCTAATATGACATTTTTAATTTTGTGAGTTTTGTTGTAGAGGCTTATTCCAATTATTCGGTAAAACGCGGCACAGAATCAGACCTGTATGTAGGCTATACTTGTGCATGTAGGGATTGTAGGCTACATGGGTATTTATAGGCCTGTATCAACACTTAACAACTTCTAGTCTGTGGATCATCACGTCATTAACATTGATGCCAGGCCTATGCTGATTGCTGACTGCTCTACTAGCTATCTCATAGATGTACTGAATACTTCAATTTTTAATATAGCAATCTTTGGATTTTGTCCTATGTCTAACCGAAAAGACAGAAGTAATTGTGTAGTTGACCGACATATTTCTTCAATTACAATTACATCATAAAAATTCAATTTTTTTGACACGATCTCACACATTCAGATCGGTCAGTGTCTCAAGACCTCGGAGACTTACCAAGCCTCAAGGATATCATAGTTCGATGCAGGATATGAGTACTGCCAAGGAGTGCTGCTTTCGTCAATTCCTGTATGTGGTGTGCCCCAGGAATCTTGTTGAGGTAGGCCTTCAATCTTGATGTGTAGGCACCCAAGGCGCCGACAACAACCGGGACAACTTCAACATTTGTGTTCCGCAATTTCTTTATTTCTATGCGTAGGTCTTGATACTTTGTGATCTTCTCTTTCTCTTGTATGTTTTTGTCGTCGGGGACTGCTATATCTATTATCAGAGTCTTCCTTTGGATCTTACCCACCACGATGATGTCTGGTCTTCTTGCTTGTAAGTAGTGGCAGCCAGCACTTCGAAGTCCCACAAGATCTTAGTATCATTAGTTTTGATCACTGATTGAGGGTCGTGCTTCCATGATCCACCACATCAATTCCTTTGTCCTTGCAAATCGCTCTAGACTTGGCAGCTTCGTTTTGTCTTCGGAGGCATTCCGTTCCTGCCAGTTTTGAACAGCCAGTCAGGATGTGAGAGACAGTTTCGTCAGTTTTTTTACAAAGTCTGCATTTCAGGTCTGTTGAAATCTTTAGGATAAGTGCTTTATGTGCCTTCGTGTTCAGAGCCTGATCTTGTGCGGCTGTTAGCACTGATTCGGTCTTAATCTTTAATTTGACAGTTGCTATAAGCCAATTGTACTGTGTTTCTTTTGTTTTAATGTCCTTGGTTTGTCTGAAATATGTCCATGCAGATGCTTCTCATGCTACCTCCTTTGTCTGTCGTCCACTTGTGCTGCTTTCCATGTTTGGAATTTTTCGGGCCCGTGCTTCTTCTGATAATCTGATTTGACCACCGCCAGCAGTGGATCATCTTTAGTATTGTATATATACTCGTTGAGGCTCCTGTCCTCTCCCTCGATCACTTCTCGGATGTTCTTAAGCCCTCTACCTCTATTTCAACGTGGTAGATACAGGCGATCAACATCGGCCCGTGGATGTAGCGCACGGTATACCATTATTATAATTACAATTATAATTAGAATTACAGTTGAACTTTCACAATTACCATTATAATTACAATTACTCTGAAATCAAAATCTTCAACTACAATTACAATTATTTCAAAACTACAACTTCAAAATTTATTAAACAATTACAGTTGCAATCATTGTAATTGTTCCAGCCCTGATGTCACATGTGGTTTTATTACAGAAGCACTACGTCGAAACGGGATCAAGGAGGGCCAAGATGCCGTGAGAAGCTGATCGTGAATTGGATGAACCAGGCTCCACGGCGTCTGGAGAGACGATGATAGACTGTTCCATCCGCACCCAATGAATATAATAAATTTTATTTACATAGTGTCTGTTTTCGAATGAAATCTGTGATGCACAGCTGTATGAGGGTTTTATGTGCAGAACTAAGCTAAAAACGCAATAGCAGATGTTGAGGTAAGGTGGCATTAGTAAGTAACATTTGAACAACTACAAGCCATAGTAGCATTCGAGTAAAACTGCAAGGTAGCAATAGTAGCATTTAAGTAGCTGCAAGGTAGCATCAAAGTAGCTGCAAGGTAGTGAAGGTAGCATCAAAGTAGCTGCAAGGTAGCGAAGGTAGCATTAAAGTAGCTGCAAGGTAGTGAAGGTAGCATTAAAGTAGCTGCAAGGTAGCGAAGGTAGCATTAAAGTAGCTGCAAGGTAGCGAAGGTAGCATCAAAGTAGCTGCAAGGTAGCGAAGGTAGCATCAAAGTAGTTGCAAGGTAGCATCAAAGTAGTTGCAAGGTAGCATCAAAGTAGCTGCAAGGTAGCGAAGGTAGCATTAAAGTAGCTGCAAGGTAGCGAAGGTAGCATCAAAGTAGCTGCAAGGTAGCGAAGGTAGCATTAAAGTAGCTGCAAGGTAGCGAAGGTAGCATCAAAGTAGTTGCAAGGTAGCGAAGGTAGCATCAAAGTAGTTGCAAGGTGGTGAAGGTAGCATCAAAGTAGTTGCAAGGTAGCATCAAAGTAGCTGCAAGGTAGCGAAGGTAGCATTAAAGTAGCTGCAAGGTAGCGAAGGTAGCATCAAAGTAGTTGCAAGGTAGCGAAGGTAGCATTAAAGTAGCTGCAAGGTAGCGAAGGTAGCATTAAAGTAGCTGCAAGGTAGCGAAGGTAGCATCAAAGTAGCTGCAAGGTAGCATTAAAGTAGCTGCAAGGTAGCGAAGGTAGCATCAAAGTAGTTGCAAGGTAGTGAAGGTAGCATCAAAGTAGCTGCAAGGTAGCGAAGGTAGCATTAAAGTAGCTGCAAGGTAGCGAAGGTAGCATCAAAGTAGTTGCAAGGTAGTGAAGGTAGCATCAAAGTAGCTGCAAGGTAGCGAAGGTAGCATCAAAGTAGTTGCAAGGTAGCGAAGGTAGCATTAAAGTAGTTGCAAGGTAGCGAAGGTAGCATCAAAGTAGTTGCAAGGTAGCGAAGGTAGCATTAAAGTAGCTGCAAGGTAGCGAAGGTAGCATTAAAGTAGCTGCAAGGTAGCGAGGGTAGCATCAAAGTAGTTGCAAGGTAGCGAAGGTAGCATCAAAGTAGCTGCAAGGTAGCGAAGGTAGCATTAAAGTAGCTGCAAGGTAGCGAAGGTAGCATCAAAGTAGCTGCAAGGTAGCATTAAAGTAGCTGCAAGGTAGCGAAGGTAGCATCAAAGTAGTTGCATGGTAGCGAAGGTAGCATTAAAGTAATCTGCAAGGTAGCGAAGGTAGCATCAAATAGTTGCAAGGTAGCGAAGGTAGCATTAAAGTAGTTGCAAGGTAGTGCTAAGGTATCGCAATCAAAAAGTAGCTGCAACGGTAGCGATCATGGGTTCTGCTTAAATTCCAAGTAGCTGCACAGGTAGTGACATGGTAAGCATCAAAAAAATTTCCCGACCTTTTTTTTCCGACTACCATACCTTCGTTCCGTACGTCTTTCCACGAATCGTATTGCAAGGTAGCGAAAGGTAGCATTAAAGGTAGCTGCAAGGTAGCGAAGGTAGCATTAAAGTAGCTGCAAAGGTAGCGAAGGTAGCATCAAAGTTGTTGCAAGTACAATAGCAATCAAAGTAGCTGCAAGGTAGCGAATGGTAGCATTAAAGTAGCTGCAATGGTAGCGAAGGTTAGCATCAAAAGTAGTTGCAAGGGTAGCGAAGGTAGCATTAAAGTAGCTTGCAGGGTAGCGAAAGATAGCATTAAAGTTAGTTTGCAAGGTAGCGAAGGTCGGCCCGTGGATGTAGCAGCGCGGTATACCATTATTATAATTACAAATATAAATTAGAATTGCAGTTGGAACATTCACAATTACCATTATAATTACAAATACTAAAAAATCAAAATCTTCAAATACAATTAAAAATAATTCAAAACTACAACTTCAAAATTTATTAAACAATTACAGTTGCAATTATTGTAATTGTTCCAGCCCTGATGTCGCATGTGCTTTTATTACAGAAGCACTACGTCGAAACGGGATCAAGGAGGGCCAAGATGCCGTGAGGAAGCTGATCGTGAATTGGATAACCAGGCTCCACGGCGTCTGGAGAGACGATGACAGACTGTTCCATCCGCACCCAATGATTATAATAAATTTTATTTATATAGTGTCTGTTTTCGAATGAAATCTGTGATGCACAGCTGTAAGAGGGTTTTATGTGCAGAACTAAGCTAAAAACGCAATAGCAGATGTTGAGGTGAGGTGGCATTAGTAAGTAGCATTTGAACAACTACAAGCCATACTAGCATTCGAGTAAAACTGCAAGGTAGCAATAGTAGCATTTAAGTAGCCGCAAGGTAGCATTAAAGTAGCTGCAAGGTAGCGAAGGTAGCATTAAAGTAGCTGCAAGGTAGCGAAGGTAGCATTAAAGTAGCTGCAAGGTAGCGAAGGTAGCATTAAAGTAGCTGCAAGGTAGCGAAGGTAGCATTAAAGTAGCTGCAAGGTAGCGAAGGTAGCAGATAGGTTGCCATACGGTAATTTTGCTACGTAGCATATACGTAGCTGGGTGCGCCAAATGCCACGTATCTGCTACGAATCAATAGGTAGCGG